>CM061552.1:21656642-23123309 GCA_030864225.1 Capsicum baccatum var. pendulum | reverse complement strand
TTCCAACAGACGGTAAATATCTGTTGCAACATATTAGTAACCTGTTGCGATAGAACCTGACCTCGATTCCAATAGATCATAGTCTGTTGCAACAGGTAAGTCATCTATCGCAATAGGTTAATTATCTGTTAGAACATGTCACTAATCTGTTGGAATCAGCTTTAAAGGTGCGTTAGTACTGTAGTATCAATCTGAAAAGATATATAGTCTGTTGGAACATATGTTTCACCTGTTACAACAAATGAATCATCTGTTGAAATCAGCTTCAAGAGCGTAACATGAATCCCAATAGGTAAGTAATCTATTGCGAATGTTACACATATGTTGGGATTTATTTACGGCACTATGAAATCACTATTAATTTTTTTAACAAATGACTTTATTTAGGTACCACTAATAGAGGGATCAATAACAATAGGGGTGGATTATCATGGTCAATAGATCGAGAAGAGCAGTCGATATGTATGGCATTGGAACGAGGGTGAAATTCTAGAGACGATAGCTATAACAGTCCAAAGTGATGTTTTGTATGATGATTTTGTGAACTTAATCATCAGTTATTGTGGAATGAATTGTCAATCGGAAGAACTCGTCATCATCTACATACACAGCTTCTTTAAAAATCAGAGGGTACTGCTTTTCAAGATAACCGATCAGGTTCGGTTGCGTTCTTATCTTAGTGATTCATCCAGGCTGGTGTTAAAGGTGTACGTGGTTGAAAAGATGAGAGAGAATGAGAACCATAACGTAGAAGAAGAACAATAATAAGACATCTTTGATGATAGGTTGGATGATATAGACATAAATAGTTAAGATGATGATCAAACACCTACGCTCGTTGATGCGACCAATACGATGTGCAGTTCTTCTCAATCGACGCAATCTGGAAATCTTCAAGATGACAGGACAGGCTCTTTTATTAAAATATCATTCAAGGACCAGAATGAACTATCTACTATTTTTTTTATTTCTTGCTTGAAAAAAAATTCATAATAAAGAAGGTGATTAATTCGAGTAGTGTCTTTTGCTTCAAATGTGCTAATTTGAACTACAAGTGGTGGTTGAGAGAGATGAAGTTTGCAAGTTCTGACAGATTCATCAATCATAACTATGAAAAGCATCACACATGTGGTTCAAAACATATCTCGGGAAAAAATTCTCACGCCATAACAAAGGTCCTCGGTGAATATTTCAGGAGTAGTTTCCCTGATGGCAAAGGCCCTTCAACAAGGGTTATGGCCAATCAACTCCTTACGAAATTGGGTGTTCAGGTTAGTTATTGAAAGATATATACGGCCATGGGAATTTCCAAAGACTTTGTTAGGGGAACACTCAAGCATGGATATGCAGTCCTGGATGCCTACCATTACATGATTGAGTCCACAAATCCCAAAAGTAAGACGTCATTGCATCTTGATGAAAATGAAGGTTTAAGTACTTTTTTGTATCCTATGGTGCTTCGATTCAAGGTGTTCGACATTTGAGAAAAGGCATATCCGTCGACAGTACCTTCTTGAAGAGAAGGTATAATGGAGTTCTGCTAGCGGCAGTGGCACAGGATGCAGAGAATCATATCTTTCCTATCACTTTTTCTGTAGCAGACGAGGAATGTGATGCCTCTTACAGATTTTTTGTGAACAACTGTGAAGCTGCATTGAAGATACTAAAGATTTGTGTTTTTTATCAGATAGGCATCCAAGTATTCCAAAGATGGGTTCACGTTTCTTCACTTCAACTTACTTTGGTTGTTGCATCAGGCCTCTCGAAGAGAACATTCAGACCAACTATCACAGCGAAATGGTCGTGACCCTTTTTTATAGAGCAGCTAAAGCATATAGTAGAGAGGAGTTTTTAGACCATTTCAATCAAATATTGGATGTGAATCCCAAGGTAGCAGAATTTCTCGTACTTGTTGATTTTGAGAGATGTACCCGGGCATTCTTTTTGGCAGATAGGAACATTCTTATCAATTTTAATATGTTATTTGAGTTACAAGTTTAGTATTATGTCATACTAAGTGATTCTTTTATATAGGTACAATATTATGACATCAAATATACCTAAATTGGTGAATTCATTATCTAGCGATGAAAGAGAATTTTCCATCAAGGCTATGTGATGATAGGCGAATTTACGCGCCTATATCAATATATTTTGCCCATATTTTAGCCTAGTTTTGAGAACTAATTATCTATTTCATGCACTTTTAGTCCTTTTTTCTGTAAATGAGCTAACGAACATGATTAGGAAAGTTTCAGGTATAAATGATGCAAAATACAGCAATTTATGGCTTACTTGACGCAAAAGAAAGCTCACAAACAAAGTAAAAGGGAGCTGGACGCCTAAAGGACCAAATCTGCCGCATGGAAAATCTGTCCCGGGCTAAAACAGCAATTCGGAAGACTTTGGGGACTTACAGACACAAAGCTGGATTTTTGCCATAATACATTAACCTAGTGCAATTAGGTTATGTGTTTTATTATTCTATTTGGATTATAATTTTGTAACCTTACCCTAGTACATTTGGGTCAAGGATTTCATTAGTATATTAGGATTTGGTTATTTATTTCATTAGCTTAGTAGGAGTAGGATAGGAGTATTATAAATACCCTATCATGCTAGAGATTTAGAGACACATTCTTACAATTCATTCATCTCCTTACAATTAAGACATCTTCCTACAATACATTCTTAATTCTTCATTCTTCTACTCTTAAATTCCACAACAAGAGAATTGTTACTTGCTACGGAATCACCAAAACCACACGCCTAACACCTCTTTTACACGCCATCCACCATGCAAAACGTGATATCCTTCGCATTCATGGGTAACTAAATCTCTTAGTTGGGGTTATGGAAGCCGAATGAGTTACTATCTATTGCTATGAGCTTGTGAGTTCAAGACACGTATATTGCTTATATCATTATTCTCTTCATCTTAAATCTACAATCTTTGCGGTTTCAAACACATGAACACGCCATTCTAACATCTAACCTGTTCGAGAGAAAGGTTATTTGTCTAGAAAAGAAGACGCATAGACCAACGCCAGGCTAACATTTAACTTGTTCGAGAGAAAGGTTATTTGTCTGGAAAAGAGATAATGTCAAGGTAGTAGGACACCCTTTCCTATTAAAAAGCTAGTGCCGTACCTGGACTAACCTCTTGGAGAATTCGTACCGTTAGTCACGCTTTAAGCTCGAGAGAGTTAAAGTGAAATAGTCCTTGTTTAGGTCGAGAGACGCTTGGATTTACCATCGACTACAATTCTCTATAAGCAATTGCATGTCAAGACTCTACACACTCATAGCCAATAGAGACGTATACCTCTGAAGGTGGACATAACCCCAACGCTTCAATTCTCATTGTTTACAACCAACGTGACAATCTTTCTCTTTTTACTTTATTATTTTCAGCTTTTATTTCATTACTTTGGTTACTTATTACAATCCCCCCTTCTTACGAGACTTGCACCAAAAGTCTATTAATTTTGCTTACTTGTTGGCCAAGCTATTCCCTGTGGGATCGATACCCAACCCAGGTTGGGTTCTATATTTGCTATCGACCGCTTTACACTCAAACGAGAGCTGTAGATTGAGCGTTATCACTATGTTTGAAAAAATAAGCCAGAAGTATGGGAGATTTTTTAATGAATGGTGTGTGCAGTTTAAGTTCCCAAAAAAAGAATCCGAGTTGTTCTTGAAATCAAAAAAATAACATCAACGAACGTCAGTTTGGGGAATAGGTTATTACTTCATAAAATAGAAGATTACAAATTCAGTATCACCGGTCATGGTGATGTTGCCATGGTCGATCTTCAAACAAAATCATGTACATGCAGAGTTTTTGACTTGAATAAAATACCCTGTCCACATACTATGGTAGCGCTTCGAGCTCAATATGGTCATAAATATGGAGATGAATTTTACAAGAACTCCTCTCAATATTATTTGGTGGAAAAATATGAAATGGCATATAGTGGGCACATTACTCCGGTGTCTCCCGAAGAATCTTAGTTTGTTCCTGCAGAGCTTATGGGGAGATTAATACCTCCTCCATATATTGATCCAAGCACTATCAAACTGGAAAGAAAGCCATATAAGAGGAGGCATGGAGTCAGAGAATCATTTTCATCAAGAAGAAACAAGTGGTCTGTATGTAAGCATGCTGGCCACAAAATAACTACATGCCCAGATCGTAATCCACCATAATTATTTTAATAGCAGAAACTTGTATAGCTATTTGTTGTGGACTTTTATATATTGAACTCTTTGTTGTGAACATAATGTTATCATTCATTATATATAAAATATCTTTTTAATAACTTGTGCATCAATAAAAAGAGGCAAACATGAACTAAACAATACAATAAACCATAAGTATTTTTAACAGATTACCCATCTGTGGTAACAGATGGACATTAGCTGGAAGAACATAACATAGTTCCATAAAACAAAAATGTTTTCCTTCAACAAATGATAAATCTATTGCAACAGATGGATAATCTGTTGACAGAACCCTAACCGATGACCAATCTATTCCAACACATAGTCCATCTGCTGAAACTCAAAAGGGAAAATTGTTATTGCTACTGGATTCAAAATTTCTCCTTACCTCCAACCGTCGATATGTTAACATGTTAAATATTTAGAAGAAGAAATAGACAGAATGAAAATTGAATAAGAATTAAAAAGCCAAAGTCGACTAAAAATAAATATTTCATTAACCAAAAAATAAAATACATTAGGTATAGATCCGATATAGAAAAATTAAAATATATACGCTAAAAGAAAAAATACATTATAATTATTATTATTATCATCATAATCATTAATGACAGTCGACCAATCAACTCGCAGCAGTAGGGCACTCATCAGCCTCTGCATCTCTATGAACATCATCGCTATTATGCTGACCAACTCCCTCTGCAGGTCATTAACCTGCCTCTGAATTAACCGCACTGTGTCTCGTAAAATAGCAATGTCCCAAACAGGATCAGCCATATCTACAAGACACATGAATTGACAAATGTAAAGAAAAGAATCCAAATATAATACAACTTATACTACAAACTGGCAGATTTACACCTGAAAAAACTTACTTCAACATAAAGGAATATGCTCTTTGAAGAGAAGCTATTGAATATGTCACACTTAAAGAAAAAAATGAAAGAAATAAATAAATTTTAGCAAAATGAAGATTAAGAAAGGACCTATTTATAGAGGATTGAATCTGGATATATAAGGACAAAAGGTATGCTTGTTAAGCTCCATTGTATTAATTACATTCAAACTGATGGCATTGTATTTTCTATGAAAAGTCACGACTTTTTGGTTTACATTAATACTTCTCACCTTTTCAAAATGGTTTTGAGAATTGATAATAGCCGCTATTATTGGGATGTTGCAATAGATCGTCCATCTGCCGTAATAGATTTACCATCTGTTGCAACATATAGATTATTTATTATGACAAATGGACCATACATTGGGGATATTTTGATTTCTTCTAGCAGTTGATTCATCCGATGCAATAGATGGAGAATTTGATTCATCAACTGTTTTGAATGTGTTAGATAAAAAGTCACCACTACATCTTTTTTAATAGTCATCACATGTGCGAAGATGAATAAATAATGTCTGGTCTATCGCAATAGATTTACAATCTGTTACAACATATAGATTATCTGTTGTGATAGATGGACCATATGTTGGAGGAGATATTTTAAGTTCTTCCAATAGTTGATTCATCAGTTACAATAAATGGAAATTTTGATTAATCAGCTGGTTTGAATGTATTAAGATAAAAAAAAGTCATGACTCTTCACACCTCTTCTTTAATAGTCATCACATACGCGCAGATGAATAAACAACACTATAGTGTCTTTGATGGGGTAGGAAGAATAAGGTGCATGAAGTGGATCAACTTTCATATGTGGAAGTTATGTATCATTGATCAGTCTACCATGACAGACACATATAAAGTGGAATGATTTTGTGAATGAAGTTTTTTACCGATTAGACACTGATCCTTCAAATAATATCCTGCATTGTATAGTTTAGTTTGATCAGTACGAACTGATAAGGCCGAAGGTTGCAAGATGATGGTATTGATACCCTGTTACAATTTAATGATGGTCTGTGCTCATGTTTTTGTGTCAAGTTTGGGGAAGGGTTCAAGTTTTTGGCGGTAGTGTAAACATCCAATAGTGATGGGACCAGTTTTAATGTCTCAATAGGCTTCTTGAAATTCCTATGAATCCTTGCACTGCAGCAAACACCAATGGAACCAATAAAAATTCCCCTGGTTCAAATTTATATAGATGGGTTGTTGAAGGAGACTATTATACAACAGTAGGTGCTTGGGAGAATACCTGTTGTTGAGAAGGCCATATATCCTCTCAGACCTTGTTTAAGAGAAAATAGAGGGTAGAAATCAAGGAAATTCTAGCAAATCTGTTCAATGAAATTGACATAAGAAATGGAGAAAATGGATGAGCTTCAAATGTGGATGTGTATCCAAATATAAAAATCTATCTATCATTGAAAAAAAGAAAAATGGTCAACAGGACTGGAGCTGGACACTTTTCTAGAGACTGTAACTAGCGCACGTGGCCTCAATGAAGACTCTCACAAAGTACAATACCAGAACTCTGAGAAAGAAGCTTCGCGAGCACAAAAAGTTGATACAATTATCGGTCAGAATTGAAACCTAAACAAATAACTCCTGAATTAAAAATAAGGGAAGCCAAGGTGTTAATTTTTAAAGTCTAACTTACATGCCATGCCTTCTGTTTATGGCTATAATCAGGTCTAGGGAAGTAGAAACAAAAAGGTCTGAAGTTGGGCAGAAATCCCATGCCTTGTTGTTTCCACTGCCTTTCCATAGGAGGCATGGGATGCTTATTTAACTTGAGAAATTGCCACATTGGCCTGATCCCTATTTTTAATTTAGGAGTAGTTGGTTCCGGTTTTAATTCTGACCGATAATCTTACCCCCTTTTGTGCTCGCGAAGCTTCTTCCTTAGAGTTTTAGTCTTGCACTTTGTGAGAGTCTTCATTGAGGCCACACTCGCTAGTTGCAGTCTTTAGCAAAGTGTCCAGCTCCAGTTCTGTTGACCAATTTTCTTTTTTTTTCAACAACTGGCGGATTTTTATATTTGGATACACATTTGAAGGACATACAGTTTTTCCATTTCTCATGTCAATTTCATTGGATAGATCACTAGAATTTCCTTTCTTCCTACCCTGTGTTTCCTCTTAAACAAGGTCTGAGAGGATATATGGCCTTCTTAACCTCCTCCTTCCGGCACAGGTATTCTCTCAAGCACCTACTATTGTATAATAGTCTCCTCCAGCAAGCTATCCATATAAATTTGGACTAGGGGAATTTCTATTGGTTCCATCGGTCTTTGCTGCAGTGAGAGGCTTCGGAGGCCTTTCAAGAAGTCATTGAGCCATTAAAACCGGTCTAATCACTATTGGATATTTACACTCCTGCCAAAAACTTAAAACCTTCTCCAAACTTGACAGAAAAATATGAGCATAAACCGTCATTAAATTATAATAGGGTATCGGCACCACCTACTTAGTCCCTCAGCCTTACCAGTTCGAACCTAACAATCTTAACAATGAGATGTCATATCTTGTTTGAAGAATTAACGCCTAATAGGTAAAGAACAAACATTCACAAAATTATTGTACTGGATGTGTGTTTTAATGATAGGTTGATCAGTAACACATTCCTTCCACATATGAAGTGGTTTCATCTACAAGCAGCTTATTCCTCCAAACTAATCTTTACTCTATCCTTGAATACTGGTTGGACAAAAATGGATTCAGTTTCACTTCCTTTTATCTACAAATAAGATAAATACATTTGACATCAAATAAAATAAGAAGAAAAAGAACATTACAAAAGTATAACACAAAATTAAGCGAATCAACAAATGACCAGTCCGATGATACAGATTACCTATCTACTCAATCGATGAGGCATCTGTTGCAATAAATGGATGACATGTTGCAAAAAATGAGTCATCTGTTGGAATAAATAAAATCAACCCTGCTACTGGTTTGATTTCTTCAAACAGTTGGTCCGTCTGTACAAAAGGGTAACACAAAATTGAGTGAATCAACAGATGACCAATCTTATGCAATATATTACCCATCTGTTCAATCGATGAGGCATTTTGCAACAGATATAAAAACAATAGTTCATTTATTCAAGACTTATAAGTCACCTTTCCTTCAATTTTCTCAATAAATAAGAAACTGGTAAATGGGTAAATCATTAATAGCAATAGATGTAAATATCTAATTTAGATGACATACAAAGAAGAAAATGATATGGAAAAAGCAATAGTGAATCATAACTGCAATATGGAAAAAGCAAAGGGATCAGAACATCCAGTTCATTTGAGAAAAGATATTGATCGGTTGAGATCCGAAAGGATCCTCATCCAAAAGAAGAGAGAAAAAGAGGCAAAAAGGAAAGAAAGAGTGACAGATGAGTTGAGTTGAGTCTTGAGTCATACTTATGTCTGAAGGAGAGAGTATTCTTCTAGATATGGGTTTTAAATATTAATTAATAATTTTTGACTTTTGAGGGGCACGAGGAGACAGTGACATTGAAAAGACCAGATAAGACTACTCACTCGGGAAATTTTGAGTTATCCAAGTAATACTCTTTACCGCCTTAGTATTTTAACTTTTTTTTTATCTCAAACAGTAAATACCTAAATTGCTTTTAAAAAGGGTCTTAAAACATCTAAGTGCAACAGATAACAATTTTTGTTTGAAAAATCTCAAAGCTCGGTCATCTATCGCAACAGATGCATAATATGTTGCAACAGATGACTTAATCTGTTTGATTAAATCCAATAGAAAAGTCATCTATTGCAACAGGTTGAACATTTATTTGTATATAATTTCAATCGATTTCACATGTTAGACTAATACCTTAAGGGGTCATTTGATAGAGTGTATTGAAAAATATAACGCATGCATTAGTTAATGTGTATTGCTAGTACCATATTTGGTACGACTTTTTGCCTATGTATAACTAATGGAAGCATTAGTTATAGTTATACACTATTTCCTGTGTATTAGTAATACAAAGACTTTAAAAACATGCATGAACTTATTAAATGACCTTGATACCCCTCAATTTCCCTCTCAAAATATTTCACCTTTCCTTTTCCCACCATTTTAATTTGCACTAGTAAATCTTTTCAAAATATTTTACAATTTCTTTTCCCACTATATGAATTTACAACAATGAATGGTTGATTTAAATAACTATAACATATTTTTGTTTTGCTTCGAGAGTCTTTAAAAAGATTTTAACAAAATAATTGAGACTATTTCTTAGTTTTATGTCTTACATTTTATTTTGTTTCGACTATGTTAATCCGTCGGTGTAATATTTTTGTGCAAAGATGAAGGTATTGCAGTTAATCCTAAACCTCTATATAATAGTTCAAAAATATTAATTATGTTTGAAATTAGAAAAGAACTTTGTTGCAAAAAAGTGTACAAAATCAAAGAAGGGTAATTTTGTAAACGAAAATTTCTTTTATCAAAATTATGTAAGATGTATTATTTCTTATACATTAAACCAAACATTGTATAAGAAATAATATGAATAACTAATACAAGCATAAATAATACAAGTATTACTAATGCAAGCATTACTAATACACTATATTTTGCATTGTTCTTATACACTTTACCAAACAACCCCTAATTGATTAATCTAGGACCAGATGTGAGTCCTCATAGGGTCAATTACAACTTTAATTGAGTCTTTTTGCAATGGAATGATTAGACGGTATTACGTTCCGCCTAGCTAGAGTCATCGATCGATCACTCTGAGCTGAACTGATTCTTTCTACCTCATATGTTAGAATAATACCCTAATTGATTAATATAGGACCAGGTGTGAGTTCTCATAGGGTCAACTACAACTTCAATTGAGTCTTTTGACAATTGAATGATGAGACGGTATTGCGTTCCTCCCCGCCAGAGTCGTTGATCGATCACTCTGACCTGAATCGATTCTTACTACCTAATATGTTAGACCAATACCCTAATTGATTAACAAATGGAAACCCCTATTTGATAATTTACAATAGATGGGTAATTTTTTGTGACATGTGACAATCTATTTGATAATTTAAAACAAATGGGTAATCTATCGCAACAGATTACTTAATCTGTTTGATATTTTACAACAGATGAGTATCTAATGCAATAGGTTGAACATTTGTTTTTATACAATTTCAATTGAGTTCATATACCTAAATTGATTAAACTAATCTAGGACCAGGGGTGGGTAGGTGAGTTCATAGGGTCAACTACAACTTCAATTGCATCTTTTGACAATTACATAATGAGAGGGTTAAAAATTATGCATATCTTTTATAATTTTAAAAAATAATGAAGATTAATTCGGACCAAATTAACATTTTCAAAACTTGTCATTCTTTTTCAAAATACAAATCAACACATACAAATCATCCATTTGTGGGGAAAACGTTAAATCATTTAAAATCTTGGTTTTCGATCTTTTCTTTTCTCTTTCTTACTGAATTATACAGTACAGACAAAAACTACAACTACTCAACTAATTGCTCTACCCTTCACAACAGATTAATTTTCTTGTCATTTTCAACCACATAGTTGTTATTTTTGACTTCATTCTTGCTTGTATCAGTCGTTTTCTCTGTCTTCATAGGTAATAGAGTTTGATAAGAGTTCTATATTTGTTATTTTTTTCTAAAAAATAAGGTTTTTTAAGTTAATGATGAAAAAGAAAACTTTTAGTTGTATTATCTTCGAGAATGGGTTTACAATTTTGAGTTTTCATGGTAAAATCGTAGGAAAAACTCAAGAAAATCCTAGTTTCTATCGCAGTATTTTGTTGACTGTCGTGACATTCTTGGAAGGTGTTTGTGGTAGTGGTGGTGGTGGTCATTGTCGTAGTCGTTGTGGTGGCACTAGTGGTGGCTGTTGGTGGCATTGGTTGGTGGTGTTTGTGGAGGAATTGATTGGTGGTGTTTGTGGTGGTTATCAGTGGTGTCGGTATTCATGGTTTTTGTGGTGGCTGTCGGTGGTGTCGGTATTCATAGTATTTGTAGCATTGGTTGGTGGTGTTTGTGGTAGTGGTGGCTGTTGGTGTGTCGTTATTAGTGGTGTTTGTAATGTTTTTTTTTAAATTTATGCATACATCAATTGTAATGTAATTTTTATTTTTCTATTGTTGTAGGTAAAACATGTCTCCAAAAAGAAAAGAAAGTGAAAGTGCATCAACATCTGACCACCCTAAAAAAAAGGCTATAGTACACAGGGATTCGGAGGAGCCTCCTGAATAATCTCAGATAGGGAAATAAAGTGAATTTGAGGAGAGATATGAAAGAAACATTGAGGGAGGTGGACTAGGGTCTGTAGATGGTCATAAAGAAAATAAAAGTGAGAAAAAGGAGGAGTTAGAGAGTGAGAAAGAGAAAGAGGATAATCATGATGATAATTGATCACCAATGGGGCATGAATTAATATTGACATCCTAGTATGATCTCGTCAAAACTTTATTATTGACAAATTTCAAGTTGTGATGCCGATAAATGACAAAAAAGCGGAAGAATACCTATCTGGTGAAATTGTACTTAAATGTCAGATGGGGAGTAAATTTACTAATTTTAGGAAAATTATGAAGGACGAAAACATAGACGGACTTTTTAAGAAGAGCTGTTTTGGATGCTTTCTTGAGATGGCTGAGGATACTCCTGACCGTTTCCCAATGACGATGGTATATGGTTTTCTCAAGCGCAGGATCAAGTACACGAGGGATGATAAAAATTCAGAGGAGAGAGGAAAAAAGATAGATAAAATTTGGATCAACTACTGTGGCATGCTAGTTTGTTTTGGTTTGCAAAAGTTTGCCATAGTGATGGGCTTGAGATGCCATCGTCCGGAAGAACCACCTATCACCAAGGGAACACCCCGCAAAACATCCAAGGCAAGAAAATACAAGGAAAAAATAGATGAGTTGTTTGACATTGCCCAATGTTGCTACAAAGCATCAGATTGTTGACAGATCTCATGGATAAAACCATACTAGGGAGCAATTATGCTTAGTTTGGTTTGTCCATTCGGTTATATTGGCAAGAGACGCTAGTAAGATCATACAAGATGATTTGTTGGCGCGTGCTGAGGATTTTGATAAATTCAACAATTATCCCTGAGGATATGACAACTTCTTCTTGACTGTCCAATATTTACTGACAAAGCTATCCTTAAGGACGACCACTTTATGCAGCTTTCCTTAGGCTTTCATGGTAAAATTAATCACTATTTTAACTCATCCATTAAGTTATACTGAATATAGTTATTATATCTTTTTTTGCTTGCTTCCTATTTATATTTTTTAGGGTTAGGCATTTGAAGCCATTGCTCCCCTCCTAAAGCAGGTAATGGATTACCCGAATGAGGTTTCTCATCCAAGGATGTTTAGGTGGTTGGCTGCAAAGAGCAAAACCAAAGTTAAGGAAAATGATCTCTTTAACACTTCGAATGATGCAGTACGTCTTCTTTAAGTAAAATAATTTGACTCAATGAAAGATATTGAACAGATGTTATATCTGGTGCAACAGATATTATATCTGATGCACCAGATAGAATATCTGTTGTGACAGATTACCCATCCTGTGTCAACCGGTGTAATAGATGGATAATCTGTTGTGACATATGATTGATATCTAGTATCAGATTATCCATCTGTTTCTTTGGTTCTCTGAACCCGACTCTTAACAGATTAACCATCTACTGCAAATTATGTAACAGGTGTATAATATGATGTAACATATTGTTAATACACATACATATCAGCTATTGTATAACATGTAACCCAATAAATTACCTATCTTACGCAATTGGTGCAACAAATTGATAATCTATTATGACAGATGATTGATATTTGCATCAGATTATCCATGTGTCGCTCTGGTTCTATAAACCTGACTAAAATAGATTTTAACCATCTAACTGCAAACTATGCAACAGATGGGTAATTTGATGCAATATATTATTAATTTGTTGCAGAAGTTGACTATTAAAATGTTAACCCAACAGTGAAAATTATTATATTATATGATTTAAATGTATCTGTCTTTTTTTTCTAGGTTATGTATCCACGGATCGTGCCTACTGAGGAGGAGTCGTTGATGACTTCTTATATTACTCTAGGTCATGTTGATACTATAGCAGACCCAAAGATGGTGTTAATAAGGAAGCAATTAGCTGGAGCTACAGCCATAAGAAGAGCAGTTAGGCAAGGTCAGCCTAATGTTGAGGCTCTTCATGACCAACATACTAAGGCAGATCCGGGTTCTTCTTCTGGTGGAGTTGTTGATGTCGGTGGCAGGCAGGCTGATGCTGCTACCACTCATGATGATGAGCATTTTGATACTAAAGAAAAATTAAATATATTTGAAAATACCCCTTTTTACCCTTACACAGGTCCCTCTCACCCCTCTTCATCCTCGTGTTCACGTTGCGAATGTGAAAAGTGCAAGGACAACCAGGATGAACTCTTTGAAAAAGTAGTGGCTATATCTAAAGCTATAGAGGAATTTAAATCCAAGAGGGGTGTCATACCATCTAAGTAGTTGAGGGAGTGATACACTCCTACATTGTTGGTTAGGAGGAAGAAAAGAGAAATAACCGACGTACTCTCCTGTCGAAAATAAAAAATAATTACAACTCCTCCCTCTAAAATAGTTGTTGAAGTTCATGGGCCATTCAAGAAGAAGGTGGACATATATGCAAAACTTGATTCCAAAGAGAAGAGGGATCTGCAATAGGCCAAGAATGCGAAGCCAGGCGCACCAGATTACCACAGGCCTCCCCCCCCCCCCAAGACTTCCAAATTATGACAGATATGCATATGTGGTACGAGGAAAAGGAAATTTTACTTTTAATAGCCTAGACTTCCAATATAATCTACCCCATGAAGAAGAAGCTAGGCAACAGATGTGAAATCTATTGCGACAGCTGGGTATTTTAGTGCAACTGGTAGTGGTTTTGTTACAACTTGCTATCCATCTGTTGCATAAGTTGCATTAAATTATTAATTCAGAGAACCCTATGCAAAATATGGATCATCTTTACAATTACTAACCTATTTAAAAATTATCTTCTTATATTTTAGCATGTTGATAAAATTCTCTATCTCATGAGGGAAAAGCAATTAACGTACCCGAAAGCATATGACATTACCAATAGGATCATGGACCTCGACTTCTGTAAGAATATCAAGGATAAGTACGATAAACTCAATAATTCCACATTAGACTGTGGAATGAGATTTGATTTCTTAGCTTCTATGTTGGACTAGGATGAAGAAGAAATGATAAAATATGTTAGAGAGGAGAGCCAAATCCACACGGCAATAGCTGGACTGAGGAAAAGAGTATTCTTGCAGTCATTAGCATGAACGTCATACATTATCAGGCTATTGATATACTACTCAAGGAGGGAAAGATAAAGGTTTATGACTACAACAAACCTCTCGGCGATGATGTTGATCTTTTTCTCCTCGTAGAGCCACTGATGGAGTTGTTGCCCATCTTGTTGAGAGAGAGTAAACTGATAAATCATTTGCCAAAGGAAGTGTTAATGAAGAAATCATGAGATTTTGAAGGTAAATGAAATGGCATGGTCCTTCCAAAAAATGATGTCGGTTACGTGAACGGCTCGCACGCTCTTACACACATCAAATATTTGCTGACTGACACAGAAATGGCCGAGCCAATGACCTTTCTGTGTGACAATATTGTGGAAAACCTGGAAGAGGTCTGGTCTTATAGAGTACTAACTGGATGCTTGGAGCCTGTGTATATAAAAGAGCCTGCGAATTAACAATTTTTTGTTTCAAGTCACATATCACTTTACTTTAAATTACATGTACATGTAGTGGAAATAATTTTTTTTCCGATAGAATGAAAAAAATATATTCTATCTGTTCTAGCAGATAGTTTATCTGTTGCAATAGGTTGGTCATCTGTTGCATTATGCCGATGTTATTTCTATCTAATCTAAGTCTACTCTGTTGCAGCAGTGGGAAGACTTGTTTGATATTTCCAACAGATGACCTAAATTTTACAACATATGCCTAAATCTTTTTGATATTTTGCAGCAATTACACTCTTGAATATCCATGTTCTCAACAACACCAAACCAGTAGCAAATATACCACCATTAAAATTTCAGCAATTAGGTTTGAAAATTCATGTACCTAACACCACCAAACCAGTAGCAATAATGACAACAATGTAGTATCTTCTTGCTCAATTTTGTTTCTCTTTAGAAGCCTTGACTTTCTTCAACAAACCCCAGATTACACAATTTTCTTGTGAAGGGTGTCATTCTTCGCATCAACTCAATTTCTATAAAAACAAGAACACAATTACAAAACAATTACAAGTAAATAATTAATCAACTAATTAAATAAAAAAAAGAAAAAATTACAGAAAGTAGCATATTTAAGACTATAATTACAATAAATAACAACACTTTCATAAAATTACAGTTTATAGCAAGAGTAACATTATTTTACTCATTAACTAGGCAAGCGCATGTTTTACTCTCACTAATTTATATTTATCTATTTTCACTCCATTATTTCACCATCCCTAAATATAGCCATATCTTTTACCCCTTTTTTTCATCTTATTTTTTGATTTCCACTTTATTTTCTCTCTTTTATTTCTCTACTTTTTTTGTCCTTTTTCCTTTTTTTTTTATATTTGAAGATAATTATCTCCATGATCTTCAAGATTTCAAACTAAAACATCATTACTGTTTTTCACTCTCTTATATCTCTACCTTTTTTTTCTTGTTAGTTTTTTTCATCTTATTTTTTTATTATTTTATTTTTTATTTTGATTTTTTTTCTTTTTCATTTTTTTCTTTCCACTTTATTTTCTCTCTTCTTTTTTTCCTTTTTCGTTATTTTTTCCTTTCTCAGATCTTTTTTTTCTTTTTCTATTTTCATTTTCATCTTCTTTTTTCTATTTTATTTTGTTTCTTTTTTTCTTTTATTTTTACACATCTATTTCTCTTTTTTTTTTCTTTTTCACTTCTCTTTTTTTCTTTTTTTTTTCCTTTTTATATTTTTGGTTTTCCCCTTTTTTTACTCTTCGATCTCTAACTTTTATTTAGATAAGACAAATATGTATATCACATACACATATTCAAAAAACATACAAAATACACAACCATACAGATCTAGATATGTATTTATGGTATAAAACATACATATGTATTTATGAAATACATATCATATTCATATTAAACAGTAACAAACATAACTATACTATATAACTTCAAATGTATTTGTGAAATACAAAGGTGACTCATATAAAATAAGAATATACATATGGCTCAGGTGTGTATTCTGTAAATACATATGCAGAGCTATATGTATTTTATATGCTGTTGAATTTGTCTTTGAACTATAAATGAAATGTCATTTTAGATGGTAACATATGTACTTATTTGTTTTCTTTTATTGTTTAAGATATGTATCATGTAGTTTTTATTACCTATCTGTATATGTATATATTTGTCATTTTTGTTATAAAGATTTTATGTCATATATGTTTATATATACATATGAGTCAGATATGTATTTCTGTAAATACATATGCAGATATATATGTACGTTTTTTTCTGTAAATACATATGCAAATTTGTATGTCCATTTATTTTGTATATTTTTTTAATATGTATATATGATATAGATATATTCTTTTAAAAATAAAAGATAGAGATAGAACAGTAAAAGAAAATAGAAAAAACAAAAAATAAAATTCAAAAAAAAAAAGAAGTGAAAAGGCAAAAAAAAAGAGAAATAGAAATTAGAAATAGAAGTTTAAAAATAAAAGAGAAAAATTTTCTTTTTTAAAAAAATAAAAGAAAACAAAAAAATATGAGAAATGAAAAATAATAAATAAATAAATAAGCAAAAAAAGAAAAAAAAGAAGTGGAAAAAAATGGAAAAGAAAAAGAAAAAGAAATTAAAATTAAAAAAAAAAGATAAAAAAAAATGAAAAAACTAACAAGAAAAATAGTTAGAGATATAAGAGAATGATATTTTAAAATTTTGAACATCTGATATTTTGAAATTTTGAACATCATGGAAATAATAAGCTTCATATTTGAGTTTGATTTGGAAAAGGAAGCTACTAATATAAATAAGAGTAATTTATGGGAATTTAATTAGATGAGATAATTATTCCTTATTTAACTCAACTAATTTGAGTAAAATATGGGCAGTAAATCTTATTGTATATATATATATATTTATATAACAATAATTTACTTAAATACAAAATACAATTTGCAATTTTTCGTATGTATGAAACTGTTGTTATAAAAGTTGCAACTAAAGCGCTATAGTTGTTATTTCTGAAATTTTCCTATAAAAAAATCACCTTTGAAATCTTACAAGTAAGAAACCTACGACCTAAATTTTGTTGAGTTCAAGAAGTCTTTAATAGAGCTTCATGACCGCACTTACAATATTGAAAATCGTTATCACAAAAAATAGTGGAAGATGCGCTCCATATTGTCAAGCTCAGTTGAAAAAAATGAAAAAAAGAAAGACCAAATGCAAATAATTTGAAGAATTTGGATAGATAAAAAAAGATGATGACGAAAAAAAAAAAGATTTGAGAATTTAGGGTTAAATTTTAGGAAGAAGATGAATATATAGGACATTGGGGGAAAAAATGACTGTTGGGGGCAAAATCAGACGCCAAGTTAGCAAAAAGTGTCAACCTGACACATTTGTGCCTATTTTATTTTATGTGTTAAAAATGAACACTGTCTACTTGATGCCTATTTTATTTTAGGTGTTTGAAATGAACACTATCGATGGGTTCCACTTTTTTTAATTTCAATTCACTTTCACTTTTTCACATGTAGTGGAAATTTTTTTATGTCCTATGAAAGTTGAATTTTTATAATGTAATAGATTCTCCATCTGTTGTAACAGATATTCTACCTGTTCTGACATATAGTTTATCTATTGCAATAGGTTGGTCATCTGTTGCATTATGTTGGTGTTTCTATCTAAGTCTATCTGTTGCATTAGTGGAAAGACCTATTTGATATATTCCAACATATTACCTACCTGTTGTGACATATGTCAAATCTGTTCGATATTTTACAACAAATGTTCCACTGGTTGCAACAAATACATTGTCAGTCGCAATATTTGAATCTAGTATTCCATTTCAATTAATAAGTTCAAATCTATGGAATAAATAAAATTCATAGACAAAATAAAATAAATTGAAGCCTTAAAAAATTAGCTGAAATAAAATCAACGAATAAATGAAATATAAAAAATTATTATGGGTACGGATCTCAATAAATACATCAATAATTTAAGTATTGATGCCAAGGATTCCTAAGGAGGGGTAAGGTTATTACTTTGACATACTCAAGCTATAAAGATCTACTCAGTATGGATAAGTTGTTCTTCATCCGGTGCTATGGAATTCATCTTTGCTCGTTGCGGATCTTTGTTGTCGCTTACATGTGATTTATGCGCTTTTTGTTCTCCATATTTCCATAAGAACAGTAAAGTGGCATATTGTCAATGTCGTTAAGCAGTAGCTTGTACATCCACCTGGAAAGCCAGAATTAGTCAATGCTAATCACAGAGATACAATAAAATAGAAAAGGATAACTCATCTATTCTATCAAATCAAACAGGTTTTCCTCTTATTTTAAATTGTCCCAAAGAGATTATATTTCTATTGCAACAATGAATCAACTGTTGGGTCAAATTTCTACATAAGGAAGACCTATATGATAATTTCCAATGGATGAACCATCTGTTGCAGCATATAACTCATCTATTGCAGCAGATAGGTCATTTTTTGGTATAAATAAAAGTTGTATGAAGAGGTGTTTGATTTGTTAAAATAGACGAGACATATGTCGCAATAGGTACTTTATCTGGTGTAACAAGTTAGTCAATTGTTGCAACATATGTATATATCTATTTGATAAATTTCAGCAGATGTGTCATCCAATGAAACAGAAATGTGTATATTTGTTAGTTAGTTGGAAGACATATATATTTACCTTGTTCAGCTCATACTACTCTTCTTTGGACATTATACATTGCTCAGTGCAACACACGAACAGAGAAGTTGCAAGTTTGCTCTTTTGGGTGCTTGATAATGCCTTGGAAATCACTTTCCTTCTCTTCTTAGCCTCAATCTCTAATAGAGTAGATGGAAATAAAACCCTCATTGATAAAATGACACCCCTCTTAGATGTTAATTCCTTTACATAAGCAGTTAATGCGTTAATAGCATTTATCACTACATTATATTTCGCCCTGCAATTTTGACATTTGCATGCAGAACATTCGTTGGGAGAGGCAAAATCTGTATAACCAGTATAATCATACTCATAATGGTTTGTCTTAAATACTGCAAGAGGAGCATCATTAGCACCAGCAGCAGCACCACTACCACCACTAACAGCTCCATCACCACTAAGACCATCAACAAAAATAAGCCCACTCTTCAAAACTGTTTTTCTTGTAATAGTTGTTGATCCAAACAATTCCATTTTTATTCTGTTGATGACTTTAGGGTCCAAAAAAGTTTGCACATACCGTAAAGTAAGAAAAAATGGCATCTTCAACTCTCGATTGGTCGGAACTAGCAACGGTTGCACAATCTAACATAAATCAATACATATATTTGAATTATGATTAGATCATTCAAAAAACTCATTAATTAAAATAAAAACATAATTATAATTATACTTACGACATCCTTCGGGGGGTTGAAGAGATCAAGAAATTTTCCATTTTTATCAGTTTTGGCCGACAACCATCTCAAGATTCTTGGACAAGAAACTTCTTCCTGGTAGTTCACTTATTGTCTCAAATCAAAAATGGCTTCAAATGCCCAAGCCTATAAAAATAACGAAAATAAATCAAAACCATTATTGAGTAAAAAATATGAATGATATCATAATAAAATAAAGAAATGAAACATTTACTATGAAATTCCATGGAAAGCCATATAAGTTCACTGTCTTTAGCGCTAACGGAGTCAACAAATATTGGAAAGTCATTTTGAAGCTTTCATAACCCTAAGGATAGTTGTTAAACGCCTCAAGATCCTCGGAGAGATTTATTAAACCAACTCTTATGTTGTTGTTAATGTCTCTCTCCAAAAGAATATAATGTACAAACCAAACAAAGTACAATGATTGTTTGTGGTTTTTTGAAAGTTCTTTACCTTTCAGCGCTTCTATCAATTTTTTTATTTTTGAAGCTTGGACCAACAATGGACACCAGGTCATCACGATCACACGATTTGACTTTACTCTTTTTGGGTATGCGGGGTGCTTTGTTTTGGGTTAGAATAGGTATAACTTGAGAAGAAGGATAACATTTTTGTCCCGTAACTATGGCAAACTCCTTCCAACCAAAACAAACAGGCATGCCACAGTAATTTATCCATACCTCATCCATCTTATCTTTGTTTTCATACATAAACCTATGCTTGAGAAGTTCATATATCATTTACATTTGGAAACGAGCATTGTTGTCCTCCGAAAAATTAAGATATTTCCCAAAGCAGCTAGCCCTGAAATAAGCATCCAATTTTTGTTCTCGAAGTATTTTTCTGAAGGCGTAGAAAGATTTTTCCATGGATGACTTAACCACGAAATCACCTGTTAAATCTATGGAACCATCATACTGCATTCTTACAGGATAATGATCAATGTGAAGGTTTTGACCAACTCTTCAGCGGAAGGGCTATTAGAATTTGGATCATCTCTTTTGAAACATTCCTCCTCCCCGTGTTCATCATATTCTGCTCCTTATTAAGATAAAGCTTGTAAAGCTAGCATATAGAGTGGTGGATGTAGCCTAACTGCTTCACTTGTTCCTTTACTAGGACTTTATTTGACTTCTGTAGTTTTGGGAGCCATATTATCTAAATTTAATAGGAACATAAAAAAATATATTATAGTTTATTAATGCATCGTTAAAAAGGGTAATAGTAAATCTAACAAGCAAAATAGTAAAATAACATTTCCAACAGATCACTTATCTGTTACACCAGGTAGTATAAATGTTGTAACATATAACAAACCTATTGCAGTGGATGAGCAATCTGTTGCAACTATACAAAATATATCACTCATCTTTTAAGA
This sequence comes from Capsicum baccatum var. pendulum, assembly GCA_030864225.1. Taxonomy (NCBI): domain Eukaryota; kingdom Viridiplantae; phylum Streptophyta; class Magnoliopsida; order Solanales; family Solanaceae; genus Capsicum; species Capsicum baccatum. The sequence continues at coordinate 23,102,054 of CM061552.1, read as the reverse complement.
CAGATGAATGGTTTGTGCAACAGATCATACATTTTTGCAACATGAGTGATCTGTTCAAATTGTTAAAAAAACTGTTGCAACGATTAAGTAATCTATTACAATAATACAAAAAATATCACTCATCTGTTAAGAAAAATAAATGGTCTGTCCAACAGATCACACATCTATTGCAACATCATCTGTTGTAATATATGAGTGATCTATTGGAACAGTTAAATAACCTATAGCAATGGCTAAGTAATCTGTTGCAACAATACAAAACATATCACTCATCTGTTGAGAAAGATGAATGGTCGGTGTAACCGATCACACATCTGTTGCAACATATGAGTGATATGTCAGAATAATTAACTAAGCTATAGCAACAACTGATTAATCTGTTGTGATAATACAAAATATATCACTCATCCGTTGAGAAAGATGAATGGTGTGTGCGACAAGTCACATATCTGTTGCAACATATGAGTAATCTGTTAGAATAGTTTTCAATGGTCAATATTGTTTAGATTTCTTCCAACATTGGGTCATCTATCGCGGCAGATGAATGGTCAGTTGGAAAAATCATGTCTTGGACATGTCCTGTTGGAAGAGTTGATAGGATTTTATCCAATAGAAGGTTCATCTATTGCATCAGATTATTAATTTGATGATTCTTCCATTGCATTAGATGGTTAATTAGTTGCATCAGATTTTTTACCCGATGCTTAATCTGTTGTAACATGTGGTTAATCTGTTGCATCAGATATTTAAAATATTGTATCATATTACAAATCTGTTGTATCTAATGATTAATCTGTTGTATCAGAATTATAATCTGATGGTTCCTCTGGTGATTAGATGGTTGATCAGTTGCATCATCTGACAAATATGTTGCATCAGATGGTTAATATGTTGCACCATATGAATAATTTGTTGGATAAAACAAAAAATAGTAGCACGATTTTGTTTAACAGAAAAACAACAATATCACCATTTTTACAAGAACAAGAACAGAACAAATCAACCCAAATCATTGTTTTATTTTTATAAATAGAAACAACAAAAATCAAACTTTAAAAAAATGCAATAAATAATTAAAAAAAATCATAATTCACTTCGAAAAGAGCAGAGAAGAGATACCAGAAATTAGGGTTTTATGCAAACCACATTTCAAATTAAAGCAACAAATATTAAAATTGTTAAGCAATATTAGAAGAGAAGTTGGCTCAAGTTCTTCATTTTCTTCAAAACTAAAAACGCAATAAATTTTTAACTGTGAAAGAAAAAAAGGAACGATGATGAATTTGAAACTGTTGTAATCGGAGAGAAAATCTATCACGTCCATTGAAGGTTGAAGAATTAAAAGTTGTTGTGGTTGGAGAGAAAAGTTGTCACATCGATTGAAGGTTGAAATCAAAAAGGAATTCGAAGAGCAACTATTTATCATCTGATGTTGAAGTCGCCGAGAATTGAAAGGAGAAATTTGCAGAACTGTTGGTTGGGAGAGAGTTGAGAGAAGCTGTCGAGAGAGAGGAGAGAGACTGGTTGATTTGTATTGAAGAGGGGTGTAGGTTAGGTTTATTGGTATTTTTGAAAAGATTAGAAAGTTTTAAAAATATTAATCAAGTTCACAATTAACTAAATCAAGCTTCCTAATGATTTTTGTCCCTTTAAGTTGGTCAATGTCACCAACCCTTCATTTAAGACTTAAAAGACACCTTTCCTCCAATTTTCTCGAGTAATATTAACTAAATAAATTGAGTTTATTAATAGTAAAAGTCGATTTTGTATATTGAGAAGACTTTTAATGGAGGATAAAAATTCAAACAACATTTTTTAGGCTCTTCGCACTTTAAATAAATCAACTATTTATAAAAAACAAGTTATCCGCACAAAAACAAGTTCTCCGCCCAATTTAAAAATCTTGGTGTTCAGATTGTCATCTTCTACCTTACTCTAATTCTTCACGTTATTATTAATTTGTTGCAACGTTAAAAAAAAAAAGGTCTAGGGAATTGCAACGTACTACAGCCTAATAGAAAAATAATTGCTTAGAGAGGGAGAAAGAAATAAAAAGCATGGAAATTGAAACAAGAGAGAAAGCATACGCACCAGAGAAAGAGAAAAAGGGAAATTCATCGAAGATTTCTTCTGGACTTGAAGTAATCTTATTGTTTTTGAGCTTTTCAATGAACCTTAACTTAGGTGATTCACCTAAGTACCAAATAATAGATCACCAGGGACAAGTACATATCAACAAGGTGTAACTTTAGGATACAAGATTAACAGAATTTGGATTATAAAATTTTGGTGTGGCTAGAACGTCGTGAGAATTCTATGGATTTAATTTGGTTTGACATTAACCATAATGGGTATTAACAGAGGTACTAACTAAATTAAGAAAACTCATGGTTAGAGCTGACGAATTTCAGTCTAGTACTACTCAAATTAGAGAGATTGGAGATTCTTTACAACGGGTAAATCAAGAAATTCATAGTATTAGGTAGTTTAAAGTAGTTACGTTTAGACTAAAGGAATAAATTAACACAAGATTTATATGATGTGATTATAGATTCGATCGAAGGAGGTCATACCAATTGTTCGAGGTGACAAGTTTGGTATTCCGACAAGTGTACAGTGAGTAGTAATCTTACCATAGTTTGTGTTTGTTAACTTGTATATTTTATACTTGATTTTGATGAAACAATGAGATAGAAAATGTTTTGAAATTACATATGGGGCAAGTCTTTTACTTGATATGATATTGAAATGGTTATTTGAAATATGCTATTATTACTTTGAATATTCTTCACTTACATGAGAAATATGTATTTTGACTTATGTTTTTATTCAAGTTTACATGTAAAAATATTTGATATGAACTTTAAATGATATGTACTATTTTGAAAAATGCTTTCATATGAATATTCTATTGTTTACAAAAAAAATTATAAATGGGAGGAGACTTTGATTTGAATTCTGTAGCTAATGGAAGGATCGTTAGACCTGGTACACCTTGAATTTACTGATGACTATTACAACCCTCGCTAGTGGAAAGGTAGAACTAGCAAACTGTTACTGATCTCCCTTGAATAGGGACCTACTGATATGATATTTGACTCTTTTATGAGGGGTCCACTGTTATGGACTATTCTTGATGAAAAATGCCACACTAACTACTTGATTCATCTTTGAAAACTCCCAAATATATAATATTTGATATGATATAATGCTTATTGAGTTTATTACTGAACTATTGGTTCATCTTGCTTACATGAAACAAATGATACTATTATTGTTACTATTTTCTAAAAGAGCATATATTTCATAATGTTTTGTGACTTGTCCCCATTAAAACAATTGTGGTTAAGTGTTATTACTCATTGAGCTAGCGCCTCACTCCTCGCTATTTTTTTTCAGAGATCACAAGTGATAGTGAGGATTTTGTTAGCTAGAGCGATCGGTTGACATATTCCTGGTGAGCCCCACATTTGTCCGCATGGGCTACAGTTTATTTATTTGTTATGATTTTTTTTCCTTGAAATTTTTGAGTTTCTCCATAGTCATGTCTTTAGAGTTTTGAGTATTCTTTTATTATTTTTAGACTTGTAGTGTATTTGACTACTCTCATTTTTGGAGAAGGATTTCATATTGTTATTGGTGGTATTGGTGCATCTTGTTAATTTTGGTGAATTGTGTTGGTGCTTGGTATGTTGGTTGTGATGTTGGGTTATTGTCTTGTTGATTTGAGATAGGAAATTTTCTTAATAGGCCCAAAAGTATGAAAGAAGAATTAGAGTCCATGAAAACCAATAAAGTCTAGAATCTAGTTGACCTTCCTTCTGGCCGTAAAACTATTCAGAACAAATGAATTTTAAAAAATAAATGCAAATCAGATGGGTCAATAGAAAGGCACAAAGCACGATTGACGGAAAAAGGTTTTACTCAAGAACCTGGAATAGATTATGAAGAAACTTTTTCATCAGTTGTGAAATTTACCTCAATTCGCTTATTTTTGGTTGTAGTTGCACGTTTAGATTTAGAATTACACCTAATGGACGTGAAGACCGCTTTTCTCAATGGAGAACTAAACAAGGAAATCTAAATAGAACAACCTATAGGTTTTATTGTTAGAGGCATAGAAAATAAGGTTTGTAAATTAAACAGATCAATATATGGCCTCAAGCGGTCTTCAAGACAGTAGTAGCTAATATTTCTTAAGGAAGTGATTGTATTTGATTTCACTATGATCGATGAAGACCATTTCATCTATGTGAAAATTTTCAATGAAATTTTTGTGATTCTTTCACTTTATGTGGATGATATTTTATTAGCTGAAAATAATTTGGAGTATGTGAAAACTGTTAAGTCATGGCTTTTAATGTCATTTGATATGAAAGATATGGGTGAAGCAGACTATATATTAAGTGTTAAAATTCAAAGATATCATTCCAAAAAAATTTTAAGTCTTTCCCAAGGAACATACATAAAGAAAATTCTAGAACTCTTTCGAATAAATAGTTGCAAATCCATGGATACTCCTATAGCAAGAGGTGAAACTTTAAGTCTTGAAATGTGTCCAAAGACTGAAAAAAAGACATGTCTCGAGTTTCATATTCTAGTGCAGTTAGAAGTTTGATGTACGCTATGATATGTACTCGTCCAGACATTTGTTATGTCGTAGGTCTGGTTAGCAGGTATCAATCCAATCCTGAAAGAAATAATTGAAAAGCAGTAAAAAGAAGAGAACTGTTGATTATTAACTATGCTATAGTGTATCTAATTTATCCATAAGAGGTTATACAGGTGCTTATTGGGCTAGTGATCGGTATGATAGAAAATCAACCTTCAGTTATTTCTTATTACTAAATGGTGGTGCAATTTTATGGAAAAGTAAGAAACAAACTTGCACAGCCCTGTCAACTATGGAATTTGAATTTGTGGCTTGTGCATTTGTAGTACAAGAAGTTGTTTGGTTGAAGAAATTCTTTGAGCATTTGAACATCACAAAGAATTCTAAGGGTCCCATGATTTTATATTGTGATAGTCAAGTGGCTATCGCATATACAAAGAATCCTTAATATCACAGCAAGATCAAGCACATTGTTATTAGATATAACTTTGTAAGAGACATAATAGCAAGTGGAGAAATAAATTTACAATATATTCCTACACAAGAAATGATAGTTGATCCCTTTACCAAGATGACATCTAGAGACTTGTTTGAGAAACATGTTATGGCTCTAGGATTACATAGAATATGATTATGTTTATGTATTGTAGATGACGTGATTGTAATTATTATCAATATAAGAATCTTGAATTTATATTTAGTCTCATATGCATGTGAAACTGTATTTTATTAATATATTGTGTCGAACAAGTCATGGGATTGACTCTCTCACATGAGCAATCATCTTTTACATCAAGGAACGTGAAGAGAAAAGTTCCACCATAATATAATGACTTATTTTGTAAAGCCAGATGTGAGTTTCTCTAAGAATATGAATTTGAGGATTATTAAAGAAAGAAACTCGGGTAAGACATTTAGAGATGTCTAGACCTAGATCTGTACAATGTTGGATGGCAAAAAGAATGAGACACATGCACTAATATAAGGTGAGAACATTACAGCACATTTTTCATGCCACGTGTGTTTAGCGACCAATGGGTTAATGGAAGAATGAATCCCCATTTCTTCATTTTGTGAGACACTCAAGGTTATATTAACTTTTCATTGAAATACCCTTAGACCTTTGACTGTTTCCTGAAGTTTCGATCGGTGTTTCTACTTTAGCATGTTACTATTAGCCACGAAAGATTCAGCAATACGGTTCATGTCTAGGAAAGCAGTTGATTTAGAACAGATAGATTCGAGTAAAAAGGAAAGACAATTAAAATAAATATTTTAACTTTTTTACACAAGCGAGCTATTACACTAACCATATAAGAGTCAAGTGTAATTGTGTATATAAAGTTAATCATGAACTTGAGTTCACCTCTTTAAGATGATGAGGGATTAGATAAGTAACAACTGAAGTAATGAATCATGTCTTAGGTATTATGAGTATTAGTATCCTCATATTAGTAGAGAATTATTTCCACATGTGATTGGATTCCTAAATATAGCTTGTAAAGACTTATAGGTAAAGCTCGTGGTGCTCACAGGTCGCACAAACTATTTGCCTAATGAATTGGTGATTTGTTGATGTTATATTGGCTAGGGTTTTTTCCACCATGGAGAAGTGGGATATGTTGGATATCTCGGCTCATGGGTCGCCCATGTGAACCGACCTGCCCCGACTCGTTTTCCTCATTTATCTTAAAAAAGAAGTTAAGACTACGTTTAGAATTTATTTATTTTTTTTTTTGGGGGGGGGGGGGGGGGGAACAGTTACAAAAGAAAAATTGTTCCACTCCCCTTATATTCATTGAGTTTTCCTCTTCAGAAACATGTGATGAAAAACAGTAACACAAAAGGGCAGAAAAACTACATTAACAATACACTAAATTGAAAGGTATTTAGTTTGTGGATTTACACTCCGTTTCCAAGATAAACGAAATTGACTTGGAGCAGTTCTTTTGGTAGCAAATTCAACGACTTTCGCTACAATAGAGAAATGTACACACTAATTTCTAATTTTGCTCCGATTTTACCTTCAAAATATCTTACGTAAAAAAGCTATTACTACCTCAATCACAATTTGATGTCATATTTCAATTTTGTTGTTAATGATATGATATTTCATTAGCTTTGTGAAAATAATTTGAATCAAGGAACTGTAGTCACTTGCTAAATTAGCAAGTGAATCTGTTTGTTTAAATATAATTCTGAATAATTTTTTTCAGAACTACTTAATTTTATTTTGGCATAGTTAAAAATTTGGACACCTATTGAACTAGCATATGAATTTAATATTACTAAAAGATATATTTTATAGTAATAAAAAAAAATTGATCTCCTAAATAAAATAAAGCAAGGTAAATTGAAAAAGAGGAGTCAAAGATAGTGTAATTGTGAAGAAGTAGCAAGAAAAACATATCGGATACAATCTATACAAGAAATCAATCATCTTAAAAATATCATTAAAAATAAAATTATCACGAATTTTCACATAATTAAATATATGAAAATCTACAAAATATAGAAATAAGAAAGGTCAAAAATAAAAAAATAAATAATAAATTTTAAATAACTTCCTCAATTGGTGTAAAATAACCATACCGCCACAACAATATAAGATTTTTTTTTTAAAATACTTGGTTTATTTCTCTAGCATGTTCATATCGATGCACTTTAAAAACCCTTCTCGACATTCATTGACAACTAATAAATTAAATTTCTACAACTGAACATATTTAGTCTTGTTTTGTTATTTAATTTTGTTGCTTTTTTTCTTTCTTTTTTGGCTTTCGTTCACCGATACATTGATGTTTCAATTTAGCAAGTATTTTGATTTTGAATTCCTATTCATCTCTAATAAATGTTGGGAGACTAGTAACCAGATTGTCAAATGTTTGATTATTCCTTTTTCTTCATGCAACCCTGCGTCAAAAAGATTTCTCTCAAATCGACGGTTTATCAAAAAATAGTTCTTTGTCCAAATTAACAAATTGGGCAAAAATGGTAGAGTAACAAGGGGTTTTTGGTTATAGGTGACAAAAGAGTTTTAAAATGAGGTGTAGGTGACACAAGTTTTAATTATTGAGTGGAGGTGACAATTACTTTATTATGAATTAAAAAAGTTGGGAAAGTTTGAAAATAGACAGAAGTTTTTAAATTTACACTTTGATTCAAATGTTTACCTAATAAAATGAAAAACAGAGGGAAAAAGGTGTCTTTCTCTCTCTTCCCATACATTGTTGTTTTCTCTCTCTTAGCGATTTTTGTTGTTCATTGTGGTTGCTCCTTTATTCATCATCTTCTGCTTCATTATCATCATCTTCTACTTCATTATCATCTTCACCTTCTTCTTGTTAACCATTATCGTTGTTGTTGTTACCTTTACTATTGCTATTTAACTAATTTCTTAGGTCAAATTTTGTTCCGTACATCACTTTCCACTTTGACATTACTTCGTAGGAGACTTTGGTAAGTCAAATTATGATTTTTAGTTGAATTTTTCATATGGGTAATGGCTATTGTGTTGTTTTTCCAACAATGGATCGAACACAATCATGAATCCAACATAAGATCCATCTGTTTAAGCAGATAAATCATCTGTTGCAAAAGATGAGACATCTATTTCAACGGAAGACTGGTGTGTTGAATTCATGTTTATGGTTCTATAGGCCGTAACATGAATCGAACAGATGGGTTATCTGATGCAATATATGATTTATCTATTTAAACAGATTAGTTATCAGGTGCAAGGGGATAAATATATGTTGCAATAGATTATTAACCTGTTGCAATAGAACCTAAACTCGATTCAACCAAACATGTTGTCTATTGCAACAGGGTAAATATTTGTTGCAACAAATTATTAACCTATTGCAACAGAACTCGAACTCGATTCTAATAGATGGTAAATATCTATTGCGACATATTAGTAACCTGTTGCGATAGAACCTGACCTCGATTCCAATAGATCATAGTCTGTTGCAATAGGTAAGTCATCTATCGCAATAGGTTAATTATCTATTAGAACATATCACCTATTTGTTGGAATCAGCTTCAAAGGTGCATGAGTACTGTAACATCAATCCCAACAGATATATAGTCTGTTGCAACATATGTTTCACCTGTTACAACAGATGAATCATCTGTTGAAATCAGCTTCAAGAGCATAACATGAATCCCAATAGGTAAGTAATCTGTTGAGAATGATTACACATCTGTTGGGATTCATTTACGGCACTATGAAAACACTATTAATTTTTTTTAACAAATGACTTTATTTAGGTACCACTAATAGAGGGATCAATAACAATAGAGGTGGATTGTCATGGTCAATGGATCGAGAGGAGCAATCGATATGTATGGAATTAGAACGAGGGTGAAATTCTAGAGACGATAGCTATAACAGCCCAAAGTGATATTTCGTATGATGATTTTGTGAACTTAATCATCAGTTATTGTAGAATGAATTGTCAATCAGAAGAACTTGTCATCAGCTACATGCACAGCTTCTTTAAAAATCAGAGGGTACTACTTTTCAAGATAACCGATCAGGTATAGTGATTCATCCAGGCTGGTGTTAATGGTGTGCGTGGTTGAAAAGACGAGAGAGAATGAGAACCAAAATGTAGAAGAAGAAGAAGAACAACAAGACATCTTTGATGATAGGTTGGATGATCTAGACATGAATAGTCCAGATGACGATTAAACACCTACGCCCGTTGATGCGACCAATATGATGTGCAGTTCTTCTCAATCGACACAGTCTGGAAATCTTCAAGATGACGGGACCGGCTCTTTTATTGAAATATCATTCAAGGATCAAAATGAACTATCTACCACTTTTTTTATTTCTTGCTAGAAAAAAAATTCAGAATAAAGAAGATGATTAATTCGAGCAGTGTCTTTTGCTTAACATGTGCTAATTTGAACTACAAGTGGTGGTTGAGAGTGATAAAGTATGCAAGTTCTGAAAGATTCATCATTCATAAATATGAAAAGCATCACACATATGGTTTGAAACATATCTCGGGCCAAAATCCTCATGCCACGACAAAGGTCCTCGGTGAATATTTCAGGAGTAGTTTCCCTGATGGCAAAGGCCCTTCAACAAGGGTTATGCCTAATCAACTCCTTACAAATTTGGGTGTTCTGGTTAGTTATTGGAAGATATATACGACCATGGGAATCACCAAGGACTTGGTTAGGGGGACACTCGAGCATGGACATGCAGTCCTGGATGCCTACCATTACATGATTAAGTCCACAAATCCCGAAAGTAAGACGTCATTGCATCTTGATGAAAATGGAATGTTTAAGTATTTTTTTGTATCCTATTGTGCTTGGATTCAAGGTTTTTGACATTTAAGAAAAGGCATAGCCGTCGATAGTACCTTCTTGAAGAGCAGATATAATGGAGTTCTGCTAGCGGCGGTGGCACAGGATGCGGAGAATCATACCTTTCCTATCACTTTTTGTGTAGCAGACAAGGAATGTGATGCCTCTTATGGATTTTTTTTGAATAACTACGAAGATGGGTCGAAGATACTGATGAGTTGTGTTTTGTATCAGATAGGCATCCAAGTATTCCAAAGACAGGTTCACGTTTCATCACTTCAACTTACTTTGGTTGTTGCATCAGGCCTCTTGGAGAGAACATTCGGACCATCACAGTGAAAGGGTCATGACCCTTTTTAAAGAGCAGCTAAAGAATATAGTAGAGAGGAGTTTTTAGACCATTTCAATCAAATAATGGATGTGAATCCCAAGGTAGCAGAATTTCTTGTACGTGTCGATTTCGAGAGATGGACCTGGGCATTCTTTCTGGCAGATAGGTACATTTTTATTGATTTTAACATGTTATTTGAGTTACAAGTTTAGTATGATGTCATACTAAGTGATTCTTTTGTATAGGTACAATATTATGACATCAAACATAGCTGAATCGGTGAATTCATTATCTAGCGATGAAAGAGAATTTCCCATCAAGCCTATGTTTGAAAAAATAAGCCAGAAGTATGGCAGATTTTTTAATGAAGGGCGTGTGCAGTTCAAGTTCCCAAAAAAGAATCCGAGTTGTTCTTGAAATCAAAAAAATAATATCAACAAACGTCAGTTTGGGGAATAGGTTATTACCTCATAAAATAGCATATTACAAATTCAGTATCACCGATCATGGTGATGTTGCCACAGACGAACTTTAAAAAAAATCTTGTACGTGTAGAGTTTTTGACTTGAATAAAATACCCTGTCCACATACTATGACAACGCTATGAGCTCAATATGGAACTGAATTTTACAAGCACTCCTCTCAATATTATTTGGTGGAAAGATATGAAATGACATATAGTGGGCATATTACTCATGTGCCTCCCGAAGAATTTTGGTTTGTTCCTGCAGAGCTTATGGGGAGATTAATACCTCCTCCATATATTGATCCAAGCACTATCAAACCGGAAATAAAGACATATCAAACCACAGTAGGGCACTCATCAACCTTTGCATCTCTCTGAACATCATCACTCTTATGCTGACCAACTCACTCTGCAGGTCATTAACCTGCCTATGAAGTTATCGCACTATGTCGTGTAGAATAGCAATGTCCCAAATAGGATCAGCCATATCTACAACACACATGAATTAACAAATGTAAAGAAAAGAATCCAAATGTAATATAACGTATACTACAAACTGGTAGATTTACACTGGAAAAAACTTACCTCAACATAAAGGAATATTCTCTTTGAAGAGAAGCTATTGAAGATGTCTCACGAAAAGAAAAAATGTAAGAAATAAATAAAGTTTAGCAAAATAAAGATTAAGAAGGGACCTATTATAGAGGATTGAATCTGGATATATAAGGACAAAAGGCACGTCTGTTAAGATCCATTATATTAATTACATTCAAACTGGTGGCATTTTATTTTCTGTGAAAAGTCACAACTTTTTGGTTTACATTAATACTTCTCACCTTTTCAAAATGGTTTTGAGAATTGATAACATCCGCTATTATTATGTTGTTGCAATAGATCGTCCATCTGCCATAACAGATTTACCATCTGTTTCAACATATAGATTATATGTTATGACAGATGGACCATACGTTGGGGATGTTTTGATTTCTTCTAACAGTTGATTCATCAGATGCAATAGATAGAGAATTTGATTCATCAGCTGTTTTGAATATGTTAGATAAAAAGTCACCACTACCTCTTTTTTAATAGTCGTCACATGCGCGAAGATAAATAAATAATGTCTGGTCTGTAGCAACAAATTTACAATCTATTGCAACATATAGATTATCTATTGTTACAGATGGACCATATGTTGGAGGAGATATTTTAATTTCTTCCAACAATTGATTCATCTGTTACAATAAATGGAGATTTCGATTAATTAGCTAGTTTGAATGTGTTAAGATAAAAAAACTCATGACTGTTCACACTTCTTCTTTAATAGTCATCACATGCGTGCAGATGAATAAACAACACTGTAGTGTCTTTGATGGGGTAGGAAGAATATGGTGCATGCAGTGGATCCACTTTCAAATGTGGGAGTTATGTATTATTGATCAGTCTACTGCGACAGACACACATAAAGTGCAATGATTTTGTGAATGCAGTTTTTTACCGATTAGACATTGATCCTTCAAATAATATCCTGCATTGTATAGTTTAGTTTGATATGTATGAAATGATAAGGCCTAAGGGTTCCAATATGATGGTATCGATACCCTGTTACAATTTAATGATGGTCTACACTCATGTTTTTGTGTCAAGTTTGAGGTAGGGTTCAAGTTTTTGGCGGTAGCGTAAACATCCAATAGTGATTGGACCAGTTTTAATGTCCCAATGGACTTCTTGAAATGCCTATGAAGCCTCGCACTGCAGCAAACATCGATGGAACCAATAGAAATTTCCCTGGTCCAAATTTATATGGATAGGTTGTTGAAGGAGACTACTACACAGCAGTAAGTGCTTGGGAGAATACCTGTGCGGGAAGTGGGGGTTGAGAAAGCCATATATCAGCTCAGGCCTTATTTAAGAGGAAACAGAGGTTAGGAAGCAAGGAAATTCTAGCGAATCTGTCCAATGAAATTGACATAAGAAATGGAGAAACTGGATGAGCTTGAAATGTGGAAGAGTATCCAAATATAAAAATCCGTCAGTCATTGAAAAAAAGAAAAATGGTCAACAAGACTGGAGCTGGACACTTTCCAAGAGACTGAAACTAGCGAGCATGCCCTCAATGAAGACTCTCACAAAGTACAGGACCAGAACTCTAAGAAAGAAGCTTCACAAGCACAGAAAATTGATACTATTATCGGTTAGAATTAAAACCTGAACAAATAACTCCTGAATTAAAAATAAGGGAAGCCAAGGTGTCAATTTTTGAAGTCTAAATTGCATGCATGGCATTCTGTTTATAGATATAATCAGGTCTAGGGAAGTAGAAACAAAAAGGTCTGAAGTTGGGTAGAAATCCCATGCCTTATTGTTTCCACTGCCTTTCCATAGGAGGAATGGGATGTATATTTAACTTGAGAAATTTCCACCTTGGCTTGATTCCTATTTTTAACTCAGGAGTAGTTGGTTCAGGTTTTAATTCTGACGGATAATCTTACACCCTTTTGTGCTCGTAAAGCTGCTTCCTTAGAGTTTTAGTCCTGCACTTTGTGAGAGTCTTCATTAAGGTCACACTCGCTATTTGCAGTCTCTAGCAAAGTGTCCAGCTCCAGTCCTGTTGACCAATTTTCTTTATTTATTCAACGACTGATGGATTTTTATATTTGGATACACTTCCACATTTGAAGCTCATTCAGTTTGTCCATTTTTCATGTCAATTTCATTCGATAGATTCGCTAGAATTTCCTTGCTTCCTACCTTGTGTTTCCTCTTAAACAAGGTCTGAGAGGATATATGGCCTTCTCCGCCTCCCTCTTCCCACACAGGTATTCCCCCAAGCACCTACTATTGTATAATAGTCTCCTCCAGCAACCCATCTATATAAATTTGGACTAGGGGTATTTCTATTGGTTCCATCAGTGTTTGCTGCAGTACGAAACTTCAGAGGCCTTTCAAGAAGTCCATTGAGCCATAAAAACCGGTCCAATCACTATTGGATATTTACAATGCCGCCAAAAACTTAAAACCTTCCTCAAACTTGACATAAAAATATGAGCATGAACAGTCATTAAATTATAATAGGGTATCGGCACCACCTACTTGGTCCCTCAGCCTTACTAGTTTAAACCTAACAATCTTAACTGTAAAATGTCATATCTTGTTTGAAGAATTAACACCTAATAGGTAAAGAACAAACATTCACAAAATCATTGTACTGGATGTGTGTTTTAATGATAGGTTGATCAGTAATACATACCTCCCACATATGAAGTGGTTTCATCTACAAGTAGCTTATTCCTCCGAACTAATCTTTACTCTTTCCTTTAATGCTGGTCGGGCAAAAATGGATCCAATTTCACTTCTTTCTATCTACAAATAAGAGAAATACATTTGACGTCAAACAAGAGAAGAAGAAAAAGAACATTACAAAAAGGTAACACAAAATTAAGTGAATGAACATATGACTAGTCTGATGATACAGATTACCCATTTACTCAATCAATGAGGCATTTGTTCCAATAAATGGATGACATGTTGCAACAGATGAGTCATCTGTTGGAATAAATCAAACCAGCCTTGCTACTAGTTTGATTTCTTTAAACAGTTGGTCCGTCTGTACAAAGGGTAACACAAAATTGAGTGAATCAACAGATGACCAATCTTATGCAATAGATTAACCATCTGTTCAATCGATGAGGCAATTTGCAATAGATATAAAAACAACAGTTCGTTCATTCAATACTTAAAAGTCACCTTTCCTTCAATTTTCTCAATAAATAGGATACTGGTAAATGGGTAAATCATTAATAGCAATAGATGTAAATATCTAATTTAAATGACATACAAAGAAGAAAATGATATGGAAAGACCAATAGTGAACCATATCTGCAATGTGAAAAAAGCAAAGGGATCAGAACATTCAGTTCATTTGAGAAAAGATGTTGATTGGTTGAGATCTGAAAGGATCCTCATCCAAAACAAGAGAGAAAAAAAAGGAAAAAAGGAAAGAAAGAGATAAAGAAAAAAGAGTGATAGATGAGTTGAGTTGAGTCTTGAGTCTTACTTATGTCTGAAGGAGAGAGTATTCTTCTAGATATGGGTTTTAAATATTAATTAATAACTTTTGACTTTTGGGGGGCAAGAGGAGACAGTGACATTGAAAAGACAAGATAAGACTACTCACTGGGGAGATTTTTTGAGTTATCCAAGTAATATTCTTTACCGCCTTAGTGTTTTAACTTTTTTTTATATCGAACATGAAATACCTAAATTGCTTTAAAAGGGGTCTTAAAACATCTAAGTGCAACAGATAACAATTTTTGTTTGAAAATTTCCAAAGCTCGGTCATCTGTCGCAACAGATGCATAATATGTTGCAACAGATGACTTAATCAGTTTGATTAAATCCAACAGAAAAGACATCTGTTGAAACAGACTAAACATTTATTTGTATACAATTTCAATTGATTTCACATGTTAGACAAATACGTTAAGGGGTTGTTTGGTAGAGTGTATTGAAAAATATAATGCATGCATAAGTCAATGTGTATTGTTAGTACCATGTTTGGTATGACTTTTTGCCTATGTATAACTAATGCAAGCATTAGTAATAGTTATACACTATTTCCTATGTATTAGTCATACAAAGACTTTAAACACATGCATGAACTTATAAAATGACCTTGATGCCCCTCAATTTCCCTCTAAAAATAATTCACCATTCCTTTTCCCGCCATTTTAATTTGCACTAGTAAATCTTTTCAAAATATTTTACAATTTTTTTCCCACTATATGAATTTACAACAATGAATGATTGATTTAAATAACTATAACATATTTTTGTTTTGCTTCGAGAGTCTTTAAAAAGATTTTAACAAAAAAATTGAGACTATTTCTTAATTTTAGTCTTACATTTTATTTTTGTTTCGACTATGTTAATCCGTCGGTGTAATATTTTTGCGCAAAGATGAAGGTCTTGCAATTAATCCTAAACCTCTATATAATAGTTCAACAATATTAATTATGTTTGAAATAAGAAAAGAACTTTGTTGCAAAAAAGTGTACAAAATCAAAGAAGGGTATTTTTGTAAACAAAAATTTCTTTTATCAAAATTATGTAAGATGTATTATTTCTTATATATCAAACCAAACAATGTATAAGAAATAATACATGCATAACTAATACAAGCATAAATAATACAAGTATTACTAATGCAAGCATTACTAATACACTATATTTTGCATTGTTCTTATACACTTTACCAAACGACCCCTAATTGATTAATCTAGGAGCAGAGGTGAGTTCTCATAGGGTCAACTACAACTTCAATTGAGTCTTTTCGCAATTGAATGATGAGATGGTATTGCGTTCCTCCTGGCCAGAGTCATCGATCGATCACTCTAAGCTGAACCGATTCTTACTACCTCATATATTAGACCAATACCCTAATTTATTAATCTAGGACCCGGGGTGAGTTCTCATAGGGTTAACTACAACTTCAATTGAGTCTTTTGGCAATTGAATAATTAGATGAAATGCGTTTCCCCCAGCCAGAGTCATCGATCGATCACTCTAAGCTGAACCGATTCTTACTACCTCATATGTTAGACTAATACCCTAACTGATTAATCTAAGACCAGGTATGAGTTCTCATAGGGTCAACTACAACTTAAGTCTTTTGACAATTGAATAATGAGACGGTATTGTATTCCTCCCAGCCAGAGTCGTCGATCGATCACTCTGAGCTGAACCGATTCTTACTACCTCATATGTTAGACTAATACCCTAATTGATTAATCTAGGATCATGGGTGAGTTCTCATAGGGTCAACTACAACTTTAATTGAGTCTTTTGACAATTTAATGATGAGACGGTATTGCGTTCCTCCCGGCCAGAGTCATCGATCGATCACTCTGAGCTGAATTGATTCTTACTACCTCATATGTTAACCAATACCCTAACTGATTAACAAATGGCAACCCCTATTTGATAATTTACAACAGAATGGTAATTTGTTGCGACATGTGACAATCTATTTGATAATTTACAACAAATGGGTAATCTGTCACAACAAATTACTTAATCTGTTTGATATTTTGCAACAGATGAGTATCTGATGCAACAGGTTGAACATTTATTTTTATACAATTTCAATTGAGTTCATATACCTAAATTGATTAATCTAATCTAGGACCAAGGGTGGGTGGGTGAGTTCATAGGGTCAACTACAACTTCAATTGCGTCTTTTCGCAATTACATAATGAGAGGGTTAAAAATTATGCATATCTTTTATAATTTTAAAAAATAATTAACATCAATTCGAACCAAATTAATATTTTCAAAATTTGTCATTCTTTTTCAAAATATAAATCAACCCATACAAATCATCTATTTGCAGAAAAAACATTTAATCATTTAAAATCTTGAGTTCTCGCTCTTTTCTTTTCTCTTTCTCACTGAATTATACAGTACAGACAATAACTACAACTACTCAACTAATTGCTCTACCCTTCACAACAAATTAATTTTCTTATCATTTTCGATCACATAGTTGTTATTTTCAACTTCATTCTTGCTTGTATCAGTCATTTTCTCTGTCTTCTTAGGTAATAGAGTTCGATAGGATTTCTATATTTGTTATTTTTTTCTAAAAAATAAGGGTTTTTAAGTTAATGATGAAAACGAAAACTTTTAATTGTATTATCTTTGAGAATGGGTTTACAATTTTGAGTTTTTATGGTAAAATCGTAGGAAAAACTTGAGAAAATCCTAGTTTCTATCGCAGTGTTTCGTTGACTGTCGTGGAATTCTTGGATGGTGTTTGTGGTGTTTGTGTTAGTGGGGGTGGTGGTCATCTTCGTCGTCATTGTGGTGGCACTAGTGGTGGCTATTGATGGCATTGGTTGGTGGTGTTTGTGGAGGCATTGTTTGGTGGTATTTGTGGTGGTTGTGAGTGGTGTTGGTATTCGTGGTGTTTGTAGCATTGGTTGGTGGTGTTTTTGGTGGCATTGGTTGGTGGTGTTTGTGGTGGTTGTCGGTGGTGTCGGTATTCATAGTATTTGTAGCATTGGTTGGTGGTGTTTGTGGTAGTGGTGGATGTTGGTGTGTCGTTATTAGTGGTGTTTGTAATGTATTTCTTAAAATTTATGCATACATCAATTGTAATTTAATTTTTGTTTTTCTATTGTTTGTAGATAAAACATGTCCCCAAAATGAAAAGAAAGTGAAAGTGGATCAATGTCTGACCACCCTTAAAAAAAGGCTACAATACACAGGGATTCGGAGGAGCTTCCTGAACAATCTCAGATAGGGAAATAAAGTAAAGCTGAGGAGAGATATGAAAACAAAATTGAGGGAGGTGGACTAGGGTCTGTAGATGGTGATGAGGAAAATAAAACTGAGAAAGAGGAGGAGTTAGAGAGTGAGAAAGAGAAAGAGGATAATCATCAACATGATGATAATGGATCACCAATGGGGCATGAATTAATATCGACATCCCAGCATGATCTCGTCAAAACTTTAGTATTGACAAGTTTCAAGTTGCGATACCGATAAATGACGAAAAAGCAGAAGAATAACTAATTAGTGAAATTGTACTTAAATGTCAGATGGGGAGTAAATTTACTAATTTTAGGAAAATTATGAAAGACAAAAACATAGACGGACTTTTTAAGAAAAGTTGTTTTGGATGCTTTCTTGAGATGGCTGAGGGCGCTCCTGGCCGTTTCCCAATAAAGATGGTATATGTTCTTCTCAAGTGCAGGATCAAGTACATGGTTGAATGATAAAAATTCAGAGGAGGGGGGAAAAAGATGGATGAAATTTGGATCAACTACTGTGGCATGCCAGTTTGTTTTGGCTTGAAAGAGTTTGCTATAGTGAAGGGCTTGAGATGCCATCGTCCAGAAGAACCACCTATCGCCAAGGAAACACACTACAAAACATCAAAGGCAAGAAAATATAAGGAAAAAATAGATGGGTTGTTTGACATTGCTCAATGTTGCTACAAAGCATCGTATTTGTTGACAGATCTCATGGATAAAACCATACCAAAGCAGTACAGGGAGCAATGGTGCTTAGTTTGGTTTGTCCATTTGGTTATATTGGCAAGAGACGTCAACAAGGTCACAGAAGATGATTTGTTGGCCCTTGCTGAGGATTTTGATAAATTCAACAATTATCCCTGAGGATATGATATATTCTTCTTGACTGTCCAATATTTACTGACAAAGCTATCCTCAAGGACAACCACTTCATGCGACTTTCCTTCATGGTAAAATTAATCACTATTTTAACTCATCCATTAAGTTATATTGAACATAGTTATTATGACTTTTTTTGCTTGCTTCCTGTTTATATTTTTTAGGTTTGGGCATTTGAAGCCATTCCTCCCCTCCTAAAGCAGGTAATGGATTACCCGAATGAGGTTTCTCATCCAAGGATGTTTAGGTGGTTGGCTACAAAGAGCAAAACCAAAGTTAAGGAGGTTGATCTCTTTAACACATCGAATGATGCAGTACGTCTTCTTCAAGTAAAATAATTTTACTCAATGAAAGATATTGAACAGATGTTTTATCTGGTGCAACAGATGTTATATCTGATGCACCAGATAGAACATCTGTTGTGACAGATTACCCATCCTGTGTCAACCGGTGTAATAGATGGATAATCTATTATGACAGATGATTGATATCTAGCATCAAATTACCCATCTGTTGCTTTGGTTCTCTGAACCCGACTCTTAACAAATTAACTATCTACTGAAAATTATGCAACAGATGTATAATCTGATGCAACATATTGTTAATACACATACAGATCATCTATTTCATAATATGTAACCCAATAAACTACCCGTCTTGTGCAACTGGTGCAACAGATTGGTAATCTGTTATAACAGATGATTGATATTTTGCATCAGATTATCCATGTGTTGCTCTGGTTCTCTGAACCTGACTAAAATAGATTTTAACTATCTAACTACAAACTATGCAATAGATGGGTAATTTGATGCAACATATTATTAATGTGTTGCAGAAGTTGACTGTTAAAATATTAACCCAACAGTAAAAATTATTATATTATATAATTTAAATGTATCTGTCTGTTTTTGCTAGGTTATGCATCCACGGATCGTGCCTACTGAGGAGGAGTCATTTATGACTTCTTATATTACTCTAGGTCATGTTGATACTATAGCAGACCCAATGGTGGAGTTAATAAGGAAGGAATTAGCTGGAGCTACAGCCATAAGAAGAGCAGTTAGGCAATGTCAGCCTAATATTGTGGCTCTTCAAGACCAACCTACTAAGGCAAATCCTAGTGCTTCTTCTGGTGGAGTTGTTGGTGTTGGTGGTAGGCATTCTAATTCTTCTACCACTCATGATGATGAGCATTTTGATACTAAAGAAAAAATAAATATGTTTGAAAATACCCCTTTTTACCCTTACACAGGTCCCTCTCACCCCTCTTCATCCTCGTGTTCACGTTGCGAATGTGAAGAGTGCAAGGACAACCAGGATGAACTATTTGAAAAAGTAGTGGCTATCTCTAAAGCTTTCGAGGAATTTAAATCCAAGAGGGTGTCATACCATCTAAGAAGTTGAGGGAGCGATACACTCCTACATTGTTGGTTAGGAGGAAGAAAAAAGAAATAACCGACGTACTCTCCTGTCAAAAATTAAAAATAATTGCAACTCCTCCCTCTAAAATAGTTGTTGAAGTTCATGGTCCATTCAAGAAGAAGGTGGACATATATTCAAAACTTGATTCCAAAGAGAAGAGGGATCTGCAATAGGCCAAGAATGCGAAGCCAGGCGCACCAGATTACCACAGGCCTACTTTTCCCCCCCAAGACTTCCAGATTATGACAGATATGCATATGCGGTACGAGGAAAAGGAAATTTTACTTTTACTAACCTATACTTCTAATATAATATACCCCATGAAGAAGAAGCTACGTAACAGATGTGAAATCTATTGCGACAGCTGGGTCTTTTAGTGCAACTGGTAGTGGTTTTGTTGCAACTTGCTGTCCATCTGTTGTATAAGTTGCATTGAATTATTAATTTAGAGAACCCTATGCAAAATATGGATTATCCTTACAATTACTAATCTATTTAAAAATTATCTTCTTATATTACAGCATGTTGATAAAATTCTCTGTCCCATGAGGGAAAGGCAACTAACGTACCCGAAAGCATTTGATGTTGCCGATAGGATCATGAACCTCGACTTCTGCAAGAAGATCAAGGATAAGTATGATAAACTCAATAATTCCACACTGGACTGTGGAACGAGATTTGATTTCTTAGCTTCTATGTTGGACCAGGATGAAGAGGAAATGATAAAATATGTTAGAGAGGAGAAGCCAAATCCACACGGCAAGAGCTAGATTGAGGCAAAGAGTATTCTTGCAGTCATTAGCGTGAACGTCATACATTATTGGGCTGTTGGGATACTACTCAAGGAGGAAAAGATCAAGGTTTATGACTACAATGAATCTCTAAGTGACGATGTCGATTTTTTTATCCTCGTGGAGCCACTGATGGAGTTGTTGCCCATCTTGTTGAGGGAGAGTAAACTAATAAATCATTTGACAAAGAAAGTGTTGATGAAGAAATCATGGAATTTTGAAGGTCTAAAAAATGGCATAATCCTTCCAAAAAATGAAGTCGGTTACGCGAACGGCTCGCACGCTCTTGCACACGTCGAATATTTGCTAACTGATACAGAAATAGCCGAGCCAATGACCTTTCTGTGTGACAATGTTGTGGAAAACCTGCAGGAGGTCTGGGCTTATGGGGTACTAACTGGACTCTTGGAGCATGTGTATATAGAAGAGCCTGTGAAATAACAATTTTTTGTTTCAAGTCACACTTCACTTTACTTTAAATTACATGTACATATAGTGGAAATAATTTTTTTTCCAATAGAATGAAAAAAATATATTCTATCTGTTCTGACAGATAGTTTATCTGTTGTAATAGGTTGGTCATCTGTTGCATTATGCTGATGTTATTTCTATCTAATCTAAGTCTAATCTGTTGCAACAGTGGAAGACCTGTTTGATATTTCCAATAGATGATTTAAATTTTACAACATATGCCTAAATCTATTTGATATTTTGCAGCAATGACACTCTTGAATATCCATGTGCTTGACAACACCAAACCAGTAGCAAATACACCACCATTAAAATTTCAGCAATTAGGTTTGAAAATCCATGTACCCAATACCAGTAGCAATAACGGCAACAATGTAGTATCTTCTTGCTCAATTTTGTTTCTCTTCAGAAGCTTTGATTTTCTTCAACAAACCCCAGATTAAACAATTTTCTTGTGGAGGGTGTCGTTCTTCATCCCAATTAAAGTAATCGCATCCACTCAATTTCTTTAAAAACAAGAACACAATTACAAAACAATTACAAGTAAATAATTAATCAACTAATGAAATAAAAAAAGGAAAAATTACAGAAAGTAGCATACTTAAGACTATAATTACAATAAATGACAACACTTTTTTAAAATTACAGTTTATAGCAAGAGTAACATTATTTTACTCATTAACTAGGCAAGCGTATGTTTTACTCTCACTAATTTGTATTTATCTATTTTCTCTCCATTATTTCACCATCCCCAAATATAGCCATATCTTTTACTCTTTTTTTTCATCTTATTTTTTTATTTCCACTTTATTTTCTTTCTTTTATTTCTCTACTTTTTTTGTCCTTGTTCCTTTTTTTTCTTTTTTCTTTTTTTTTTTCATATTTGAAGATAATTATCTCCATGATCTTCAAGACTTCAAACTAAAACATCATTACTGTCTTTCACTCTCTTATATCTCTACCTTTTTTTTCTTGTTAGTTTTTTTCATCTTATTTTTTTATTATTTTATTTTTTATTTTGATTTTTTTCTTTGTCATTTTTTTCTTTCCACTTTATTTTCTCTCTTCTATTTCTTTTTTTCCTTTTTCATTATTTTTTCCTTTCTCAGATCTTTTTTTTCTTTTTTTGTTTTCTTTTTCATCTTCTTTTTTCTATTTTATTTTGTTTCTTTTTTTTTTTTGCTTTTTTTTCTTTTTATATTTTTGGTTTTTACCTTTTTTTACTCTTAGATCTCTAACTTTTATTTTGAAAAGACAAATATGTATATCATATACACATATTCAAAAAACATACAAAATACACAACCATACAGATCTAGATATGTATTTACGGTACAAAAAATACATATGTATTTATGAAATACATATCATATTCATATTAAACAGTACCAAACATAACTATACTATATAACTTCATATGTATTTGCGAAATACAAAGGTGACTCATTTACAATAAGAATATACATATGGATCAGGTGTGTATTTTGTAAATACATACGCATAGCTATATGTATTTTATACGGTGTTAAATTTTTCTTTGAACTGTAAATGTTATGTCATTTTAGAGGGTAACATATGTACTTATTTTTTTTCTTTTATTGTTTAAGATATGTATCATGTATTTTTTATTACCTATATGTATATGTATATAATTGTCATTTTTGTTATAAAGATTTTGTGTCATATATTTTTATATATATATGTGAGTCAAATATATATTTCTGTAAATACATATGCAGATATATATGTATATGTTTTACCGTAAATACATATGCAAATCTGTAGGTCTATTTATTTTGTATATTTTTTTAATATGTATATATGATACAGATATTTTTCTTTTAAAAATAAAAGATAGAGATAGAAGAGTAAAAAAAAATAGAGAAAAAAAAAAAATAAAAATTCAAAAAAAAAAAAGAAGTGAAAAGGAAAAAAAAAAAGAAATAGAAATTAGAAATAGAAGTTTAAAAATAAAAGAGAAAAAAATTAAAAAAAAAGAGAAAGAAAACGAAAAAAAATATGAGAAAAGAAAAAAAGAAAAATAAAAAATAAATAAATAAGCGAAAAAATAAAAAAAAGAAGTGGAAAAAAATGGAAAAGAAAAATAAAAAGAAATTAAAATTAAAAAAAAAAGATAAAAAAAATGAAAAAACTAACAAGAAAAATAGTTAGAGATATAAGAGAATGATATTTTGAAATTATGAACATCTGATACTTTGAAATTTTGAACATCATGGAAATAATAAGCTTGAGTTTGATTTGGAAAAAGAATCTACTAATATAAATAAGAGTAATTTATGGGAATTTAATTAGATGAGATCATTATTCCTTATTTAACTCAACTAATTTGAGTAAAATAAGGGCAGTAAATCTTATTGTATATGTATTTGTATAACAACAATTTACTTAAATACAAAAAACAATTTATTATTTTTCGTAATTATTAAACTGTTGCTATAAAAGTTGCAATTAAGGCTCTATAGTTACTATTTCTGAAATTTTTACATAAAAAAAATCACCTTTGAAATCTTACAAGTAAAAAACCTACGACCTGAATTTTGTTGAGTCCAAAAAGTCTTCAATAAAGCTTCATGAACGCACTTACAATATTGAAAATCATTATCGCAAAACATAGTAGAAGATGCACTCGACATTGTCAAGCTCAGTTGAAAAAAATGAAAACGGATGAAAAAAAAGAAAGACCAAATGCAAATAATTTGAAGAATTTGGATAGCTGAAAAAAATGATGAAGAAAAAGAAGATTTGAGAATTTAGGGTTAAATTTTAGGAAGAAGATGAATATATAAGACATTTGGGAAAAAAATGGCCGTTGGGGGCAAAATCAGACGCCAAGTCCGCAAAAAGTGTCAACCTGACACATTTGTGCCTATTTTATTTTGTGTTTAAAATGAACACTGTCCACTTGATGCCTATTTTATTTTAGGTGTTTCAAATGAACACTGTCGATGGGTTCAGCTTTTTAATTTCAATTTACTTTCACTTTTTCACATGTAGTGGAAATTTTTTTATGTCCAATGAAAGTTGAATTTTTATAATGCAACAGATTCTCCATCTGTTGTAACAAATATTCTACTTGTTCTGACATATAGTTTATCTATTGCAATAGGTTGGTCGTCTGTTGCATTATGTCGGTATTTCTATCTAAGTCTATCTGTTGCAGTAGTGGGAAGACCTATTTGATATATTCCAATAAATTACCTACCTGTTACGACATATGTCAAATTTGTTCGATATTTTACAACAGATGTTCCGTCTGTTGCAACAGATGCATTGTCAGTTGTAATATTTAAATCTATTATTCCATTTCAATTAATAAGTTCAAATCTAAGGAATAAATAAAATTCATAGACAAAATAAAATAAATTGAAGCCTTAAAAAAATAGTTGAAATAAAATCAACAACTAAATGAAATATAAAAAATTATTATGGGTACAGATCTCAGTAAATACATCAATAATTTAAGTATTGATGCCAAGGATTCCTAACGAGGGGTGAGGTTATTACTCTGACATACTCAAGCTATAAAGATCTACTCAGTATGGACAAGTTGTTCTTCATCCGGTGCTATGGAATTCGGCTTTGCTCATTGTGGATCTTTGTTGTCTCTTACATACGGTTTATGCGCTTTCTGTTCACCATATTTCCATAAAAACAGTAAAGTAGCATATTGTCCATGTCGTTAAGCAATAGGTTCTACATCCACCCGGAAAGCCAGAATTGGTCAATGCTAATCATAGAGATACAACAAAATAGAAAAGGATAACTCATCTATTCTATCAAATCAAACAGGTTTTCCTCTTATTTTAAATTGTCCCAAATAGATTATATTTCTGTTTCAACAATGAATCAACTGTTGGGTAAAATTTCTTCATGAGGAAGACCTGTATGATAATTTCGAACGGATGAACTATCTGTTGCAACATATAACTCATTTATTGCTCTATGAAGAGCAGTTTGATTTTTTAAAATAGATGAGACATATGTCGCAATAGGTACTTTATCTAGTGCAAAAAGTTAGTCAATTATTGCAACATATGTATATATCTGTTTGATAAATTTCATTAGATGTCTCATTCGATGAAACTGAAATGTGTATATTTGTTAGTTAATTGGAAGATATATATTTACCTTGTTCAGCTCGTGCTACTCTTCTGTGGACATTATACATTGCTCAGATCAACACACGAACAAAGGAGTTGTAATTTTGCTCTTTTGGGTACTTGATAATGCCTTGGAAATCACTTTCTTTCTCCTCTTAGCCTCAATCTCTAATGGAATGGATGGAAATAAAACCCTTTTTGATGGAATGACACCCCTCTTAGATGTCAATTCCATTACAGAAGCAGTTAATGCATTAATAGCATTAATCACTACATTATATTTTGCCCTGCAGTCTTGACATTTGCATGCAGAACATTCGCTGGGAGAGGCAAAATCTGTATAACCAGCATGATCATACTCATAATGGTTTGTCTTAAATACTGCAAGAGAAGCATTATTAGCACCAACAGCAGCACCACTACCACCACTAATAGCTCCATCACCACTAAGACCATCAACAAAAATAAGCCCACTCTTCAAAACTGTTTTTCTTGTAATAGTTGTTGCTCCAAACAATTCCATTTTTATTCTGTCGATGACTTTAGGGTCCAAAAAAGTTTGGACATATCGTAAATTAAGAAAAAATGACATCTTCAACTCTCGATTGGTCGGAACTAGCGACGGATGCACAATCTAACATAAATCAATACATATATTAAAATTATGATTAGATCATTCAAAAAAACTCATTAATTGATATAAAAACTTAATTATAATTATACTTATGGCATTGAGAAAGATGAATGGTCTGTGTGACAGGTCACACATCTGTTGCAACACATGAGTAATCTGTTGGAACAGTTTTCAATGGTCAATATTATTTAGATTTCTTCCAACATTAGGTCGTCTATCGCGGCAGATGAATACTCAGTTGGAAAAATCATGTCTTGGACATGTCCTATTGTAAGAGTTGATAGGATTTTATCCAACAGGAGGTTCATCTGTTCATCAGATTATTAACTTGATGATTCTTCCATTGCATTAGATGGTTAATTAGTTGCATCGAATTTTTTATTCGATGCTTAATCTGTTGCAACATGTGGTTTATCTGTTGCATTAGATATTTATACAATTGCACCATATTACAAATCGGTTGCATCAGATGATTAATCTGTTGCATCAAAATTATAATTTAATGGTTCCTCTCATGCATCAAATGGTTGATCTGTTGCATCATCTGACAAATATGTTGCATTAGATGGTTAATATGTTGCAGTAGATGAATAATCTATTGGATCAAATAAAAAATAGTAGGACGATTTTGTTCAACAGAAAAATAGCAACATCACCATTTTTACAAAGAACAAGAACAGAACAAATCAACCCAAATCGTTGTTTTATTTTTATAAACACAAACAACAAAAATCAAACTTCAAAAAAATGCAACAAACAACATAAAAACATAATTCACTTTGAAAAGAGCAGAGAAGAAATACCAGAAATTAGGGTTTTAGTCAGACCACATTTTAAATTAAATCAACAAATATTAAAGTTGTTAACCAATATTATAAGAGAAGTTGGCTCAAGTTCTTCGTTTTCTTCAAAACTAAAAAGGCCATAAATTTTTACCTATGATAGAAAAAAAGGAATAATGATGAATTTGAAGTTGTTGTAGCCGGAGAGCAAGGCTATCACATCAATTAAAGTTTGAAGAATTCAAAGTTGTTGTGGTCGGAGAGCAAGGTTGTCACATCAATTGAAGGTTGAAGTCAAAAAGAAACTCGAAGCCCAACTATTTATCATCTAATGTTGAAGCCGCTGAGGATTGAAAGGAGAAATTTGCAGACCTGTTGGTTGGGAGAGAGTTGAGAGAAGTTGTCGAGAGAGAGAAGAGAGACTGGTTGATTTGGATTGAAGAGGGGTGTGGGTTGGGTTGATTTATATTTTTTAAAAGATTAGAAAGTTTTGAAAATATTAATCAAGTCCACAATTAACTTAATCAAGTTTCCTAATGATTTTTGGCCCTTTAAGTTGGTCAATGTCACCAACCCTTCATTTAAGACTTAAAAGATACCTTTCCTTCAAAATTCTCGAGTAACATTAACTAAATAAATTGAGTTTATTAATAGTAAAATTCGATTTTGTATATCGAGAAGACTTTTAATGGAGGATAAAAAATTCAAACAACATTTTTGAGGCCCTTCACACTTGAAATAAGTCTAATATTTATCAAAAATAAGTTATCCGCACAAAAACAAGTTCTCCGCCCAATTTAGAAATCTTGGTGTTCAGATTGTCATCTCCTACCTTACTCTAATTCTTCACGTTATTATTAATTTGTTGCAAGTGGTTACTTTATATTATTATGCTCATATTAATGTAGTTTGTTATATTCTTAATATTTGAAATTAGCGGAAGTAAATAGTTATTAAATTAGAAGTTTAAATAATAAAAAATTACATGCACGCGAGACAAGTGTGGTCAAACTAGTATGTATGTATGTTTTTATATATATGTGTTTGTACATATATGTATTTGTACATATATATATATATATATATATATATATATATTGAAGTTAGCTAAAGTATATAGTTATTAAATTTTAATTTTAAACAATTAAAATTTACACGTGTTGTTAAACTAGTATGTAGAGAGAGAGTTGAGTATTTTTTGTTTCAATAATTGTTCCAAATGTGGACTCATTAGTATGAAGGGAAGATCTTATTTTGGAAGCATGAATTGTGGATTTAAATAATTGATTGATCTAAATTCTTATATTTAATTTCAGAGTAGATGTTCAATATGTTCAATATTTAATTTCACCCAAATGTCCATGAGTGGCACCCACACTAATTTCATGTGGGAGAACCATCTAAACCGAACCATTATCCAATCACTTAGTCTATATATATATATATATATATATATATATATATATATATATATATATATATATATATATATATATATATATATATATATATATATATATATATATCGTTAATTTTTTTTGTTTCAAATTTGGACTCAGTGGCGGAGCCGAGAAGTTTACAAAGGGTACAAAAAAAATATATTTGGTTTAAAAATATAATGTGTGTCACCTACTCCTTGTGGTAACATTGATTTTTTCTAAGGTCAATTCTAGATTTTGATTTTATGTCCTCAAGTATATATCAATATTTTGTGCTTCTTCCATAATTTTGAATGAATATATGCTAGATCTAATTTTAGTTCAATATAACCAAAGCATAACAGTGATGTAAAAAAATATTTTCCCCCTTTTACGATACAAAACATATGTATAGAGAGTCGAAGTATTTTCATGGTTCAAGTTTGATACCCCATAACGTAATAGAACAAGAACGATAAATCCTATCAACAACAACATAACCACTAATAGGAGTAGACACGTGAATTGGAAAGTCAAGTAAATCACACACCATGTCCAAACACAGGGAAAATTTGACACAAATATGACAAAGAAGAACTAAGATCAAATAATATAGTGGCCATCTGATCACAAATAAGAATCAAATAATAAAGTGGCCATCTGATCACAGATAAGAATAGTACCTACAATGACAACTTATGATACCTCTGCCTCAGGTCAGCCTGAAAAAGCATATATATGGTCCCTACCACCAATTTGAGCATCATTTTTATCAAGATTATAAGCACCCCGATGTACCACCTCTACCTACCTGATGACCACCATGACCACTCTATGAACGACCTCTACAATTACCACCATTTCCCCTACCTACTAGAACTAGAGCTCGAGGAGCCTGTTGCTAGCCAAACTAAACATAATGCCTCAAATTAGGAGCCTGCGGCTAGCCAAACTAAACATAATGCCTCAAATTAGGAGCCTGCTGCTAGCCAAACTAAACAATAATGCCTCTCAACCACACCCATCTTTATGAATAAGAATGAAAGAAGTTAGATACCAATTGAAATCAAGTAATAGCACATAAGAAAGAAGAATTTGAATATTCATAATGTCTTATAGCCTCTCGGAAAAAAAAAGTACATACATCTCTATACCGTTTCACAAGACTCTACTAGACATATTTTTGTACGACGAGATCGACGAACCTGGCTCTGATACCACCTTTGTCATGACTCAAATGGCCATGAGTGGCACCCATACTAATTTTCCTATGGGAGAACCATCTAAACTGAACCATTACCCAATCACTTAGTTAAAGTTAAGATGTTATTATTATAAAATCACATAATGACAATAATCCAGGACTAATCATTATTAAGGCAAAAGTCAAAACTACTTATTAAAGTCCCCAAGATCTGAAAGTCATCATACAAGAACTTATAATCAATGATGATGTCCAAAAGAGATATCCAAAAATAAAGTAAATAAAGAATGTTTCATTGCCCGAAAGATGGACAAGAACAAATAAGATGACTCATGGCAGCCTAAAGATGGAGTGCTCACCCTTGGATCAACATCTTCTATCAAACTCTAGAGGTGAGGTCATGTCTGAGCCTTTAGAACATTTTTTGCACTCAACAAAAGAAGAGTACCGGATAGTATCAGTACAAATCACTATGTATTGGTAGGTATCATAGGCCAACTCAATTTAATAGCATGTACACAACATAAATCAAATAACAAGTAGACAGACGACATCATCACATAACAAATATTCAATGAATCAATAATACAACAATAACAGGTCAAACAGTGCTCACAAATAAGTCACAAAACTATCAATAAT
This sequence comes from Capsicum baccatum var. pendulum, assembly GCA_030864225.1. NCBI lineage: Eukaryota > Viridiplantae > Streptophyta > Magnoliopsida > Solanales > Solanaceae > Capsicum > Capsicum baccatum. Next base: position 23,071,643 of record CM061552.1, on the reverse strand, counting down.
ATCAACCATACGATAAACATCCACAGAATCAACACAATGTGTACACACATGAGCTATGAGAATTATTTTTGCCCAATAGTCATGACCTACATGGAACAATCTATGTTCATGTACCTTACCGGCGTGGTACTCGATCCAACATATACATATTCGTACCGGCGTGGTACTCGATCCAACATATACATATGCATATCCATACCAGCGTGGTACCCGATCCAACATATAAATATTCGTACCAGTGTGGTACCCGGTCCAACATATAAATATCTGTACCGATGTGGTACCCAATCCAACATATAAATATCTGTACCAATGTGCTACCCAATCCCACATATATATTCGTACTGGCGTGGTACCCCATCCAACATATACGTATCCATACCCGCGTGGTACCTGATCTAACATATATATATATATCCATACCGGCGTGGTACCCTATTCAACATACACATGTCCGTACGGGCATGGTACCCGATCCAACATATACACATTCGTACCGGCGTGGTACCCGATCCGACATAAAAAAATATTATCAATATCAAATTTATACAACCTCACAACATGCAACACAATGTACCAAGTTTATAAGTACACTTAAAGTCATAAGATAATTTCATCAAGTAAATTTTCAATAGTTATTTATACACGCATTAACAATCCTAATATCAATAATTTCAAGCATGTCCGAATATCAATCAACAAGTATCCAATTTAGCAGCATACACACAATTAAGTCAAGTTAAAACTCCAATTAAATCGGAACCTACCTCAATCGAAGAATTCAAATGAAAGCTATTTTGTAAAAGACTTTTTTTTTTAAGTTTCTAAATGATCACAACCTATTCAAATATGTAATTCTCATAAAATACGAAAATTAATGACACCACCTTATTGATTCTTATTCTAGAAATCATAACATAAGATTTATTAAAATAACGAGAAGATAGGACATTGATTGTCTTAGATTTGCATAAAAGTTGATGCCACTTTAATATTGTGCATGCAGGAACCTTAATTATTAAATCTACTAACTTTTTACTGCCAATCATTGGCATATAACAATTTTCCCATTTGACATGCAAATTAGTATTAAATTAGAAGTAGAATTGAAATGTTAAAAAAGAAAAAATACCTTCCTTCCTTTTTCCACCATTATGGCTAAGCATTACTGCCATCATAGTAACTTATTATTTTTTTCTTTAATCCTACTTTTAAATTAATTGATCAGAAAGCGTGAAATCACGTACAGTATACTTGTTTTAAAATATTTCCCAACAACAAATAAGCTATAGTAGTACTAAATAGAATATCAATTTTAATAAAAAATATAACTTGAAGTTTTAAGTCGAGTAATTTCTTTCTCAAACTGCAATGTGAAAACTGCTATATTCTATCTTCCGTTTCTGATGCTGCTAAAATTATAAATGATAAACCTACCTACTTAATTTTGTTTTTTTATTGACCATATAAGTTTTATAAATTATAATTTTTACCCTCTAAATTCCTAATTAAATTAATTATATCTAAAATAACCAAATCTTTTCACAAATCCTCAAAATTAGTTTTGAGCTTCGTATAAATAAATTAAATATGTAAGTCGATTAAAAAGTACATTTTAAACTTATTAAATATATTAAAATACCAAGTCGAGGTTATCCAATACGTTTCAAATTTTCTCATCTTCCCTATTTTTTTTATTGGGTAACCTCGACCAGGCATTTTAATATTTTTTTTATTGGGTAACCTCGACTTGGCATTTTAAATATAGTTTATGTAAACATGCAAGAGTGGAGTCGAAGGGTTGTACTATTTAAAGTGATATTTATACATATGGCCCGACCCAAATCGAGGATTTTTTTTCTAATAAAGGGTTCGTTTAATTGTGGAACAAGTTATTTCGTGATAAGTTTTTCTTAGGCTGCTGTTCCACCCTCAATTTGATATAAAAATAATAATAGCATTTCAGGATAACTAATTTTGAATTAAGTTATTCCGCCATTTTATCTCATTCAAACATGGGATAAACTTATCCCAAATTAGTTGAGTATTTTTGTTTCAATATTTGTTCCAAATGTGAACTCATTAGTATGAAGGAAAGATCTTACTTTGTGCGAGCATGAATTGTGAATTTAAATAACTAATTGATCTAGATTTTTATATTTAATTTCACTGTAGATGTTCAATATATATATATAAACAATTAAAAGTTATACGTGCGAGACACGTGCTATTCAGCTAGGTATGTAATTTTTGAGTGTTGGTTTAAATACAATGATTTATTTCAAGTGCTCAGATGTCATACAAAGGGTAAAATACATATATTTGGTTTTAAATATAATGTTTGACGCCTCTTCTTTGTGGTAACACTGATTTTTCTAATTTCAATTCTAAATTTTATTTTTATGGCCACAAGTAAATATCAATATTTTATGTCCCTTTTCCACAATTTTAAACGAATATATGCAATATCTAATTTAAGTTCGATATATCAAAGCATAACAGTGATTGTAAGAAAATATTTTTCCCTTTTTTGATACAAAACTATATGTATAGAGAGTCGAAGTATTTTTCTGATTCAAATTTTGATAATTTTATTAGGTCCAACTTTTGGCATCATTGGTATGAAGGGAAGATCTTACTTTGTGCGAGCATGAATTATGAATTTAAATAATTGATTGATCCAAATTTTTATATTTAATTTCACAGTAGATTCTCAATATGCTCGAGTCACAAATGAAAGTGAAAAATGATGCTAAGAAAAATAAGAATTCCGAATAACACAAGAAAGACAAATCAGGAAATGCCCAACAGGGCTCGTCCAAGAAGATATCACTTGCCAAATAAAATTCAAAAGTTATTCATGGTATGTAATTAATTAGTTCAACATCTTATAATTGTCTTATATTATTAGGGCTCGTTTGATAAAAGAATCACAATTTCCAAAATTAATCTTAGGATGAATTTATCTCATATTTGTGATAAAATCACGGCATAAGTTATTTCTGCATTGTAGTATTATTTTTTCATACATTGAGGTAAGATAACAATCCTAGAATAACTTAGTTCTCAACCAAACCAGCCCTTAAATATAGTTTATGTAAACGTGCAAGAGTGGAGTTGATGGGTTGTACTATTTGATGAAGTGATATTTGTACATATGGCTCGATCCAAATTGAGCACTTTGTTTTTAATTTAGGGTTCATTTGGTTGCAGAACAAGTTATATTTCATGATAAGTTATTCTGATATTGTCATTTCACCCTCAGTTTGATTTAAAAATAATAATTTCGTTCTGAGATAAACTAATTTTGAATTAAGTTATTTCGCGATTTTATCTCATCCAAACATGAAATAAATTCATCCCAAATTAATAGGATTAGTTATCTCTTATTCTCAAAACAAATGAGCCTTTAGAATTTGTTCGATATTAAGAAAAATATTTTCAGTGGTTTCTTAACTTTTTTTCATGTGTCCCGTATGTAAACAAAATATATTATCATGAAAGTATTTATATATAGTTTAAACAAATACTATGAATGGTGGAGCAGATAGATAGGGGGTGTGGGGTGGTGGGGATGGGGGCCTATATATTGGCGAACATATAAAATTTGTTAAGGATGTTTAAGATTATATATATATGTATAAAAATAAGTTTTAATCTATATACTTCGTATAATTTTCAATACACATAGAATAACTTTTCAAAAAAGGTGTTTAATTGACCATCATTCTCCTCATATAGAACTATTGGAATTACATCATTTCTGAAGTTCAGTGACAATGTTGAACTATTGGTTGAACTTGTCAATCGTACTATCTATAAATACTAATCACTCAATTTAAAAAAGAATGTTCTACGCTTTTTTTAATCTGGTTGGAAAAAGAATGGTTTTTCTTTTTTTAGTAATATTTCAATTCTAACTTTTCACGATGTTTAAGACTATAAGATTAAAAGATATTTTAGTATATTTGACATAACTTTAATTTAAGATCACAATATTCAAAATTTTCTTTAATTTCTTAAATTCTGCATCAAATCAAATTAGATTCATTATCAAATCAAATTAGATTCATTCTTTTTCAAACAGAGAAAGTATGTGAAAGACTGATGTTTTTAGCTTTGATTTGAGTTTTTGAAGATTGAAAAAGTGAAAAAAAAAAATTGCTAATGGAATACTCTAAAAATTTTCATGACTATCATATTTTATTTGTGGGATTATACTGGATGTGTTATTATTATTTTTAGAGTCTTAAAACTCACCTTTGATACTTCTATTCAAATTATAACTAGTATTTTTTTAACCGAAAATCTATCGGAAACAACATCTTGATATTTTAAGTTAGAAATATATTTGTGTACTTCCTACCTTTAGCAAATCTAAAAAATCTACCTTTATATTCATTCAAGTACCTAACAGTATTAAATTATAAAAGAAGAAGGTACCCAAAAAAAATCTTGATTTGTAACTAAAAAAAAAAGTAATTCCAATCCAAAATCTTTAAAAAATACTGTCACGTGTGTAAGAATTATTTAAAATTAAACATTTTTTAAGGATCCAATATAGATGCAACAATATTTTTGATGATTTCAAATAACATATATTTAACATCTATGCATCAAACACAAGGATGTGAAAATATTAACTTCTAATAAGTTTTATTTTCAAAATTCGTCAGAAGAAATCACACTTAATATTTCAACTAACTAAATGTATTTTTTTTTTTCATTTTCGTGGAAAGGTCCTAAACATAATATTAAGTCTAAGTTCAGGTTAACTTCATATACAATTTTCTAGAAGAGTAACTAAATAATTTTTATTTAATCATAAATCAAATCAGTCAACTGTCATTAGTTTCCATAATCTTTATATCTTTTTCTTTAAAAGAAGACTTAAGGGGCAATGATTATCAATTAGTGCTAAATATCGTCTTTACTATAATAGATAAATTCAAAATTTATTGGTCTTAAGTGGTTTAGAACTCTCATATCATCATACTAATTAAAAAAAAAAATCCTATTTATGAAAATAATTTTAGAATACAATCCCCAATAAGTAGCTGCTTTTGGAAACTCAAAAGTGGTTTAAAATTGACATTAACACGTGGTATTTGATCAAAGTTTTAGTAGGTAGATATTTTCTTTTCTAAAAATCGTATTCGACACTTTCATTTCACAAGGCTCCATCGTGAACTTTTTATTGTTGGTCTCAACATTAATATTTTTAAAATACGTTATGCATGTCAGTGAATTCAAAAGTTTGAATATATGAGTCGTGGACTTTAGGAAAAGTAATTTATTAAGTTTAAAAATTATTTGTACATACTAAGAATTCTTTTAACACATATACAGAACTTTGTCAAAAGCTATGAACTCTAGTTTCGCTCCTACTTTTTTCCTAAATCAGATTTTTGTGTGTGTATTTTCACTTGTCGAGAGCTATATATAGTTCTATGCATCATTAGTCTACTTGACAAATGGTAAATTTGTTTGTAACTATATTTAATTTTTTTTTATTAGAGTTCTTGATTCTATTACCGTTCAAAAGAGTAATTCAACACTCAAGAGGAGACATTAAACACGAGAGTTTTAGTTTCTTCATGTAATTCAATTCATTTGTTGTTAAGTTTTTGGTCATCGCATTGTAGAAAAAAGTGAGTGTTTCTTAATTCAACTTAAAATTGTGTTTTTATTTTACTATTAAATCCTCCGGAGTTTTAGATGAACAGTCTATACATATATTGTTTAAAGAGTATTAGTTTGTTAATTTCGATATGTAAAAAAATTTAAAGAGAGGGAACATGAAGTTCTCCACATACCAAATTAGGAAATCAAAAAACTTTAATTTTAGGTCAAACTAAATTTATGTACAAAAATATTACTACCTCGATCACAATTTAATGTCATATTTCAATTTTGTAGTGAATGATATGATACTTTACTAACTTTGTGAAAATAATTTGAATTCATTTGGTAAAATTTAAGGAACTGTAGATATTTATTAATTTGCTAGTGAATGTGGTTGTTTAAATAGAAATTTGAAAAAAAAAAAATTGCCAACTCTTTACATTTATTTTGATATAGTCAAGAAATTGTAGGCAATTCTTGAACTAGAGTAAGAATTTATTATTATTGAAACATATATTTGTTTTGCAATAAAAAAATCTCTGTGTGAATTCTAATCACCAAAATGAAATAAGGCGAGTAAAATAAATCGAAAAGAGGAATTAGGATAGTGTAATTGTGAAGAAATGGCAAGAAGAACATATCAAATAGAATTTAAGTGGGAAATCCATCACCTTACAATATCATTAAAATAGAATTGCCGCGAATTTTGCAGTTCACGTTATTATTAATTTGCTAAAAGTAGTTACTTTATACTATTATGCTCATATTAATATAGTTTATTATTTTCTTAATATTTGAAATTAGCGGAAGTAAATAGTTAATAAATTCTAATTTTAAATAATTAAAAGTTACACGCGTGCGAGGCAAGTGCGGTTAAACCAATATGTATGTATGTGTTTATACATACATATATAAAAGTAGTTACTTTATACTAGTATACTCATTAATATAGTTTATTATTTTCTTAATATTTGAAATTAGCTGAAGTAAATAGTTAATAAATTCAAATTTTAAATAATCAAAAGTTACACGCATGCGAGGCAAGTGTGGTTAAACTAATATGTATGTATGTGTTTATACATACATATAGAGAGAGAGAGAGAATTGAAGTATAGAGAGAGAGAGAGAAAATTGAAGTATTTTTTGTTTCAAATTTCAACAATTTTATTTGTTTTAAATTTGGATTCTTTAGTATGAAAGGAACATCTTACTTTGTGCGAGAATGAATTGTGGATTTAAATAATTGATTGATCTAAATTTTATATTTAATTTCACAGTAGACGTTTAATATGTTCGAAACTCTCTCTCTCACACACACATACACATATATATAGAAATTAGCTGAAGTGCACAATTATTAAATTTTAATTTAAACAATTAAAAGTTACACGTGTGAAACACGTATTGTTAAACTAGGTATGTAATTATTGTGTACTAATGTAAATACAATGATCTGTTACAAGTGTTCAGATGTCATACAAAGGGTACAAAAACATATATTTGGTTTTAAAATGTTTGTCGCCTACTCTTTGTGCTAACATTGATTTTTTGTAAGTTAAATTCTACATTTTGTTTTTGTTTTTATGACCACAAGAATATATCAATATTTTATGTCCTTCCACAATTTTGAATGATATATGCAATATCTAATTTAAGTTCGATATAACAAAAGCATAACAGTGAATATAAAAAAATATTTCCCCCCCTATTCCGATACAAAACTATATCTATAGAGAGCTGAAGTATCTTCCTGGTTCAAATTTCGATAATTTTATTTATTCCAACTTTGGCGTCACTAGTATGAAGGGAGGATCTTACTTTGTGCGAGCATGAATTATGGATTTAAATAATTGATTGATCCAAATTTTTATATTTAATTTCACAGTAGATTCTCAATATGCTCGAATCACAAATAAAAGAGAAAAATGATGCTAAGAAGAACAAGAATTCCGAAGAACACAAGAAAGACAAATCTGAAAATGCCCAAGAGGGTTCGTCCAAGAAGATATCATTTGTCAAACAAAATTCAAAAGTTATTCATGGTATGTAATTAATCAGTTCAACATCTTATAATTGACTTATATTATTAGGGCTTGTTTGATATGAGAATCATTATTCTCGAAATTAATCTTAGGATGAATTTATTATTTTGAGATAAAATCACAGTTTAAGTTATCTCCGCATGGTAGAGTTATTTTTTCATACATTGAGGTAAGATAACAATCCCAGAGTAACTTATTTCTCATCCAAATGAGCCTTTAAATATGGTTTATATATTCGTGCAAGAGTGGAGTCGATGGGTTGTACTATTTGAAGTGATATTTGTACTTATGGCCTAACCCAAACTGAGCACTTTTTTAATTTAGGGTTAGTTTGATTGTGGAATAAATTATTTCATGATATGATAAGTTATTCTGAGACTGTTGTATCATTTGATATAAAAATAATAATATGGTTCCGGGATAACTAATGAAATAAGTTATTCTTCAATTTTATCTCATCCAAATATGGGAGAAACTCATTCCAAATTAACAGGATTAATTATTCCTATCCCTCAAATCAAATGAGCCTTTAGGATTTGTTTGATATCAAGGAAAATGTTTTCCGGTGGTTTCTTATTTTTTTTTCTTGTTTTCAGTATGTATAAAAAATATTATCTTTAAAGTATTTATATATAGTTTAAAAAAATATTATGAATGGTGATGCAGATTAATAGATGTGTGAGGTGGCGGAGACGAGGGATTACGTATTGGAGAAAATATAAATTTTGTTAAGGGTATTTAAAATTTAATACATACATATTAAAGTAAGTTTTAATCAATATACTTTGTATAATTTTCTATGTGCATAACATAACTTTTCAAAAAAGAGTATTTAACTGATCATCATTCTCCACATGTAGCTACGCCACTAAGACATGTCGTATGAAAATGAAGTGTGTTAGAGAGTGAAGACCGAAGAAGATGCATTATAAAATGCCACATGTAAAATAATATTATCGTGAAAGTATTTTTTTTTTCATGCTCGCATAATTTTTCTTCATATGGCCATGTTATTGCTGTCAAATTCAATAGAGCAATAATTTTGACATTGATGACTCCTCTAGTGTGTCTAGCCTGGCTGGAATTGTATCATTTCTGAACTTCAATCACAATGTTGAACTATTGGTTGAACCTGATATCCATGAATACTGCTCACTTCATTTAAAAAAAATGACATATTTTTTTTTAGTCTGTTTCGAAAAGAATGATTTTTTTCTTGTTTAGTTATACTTTAAGTCTAACTTTCCACGATGTTTAAGACTACAATATTAAAGGATATTTTATTACATTTGACATAACTTTAATTTAAGATCATAAAATTTTAAAATCGTCTTTATTTTCTTAAACTCCACACTAAATAAAACTAGATCATTCTTTTTTAAAAGGAGAAGGTATGAGAAAGAGTGATGTTTTTAACTTATGATTTGAGTTTTTGAAGAACGAAAAAGTGGAAAAAATGCTAATGGAATACTGTAAAAGAATTTCATGTCCGTCAGATTTTATTTATGCGATTACACTGATTATATTATTATTATTATTATTATTATTATTATTATTATTATTATTATTATTATTATTATTATTATTATTATTGTTGTTGTTGTTGTTGTTGTTGTTAAGAGTCTTGAAACTCACCTTTGATAGTTCTATTGAACAAGGGAGTCGAACTCACATGGACGAAAACTGACTATGCTTAAATAGTCCTAACAACTTGTGTAACTACTCTCTAACTAATCATCTAGAGTAGCTAAAACAATAAAAGCATTGAAAACTGTTTTATTGTATCAGAAAACTAATGCTACAATATATTTTTTAGCACTCTCCTTCAAGTTGAAGGGTGCAAAATGTTAAGCACAGCAAGCTTGCCTAGAAGATGCAAGTGTTCTTGAGTTAGGATCTTGGTAAGTATACCTGAAACTTGATGAGTTGTGGGAACATACATAGTATGCACAATCCCTTCCTTGATCTTGTCTCTTATGAAGTTACAATCAATCTCAATATATTTTGTCCTTTCATGAAAGATAAGGTTGGCTTCTAGTTTGATTGCTGACTTACTATCACTGAAGAGTGTGATAGGTTTATTGACAAACACATTCAATTCTGCAAATAATCCTGTCAACCATGTGACTTGTGCTAGAGCTTAAGTCATGCTTCTATATTATGCTTTAGTTGAGCTTCTAGATACAGTATGTTTCTTCTTGGACTTCCAGGATATCAAGGATTCACCAAAATGCACCACACATCCTATGATAGATCTCATTGTGTTTGGACATGCTACCCAGTCTGAGTCACACCAGCACACAAGATCTACAGTAGGCTGAGTCTTAAGACAAATACCCTGGCCTACTGTTTCCTTTAAGTATCTAATTACCCTATTAGCAACTTCCAAATGTGGCCTTTTAGGCTATTGCATAAACTGACTTAAGGTCTACACAACATAACTAATGTCCTGTCTAGTTATGGTTGCATACATCAACTTTCCAACTAGTCTTTGAAAAGAAGTAATGTCCCTGAGAACAACATCACCTATGGCACTTGTTGCTTTATCAATCTCAACTGGGTTAACTTGACATTAACTTCTAATGGGGTAGGTGTTGATTTAGCCCCAGCTAGTCCAGTCTCTGAAATGATCTCCAAAATATACTTTCTCTGATTCAATATGACCCCAGCTGCAGATCTTAACATTTCTATTCCCATGAAATATTGGATCTCTCCCAAATCCTTGAGCTTAAACTTCTGATGCAAGGTTGCTTTTGGTTCATTTATCATAGTAATGCTGTCAACAGTAATGAGAAGATCATCCACATATACTAGGATTACAACCGTGCCTTCTTCCTTCTTTAATGTAAATAAATAATAGTCATATGTGGTCTGAGTAAATCTTGCATGAAGTAAGGCTGCAGTGAGCTCGATGTTCCACTGTCTTAAAACCTGCTTAAGTCCATATAGGGACTTAATCAATCTGCAAACTTTGTTTTCTCTGCCTCTTTTAAAACCTTCTAGCATTTCCATATAAACTTCTTCATCAAGGTCACCTTAAAGTAAAGCATTTTTGACATCCATCTGGTACAGACACCACTCCTTGGAGGCTGCCAATGCAATGATACACCTGACAGTAACCATCATAGCCACAGGATAAAAAGTATCATGATAGTCTACCCTTTCTAGTTGGTTGCAGCCCTTGGCTACTGATCTTGCTTTAAATATCTCCAATTCTCCATTAGCTTTATATTTAACTTTATACACCCATTTTGATCCTATGATGTTTTTATCTTGAGGCATATCAATGTAACACCCCATATTTTCAGGATAAAATTTGAACCATCGTTTCTACGTGTGTAAACTTGAATTCCATGATTTATATTTTAATTCATGTGTCATAATCTTTATCCTAGTATGTGAAGTGCTTAAGAGGTGAAAAATATCATAGGAATCACTTAGAGAAAGGTTGAGCTAAAATCCTTTGATTCGGCCAAATTTTGGTATTCGATTCTACAAGGATCAACTTTAAACGTGTATAACTTTGTATATATGTAAAATTTTTCACCCACTAAATTTTAGATAATTGAACTATCTTTCCAATGATACTAATTTCGTCTTAATTCGATATCCGAGAGAAAAGTTATGATTATTTTCATTAGAACCAGTAAGTTGCCGTGAAAACGCCACAACACGGCGTAATGTTTAACTATATCCATAAATACAAGACCAAAGGGTATTTTAGTCATTTACCTTTCCCCCAAGAACCTAAGTGGTGGATTAAGGGCCCGTTTGGATAGGCTAAAAAAATGGCTTTTAAAAAGTTCTTTAAAAGTGCTTTTGAAAGTGCTGAACATATTTTAAAAATAAGCAGTTACGTGTTTAGATAAAAGTGCTGAAACTGAAAAAAGTTATTGATGTGTTTGGCAAATGATGCTTTTAAGCACTTTTTTTAGTCAAAATGTCTGAAATACCCTTATGTTGTTAATAATATATAGAGTTGATTATTATTAATTTTTATTGCTAAAATAATTCAAATTAAAATTAATATATATTTTAATATATATATATATATATTAAAAATATTTTCATGAATGACAATTAATTTTTGTGCTAAAAAACTATTTTTTAAGAGTTTAAGTGTTGAATGTTTGTGTTTGAAAAAGATAGTTATATATTAAAAACTTATTTGTTTCTTCATGGTTACGTTAAGATTTCGTATCATTAAGGTGCAATTTGTGACGGTACTTCATTTTCCTATTAAACTGGACTTATTGCTTTTAACCTTCTAGGATAGTATTAATATATATGATGAGCTTATCATTAAAGCAAAGCATATATGTTAATAATCATTATAATTAAATTAATAGATAAATAATTTCATACAAAAGAGGTACTAATATGGCTAAAGTTATGTTCGCCATAAATACAAAAAGTGGAAATGTTCAATTAAAATGTCGAAAAATGAAACTTAAATTCTGATTAATAATAATCTTCTCTCCGTCTCATATTAATTGATTATCTTATAAAAATAATTATCTCATTTTAGTTGATCACCTAACTAAATCAAGAATAATAAATTTTTTTACATTACCCTTGTAACTAATTCGTTTTGCTAGTGTTTATGTTGTTTGTTAAGTTTCTAAAAAGATTTTTTAAGAGGTAAATTAATAAAATTACTTTTTTATATATGATATTTTAATGTAGGTGTAAAATAATTGTTTTGAGCCAGGCTAGATTCTATGGTTTTTCAATTTATGTGAATTTAATAATTTTTATTCATTATAAAAATATTTAACTACAAATTGTATTAGTATTGAATTATATTCATTTGAAATTATTATTAAAATTATATATATATATATATATATATATATAATAATAATAATAATAATAATAATAATAATAAGTTAAATTAACATCATGACTAGTGCAAGAAAAAGCAATGAATACATAAAAGTAGTGAAGGAAAATTAGGACTACAAGGATAAAATTGGAATAAGGAATAATTATAAGGGATACAAATGTAATTTAATTGGTCAACTTTAATAAATTATAAGTCCAAAAAAAAGCTAGGAATAGTAATTTCTTGTTTTTGGCTTAAAAAAGTCAAAATTAACTTTTTTTTTAAGCTATTATAAAAATTGACAAACACTTTTTTAAGCAAAAAATAACTTATAAGCTAGTTTGACCAAATTAAAAGCTAACTCAAACACCAGCTAAAACACCAAAAGAGAATTATTTACCCACTTGTCATCATCAAACCCTTATGTGAACCCTCCCCCCCGCCCCCCTCCCAAGAACAAAATCCAAACTTTTTTCCAAAGAAAATCCAAGAATTCAAGCTTCCAAGTTCAAGAACCTTCAAGAAAGCATCAAGATTAGAGTTTCATTCCCAAGTTAAGAAACTTAAGGTACGTGGGGCTATCCTAAATTTCATGAGCGTAAGTTTTAAAATTTTTACAAGATCTAAAGTATATATGTACGCACACATTATGAGATTTGAGATTGTTTTGATAGCATGATTGGGAACCTTGATTTATGATGAAATCGTGTTTAAACCATGGGGGTTTTCCATAAACTTGAATTATATTCATGAGTATTAATGTTATGAGTTTGAGAAGTTATTTGAAAGCATGATTTATGGAATCCCCTTTCTTGCTATGAAATTGATTGTCTTATTATGTTGTGGTTGTTTATAGAATGGTTAAAAGCATGAGTTTCAATGTTTACTATAAATTGTGGGATTGCACTGTTTTATGATCTAATGAGAGGGTGTTTTATTGATTTGTAAATGCTTTTATGTCCTGAAAGATAAATTGCATGTGATTGAAGAAAGAGATAACCACACTTTATCAAAGTATTGAAAAGAGAGTATTTTGCATGCGTTTCATATGTTTTGAAATCAAAACTCTCTTAAAGTGTTTAAATATTTTGGTGGTCACTTTACATGTTTTGAATGAAAAGACTAAGACATGATATGATAGGACTTATATGACTTGCAAGTCTTTGTATCACGATACCAAAACAGAAGAATGCCATTGCAGATTTAAAGCAAAATAGATTACAGATTTTTTAGACTTCAGATCATGATTTGAGTAAGATGCATGTTTTAAAGGGTTAAAAACGGGCTCTAAGAGAGTTACGTGGTTATCCGAAAAAGGCACGAGTTCAGATAACTCATTGCCAAGAAATATATTTTACTAATATAAGTTTTATTATGTCCAAATATAGGGATCATACGCTGGCCTTGTGCCCTTTGGTATATCAAAATCAGAAACTCCAACCCTCGCGGTAAACTTGGGTTGGGGGCTTGGCCGCCGAGTCAAGGGAGGATTCCATATACCTTGTGAAATTGTAGAATTTTAAGGTATACCACCTAGCTCAAAAGTAAAATAAAGAGTTGAGTCATGATTACAAGAAAATGTGTTGAAACTTATCAAATTATGCCCATGCATTTGCAAATATTTTATGATAACATGTTTTTATGAAATTCTCTCACTTATGTTGTGTAAAGATATTTTGTTTTTGGATTTTTCTACATACCAGTACCTCTGTGTATTGACCCCTTATATTTCAAGTTATGCGGTATAGTCCCATGATCCATCACATCAGTAGAAAACTTGCGATTTGACAGAATTGGTGAGAAATCCATCTTTCGAAAAACATTTATTTATATGTTGAGTCTTTCAGTATGTGGTCCATCCGGGGGATTTTTCCAGGCCTAAACAATTAGTATTTAATAGAGGCTTCATAGATGGCAGTTGAAGTGTTGTATTGTCACATCTTGTTGACATATTTCAAATTATAAGTTTCCAACGAACACTATTATATCTTCCACACATTAATTTATATATGAATTTTTCTTATGATAGTATGCTAAGGGGTCTCTTGGGCCTTCGAGGTTCGGGGTGCCCGTCGCGACCAGAGCCTCAATTTGAATCGTGACAAGCTTGGTATCAGAGCAAAGTTCATGGTCCTAGGGTGTCTATGAAGTCGTGTCTAGTAGAGTCTTGCTTATGGATGGGTTGTGCACCACACTTATAATTAGGATGCTATCGGGCATTTAGGAGTTATTTTGCATTCTTTCATACTCTAGTTCGTGCCATAGCATCGCCCATACGAAAATTATCCAAATTCCTTCCTTTCTCTAATTTTATGGTCCATGCCTCATTGTTGAGGAGATACAAGCCCAAGAGTTTAGTTTTCCAATGAGGTGGTCCTTTCTAATTGAGTTATCCGTGAAGTTATAAGACAGCACAAGGACTTGAAAGGAGTCTATTAGTGCTTCAAAGTTATTAATTTGAGTGTATACCTATATGTTAATAAAATCATGTTTTTCAGCCTGAGGTACGAAGTGTACTCAGTCCCTTTCAAAATCCTTGTTACGGATGTCATGCTTAAGGGCAAAGATATGTGACAGAATGTTGGGACAGTATTTCTACCCGAGTAGTAATATATGTTAAGGTATCATAACCTATTTGTAGTAAGATGATCCCAAAGTTAGTTATATGAATTCACAAGTCTAGAAATCAGAGTAAGGGTGACTTCGCATAAATAAGTAGTTTTAGTTGTATAACTCTTGACTGGGGGGTGGTTTGCTCTTTTATGGTATGTTGTAGAAATATTTGTAGATTGTATGATAGTCTACGAAGGAAGTGATTAACTATGATTGTTATTTATTCAAAATAGGGAAGAAGCCTAGAGTGGATAGTTATGGTGGTTATAGAAATTATTTATAGGTTATGAATGAAAAGGGGTAGATTAGTCAATAAGTTATGGGTAGAGGCTCATTGATATAAATGGAATTTAAAGGTAGTGGGGGGTGTATGCATGGGCAAGTAAATATGATGTGAGAAAGTAGAATATGTTCATAAGATCGTGATGGGTTATGTTATAAGATTAAGATCAATTGTCCCTATTATGTGACTTTACCCCCCTTGATTGTCTTTTCTCTAGTAGTTGTAAACTAGTACTACAGGTGAGAGGGTATGTAGTAGATTTGGAGGTGTAGTAGTAATGTCATGGAGAGGATGTGATTGTAGGTAGTATTTATGTAAAATGAGGTATTTAGGTTAATTTCCTAATTTGAGGGACTAGTATAGTATGTGGCATGCTCTATTGGTGGTATACAATCGATGCTAGACTATAGGCTTGAACTTTAGATGTGGGGTGTGGTGGTAAGAATAGTGGCTTAAGATTAATGATTCATATTTTGTGGGAATGAATTAGTAAGCTTAATGTGAGATGTGAAATGGCCTAGGTTGTTAATTTATGGAAGAAAGAGCGAAAAATTATTATATATGTACATAAGGACTAGGGTAAAATGATGAATTGTGGTTGAGTCATTAAGAGGATAAGAGTGTTAGGTATATTAGAATAAGTTGAACCCCAGGTAGCATGTTGTTAGATAAGGTTTTTACATGTATAAGTGTCATATGTACCTAGTTCACATTCTTGAATTTTGTAGTATGGAGAAGTCTAGGGAGTTGTTTTATGGTGTTCTTTATAGTTAAACTGAGGGAATATAGGTAGGTAATATGCACTTTTGGTATAGTTTTACAAATTTTGTTAAGATTGTAAGTATCTGAGTAGAGGTCTAATGTTAACGTGTTAAGTAATGTAGAATGGATTATTATATAATAAGGAGTGTGGATATGTATGCGTATTAGAGTGGGAGTTGTAGGGTGATGGCAATAGAGACTAATGAAAGTTAAGAGAAGTATTTCCGCAAAATAAGACCTTTAGAGTATAGTTTATCAGGGAGAGTTTAACGTTTATGCGTATGGTGATATCCCTTTTTGTGTTGAGAGTTGTGGCTATAGATTTGATGTGAGGTTATGTCCTCAAGTCTAAGATTGTGACTTTGATATAAGAGAGAGATGAAGGACTACGGTAGGTCTTGAATTTTCTCATGGTGGCAAGTTTCAGGGAAGAGTCAGGACAAATCTATTCCTATTCAACGAAGCTCCTCCTACTTCAATTTAAGAGGCCATTCCTCTAATGCCTTACGTCGTGTATTCAAGTTATTCCTATGCCTATGGTTTGAATTCCCTGTGGACGTATGTTTATGTTCTGACCTCCAAACTAGAAGTAATAATATCTCTCAATAATCCAATTTTTCCAAGTATTCTAGCTCTATGATTATGATACTCATGATCCAAACACTTGATATATGATGTACTTCATGCCTATTGTGTTGTATCCTCACTTTATCTCCCATATTGAGTAGTGCAATAAGTATAAGTTATAGTCGAATATTGTTACTCTCGTTCATGATGCTTATGCTTGGGTCCCTCAATAACCCTTTGTATGTTAGTACGATGGTAGTTATGGAAGAGTAGTAATGTTTGAGGTAGGGGAGTAGATGTTCTTGAATGTGAAAATTTTGATGTGATTTCTTTAACTAAGGTTATAGGTGATAAGGGAAAGGATGATATGGACTTTCGTTATGTGAAATGGTTTGAAAGGAGATATATGACGAAAATCCTTGTGAGAGTGATTGAATTTGCTGGTCTTAGTGGGGAGATCTATGAAGTGGGTGTAGTAATGATAGGCTTGAATGTTGTGATTGATGAAAGCACAACCCATGTGCTATGTGGTTAGTACTCCCTGAATTAAAACTCGAGGGTGTTTGATGGTAGTGATAAAGTGAAGTAATATTCTAATATGGAGTTTCATAGCTTAAGCAAGCACCTCTTTTCTCTGAGTTAGGCTTTAACATAGAAGTACCATGCAGCGGGACTGAACTCTTGTGGTTAGATGTGTGATGGGGGACTTTTAAGTTGGAACTAACGAAGGATGTTATTTATTGTTTGGGGCATAGATGAGTAGTATCACTAAGTTTAAATCTATTCATTATGTCTTGTAAGGTAGAGAATGCTTCTATTCCTATCTCCCATAAAACCTCATTTCATGATTAGTACCGATGAAAAATCAGGCCTAATAAACTTATGCCTTATGTTGTGATGATTATGAACCCTAGAACTCATGTGGAAGGTCATCTCTTTGTCAATTCTTATTATCTCATGCTTCGTGCTTACATGTTTCACTAAGGGTTATCATGAATCTCTCTTGATGCCTTTGCATGTTTTGTTGAGGAAAAATAATCAATGCAAGGTTATGATTCTTTATTCCACACCTTTAGAGCTTCAACAAGTTTCTACCTATCATTCGGGGACGAATATCCCAAGGGGGAGATAATGTAATACCCCACATTTTCAGACTAGACTTTGAACCATCGTTTCTACGTGTGTAAACTTGAATCCCATGATTTATATTTTAATTAATGTATCATGATCTTTATCCTAGTATGTGAAGTGTTTATAAGGTGAAAATGTCATAGGAATCACTTAGAGAAAAGTTGAGCTACGAGCCTTTGATTTGGTCAAATTTTGTTATTCGATTCTACAAGGGTCAACTTTGAATGTGTATAACTTTTTATTTCTATTGAATTTTTCAAATCAATACCCACCAAATTTTAGAAAATTGAATTATGTTTCCAACGATGCCAATTTCGCCTTAAACCAATATCGAGCAAAAAGTTATGATCATTTTTGTCAGAACCAGTAAGCTACCGCGATAGCACTGGGACGCACCGTAATATTTTCCTGCATCCATAAATACAAGCCCAAAGGGTGTTTTAGTCACTTTTCCTTGCCTCCAAGCACCCAAGTGACAGATTAAAACACCAGAAGGGCATTATTTGCCCACTTTTCATCATCAAACCCTTATGTGAACCCTCCCCCTCCCAAGAACAAAATCCAAACTTTTTTCCAAAGAAAATCCAAGAATTCAAGCTTCCAAGTTCAAGAACCATCAAGAAAGCATCAATATTAGAGTTTCATTCCCAAGTTAAGAAACTTAAGGTACGTGGGGCTATCCTAAATTTCATGAGCGTAAGTTTTAAAATTTTTACAAGATCTAAAGTATATATGTACGCACACATTATGAGATTAGAGATTGTTTTGATAGCATGATTGGGAACCCTAATTTATGATGAAATCGTGTTTAAACCATGGGGGTTTTCCATAAAATTGAATTATATTCATGAGTATTAATGTTATGAGTTTGAGAAGTTATTTGAAAGCATGATTTATGGAATCCCCTTTCTTGCTATGAAATTGATTGTCTTATTATGTTGCGGTTGTTTATACGAATGGTTAAAAGCATGAGTTTCAAAGTTTACTATAAATTGTGGGATTGCACTGTTTTATGATCTAATGAGAGGGTGTTTTATTGATTTGTAAATGCTTTTATGTCCTGAAAGATAAATTGCATGTGATTGAAGAAAGAGATAACCACACTTTGTCAAAGTGTTGAAAAGAGAGTATTTTGCTTGCGTTTCATATGTTTTGAAGTCAAAACTCTCTTAAAGTGTTTAAATGTTTTGGTGGTCACTTTACATGTTTTGAATGAAAAGACTAAGACATGATATGATAGGATTTATATGACTTGCAAGTCTTTGTATCACGATACCAAAACAGAAGAATGCCATTGCAGATTTAAAGCAAAATAGATTACAGATTTTTTAGACTTCAGATCATGATTTGAGTAAGGTGCATGTTTTAAAGGGTTAAAAATGGGCTCTAAGAGAGTTACGTGGTTATCCGAAAAAGGCACGAGTTCAGATAACTCATTGCCAAGAAATATATTTTACTAATATAAGTTTTATTATGTCCAAATATAGGGATCATACGCTGGCCTTGTGCCCTTTGGTATATCAAAATCAGAAACTCCAACCCTCGCGGTAAACTTGGGTTGGGGGCTTGGCCGCCGAGTCAAGGGAGGATTCCATATACCTTGTGAAATTGTAGAATTTTAAGGTATACCACCTAGCTCAAAAGTAAAATAAAGAGTTGAGTCATGATTACAAGAAAATGTGTTGAAACTTATCAAATTATGCCCATGCATTTGCAAATATTTTATGATAACATGTTTTTATGAAATTCTCTCACTTATGTTGTGTAAAGATATTTTGTTTTTGGATTTTTCTACATACCAGTACCTCTGTGTATTGACCCCTTATATTTCAAGTTATGCGGTATAGTCCCATGATCCATCACATCAGTAGAAAACTTGCGATTTGACAGAATTGGTGAGAAATCCATCTTTCGAAAAACATTTATTTATATGTTGAGTCTTTCAGTATGTGGTCCATCCGGGGGATTTGTCCAGGCCTAAACAATTAGTATTTAATAGAGGCTTCATAGATGGTAGTTGAAGTGTTGTATTGTCACATCTTGTTGACATATTTCAAATTATAAGTTTCCAACGAACACTATTATATCTTCCACACATTAATTTATATATGAATTTTTCTTATGATAGTATGCTAAGGGGTCTCTTGGGCCTTCGAGGTTCGAGATGCCCGTCGCAACCAGAGCCTCAATTTGAATCGTGACAAGCTTGGTATCAGAGCAAAGTTCATGGTCCTAGGGTGTCTATGAAGTCGTGTCTAGTAGAGTCTTGCTTATGGATGGGTTGTGCACCACACTTATAATTAGGATGCTATCGGGCATTTAGGAGTTATTTTGCATTCTTTCATACTCTAGTTCGTGCCATAGCATCGCCCATACGAAAATTATCCAAATTCCTTCCTTTCTCTAATTTTATGGTCCATGCCTCATTGTTGAGGAGATACAAGTCCAAGAGTTTAGTTTTCCAATGAGGTGGTCCTTTCTCATTGAGTTATCCGTGAAGTTATAAGACAGCACAAGGACTTGAAAGGAGTCTATTAGTGCTTCAAAGTTATTAATTTGAGTGTATACCTATATGTTAATAAAATCATGCTTTTCAGCCTGAGGTACGAAGTGTACTCAGTCCCTTTCAAAATCCTTGTTACGGATGTCATGCTTAAGGGCAAAGATATGTGACAGAATGTTGGGACAGTATTTCTACCCGAGTAGTAATATATGTTAAGGTATCATAACCTATTTGTAGTAAGATGATCCCAAAGTTAGTTATATGAATTCACAAGTCTAGAAATCAGAGTAAGGGTGACTTCGCATAAATAAGTAGTTTTAGTTGTATAACTCTTGACTGGGGGTGGTTTGCTCTTTTATGGTATGTTGAAGAAAAATTTGTAGATTGTATGATAGTCTACGAAGGAAGTGATTAACTATGATTGTTATTTATTCAAAATAGGGAAGAAGCCCAGAGTGGATAGTTATGGTGGTTATAGAAATTATTTATAGGTTATGAATGAAAAGGGGTAGATTAGTCAATAAGTTATGGGTAGAGGCTCATTGATACATATGGAATTTAAAGGTAGTGGGGGATGTATGCATGGGCAAGTAAATATGATGTGAGAAAGTAGAATATGTTCATAAGATCGTGATGGGTTATGTTATAAGATTAAGATCAATTGTCCCTATTATGTGACTTTACCCCCCTTGATTGTCTTTTCTCTAGTAGTTGTAAACTAGTACTACAGGTGAGAAGGTATGTAGTAGATTGAGGTGTAGTAGTAATGTCATGGAGAGCATGTGATTGTAGGTAGTATTTAAGTAAAATGAGGTATTTAGGTTAATTTCCTAATTTGAGGGACTAGCATAGTATGTGGCATGCTTTATTGGTGGTATATAACCGATGCTAGACTATAGGCTTGAACTTTAGATGTGGGGTGTGGTGGTAAGAATAGTGGCTTAAGATTAATGATTCATATTTTGAGGGAAAGAATTAGTAAGCTTAATGTGAGATATGAAATGGCATAGGTTATTAATTTATGGAAGAAAGAGCGAAAAATTATTATATATGTAATAAGGACTAGGGTAAAATGATGAATTGTGGTTGAGTCATTAAGAGGATAAGAGTGTTAGGTATATTAGAATAAGTTGGACCCCAAACAGCGTGTTGCTAGATAAGGTTGTTACATGTATAAGTGTCATATGTACCTAGTTCACATTCTTGAATTTTGTAGTATGGAGAAGTCTGGAGAGTTGTTTTATGGTGTTCTTTATAGTTAAACTAAGGGAATATAGGTAGGTAATATGCGCTTTTGGTATGGTTTTACAAATTTTGTTAAGATTGTAAGTATGTGAGTAGAGGTCTAATGTTAACGTGTTAAGTAATGGAGAATGGATTATTATATAATAAAGAGTGTGGATGTGTATGCGTATTAGAGTGGGAGTTGTAGGGTGATGGCAATAGAGACTAGCGAAAGTTAAGAGAAGTATTTCCGAAAAATAAGACCTTCAGAGTATAGTTTATCAGGGAGAGTTTAACGTTTATGCGTATGGTG
Source organism: Capsicum baccatum var. pendulum (assembly GCA_030864225.1). Taxonomy (NCBI): domain Eukaryota; kingdom Viridiplantae; phylum Streptophyta; class Magnoliopsida; order Solanales; family Solanaceae; genus Capsicum; species Capsicum baccatum. The sequence goes on along the minus strand of CM061552.1, from coordinate 23,049,755 downwards.
ATATCCCTTTTTGTGTTGAGAGTTGTGGCTATAGATTTGATGTGAGGTTATGTCCTCAAGTCTAAGATTGGGACTTTGATCTAAGGGAGAGATGATGGACAACGGTAGGTCTTGAATTTTCTCATAGTGGCAAGTTTCAGGAAGAGTCATGACAAATCTATTCCTATTCAATCAAGCTCCTTCTACTTCAATTTAAGAGGTTATTCCGCTAATGCCTTACGTCGTGTATTCAAGTCATTCCTATGCGTATGGTTTGAATTCCCCGTGGACGTATGTTCATGTTCTGACCTCCAAACTAGAAGTAATAATATCTCTCAATAATCCAATTTTTCCAAGTATTCTAGCTCTATGATTATGATACTCTTGATCCAAACACTTGATATATGATGTACTTCATGCCTATTGTGTTGTATCCTCACTTTATCTCCCATATTGAGTAGTGCAATAAGTATAAGTTATAGTCAAATATTGTTACTCTCGTTCATGATGCTTATGCTCGAGCCCCTCAATAACCCTTTGTATGTTAGTATGATGGTAGTTATGGAAGAGTAGTAATGTTTGAGGTAGGGGAGTAGATGTTTGAATGTGAAAATTTTGATGTGATTTCTTTAACTAAGGTTATAGGTGATAAGGGAAAGGATGATATGGACTTTCGTTATGTGAAATGGTTTGAAAGGAGATATATGACAAAAATCCTTGTGAGAGTGATTGAATTTGCTGGTCTTAGTGGGGAGATCTATGAAGTGGGTGTAGTAATGATAGGCTTGAATGTTGTGATTGATGAAAGCACAACCCATGTACTATGTGGTTAGTACTCCATGAATTAAAACTCGAGGGTTTTTTATGGTAGTGATAAAGTGAAGTAATATTCTGATATGGAGTTTTATAGCTTAAGCAAACACCTCTTTTCTCTGAGTTAGGCTTTAACATAGAAGTACCATACAGCGGGACTGAACTCTTATGGTTAGATGTGTGATGGGGGACTTTTAAGTTGGAAGTAACGAAGGATGTTATTTATTGTTTAGGGCATAGATGAGTAGTATCACTAAGTTTAAATCTATTCATTGTGTCTTGTAAGGTAGAGAATGCTTCTATTCCTATCTCCCGTAAAATCTCATTTCATGATTAGTACCGATGAAAAATCAGGCCTAATAAACTTATGCCTTATGTTGTGATGATATGAACCCTAGAACTCATGTGGAAGGTCATCTCTTTGTCAATTCTTATTATCTCATGCTTCATGCTTACACGTTTCACTAAGGGTTATCATGAATCTCTCTTGATGCCTTTGCATGTTTTGTTGAGGAAAAATAATCAATGCAAGGTTATGATTCTTTATTCCATACCTTTAGCGCTTCAACAAGTTTCTACCTATCATTCGGGGACGAATATCCCAAGGGGGAGATAATGTAATACTCCACATTTTCAGACTAAACTTTGAACCGTCGTTTCTACGTGTGTAAAATTGAATCCCATGATTTATATTTTAATTAATGTATCATGATCTTTATCCTAGTTTGTGAAATGTTTATACGGTGAAAATTTCATAGGAATCACTTAGAGAAAAGTTGAGCTACGAGCCTTTGATTCGGTCAAATTTTGTTATTTGATTCTACAAGGGTCAACTTTGAACGTGTATAACTTTTTATTTCTATTGAATTTTTCAACTCAATACCCACCAAATTTTAGAAAATTGAATTATCTTTCCAACGATGCCAATTTCGCCTTAAACCAATATCGAGCAAAAAGTTATGATCATTTTTGTCAGAACCAGTAAGCTACCGCGATAGCACCGTGACGCGCCGTAATAATTTCCTGCATCCATAAATACAAGCCCAAAGGGTGTTTTAGTCACTTTTCCATGCCTCCAAGCACTCAGGTGATAGATTAAAACACCAGAAGGGCATTATTTACCCACTTTTCATCATCAACATCAAACCCTTATGTGAACCCTCCCCCTCCCCAAGAACAAAATCCATACTTTTTCCCCAAGAAAATCCAAGAATTCAAACTTCCAAGTTCAAGAACCTTCAAGAAAGTATCAATATTAGGGTTTCATTCGCAAGTTAAGAAACTTAAGGTACGTGGGGCTATCCTAAATTTCATGAGCGTAAGTTTTAAAATTTTTACAAGATCTAAAGTATATATGTACGCACACATTATGAGATTTGAGATTGTTTTGAGAACATGCATTGGGAACCCTGATTTATGATGAAATCGTGTTTAAACCATGGGGGTTTTCCATAAACATGAATTATATTCGTGAGTATTAATGTTATGAGTTTGAGAAGTTATTTGAAAGCATGATTTATGGAATACCATTTCTTGCTATGAAATTGATTGTCTTATTATGTTGCGGTTGTTTATACGAATGGTTAAAAGCATATGTTTCAATGTTTTACTTTAAATTGTGGGATTGCACTGTTTTATGATCCAATGAGAGGGTCTTTTATTGATTTTTAAATGCTCTTGTGTCCTGAAAGATAAATTTCATGTGATTAATGAAAGAGATGACCACACTTTGTCAAAGTATTAAAAAGAGAGTACTTTGCATGCGTCTCATATGTTTTGAAATCAGAACTCTCTTTAAGTGTTTAAATGTTTTGGTGGTCACTTTACATGTTTTTAATGAAAAATCTAAGACATGATATGATATGGCTTATATGACGTGCAAGTCTTAATATGATGATACCAAAACAGATGAATACCATGGTAGATACAGAACATAATAGATTACAGATTTTTTAGACTTCAGATCATGATTTCAGTAAGATGTATTTTTTAAAAGATTAAAAATGGTCTCTAAGAGATTTAGGTGGTTACCCGAAGAAGACACGAGTTAAGATAACTCATTTCCCAGAACCGTGTTTTGCCAATATGGGTTTTATTATGTCCCAAGATAGGAATTATACGTTGGCCTTGTGCCCTTTGGTGTATCAGAATCAGAAACTCCAACCCTTGCGACAAACTTTGGTTGGGGGCTTGGCCGACATGTCAAGGTTGGATTCCATATAGCCCGCGAGATTGTAGAATTGTAAGGTGTACCACCTAGCTCAGAAGTAAAATAAAGAGTTTAGTCATGATTACAAGAAAATGTGTTGAAACTCATCATATTATGCCCATGTATTTTCAAATGTTTTATGATGACATGTTTTTATGAAATACTCTCACTTATGTTGTATAAAGATATTTTGTTTTTGGATTATTCGACGTACCAATACCTCTGTGTATTGACCCCCTATTTTTCAGGTTATGCGGTATAGTCCCATGGTCCATCACATCAGTAGAACACTTGGGATTTGACAGAATTAGTGAGTCATCCATCTTTTGGAAGACATTTATTTATATGTTGAGTCTTTCAGTATATAGTCCAGTCGAGGGCTTTGTCCCGGCCTAGATAGTTAGAATTCATTAGAGTCTTTGTATATAGTAGCTGAAGTATTGTATTGTCATATCTTGTTGACATATTTCAAATTATAAGTTTCAACAAACACTGTTATATCTTCCACACTTTGATTTATGTATGGATTTTTCTTATGATAGTATTCTAAGGGGTCTCTCGAGGACTTCAAGGTTTGGGCTGCCCATTGTTGCTAGGGCCTCAATTCGGGTCGTGACAACCAACTACTTCCCATGTATGATTCTCTTTAAGTTTTTAGATCTCTAATTGCATGGCTTCAATCCACCTTTCATCCTTAATAGCCTGGCTATAATTTTGGGGTTCAACCGGTGCTGACATATTGGAGAGAAAATACTGGTAACCCACAGTAGTATTAGAATAGGATAGATAACTGGTTAAGAGGTATCTGGTCCCTTTTTTCTTACCTAGTGAAGTTTAATCCATCAACTAAGTAGGTTAATTATTTATTCTAGATGATCTTTTTGGTGCATCAGTTATAGGTAACAATGATGTTGATGCACCTACATCTGGTAAATTAGAAGTTACATCAATTAATGTATTTACTGGAACATGTGACTGATGTAAATCCCCTTCTAGTGACTCAGGAACCTTAGGAACATGAATCTGAGATGTTGATATCACAGGGAAAGTTGCATAAGGATCACCAGTTCCATGATTTACTATATTTGCATCAATCTTAAGAAAATCTTTAGATGATTCTGAAGTTGTTGCTTCTGCAAAGGGAAAATCATTCTCTCGGAACACAACATCTCTAGTAACAAATAGCTTGTTAGTGACCAAATCCATCAATAAATAACCCTTTTGAGTAGCAGAATACCCCATCAATATTGCAGACTTTGCTCTTTCTAAAAACTTATTAGCGTTTGGTACTATCGAGGCATAATATTTGCAACCAATAATTCTCAAATGTGTTAAGGATGGAACCTTGGGGAACAATATTTCATAAGTACTCTTACCTCTAATAGATAAATATCGTAGTCTATAATAATATAAACTGCAGTTTTAACAATTAGACCCCAGAATCTGATGGGCATTTGAGCTTGAAACCTAATAGCTCTAGCAGCATTCAATATTTGTTTGTGATTTCTTTCAAACACACCATTCTGTTGTGGTGTATAGGGACAACTACTTTGATATATTATGCCCAAAGACTAGAATAACTCTTTAAAATTAAAGTTGAGGAATTTCGTCCCATTATCAGATCTAACAACCTTTATCTTAGCATCAAACTGTATGAATCATACTCAAAAAATTCTTAACAGCTACAACACATTCAGATTTTAGTTGTAACAAATGAAGCCAAGTATACTTGTTGTAATAATCTACAATAGTTAAGAAATAATGCTTCTTATCAAAAGTTGGAATTTTAAAAGGACCCCAAATATCCATATGCATAACATCAAAACATCTTTCAGCTCTAGAAATACTTGTAGGAAACATCAGTCTAGTTTGCTTAGCTAATGGACAAACATGACACTTATTTAAAGAATCTATGTCTTCTGTGTATCTCAACAAGTTTAGTGACTTTAGAGTTTTAGAAAAAGGATGCCCAAGCCTCATGTACCACAGGTTACAATCTTGTATAGTCACTTCTGCAACCAATTTTTGACCAATGTATCTATCTTATGAAATTGAGAAAAATATCTCTATGCGTTGCAACATGGTGTGTGGCACTAGAATCTATTATCCAGACATGTGAAATAACATGAGTTACTAAGAAAGTAGCTATACGTGACATGTAAACTTTATCCTGATTAGTAGTATCTATCTTATGAAATTGAGAAAAATATCTCTATACGTTGCAACATGGTGTGTGGCACTAGAATCTATTATCCAGTCATGTGAAATAACATGAGTTACTAAGAAAGTAGCTATACGTGACATGTCAACTTGTTTGAAATCGTGCTGATCTTTGTTCGACAGGCCTACAATCTTCTTATACTCTTTATCTGAATAGCTCTGCCCCTTAGCCAAAATAGCACTATTGATGTCTTTGTTTCCTTGACTGCTAGATGAAGTCGAATGTCCTACATCATCAGTCGACTGATGTCGAGTGAAATTATGGGTAGAGAACTAATTATTAGCTTGACTAGAAAACAGATTTCCTTGACCTCCATATCCACCAGACCTTTCATAAGCATGACTGTTGATTCCTCCAAATCCTCTTGAACTACCATTGTAACCTCCTCTTTTTTTCTACTTCTAATTATTAGGATAGCCTATTAATTTATAGCAAGTTTCTTTAGTATGCCCAGTGACGTGATAATAGTCATATTTCTTCCCTTTGTAATTTTAGGACCCATAACTGCTTTCTGAGCGTCTAATCACACGCATCATAATTGGATTTGTCTTTTCGTTTGTCGTAGCTGCACAAGCCAAATGCTGAATTCCATCTTCGACAATTATAGACTAGGCCTGATTAAGCGTATTTGTAACTCCCTTTAATAGAATTTGCATGCCCAGTGAAGTGGAAATAGTCATATTTTTTCCCTTTGTAATTTTAGGTTCCATAACTACTCTCTGAGCTTCTACTCACATGCATCGTAATTGGATCTATCTTTTCATTTGTGGTAGCTGGACAAGCCAAATGTTGATTCATCTTCTATAATCATAGCATAAGCCTTATTAAGTATAGGTGTAACTCCCTTTAACATAATTTGTCTTCTAGCCTGATCATAGGAATCATTCAAGCCTCATAAAAACTGTAGTAATTTCAATTCAGAAAGGTGATCGGCATAGTCCTTCAACCTTGGACAAGCACATGATTGTGCTGGAACTACTGCATCATATTCACTCCATAAGCTCTTCAATTTTGTAAAATAAGTTGCTACCAAATTAGTTCTCTGGGATAGTGAGTTAATTTCCTTATGTAACTGATAAAGCCTTATGTGATTTACCTTGTCAAACCTTTCTCTTATATCTTTCCAAACTTCAAATGCACTCATTGCATAAATAATACCACTTAATAATTCTGCACTAACAGAACTCATTAACCATGACAACACTATTGCATTGCAAGTTTCCTATTGCTCATGCAATTATTTTTAATATATATTTCTACTACAAGAACCTGTCACAAAACCGTATTTCCTTTTACCCATTCATGCAATCTTCATCGATCGGCTCCATACTCCATAATTCTCTGCTCCAACAAGCTTAATTGGAATCAAGGTAGCTCCAGATACATCTGATGTTCCTATAAATAAAGGATCATTTGGATCAATTTTTTTTTTCATTTCTGACCTAAAAAAATTATTGAGGTAGAGATCAAATTTCATTAGAATGGAAATTGAATTTTCCAACAATAATACACACTAAATTGTTGAAAACAACTAAAAACATAGATTGGAACTTCCTCTGTACCTATTCAAAATTCTGCTAGTAACAGAGATTGGGAATCTCTCCACAATAGAGATCTAAACTCTATTAATGTCTCTTCTAAACCTCCATCGATCGATGGCTCTGATATCATGTTAAAATCATCAGAGTCGACTTGACTGGGATGAAAATTGACTATGCTAAAGAAGAAGGAAAAGCTGTATTTTGGTTATTGTGTTGAAGAAAAGAAGTTAGCTTCATTGATAAGCTAAAACAGTTACATAATGTAACTACCATGCTTGGTATTTATAGACTCACATGATTCACACATGATCTTCTAGAACCTTCAAATAACTACTCCTAACAACTTGTGTCACTACTCACTAACTAATCACCTAGGGTAGCTAAAACAGTAAAGCAGTGAAAATTGTTTTATAGTATCAGAAAATTAATGCTACAATATACATTTCAACATAAATAATATCTTGATTTTCTAAAATACTAATAAGATTTGTGTATTTTTTACCTTTCACAAATCTCACTATTCAATCCCATTGGATGTGTTGTGGTTATTGTTGTTCACTAGTTGAGATTTTATTATTTGTAATTTTAAGTGTTTTAATTGAATATGTGATCTTTATTTACATTTATTCAAGTATCTAATTATATAAAGTTATAAAAGAAAAGATACAAAAAATAATCTAGATTTGTAACTTCAAAAGTAATTCAAATTCAAACTCTTTAAGAAATACTGTCAAGTATGTATGAACCCATTCAAAATTAAACATTTTTTAAGAATTTAATATTGATGCAACAATAGTTTTGACAATTTCAAATAACATATATTTAAATAGTAAGGATAAAACAATAATTAGTAAGATCATCATTTCTCGCGTCCACATCCTATGTTTTCCTTAAACTTTGTTTGGATGGTGGTTTGCTATGGTCTCATAATGTATGGTACTATATGGTATGGTCTAGTATAATACAATACAATGTTTGGATAGACTATATCGTTCACTGTTGTTTAATGACAGTTTTATTGTTTGGTTTGATAGTATGATATTGTATTGTAACTGGTAAGTTTACTAAAATATCCTTAGTTCTTATAAATGTTAAAATAATCAATAATTGTTAATAAAATAATTTTCTTTCTACTAATTTATCATAATTATACCATGTAGATATATTAAATTGTTAAATTTATGTAAATTCTGATAAAGTCAATAAAATAGTAGATCAAATAAATATAATCAGATTTATTTTTTATAGTAACAAATTTTATTTCTTTTTAGTGATTCTGAGACGTGACACCGACGACATGTACAAAGTTTGAATACATTTTTTGTGAATGCTAGGGGTGTATTTGGTATGAAATCCAAAAAAAAAAAAATACTTTTCAAGTAAACAAATTATTTCTTACTTATTTTCTTGTGTTAAGAAATAGATTTTTTTTTCTAAAAGCATCTATATTTAACACAAAATAATGAAAACGAATATGATAAAGGGTGGCGGGGTTAAAAATTTGACTTTTTTTAAAAAAATATTTGGGGGTGGGGCAGTGGAGTAAGGAGTTGGGAGGGGGCTAGGGGTAGGGGTGGGGGTAAGAAAAATAGTTCTAATTTGTTTTTTAAAAAAATTAATTTTAAAAAAATATTTATTTTATGTTTTATGTTTGGGGGGGGGGGGGAGATGGTAGGGGGTGGGGGTTGTGTAAGAAAATTTTCATTAAATTATAAAAAAGAAAAAGAAAATTGGTTGGGGAAGGGGGCTAGTTGGTGGTGGGGATGGATTGGGGATGGGGATCGGGTAAGAAGTAGTATAATCAATAACCATCCTGCTTTTTTTTTTTTGTTCACTATGTTTATTTACTATAAATGTTGGGCTATTATGTTTGCTATTACTTTTTTGTATATATTGTTTTTCTAATAATTCTTCTATATGCATTTTAAATTCTTTTAAATCATCAAAATAATATGTTAATGGTTTCTGGGTTATTATTCTATTTTTATCCATTAATTCAATTTTTATAGTGGTTTTATGTTTTTCCCATCCTTTTAATGGATCTTCACTATATAATTGTTCTAATTTTTTATTAATTATTTCTATCTTATTTATTGAAAATATAGTTATTTTCTTTTTATTTATTGAAAATACGACCAGTTCTATTGTATCTTCAATATTTTTTACATTTTTTAATTTTTGTGTAATTTTTTCACTTCCTTCTATCCAATCAGTTTTCTTTCTTATTTTATTAGTAACTCTTTTTGCTCTTACTTTCTGTTTACCAGATGTTGTAAACCGCCAATCTGTTCTAGTTATTATATGTGGGTATAATTTATCTAAAAACGGCATTTCTAAAAGTATATCTTTTGATGTTAGCTCATAATTATAGATTTATTCTATTGTTAATATTTTATCCCATACTTGTGTTTTTACATTCTTAGCTTTATAAGTAAGTAAACTACCTTTGTAATTAAATCCTTTAACAATTATTGGTATTTTTATTTTATCCCATTTGCTTTTTAATAAACAATTATATCTACATAAATTAGCTTATGCTCCTGTATCTATTAAGTGTATAATATCTACTGTAATATCCTTCTACTACTATCTTCATAAATACATATATTTTTATATCATGTTAAAGCTCTTCTTAAGAATAATTTCTCTCTGTTATATGTTATAGATAATTGTGTATGCTCTATATTATATGATTTTACTTGTTCTAACCATTTTATTCCTAATATTATGTTTGTCTTTTTGCATTTCTTCCTTTATTTCAAATTCTATTTTCATTTTTCTAACTCCTATTGTTATTTCTTTTTCTGTTATATCTTTAGCATTTATTACGCTTCTTGGTAGATCTGGGCATATATTATTATCATATTTTATTTCCTCATTTTTTACTAGATATTTTGGTATATAATTTTCTTCTTGTCCTGTATTTAAGAGTATTAAATATTCTTTTTCATTTATTGTTCCTGTTATGTAATATTGGTTTAAATTAACTATTGAACTTGTTTCATAACTTGTTCTTTTTGATGAATTTGATGATTCTGGTTTTTCATAAGCTATTGTTTTTGTTGTACTTATTCTATCATTTATTATTTATAAATCTTCTTCTATGTCTATATTTTTGTAACTATAATCATTATTATCAATTGTTCTTACGAATTGTACAAAAGGACTTTCTATTTGTATTTTATTAATTTTATTTTTTCCCGTTATTTTATGTTTTGTTGTTAATACATATAGATTTTTACATTTTGCTGTAAATATTTTACTTCCTAAGGTTAGTTCTATTCCTGATATTTTCCAATATAATACTAATGATAATATTTTTATCTGTTATTGCTACTGAATAGTTCACACTTATTATAAACTTAAATTTTTCGTATATTAAATTTTCTTTTATGGCAGTTATTATACTTTTTTTCTGTAGGTTTTATAATTCTATCATCTGATAAATATAATTCTATTGGTGTATCTATTGCTTCTTTAAAATATGTTTTTATTAATATCTCTGTACCTCCAAGGTGTACATATTTTATTGGGTCTCTACTTTTTATATCTTTCATTTCTCTATTAATTATCCTTTTTGTTACTGGTGGTATACTAGCTTTACCTTTTGCATATCTACAATCTGTTACATGTTCCTTTTGACTTACTACGTAATATTCTTCCTTTTTCCTAGTAAATATATTATTTATTTTTGGTATTTTAAATATTTTTCTACACTTAAGACTAACTATTTTCCTTTTATTTCATCAAATATATTATTATCAAATATTATTTTTTGATCTGTTCCTTCGTCATTTAAATATTCTTCTTTTGGTATTATTTTTATATCTTCTTCAGTTATTTGGTTTATTTGTATATCTTCTTCAGTCATTTAATTCGTCTAATTCACTATCTATTTCATTATCTGTTTCATTTTCTAAAATTTCATATATCTTGTCTTCACTTTCTAATTCATAATCTATATATTCTATCTACATATATTCTGTATTTTCTATTTTTATTTCTGATATTTGTTTATTTTTTGGGCTTTTAGGTAATTTACAATCTCTATCTAAATGTCTTAATTTTCCACAATTATAATAAGTACATTCTTTTATAGATTTCTTTTTCCTATATGGTCTTTTATGTTTATAATTTTTTACATAATATCTTTTTCTTGATTTTTTATATTTATATTTTGATTTCTTCTATTTCTTATATTTCTTATGTCTTTTTTCTTTTCTTATAATATTTTTCTTCTCATCCAAATTGAGGTGCTATTTTATCTTTGCAACATGCTAAATTTCTTATTAATATTTTTTCCTTTTTTATTTCTTCTCTATATTTTTCACATAGGTTTCTATACCATTATTGTAAAAATTTTATTCTTGCTCCTAGAGTATCTACAATTTTCGCTTCATCCCAACTTTTTATTATTTTTGAACTAAGTGGTTCAGATAATTTACTAAAATATAATTTTCTTATTTCTTTACTTTCTTCTGTATTATATACTCCTTTACAATAATATTCTTTAAATGCGCAAGTATATTCATCTACATAGCACATATTATATGTTGTTAATATTAACATTAAATTCCTATTTTATTTTTCTCTTCATTTTTTTCTTCTTCTGTTGCTGTCATGCTACTAAATGTGTCTTTTATAGCTGTTTCATATTTTTTTAATAATTTTATAGGTGTTAATTTAGTTGTTGTTGTTGATGATGTTCCTTCTGTAGGTTTATCAGTTCATAATACCCTTTTACTATTTTCAGTTAGATTTAAAAACCATAATTTCATTGTTCCTATTAGTGTTCTTTCTATATATTCAGGTGCATCTGTTATTTTTATATTATTATCTAATAATTATTTTGTCATATATCCTATCCATAATTGTATTATTTTTTTTGTATTTATTACACAATCTATGTCTAAAAAATTATAATTTTTATTAACTATTTGTTTTGGTGTCCATTTGTCATATTCATTCTTTAGATTAAATCTTTAAAACTTATTCTTATAATATGTAGGTTTTCTTATTTCTGTTGTTCTGGGTATTATATTTTTTATATTTTCATCTTTTTTTTTTATCAAGAGTGTTTATTTCCTTGTTTATATTTTCTATGTTTTCTTCATTAATTACTTCTTGTTTTTCATTGATTTCTAAATTTTTTGTATTTGTTAAGATTTCTGTATATGTTTTACTATCTTCCGAATCATAATTATCTGTTTCTTCAACATCTATTGTATTAATTTCTAATTCCTTGGTTTCTATTTCTTTATTTTTTATTTCTATTTTTTCTTTAAATTAATTTATCTCATTTAATAATTTTTATTCTTTATCTTTTTCTTCTTTTTCTTTCTGTCTTTTTTCATACAGATACTTTAGCATTTGTAGTTCTTTTTCTAATTCAGCAATCCTACTATTTTTAGTTTCTTCTAATTTCCGTATTTCTTCTGTAGTTTGTTGTTTTATTCTTTCTATTTCCTTTTTTCTATCTATTTCTTCATTTTCTTTTTCTATTCTCACTATAGCTGTCAATTTATCTTCTAATTTTAATTCTTCTTTCTCTAACAACAAATATAAATGTTCACCTATTTTCTTATACCTTCTCCCTAGATTAGAAAATACTATTTTTATTTTTAATCCTTCATAGTTTTCATATATTTTTTCATTTATTATAAATTCTTCTTTGTTCATTTTTTATTTAATTGTTAATAGATCATGTTGGTATGTATATATTCTAGACTATCTATTATTGATTCTAAATTTGATATTTCTTCTTTTTGTGCTTTTATTGAGTTTTTACTAACTCTGGCAATTATATTATACTGTAGTCTTTCTAACCTTATTTTTAATTCTTTACGTTTTTCAGATATTATTTGTTTTGATTCTTTATATTTTTGTACGTTAGTCATTTAAATAATATTTTGGGGAATATCTAAATCTCATCATAATTAATGAATTAATTAAATAAATCCATATATATACTACTTCCATATTTTTTAATTAACAAGGCTCTGATACCATTTGTAGGGCGGTAAGTTTACTAGAAAATAAATACTTATGTATTTATTTTTATATAATGTATTTTGTGAATATTATTGATTGGAATAATTTTTATTTTTATCTTCTTGACTTAAGATGTTTTGTTAATTCGTATTCTAGATTAGATATTATCGTAATTAAATTATCTAGTGTTTTAGGATCCTCATTAGTATTCCTTTTATATTCTAGGTATAAACTATATAGTTGGGTTTCGATTTCTTTTAATAATTTATTCTTTTCGTAAGATGTATTTATTAATTTATGTAATTGTTAAATTCTTTGTAGTAATATTCATTAGCTGTTTTTCTTCGTTCTTGTATTTTTTATTTTTATATATTTTATTAATATATTCAATTTTACTGATATTCATATTTTGGGGGGTGATTAAATGGTAGTTGATTAAATGTTTTGCTATAATATTCTTTAGTTTTTTCTATTAGTTTTTGTAAATCTTCTATATTATTTTTAAAATATTCTAAATATTCTATATCTTTTGTTTTAAAGTATTCAATTAAATTTGTTTTTATAAGGTTTTCTGTTAATCTTATTTCTTCTATTTCTTGTTTCCAATATTTTAGATATTCGTAGTTTATCATTTTATTCTAAAGTAAATGTATAATAATTTATTCTATTTGTACTATATTTAATGTCTTGTTTGAGGTTATTTATGCTACTAACTATTTCTTCTTGTTCTCTTTATAATGAATTTTTTAAACTATCTAAACTTTTATCTTTGCTTTTTTCTAGATTTTTTATGGTTCCGTCTATCCATTTTAATTTTTCTATTAGATTTTTCATTATTTCTCTAATTTATTTTATATAATTAATTTCTTTATGTAGGTCCTCTTGGTTTGCTCTAATTTTCTTAATATATCCTGACATTTTTAGTCTATATAATATTCATCTGAATCTAAATAGTATTGATGTTCATATCATATGTGTAAGTTTTTCTATACTGTTTAATAATTCTTCCTCTTCATACTCTTGTAATTATTCCCATATTATTTTCTTTATGTCTATAATTTCTATATCTCTAAGTATATATAAAACAAGTATTTTAATATCATCTGTCATTTAGGCTTGATTAAATGCTTTTTCATAATATTTTTCAGTTGTTTGTTTTAGTCTAAGTAATTCTTGTATATTTTCATTAAGGAATTCTATATATTTTATATCTTTAGTTTCCATGTATTTGTCTAAATTGTTTTTCATTTGTTTTTCTACTAATTGTATGTTTCTCATATCTTTTTTCCAAAATTCTAAATATACGTAATTTATCATGGTTGACATGTAGGTTTGGTATATATGTGTTTATAAGTGTAATTAGGTATTTGTGGTATGTAATTTATTCTAGTCATATAATATTTACCAAATGTTTTTTCTAATATGATTTTTCTTATATTTACTACTTCTATATGCTTAAGTTCATATAAAATAAGTATTTTAAATTTATCTACCATTTCTCAGATAAATAATTATTCATTTTTCATAAAATTGCTATTTTGAAAATATTCCCTTCAATCATACACATAACAAAATATGATCATATTAGATTACTATATACTAGATTTTTCTTAAATAACATGTTTGTTGGTCACTATTAGCATGGTAATCCAGATACATTTCCCTTAAACAGCGCCTCAACTCTGGCTACTCCCTACCACGGCTTCTTGCCTCATTGGTTTCACCTTTAGGATGGCATAGTTCTTAGGAATTTTTCTCCATTTCCACTTTGCTAATAAACTTCTTAACATGCTATTCTGCGAATAATTTTATTATAAAGTAACTAACATGGAACTTATTTTATCATATAATGAATATACCTGTTCTGGTAAGTTTGATAATTCTAAGTTTTGTTCCTCCTTAGATTTTTCCATTGAAATATACCTGTTTTTTAATAAAAAATCAAAATATTTATTGTAGACAAGAGAGAGAATTTTTTGCTTCAACGCATGAAGACTTACTTTCATTCTGCCTCCGATGGCTTCTATTTATAATCTGAAATGTTACAAAAGTATTTCTAATTTTACACGTTCCAAAATTTTTTTACAAAAAGTATTCTACCTAACCTACTTTACTATACAAAAGTCTTTTAAAAAGACAAAAACTATTAATGTTTTACACTAATAATAGTCAAACTATACAATAGTTTCTAATAATTTACGTAAATCAAATTGTGAAAGTTTGTTACATGTCGCTTTCACAATTTAATATCTTGTCTTTTATCTCCATTATTTTGCTCCATTGCTTTCTTTTTTGTCGTATCTACTGTTTTTCTTTCTTTTCAGTGTAGCATCACATCTGGAATAAAGTTGTGCTTGCCACTACATCTGCTGCATATGTGGTCTTTGTATTTTTGGCCAACTTTTTCACAAAATTGGTCCATAGCTTCTTTTGAAATAATTCTCTTACTGATAGATATTGTTAACGGTTGTTCTTCTGGTATGGGGAGTGTTAATCCCCATTTTCTAAGTTCTTCCATGTCATGGTCTCTAACTTTTTTGCAAGTTGAATAAATCAATGCTTGATTCCTTGAATTATATATCTAAACTAGTTTTTTATTTGAATAATTATTAAGTAACTATGATAATATATAGCTTATTCTAATAACTTTTTTGTTGCGGTAAAATGCTGGTATCTGCATTTTTGGTATCTCAGTCTGTGCACATATTTCTACCGGAATAATATAATCTCTGGTCATACCTATTTTGACTAGATTAATAGCCTGTTTAATTTCGTCGAATAATATTTCTGCTGGTACAGAATAAAATCGAACATAGAATAATTGTCCGTTAGTAATTCTCTTGTAAGTCATAAATTCTTTGTGAATTTATGGGATTCCTACTAACTCTTCTCCATCAGTTGTGTAAACCATAGATAATAATCCATAATAGTAACATGAATTAATAAAATTTGGGCTAGTACCTGGTAAGGCAATAAGTTTATTGTAATTTTGGCATTTCTGGGTAATATATCCTTTTTGTTGTGCGGCTAGATCTTCACTTTGAATAGGTTTGGTATTTAATAAGGTTTGTAAGGTGTGTATGTTGTCAATGTATTTACGAGAAGAATAGTTGTATATCTGTTTTTCTTGGTTAAGTGATTCAGAATATGTATGTATCTGGGGAGGTGCAAATGCTTCTAAATTTTGTATATTTGGTGTATATGGTTTTGCAAATATTTGGGTGAGGTTATAATTCTTTTTCTTTGGTATTTCAGGTCTATTTTTAGTGACTATATTTTTCCCTTTAGATGTACCTGCAGCTGTAATTGAAGTTACTTCAGTAATTTGAGTTTTAAGGTATTTATCATCGTCACCTTCTAGGTCTAGTTTTTTAATGTGCACTTCCTGCACAATATCTTATTTTTTATAGTTCTCGACTTGCATTTTTACATTTGTAACTTTAGTAGTTAGTGTAATAACTCATTCTTGTAATAACTCCATTTGTTTAAACATTTGGAGTAATAAGCCAGTCTGGGTATCTTTGGTATCAGCCTCTTCCATTGGTAAATCAGTTTGAGTAGCTTTGTCTTGATAAGTAATCTTCAATGATATTTTTGTTAGTATTGATTAGTTCGATTGTAAATGTAAAATTCAGTATATTTAATACTAGTCTTCAAATTTCCTTTGTTGTAACTGAGTTTTGTATTTTTCTTGTTACCCACCATCTTACCTGTGTATTATCTGTTCTAACAATAAACTTGTTATACACGATATATGGTTCAAATGTTATTAAACATTTATATAAAGAACATAATTTTTTCTATTTATTTCCCATTTTATTTCTGTTTGGTTAAACGTTCCTGATTAATATCTACAATGATGTTCTAATTTTTCGTCTTCATATCTATATTTGAGTACTCCTCCATAACTATATTCACTTGCATCAGCTTCTACTATATATGTAAAATTTTTATTTTCATCTGGAAATTATAATTTTCATAATTCTTTATAAAGTAATTTTATTTTCTGTACCTGTTTTTTATCTTCTTCATTATATATATATATATATATATATATATATATATATATATATATATTCTACATCCTTTTTAAAAATTTTCTGTAATGGTTTTAAGTTTTCTGCTAATTTTGGAATATATTCTCTTACTTGGTTTACTAATCGTAAAAATGATTGTAATTTCTTTTTTGTATCTAATTCTTCTTCTGAATTTATTATTTTTTGGACTATATGATGTTGCATTTTGACTCCACTTTTATCTATTTGTAATCCTAAAAATTCTATCTAATTTTTCATAATTTCTGCTTTCTTCTCACTTGAACTTATTCCCAATTTTTCTATTATATCTGTAAATTGTTCTAATAATTTTAAATGTTCTTCTTTAGTTTATGTATATAATACTATATCATCTATGTATACTATAAAATTAGGTAATTGTTTAAAATAACTATCCATAAAATGTTGATATCTACCTGGTGCATTTTTATATCCAAATGGTAGTACATTCCATTCATAAAATCCTTGTGGTACCGTAAATGAGGTTAATTCCTTAGATTCTTCTTCTAACTTTAAATGGTAAAATCCTAATTTACAATAACATTTGCTAAAATAATTATATCCTTGTATTTGTCTTATTTTTAATATCTTGTTTGGTATTGGTTAATTATAAGTTATAGTTTTTGCATTTAAATTTCAATATCAATAGTCATCCTGCTTTTTCCTCTTTTTTGTTCACTATATTTATTTACTATAAATGCTGGGCTATTATGTTTACTATTACTTTTTTGTATATATTGTTTTTCTAATAATTCTTCTATATGCATTTTAAATTCTTTTAAATCCTCAAAATTATATGTTAATGGTTTTTGGGTTATTATGCTATTTTTATCCATTAATTCAATTTTTATAGTGGTTTTATGTTTTTTCCATCTTTTTAATGAATCTTCACTATATAATTGTTTAATTTTTTTGTTAATTATTTTTATCTTATTTATTGAAAATATAGTTATTTCCTTATTTTTTTATTGAAAATACGATCAGTTCTATTGTATTTTCAGTATTTTTTATATTTTTTAATTTTTGTATAATTTTTTTACTTCCTTCGATCCAATCAGTTTTCTTTCTTGTTTTATTAGTAACTCTTTTTGCTCTTACTTTCTGTTTACCTGATGTTGTAAACCACCAATCAATTATAGTTATTATATGTGGGTATAATTTATCTAAAAACAGCATTCCTAAAAGTATATAATTTTGATATTAGCTTATAATTATAAATTTCTTCTATAGTTAATATTTTATCTCATACTTGTATTTTTACATTCATAGCTTTATAAGTAATTAAGCTTCCTTCGTTATTAAATCCTTTAACTATTATTGATGTTTTTAATTTATCCCATTTACTTTTTGGTAAACAATTATATCTACAAATTAGCTTCAGCTCCTGTATCTATCATAGGTGTATAATATCTACTGTAATATCCTACTACTTCTATCTTCATTAATACATATATTTTCATATCATGTTAAAGCTCTTCTTAAGAATAATTTCTCTCTGTTATATGTTATAGATAATTGTGTATGCTCTATATTATATGGTTTTACTTGTTCTAACCATTTTATTCCTAATATTATGTCTGCTTTTTGTATTTCTTCCTTTATTTCAAATTCTATTTTCATTTTTCTAACTCCTATTGTTATTTATTTTTCTGCTATATTTTTAGCGTTTATTAAGCTTCTTGGTAGATCTGGGCATATATTATTATCAGATTTTATTTCCTCATTTTTTACTAGATATTTTGGTATATAATTTTCTTCTTGTCCTGTATTTAAGAGTATTAAATATTCTTTTTCATTTATTGTTCCTGTTATGTAATATTGCTTTAAATTAACTATTGAACTTGTTTCATCACTTGCTCTTTTTTATGAACTTGATGATTCTGTTTTTTCATAAGCTATTCTTTTTGTTGTACTTATTCTATCATTTATTATTTCTATATCTTCTTCTATGTCTATATTTCTGTAGCTATAATCATTATTATCAATTGATTTTACGAATTGTACAAAAGGACTTTCTATTTGTATTTTATTAATTTTATTTTTTTCTGTTATTTTATGTTTTGTTGTTAATACATATAGATTTTTACATCTTACTGTAAATATTTTACTTCCTAGGGTTAGTTCTATTCTTGATATTTTTCAATATAATACTAATGATTTATCTATATTTTTATCTGTTATTGCTACTGAATAGGTCGCACTTATTATAAATTTAAATTTTTGGTATATTAAATTTCCTTTTATGGCAGTTATTATACTTTTTTTTCTATAGGTTTTATAATTCTATCATCTGATAAATATAATTCTATTGGTGTATCTATTCCTTCTTTAAAATATGCTTTTATTAATATCTCTGTACCTCCAAGGTGTACATATTTTATTGGGTCTCTACTTTTTATATCGTTTATTTCTTTATTAATTATCCTTTTTGTTACTAGTGGTATACTAGCTTTTCCTTTTGCATATCTACAGTCTATTACATGTTTTTTTTACTTACTACGTAATATTCTTCCTTTTTCCTAGTAAATATATTTTTTATTGTTGGTATTATAAATATTGTTTCTACACTTAAGTCTAACTCTTTTCCTTTTAATTCATCAAATATATTATTATCAAATATTATTTTTTGATCTGTTCATTCGTCATTTAAATATTCTTCTTCTTTTATTATTATTATTTTTATATCTTCTTCAGTTATTTAGTTTATTTGTATATCTTCTTCAGTCATTTAATTCGTCTAATTCACTATCTATTTCATTATCTGTTTCATTTTCTAAAATTTCATATATACTGTCTTCACTTTCTAATTCGTAATCTATATAATCTATCTGCATATATTCTGTATTTTCTATTTTTATTTCTGATATTTGTTTATTTTTTGGGTTTTTAGGTAATTTACAATATCTAGCTAAATGTCCTAATTTTCCGCAATTATAACAAGTACATTCTTTTATAGATTTCTTTTTCCTATATGGTCTTTTATGTTTATAACTTTTTATATAATATCTTTTTCTTGCTTTTTTATATTTATATTTTGATTTCTTCTATTTCTTATGTCTTTTTTTTTTCTTATAATATCTTTCTTCACATCCAAATTGAGTTGCTATTTTATCTTTGCAACATGCTAAATTTCTTATTAATAATTTTTCTTTTTTCATTTCTTCTCTATATTTTTCACATAGGTTTCTATACCATTGTTGTAAAACTTTTATTCTTGCTCCTAGAGTATCTACAATTTTCACTTCATCCCAACTTTTTATTATTTTTGAACTAAATGGTTCAGGTAATTTACTAAAATATAATTTTCTTATTTCTTTACTTTCTTCTATATCATATGCTCCTTTATAATAATATTCTTTAAATGCGCAAGTATATTCATCTACATAGCACATATTACATATTGTTAATTTTAACATTAAATTCCTATTTGTATTTTTCTCTTCATTTTGTTCTTATTTTGTTGTTGTCATGCAACTAAATTCATCTTTTATAGCTGTTTAATATTTTTTTAATAATTCTATAGGTGTTAATTTAGTTGTTGTTGTTGATGATGTTCCTTCTGTAGGTTTATCAATTCTTAATACGCTTTTACTATTTTCAGTTAGATTTAAAAATCATAATTTCACTGTTTCTATTAGTATTCTTTTTATATATTCAGGTGCATCTGTTATATTTATATTATTATCTAATAATTGTTTTGCCATATATTCTATCCATAATTGTATCGTTTTTTCTGTATTTATTACACAATCTAAGTCTAAAAAGTTATAACTTTTATTAACTATTTATTTTGGTGTCCATTTGTCATATTCATTCTTTAGATTATATCTTTTTAAACTTATTCTTATAATATGTAGGTTTTCTTATTTCAGATGTTTTGGGTATTATATTTTTTATATTTTCATCTTCTTTTTTATCAAGAGTGTTTATTTCCTTATTTATATTTTCTGAGTTTTCTTCATTAATTACTTCTTGTTTTTCATTGATTTCTAAATTTTTTGTATTTGTTAAGATTTCTGTATATGTTTCACTTTCTTCCGAATCATAATTATATGTTTCTTCAACATCTATTGTATTGATTTCTAATTCCTTGATTTCTATTTCTTTATTGTTTATTTCTAATTTTTCTTTAAATTGATTTATCTAATTTAATAATTTTTGTTCTTTATCTTTTTTTTTTTTTTTCTTTCTGTCTTTTTTCATACAGATCCTTTAGCATTTGTAGTTCTTTTTCTAATTCAGTAATCCTACTATTTTTAATTTCTTCTAATTTTCATATTTCTTCTGTAGTTTGTTGTTTTATTCTTCTATTTCCTTTTTTCTATCTATTTCTTCATTTTCTTTTTCTATTCTCACCATAGCTGTCATTTATCTTCTAATTTTGATTCTTCTTGCTCTAACATTAAATATAAATGTTCATCTATTTTCTTATACCTTCTCCCTAGATTAGAAAATACTATTTTTATTTTTAACCCTTCATGGTTTTTAATATATTTTTTCATCTATTATAAATTCTTCTTTGTTCATTTTTTATTTAATTGTTAATAGATCATGTTGGTATGTATATTCTAGACTATCTATTGTTTATTCTAAATTTGATATTTCTTCTTTTTGTGCATTTATTGAGTTTTTACTAACTCCGACAATTATATTATAATGTAGTCTTTCTAACCTTATTTTTAATTCTTTACGTTTTTCAGATATTATTTGTTTTGATTCTTTATATTTTTGTACGTTATTCATTTAAATAATATTTTGGGGAATATCTAAATCTCATCAAAATTAATGAATTAATTAAATAAATCCATATATATACTACTTCCGTATTTTTTAAATAACAAGGTTCTGATACCATTTGTAGGGGGTGTGGATTAGGCGCGGTGAGTTTACTAGAAAATAAATACTTAGATATTTAAAAAATTGGGTGTGGTGTGGTGGAGGGGTTGGTGGGGTCGAGGCTGGGGGATGGGGGATAAGGTGAAGAAAAAATAAGACTATAATATTAAGTAAGGGCATAACTGAAAAAAAAAATAAGCAAACCATGGAAAACCGCCAAATTGGTGGTTATATAAAATGAAGGTTTTCATGGTTATTATATCATGAAATTAAACCTTACCGGACGATACATTTTAAGAAACAATCAAAGCAAATGTGATTCTCTTAATAACTATATCATACCATACCATAGAAAACCACCATCCAAACAGAGGGTTAAACATCAAGAGCAAAATACAATTTATAAGACAGTAACAAAAACCCATAATCTGCATCAAACACAAAGACGTGAAAATGTTGCCTTATAATAAGTTGCGTTTTCAAAAATCGTCAGAAAAGATCACACTTAATATTTCAACTAAATCAATAAATGTAATTTTTTTTTTTCATTTTTGTGGAAAGGTCCTAAACATAATATTAAGTCTTAAGTTCAGTCTAACTTCACATAAAATTTTCCAGAAGAGTTACTAAATATTTTTTATTTAATCATAAAATCAAATCTGTCAACTTTCATTAGTTTCCATAATCTCTATATTTTTTCTTTAAAAGAAGACTTAAGGGCCAATGATTATCAATTAGTGTTAAATATCATCATTACTATAATGGATAAATTTAAAATTTATTGGTGTTAACTGTTTAGATCATCATAGTTTAACCTATTTATGAATTTTGAAATCCAATTGAACCAACGAACCCCAATAAGTAGCTGCTTTTGGAAACTAGTCAAAACTCAAAAGTTGTTCAAAAGACTAAGATTTTTTTTTTGTGCGTGTATTTTCACTTGTCGATGTCTATATATAGTTCTATGCATTATTAGTCTACTTGACAAAGGGTAAATTTATATGTAAGTATAGTTAATTTTTTTTACGAGAGTTCTTGATTTTATTATTGTTCAAATGAGTAATTCAACAATCAAGAGGAGACATTAAACACGAGAGAGTTTTAATTTCTCCATTTAATTCATTTTATTTATTTTTAAGTTCTTCGGTCATTGCATTGTAGAAAAAAGTAAGTGTTTTTTTAATTCAACTTAAGATTGAATTTTTTTTTTACTACTATATTCTTAGTATTTAATGAACAGTTATAACTTATACATATATTGTCTCAAGCATATTAGTTTGTTAATTTCAACATGTAAACAAATTTAAAGAGATTGAATATGAAGTTCTCCCCATCCCAAAGTAGAAAACCAAAGAACTTTAACTTGTGTTAAAGTCAAACTAACTATAATATGTTGGATATTTTGGGTCATGGCTCGTCCACATGAACCGACCCAGTCTGGCCCATTTTTCCCATTTATCTGAAAAGCAGAAGTTAAGACTAAATTTTGAATTTTGGGGGAACAGTTACAAAAGAAAAATTGTTCCACTACCCTTATATTCATCGAGTTTTCTTCTCAGAAACATGTGACGAAAAACAGCAACACAAAAGGGCAAAAACATTACATTAACAAAACACTAAATTGAAAGGCATTTAGTTTGTGGATTTACACTCCATTTTCAAGAGAAACGAAACAGACTTGGAGCGATTCTTTCGATAGCAAATTCAACGACTTCCACTGCAACAGAGAAATGTACACACTAATTTCTGATTTTGCTCTGATTTTACCATCAATGCTATCAGAGTCAGGTTTATTGCCCTAATTTTGCATGTAATATCTCAATTTTGAGTGTAGAAATAAAAAATTGAATTAGGACACACTTGTAAGAAAAATTATTGACCGAATATAAATCATATAATCTGGTTAGACACGTAAAATCTGGTCAGACATACCATTAAGCCGGTCAGACGCGCCAACGCTAATCCGGTCGGATGCACCGCAAATCCAATCAGACGCATTGAATTTTGTTTTTCCAGATCCGGCCTATTTTAAAAAAATTAATACGTATGTATATATATACATACATACATACATACATACATACATACATTTGAAATGGAGACAGTAAAAATGAGATTATGCTCCCCTCTGTTGCTCCATCTTGGATTGAGATTTTTTTGGAGAAGTTTTTTTTTTTGAGAACACTCTTTTTCTTTGCTTTGTTTCTCTAATGAGAAAAGAATTCTTTCTTAAAAATGGTGAAGAAAGACGTTTTACATTGTGCTTTGTGTTAAAATAATTTTTTTTGTTGTATGGTACTAATGTTTGTGTCGTACAAGGACTAATTGCAGTACATATATAAAAGGTGTAAAAATGTTACACTATTCTCTTTCATCATTTAAAAAATAATTGATTTGATAAACGAAATATGGATAATCGTATAGTGTAAAAATTATGACTTTTAATTTTATTTATTAAATGAGTGTATAAATTAGACTTGATATAATTCTTTCCTAAATTCATTCCTAACTTTTTCATAAACAGATTTTGTCTTCTGCAATAAATTGTGACATAAGTTGTCACATTCAATGGCATAATTATTCTTATCGTTTCTTGGTTCCTATTTCAGATATGGCTGAACGGGAACAAACTCGAATCACTTCAAGTGGGAGTTCAGGATTTCGAGCAAAGAAACAAAGTGGAAGAGCACGTCGTTGAAGGACATGTTTTTGAGGTCATGAGATCATACGAAATGGTGTTACTAGAGAGACACAAAATCTATTACGGAATGAAAGCGCTATGCGACAAGAAAGAGAAGAAACTGAAAAAATTTAAGTCTTTTAAGATGACCCCTAACATAACTGTTGCTAGTTTAATACGTTTCTTTGAATTGAAATATGTAGAACTGAAAAATTATGTAGAAATCTCGGATTGGTAAGCATTAGCTATTTTAGCAAATTCTTTCTGTGATCTTTGGAGGGAGAGATTAATTAATATTTACCACAAGATTTGGTCTGGCGAGCCTTTTTGGTGTGTACAAATCATCTCAAATATTTGTGGGATAACTTTTATCTTTAGATTGACTTGTAACTTGAAGTTCATTATTATCTTTATATTATAAATATATATTAAGTTTTTTCTCTCCTTCTATATGAATTTCATTCATTTGTTTTGAGTTTACAAAGACTTTATTGAAAGTTATCATTCTAATGCACATTAAGAAATTAATTTCTAATTTTGGTCAAGTGTTTAGTTCGTAGATAATGATTGGATACTTAAGTGTCCTTTCGATTTTACACTAAACATAAAACTTTTATGTGAAATGATTTGCTTAAATGTGTAATTTGCATGCATAATTGATAAAATACTTGCATGATTGTCTCTTAATAACAGACATGGCATCAAAAAGCATAATTTCTGACTTGAACAAAGAATAAAAACTAAATGGAGACAACTACGACATTTGGAGCGTAAAATATGGTATGTACTAGAAGATCAAAATGCTCTTGATTATGAAACTATTTTGGTGAGATGATTATGAATTTCTTCCATGGTTTGAATTACATTCATGTGTTTTAAACATTATATGTTTTAAAGGTTAATATTAGAGTATAATTCATGAGAGATCCCTCTCCACAAGGAGTTTGTTTAAACTAGAATGTTGTGGGTTGTTAGGTTGCATATCCTAAAGTATGATTTAAATGTTTCACTATCATTTATGAACTTGATGTTGACCATGAAATGAAGGTTCAGAGGCATATTTCCATGTTTCAGCTCAATAGTAGATTACTTCATGAACTCTAGAGTTGGTGAGCCTCTCTTGCTTCGAAAGGTAATTTATTCTTCTATTAGTTTAGTTGTCTTATGATTTGGCTGGGGCCTTGTCCTGGTCTATATTGACTAGTAATTCAGTAGAGGCTTTTGTAGACGGAAGTGGGGTATTGTATGGTCATATTTTGTTGACACAGTTTGTATTGTAAGTTCCCTTGAAATTTTATTATATCTTTCGTACTTTATGATAGTATGCTAAGGGGTCACTTGGGCCTTCGTGATTTGGGATTCCTGTCGTGGCTAAAGCCTCGGCACGAGTCATGACAAGCTTGGTATTAGGGAACGGTTCATGATCTCAGAGTATCTACGAAGTCGTATCGAGTAGATTTCTTTTTATGAGTGTGTATCACACCACACTTATGAGGAGGAAGCTATGCGGAATTTAGGAGATGTCTCCCATTCTTTCATATGCTAGTTCGTGCTATTGTGTCATCCTTATTAAAGTTATCCAAATTCATTCCATGTTCTAATTTTATTAGCCATGTCTCATTGTCAAAACGATACAAGTGAAAAAGCTTAGTATCTAAGTGATGTAGTCCTTTTCGATTTAGTTATCAATAAGGTTATGAAGTTGTACGAGGACTTGAGAGCAGTTTGTTAGTGCTTCAAAATGTATTAATTTAAACTTATACTCCTATTTATATCAATCAAGCATTTGAGCCTGAAGTACGAAGTGTATTCCAATCTCTTTTAGAATCCCCGTTGCAAATGTCATGCTTAGGGGTAGAGATATGTATTAGAATATTGGAACAGTATTTCCACCCAAGTGTTAGTATGTTATAAGGTCTCATAACCTATTAGTAGTAAGATGGTCCAGAAAATAATGATATGAAGTCATAAGTTTAGAGGTCAGAGTGAGGGTAAGTTCTACGTAAAGAAGTTAGTTTTAGTTGTATACCATTGACCGAGGGGTGGCTTGCCATTTTATAGTGATAAAATAATGTTGTAGCAAGAGTTATAGATTGTATGGTAGTCTATAAAGAAAGTGATTGGCTATGATTGTTAGTTATTCAAAATAGGGAAGGAGCACAAAGTGGATAGTAATAGTGGTTGAAGAAATCATTTATGGATGGTAAACGGAAAGGAGTAGGTTAGCCAATAAGTTATAAGTATAGATTAACTTGGGGAAAACTCATTGGTATATATGAAATTTGTAGATAGTTTGAATGTATGCTTGGGTAAGCATATTTAATGTGAGAAAGTAGAATATGTTGATAAGATAGTGATGGTTTATGTTATAAGATTAAGACTGACTACCCTCATTATGTGACATTACCCCCTTGATTTTCTTTTCTCTAGTAGTTGTAAACTAGTACTTCTTGTGAGAAGGTGTGTGGTAGATTTTAAGGTATGGTAGTAATGATGTGGAGAGAATGAACTTGTGGGCTGAAGTTAGGTGAAATAAAAGACTTGGGTTGATTTCCTCATTTGATGGACTAGTATAATATGTGGCATGCTTTATTAGTGGTATATGATTGATGCTAGACTATAGGCTTGATATATAGATGTGGAGTATGGTGGTAAGCATAGTAGCTTATGATTGATAATGGATGTTTTGTTAGAATGAATTAGTGGGTTTGATGTAATGTGTGAAATACCCTAGGTTGGAAACTCGTGGAAAAGGTAGTAGATAATTGTGGTTGAGTAATTAAGTGAAAAAAAGCGTAAGTATATAAGATTAAGTTAAGCCCCCAGGTAGCATGTTGTTAGATAAGGTTTTATGGGTATTGTCGTTTCTTTCTCCTCGCTTATCTTATTTCTATATTTTTTAATTTATTTTATCACCTAGATAATCGACAATTAGCATTAACAAATGGCATGTGTTTGTATATTAATTATCTTATCGCTTAGCTAAATAGTAAATTAATAATAAAAGAAGAGACCTTTATTTGATATGAGCGTCATGTATACCCAGCTTGTGTTCACAGGTTTCATGGTATGGAGAAGTCTAGGGAGATATTAAATGATATTTTTTATAGCTGAATTGAGGAAATATAGGTAGGCAATATGTGCCTTTGGTATAGTTCTACTAATTTTGTTAAGTTGTAAGTTATGTAATTAGAGATTTAATGCTAGTGTGTTAGGTAGTGGAGATTGGATCATTATGTGATAATGAGGGTGGATATGTATGCTCATGAGAGTGTAAGTTTGAGTTGTAGGGTGTAAGTTTAAGTATTGTACTTGTAGATTTAGTGAGAAGCTATGTCCTCAAGTCTAGGATTGTGACTATGATCTAAGGTGGAGATGGTAAATTAAGGTAGTTTTTGAATTTTCTTGTGGTGTCAAGTTTCAGGGGAGAGTCATGGTAAATCTATTCCTAATCAACAAGCTGCTCCTACTTCAATTTAAGAAGTCATCCTGCTAATGTCATATGTTATGTATTCAAGTCATTCCAATGACTATGATACGAGTTCTCAATGCACTTATATCGATGTTCTGACCTCTAGTCTAGAAGCATTAGTGTCTCTCAATAATCTAAGATTTTAAGTATTCAAGCTTATGTTGTGATGCTCACGACCCACAGATCCATGTCTCATATCATGTTTAGTTCTAAGGAACTATGCTTTCTATACGCTACTGATTCATGTTACGTCGGGATTAGCCAAAGTGATAAGGTTCATACAAACTCATGACTATCTCAGCTCTGAAAATAAAAAAGCAACAGCTTCAAGCGTTAGCCCTTGTTTTAATCGTTGACTTCATGAATTTCATCTTTATGTTATACGACTCATCATATATGCGCTCATGTTCTTGGTCATATGCTCATTCCTATGAAATCATATTATATTGTGTATATACCCGAAGGACTCTCTATCTATGATCTTTACATTTGATATATGAAGCACTTTATGCCTATTGTATCGTATCTACATCTCATGTCCCATCTGAAATAGTGCAATAAGTATAAGTTATAGTCAAATAGTGTTACTCTCATTCATGATACTAATGCTCGGGTCCCTTAATGATCCTCCGTATGTTAGTATTGTAGTGGTTGTGGAAGTTTAGTAATGTTTTAAGTAGGGGATTAGATGTTCTTGAATGTGAAAATTTTGATGTGATTTCTCGAACTAAGGTGATAGGTGAAGGGGAGAAGAAGGAGATGAACTTCCATTACGTGAAATAGTTAGGAAGGAGATATGCGGCGAAAATCTTTATGAAAATGAATGAAGTTGCTGGTTTTAGTGGTGAGACATATAAAATGGGTGTAGTAGGGATGGGCTTGAACATTGTCATTGATGGATACTCAAACTGGTGTGCTATGTTGTTAGTACTCCTCGATTTATGGCCTGAGGCTGTTAGATTATAGTGATAAGATGGAGAAGTATTCTTAAAGGGATGTAGAGTATAGGGTACCATAGCTTAAGTAAGCACCTTTTTACTCCGGGTTAGGCTTCACTATGGAAGTTCGATGCAGTTAGACTCAAGCTATAGTAGTTATGTATTGAGTGGGAGAATTATAAGATTGAGATGTTAAAATGTGATATTCATAGTTGAAAGCATAGCATAGAAGCATCCCAAAATTTAAAGGCTATTAGACACATTATTTGAGGTAGAGAATGTTCCTATTCTATTCTTATATCCCGTGGAAGTCTCAGTCCAAGTTTTGTACCAATCTAAATCAAGCTGAGGATTTTTAGGAAAACTTTAAGTCTTTCAATGTTATGATCAAGTCTCGTTATCTCATGATTTATGCTTACATGATTTACTTGGTGATGTCATGAAGATATTCTTGAATGCCTACGTAGCTTTTCTTGAGGAAAATAGAATTTCTAATTTGAGTTTACGTCCTTTATTCCAGATTTCTATAGCTTCAAAAAATTCCTACCCATCATTCGAGGATGAATGGTTCCAAGGGGGAGATAGTGTAACACCCCGCATTTTCGGGCTAGAATTCAAACCATCGTTCCTATGTGTATAGTACCAAATCTGATGATTCTATGTTATTATATATGTGGTGATCAATTATATAGTGTTGGAATACCTTTGAATATGAATTGAGGTCACAAATATCTCCTAACTCAAAGACAAGTAGAGAATGTTTCTATCGATTAAGTTTTAGTAAATGTTTCAGCTTGGGTCATATTTCAATGACCATTACTCCTAGTATATAATGAATTACGTGTCCTACTATATATCAAATGAAAGATCTTTGAGTCTTTTTTCCAATGTTACTAGTTTCACCTTAATCCATATCGGAGTAGGACGTTATGACCATTTTACTTCAGAGTGTCTAACTGTCAAAAAGTGATGACGAAGATGATGGGTTGTCAACCCTTAACCAGAAAAGAGAAAATTCCATCTATAATTGATGAATAGGGTGATGGGACATCACCAAGTTGATGGCTTGTCAATCTAGTCATCAGATGCAGAAATCCTGCATTGTTGTTGGTTTCTTTAGGGGTATTTTAGTTGTTTTCTCACCTTAATACCCTACCCCACGACTTAAAACATGGTTTAAATGCTATTTCACATTATTATGTTAGTTTCTCATCTCCACTCTCAAGAAAGAAAAGTTAGGGTTTCTTTCAAAAACCCATGCTTCTATGCCTTAGATTCAAGATATCATAAATTTTGTTCAACAAAAAGGTACGTAGGGATATCCTAAACTCCATTGGCATGAATTTTATAGTTTTTACAAGTTTTAAAGGCATGAAATTTTGTATATATGAAGGGTTTTGAAATCACTTCAAAGAATATGCATTATGAAACTATTTTGATGAGATGATTATGAATTTCTTCCATGGTTTGAATTACATGCATGTGTTTTAAATGATATATGTTTTAAAGGTTAATATGAGAGCATAATTCATGAGACATCCCTCTCCACATGAAACTTGTTTAAACTAGCATGTTGTGGGTTGTTAGGTTGCATTTCCTGAAGTATGATTTAAATGTTTCACCATCGTTTATGAACTTAATGTTGACTATGAAATGAAGAGAGGGTGTTTTTTGTTATTGTAATATACCGATCATTTCTTAAGAATAAATTCATATTTTGAGTGAATATGGATGACTTCCAAATTGATTGTTATTTATCTCATGTTGTATTTCCCTAAATTCTACTCTCGATCATGTGTAGAATTGGATAAGCTTTTCGTCGACATAAGATTCACCCGAATCGAACACCCGGTGAGGAAGTTAGAGCCATTTTGTAATTCTCCGAGACTCTAACCAATAGTGCAACCATGAATGAAGCTCTTGAGAAATAAATTATAGTTCTTTGGTTGTTTTCTAATCAAGGATGGTGTGTATTAAAGCCTTAAAGATGTCCTAACGATTGGGAGAATTAAAACATTCCTTACAGATTGAGTTCTTGGGAAGGATATTGGTATAGTCAACTTCAAACAAGCATATCACTCATTATACTTGGAATTTTTGAGCTCATGACCTATTAACAGATAGATAATTGTATTATCTTTCCAACGATACCAATTTAGCAAAAATATGATATCGGAGCAAAGAGAGATGCCCATTTTACTCCAACATGATCAAGCTGGAAAACAGTGACGACGGTTCTGACGGGCTGTCATGTTTCTGACGCTATTTCTGACGACATTTCTGATGACATCGTCATCCTTAGGCAGAAAATAAAAAATTTGACCCTTTTGTGACGACATTTTGTGACGGCCTATCACGGATGTCGTCAGCCATTTTTTCGATAATTAAGGGGCATTTTTAAAAGGGTATTTTGGTCTTTTCCACCCATTTTGACCCTCTATATATATCCAAGTAAAAAAGAAAACTTCATTCTTATTCCATTTCATCAAAAATACTAGGGTTTCTTTCTAAAAAAATTCAATCCAAATTTCCCAAGAACATCAAGAATCCAACTATAGATTTTATAAATTAGTTCAAGATTCAAGGTACCCAAGTCAAAATCATCAAGAACCCTAACTCAAGAAGTGGAAAAGGATTCTATAACAAGTTTCTTCATTCAAATCCATACTCAAGGTATGTGGGGTTTGAACAAGAACACTTCTTTCGTTCTTGTGCCCAAAGATTTAATTTCTACTATTGAAATCCATGATTTTGCAAAATGGGTTTACACCCAAATTACTTTATTAATGATTTATGATATTTGAGCTATTCAAGTTTGATACACATGACTGTTTCATCATTTTATTTCTTAAATTGAGAATTTATGCCATGAGTTGAATATTATTATTATGAGTTGATGATTTCTGAATGATTTGAGATAAGAGTCATGATTTAAGCTTTTCTATGAGAATTTTTATTATTGAATATATATATATATATATATATATATATATATATATATTGATATTTGAGCTTGAGAGTCAAGAATGAGTTCTATGATGTTTTCTTGAAGTTTTTGATACATGATTATTTTACAACTTCCAAATCATGACTTGATATTTAATATTGTAAATTTCATCTTCTACCATGAGTTGGTATTTCAAGTGCTTTCAAGACATGTGTCAAGCTTTAAGATTTCTTATGACAAATTGGATTATTGAGTATATTGATTCATAATATTAAGTTGTTATAATGTGTCTTGATATTTCCTCAAAGTTATTGATGTTGCCATAACTAAATGAATTGATACATCTTGATGTTGAGAAAGATTGTTTGATTTTGAGTATAGTTAGGAATCCACAGTTGTATATGATTTACTGATAAGATATATATTTATGTTTTGGTCTTTATAATGGACCCACGAATTGATATTGATTAAGGTGTATTTCCTAATGCGTTCTGAGTTGAGTCTGGGAGGAGTATTTAGCACCGAACGGGAAATGTGGTATTTCTCCAAAACTACGTGTCACCATAGGATTGATATTGATGATTGTGGCCCAAAGGCCGAGTATGAGATTGTGATTGAGAAATTAAGGTTGTACTTCTTGGCAAGATTACGACACCCCCGCCAATGTGGGGTTCTCTCATGGTGTAGTTATGTCGGTTATAAGAAACTCCCAAGTCCATAAGAGTTCAAGTTTCATGAGTTACCGAGTCACTCTAAGTCATGATTTAAAGAGTTTGAGTTAAGTATAGTTATTTTTGAGATTTATAATGCTTGTCTTACTATTGGTGATTTACAAGGAATATATTTCAGTTAATTCAAGCGAAGAAAGTTGTTATAGTCAGCATGCATGATTTTCATAATCATTTATGATATTATTTATAATGTTGCATTGCACCCCCATATACTCAGTACATTACTTAAAGTACTGACCCCCATATATTTCTCTATGCTACAGTTCCTTATAATGTAGGTACAAGTTATAGCGCAGATACCACATTCAGTCAGTTCACAACTTCGAGTCAGCAGGTGATGAGCCCTTTTGATTCGAGGGCATGAGTCAGTTATACAGTTCGAGAAGTGTTATATTTTTCTTACTTTAGTCATATTGATATTGGGTAGTTGGGAGTCATGACCCATCTATCTGAAGTCAGTACCAGTAGAGGCTTCATAGATAGTCAATAGAAGTTGATGTATTCAGTTTCAGTTTCATTTGTAAAAGTAGAGTTGTAATCTTGTAAAGTTCATGTTTATATTGATCAAGTATAGATAAGTTCTATATTTTCGCTAACTTTATATAGATTTAAGCATTTTATCCAGTTGTTTATGAGTTATACCATTAGGAGGGTTAACTTGGGGTCACTTGCACCCCTAAGCACTGTGTGACGTTTTGGGACCCAAATTTCGGGGTACAGTTATATAAGTACTCTTTGTGTCTAATGAAAGAATTGCATGTGATTTGTGAAAAGAGTTGGCCACCGTATGTTGAAATCTTGAAATATAATGTTTTTGCATAAGTTTTTGTATGCTGCTAGAATAAGAACTATCATACGTTGTGTAAATCTTTTGGGTGACCATTTACATGATTTTTGAATGAAAGGGCTATGAATACGTTATGATATGATTTGACTTGCAGGTTTAGGTATGATGATACCTATCACGAGATGCCCTTAACACGAATGAGATAAGTTTTTGAAAGTATGAAGCATAGGTTTTAAAGAACTAAAATGGGGCTCAAATAGAGCTAGTTGGTAACCCAAAGAAGGCTTGAATTCAAGTGACTCGTAGTTCGAAATCTTGTTTTGCTGATACGGGTCTAATATGTCCCAAATTAGGGATTTTACACTTGCGACATCCCTGTTGCGTAGCATGTATGATTTTTCTCCATTCTTGCGGCAAACCCAAATTAGGGTCCTGGTCATCAGGCTATGGGCGGAATCCATATAGCCTGTGGATTTCTATGTATGTAGGGTGATCCATCTAGCTCAGAAGTAAAGCAAAGAGCTAAGTCATGATTTCAAGAAAATATTTTGAAGCTTACCAAATTATTCCCATGTGTTTTAAGTATATACTATGAATTATTTTCTAAATATTCTCGACTATTTTATATGGAATACATGTTGCTTTTGTTTTGTTCTGCGTACCAATACATTTCAGGTGTTGACCGTCCTTCGTGGCGGCTACATTGTCTCATAATGTAGGTTCTGAGGCAAGTTACCATGTTCCAGCTCAACAGTAGATTACTTCCTGAACTCCAGAGTTGGTGAGCCTCCTTTGGTTCAGAAGGCATTCTATTCTTATGTTATTTCAGTTGTCTTATGGTTCGGATGGGGGCCTTGTCTTGGTCTAGATTGACTAGTTATTCAGTAGAGGCTTTGTACACGAAAGTGGGGTATTGCATGGTCACATGTTGTTGACGTAGTTTGTATTGTAAGTTTCCTTGAAATTTTATTATATCTTCCGCACTTTGATTTATGTATGGATTATGCTTATGATAGTATGCTAAGGGATATCTCGGGCCTTCATGGTTCAGAATGCCCATTGCGGCTAGGGCCTCGGCTTGGGTCGTTACAAGCTTAGTGGAGCATGGTTCATGGTCCCAGGGTATCTACAAAGTCGTGTCGAGTAGAGTCCTTTTTATGGGTATGTAGCGCGCCACACTTAAAGAGGAAGCTATGAGGCATTTAGGAGATGTTTCCCATTCTTTTTAGGATTTTTATCAGTTTATTATCTTTTTAATAATTTTGCACAGTCATCTACATACATACATAACATAACAGTACAATTCCGTTTATATATTATAATTTTAACTATTTATAGTGTAATACATTTTTTTCAAAGATAATTATATTTATTTACTTTTTTTCTGTAGTTATATGTATCGATATTTTTGTACCTTATTTAATTACCGCCTAAAAAAGTAATATCGACTTATTTTAATACACAGAACAATAAATTGGTCAAGTCAAGGTCTCATCATATTTATGACATTTGACTTTTCTTCACCTACTATCCATAATTTAAGGGATGTGTTGGGAAAAGGTGGATGTGATATTTTATTTTATTATTTTCTTGTTTTTAAATACTAATTCACACCACACACATTCACAAAAAACACACACATTTTTATCTTTCACCTCTCTCTAAAAATTCACACATATTTTTTCCCTCTTTCTCCTCTCCCTCAAACACAAAAATTTTAGTAATCTTTTTCCTTTATCTCAAACACACATTTTTCATCATATACACATTTCATTCTTCTTCCACCTCTCTCTCAAAATATAAACAAATTAATTTTTTTATATATATTTTATTTTATTTTCAAAAATACAATACACACATATTTTTTCTCTTCTCACATATGAATACATAAATAAAATACACATTCACAAATATAGATGCACATTTTTCATCCCCACATTTTTCTTTCTCTCTCAAACATACATTTCTTCATTACACACATATTCATCACCACTCACATATTTTTATCATACACAAATTTTGTTAATCTTTTTTTATTTTCTCAAAAACAAATACATAGACTCAAAATAAACACATTGTCAATGAAATTATCTCTCCGTTTGGA
This sequence comes from Capsicum baccatum var. pendulum, assembly GCA_030864225.1. Lineage (NCBI taxonomy): Eukaryota > Viridiplantae > Streptophyta > Magnoliopsida > Solanales > Solanaceae > Capsicum > Capsicum baccatum. The sequence goes on along the minus strand of CM061552.1, from coordinate 23,014,451 downwards.
TATTTGAGGCCATCCCATTACAAAGGCAGATTTTACTATTTAATATCGAAAATCAACACTTGGCCAATGAAAAAATTACCATCGTTTTTTGAGGCCTTCACAAATGAAAAGATGGATTTTACGTATATATATACATAACAAAAATAAGCATTTCGGGCGATGACAAAATTCTTATAATATTTAAAACTTTATCCGAGCCCGCTTTTTAACAAAAAATATATTTTTACGTACTTTTTAATTTATATAGATAATTCTTTATTTGTTACTAACATTTTTATTACAAGTATTCATACAGTTTATTGAGAATCCTTGTCGGGAATTGCATTCAAAGAGGACTTTAAATTTTGTATTGTATTTTATATTCTTATACTTGTTCAAATATTAATATAGTGAAAACTTAATTTTTGGGGTGCTGGGCGGAATATTCTTTATTTGTGCAATCCACATCAAGCATTAGGCAAATCTAGGCCGTTAATATATACATTAAATTGATTTAGATAATTAATAAAAATAATTCATACTTTTTTATACTAAAAAACATTACATAATCTTTTTCTTTAAAATAATTTTTTCTTTATTCAATCTTTATTTTTCTTTTCATACACATTCCTATATACTTTTATTTACATGTCTTCATATACTTCTATACATATTTTTACTATAATATATGTAATTTATACACTCTTTACATATAAATTTTTTACATCATTTCACACATTTTATATTTGTATATATATGCATTGTTTATTTTTCTCCGTCTTTTATTAAATCTATGTCTGGCCGGGAACCACATTTGTGGATTCTGAAGGATGCCTAATCCCTTTCCTTCAGAATAATTTGAACCATTACCTAGAATCTAAACTGGTTCACAAATTAAAACACAAGTCATACATGTTAGTAAATAAATAGGTTTCCTTAAAAATTAGGCGGCGACTTGTATAAAATTTATTCTTTTAGAGTCCATAATGTCATGATCGTTTTGACCTAAGGTAAAAGTCAGGTATTACAATTTAGCGACTCCGCTGGGGATGCAAGGTTCTAACCATTATAGACTTAGGTAACTATTTATGGTTTTTATACACTGATATTTATTTTTCCTAATTGTCTTGATTTATCTTATTTATATGACATAAATTTGTTTATTTGTTATTATTTTGTATAGATTGTTTATTTGTTAATCACTTTATTAAATTTTCATTCCGTTCATATTTTCTCTACTTCGAAAAACTGACACTCACACACATTGTACACGCGGATTGTAGATTGTACTTTCCCAAAATTCTTTCAAATCACCTTATTTTAGAGAATCGGCACATACGTGGGGTGAGTGGGAGTTTTACTACCGTGGGACCACGTATCTTCTCATTTAGGAAATCTAAGTTCGAGTATACCCACTCTTAGTCAACATAGGATAGAACTTAAAGAATACTTTTTAGGTGCATGCATCGTTAGTCAACTTTATATTCGAAGGGTTCATGACCCAAGTGACACATTATTATATTCTTTGTACATATTTGAAGTATTATTATGTCTGTACATATTTATTTGCTCTAAATTTTTTATACTTTAGTGAGAAGGTGCGGTCTAACCTTTCTTTGCATAGCGAATCAGTTAAAACTACACCTTAGCTACATTGCTACTAGCTGACATAGGTTTGAACTACGTTTTGACCTGATTCTTGTCCTGGCAAGATACGTAGGCAACCTTGCATTAGGGTTCGGTCTCTTCACTATTTCGGTATAATTTCTCTGGAATTCAACTGGGGCAATTTTTTAAAAACAGTTCAAAGATGCTTTCCAAAAGTCTTCAAGAGGGCAAATTTCCAATAACATTAGTGCCTAGCCCGCCTACCTGAAAACCTCATCCATTTTTGGTTCGAGAACACTTAGCTTTCTTTTTTGAGTGTCGTAAACCATTAAATTTATGGCGTATCGATTCCCACTTTAAAAGCAAGGGTTCAATATTCTTTCATTCATAATAATCCTGCCAACTTTGGAGAAATAATGTCATCGTTCCTTCAATGTCTGACTTTCTCAATCTTGTCAGCATACTGAAGTTGTGTCAAAGCTCTCCTCATGCTTGACATCCATCCTTTCAATCATCTGATCGGGATAATTTTGATGCTAAAAGTAGTTCTTTCCTGATCATCTTTCATATTATTTTCATGGATGACCATCACCTTTTAACAATTACACATTGCATATACAAATTTACAAATTTTCCTAAACTACGCAGAGCTGATTCTTGTTTTCACAAGATACGTAGGCAACCATCATTTGGGTTCGGTCCCATTCTTTTTTTGAAATAAATAAAAATTTAGAATTTTGACTTGGTTGGTACCAACACAGTTAGGAGTGTGCATGAGAAGAATAAATTAGTATGATGGAGATGATTGATTTTATGATAAACTATAGATTCATTTGGTACCTTTTAATCAAACCTAAGTAACACTCGAAAATTCTCTTGCATACATCTAAGACAAAAACAAAGTCAACCTCACCATTTCATGTGTAATGTGTGGTGAGCTTTAGATTAGTACATTGTATGGCATTGTTGATCCAGAACTTGGCCTAAATGTTTGCGAAGGCAAAATTTTGAGTTACACTTAGTTTGGGAAAGGATTGTAGGCCTTCTTTCACTCAATTGTTCCTTCCACAGCATACCAAATAACACCAATCCCTAGCATTTTCCCCTTTGAGCCTGAAACGTTTTCTTTTGATAACCACATCTAAGCTTATACCTTTTGAGTGCTTATATGCACTATCCCTCTCTTAGCCCACCTCCTTGAGCGCACTAAGTACGTGCAAGCTGTGAATGGAAATTCAAGATCAAAGCTGCCAAAGGCAAATGACGGATATCCCCAGAATAACAAAAATAAAAGATGACTTCAAAGAATGAAGGAGCAAGAGTCCCCCCCCCCCCCCCCCCCCCCCCCCGCACACAAAAGAAAAAGAGAGATAACTCTGATAAAGGTGGAGAATCATCATCCCCCAAAAATAAAAAAAAGAGAAGGAAAATATATCGAAAAGGGGAAAAACTCCAACACAAGATTCAAAAGAAGTTGAAATAAATACAAAACAAGGGGCAAAGAAGCACAACAAAGAAGATCAAGCGTCAAAGCGCAACAAATATCAAAAGCACAAATACAGTGCAATTCTCATTGAGGAATTAGTCACTTTTATCCCAAATGTCATCCTACCCGACCCCAAGTCTACATTACAAGCCAATAACAGGTCCTACAAGATCCTACTCTAAGTGTTCTCATATTTGTTGATACTTACATGAAGTCCAAGCCTATGGTATCACAGTTGCATTAATTGAACTTCTTCCTGAGTGTGAGCGTATATCTCTAGACGTCGGTAAATTCAAAAGAAAAATAATACTCAAATAGATGTGAGAACGAGATATTTTTTTTGGAGAGGGCACTTAAAACATGAGAAGGGGCACAACTCAAAATCCTTGTATGAATCAAGATAAATCTTGGTGATACTTAGGTATGTCTGAGGTACCACTTAAAGCTATAGGAGTTACACTGAAGTCGATCCCGGTTAGCTGGGAAAGAAATAGAAAATACTTATGCACACTACTAATTGTTGGTACCAACTACAGTCAAGACTTGATTCTATATTTTCACCTTTCAACGTTCTTCACAAAAGAAAACGCAAAATAATTTTCTATATATTTCACATTTCTTGCAAAAACTACAAAACAATTTTATACATTTTTCACCTTTGCACTTATCCTTATTCTTACAAAAAAAATAATTTGTTGCATTTTTTACATCTCAACATTCCTTAAAAAGAAAATACAAAGCAATCTTCTGCATTTTTCACCTTTCAACATATTTTTTACAACAAAAATACAAAATAATTTCCTTTCCTTTCAAACACATGCCTTCACATACTTGCATTACATTTCATATGCAAAACACCCTTAACATACATATATTACATTTCACATGCAAAACACCCACCTCCAAACACAGATAATTGACCTTTGTTTTAAAGTTATCGCCTTCGAAGGCATACATTTTGCTCTTCTATCAGGTGTTCTCAAAGGACTCTTACATTTTCATAGCCCCTCCAGTCGAGAGGCTACTACCTTTCAATTGCTCCATCAGTTGAGAGGTTATTCCCTTCAGTTATTCCACCAACAGAGAGGCGCTAGTTGATGATCCTAGTCCTCATAAACAATTGAGGACGGCAACCAGCATCAACCTCCATAGACGATTGGAGATGTCATCCGTCAGTTTTCATACACAATTGAAAACAATAATCAACATAGTCTTCGTAAACAATTGAAGACGACAATCAGCATCAATCTCCATAGATAATTAGAGAAGTCATCAAGCCATTGTATATAATCGAAGATACCTTCATACAACATTAGTCTCTGCAGATAATCAGAGACGATAATCCACACTAGATTCCATAGACAATTGGAGGTGTCATGCATTTGTCTTTGTAAACAATCGAAGATGTCACATCAATCTCCATAGACAATGGAAGATGGAAATCCACACCAGCCTCCATAGACAATTGGAGGTGTCATGCATCTTTCTTCGTAAACAATCAAAGACGTCACATCAGTTTAAATAGATAATTGGAGACGTCATTCGCATTAGTCTCTGTAGACAATAAGAGACACAATCAACATCAACCTCCATAGACAATTGGAGGTGTCATACATTGAGTTTTCATAGACAATCAAAGACATCATCATGCATCACATCAGTCTCTGTAGACAATCGAAGACGACAATCAACATCAGCCTCCATAGAAAATTTGAGGTATCATGCATTGAGTTTTCGTACACAATCGAACACATCATCATTTATCACATTAATCTCTGTAGACAATCGGAGACAACAATCCACACTAGCCTCCAAAAATAATTGGAGTTGTCATGCATCGAGTCTTCATAAATAATCAAAGACATCATCATTCAATATCAATATCTGTAGACAATTGGAGATGACAATAGATATCAATCATCATAAGACAATTGGAGATGACATTCATCAAGTCTTCGTAGACAATCCAAGACATCTTTCATTCATCGCATAAGTCATCGTAAACAATCAGAGACGGCATTCATCCTCAGGTCCTCGTAAACAATCGGAGATGACATTCATCCCCAAGTTCACACAAACAATTGGAGACGTTATTCATCCGCTGGTCCCTGTAGACAATCGGAGATATCATGCATCTTTTCAACCAAAAAATATAATTCAAAACAAAAAGATGTTTTTTCAAATCCCACACATCATACACTGTGGAAAATTTTGAGAAGCGCCCCAAAATTTTCTATTTTCTCATCTCGAACTACATTGACCTGATTCTTGCGACACTCGAGATATGTAGGAAGCTCTGTGCAGAGTTCGGTCATCATAATCCACATAATCATTCTTTCTCCCCAGCAAGTACACAATCTTGCATCCCCAGCATCTCGCAGCTTGATACTGGGGCAATTTGAAAAAAGCATCGGGAATAGATAAACACTTTCATTCCTAAATAGTCCTCCCCTCAATAATTATTCCACATGATCCTTCGCTCCTAATAAATTGCCTATTATTTCAAACTACACCCGACCTGATCCTTATACAACTTGAGGTATGTAGGCAACTCTGAATTAGAGTTAGGTCAAATTTTTCCTTCAAAAACAATATATATATATATATATATATATATATATATATATATATATATATATATATCATTTTTGTTTAGCAAAATTGGCTACACATCAACGTTTTAATTTGAAGACTTCTCCATCGTCCTCAAATGAAAAGGGGCAACTGTTGACACCCAATTTTTGCACTCTGTGCCTAAAATTAACGTCTTCAGGCTTCCTAATCGTTAAAGAGCACAAAATATAATTATCACATCTTTTATACTTGTTTGACAAATTATTGATAATCATCCTTACTTTAGGATTTTAATCAATTTGTTGTCACTTTTTACTTTTTATAACTTATCAATATTTTTTTCTTATTTTGGAATTTTTACCAATTTATTATCGTTTTAACACTTTATAATCATCCGCACACGTGCACGACATGACGTCACATTTTTTTACAGTATTCTTAAATTAATTATATTTCAATAATTTTAATATTCTTTACATTATTCTTTAATTACATATCAATAACTATATTTTTCTATATTTATTACAATCCATAAAAGTTGAGTCGAGTCAATTATTTTAATACATAGAGCAACAAATCAGTCAAGTCAAGGTCTCGTCATCATTATGGCACTTGAATTTTCCTTCACTTGATATCCATAATTTAAGGGGTGTGTTTGAAAAAATTATATTTGATATTTTATTTTATTATTATTATTTTCTTTTTAAATACCCAACACACACAATAAACACACAAAACACACACCACGAACATTCACACCCTTAATTTCGTAAATTTTACGATTTTTATCATTTTATTATCATTTTAATATTTTTGCACAGTCATCTACATATGTACATAACATAACAGTACAATTATTTTTATATATTATAATATTAATTATTTATAGTGTAATACATTTATTTCAATGATAATTATATTTGTTTACATTTTTCTGTAGTTATATATATCGATATTTTTTGTACCATATTTAAATACCATCTACAAAATTAATATTTTAATACACAGAATAATAAATTAGTCAAGTCAAGGTCTCATCATATTTATGACATTTGACTTTCTTTCACCTACTATCCATAATTTAAGGGATGTGTTGGGAAAAGGTGGATGTGATATTTTATTTTATTGTTATTTTTTCTTTTTAAATACTCATTCACACCACACATATTCACAAAAAACACAAACATTTTTATTCTGCCTCTCTCTCAAAAAATCCACACATATTTTTTCCCTCTTTCTCTTCTCCCTCAAACACAAAAATTTTAGTAATCTTTTTCCTTTTTCTCAGACACACATTTTTCACCATATACACATTTTGTTCTTCTTCCTTCCCTCTCTGAAAATATAAACAAATCAAATTTCTTGTTATATATTTTATTTTATTTCCAAAAATACAATACACACATATTTTTTCTCTTCTCACATACAAATACATAAATAAAATACATATTCACAATACATATACACATTTTTCATCCCCACATATTTTCTTTCTCTTTCAAACATACATTTCTTCACTTCACACATATTCTTCACCACATACATATTTCTATCATACACAAATTTTGTTCATCTTTTTCTTTTTCTCCAAAACACATACATATACTCAAAATAAACACACGACCAATGAAATTATCTCTCCGTTTGGATATTTGAGGCCATCCCACTACAAAGATGCATTTTACTTTCTCAAATTTTACTATTTAATATCAAAGATCAACACTTGGCCAATTAAAAAATTACCGTCGGTTTTTGAGGCCTTCACAAATGAAAAGATGGATTTTACGTATACAAATACGTAACAAAAATAAGTATTTCGGGCGATGGCGAAATTCTTATAATATTTAAAACTTTATCCGAACCCATTTTTTAACAAACAATATATTTTTGCGTACTTTTTAATTTATTTTGATAATTCTATATTTGTTACTGACATTTTTATTACAAGTGTTCATACAGGTTATTGAGAATCCTCGTCAAAAATTGCATTCAAAGAGGACATTAAATTTTGTATTGTATTTTATATTCCTATACTTGTAAAAATGTTATTATAGTGAAAACTTTATTTTTGGGGCGCTGATTGGAATATTCTTTATTTATGCAATCCACATCAAGCGTTAGGCAAATCTAGGCCGTTAATATATACGTTAAATTGATTAGATAATTAATAAAAATAATTCATACTTTTTTACACTAAAAACACTACATAATCTTTTTCTTTAAAACAAAATTTTCTTTATTCAATCTTTATTTTTCTTTTCATATACATTCCTATATACTTTTATTTACATATCTCCATATACTTTTATACATAATTTTACTATAATATATGTAATTTATACATTCTTTGCATATAAATTTTTTACATCATTTTTACACATTTTATATTTTTATATATACATATTACTTTTTTTTCTCCATCTTTTAATAAACCTAAGTCTGGCCGGAAACCACTTTTGTGGATTCTGAAGAGTGCCTAATCCCTTCCCTTCAGAATAATTTGAACCCTTACCTAAAATCCAAATTGGTTCGTAGATTAAAACACAAGTCATACATGTTAGTAAATAAATAAGGTTTCTTATTTTCCTTAAAAATTAGGTGGAGATTCAGTACAAAATTTATTCTTTTAGAGTCCATAATATCGTGATCGTTTTGACCTTAGGAAAAAATCGGGTATAACACGTTCCAATTTAGTCATCAATGAGGTTATGAAGTTGTACGAGGACTTGAGAAGAATCTGTTCGTGCTTTAAAATGTTAATTTGAGCTTATACCTCTATTTATATCAATCATGCGTTTGAGCCTGAGGTACGAAGTGTATTCTATTCCCTTTTAGAATCTCTATTGCAAATGTCACGCTTAAGGGTAGAGATATGTGTCAGAATGTTGGAATAATATTTCCACCCAAGTGGTAGTATGTTATAAGGTGCCATAACCTATTGGTAGTAAGATGGTCCAAAAGATAGTGATATGAAGTCATAAGTTTAGAAGTTAGAGTGAGGGTAACTTTTACGTAAAGAAGTTGGTTTTAGTTGTATAACCATTGACCGAGGAGTGGTTTGCCATTTTATAATAATAGAATAATGTTGTAGCAAGAGTTATAGATTGTATGATAGTCTTTAATAGAAGTGATTGGCTATGATTGTTAGTTATTCAAAATAGTGAAGGAGCAGAGAGTGGATAGTTATGGTGGTTGAAGAAATTATTTAAGGATGCTAAACGAAAAGGGGTAGGTTAGCCAATAAGTTATAAGTATAGTCTAACTTGGGGAAAACTCATTGGTGTATATGAAATTTTAAGATAGTTGGAATCTATGCTTGGGTAAGCAGATTTAATTTGAGAAAGTAGAATATGTTGATAAGATTGTGATAGGTTATGTTATAAGATTAAGATCGACTACCCTCATTATGTGATATTACCCCCTTGATTTTATTTTCTCTGGTAGTTGTAAACTAGTACTGCTTGTGAGAAGGTGTGTGGTAGATTTTAAGGTATGGTAGTAATGATGTGGAGAGAATGAACTTGTGGGATGAAGTTAGGTGAAATAAAAGACCTGGGTTGATTTCCCCATTTGATGGACTAGTATAATATGTGGCATGCTTTATCAGTGGTACATGATTGATGCTAGATTATAGTCTTGATCTTTATATGTGGAGTATAGTGGTAAGCATAGTAGCTTAAGATTGATAACAGATGTTTTGTGGGAATGAATTAGTGGGTTTGATGTAATGTGTGAAATAGCCTAGGTTGGAAACTCGTGGAAAAGGAAGTAAATAATTGTGGTTGAGTTATTAAGTGAAAAAAAAAAACATAAGTATAGAAGATTAAGTTGAACCCCCAGGTAGCATGTTGTTAGATAAGGTTTTATGGGTATGAGTGTCATGTACACCTAGCCTGTGTTCATAGGCTTCATAGTATGGAGAAGTCTATGGAGATGTTACATGATATTTTTTATATCTGAATTGAGGAAATATAGGTAGGCAATATGTGCCTTTGGTATAGTTCTACAAATTTTGTTAAGTTGTAAGTTATGTAATTAGAGATCTAAAGCTAGTGTGTTAGGTAGTAGATATTGGATTGTTATGTGATTATGAGGGTGGATATGTATGCTTATGAGAGTGTGAGTTTGAGTTTGAGTTGTAGGGTGATGGCTATAGATGCTAGTGAAAGTTATGAGTTGCATTTCCAGGAATCAATGCCTTTGGAGTATAGTTTATCAGAGGGAGTTTAGCATTTATGTGCACGGTGACACCCTATTGTGTTGAGTGTTGTTCTTGTTGATTTACTGAGAAGTTATGTCCTCAAATCTAGGATTGTGACTTTGATCTAAGAGGGAGTTGGTAAATTAAGGTAGTTTCTATATTTTCTTGCGGTGTCAAGTTTCAGGGGAGAGTCACGATAAATCTATTCCTAATCAAGCAAGCTCCTCCTTCTTCAATATAAGAAGCCATTTTGATAATGTCTTATGTTATGCATTAAAGTCATACCTATGCCTATTATTCGAGTTTTTAATGCACTTATATCCATGTTATGACCTCCAGACGAGATGCAATAGTGTCTCTCAGTAATCCAAGCTTTCAAGTATTTAAGCTTTATGTTGTAATGCTCGTAACCCACAGATCCAGGTCTCATATCATGCTTAGTTCTATGAAATTATGCTTTCTATATGTTACTGATTAAGGTTACGTCGGGATTAGCCAAAGTGATAAGGTTCATGCAAACTCATGACTATCTCAACTCTGAAAATAAAAAGTAATAGCTTCAAGTTTTTACCCGTATCCCAATCGTTGACATCATAAATTTCGTCTTTATGTTATACAACTCATGATATATGCGCTCGTGTTTCTCATCATAAGCTTAGTCCTATGAACTCATATTGTACTATGTATAGACCCGAACGACTCTCTATCTATGATCTTGACATTTGATATATTAAGCACTTCATGCCTATTGTATCGTATCTATATCTCGTGTCCCATATTGAATAGTGCAATAAGTATAAGTTATAATCAAATAGTGTTACTCCCATTCATGATGCTTATGCTCGGGTCCCTCAATGGCCCTTCGTATGTTAGTATGGTGGTGGTTGTGAAAGTGTAGTAATATTTTAGGTAGGGGAGTAGATGCTCTTAAATGTGAAAATTTTGATGTGATTTTTTAGCTAAGGTGATAGGGGTAGGGGGAATAAAGAGATGAACTTTCATTATGTGAAATAGTTAGAAAGGAGATATGTGGCGAAAATCTTTGTGAAAATGGTTGAAGTTGCTGGTTTTAGTGGGAAGACTTATAAAATAGGTGTAGTAGGGATAAGCTTGAATGTTGTGATTGATGGATGCTCAAACCGATGTTCTATGTGGTTAGTACTCCTCGATTTAAATCTTGAGGCTATTAAATTATAGTGATAAGATGGAGAAGTATTCTTGAAGAGATGTATAGTATAGAGTACCATAGCTTAAGCTAGCACCTTTTTACTCCGGGTTAGGTTTCAACATGAAAGTTTAATGTAGTTAGACTCAAGCTATAGTATTTATGTATTTAGTGGTAGAATTATAGGATTGAGATGTTGAAATGTTATATTCATAGATGAAAGCATAGTGGAGAAGTGTCGCAAGATTTAAAGGCTATTAGACACATTATTTGAGGTAGAGAATGCTTCTGATCTATTCTTATGTCCCGCGGTAGTCTCAGTCTGTGTCTTGTACCAATCTAAATTAGACCAAGGATTCTTAGAAAAAATTCATGCCTTTCAATGTTATGATCATGTGTCATAGAACACATGCCAAGATCATGTCTATGTTAAGTCTCGTTATCTCCTGATTTGTGATTACATAATTTACTTGGTGATGTCATGAAGATCTTCTTGAATGCCTACGTATATTTCCTATAGGAAAATATTGTCACACCCTTATTTTTAACGCATCCGACCCCGCTAAGGAGTTGGTTTGGAGAAATGGATTTTTCCAATTAAAATGACGTTTTGAATAGGGATTATTTTATTTTACAGCGTCGCCACTTGGAATTGAGTTTGGATGTTCCAAGTCACCTCATTGAATCCCTCTTCAAAAGGAAATGACTCTTAATTTTTGGTCTGCAAACTAGAAATCCGAATAAGGAATTCTGTTGATCGAGGGGAAGGTGTTAGGCACCCCTCGAGTTCCGTGGTTATAGCACGGTCGCTTTAATGACTTATGTCTGACTTAAATTAATCTTTTAGATATATAATGTTTGTTAGCCTAAAAGTGACCTCTATCCCGCTTCTATTTATTTTTGAATATATTTTAAACTGTATTGATGTGTGGCTTACCGATAGTAGTACTTTTCGGCCTTTCCACGAGTTTTGGTATATTTCTTGCGCCTTTGTGGCATTTATGAATCGTACCATTTTTCAAGTGTAGATAAGCACCTAACATGTTTAGAATATACCCAACCCAATTAGATCGGCTTCAAATGGTATGTTAATTTTTATTATAACAAATGGTCGGTAGCAGGGCTTTCCAACTCCATCGTTATTTCTTCTTATATTAAATTTTAATTTTTTTTAAAAGTTAAGAACCTAACTCATTATTTTATGAATTTCTCCCTTACAAATAGGTTTTTCTTCTCTATTCTTTTCTTTATTGCGATGTGTCTTGAATAAAATCGTAACCCATCTTGCTCTTCTCACGTTATTAGTATTAAACTATTCGGACCTTTTATATTTATACCCAATCGTTTTCTAATCTAAGATGACACTAACACTGCCTCGTGAACAATAACCTACTTATGCTCCTTAACTAAAGTTATACAAACTTTATTAATATCATTTACAAATCCCTATACTCATAAATAATCACTGTACTAATCACAATCAAATACATAAGAAGAGGGGTATGCACTTGCTTGATATATTTTCCGTAATATTTTACGATATATAATGATAAAATAATTTGTTGTCTATAAATATAAAATAGTAGTTAATGTTTTACTAAACTAAACCGTGTCAAAATGGCGTTGAGAGGAAAAAAAACACAAAATAAAGTTATAAATTCCCACATGATTATAGCTTCTTTTAAAGCTTATCATTTGAATAAATCCCAAAATAAGTCACTATAAATGCTATTTAAATGATCTTTTCTCAAGTAACACCACTGAAGCAAAACCACTTTCCCACATTTCTATATTTTATTTTATATTATTTTTATTTTTGTTAAAAAAAAAACTTCAACATAGCCTAAAATTGAAGGTGATATGATGTAAGTTTAAAGCAAAATTTGATCTAATCGTATTTATACTAACAACTAAAATAAATATTTGAACACACAAAATTCACACGTCATAATATTTGAGCAGAAACAAATAATTTCATACAATACTCACATCAACATTCGAAAAGAAATTGATAACATTTGAAGGAAATTACCGAAGAAAAATATATGAGATTTTCATCGTTAAAATAGTCTTGATAAAGCTTTCATTTATAGCAAGATAAATAAAAATAAGTACAAGAATAGTGAAGAGAACCTTTTCAACAAACTAAATTGAATATTGAAATGAGAATGTCGTCATCGTAAACTACAAACAGAACCCCGAACTCAAGCTCTAACTTTTCTCATTTTCCTTTTGTTTTGTGCTTTGGTTTCCCCCTTGTGTTTCTTGTTTTCTCTCTTGTTGTTTCCTTTTTTCCGGTCTGTTTTCTCTACATTTCTTGGTCTTTTCTTTTTGTTCTCCTGGGCTATACGTTTTTTGCCTCTGACGTCTTTGATCTTGAATCTTCATTTGCAACTTGTACTTATTTAGTGCACTCAATGAAGTTGGACAAAAGAGGATAGTGCATATAAGAACTCGAGAGGTATAGTGTAACACCCCGTATTCAAGTACGTGTATTGGCATATTCAAGTATGTGTATTGGTCTTATTTATATGGAATTAATTTTTATTTTATTTTATTTATACCGAAATTTGCCCGTCGATGGTTCCATACTAAGGTTATTGAATAAGCTTTCCAACGATATAAAGATTTTCAAAAAGGGATAAGTTTCAGATATAATCGAGCACGTTCGAAACTATAAAACGGTGGCCGGGATATTGTGAATAAATGTGCAGGAAAATTTCCTGCACACAAACTACTGAGGCCAGCCAATTTTTTGGGTCAAATTTGAACGATCATAACTCCCTTAATATAATGAACTGGGAGATCTTCAACCTATCAAAACAAATATCTTTGAGTCTTCTTTCCAATTCAATTGGTTTCATCCAAATCAAACATCTGAGGAAGGAGCTATACTCGTTTTACTTCAGCCTCGCAAAACAGATTTTTAGGGTCAACTTCAAACGATCATAACTCCTTGTACAGGACGAAATGGGTGGCCTACTTTATATGAAATGAAAGACCTTTGAATTATCTTTCTAACGATACCAATTTAACCCAAATCCGATATCGGAGCAAAGATTTATGGTCAATCTACTTTAGCTTATCAAAACAGTCCACCAAAGGACAGATTTGACATTATTTAAATTTTAAAGACACTTTGGTCATTCCCTATGATATTATAGACGGGAATATGTGCATATATACATGTATATGAGTTCAAAAACTCATCTTCATCATAAATCATTGAGAAAGAACAAACCCTAGCCAAATTTGACCTTCAAATTACTTTTGATTCAACCGTAGAAATTTCAAAGTAATCCGATAACTGTGTTTGTCATCTAGAGAGCTTCGAAAGGCACCTATTATTTGTGCAAACAGGATTGCATAATCAAGAGGTGAATTCTAAGGTATGAATATTATTTGCCTTTGTTCTCTTCCATATGTATATGTGTGATAGAGAATTATATGTATTGGTTGTTATTGAAAGGTGATGGAAATAGGGTTATGGACTATTTTGCATGGTTTGGTTGTATTGAATTGTGGAAGGTGGATATGTTAATTGGGTTATGGAAGGTGGATATGGTAATTGAGTTATGGAAGGCAGATATGGTGATATACTATTGAATTGATGATTGTTTATGTCTATGGCTCAATTTGGTTTAATGGTTTGGTTGGAAGGATAAAAGAATCCAAACTTGATATTGGAGGATGTTGTATAAATATGCATGGCATATGAATGTAATTAGAGTATAAAAAGGTTAAAGTGACACCCTTTATGATGTAATTAAGGCTTACTACTTAACCACTAGTTTGGTGAATTCAAGTAATTGAATTGTGATGCTTGGTCGCTAATACTAGATTGCTATATATGTTCATTGTAGATAAGTAATCCGAAAAGACGAGAAGTCCATTTGGGACTAGTCTTGAAGGTTGACAGTCAGGTATGTAAAGCATACTCTATACCATATCATTGTCATGAAAGTGAACAATTGTTCTATTAAGAAAGTTTCCAAAGTTATTCAGTAACATATGATCCATAATGATTTTATATGATGTCCTACGTTACTAATGAACTTTTTTCCACCCTACAAGATGTCAAGACATTCCAATACTTACTTGTTTTCCAAATCTTACATGTTTATTGCACTAATGAATGTCAGAAGGTATCCGGTTACTCAAACAAGATCCATGTGCTATTAATGACTCCAAAACGTTTCATTGATATACCAATCAGTTCCTACTTTATTGTTATGGCATTGATGACTCCAAAATACTTTACTGATATGACAATGAGTTCTTACTTCATTGTTATTGCATTGATGGTCTATTTATATGTCTCTTATTGATGTATCATTGTTTCAAAGTATCAAAAATGTGGTGACGACCAAAATAACAATCTCAAAGATTAATTGAACTAAGTGATGGAAGTTCTCTCTTATCGGGTGGTATCCCAGGGGCATAAGCCTAGCATGGGTTGATCCCTATTTATGTGTTTATGGGTGGTATCCCAGGGGTATAAGCCTAGCATGGGTCGATCCCAGTTTATATGTACTGGAGGCAGCCTAATGGTCACAGTATAGTACAGTAATGATTACAAAGATGATAAGAACGAAGGTAAAGTGATTGAATAAATACAATGTACAGGTTGTCACAAGTTCTAGTAAGTGTGGTCCACTCCTATTACGATTTATTCACTTGTTTCTGATTTCTATTGAGCTCATATATCATATGTGATTATCTACAGCTTTACATACTCAGTACATATTTCGTACTGATGTTCCCCACAGGGGATCTGCATTTCATGCTGCAGGCACAGGTACCTCAGCTCATACACCGCACAAGTAGGAGCCAGGATACCCAGCTGCTTTTGGTGAGCTCCAGTTTGCTTCGGGACTTTCCGTGTCATATCCAGTTACTTTTGGTATTGTATAGAAGTTACTTATATAGCGGGGTGTGTCCCGACCTTAGTTAAACTATGTGTATTGTCTAGAGGCTTTGTAGACCTAATGTACAATCAAGGTGGTGTTTTGTTAATAGATGTGATGGATCCAATGGCCAAGTATTGTATATACATATATATGTGTTCTCGATCTTATACAGGTGATTATTTCCTTTTATATACAACATGATGCTATCCGAATTTTGGGTTGTCATAGAGGTATGCATGGGAAGTATAAGGTTATGAGCTGGTTCTCCCGGGCCTCCTTGGTAACGGGTGCCAGTCCGCCCCAATAGGATTTGAGGCGTGACATATAGACTCAGATGTGGTTATCTAAAGAAAAGGTTTTAGGCTCAAAGGGAGAAGTGCTAGGGATTAATTTCATTTGGTGGGTTGTGAAATGCACAATCGAATCAAAGAAGGCCTTCGATCCAAGTTCACCACTGAATTAATTTCATTTTGCCTCAAAAGACATTCAAGCCAAGTTCTAGATCAACAGAGCGATGCCTTTGAATTTTCAATCTAAAGCTCACCACTCAATGCATATGAAACAGTGAGGTAAGATTTATTTTAAACTTGACTTAGAACAAGAAAACTTTGCAAGTGAACTTTAGTATAATTAGAGGCACCAAAAGAATCTGTAATTCACAATCAAGTTGGTCCACTCTATCGTATCTCATAATACACTTAATTTTTTTTTCAATTCATAATTTTAAGTATGTTGGTACCAATTATTAGGTCAAGAATTAATTTTTAGATGAAACCGAACTAAAAAGAAGAGTTGCCTACGTATCTTATTGAAACAAGAATCAGGTCAAATGTAGTTCAGGAAGCTTAAAAGATGAAGCAAGAACCTTTTTTTTTAATTTTGAATAAGGAGGAAAAAAATTTCTTTTTCTTTTTTGTTTTTTTTGTTAAATCTCAATAAACACTTTCATTTTTTTTACTTTGGCTAAGGGTTTCTTTTTTCTTTTGAAGAAGACTAACGTCCTTTATTTTTTCAAATTGAAAGAGGATCACTGAACCTAAGAAGGGTTGCCGACGTATCTCACTGAGATGAGAATCAGGTGTGCATGGTTCGTGCAACTGGAGACATAATGAAATCCACTTTTTATTCGAATAATGAAAAGAAATTTTTTTTATAAGGATCAAATTTTTTTTTTTTTTAAGAAAATACAACCTTCATCTTTTTAAGGATTACCGAACTCGTGGAGGGATGCCTACGTATCTCACTGAGATGAGAATCAGGTGTGCGTAGTTTGTGAGATTGCAGCAAACTCGATAATTTATAAAATTATTTTTTGTCTTTTATTGTGAAAGCAAATCTCGCACCTCATTTGAGTTTCGGAAAAGGATAGGTTTTGGAGAGCAATTTTCAGCCTCTTTTACGCTAATGGATTCCAAAGCCGAACAACATTCTAAACAACCTAATAGTTAATGCAACTACTGACACAGAAAATAAATAGTCTTAAAATAGGGTACTTTTAGACATTCAAAACTTTATCGAGTCTCCACTAAGTCAAAAATGCACGTTATGCAAATAAAGTGGATTTTAATAGAGATAATCATGTCTAAGTTCCAATTCTACTAGGTTTTAACCTAGTGGATTTAGTTATCTAGACTGGCTGTAAAATGAGCGGATAACTCGAGTCAGACAGGGACAGCTTTATCGGTAGCAGGGATTTTCGGCCTCACTGTTGGCCCCTTTCCGTCCTAAATCATGGGTGACTACAGAATCCTTCCCAGGAGCGTTGCCGCATCTCTGGTATCTCAAGGCTTGGGAGAGTAAATCACATCTCTGAATATAAAGTATCTCAGAAGACTCAGATAGATGCGCGAGAGAAGACAGTTTATATTGCAATTCAAATAATATCAAAGTAGTTAAACATGTAGGCAAATAACTTATTTAGTCCAATAATATACAATATCAAAATTAAATAAATCCAAATAAGTAAATATAAAATATTAAATTCTGGTTATCCTCAGCAGAGTTGCCATCTGTCAGACCCCTATTTTTTACCGCATTCGACCCCCGCCAGGGAGCTTAGTTTTTGAGAAAATGGTTTTTTCCAATTAAAGTGACATTTTGAATAGAGATTATTTTATTTATAGAGTCTCCACTTGGAACAGCCAAAATCAATTCCTAGTGGCGACTCTGTAAATAAAATAATCTCTATTCAAAACGTTAATTTAATTGGAAAAAATCATTTTCTAAAAAATCAAGCTCCCTGGCGGGAGTCAGATGTGGTAAACAATAGGGGTGTGACAAATGTAATTCCTAATGTGAGGTTATGTCATTTATTCCATACTTCTATAGCTTCAACAAATTCCTACTCATCATTTGAGGACGAATGATTCCAAGGGGAAGATAATGTAACACCTCGCATTTTCGAGCTAGAATTTAAACTATAGTTCCCGCGTGTATAGTCCCAAACCCGATGATTCTATGTTATTATATTTTTTATGATCAATTCTATAATGTGGGAATACCTTTGACTATGAATTGAGGTGACAAATATCTCCAAACTCAAAGATGAGTAGAAAACATTTCTATCGATTAAGTTTTAGTAAACATTTCAGTTTGGGTCAAATTTCAACGACCATTATGCCTAGTATATAAGGAATTAAGTGAACTACTATATACTAAATGAAAGATATTTGAATCTTCTTTCCAATGCAACTAGTTTCACCTTAATTTGATATCGGAGTAGAAGGTTATGCTCATTTTACTTCGGAGCGTCTGACTGACAAAAGTGACAACGAAGTTAATCGGGTGTCAACTTAGTGACAACTAAGTTGATGAGCTATCAACTGGGTGATGATCCATCAACCCTATTCGCCACCCTTAAATGTAAAAGAGTAAATTCCATCTATAATTGATGAATAGGGTGACGGGACGTCACCAAGTTGATGGCTTGCCAACTTAGTCGTCATCTGAGGAAAATCCTACATTGTTGTTGGTTTATTTAGGGGTATTTTAGTCTTTTACTCACCCTAAAACCCTACCCCACGACTTAAAACATGGTTTAAATACTATTTCTCATTATTGTGTCAGTTTTTCATCTCTCCTTCTCCTCTTTACTCTCAAGAAAGAAAGGTTAGGGTTTCTTTCAAACCCAATGTTTCCAAGGCTTAGATTAAGGATATCACAAATTTTGTTCATCAATAAGGAACATGGGGCTATCTTAAACTCCATTGGCATAAATTTTAAAGTTTTTACAAGTTTTAAAGGCATAAAATTTTGTATATATGAAGGGTTTTCAAATCACTTTGAAGAATATGCATTATGAAACTATTTTGATGAGATGATTATGAATTTCTTCCATGTTTTGAATTACATTCATGTATTTCAAAGGTTAATATGAGAGCATAATTCATAAGACATCCCTCTCCAAATGGAATTTGTTCAAACTAGCATATTATGGGTTGTTAGGTTGCACGTCCTGAAGTAGGATTTAAATGTTCCACCATAATTTATGAACTTGATGTTGACTATGAAATGAAGAGAGGGTGTCTCTTGTTATATAATTACTCTTTGTGTCTAATGAAAGAATTGCATGTGATTTGTGAAAAGAGTTGGCCACCGTATGTTGAAATCTTGAAATATGATGTTTTTGCATAAGTTTTCTTGTTCTACTGGAATAAGAACTATCATACGTTGTTTAAATCTTTTGGGTGACCATTTATACGATTTTTGAATGAAAGGGCTACGAATACATTATGACATGATTCGACTTGCAAGTCTAGGTAAGACGATACCTATCACGAGATGCCTTTAACACGAAAGAAATAAGTGTTTCAAAAATATGAAGCATGAGTTTTAAAGAACTAAAATAGGGCTTAAAGAGAGCTAGTTGGTTACCAGAAGAAGGCTTTAGTTCAAGTGACTCATAGCGTGAAACCGTGTTTTGCTAATACGGGTCTAATTTGTCCCAAATTAGGAACTTTACGCTGATGATGTCCCTATGGCATAGCATGTATAATTTTCCCCAATTTTGCGGCAAACTCAAATTTGGGGACTAGCCGCCGGGTTATGGATTGAATCCATATTGACTGTGGATTTCTATGTATGTAGGGTGACCCATCTAGCTCATAAGTAAAGCAAAGAGTTGAGTCATGATTACAAGAAAATGTTTTGAAGCTTATCAAATTATGCCCATGTGTTTTATGTATATACTATGCTAAATTGTTTTCTAAATTCTCTCGACTATTTTATATGGAATACATATATCTTTTGGTCAGTTCTGCATACTAATATATTTCAGGTATTGACCGTCCTTCGTGGAAGATACATTGTCTCATAATGTAGGTTTTGAGGCAGATTTCTATGTTCTAGCTCAACAGTAGATTACTTCTTAAACTCTAGAGTTGGTGAGCCTCCATTGCTTCGTAAGACATTTTATTCTTATGTTAGTTCAGTTGTCTCATAGTCCAGCAGGGGGGCTTGTCTCGGTCTAGATTGACTAGTAATTCAGTAGAGGCTTTGTAGACGTAAGCGAGGTATTGTATGGTTACATTTTGTTGGACACAGTTTGTATTGTAAGTTCCCTTAAAATTTTATTATATCTTCTGCACTTTGATTTATGTATGGATTATGTTTATGATAGTATGCTGAGGGGTCTCTTGGGCCTTCGTGGTTTGAGATATCAGTCGCAGGTAGGGCCTCAACTTAGGTCGTAACACAATGCCATTTGTGCACACTTTCGAGGACTATATGGGGGTACTTCTGTCACCCGCCTCAAATAGCTGACTATAAATTTTGACACTTACAAGAAGTGTCATGATCAGAACATCAAACAACACCTTAGGGTAATGTCGAATCTAATAGCTCAGCTCAAAAGTATTGGTCACATTCTCTCGGATGAGCAGCAAGTTCAGGCAGTGATAAGATGACTTCGTTGGGAACACTTGAAGGTCAACTAAACCCACAATGATAACATCAAAACTTTTTCGGATGTTGCCCGTCATGTTGAACTTAAAAATGAGTGGCTTGGTGCTACTAAAGCTGCTTTTAATGCCTTTATGGAAGAATCAAGTGGTAAGAACTCTTTAGTATTCAAGCGTAAGAACAAGTGAAAAAAGAATAGGGATGGTAAAGATACCGAAAAAGGACCCTCTAAGAAAAATGACAAGCCAAATTCTAAGAAAGGAAAAAGGTTTTTCAAGAAGAAATACAAGAGCAAGATGAGGTGTTACAATATCCATGTTCTGAGGCATTTTACTCGTGAATTTCCTGAGCAGAAAAACGTAACATTTCTAAATGCAAATCTATGTGCTACATATGTTTGTAGCACTACTTAATTAACTGAATATTATCCTATGTGGATTGTAGACTTAGGAGCCACCTACCATATGAGTCGAGATCGAGAAGCGTTTGTGGAGTTCCATCGAGTTTCATTTGGATCAAGGTTGATCTATGTAGGAAATAATGCAAGACTTGAAGTGAAAAGGATTGACATTTGCAATATATATTTGTGTGGAGGCCAGTCTTTAATATTGCATGACGTCCTATATGCTCCAGAAGTTCGATGAACTTTAGTGTCTCTGTCTGTTCTTTTAGATATTGGTTTTCATTTGTTATTTAGTCATAATTGTGTAAGAATTACTCAAGATAATGTTTTTATTATTTTGGACAACGTTATGATCGCTTTATTGTTTTAGATTGTAATCCTTCAACTTATGACTATTATGTTGACCGTTATGTTATGTCATGTTATTCTAGTAACAATAATGTTGATATACTTATATGACATGCTAGATTGGGTCACATAGGGCAAGATCAAATGAATAGATTGACAAAGGAAGGACATTTAGGTTCTTTCTGTAAAATTGAAATGCCAACTTGTGAAAAATTATCTTGCCGGAAAGATTACATGTAAACCATTTGGGAAGAATAAAAGAACCAAATTTCCATTGCAATTAATTCATTTTGATATCTGTGGTCCAATGAATGTGAGGGAAAGGAATGGTTCTTCATATTTTATTACATTTAGTGACGATTTCACGCGTTTTGGTTATGTCTATTTGATATCTCTTAAATTTGAAGCACTTGAATGCTTCAAAAGATATGTGAATGAAGTTGAGAATTGATTAGACAAAAGTATAAAGGCATTAAGAACCGATAGAGGTTGTGAATATTTGTCAAAAATAGCTTAAAGAACTGTGTATTTAAAAAGGAATTATCAGACAATTAACTACTCCACATACACCTCAACAAAATGGTGTAGCCGAAAGAAGGAATAGAACATTGTTGGATATGACAAGGTCCATGATGGCGCAGGAAAATTTACCAATCTCTTTATGGGGAGATGCATTATTAACTGCAACCTACATATTGAATAAAGTACCTTCTAAATCAGAATCTTCTACTCCTTATGAACTATGGACTGGTAATAAACCAAACTTTAACGATCTAAGACCTTGGGGTTGTGTTGCATATATTAAAAATCGTTTTGGTAAGTTTAGAAAACTAAGTTCGAAAGAAATGTATCTTTATAAGATACTTAGAACACTCCAAAGGATATGTGTTCATTGGTGAATTGGAAGATGGAAGTACTACTGAAATTGAATCATGAGATGTCACATTCCTGGAAAATGATTTTTCAAAAAGGGGGTGAAATAAAGGAAAATGAGCCTTTTTATGAAATGTTGAATTTAGATGATCAAATAATGTCGCCAGACATGCTTGATAATTCAATAGATCAAGAAATCATTCTTGGTCTAAGTGGGAGTTGTGAATCCCTAAATCCTATTGAGGAATATGAACTTCAATTACATAAGAATACCAGAAAAGGTGTACCTAAACGATCTTCTGAGATTGAAGATTATGTTTTCTTGGTATCTCCCACGAAATTGGATGAGCCTAATTCTATGAGTGAGGCTTTATCGAGTCCTGAAAAAGATGAATGGATAAAAATGATGAAAGAAGAATTAGAGTCCATGAAAATCAATAAAGTCTGAAATCTGGTTGACCTTCCTTCCTCCTGGACGTAAAGCTATTGGGAATAAATGGATTCTCAAAGTTAAACACAAATCAAATGGGCCAATAGAAAGGCACAAAGCATGACTGGTGGCAAAAGGTTTTACTTAAGAAGCTGGAATAGATTATGAGGAAATTTTTGCACTAGTTGTGAAATTTACCTCGTGTCATACCCAATTTTTACCTAAGGTCAAAACGAGCACGACATTATGGACTCTAAAAGAATAAATTATGTACAGAGTCGCCACCTAATTTTTAAGGAAAATAAGGAAACCTATTTATTTATTGACATGTATTATGTGTTTTAATCGACGAACCAATTTAAATTCTAGGTAAGGGTTCAAATTATTCCGAAGGGAAGGTATTAGGCACCCTTCAGAATCCACAATGTGATTCCCGACTAGACTTAGGTTTATTAAAAGATAAAGGAAAAAATCAATGTTTGTAATTACAAATATATGTATTAAATAATATAATATGTATATTGTCGTACTATATAAACAAAAGTATATTAGTATATGTATGTAAGGAATAGACTAAATCGAATAAAGAAAACTTGTTTTAAATAAAAGACTGCATAATATATTTTATTGTAACAGAGTGTGAATTAGTTGATTAAATAATCTAAACATATTTAATATAAATATTTACGACCTAAATTTGCTTAAATGCGTGATGTAGATTGCATAAGTAAAGATTAACCCGTTCAATGCCCCAAAAATAAAGATTTCACTATGATTAATATTTTTGTACAATTACAAGAATATAAAAAATACAAATATAAAATTTACTCTTTTCTTGAATGTCGTTTCTGACATGTATTCCCGATAACTCGTATAAACACTTGTAGTAAAATGTTAGAAACAAATAAATAACTATCAAAATAAATTGAGAACGTATGTGTGCATATATGTATAAAATATAATTTTTCGTTAAAAGGAGGACTCAGATTAGATTTTAAATACGTCATTGCTACGAAGTGGTTGCTGGTTTACTGGTTGTCCTAAATCGTCTTGCCAAGATACGAATCATAAAACTTTTTGAGTTGTTATAAAAATTTCATCACCACCCAATTTATTTATTTTATTACGTATTTATATACATAATATCCGTCTTTTACATTTGTAGAGGCCTCAAAAATCGAAGGATAATTTTTTCATCGGCCAAGTGTCGGCATGGGGTGACCTCAAATTTCATTGGCCAATAGCATAATATTTATTCGTTATCAGTCTAATAAATGACAAGGCAATAAAAGTAAAAATAATTGTTCAAATCAGTTCAAAAATTACCCAAAATGGTAGCAATGCAGAAGCATTTTCAAATTATTTTTTGACTAAAAATTAATCCTAAAATTATAACCAATGCAGCAACAACATATCAATAACAAAGAGTAAAAAATAGATCAAAACCATAGCAATATAAATATTACAGGCAGCAAGAAAAAGAAGAGAATTCCACGACTCTTGCCGGAGCGACGCCGAATGGTCAAAATTAGGCCAGATCTGGCCTGTTTTCGATGGGTCAGTGGAAGTGTGGTGTGTTGGAGCTGTTTGTTGACGGGGAAAGGGGAAAAAAGGAGGCAGCGCTGGACGGCTTTGGAAACACCGGTCGTCCGGCAGTCAGATCCGACGGCGGCAGCATATAGGTGAAGGAGGGGGGTTTGTTTGGTTGTATCTTGGTGAGGCGATGACGGCTTTGGATACTGGTAATGGGAAACGAAGGAGGGAGAAGATAGAGGGAGGGAAAGGTGGTGGTAGTGATGGTGGCGGGTCGCCGGAGCTTGGCGGTAGAGTAGCCATAGATGGTGCAGAAAAGAGAAGATGCTTAGTTTTGAAAGAGAGAAAAATCTGATGTATGTATGATGTGTATATTTAAAATACAAAGAAAAATATCATTCATCAGATCCGCGGTAGAGTAGCCATAGATGGTGCAAGAGAGAAAAATCTGATGTATGTATGATGTGTATATTTAAAATACAAAGAAAAATATCATTCATCAAATATACTATTTTTCCAATAAATTTCTTAAAATAGGAATAGTAAGTGAAATAAAGGTAAAAACCAAGGAGATCTTGATTTAATTAATTTATTATTTTGTATATTAAAATAATTAAATTGACTTATTTTTGCTGATCATATTAAATAACATATAAAATAATGAATGCTGATGTATAATTATAGAAAAATATAAACAGCAAATAAAAAATATAATTATCATAAATAAATATATTATGCTATAAATAATTAAAATTATATTATGTCATAAAATAAATTAAAGTGCTATGTTGTATACGTATGTAAATGATTGTGTAAAAATATTAAAATAATAATAAACTGATAAGAATTCTAAAATTTACAAATTAAAGATAATTATCAATAAATTATGTAAAATTAAAATATGGCTATAAATGAGTAAAGATCCTAAAATAATGATGATTATCAACAATTTATTAACAAATGCAAATAATATGTGA
The DNA here is from genome assembly GCA_030864225.1 of Capsicum baccatum var. pendulum. NCBI lineage: Eukaryota > Viridiplantae > Streptophyta > Magnoliopsida > Solanales > Solanaceae > Capsicum > Capsicum baccatum. Next base: position 22,989,065 of record CM061552.1, on the reverse strand, counting down.
AAATTATATATTGTGCCATTTAACAATCAGGGAACCTAAATGCGTTAATTTTAACTATGAAGAACCAAAATTGGGTGTAATACCTCAATTTGCTTACTTCTGGTTGTAGTAGCACGTTTAGATTTATAATTATACCAAATGGACATGAAGACCGCTTTTTTCAATGGAAACTAAATGAGGAAATCTACATGAAAAAAACTATAGGTTTTATTGTTAGAGGCCAAGAAAAGAAGATATGTAAATTAAACAGGTCAATATATGGCCTTAAGCAATCTTCAAGGCAGTGGTACTTGAGATTTCATGAGGAAGTAATTTCATTTGATTTCACCATGATCGATGAAGATCATTACATCAATGTGAAAAAGTTCAATGAAATTTTTGTGATTCTTTCACGTTACCTGGATGATATTTTATTAGCTGGAAATAGTTCTGAGTATGTGAAAACTGGTAAGTCATGGCTTTCAAAGTCATTTGACATGAAAAATATGGGTGAAGCAGATTATATATTGGGTGTTAAAATCCAAAGAGATCATTTCAGAAAAATTTTGAGTCTTTCACAAGAAACATATATAAAGAAAATTCTAGAACGCTTTCGAATGAACAGTTACAAATCCATGGATACTCCTATAGAAAGAGGTGAAACTTTAAGTCTTGAAATGTGTCCAAATACTGAAAAAAGACATGTCTCGAGTTCCATATTCTAGTACAATTGGGAGTTTGATGTATGCTATGATGTGTACTCACCTAGATATTTGTTATGTCCTAGGTCTGGTTAGCAGGTATCAATCCAATCCTAAAAGAGATCATTGAAAACAGTAAAGAGAATTTTTCGATACTTGAAGGGAACTGTTGATTATTCACTATGCTATAGAGGATCTGAATTATCCATAAGAGGTTATACAGATGTTGATTGGGCTGGTGGCTAGCATGATAGAAAATCAACCTCCGATTATGCCTTCTTACTAAATGGTGGTACAATTTCATGGAAAAGTAAGAAACAAACTTGCATAGCTCTATCAACTATGGAATTTGAATTTGTGGCTTGTGCATCTGCAGTACAAGAAGTTCTTTGGTTGAAGAGATTCTTTGAGCATTTGAACTTCACAAAGAATTCTAAGGGTCCCATAATTTTATATTGTGACAGTCAAGAGGCTATCACATATACGAAGAATCCTAAACATCACAGCAAAGCCAAGCACATTGATATTGAGTATAACTTTGTAAGAGACATAGTAGCAAGTGGAGATATAAATTTATAATACATTCCTACACCAGAAAGGATAGTGGATCCCTTTACTAAGGCGATATCCAGAGACTTATTTGATAAACATGTTATGGCTCTAGGACTACATAGGATATGATTATGTTTATGTATTGTAGATGACTTGATTGTAATTATTATCAATATAAGAATCCTGAATTTATTTTCAATCTCATATGCATGTGAAAATATCGTTTATTAATATAGTGTGTCGAACAAGTCACGAGATTGACTCTCTCATACGAGAAATCACCTCTTACGTCGAGGAACGTGAAGAGAAAAGTTCGACAATAAGATAATGACTTGTTTTATAAAGCCAGATGTGAGTTTCTCTAAGAATATGGATTTGAGGATTATTAAAGAAAGAAACTCAGGTTAGACATTTAGAGATGTCTAGACCTAGATCTGTACGATGTTGAATGGCTAAAAGAATGAGACACACGCATCAATATAAGATGAGAACACTGTAGCATGTATTTCATACCATGTGTTCTTAAAGACTAATGGGTTAATATAAGAATGAATTCACGCTTCTTCATTGTGTAAGACCCTCAAAGTTATTTTAACTTTTCATTGAAATACCCTTAGACCTTTGATTGTTTCTTGAAGTTTCGATCGGTGTTGCTACTTTAGTATGTTACTAATAGCCATGAAAGTTTCATCAATGCGGTGAATGTCTAGGAAAACATTTGATTTAGAACAGATAGATTCGAATAGAAAGGAAAAATGATTAAAATGAAAATTTTAACTTGTTTACACAAGCCGGCTATTACACTAACCATATAAGAGTCAAATGTAATTCTGTATATAAAGTTAATCATGAACTCGAATTCACCTCTTTAAGAGGATGAGGGATCGGATAAGTAACAACTGAAGTAGTGAATTATGTCTGGGGTATTGTGAGTATTAGTATCTTCATATTAGTAGAGAATTCTTTCCACATGTGATTATATTCCTAAATATAGCTTGTAAAACCTTATAGGTAAAGTTCGTGATACTCACAGGTCGCACAAACTATTTTTCGCATGATTTGGTGATTTGTTGATGTCGTTCTGGCTCGGGTCTTGTCCACCATGTGCGAAGTGGGAGATGTTGGATATCTCGAGTCCTGGGTCGCCCATGTGAATCGACCTGACTCGACTCATTTTTCCCATTTATCTGGGAAAAAAATTAAGACTAAAGTTTGAATTCTGGGGGGAACAACTACAAAAGAAAAACTGTTTCACTCCCCTTATATTCATTGAGTTTTCTACTTCAGAAACATGTGACAAAAAACAGTAACACAAAAGGACAAAAAAACTGCATTAACAAAACACTAAATTGAAAGGCATTTAGTTTGTGGATTTACACTCCGTTTACAAGAGAAATGAAATTGACTTGGAGCGATTCTTTCAATAGCAAATTCAACGACTTCCGCTGCAACAGAGAAAGGTACTCACTGATTTCTGATTTTTCTCCGATTTTACCTTCAAAATATCTTACGTAAAAAGATATTACTACCTCAATCACAATTTAATATTATATTTCAATTTTGTAGCGAATGATTTGATATTTCATTAACTTTGTGAAAATAATTTGAATTCATTAGGTCAAATTCAAGGAACTGTAGTCACTTGCTAAATTAGCTAGTGAATCTGTTTGTTTAAATATAATTCTGAATAATTTTTTGAGAACTATTTAATTTTATTTTGGCATAGTCAAAATTTTGGGGACACTTATTGAACTAGAAAACCATGGACACTATTTAATTCTATTTGGATTTCAAAATAGATTCATGCAAAGAAAAAGATAAAAGAAAAAGAATTAATATGTGTTCAAAAATTCTACACTTGATAGATAAATGATGAGATGGAAAAAATAGCATCTCAAGTATAAAGGAATAGTAAACTATGATATCAAAACAAACCAATTGATTTAATGAAAAGAGAAATTAACCTATTTGTCGAACAATCTTACACAAAAAAATTGAGCATAGCACAATATAATCAACTAATTCTTGAAAAGAAACATTGATCCATACGTATAGTTGCTTAAAAGAGTCCAATTATTTCAACTCCTATTTTAGTTTTACACCACTTCAACAAAATCTATAACCCTAACAACTTTTTAATCTAAACAAGAGAAAATCAAAGACAGTATTGACCACGAATAGGAGTAAATAATGACTGTAAACATATATTTAAAAAAAAAACTAGTCTTTCATCATGACATATAATCAAGGAGAAAAATAACACTTTAATCAAAAGAATTAAGGAACGATAAAGGAGTTAATATTAAAAGTAGCACTTAAATAATAATTTTTTGCATGTGAAGGAGTCAACTATCATTGTATGCCAAAGTGGTCGACTTCAACGTTAAGTGGTGATTTTGCGAATCGCTAGGCCACAAACATAGCACACTATGATATGCCTTTCAAAAATAACACAAATTCTCTAGATACAAGTAACACACTACTTCAAATTGAGAAACAATTTCAAGACCCTTAACAATAGTAACTATTCTTTTCCGAAATAAAGGAAAGAACTTTACATGCTAAAAGCGAACATATCCACCAATAACAAATTTAAACAAGGCATGAGTACATATTTTAATCAAGCAAAGGTTGAAATTTTATCCATCTAATTTATTAAGACGAAACAAACAATAGTGACTATTACATGCTAAAATTGAATATATCCATCAATAACGAATTTAAACAAGACATGAATATATATTTTAATTAAGTAAAAGTCAAAACTTTATCCATCTAATCATAATAATCAAAGAAGAAAGTAAAAGAAACGCATTCAACTAAGGCTAGCTCATTTTACACAATAAACATAAAAATAGCCATAATATTGATATCACAACATCCTATGGTCTTCAAGACCGTCTACAACAAATAATCCCAACAAATAAAATTACAACTACGAAGAAGAAGATGAAGAAGAAAATGATAATAAATCTACAAGAGAAAGGTATGTTTACCTTTTTTGGAGCAGCAAAATGGGACTTCGAGCTTTCTTCATAGTCTTGATTATCATCAAAAATCAATCTTTCGTGAACCCCTGTTAGACTACCGCTTAAAAATTTTTACTAAAAAAATTTAACTCTTTGCTCAAAATTTTTTTTTCACTCTTTGAGACTTGCTTTCTACCAAAATGACGGTAGTATTTATAGGAAAGGATGGGGACTGGATTCCACCAACGTGGGAGAAAGAACTTAGTGATGTTCTTGGAATTTAAAAATTAAGGGTAAGGTTTGTTGGAGGATAAGGTGAGGTGGAATTGTACAATCTAGTACAAATTTTGAATTTCAAAAATGAAAAAAAAAAAGACAAGATTGAGGGAGAATTGTACAATGTTGTTGGGCGTATTTACACGCCTAAAGCACCATAATTTACCCATGTTTTAGCTAAGTTTGGAGGATAAAATATATAATTCCGACACTTTTAGTCCATTTTCCTCTAAGTGAGCTAACCTACGTGATTAGCATGTTTTTTAGGTATTAATGATGAAGATTTCAGCACTTTGTGGACCTTTGGGTAGCAAAGGAAAACTTCACATAAGAGGGAAGGCAGTTTTTGGAAGCTTGTGGACTGAATGTGACGCATGGAGAATTTGTTCCGGGCAAAATCAGTATTTCTAAATATTAGGGATGCAGCAGTAATTTAGTAGACAAGGATATTATAAAAATCCTATTGCTGAATTTTTCAGCATGTTATTTTTATTCATTATTCAATTTTCAGATTCTGTAAGTCTAACATAGAGAAAAACTCTAAGGCTACAAAGAACGGCTTGAGGATAACAACATGCTTTTCCTTTTGACGCCAAACTCATCCCCATCGTGAGATTAGTCTAGCTTTGGTACGATGATGATGTCTATTGTGATTTCCGTTGTAATCATGAGTAGCTAAACTTCTCTGTTAGGGTTATGGAAACCTTGTAAGAGACTATCTATGGCTATGAGTTTATGAATTCTTGATGTGTATGCTACTTATATCATTACTATCTTCATTTTAATTAAATTCTCATGGTTGCAAACATAGGGAATATGTCAGTATAACATTAACTTGTTCGAGAGAAAAGTTACATGTCTGGAAAAGAGAGTATGACAAGAAAATAGGGATACCAACCCCTATTTACACGTTAATGCCTTAATAGGATTAACTTCTTAGAGAATTTGTACCATTAGTTATACACTTTAGGCTCGAGATAGCTAAAGTGAAATAAATCCTTGATGGTTGAGAAACACTAGGATTTACAATTAGAATACGAATCTCTATAAGTGCATGCATGTCTAAATTCCGTGTTACTCATAGTTAATAGATACGTAGAAACTACAAGGTGGACATAACCCTAACTTTTTATTCTCTGTGATTAAATCTTACTAAATACATCATCGCATTTGTTACTTTGTTAACATTATTTCACGCATATTCAAATTCCCCCTTTTCTATAGAATTTTTGACCAACAGTCTACTAATAATTGCAACACATAGTGACCAAGTATTCCCTGTGTGATTCGACACCCAACCCAGTTGGGTTCTATATTTGACAGCAACCGCTTACACTTTTTCACGAGAGTTGTAGTTTGGGCGTTATCAAATTTTGGCGCCGTTGCCGGGGAATACAATTGTCAACTAAGTTTGTGATAGTTACTAGACCCTTTGGTCAAAGATTCTCGTATTTTACTTTTAGTTGTTGTTTATGTTTTGTTCAGGTTTGTTTGAGTGCATGCCAAACACTCGAAGTTCAGGTCTACCGTTATTACCTATCAATCCTGAACCACATCTTATTGGCAGAATGGATGCACAACGTGACATTGAAAGAAGGGCTGCTCAACAGGAGCAGGCTAGATTAGCTGCATTGGCAGCTACTCAAGTGCATCAACAGAATATTGATAAACCAGGGCGAGCAACAAATCCTGAGGATAAGGACCTGGGTGATGATGAGTTACTGAATCCTAGGCGTCCTGATGAAGTGGCGACACCTATGCATAGGAGAGATCATCAAGCTAGAATGAGACCTGACCGCTGAGCTGTGCAGGTTCCTTTCGAGGATGATGATGATGATTTGGATGGAGCTGGTGCCATAGGGGCTATTATTCTTCCACCCTTGGCACCTGGAGCCAAGTTCAAATCACTAGCACCATGATTCAGCTATTGCAGCTCAAGGGATTATTTGGTAGACTTGTAGGCGATGATCCGAATATGCATTTGATCAATTTTATCTCAACATGCAAGTCGTTCAACAATCCAGGAGTTGGGCGGAATGCAATTCGGCTACGCTTATTTCTACTGTCTCTATCTGGAGAGGCAAATTTATGGTTGAACAGTCTAACTCCTAATTTAATTACTAATTGGAGGCAATTGAAAGACGCTTTCCTAGAAAGATTCTTTCCGCCATGCAAGCGGGCATAGTTGAGAGTTGAGATCAGTAATTTTCGTCAGCTTCCAACTGAAGCTCTCCAAGAAACATGGGAGAGGTTCAAGAAGAAGCTTATGTGGTGCCCAAATCATCATATGACCAATGTCCACTTGATGGAGATATTATACAGGTCTTTGAATTTGATGACTAAGCCAGTGGTTGATAATGCTGCAGGTGGGTCATTCATGGACCTTACTTTTATTGAGGCAAGTGACATTCTAGATCGTATGACAAAGCAGAGCAGAGCTTTGAATGCCAGGTATTCTGAGGTAGCAAGCTCGACTATATCTATTGGCATGACTGCAGAGCAGAGGAAAATATAAGAGAAACATGACCAAGATATGGCTCATATGAAAATGAAGATGGATCTTCTTACCAAGCATTTATTATCAGGGAAGAAAGAAAAGGTCAAGGCCTTTAAATCACAAGGAAGGGAGGAATCCAATTCTGAGGAAGAAGCTAACTACTTGAATAATCAGGGGGGTTTCTAAGGCAATGCCCAAGGAAACCAAGGTCGGAACTATTATGATAAATCAGGATATAAGGACCATGATGAAGGTAGTTGGAAGAATAAGATTGATAGGAGTGGTTTGTATGTTCCTCCTGGAAATCGTGAGGCTGTGGTATCTGGCTCTGGGAAGATGTCCATGGAAGATATGATGGCTAAGTTATTGAAAGGAGTGGAGGCAACCAATATGGGCGTAACTGAGGTAAAGAATGATTTGTCATCAATAAATCAATTGGTTGACTCGCATTCTACTGCAATAAAACAGCTAGAGCAACAATTGAGTCAATTATCAGCGGCATTCAACCAAAGAAAGGCTGGCACGCTACCTAGCGACACAGTGCAAAACCCAAAGAATGATGGATCGTGTATGGCTATTACTACCCAGAGTGGTAAAGTATTGGAAAATCCATCCAAAGGCAAGCAGGTGGTTGATGATATAGCAGAGAATGTTGTTGAAGTAGAGTTTGAAGATGCCATAGAAGCTGAAAAGAGTGCTCATGACGATACCCCTAGACGTCTGCAGCCTGAAAAGATCAATAGTCGGAAGCAAGACAAAAAAGAAGTGGTGGAGAAAACTATTCCCCTTCCACCACTACCTTTTTCTCAGAGACTGAAGAAGAAAGTTGATGACACCAGGTTCAGTAAATTTATGACTATGTTGAAGCAGCTGACTATTAATGTTCCTTTGGTGGAGGCGCTGGAACAGATGCCTTGGTATGCTAAATTCATGAAGGTCCTGTTAACAAAGAAGTGGGCAGTAAGTTACGAGCTGGCAGATGATGTTCATCATTGCAGTGCGATTGCCACGAGATCGTTAGTTCAGAAGAAGGCAGATCCCAGTGCTTTCACTATTCCTTGCACGGTGGGATCTATGAATTTTTCTAAGGAATTGTGCGACTTGGGAGCTAGCATCAATTTGATGCCGCTATCTATCTACAAAAAGTTGGGGTTGGGCGATCCTAGACCAACTAATATGCGGCTCGTGATGGAAGATAGGTCGGTAAAACGACCTGTTGGTATCTTATATGATGTACTGGTGAAGGTTTCTACATTTATTTTTCCTGAAGACTTTGTTATTTTGGATTGCGAGGTGGATTCTGAAGTTCCCATAATCGTGGGACGCCCTTTCCTCGCAACTGGAAGTGTGCTGATTGATTTAAGAGCTAATGAGCTTTTATTTCGGTTGAATGATGAAGTGGTTCGTTTTGATGTATGCAAATCGATGAAGCAGCTTAGAGCTATGGATGTGTTCTCTGTAGTTGATGTTTATTATGAGGATGAGAAAGTATTATCTGTAGAGAAGCAGCTTACTATTGAGTCATTGTCTGCTGCGCGGTTGAATTTTGAGCTTGAGGAGGTTAAAGAATATGAAGAAACCGTTTATGCTCTAACACGAATAGGGTCCTATTCTCATTCCCCTAAGAAGCTGGATCTTGATCTTAAGAATCGACCTTCACCAACAGCGAAGACTTCCATTGAAGAGACACCAGTTCTAGAATTGAAAGAGCTCCCCAGTCATCTAAGGTATGTGTTCTTGGGAAGTGGAAATACACTTCTGGTGAGTGTTGCAGCTGATTTAGGTGAGCAACAAGTAGAGGCTCTCATCTCTGTTCTGAAGAGGTAAAAGAGAGCTATTGGTTGGATTATTGATGATAAAATTGGTATCCCTCCTGGGATAGGTATGCACAAGATTCATCTTAAAAAAATTGCGTTCCCACAATTAAGCATCATCGTCGTCTGAATCCATTCAGAAAATGATGCACCATATATCTTGAAGAAGCCTAAGTAATCGAGATAACTATGTCATGCCGCGACAATAAATCAAGTGCTACATGGGAGGCAACCCATCGTTTTTAATCATTTTGTTTTACTAGGAGTTTGTTTTTATTAAATAAAAATACGAAAATAAAAGTTGAGCCACGACCAAAACTAAGGCACTTGGTGGGAGGAAACCCATCATTCTAATTATTTTTTTTGTTTTTGATTAAGTGTAGGTTCAAGACATACAAAGGAGGGGATTAATCCCAAATTTTGATTTGAAAGTGAGCCATGTTAAAGGTGGTAAGTAAGGAATGAAGGAGCAAAGGCTATCGGTTAGGCATTGCCTATGATAATCTAGGCAATGGAAAAGGCAATGCCTATGCGAATCTAGGCAACGAAAAAGGCAAGGCCTATGTCATTGCCTATGCTCACTACCTCAACTATGCAATGGACAAGGCAAGGCCTATATAAATCTAGGCAATGGACAAGGCAAGGCCTATGCAAATCTAGGCAATAACATAGGCACCGCCTATGTAAATCTAGGCAAAGCTAAAGGCGTCGCCTATGCCATTGCCTATGCTCACTGTTTCAACAAGGCAATAGCATAGGCGCCGCCTATGCTCAACTAGGCGACAGCATAGGCGCCTCTTATGCCAAACTAGGCAAAGCATTTGGCGCCGCCTATGCCAAGCATAGGCAAAGCATTAGGCGCCGCCTACTTATTACTTTTGTCTCCTAACCCGATTTTTCATGGATCAAAACCGACCCAAGCCTTGATTTATAACTAGAACTTCAACCTTAAAACAAAATCCCATTGTTGGCTTAAGATAGGCGCCGCCCAACCTTCCAATTCCTCTCAAAAAAATTTCTTTTTGCTCATCTAGTCTTGCAAGTTCATCTTCTGAATCCATCACCAAGTAAGTTATTCTTTTATATTTCGTAGTGGTTTGAATGCTACGTTTATAATGATTTGTTAGATCTTGAAGTGGTGTTGGTGATTTGAATGTGGTTGGTTTGTTATGATACATCTAGTTGAGTAAAAGAATACGTGTGGGTGTTCTTAACTTGGTTCCAACTTGTATTTGATTTTGATACACTGTCATACTTTTGCAGAATCGATGCGGGAAGTCCGATTGAGATGGTTCGGAAATGTGATGAGGAGGGGAATGGATGCCCCGGTTCATAGGTGTGAGAGGCTAGCGTTGGATGGTTTTAGGCGGGGTAGGGGTAGGCCGAAGAAGTACTGGGGTGAGGTGATTAGGCGGGACATGGATCAGTTACAGCTCACTAAGGACATGACCCCAGATAGGAAGATCTGGAGGACGCGAATTAGGGCAGAAGGCTAGGGCTAGTTTGGGTCGCTAGTGTAGGGAATTACTTGGTGGGGGTATTATTCTTGTTATGATACCTTGTTCCATATTTTATTACGAATCTGTGTGCTTTTATTTGTTTTTTATTACTTATGGGTGTCGTATTTATATTATGAAATCTTTTTCTATGCTTTACTATGTATTTGTGTGGTATCTCGTGTCTCTAGCCGGGGGTCTATCAAAAATAGCCTTTCTACTTCTTTAGAGGTAGAGGTATGGACTGCGTACATCTTACCCCCCCAGACCCCATTATGTGGGAATACATTGGGTTTGTTGTTGTTATTGTTGTTCACATGGTGAAGTTAATTGCATAATCTTCAAAATTGAAAGCTTGAATGTTTGAATGACTCGTTCATCGAGATAAAGATCATGATTGAATACAAGCATGAGATGTTGTGATTATTTCTCTGCAATAACTGGATACGATCTCTATGTAGTAGGCTTGTTCAAAAAGTGCATCAATCCAAACATGAAAGTATAGTCAAGATTACATGAAATAGAGTTGGAAAGGATAGTTAAGATGACATGAAAGTATGACTGTGCTAAACATGTTATTGGAACATATCGGCTAAATGTATGTCGATGAAGTCTGAGTAATTGACATCACTCACTTAATTAGTTTGTGCCAACAAATTAAGTGTAGGGTGGTGCCACTCCTACTTGTTTGTCGATTAAATTTTTCGAGATGAGCTAACATGAATCTATTTTAATCTCAGGTAGAATGGCACCAAAAAGACGACAAGGAAAAGAAAAAGTGTCCACCTCACAGAAAGGTCAGAAAGGGGGAAGAAAAGAGCAAGGTGAATCCTCCTCGCTGCAAATACCTCGACGCACTTTCGGGATAAAGTGGGTCTTAGAGGAGGAAGGAAAGGAGTGGTACAAGAACAACAAAGTGAAAAAATATGTTCACGTGGATTTGATGCAGAAGAAGAGCCTAGCAAAGAGAGAGCCCCGCATATTGGCTAAAATCATGGTGCTAAATCTTTATTTCATTTTTCGAGATCTGGGGAAATGTAATCTTGATCTAACGCGAGATTTCTATGCCAATTGGTCCCCAAAGACTACGAAAAGTGAAGTGAAGATTCGGGCCAAGTCTTCCAATTTAATGCAGATTTCTTCAACTCTTTTCTAGGTCTTCCATCTGTGGATCCATCAACGCTCAAGGATCTTTATCACAGACCTCCATACAGGGCAATCAGACACACACTATGCGGAACAAGTTCAATGGCACGGTGGATTCGTCACAAGGATACCGGTCGGCACAATACCTTCCCGTATGCTTCCTTGAATAGAGAAGCTCGGATATGGTTGAGGAAAGTCAACTCTTGCCTGATTCCTGGGACACAATACACAAATATCACACGTGATAGAGTATGCTTGGTGTATGCTCTGATGACTAATATTCCCATCAATATTGGTGCGGTGATACGATCGTCAATGCGTAAGGCTAGGCTGCACAAGAGGTATCATTTTAGCTTTGGCAATTTGTTGAGTGCGATATTGAGGAAGGATCACATTGAAGAGGAATCTGCAGATCATAAGCTTCCATACAACTCGAAGAAGGTTGATCTTACGAAGGTTAAAGATCCTGAAACTGGGCATGGCATCAACCTGACCACTACAGAAAGACATGCTCGCGACGAAAGCTTCTTTCACCATTTATATGGCATGACGAGGTTTACCATGATGAGTGGGGGGACGTGTTCCAACTAATGCAGATCTCCAACAGTTGGATTATGACTACCCAATGAATGAGCATGCACGGGCTATGTGTGGAGTAGGTGTACATTTTGAGGAACCTCTTGATGATGACGTGTCAACTGACGATAATCGCCGACGGCCAGACTCAGACGTGGAAGACAACTCTGATGACGATGACTCTGATGATGATTCCGATGTAGGGGGTATGACCCCAGATATAGAGGAGGAGTCCGACTAATCAGGTTTTCCTTATTTATTTTCCACTGAGGATAGTGTGTCCCGTCTAAGTGTGGGGTGTTAGTATTTGTTTGTTGTATTGTACTTCTTTGCCTGCATTTATTCTCGTTTGTAGTTAAAATTTAGATTCTTAGATTTTTTTTTTTAGATTTTGCATAAAATTGTTCTGATAGGCGGCATGGTATTATGACAAGAATTTGTGCTAAAATCATTACTATTCAGATGTTTAGGCTCTAAGTGTGACTCACTGTATGATAAGTGTGTGGTTTAATTCCTTCATCTGTTGGGTCAAGAGTCTATACTGCTCCCAATAAAGTTGACCATGTGCCTTGTGTGTGAGAGGTTATAGTATATTCTGTGTTGTGACTGATGCTAGAACTTACCTGGTGTGTATGTAAAGCGAAATAAAGAGTGTGAGTTTAGGAAATGATTTAGGCATTTCTTTGGCAGCCTATGATTGTTTACCTTCTTTTTACCTACCCGGGTACATTATCCTAGTTAATCCCATTTGAGCCTTTAGCTATTTTCTTTGACAGCCTCATATGTAGCCTAATCCTTTTTTTTTCAAGACCATAATTTGATCCAAATTCCTAAGCGCTTTAAATTGTAGAGTCATGTGACAAAATAAGAGGAAATTGGGTGAGAGTGATTCCACAGAGTGTATCGGTACTTGAAATTGTTGTGAAAAAGAGTGGCTATCATAGAGGTGTTTTATAAAAAAAAAAGAAAAAAAACAGAAATAGAAATAAAAAAATAAAAAGATAGTTGTGTTTATAATTTTATAACAAAATAGGTGAAAAGGGGTGGTAGATGAAAGGAAAGTAGAGGGGTTGTTTAAAAGAGAGTGTTAATGGCATAATGTGATGTATAAAAGCGCTTAGGGAACATAGTCAGTATTTCTGGCCAAAATAGTCCTACCCGTCCCTTAGCCTACATTACAACCTGTAAAGACCTATTTGATCCTAAGCTTAGCATTCTAATATTAGTGGAGCATTACACTAAGGGCAAGCCTATGATCATCAGTTCCAACATAAGAATTGTTTGTGAGAGTGAGAGCAAGGAGAATCTTGCACCCATGTTTCGAAAAATGCAAAACTTGTGAGTGATTATGGGTGATATCTTGTGTGAGACACACATGGTTGATGCGTTTTGGGTAGTGTTATATGATTCTTTGTGGCTTAACTTGCGGATACGAATTAACCATCATCACGATTCTATGTTGGAGGTTGAATTGTTTCTAGTAGTGATCAAGAAACCTACTCTTTGTTAATAATTGTCGTGCATGTCTTGTTGAACATTTTCTGTTGCTATTGTGAAATTCTGGTTAGGTGTTTGCATGGACGTACTATTTTGTTCGAGGACGAACAAAGATTTAAGAGTGGGATGGTGATGTTGGGCGTATTTACACGCCTAAAGCACCATAATTTACCCATGTTTTAGCTAAGTTTGGAGGATAAAATATATAATTCTGACACTTTTAGTCCATTTTCCTCTAAGTGAGCTAACCTACGTGATTAGCATGTTTTTTAGGTATTAATGATGAAGATTTCAGCACTTTGTGGACCTTTGGGCAGCAAAGGAAAACTTCGCATAAGAGGGAAGGCTGCTTTTGGAAGCCTGTGGACTGAATGTGATGCATGGAAATTTGTCCCGGGCAAAATCAGTATTTCTAAATACTTAGGGATGTAGCAGTAATTTAGTAGACAAGGATATTATAAAAATCCTATTGCTGAATTTTTCAGCATGTTATGTATTATTCATTATTCAGTTTTCAGATTTTGTAAGTCTAACACGGAGAAAAATGCTAAGGCTACAAAGAACGGCTTGAGGATAACAACGTGCTTTTCCTTTTGACGCCAAACTCATCCCCATCGTGAGATTATTCTAGCTTTGGTACGATGATGATGTCTATTGTGATTTCCCTTGTAATCATGAGTAGTTAAACTTCTCTGTTAGGATATGGAAACCTTGTAAGATACTATCTATGGCTATGAGTTTGTGAATTCTTGATGTGTATGCTACTTATATCATTACTATATTCATTTTAATTAAATTCTCATGGTTGCAAACATAGGGAATATGCTAGTATAACATTAACTTGTTCGAGAGAAAAGTTACATGGTTGGAAAAGAGAGTATGACAAGTAAATAGGGATACCAACCCCTATTTACACGTTAATGCCTTAGCTGGATTAACTTCTTGGAGAATTTGTACCTTTAGTTATACACTTTAGGCTCGAGAGAGCTAAAGTGAAATAAATCCTTGATGGTTGAGAAGCACTAGGATTTACAATTTGAATACGAATCTCTATAAGTGCATGTATGTCTAATTCCGTGTTACTCATAGTTAATAGATACGTAGAAACTACAAGGTGGACATAACCCTAACTTATTATTCTCTGTGATTAAATCTTACTAAATACATTGTCGCATTCGTTACTTTGTTAACATTATTTCACGCATAATCAAATCCCCCCTTTTCTATAGAATTTTTGGCCAACAGTCTACTAATAATTGCAACACTTAGTGACCAAGTATTCCCTGTGGGATTCGACACCCAACCCAGTTGGGTTCTATATTTGACAGCGACCACTTACACTTTCTTACGAGAGTTGTAGTTTGGGCGTTATCATACAATCTTGTACAAATTTTGAATTTCAAACAATAGAAAAAGGACAAGGTTGAGGAGAATTGTACAATCTAGTACGAATTTTAAATTTCAAAAATAAAAAAAGGACAAGGTTGAGGTGGAATTATACCATCTAATATAAATTTTCAATTTCAGAAATGAAAAAAGGACTAGGTTGAGGGAATATTTAGAATTTGGGGTTATTTTTAAAATAACCCCAATCAATTTAGGATTTAGTCAATTCATTAAATATTTGGTCAAATTAAAAATCAATTAGCCATTGTATCGCAATTATGGTCCATTTAATTTTAATTATGGTCAAATTTAATAGATCGGCTAAATTAAATTGAAATTCGATACGAATTAATACCCCATTTAATTTCAAGCCCCTTGATTTAATAAAATCAAATAAATATTTTTCTAAATAAATTATATTTATATCAAGACTTTATCTGTTTAGATTAATTTTCAAGCTTAATCTCAATAAAAGTTCAAATTTGATAAAAATATTCATTTAAGTAACAAAGTTTATACAACCTCGTATATGTAAATATGAAAACATATAATTGCCACTTAAATGACAAAATTAACCAAGATAAATATTTTAGAGCACATTTAATCTAGATGAACAAAATATTTCAAATTTATTAAGAATTGAAGAAATCCAGGATTAAATTTAGTTATGGAGGGCAATCATTAGGTGTCAACAACCCCAATGGCTTACCCTTGGCCGATTCACAACCCTCTTGGGAACATTAGAGCGCATTTAATCTTGATGAAAAAAATATTTCAATTTTATTAAGATATGAAGAAACTCAGGATTAAATTTAGTTATGGAGGGCAAACATTAGGAGTCAACAACCCCAATGGCTCACCCTTGGTCTATTCACAACCCTCTTGGGTTCCCCTAATCGATTTTTGGCCCAAAACACGTTCGGGCCCTAGGAACACCCTAAAAATCATAGGCTACAGTAGACTGATTTGGCCCAAAAATAGTCCTTTCGTAATATTTCCCCCATTTGACAGCCCAAACGGCCCTGTCGACCCCAATGGCCTGTCCTTGGACAATCTACAGCCCACTTGGGAGCTCCCAATTGATTTTTTGCCTAAAATATGCTTGGGACCCGGGCACACCCAGAAAATCGTAGGCTATAGCACATCGATTTAGCTCGAAAATGGCCTATTCATTTAGTTTCGCCTATTTATAAACCAAAATGACCCTGCCGACCCCAATGGCCCGCCCCTGGCTGATCCACAGCCCACCTGGAAGCCTTTGATCAATTTATGATGCAAAAAATGCCTGGCCCCTGGGCACAACCAAAAAATCGTAGGCTATAGAACATCGATTTGGATGAAAAATGGCTCGTTTGCATCGTTTCTCCCATTTGACCACACAAACAGACCCGCTGATACCAATGGCCCACCCCTACCTGATCCAAAGCCTGCCTGAGATCCCCACTTAACTTTTATCCCTAAACACACTCGATCCACAAGCACACATAGAAAAATCAGGGGCTATAGCACAACGATTTGGCCCAAAAATAGCCCGTTCACACCGTTTTGGCCCTTTGACAACCCAATCGTCCCTGCTGACCCCAATGGCCCATCCATGGATAATCTACATCCCGCATGGGAGCCCTTGGTTGATGTTTTGCCCAAAATAAGACCGGGTCCCGACACACCCAGAAAATTGAGGGCAATAGCACTCCGATTTAGCCTGAAAATGGCCTGTTCGTACCTTTTGCCTGATTGACAACCAAAATGGCCCTGCCGACTATAATAGCCTATCCTTGGATGATCCACAGCTTGCTTTGGAGCCCCCTATTAATTTTTGGTCCAAAACATGCCCGAGTCCTAGGGACACCCAGAAAATCATGTGCTATAGCATACCGATTTGGCCCAAAAGTAGCCCATTGGCATCGTTTTACCCGTTTGGCCACCCAAAAGGCCTCATCGACCCCAATGGTACACCCCTGATCGATCAACATCTCTCCTGGGAACTCCCAATCTATTTTTCACCTATAACACGCTTGGGCCCTAGGCACCCAGAAAACTGTGGGCTATAGCACATCAATTAGGCTTGAAAATGGCTTGTTCACGTTGTTTCGCTTCTTTGACCACCCAAATGGCCACGTCGGGCCCATTGACCCACCCCTGGTCGGTCACTCCTGCCTAGAATCCATTGATCAATTATTGGTCTAAAGCACACTAGGGAACTGGGCATATCCTGAAAATTATGGGCTATAGCACACCAATTTAGCCTAAAAATGGCCTGTTCACGCTATTTTGCACGTTTGACCTCCCAAATAGCCCCGCAAACCCCAATAACCCACCCTTGGAAGATCCATAGCCCTCCTGGGAGCCCTCAATTAATATTTGGCCAAAAAAAAGCCTGGGCACTGGACACACTCAAAAAACTGTGGCCTATAGGACACCGATTTGCCCAAAAATGGCCCGTTTATGTTGTTTCTCCCATTTATCCACCCAAACAGGCCTACCAACCCTAATGGACAGCTTTTACCCTATCTACAACCTTCCTAGGAGCCCCCGATTGACTTTCAACCCAAAACACGCTAGGGACCCATGCACACCCAGAAAATCATGGGCTATAACGCACCGATTTAGCCCGAAAATGGCTTATTCCCGCAGTTTTTCCTATTTAACAATCCAAATAGGCCCACCAACCCCAAGGACCCACCCCCGATTGATCCACAGTATGCATGAGAGCCCTCAATGGATTTTCAACCAAAAACACATTCGGGCCCCAGGCAACCTAGAAAAGTGTGGGCTATATAACATACCGATTTGGCCAAAAAATGACCAATTCACGTTGTTTCGCCCATTTTACCACCCAAATGACCCTGCTAATCCTAATGGCCTATTTATGGTCGACCCGCAGCCCGCATAGGAGCTCCCGATCAATTTTGGCCCAAAAAATAGCCTCGAGCCTCAGGCACACCCAAAAAACCATGGGCTATAGCATACCAATTTTTCTCGAGAATGGCCTAATCACGCCATTTCGCTCGTTTGACCACCTAAATGGTCCCATCGACCCCAATGGCCTACCTTTGTCTAATAGACAGCCCGCTTGGGAGCCCTCGATTGATTTTTGGCCCAAAACATGCTCGTGCCGCAAGCACACCCAGAAAAATATGTGTTATAGCACACTGAATTAGCCAGAAAATGGCCCATTCGCACTATTTCACTTATTTGACCACCCAAACGGCCCTGACAACCCCAATAGCCTACCCCTGGATGATCCACAGCCCGCCACAGAGCTCTGGTCGATTTTCTGCCCAAAACACATCTGGGCCCAGGCACACCTAGAAAACCATAGGTTATAGGACACCAATTTGGCCTGAAAATGGCCCGTTCACCCCGTTTCTACTATTTGAACACCCAAATAGCCACGCCAACCCCTATGGCCCATCCAGAGCCCGCCTTGGAGTCAACGGTCAATTTTTAGCCTAAAATATGCTCGGGACCCAGACACACCCAGAAAACTGTAGGCTATCACACATCGATTTGGCTAGAAAATGGCCCGTTGACGTCGTTTCGCCCGTTTGACCCAACAAATGGCCCTGCCGACCCCAATAGCCCACCTATGATTGATTCATAACCTATTTGGGAGCCCCTAATCATTTTTTTGCCCAACACATGCCTTGGCCCCGAGTATACCCAGAAAATTGTGGGCTATATCACACTGATTAGGCCCAATAATGTCTCGTTAGCGTTGTTTCACCTGTTTGACCACCTAATTGACCCTGTGTGACCCCAATGGCCTATCCTTAGTTAATCTACAGCTCACTTGGGAGCCCCTAGTTTATTTTTGGCCCATAACATGCCAAGATCTCAGGTACACCCAGAAAATTGTGACCATTAAAACACCGATTTGGCTAAAAAATGACACGTTCGAGTTGTTTCGATTGTTTGGCCACCTAAACGGCCCTGCCGATCATAATGGCTCACCCCTAGCCTATTCTCACCCCTCCTGAGAAACCCCAATCATATTTTATCCCAAACATGCTTGGGCCCTGGGCAGACCCAGAAAACTGTGGACTATAGCACACTAATTTAGCCCAAAAATGGCCCATGCACTCCTTTTCGCCTATTTGACCACCCATATGACCCTACCGACCCTAGTGGCCCACCCCTGACCAATCTACAGCCGCCTGGGAGCCCCAGGTTAAATTTTGGCCCAAAACACGCCCGAGCATTGAGCAAACCTAGAAAACTGTAGGCTATATACCGATGTAGCCCAGAAATGGTCCCTTTACATTGTTTTGCCCGTTTGACAACCCAAACGGCCTCGCCGATGATAATGGATCACCCCATGCTGATCCGTAGCCCGCTTGGGAGCCCCAGGTCAATTTTTCGCCCAAAACCCGCTCACACATAGGGCACACCCAGAAGACCGTGGACTATAGCACACTAATTTGGCCCGAAAATGATTCGTTAGCGTTGTTTTGCCAGTTAAACTACTGAAACGGTCCCGTTGACACCAATGGCCCACCATTGGTCGATCTGTAGTCCACACGGGGACGCATGGTCATTTTTCATCCTAAAAAATTCCTGGTCCTCCTGCACACTCAGAAAATCGTGGGCTATAGCATATTGATTTGGCACAAAAATGGCCCGTTTGCGCCATTTTCCACATTTAACCACCCAAATGGCCCCACCGGCCCAAATGGACCACCCCTATCCAATTAAAAGATATCCTGGGAGCTCCCAATATATTTTAACTCATAACACGCTAGGCCCTCAGGCCTTGAAAACCGTAGGCTATAGCACACCGATTAGGCCTAAAAATGACCCGTTCCCACCGTTTCACCCGTTTGACCACCCAAACGGCCCCGCCGATCCTAATGGACCAACCCTAGCTTATCCACAGCCTACCTAAGATCCTCGACCAATTATCAGCCTAAAACACGCTCGGGCGCCAAGCATACCCAGAAAATCGTGGGCTATAGCACACCGATTTGGCCAAAAAATAGCCCATTCGCACCATTTTGACCGTTTAACAACCCATACGACCCTACCAACCCTAGTGGCCCACCCTAATTGATCCACAGCATGCCTAAGAGCCCCAAGTAAATTTTTGGCCTAAATCATGCTCGGCCACCGAGCAAACCTAGAAAATTTTGGGCTATAGCACACGATTTAGCCCAAAAATAGCCCTTTCACACTGTTTCTCCCGTTTGACCATCTAAACGGCCTCGCCGATGCTAATGGCCCACACTTGGATGATCCATAGCCTGCCTGGGAGCCCCAGGTCAATTTTTAGCCTAAAACACACTCGCTCACCAGGCACACCTAGAAATCATAGACTATAGCACACTGATTTGGCTCGAAAATAGCCTGTTCACGTCGTTTTGCCTGTTAAAGTACTTAAATGGCACTGTCAACCCTAATGGCCCACCCTTGGTCGATCCATAGCCCACATAAGGGCGCACGGTCAATTTTCATCCAAAAACATGCCTAGGCCTCCTGTACACCCAGAACATTATGGGCTATATAGGACACTGATTTGGCCTAAAAATAGTCAATTTGTGCCGTTTTGCTTGTTTGACCACCCAAATGGCCCTGCCGGCCCAAATAGCATACCCTTGGCCAATCAACAGCCTACGTAGGAGCTCTCGATCTATTTTGACTCATAACACGCTCGGCCCTGGGCACCTAGAAAACTGTGGGCTATAGCACACCGATTAGGCCTGAAAATGAACCTTTCACAACGTTTCACCCATTTGACCACCCAAACAGCTACGTCGATCCCAATGGCCCAAACCTGGCTAATCCACAGCCTACCTTGGAGCCCCAACCAATTATCGGCCTAAAACATTCCTGAGCGCTAGGCACACCCAGAAAGCATGGGCTATATAGCACACCAATTTGGCCGAAAAATGGCCTGTTCACACTATTTTACACATTTAACCTCCCAAATGGCCCCACCAACCCCAATGGCCCACCCCTGGCTAATCCAAAACTCGCCTAGGAGCCCTCTCCTAGTATTTATCCTAAACAAAGCCCAGGCATTCATCACACTCATAAAACCGTGGGCTATTGGACAGCGATTTGGATCAAAAAATGCCCTATTTACACTGTTTCTCCCATTTATCCACCCAAACGGCCTCGACGACCCTGTGGCTGACTTTTAGCCGATCCACATCCTGCCTGAGATCCTCTGATTGACTTTATACTCAAAATACACATGGGACCCTTGCACACCTAGAAAATTGTGGGCTATAACGCACCAATTTAACCAGAAACTAGCTTATTCCAAAAGTTTTGCCCATTTAACTATCCAAACAGACCCACCGACCCCAAAAACCCTCTCTCGATCAATCCACATTACTCATGGGAGACCTTAGTGAATTTTTAAATTAAAACACGCCCGAGACCCGGGCACACCCAGAAATTATGGGCTATAACGCACCGATTTAGGCGAAAAATGACCTATTCGCGTTGTTTCGCCTGTTTTGCCACCCAAACGACCCCGACAATCCCAATGGCCCATTCCTGGCCAACCCAAAGCCCGTACAAGAGCCCCCGATTAATTTTTGGCCCAAAAAATAGCCTCGAGCCCTAGGCACACCGAAAGGACCTTGGCCTATAACACCAGTTTGGCCGAAAATGGCACGTTCGTGCTGTTTCTCTTGTTTGACATCACAAACAATCTCGCCGACCCCAATGTCCCACCCTTGTCCAATCAATAGCCTGCTTGGGAGCCCCCGGTTGATTTTTGGCCCAAAACACGCTCGAGCCCCAGGCACACCCAGAAAAACGTGCACTATAGCACGCTGATTTGGCCAGAAAATGGCCCATTTGCGCTGTTTCACCAATTTGACCACCCAAATGGCCCCGTCAACCCTAATAGCCAACCTTTGGATGAGCCACACCCCACCTTGGAGCCCCGATCTATTTTCATCCTAAAACATACCTTGGCCCTGGGCACACCCAGAAAACTGTGGGTTATACAACTATTTGGCCTGAAAATGACCCATTTGTGTTGTTTCTCTCATTTGAACACCCAAATAGCCCCGCCAACTCCTGTGTCTGATATAGAGCCCGCCTGAGAGCCCTCGGTCAATTTTCAACTTAAAATATGCCTGGGCCACAGGAACACCCCGAAAACTATAGGCTATCACGCACCAATTTGGCTAGAAAATAGCCTGTTGATATCGTTTCGCCCGTTTGACCAACCAATCAGCCATGCCGACCCTAATGGCCTACTCTTGGCTGATCCAGAACCCACTTAGGAGCCCCCGATCATTGTTTTACCAAAAAATACCCTGGCCTTGGGCACACCTAGAAAACCGTGGACTATAGCACCCTATTTTAGCCCGAAAATAGCTCATTCGCACTGTTTCATCTGTTTGACCTCCCAAATGACCCTGCGTGACCCCAATGACCATCCCTGGTCGATCCACAACTCGCTTGGGAGACTTCAGTCAATTTTTATCCCAAAACACACCCGGGCCTCGGGCACACCCAGAAAATTGTGGGCATTAAAACACCAATTTGGCTTGAAAATGACCCATTCATGTTGTTTCATTCGTTTGACCACCCAAACGAACCCACCGACCATAATGTCCCACACCTAGCCTATTCTCAGTCCTCCTGGGAGTCCCCAATCAATTTTTATCCCAAACACGCTCTGGCCCTGGGCACACCAAGAAAACTGTGGGCTATAGCACACCGATTTGGCCCTAAAATGGCCCATCCACGTTGTTTTACCCGTTTGACTAGCCATACGACCCTTTGACTAGCCATACGACCCTACCGACCCTAGGGGCACACCCCTGACTAGTCCATAGCCCACCTAGGAACCCCGATTCAATTTGTTTTCCCAAAACACGCTCGAGAATTAGGCAACCTAGAAAATCGTGGGCTATAGCACACCGATTTATCCCGAAAATGGTCCTTTTGCACCATTTTGCCTCTTTGACCACCCAAATGACCTCGCCAATGTCAATGGCCTACCCCTAGCTAATCCACAGCTTGCCTGGGAACTCCAGGTCAATTTTTGGCCTAAAACATGCTCACACACTGGGCACACCTAGAAAACTGACTATAGTAGACTAATTTAGCCCAAAAATGGCCCATTCACGTCATTTCGCTTTTTTGACTATAGAAACTGTCTTGTCGGCCCCAATGGCGAACCTATGGCCGATCCACATCCCGCATGGAGAGAACGGTCAATTTTCAGCCCAAAACATGCTTGGGCCTTCTTCATACCTAGAAAATCGTGCTCTATAGCACACTGATTTGGCCCGAAAATGGTCTATTTTCACCGTTTTGCTTGTTTAACAACCAAAACGGCCCTTCTAACCTAAATGACCCACTCTTAGTCAATCCATTGCCCACCTGGGAGCCCTCTATTGATTTTTGACCCAAAACACATCCAGGCCCTGAGCACACCCAGAAAATCGTGGGCTGTAGCACACCGATTTGGCCCAAAAATGGACCACTCGCACTATTTCGCCAGTTTCACCACCCTAACAAAATCGCCGACCCTAATAGCCCACCTCTGTTCAAACCACAGCCCGCCTAGAGTCTTCGATCGAATTTTGACCTAAAACAGCCAGGCCCTAGGGACACTCAGAAAATCGTGGGCTATAGCACATCGATTTAGTCCAAAAATGGTTCATTCGTACCGTTTTACCCCTTTGACCACCTAAACGGATCCACCGACTCAAATGGTCCACCCTGTATGATCCACAGCCCACTTGGGAGCCCTCCGTTTGACAACTCAAATGGCTCTACCGACTCTAATGGCTTACCCCAGGCCAATCCACAGCCTGCCTGGGAACCCTCGGTCAATTTTTAGCCCAAAACACTCCCTAGCCCCGAACACATCCAAAATACCATAGGCTATAGCATATCTATTTGGACCAAAAATATTTCGTTATGCTGTTTCACCCGTTTGACCACCCAAATGACCCCGTCGACCCAAAGGCTACCCCTGGCCAATACACATCCCTCCTGGATGCACCCGTTTGATTTTCAACCTAAAACAAGCTCGGGCCCCGAGCACACCCAAAAAATTGTGGGCTATAGCACATCGATTTGGCCCAAAAATGGCCCATTCACGCCATTTTGCCTATTTGACCATCCAAACAGCCCCACCAACCCCAATAGCCCACTCTTGGCTAAGCCAATGCCTTTTTGAGATCCCCTGATCGATTTTCACCCCAAGAAACGCTCGTGTTTCGGGCACACTTATAAAACCGTACGCTATAGCACACTGATTGGGCCTAAAAATAGCCCACCCTTGGCCGATCCACAACCCACCTGGGAGTCTCCGATTGATTTTAAGCCTAAAACAAACTCAAGCCCCAGGCTCACCAAGAGAATCATGGGCCTTACCATACTGATTTGGCCCAATAAAGGTCTATTTGCGTTGTTTCACCCGTTTGACCACCCAAATGGCCCCGCCAACCCCAATGGCCTGCCTTGGCTGATCTATATCCTATCTGAGAGGCTCCCTTCAATTTTTGGCCCAAAACATGCCCAGGCCTTGGGCACCTAGAAAATCGTGGGTTATAGCACACTAATTTGCTCGAAAAATAGCATTAGTACTATTTCACTAGTTTGACCACCCAAACGGCCTCGCCGACCCCAATGGACCATACATGGTTGATCCATAACCTATATGAGAGCCTACGATCGATTTTTGGCCTAAAACACGATCAAGCCACAGGCACACTCAAAAACCCATGGGCCATAGAACACCAATTTGGTTTGAAAAAGGTCGATTCTTGTCATTTCACCTGTTTGACCATGCCAAACAATCCCTCAAACCCTAATGGACCAACCCTGGCCAATCCAAAGCCTATCTGGGAGCCTCCAGATGATTTTTAGCCCAAAACATGCTCGGACCCTGGGCATACCCAAAAAATTATGGGCTATAGCACACAGATTTGGCATGAAAATGGCCCATTCGCACCGGGTCACCCGTTTGACCACCCAAATGGCCTAGCCGACCCCAATGAACTACCCTTGGCTAATCCACATCTCTTATGGGTGCCTTCAGTCAATTTTTGGTCCAAAATATGCCAGAGCACACCTAGAAAGCCATAGGCTATAGCACACTGATTTGGCTAAAAAATGGCCTGTTCATGCTGTTTCACCCATTAGACCACCCAAATGGCCCCGCCGACCCCAATGGCGCACCCCTGGCTGATCCACAGCCCACCTGGGATCCCCTTATCAATTTTTTGCCTAAATCACTCCCAAGGACACCTAGAAAATCATAGGCTGTAAAACACCAATTTGGCATAATAATGGCCCGTTGGTGTTGTTTCACCCGTTTGACAACCAAAATGGCCCCACCAACCGTAATGGCCTACCCCTAGCTGAGAGCCTCCGATTAATTTTTGGCTTAAAATATGCTCAGTCCCCAAACGCACCCAGAAATTGTGGGCTATAGAAAATCAATTTGGCCCAAAAATGGCTTGTTTACGCAGTTTCACCCATTCGACTACCCAAATGGCCCTACTGACCCTAATGGCCAACCCTTGGCCTATCCACAACCCAATTGGGAGCACCTCTCGATTTTCAGCATAATACACACTCGGGCCCTGAGCACGCCCAGAAAGTTGTGGGCTATAGCACATCGATTTTGCCCAAAAACGGCCCATTCGCAATTGTTTTGCCTTTTTAACCACCCAAAGGGCCTTGCCGACCCCAAGGGCCCACCTCTGAATTATCCACAACCTGCCTATGAAATCCCAATTAATTTTTGACATAAAACACACCCGGGCCCTTAGTACACCCAGGAAACCGTGGTCTATAGCTCATTGATTTGGCCCGATAATGGTCCTTTTGTGGTGTTAAGTCTGATTGACCAATCACACGGCCCTGTAAACTCCAATGGCTTGCCTCTGGCAGATCTATAGCCCACTTGGAAGACACCGATCAATTTTTTACATAAAATATGACCGGTCCCCAGGCACACCCAGAAAATTATGGGCTATAGCACACCAATTTTGCCTGAAAACGTCCCATTTTGCCCGTTTGACCACTCAAACGGCCCCGTCAAACCCAATGGCTGACCCCTGGATGATATGCAACCCTTCTGCGATCCCCCAATTGGATTTTTTCCTAAAACACGCTTGGGCCCTAGGCACACCAAGGAAATCATGGGATATAGCACACTGATTTGGCCAAAAATTTGCCTGTTCGCGCCGTTTCACTCGTTTGACCACCCAAATAGCCCGCCGACCCCAATGGCTCACCCCTGGCTGATCTATAGCCTGCTGAGAGCTCCCGATCAAGTTTTGGCCCAAAACACACCCGAGCCCTTGACACACCTAGAAAACCTCGAGTTATAACATATCGATTTGGCCCAAAAATGGCCCATTTGCGTTGCTTCGCCTGTTTAACCACCCAAGCTACCCTACCAACCCTAATTGCCTACTCTTTGATGATCCACAGTCCGACTAGGATCCCTCAGTCAATTTTTAGCCTAAAACATACTCGAGCCCCAGCACCCCTAGAAAATAGTGGGCTATAGCACACTGATTTGGCCCAAAATTACCATGTTTGAGCTGTTTCGCTCATTTGACCACCAAATACCCCCAAAACCCAATGGCCTACCCTTGGTGATAAATGGCCCATCTGCCTAAAAAGTTTTCCCAGCTTGTATGAAAATCTAACGGGAATATGATCGAGTTAGTCTGGTGCTCAAGTATTCTATTATAGTAGGAATCATACCAAACGTAGTTCCACCATAAGATGGAAAAATAAATTTTCTATGGGATTTATCAAAGCTGACATAGGTCGCCTACATATTTCATTCTTTAAAATTTAGGTCAAACGTAGTTCATATTACAAGTAAATCAAATCATAAAGTGCGATTAGAAGAAAATAACACCAAGAAAGTATGATTACAAGAAAATAAAATAATATCTTCAAAATGCAAGATAGAAGGGCGCCGACACTGCCCCCTTAAGGAATCTTCATTCTTCTTCGCAACTGATGGCGCCAATGATTACTTTGCTTTTACTCTTTGAAAAGCGAGCAAGTTTGATTGCCAACATAAATCAGTCTCTTTACAAAAAGAAAAAAGAAAAAACACTCAAAAAATAAAATGTTAGTTCATAAAATATAATAATTGACCAAAGTAATATATAAGACAAATCAAGCAAACATATTCAAAGTAAAATAATGAAGCAGTTTAGCACATAAATAATTTTTAACTCGTCCTAACATACTTGACACCTTTTAAGCCAAACGTAAGCCTAACGTTTGAAGGATATATATTCCATTTGTAAGACATTCCATTATCCTAAAAATATTATACAAACTTCATTAATAAATTAAATGTGGATACAAAATAAGTAAAAGGGGAAATACATGATATCAATCCCACGCAGGGGAGAAAATCTAAACTAAGCCACCTTGGAAGCCCTTCGATCTTTGAACTTCTAGAAATGTCTGCATATCCTTTTGATGAAGACCTTTTTCTGATTAAACAAAACTATCTAAATAAAACCCTCAAACCCAAAGGACAATTGTCCATATAATCTGGCATTATATCCATCAATTTAACACATAAAGAATGATCGTCTGTTATGACTCGTGGTCAAATAAACATAAGGCGGGTTTTCTAATGGACCCAATACCCCTTAAGTGTTGGGTCGTCCTAGGCTAATGCCAAAACAGGGTTTTTATTTTGCTCTATCCTAGGTGTCTAGAATGGGCTTCTACCAGGTTCCCAAGTGGACGACTTGGGTTTGGAAATATGAACAACCATCAGACGCCTAACGTGTTAATAAACCATCGTATTCCCAACACTTTATTTGAAATTGAACAATAGGGGTTGGGATATCCACAAAACTCCAAACAATTTATGTATTTCAAATGGGAAGCATGCCATGAAACACAACACTTTAATTTAGTAGAATTTAAACACATAAGATCATAAACAGTTCAAACATTATAATAGTTAGTCCACGAAGTTAATTCAAATATTTGGTTAGAACCAAGATAAAATTTCCAGTAGAGTCGCCATTTTTGTTTCGCCCCTTTTTGATTCGAAGGATTGAAAAACATTATTTTTTTCAAATTTTTAAATTATTTTGAAATCTTAAATAAAAGTTCAAAAATGGGTTATGCACACCCAGAAAACTATGGCTATAGCACACCGATTTGACCCGAAAATAGCCCATTCGTGCCACTTCAGCTGTTTGACCATGCAAACGGCCTCGTCGACCCCAATGTCCCACCCCTGGCCGATCCACAGCCCGTCTGGGAGCCCCTAATTGATTTTTGATCCAAGACACGCCCGAGCCCCCGGCACACTTAGATAATCTGGGCCTATAGCACACTGATTTTACTCAAAAACTGTCCATTCGTGCATATTTACCCATTTGACCACCTAAACGGCCCCGCCGACCCTAATAACCCATCCCTAGTCAATTCATCTCCTGCTTGGGAGACCTCGATAGACTTTTGGCCTGAAACACATCCAGGACCCAGCACATCTAGAAACTGTGGGCTATACTTCATAAATTTAGCCCAAAAATGATCCATTCAAGCCATTTTGCCCGTTTGAACACCCAAACGGCCCCACCGACCCTAATGGCTCACCACTGGTAAATCCACAACCTGCTTAGAAGCCTCTGATTGATTTTTAGCCCAAAACACGTCTGGCCCCGGGCACAGATAGAAAACCATGGGTTATAGCACACTGATTTGGCCCAAAAATGGGTTGTCACACCGTTTTGCACCCGCCGACCCTAATAACCCACCCCTGGCTGATCCACAACATGCTTGGGAGCCCCCAATTGATTTTTAGCCTAAAACACATTCAGGCCTGAGCAAACCCAGAAAACTGTAGGCTATATAGAACATTAATTTGGCCCAAAAATGGCCCATCAGCGTCGTATCACCCATTTGACCACCCAAATAGCCCATCGACCCCAATGGCCTACCCCTGGCTAATGCACAGCATACTTGGGACCCTCCGGTTGATTTTTGACACAAAACATACCCAGGAACACTAAGAAAACCATGGGCCATAGCAAAATAATTTGGCAAGAAAATGGCCCGTTCGTGCCGTTTTGCCCGTTTGACCACCCAAACGACCCCGTCAACCCCTATGGTCCACCCCTGGCCAATCCACAGCCACCTGGGAACCCCCGATAGATTTTTGGTCCAATGCACGCGCAAGCTCTGGGAACACCCAGAAAAACGTGGACTATAACACTCCAATTTATCCTGAAAATAGTCCATTCATGCCATTTTACCCCTTTGACCAAAAAAATGGCTCCGCTAACCCCAATAGCCCACCCCTTTCCGATCTACATCCCGCTTGGGAGATTTCAATCAATTTTTAGCCCAAAACAGGCCTGTGCCCACCCAGAAGTCCGTGGGTTATACCACACCAATTTGGCTTAAATATAGTTCGTTCGCATTGTTTCCCCCATTTGGCCACCTAAATAGCTTCGCTAACCCCAATGTCATACCCCTGGCCGATCCATAGCCCTATTGAAAGCCCCTGATAAATTTTTGGTCCATAACACGCTTGATACCCAGGCACACCCAGAAAACCGTGGGCTATAGCACTTTGATTTTGATTGAAAATGGTCCGTTCATGTCATTTTACCCATTTGACCACCCAAACACCCCCGACTCCAATGGCCCAGCCTTGGATCATCCAAAACCTTCCTGGGATCCCCCGGTTGATTTTCGGCTCAAAACACACCTAGGACTCGGGGACACACAGAAAACCACTGGCTATAGCACACCGATTTGGCCCTAAAATGGCCTATTCACGCTGTTTCGACCGTTTGACCGCCCAAAAGGCCCAATTGACCCCAATGCCCTATCCCTGACCAATACACAACCTACCTGGGAGTCATCAATCAACTTTTGGCCTAATACATGCCCAGTGGCACACCCAAAAAAACTTATGCTATAGGATACCGATTTTTCCCCAAAATGACTTGTTCTGCTGTTTCACCCATTTGACTACCAAAATAACCTCACTGATCCCAATGACCCCCTAGCTGATCCACATCCTGCTAGAAATCCCATGGTCAATTTTTGGCCCAAAATATGCTCGAATCCTAACACACCCAGAAAATCGTTGGCTATAAAACACTGATTTGGCATAAAAATGTCCCATTCCTACTGTTTTACCTATTTGAACACCCAAATAGCCTCGCCAACACAAATATCACACCTTTAGATGGTCCACAGTCCACCTAGGATCCCCTGGTCAATTTTTGCCATAAATACGCTCGGGTGTCGAGTACACGCAAAAAACTGTGGGCTATATATAGTACACCAATTTCGCCTAAAAATGGCCCGTTTATGTTGTTTCACCTATTTGGCCACCCAAACAGCCTTGCCGACCCCAATGGCCCACCCTTGGCAGATCCACAGCTCGCCTCAGCCCAAAATATGCCCGACCCTAAGGACACTAAGAAAATCGTAGGCTATTGCACTCTGATTTTGACTGAAAATGGCCCGTTCACGCTGTCACACCCTTTTTTTACCAAAATATATGTGATTTTAAGTTTGAAAGAGTTTTTATTATTAAGTGACAAAAATATAAAAATTTTGTTTCAAAAAGGATCTTTTACAATTAAATTTAGAGTCGCCACTTGGCATAAATCGGGTGTGCCAAGTCACCTTTAGAAATACTTTTTCAAAATGATTTGACTCTTTAAAAAACTGGTCCACAAATACAGATTTCGATTAAAAATTCTATTGACCGAGAGAAAGGTATTAGGCACCCCTCTATCCCTTAGTTTGACCACGATTGCTTGGTGAAGCCTATCAGCTAACTTGACACTATGAATGTATAAACAAACAAACACATAAACACGAAACAAACAATCAAACAAACAAAACCTAAATTAGAGTCCAGTCCAATTTATTACAAACCCAAAATAAAAAGGTACTGAAATGTAAACCTACGCTAACCTGCACTAATCCTAAACTACGCTCCACCCGATGTTTTGAATTTTGATCGCGCACCATATTCAAGTACAACTTTGTTAGGGTTTTCCCCAGATAAAAAAACAATATAGATACCTCGGCGCATTCCCTGGACAAATGAGTACACTTGAGTCAAGTGTAATAAAACAAAACCATTCAACACACATCTCAAATATTCCATCAATCCACAATCTCTAAATTTGGCTACCCCCTATCGTGTGCCTACTCATCTTGATTTATCATGATTCTAATAAATTCAACATAATCAATGATCCAAAAATAAATACGAATTTACTTCATCGTGATTAACCACTCCCTGGACCCCTTTTTTACACATGAATTTTAATATGAATATAGTTATCCATCCATATTAATATCAATTTCATACCACGACTAGTTATTCAGATAAATAATACCAAACATCAACTAAATTATCCAATCAACAATCATCAACACACAGCCACCACATCAATATGCTAAATTAAAAATAAAACAAATAGAAGGAGTTGTGAAAATAGACCTCGTTAGACGATAGTGAATCAATCAGTGCCCAACCAAAACTCTCAAATGGGAGACTTCAACAATGAATGAAAACTGACTCGAAATAGCCCTCTTTTTCTATATTTTATCGGCCCATATTGGAAAACCTCACAACGAAGATAATCACACACCAAATTCGCACCCCCAGCTACTATTTCAACTGAGTTTTGGTAGACTTTGCTGGAATTGGGACTGGATAGACTAATTTCAATTACTTACCGATAGATTTTGACATTTCTCGGTAGATGGTCACTAGAATTTATGATGGATCCATGCTTTGGTGTATTTTGGCGGTCGATTTTGGCTTGTTTTTATTGAAATCTCATCAAGAACAATATGGCTTTGCCTTTCTCTTTTTTCTCTCAAACTCTATCTTTCATGCTATTTTTCTTTCTATCTCACTCCATTCTAGTTTTCTTTCTCATGTGTGTGTGTGTATTTTACTCTGTGTAATTGAAAAAAATGGAAGATGATCCAAAATTGGAGTATGTAATCTGTGTGTATTTTTTGATCCCCCTCCCTTTCACATTCCTCCCCTCTCTATTTCTAGTATATTTATATGTGTTTCTATTCACTGTGTGTGAATTGCAGTGAGGGTGAGTATCAATTCCCTTTTCCAGTGATGAGATTTTGTGTGTATTGTTTCTCTGTGTGTATGGTGTGTATATCGTTGTCTGTTAAGAGAGTGTATGTGAGTGATCCAAAAAGAGAAATAAAACGTGAACTAAGGGGAAAGGAGTTAAGGAGTATATGGTTTAGGGGGTACGGTAGGGTAGGGGGTGGGGTGGTGAGGTGGTTAACTTA
Source organism: Capsicum baccatum var. pendulum (assembly GCA_030864225.1). Classification (NCBI taxonomy): domain Eukaryota; kingdom Viridiplantae; phylum Streptophyta; class Magnoliopsida; order Solanales; family Solanaceae; genus Capsicum; species Capsicum baccatum. The sequence goes on along the minus strand of CM061552.1, from coordinate 22,956,896 downwards.
GGTGGGTTGTTGAAATTTAATTAGTTGAGTGGATAATTTGTTGAGAATTTAATTATTTTTTGTCCTTTTTTGAAGAGATTATCACATGATTGAGGGTATACGGTAGGATAGGATAAATGGGTAAGAATACACTCTCGAGAGGGACAAAATTAGGTCTCTACATCATGCCCCCTTTTGGGTATAAATAAAAAGTATTTTTAGACAAAAAAGTAGACAACGAGACTAATTTTTGACCCGAACATTATTCAAGGAAAGAAACAGAAGGAAGAAGGGCAATCGGGTCTTAACTTAGGATATCATACCTACCCAAGTAATGAAGGAATCAAGTCACAGGTATCTCAAAGGGCTGGAAGGAGAGAGACTATACCGAGTTGGAGCGTCGAGTGAGGCCCTATCGAGGTTCCGTTCCGCGGCTAAAAAACAATAAGTAAATTACAAAAGTCCTATCTATGCAGCTTTCCTTGACTCTTGACTTGAGTTTCATTACCCTATTCTTCAGGCGGGCTCCCAACTTGCAGTTTCTTCAACTTGTTGCTTGGCTTTCAATTTTATCACCCTGTTCTCCAGATGGACTCCTGACTTGCTATTTTTCAATCGGTTAACTTTAAATTTCGTCACCTTGTTGCTTGACTTTCAACTTCTTCACCTTGTTGGTTGACTTTCAAATTTTTCACCCTGTTGCTTTAATTTCCATTTATTCTCCCTATTCTTCAGGCGGGCACCTGAAATCACATCAAAACTAGAAAGAAAAGTATTCCAAACAAAGATTATGATAAAGAGAGATTCCATTTTCCAGAAAAGTAAAGTTCCAAACAATAGAAATTAAATTTTTTGACCCATTTTATCATCAAAGGACTTTTGTGAAAGTCATATCATAACTACTTGAAAAATCCAAACAAAGAAATGCATCTTCTATGAGCTAATTGGAATGATTTGACTAGAAAGTGCATTTTCTAGGATTCAAAGGGAATGACTGACTAGAAAGTACAATTTCTAGGAATCAAGGGGAATGACTCGACTTGGAAGTACATCTTCTAGGAATCAAGGGGACTGACTAGACTAGTAAGTACATCTTCTAGGAACTAAGGGGACTGACTCGACCAGGAAGTACATCTTCTAGGAATCAAGGGGACTGAATCAACCCAGAAGTACATCTTCTAGGAATTAAGGAGAATGAATCGACCAGGAAGTATATCTTCTAAGAATCAAGGGGACTGACAGGATTAGGAAGTATATTTTCTAGGAATCAAGACTTAAGATAGAAAGTGCATCACCTAACAAGTAAAATTTGAATTACCCAATCAAGGAAGTAAGACTCCTTACAAATGTCACTTGAATTACCCAGAAAAAAAATGTATCTCCTTACAAATGATACTTTATTACCCAAGGAAATGCATCTCCTAACAAATGCCACTTGAATTACCCGAACCAGGAAATTTTTCTCCTAGACAAGGAAGTGTGTCTTCTAAAGATATTGGATTATGAGTTTTACCAAGGTTTTGATTACCAAAAATGTGCAGTAACATTGCCACTTGTATTTGTAGAAGTAAGAAATTACGACCTTTGCTGTTTAGGCTTTAAAATCCTTGATTTAAAGGTAACATGTGTTCTTGTTTCATACAAAGAAAACTTGTCAATCTAAAAACACGGTGGCTGGTATGTGGCTTTAGCTTCAAAGGCAATCGCTATTGCGCTGGTCAAATTTAATCTAGCTTCCAACCATTGGCATTGTCATTGACTTACTGCAGCATTTATCAAAACTTAAAGCATTAAGAGTGACTCTGACACAAACACAGTATCATTGTTGTTTCTATGTTCCTTGGACATATCCTTTGAACCTTGGTATTTCCATGAATTCCTAGACTTGTCTGTTGACAAAACTTTCTGCATGCCTTATTTTGGCTTACAATCATGTCTCTTTCATATGCTGGCTTTCGTCTTGCTTTGTACAATTGAAAAAGCTCATTAGCCAGTTTTGAAATCTTTTCTCACTTGTTTTGACATGGACTTAACTCAAAGACAAGAGAAAAATGACAATGATTTTCTTATTTGGATAACTGACTCAAGAAGATAAAATAAAATTAAAGAGAAAAACTGAGTTACTTTCTTGGACCAATTATATTCGGAGACCTCATTCGGCTAGTGGCGCCTCAAAGGGTTTTTGTTAACAAGCCTCTCTCATTTTATTTTTCTCACCTTACCATTACCTTATGATATTTGTGAGTATTTTTCACCAATGAGACTCTCTTATTTTCATTTCTCTCAACTCACAGTTGTCTTACAGTGCTCGTGAGGGTTTCACTGATAACACTCTCTCATTTTTATCTCTCCTAACTTACCATCATCTTATGGTGCCCGTGAGAGTTTTCACCTATAAGACTCTTTCATTTTTTATTTCTCTCCCAATTTCTTATGTTAAGGAAGACAAATAGTACTAAAAAATGCATTATCATATGCATTGCATGCTTAGACTTATAATTCTCAAAGATTGATCTGAAGGTCTTTCTTTGGTTATAACTTGGCTTTTAGATAAGGTTAGAAAGAAAGGATGTCATGGGGCCCAAATGTCACTTGAAGTGGGATAGGATTTATAACTATTGAAATCAACTCAAACAATGAGGATTAACTCATGCCCCAGTTTTTTTAACTGAACAATTCTAAATTGTTTATTTAGTTGGATCGAGCCCAAAGTAGGGCAGCCTATGTATCTCACCCCGAGAGAGGAGAATTAGGTCGCACAAAGTTCTGGCAATTTATTCTTTTCTTGATTCTGGTTTCATTGTTTTTTCTTTTATTGACTCTTTTCTCTTTGGGATTTTTTTCTGACTCTATTTTTCTTAACACTCATTTCTTTCTTTTCTTTTTGGACATATTTTTTCTCTCCTTTTGTTTTGGACTTTTTGAATCCATTTTTTTTCTCGACACGTAGTTTTTTAGGAACTTTTCGACTCTATATTGATTTCAAAAGAGGGATATGAAAGAAAATATAACTAAAGCTCAATGGGGTGAACAAAGGATGACACAATGTTTGGGTGGAAGAATGAAATGTCCTCATCATATCAATCCTTGAAAATCCAAGTACATATCATGCAATATAAAAATGAGAAATGAAGATCATTTGTGACATGATTTAGAGCACTAACTTGCCCTGAGCATGTGTGTCTCTTCTTCTGCCACTCTTGTTAGACATACAACTCCATCCTTATTGCATACACCTCACATTGAATGACTCATGCTTTTATGGAGTTGATTTTCTTTCTGTTTCTCTTAATATAGAGATTGCGCATCCTCTATTTGACCGAATTGATCTATGATTTTCAAGTGATGACCAAGTTGTTTTTGTGATTCTCAAAATAATTGTCTTAATTCTGAGAGAAGGATTCAGCATGATCACTAAATTTCTTAACACTCTACCTATTTCTCAAATGCTTTTTCTAACTTTAAACCTCTTATACAAAGTTCATGCTCAAATTGGATTTTAAGATCTCGCTGAAAATTCTGCAGGCATGTCATATCACTAGAATTAACATAAAATATACTATGTAAAGAAAACGAAGAAACAACTTAAAATAATACAAAACGACAAGGGACACCACATCTCATTGAAAGCAAAAAATAGAAGGGTTTAAACAAAGACGATAGAGAAACAAAATAAGATAGATTTTAAACTACAACCCTGAAATAATTTTAAAAAAAAAAAGAAAAACAAAACAAACTCCAACAATCCTTCCAAGTAAGGAGAAGAGTGACTTTCCAATTGTTGATCTTGACATCTTAGCCATTGGTTTGCATATCAGCATGACTGGAGCTTTCCTCGCCATCAATGTTTTACACCATAATTGATCTATCTTAAATCATCTTTTCAATTTCTCTCTTCAAATCTTGATAATCTTCTATACTATGACCTAAGCATCAGATTAGGATCAAAATTTCTTGAATCCTTATTAAGAGTATGCCTAAGGAGAGGAGTGACCATGCTCTACTGTGCCAATCTTTGAAATAAACTGGCAACGACTCTCCAATTGGTGTAAAGCTATCTCTTGACTTTTGCCTTATTTCATTGTTTGGCTTGGATTGAAAATCGAGCCCAGAAGGGCTTTGATATATTTGTAGAGTTAGAGAATGACTCTGAGGAGTTGGTGTGTGCCATTGTGGGTAAGATGGGGGGGTTGAACATATGGTTGTGCATTATATACTGGATATGGAGGTGGGGGAACAGAGTATAATGAGTTTTCGGAGTGATTATGTGGAGCTTGGGCTTGATCCTGAGAGTGTCAATGATGTGGTCTTTTTTACCGTGCCCACTGTCCAACTATAATAACAGATGCATCTTCCTCATTCTTCTTTCCCCTAACACTTCCTAAATCCTTTTGAATTGCTTGAGTAGTCGTTTCCAGTGTTGTAAAACTCACAATGCGTCTGGTCTTAATTCCATCTTCTATCATCTCCCCTATCACAAACTAACAAGTGTTGATAATATGCTTCATTTTGTGCTTAAATAAATACCTCTACTATCTTACTTTCTTTCATTGGTGGTTTCACCCTAGCAGCTTGTTCACTCCACCTTATCGCATACTCCCTAAAACTTTCAGTACTCTTCTTCTTCATATTAGTTAGAGATTTCACATCAGGTATCAACTCTACATTATATTAGAACTGTTGGACGAATTCATTTGCCAGGTCATCCAACTATTCCACTTGTCAATGTCTTGATCAACAAACCATTCTGAAGCTAGACTTGAAAGACTCTAACCGAAATATGTCATGAGTAATTCTTCTTTCCCTCCAGTGCCTCTTAGTTGGTTACAATAATGCCTCAAATGTGCCACTGGGTCCCATGTTTGTCATATTTCTCAAACTTTAGCATTTTAAAACCAAGAGGGAGATTAACACCTATAAACATGCACAAATCTTTACACGAGACACTTTTGTAACCCCCGAGTCCTTAGAAGTTCTTCATAGCCAGTTCTAAACTCTTTAACTTTTTGATCATTTTCTCTTGTTCTTCTATCATAACAGGCTTTTTAGCATTAAGAGAAAATTCAGGCGGGTGAGTATAGCCGTAAGGATCAGTCAACTTAATTGTGGGCTCAAGAGTATGATACTAATCTCAAGAAATACTCAATACGGGATCACTTGCACAGTGAGGAGTCACAACCGTTGGATGGACATTAAAAGCAGGAGCTTCAGGAGGGGGTGGCGCTGCAAAAGCATGAACACCAGGTAGAGCCAAGTATGTGGTAGTTCTGTGTTGAGAAGTAAGGAAATGAATATTGGAAGTGCTTGGATATTGTTGCCCCGGTGTAGATCCTGATGCATGTTGTAGCGTGTCAACAAAAATAGGGAACTACGCATGTGACACTGAAGGCAAGCTACGAATATATTCCAAATTATCAGTGAGAAATGGACAAGATGGCAACCCGTTAGCCCAAGCTCGATCAATTTCTATCATTTGCTGCCTTAATTTCCAAATATCTTCATTAGCTCCTAAATTCTTATTTCCCAAACTCTCTATTTGATTAGTGACTATAACCTCGGTATTCTAGTTGTTCATAACTTTCTCTTCGACTCGGTGCAATATGGAGGACCAACTAAATGCCACAAACCAACAACCTTAAACTAACTAAACAAGAGATAGAAAATGCGTTAGAGTTCAACACTTTCTCAAAACATTTTTCTTTTTTCCTTTTATTTGAGAAAGATCACGAAACCCAAGAAGTGCACCTACGTATCTCACCCCAGAGAGAGAAGAATCAGGTGTGCCTAGTTCGTGAAGTTTTGGCACAACATGACAGATCAAACACTCTTTCTTTTTTTTTCTTTTTCTTTTATTTGAAACTTTAGGAAGAAAAGAAAATAACAAATTATCAAAAAATTAATGAAAATATTTTTGAATTTTTCAGCTTTATCATCCCTATACAAAATAAAACCTATGATTACCAAAGAAAAATCTTTTTGGATTTTCAATTTTGAATTTCATACGAAAATGAAACTTGAACCTATTAAAGGAAAATCATTTTGTAGTTTTCTTTTAAAAGATGTATATGGCACCTACTCTAAATGAAAAGTGAAGAATTTTTTTTTAGATTTTTTAAATAAGATCACCTAACCCTAGAAAGGCTGCCTACGTATCTCACTCCAGAAAGAGGAGAATCGGGTGTGCATAGTTCGTCCAGATTAAACAATTAAAGATTAAGAATGGAATGAACCCTAACTTAAGAGACATGACCAAAACTGACGATGAAAAATGTCAATAAAATCTTTTTTTAGTATTTAATTTGACACATCACATAAAACTGACACCTACAACTAGGAAAGACAAATCTTTTTGGTATTTTCGTTATACGAAATGTACAAAATTTCTACCATCCTTTTTTTTAATTTTTCTTTTATAAAAAACTCCTATTGAAAAAAAATCTTTTTGAAGTTTACGAATTGTGAATGCTTACTAAAGAAACAAAAGCAAAATTTTTTATTTTTTTTGTTTTTTAGAAAATGAGTGCAAAAGGTAAAACTCTTTTTGATTTTGGATTATGAAAAATACAAGCCATAAAAACTCTAAACAACTACGAAACTCTTTTTTTCTTCTTTTGTTTTTCCTTGCCTAAACACACACTCACATGCTCCTTTAATTCTGGCACATGTTTTCCCCCAAATCAGTCCGTCAAATGGCCCTATTACCCTCAAAGATGCAGAAATTAACATTTAGGGATGTTTTAAGGGTGAGTCTCCTACAAAGGACCAAGTGGTTTCTGCTAGGTGTCAATATGATACAAAAAAGAATGACCAAAAAGCTGACCTACATTGGGGTTCACTAACAAGGTTGTTCGAGGGAGCGTATGATCGATAGTAGTTGTGATAGTTTTCCACCCATTCCATAATAGATGACGGATCCCCCTCTTAAAATAATGGTGACTCAACTAGAGGTATGTACACAGCGTGTACTACAGAACTTATTGCAGAAAAAATTAACTCGGGTTAAGCAACTGATGTGAGATATAAAGCGGTAACACATAAAAGGAAAAACTGTAAAAACGTAGCAAATATGCACTCAATAATGATAAAACAAATACAAACAAAAACACAAACAATGTCTATACAACTATAGTGTCAAACTTAGCCGATATAACTCCAAAATAAGCTCAAATACTTGAAAATTTCCCAGCAAAGTCGCCGGAGCTGTCACACCCCCATTTTTTACCAAAAGATATATGATTTTAAGTTTGAAAGAGTTTTTATTATTAAGTGACCAAAAGAGAAAAATTTTGTTTCAAAAAAGATCTTTTACAATTAAATTCAGAGTCGCCAATTTGCATACGGGTGTGTCAAGTCACCTTTGGAAATCCTTTTTCAAAATGATTTGACTCTTTAAAAAATTAGTCCACGAATAGAGATTCTGATTAAGAAATTCTATTGATCGAGGGGAAGGTGTTAACCACCCCTCGATCCCGTGATTTGACCACGGTCGTTTGGTGGAGCATATCATCTAATTTGACATTAGGAATGTATAACCAACAAACACCTAATCACAAAACAAACAATCAAACTAACAAGTTCAAAATTAGTGTCCAGTCCAATTTATTACAAACCCAAAATAAAAAGGCACTAAAATATAAACCTATGGTAACATACACTAATCATAAACTAAGCTCCACCAGACGTTCTGGGACTTGATCGCGCGCTATCTTCAAGTACAACTTTTTTGGGGCATTCCCCAGATAGAAAAAATATAGATACCTCGAGGCATTCCCCGTCCAAATGAGTACACTTGAGTCAAATGCGATAAAATAAAACCATTCAACACATATATCAAACATTTCATCAATCCATAATCACTAAATTTTCCTACCCTATATCATTTGCATACTCATCTTGATTTATCATGATTACAATAAATTCAACATAATCAATGATAAAAAATTAATATGAATTCACTCTATCGCGACTAACCCATCCTCGACCCTTTTTCCCCTCCCCGGCCCTTTTTTTTACACATAAATTTTAATATGGAAATAGTTATCCATACATATCAACATTAATATCACAACTAGTTATTCAGATAAATAGCACCAAGCATCAATAAAATTATCCAATCAATAATCATCAACACACAATCATAACATCAATATACTAAATTAAAAATAAAATAAAGAGAAACAGTTGTGAAAATGGACCTCGTTAGATGATAGTGAATCAATCAATGGTCGATCGGAAATCTCGAATGGGAGACCTCAATGAAAAAATAAAACCAACTCGTAATATCCCTCTTTTAGTATTTTTTATCGGCCCAAATTGGAAAACCACACAATGAAGATAAACCTGCACCAAATTCACACCCTCAGCTACTATTTCGATCGGTTTCTGGCACACTTTGCTGGAATCGGGACTGGTTGGACCAATTTTTATTACTCGTCGATAGATTTTGATATTTCCCGGTAGATGGACGCCAAATCTTATGGTAGAGCCACTCTTTAGTGTATTCTGACGGTCGATTTTTGCTGGTTTATGATGAAATCTCACCAGGAACAATCTGGATATGCCTCTTTTTTCTCTCTCTTTCTTAAAATCTCTTTCATGATATTTTTCTATCTATCTTTCTCCATTATTAATTTCTTTATCACAGGTGTATGCGTCTTTTACTCTATGTATTGGAAAAAAATGGAAGATGATCCAAAATTGGAGTCTGAAATTTGTGTGTATTCTTATATCCCCTCTTTCCTTTTGTTGTCCTCACCTCTCTATTTCTAGATGTGTGTGTGTGTGTGTCTATTCACTGTGTGTGAATTACAGTGAGGGTGAGTATCAATTCCCTTTTCCAGTGAGGTATGTGTATGTATGGAAGAGTGTGTCTATATATGAGATTTTGTGTGTATTGTTTCTGTTTGTGTGGTGTGTATATCGTTATCTGTTAAGGGAGTATATGTGAGTGATCCAAAATAGAAAATAAATCTTGACCTAAGAGGGAAGGGGTCAGGGGATATATGTGTTAAAGGGTGATGTAGGGTAAGGGTGGGGTGCTGAGGTGGTTAACTTAGGTGGGTTGTTGAAATTTTATTGGTTGAGTGTTTAATTTGTTGAGAATTTTGTTGTTTTTCATCCTTTTATGAAGAGATTATCACATGATTGAGGGTACACGGCAGGATAGGATAAATGGGTAAAAGTACACTCTCGGGAGGGATACAATTAGGTGTCTACACGCGTCGTTTTGCCTGTTTGACCACCCAAATGGCCCCACCGATCCTAATAGCCCACCCCTAGCCAATCGATGGCCCACCTGGGAGCGAACGATCAATTTTTCATCCAAAGCACACCCTGACCTTGGGTACACCCTTAAAACTGTGGCCTATAGCACACCAATTTGGCCTAAAAATAGCCAGTTAGCACCATCTGACCACTAAAATGCCTCCCAAAACCAATGGCCCAACCCTGGATGATACACAGCCCACCTGGGAGCCCCTGGTCAATTTTCATCACAACACACGCTCGGACCCCAGGTACACCCATAAAATCGTGGGCTATAGAACACTGATTTGACCTAAAAATGGCCAATTCGCACTGTTTCGCCCGATTGACCACCCAAATGGCCCCACCAACCCCAATGGCCACCCCTAGCCAATCCAAAGCCCTCCTAGGAGCCCTCGGTTGATCTTTGACCAAAAACACGCCCGAGCTCCGAGCACAGGGTAACACACGTACTTTTACCTAGCTTAAATTCATCCAAAAAATGTCAAAGACTTGCTTTAAAGATGAATACACTTTTATACATGTGGAATTTTCAAGATTTATGGCCATTTTAGTAAGACAGTGTACCACCTGAGCCATCAGCGCATCGCAGAGCCAGCCAAAATGGCTATTGTCAAAAACTAGAGAGCCTCTACAATATTGGCGCTTTGCTCCAAGGATCAATTTCAGAATTCTCCTTTTACAGTGTTCCAACGTGATACCACCGCATTGTGGTAAACTTCTAGGTCTCAAACAAAGTGGCAACGCGATATTACCTCATCGCTCCACCATGCAATTTCCTAGTTGTCATTTTCCAGTGTCTTGGCGTGATAGTGGCGCGTTACACCAGGGGTCCATATCGGAAAATTTCATGAATAAAGTTGCACCCAGGGTTAAATTAGTCTTTTTCCTGGATTTTATTATTTCAAGATACGGGAATTAATCCCTAAAAAGTCCTTAGCTACTCATTATTCAATTCATCCCCAAATTAAAAAGCATTCTCTCTTAAAGAGGCAAAAACCCTAGTTCAAGAAATCAAGATCAAATCTAAGGATTTCTTCCAAGAACCTTCAAGAAATAATTTTCCAAGGTATGTTAGATGTTCATCCATGGATCCTTACCTTCCATGGAGCCCAAGAATCCTTTTCCAAAATACAAGATTTATGATTTTCATATTTGAATTAGATTGAATACAAGTTCATGACGTTGTTTGAGTTTTAATCCATGATTTAGATTACAAGTCACAAGAATTGATTCCAGTATGTGTTGAATTACATGATAGTCATGATAAACCCCTTCAATTTAAAAGTTGATTGTTGTAACCATGTTAACCCTAAGTGTTTATGATTTAATGAATCAAGTATGCTTCTTATGTGTTTGATAAATTGTCTATGAGAATGAAATTATGCCATTATAGCATGCTAACATGTATTCCCCATCCATGTACAAGTTAATGATTTACAAGTGTTTGATGAAATGTCTCTATGAATGAATTATATCCAAGTGAATATTTTTATGTTATTCAAGATGATGCTATGCTTTACATTTCATGCTATCGAGTCTTGGGGATATTAAATACCCAATAATTTAACTATTTACCTAGAGCTTGTGTCAGTTATAGAATAGAAACTGTCATTCCATGATCAGTAGTACTCTCAGTCAGTTACAAAACTCAGTAGAACTCAGTCAGTTACATAACTTAGGAGAACTCAGTAAACTCTGTATCAGTTCAGTCCAATTCAGTATGATCAAATCAATATCTTTCAGTTTGGAGTATATCTTTCAGTTTGGAGTAGGATTAAGCATCGAGCGATCCTAAGAATGGGGGCGCACCTGTTAGTTAGGACTGGGTCCCTTGAAGTATTCCCTGAGTTCCAGAACAACGTAGCCAGCGTAGGTTATGAGATGTCACCCATTAGGCAGGACTGACATACTCAGGGATTACCCGCTAGTTAGGACTGATCTCAGGGGTCTCCCGTTAGTTAGGACTAACTCCATAACAGTTGAATTTACCTGTGGAATTGTAGTGACACCCTTCTAATTGGGGTTACATATTGGAACCCAACATAGTTACCTTATCTTATTTGGGGCACAACGGTTAGATGATTACCTCCCACAGTTTTAGTTTCAGTCTTCAGTTTAGAACTTAGTTCAGTTCTACAGGATCAGGACTGTCAAACACAGTTATCAGTATCAGTAATGCAGTTATTAGTAACTTTTGATATCAGTTATATATTTATCAAAACTCAGTACTTAGCTTCAGAAAAGCTCAATTATAGTATACATTCACTCTTATATTCAGTTACAGTATATCATTTAGTTAGTTATTGTTCATGCATATGAACCCTTGCATTCAGCTTACCTCATTTAGCATAGCAGTACATTCCCACGTACTGATTGCATACCCGTTTCTTTTGATATGATATTTCATATCATAGGTTCGGATGCTCAGGTTCCTGACCACGCTTAGCTAGATTCATCCAGTAGTATCAAATTTAGCAGTGAGTCCTCATCTATCGAGGATATGTTTTTTTTAGTATTTCAGTTAAGTAGTAGCTCAGTAGTTGGAGTTAGTTGGGGGCTTGTCCTATCAACTCCACTTTTCAGACAGATTCAGTTAGAGGCTTTTTAGACTAGATTTTTAGACAACATTCAATTTTACAGATGTTATATTTTATCAGTATTTCAGATGTTTTGAACCTTATGACATTTCAGCCCATTTTTGCGCATTAAATACAGTATTATTATCCAGTGCTCACGACAAATATCATTCATGGTTTAGCTTGTGGTCCTCCGGGGTCGTAAGCACCGTGTGATAACTAGCGGATAATCTCGGTTCGGTACACTCACCTAGAAAAACATTGACTCTAGCACACTAACCAATAACACAATTTCACCTATATGACCACCCAAATGGCCACGCCGACCCCAATGGCTACCCTTGGCCGATCCACAGCTCGCCTGGGAGCCCCTAGTAGATTTTCATCCCAAACACACTCGAAGCTCGGGCACACACAGAAAACCATGGAATATTGCAAATCAATTTTGCCCAAAAATGGCCCGTTCGGGCATTTCGCCCATTTGACTACCAAAACAGTCCCAACGACCCTAATGGCCCACCCCAGGATAATCCACATCGCGCCTGGGATCCCTCAATCAAATTTAGACTCAAAACACGCTCGGGCCTTAGGCATATCCAGAAATTGTGGGCTATACTACACCGATTTAACACAAAAATTGTCTGTTCAGGCTGTTTCACTCGTTTTACCACCTAAATTACCCCGCCGACCCTGATGGTCCACACCTGATCGATCCACAACCTTCCTGAAAAACCCCATTTAATTTTTAAATCAAAACACGCTCGAGCCCCGAGCATACCTAGTGGGATATAGAACACCTATTTGGCCGCAAAATGGGATCGTTTGCACCATTTTGCCTATTTGACCAGCCAAATGGCCCCGCTAACCCAATATCCTATCCCTGGCAGATCCTCAGCCTGCATGGGATCCCTCTATCTATTTTTGGCCCAAAACACACTCAAGACTTGAGCATACCCAGAAAATCATTGGTTTTAGAACACCAATTTGGCCCAAAAGTGGCCCATTCGCACCATTTCACCCGTTTAGCCACCCAAATGGCCCTGCCGTCCCTTATGGCTGAACCCTGGCCGATCCACAGCCATCTTGGGAGGCTTCGGTTGACTTTTATCCCAAAACAATCTTTGGCGCCAGGAACCCTAAAAACCATGGGCTATAGCAAATTGATTTGACCCAAAAATGGCCATTCGCACCGTTTACCCTATTTGACCACCCAAATAGCGCCACCGACCCTAATGGCCTACCCCTAGAAAATTCACAACCCGTTTGGGATCCCCCAATAGATTTTTTGCCTAAAACACACTCAGGCCCTAGGCACAACTAAAAAACCGTGGGCTATAGCACATCAATATTGCCCCAAAATGGCCCGTTCGCACCATTTAGCTCGATTGACAACCCAAATGGCGTCTCCAACCATAATGGCCCACCTCTGGCCAATCCACATCCTTCCTGAGATCCTCACATCAATTTTTGTCCCAAAACAAACACGGGCCCCAGGAACACCCATAAAACCATGGGCTATAGCACACTAATTTAGCTTGAAAATGGCCTATTCGCGTTGTTTCGACTGTTTGACTATCCAACCGATCAATTTTTTGCCCAAAACATGCCCAACCCTTGAGCATACCTAAAAACTTTTGGGCAATAGCACACCAATTTGGCTAAAAGATAGCTTGTTTGAATCATTTTGCCCGTTTTACCACCCAAACGACCGTGCCAACCCCAACGACCCACAAATGGCCAATCCATAGCCTACCTGAGAGCCCCTGGTCGATTTTTACCCTAAAATACAGTCGATCCCTGGGCACACCTAGAAAACGATGGGCTAGAGCACATTGTTTAGCTCGTTTGACCACCCAAATAGCCTTTCCAACCCAAATGGCCAACCCTTAACCAATCCATAGCCCGTCTCAGATCCTCCAATTGATTTTTGGCCCAAAATATTTTGAGTCCCAGGCACACCCAAAAATCATGGGCTATAGCACATCTATTTGGCCCAAAAAAAAGGTCGTTCGCACTGTTACGCTCATTTGACTACCCAAACGACCATGCCAAACCCGATGGCCCACCCCAGATTGCTCCACATCTCGCATTGGAGCTCGTAGCTAATTTTTAACCCAGAACACGCCTGGGCCCCAGGCATATCCAGAAAATAGTGGGCTATGCTACACTAATTTGGCCCAAAAATAGCCCATTCATGTCGTTTCGCCTATTTGACCACCTAAACGATCCCGCATCCCTAATGGCCCACCCTGGCCAATCCACGGCTGTATAGAACCCCCCAATTTATTTTTGGCTCAAAACATACCCGAGCCTCGGGCACACCCAGAAAACTGAAGGATATAGAACACAGATTTGGCCCAAAAATGACTCGTTTGCACCATTTTTTCCATTTAACCACCCAAATGGCCCTGGCTTGGAGCACCTGGTTGATTTTTAGCCCAAAATATTCTTGGGTCCCGGGTACACCTAGAAAATTGTGGGCTATAGCACATCAATTTAGTTTGAAAATGGCATGTTTGCTCTGTATCTTCCATTTGACCACCCAAACACCCCCTCTCCCCAATCGTAATTCCCCACCATTAACTGATCCACAGCCCCGCTAGGAGTCGTCGACAGATTTTTTTTCCCTAAACACGCTTGAGACCTGGACACACCTAGAAAAGCGTGGGCTAAAACACATCGATTTAGCCCCAAAATTGACCTTTTACTCTGTTTTGCTTGTTTGACCACCCTAACGGTCTCACCGACCCCAATGGCCCAACCCTGGCCGATGCACAGTTCACTTAAGAGCCGCTGGTAAATTTTTGACCCAAAACACACCCAAACCCCGATCACACCCTGAAAATCGTGGGCTATAACACACCAATTTGACCTAAAAAATGGCCCATTAATGTTGTTTTGCCCGTTTAAGCACCCAAACTACCCCCGACCTTAATGGTCCAACCTTGGCCAATCCACAGACCTCCTGGGAGCTCCTGATAGATTTTCAAACCAAAACACGCCCGGTCCCCGAGCACACCCAGAAAATTGTAGGGTATAGCACACAGATTTTTCCTTAAAACAACATGTTTCCATTGTTTGACCACATAAATGGCCCCGCCAACCCCAATGGCCCACCCCTGCTGATTTACAACCCATCTGGGATCCCCCAATCAATTTTTAACCCAAAACATGCCCAGGCGTACCTAAAAAAACATGGGCTACAGCACACCAATTTAGCCCTAAAAAGGCACGTTTTTGCTGTTTCTTCCATTTGACCACCCAAACGGCCCTACACAACACCAATGGCCCATCCCTGGTCTATCCACAGCCCATTTGAGAGCCCCCGATCAATTTTTGGCCTAAAATACATTGGGCCCTAGGTGACACCCAGAAAATTATGGGCATTAACATACTGATTTGGCCCAAATATTGCCCATTCGCACGGTCTTACCCATTTGACAACCCAAATGGCCTTGCTGACCCTAATAGCCCATCCTTGGTTAATCCACAGCCCATATGGGATACCCCAGTCTATTTTCAATCCAAAACACTCTTCGGCCCTAGACACACCAAGAAAATCGTAGGCTATATCACACCAATTTAGCCCATTTACTCCGTTTTGCTAGTTTGACCAACCAAACGATCCCGTCAACCCTAATAGCCCACCCATGGCCGATCTATATCCCACCGGGGAGCCACCATTTGATTTTTAGCCTAAAACACACCTATTTCCCATGCATACCTGGAAGAATTGTGGGCTATTACACACCGACCTGTAAATAGCCAATTCATGTTATTTCACTCGTTTGACTACCTAAATGGCCCCGTTGACCTCAATGACCCACCCCTAGCTGATCCACAGCCCTCCTAGAAGCCCCCGATTGATTTTTGGTCAAAAACACTCTTGGACCTCGGGCACACCCAGAAAATCGTGGGCTATAGCACACCGATTTGGCCCAAAAATGGCACGTTCGTATTGTGTCGCCAGTTTGACTTCCCACACGGCCTCGTCGACCCCAATGGCCCACACCTAGCCAATCCACAGGTTGCCTGGGAGCCTTGGTCAATTTTAGGCACAAAACACTCTCGGGCCCAAAGCACTCCTAGAAAATCATAGGCACTACCACATTGATTTATCCCAAAAATGGCCCGTTTGTACCGTTCACCCATTTTACAACCTAAGCAGACCTGCCAACCCTAATAGCCTACCCCTGGCCAATCCACAGCTTATCTAGGATCCCCCAATCAATTTTTGGCATAAAACATGATCTGTCCACGAGCACACCCAAAAAACTATGGGCTATAGCACACCAACTTAGCTCAAAAATGATCCATTCGCGCTGTTTTGCCTATTTGACCACACAAACAGCCCCACCGACCCCAGTATCCAACCCTTGGCCGATCCACAGTCAGCTTAGGGGGCCCTAAACAATTTTTAACCAAAAACATACTCGGGCCCTAAGCTCACCCTTAAAACCGTAGGCTATAGCACACCGATTTGACTTAAAGACAGCCCATTTGTGCTGTTTTGCTCATTTGACCCCCCAAATGACCCCCCGACACAAATGGCCCAACCCTGTCTAATCCACAAATCATCTTGGATCCCCTGGTTGATTTTCGACCTAAAACACGCCTAAGCCTCGGGCACACCCAGAAAATTATGGGTTATAGCCCACAGATTTGACCCTAAAATTAGACGTATGCGCTGTTTTGGTTGTTTGACCTCCCAAATGGCCCCACCGACCCCAATGACCAACCTTGGTCAATCCACAGCTAACCTGAGAACCCCCGATCAATTTTCAGACCAAAATATGCTCGGGCTCACCCAGAACTGATTTGTCCTAAAAAATGCATGTTCTCACAATTTTGCCCCATTTGACAACCCAAATAGACCACCCCGGGTTGATCTACAGCCCACCTGGAGCTCCCAATCAATTTTTGACCTAAAACACACTTGGGCCCCAAAAACACCTAAAACTTATGGGCATTAATACACTGATTTGGCCTGAAAATGGCCTGTTCGCGTGATTTCAACCGTTTGACCACCCAAACGGCCCCACTGACCCTAATATCCTACCCCTGGCCGATCCACAGCCCGTCTGCAAGCCCTCGATCAATTTTTAGCTGAAAAATGATTGGGATACGAGCACACCCAAAAACCTTTGGGCTATAGAACACCAATTTAGCCCAAAAATGGTCCGTTGTGTTTTACTCTGTGTATTGGAAAAACATGGAAGACGATCCAAAATTGGAGTGCATAATCTGTGTGTACTATTTTATCCCCCCTTCCCTTTTGTTGTCCTTCCCTGTCTATTTCCAGTATATGTATATGTGTTTCTATTCACTATGTGTGAATTTCAGTGAGGGTAAGTATCAATTCCCTTTTCCAATGAGGTATGTGCATGTATGTAAGAGCGTGTGTATATATGAGATTTTGTGTGTATTATTTCTGTGTATGTGGTGTGTATATCATTGTCTGTTAAGCGAGTATATGTGAGTGATCCAAAATAAGAAATAAAATATCACCTAAGAGGGAGGGGGTTAAAGGGTATATAGGTTGAGGGTGGAGTGGGGTAGGGGTGGGGTAGTGAGGTGGTTAAGTTAGGTGGGTTGTTGAAATTTAATTAGTTGAGTGGTTAATTTGTTTAGAATTTGGTTATTTTTTGTCCTTTTGTGAAAAAATTATCACATGTAAACTCTCGGAAGGGACAAAATTAGGTGTCTACATGCATCGTTTTGCTCGTTTGACCACCTAAATGGCCCCGCCGACCCTGCCCAACCCTAGTCGATCAACAGCCCGCCTGGGAGACCCTATCAATTTTTTACCCAAAAAGGCGCTTGGCCCTAGGTACACCCTTAAAACCGTGGGCTATAGCACACCAATTTGGCCTAAAAATAGCCAGTTAACTTCGTTTGACCACCGAAATGGCCCCCCAACACCAATGGCCCACCCATGGCTAATCCGCAGCACGCCTTAGATCCCCTGGTTGATTTTCAGCCTAACACATGCTCGGGCCCCAGGCACACCTAGAAAACCGTGGGCTATAGAACACCGACTTTACCCAAAAATGGTCAGTTCTTGTCGTTTCGCCCAATTGACCACCCAAATAGCCCCCACCGACCCCAATGGTCACCCCTGGCCGATCCACTTTCTGCCTAGGAGCCCCCGATCGATCTTCAACCAAAAACACGCTCGTGCTCTAGGCCCATTGAAACACCCCGTACTTTTACCTAGCTTAAATTCATCCCAAAAATGTCAAAGACTTTCTTTAAAAGATGAATGCACTTTTATACATGTGGAATTTTAAAGATTTATGGCCATTTTAGTAAGACAGTGTACCACCTGAGCCATCATCACGTCGCGGAGCAAGCCAAAATGGCAATTGTCAAAAACCAGTGAGCATCCACGATATTAGAACTTCACACCAAGGCTCAATTTAAGAATTGTCCTTTTTCAGTGTTCCAACGCAATACCACTGCATCGCACTGAACTTTCAGGTCTCAATCAAAGTAGCAACGCGATATTACCGCATCGCGCCACCATGCAATTTCCCAGTTCTAATTTTTCAGTGGATTGGCGCAATAGTGGCACGTTGCATCAAGGGTTCAGATCGGGAAATTTCAGGAAAAATTAAAGTTGCGCCCAGGGTTGAAACAATCTTTTCCCAAGATTTAATTATTCCTACATATGGGAATTAATCCCTAAAAACGTCCTTAGCTACTTATTATTCAATTCATCCCCAAATTAAAAAGCATTCTCTCTCAAAGAGGCAACAACCTTAGTTCAAAAAATCAAGATCAAATCTAAGGATTTCTTCCAAGAACCTTCAAGAAATAATCTTCCAAGGTATGTTAGATGTTCATCCATGGATCCTTACCTTCCATGGAGCCCAAGAATCCTTTTCCAAAATACAAGATTTATGATTTCCATATTTGAATTAGATTGAATACAAGTTCATGATGTTGTTTGAGTTTTAATCCATGATTTAGATTACAAGTTATAAGAATTGATTCCAGTATGTGTTGAATTACATGATAGTCATGATAAACCACTTCAATTTAGAAGTTGATTGTTGTAACCATGTTAACCCTAAGTGTTTATGATTTAATGAATCAAGTATGCTTCTTATGTGTTTGATAAATTGACTATGAGAATAAAATAATGTCATTATAGCATGCTAACATGTATTCCCCACCATGTACAAATTAATGCATTACAAGTGTTTGATGAAATGTCTCTATGAATGAATTATTACCAAGTGAACATTGTTATGTTATTCAAGATGATGTTATACTTTACTTCTTATGCTATCAAGTCCTGGGGATATTAAATACATGACAATTTAGTTGTTTACCTAGAGCCAGTGTCAGCTATAAAATAGTATCAGTCATGCCATGATCAATAGTACTCTCAGTCAATTACAGAACTCAGTCAGTTTCAGAACTTAGGAAAACTCTGTATCAGTTCAATCCAGTTCAGTATGATCAGATAAATGTCTTTTATTTAGGAGTAGGATTCAGCATCGAGCGAGCCTAGGGATGGGGGCACACTCATTAGTTAGGACTAGGTCCCTCAAAGCAATCCCTAAGTTCCAGAACTACGTATCCAGCGTGGGTTATGAGATATCACTCGTTAGGTAGAACTGACATACTCAGGGATCATCCACTAGCTTAGGACTGATCTCAAAGGTCACCCATTAGTTAGGACTGACTCTACAGTAGTTGTCTTTACCCATGGAACAGTACTGACACCCTTCTAATTAGGGTTATAGATTGGACCCCAACTCAGTTACGTTATCTTATTTGGGGCATGTCGGTTAGATGATTACCTCCCACAGTTTCAGTTTCAGTCTTCAGTCTAGAACTTAGTTCAGTTCTACAGCATCAGGTGTGTCAGACACAGTTATCAGTATCAGTAATTCAATTATTAGTAACTTTTGATGTCAATTATACATTTATTAGAACTAGTACTTAGCTTCATAAAAACTCAGTTATAGTATACACGAACTCTTATATTCAGTTAATCTATATCATTTAGTTTGTTATTGTTCATTCATATGAACCCTTGCATTCAGCTTACCTCATTTAGCATACCAGTACATTCCCACATACTGATCGCATACCCAATTTTTGTGCTATGATGTTTCATATCATAGGTTCGGACGCTCAGCCTCCTGACTGCGCTTAGCTAGATTCAGTCAGTAGTAGCAGATTTAGCAGTAAGTCCTCATCTATTGAGGATATATTTTTTTTATTTTAGTATTTCTGTTTAGCAGTAGCTCAGTAGTTAGAGTTAGTTGGGGGCTTGTCCCATCAACTCTTCTTTTCAGACAGATTTAGTTAGAGGCTTTTCGGACTAGATTTTTAGACAACATTCAATTTTACAGATGTTATATTTTATCAGTATTTTAGATGTTTTGAACCTTATAGAATTTCCTCCCATTTTTCGCATTAATTACAGTACTATTATTTAGTACTCGAATAGATATCATTCATGGGTTAGCTTATGATCCTTCAGGGTCGTAAGCACCGTGTAATGACTAGGGGGTAGTCCTGGTCGTAACACACACCTAGAAAATCGTGGACTATAGCACACTGATTTGGCCCAAAAATGGCCCATTCACGCTATTTCACCTGTTTGACCACCCAAACGGCCACGCCGACCCTAATAGACACCCCTGGCCGATCCATAGCTCACCTAGGAACCCCGGTATATTTTCAGCTCAAACACGCTAGGGCCTCGGGCACACACAGAAAAATGTGGAATAATGCTAATTGATTTTGCCCAAAAATGGCCTGTTCACGACATTTTGCCCGTTTGACCACCAAAATAGCCCTATCGACCCTAATGGCCTACCCTAGGCCAATCCACATCATGCTTGGGAGCCACCGATCAAATTTAGTCCCAAAACACGCTCGAGCCTCGAGCACATCCAGAAACTGTGGCTATACTACACCGATTTGACCCAAAAATGGTCCGTTCTAGCTGTTTCACTCATTTTACCACCCAAACGGCCCCACCGACCCTAATGGCCCACACCTGGCCGATCCACAACCCACATGAAAACCCTTAATTAATTTTTGTATCAAAATACGCTCGAGCCCCGGGCACACCCAGTGGGCTATAGAACACCTATTTGGCCTAAAAAAAGCTCGTTTACACTATTTTGCATATTTGTCCACCCAAACGACCAGGCCAACCCAGTGTCCTACCCTTGACTGATCCTCAGCCCACATGGTAGGCCCCGATCTATTTTCGGCCCAAAACACGCTCGAGCTCCGGGCCCACCCAAAAAAGCATTGGTTATAGAATGCCAATTTGGCCCCAAAAAGGCCCATTCATACTATTTCACTCGTTTAACTACCCAAACGGCCTCGCCGACCCTAATGGTTGAACCCTGGACGATCCACAGCCAACTTGGGAGCCTTTGGTTGATTTTTGGTCTAAAACAATCCTGGGCCCCAAGAACCATGAAAATCATGGGCTATAGCACACAAATTTGGCCCAAAAACAACACGTTCACGTTGTTTTGACCATTTGACCACCCAATTGGCCTCGCCGACCTCAATGGCCTACCTCTGTCCAATTCACAGCCCATCTGAGAGCCTCCGATCAATTTTCAACCTAAAAAACTCCCGCGCCACAAACACACACCTAGAAAATCGTGGGCAATAGCATACCTATTTGGCCCATAACTGACCCATTTGTGCCATTTATCCTGTTTGCCCACCCAAACAGCCCCACCGACCGTAATGGCTAAACTCTAGCCGATCCACAGCCATCTTGGGAGCCTCAGATCTATTTTTAGCCCAAAACAAGCCTGGGCCCCAGGCACACCCTGAAAATCATGGGTTATTGCAAACTGATTTGGCCCAAAAATGGCTCGTTCGCACCGTTTTGCCTATTTGACCACTCAAATAGCCCCACCGATCCCAATAGCCAACCCCTGGCAAATCCACAGCCCGTCTGGGATACCCCAATCAATTTTTGGCCCAAAGCACACCCAGGCACAGCCAGAAAATCGTGGGCTATAGAACATCAATATTGCCTTAAAATGACTCGCTCACATCGTTTAGCCTGATTGATAACCCAAATGGCATCTCCGACCATAATGTCCTATCCCTAGCCGATCCACATCTTTCCTGAGATCTCTCCATCGATTTTTGGCCCAAAACACGCACGATCCCCAAGCACACCCATAAAACTGTGGGCTATAGCACACTAATTTAGCTTGAAAATGGCCCGTTTGCATTGTTTCACCCGTTTGACCACCCAACCAATCAAATTTTTGCCCAAAACACACCTAAAACCCAAGCAAACCCAAAAAATTATGGACTATATCACACCAATTTAGCTAAAAATAGCCTGTTTGCATTGTTTTGCCTATTTTACCACCCAAATAACCCTGTCAATACCAACGACCCACGAATTGCCAATCTATAGCCTACCTGAGAGCCCGTGGTTGATTTTCAGCCCAAAACACACTCGGGCCCTGGGCACACCTAGAAAATCGTGGGCTATAGCACTTCGATTTATTTCAAAAAGGGCTCGTTCACTCTGTTTATCTCGTTTGACCACCCAAACAGGCTTGCCGACCCAAATGGCCCACCCCTGACCAATCGATAGCATGCCTATGATCCCCTAGTTGACTTTTAGCCTAAAATATTTTAAGCCCCAAGCAGACCCAAAAAGTCATGGTCTATAGCATATTGATTTGGCCCAAAAATAGCCCGTTCGCCCTGTTACACCCGCTTGACTACCCAAACGACCACGCCAAACCCGATAGCCCACCCCAGATCACTCCACATCTCGAATGGGATCCCCTAGTCAATTTTTGACCCAAAACACACACGGACCGTTTCACCCGTTTGACCACCTAAATGGTACCGTCGACCCCAATGGCCCACCGCTGGCCAATTTAGATCAAACTAACTAAAAATATCTTACATAAAGAAATATTACTAGCACAATCACAATTTAATGTCATATTTCAATTTTTTAGTGAATGACAGGATATTTCATTAACTTTGTGAAAACAATTTGAATTCATTAGGTCAGATTCAAAGAACTACGTACATTTCATCTTCTCCAGACCTCACTGTGTGGGAATATACTGAGTTGTTGTTGTTATAGGTCAAATTCAAGGAACTATAGTCACTAGCTAAATTAGCTAGTGAATCTGTTTGTTTAAATATAAATCTGAATAATTCTTTGAGAGCTATTTAAATTTTTTTGGATATAATAAATAATTGTAGACACTTATTGAACTAGCATAAAAATTTAATATTACTGAAAGATATATTTATTACTAATAAAAGAAATTTGAAAGATATATTTATTACTAATAAAAGAAATTTGATCTCCTAAATAAAATAAGGCGAGTAAAGTAAATTGAAAAAGAGAAGTCGAGGATAGCGTAATTGAGAAGAAGTGGCAAAAAAAAACATATCAGATAGAATCTATACAAGAAATCAATCACCTGAACAATATCATTAAAAATAGAATTATCACGAATTTTGCACGTAATTTTTTATTTATATTTTTTGGTAAGAAATAGATCCATTCATTTAGAGATTAAGGGGTAGAAGTTTGTGCTCCTGACAGGAGGAGGAGACAAAGGACAGTTGTTCGAGGCCACAACCCAGCCTTGTAGGATAATGGGCGGATTAGTGCTCCTAGTTGATAAAGGAGCCAAAAATAAACTGTTTAGGGTCATATCCCGACCCTGTAGGAAATTAGAATTGTTTTTAATTTTTCGCTGGGTATAGGACCCAGAACAGTCAACTTGGATAGAAGCGGCTACAAAAGGGGGGCATTTCCCGTAGGATTTTTGCACGTAATTTAAATGTATGAAAACCTATAAAATATAGAAATAAGACATAAATGTCAAAAATAAAAAAAAAATGATAAATTTTAAATAGCTTCCTCAATCGGTGTAAAATAACCATATTACCACAACAATAAAAGTTTTTTATTTGGAATAATTGGTTTATAGCTCTAGTATGTTCACATCGATGCACTTTAGAAACCCTTCTCAACTTTAATTGACAACTAATAAATTAAATTTCTAAAACTTGAACGTACTTAGTTTTGCTTTGTTATTTAATTTTGTCGCCGTTTTTTTTTTTTTTTTGGCTTTTCGTTCACCTATACATTGATGTTTCAATTTGGCAAGTATTTTGATTTTGAATTCCTACCCATCTCTAATAAATGTTGAGAGACTAGTAACAAGATTGTCAAATGCTTGATTATTCCTTTTTCTTTCTCTTTTTTTCTTGTTACAACCCTGCTTCAAAGAGATTTCTCTCGAATTGACGGTTTATCAAAAACAAGTTCTTTGTCCAAATTAACAAATTGGGCAAAAATGGTAGAGTAACATTAACTCAAAAAATTGAGTTTATTAATAGTAAAGTCGATTTTGTATATCAAGAAGACTTTTAATAGAGTGCAAAAAATTCAAACAACATTTTTGAGTCCCTTCACAGTTTAAGTAAATCAACTATTTATCAAAAACAAGTTCTCCACCCAATTTAGAAATCGTAGTGTTCAGATTGTCATCTTCAGCTTACTCTAATTCTCCACGTTATTAATAATTTGTTACAAGTAGTTACTTTATAATATTATGCTCATATTAATGTAGTTTATTATTTTCTTAATACTTGAAATTAGCGGAAGTAAATAGTTATTAAATTCTAATTTTAAATAATCAAAAGCTAAATGCATGTGAGGCAAGTGCGGTTAAACTAGTATGAGAGAGAGAGAGAGAGAGTATTTTTAGTTTCAAATTTCAATAATTTAATTTGTTCCAAATTTGGACTCATTAGTATTAAAGGAAGATCTTACTTTATGCGAGCATGAATTGTGGGATTTAAATAATTGATTGATCTAAATTTTTATATTTAATTTCACAGTAGATCCGATATATATATATATATATATTATATATGGCCATAAGAATATATCAATGTTTTATGTCCTTCCGCAATTTTGAATGAATATATGGTATATCTAATTTAAGTTTGATATAATGAAAGCATAACAGTTATTGTAAAAAAATATTTTTTCCCCTTTTTCGATACAAAACTATAGAGAGAGAGAGAGAGTCGGAGTATTTTATGGTTCAATTTTCGATAATTTTGTTTATTTTAACTTTGGCATCATTAATATGAAGGAAAGATCTTACTTTGTGCGAGCATGAATTATGAATTTAAATAATTGATTGATCTAAATTTTTATAATTAATTTTATATATGTATATGTATATGATTCGAACATATTGAACATCTATTGTGAAATTAGTTGAAGAACATAGTTATTAAATTTTACTTTTAAACAATTAAAAGTTACACGTGTGAGGCACGTGTTGTTAAACTAGTATGTAGAAAGAGAGAGAGTTGAGTATATTTTGTTTCAATATTTGTTCCAGATTTGGACTCATTAGTATGAAAGGAAGATTTTACTTTGTGCGAGCATGAGCGAATAAGTCAACTTCAAAGTGAATTTTTTGTGCGAAGATTACGTTATGACCCGTGGCCGCCTGCCTGGTGGGGGCGGCTCCTCCGTTGTGAGTAAATAGAAAACCCGACTCTACGAACCTGAGGAAAGGCTGCTGGCATATATATATATATATATTGAAATTAGTTAAAGTACATAGTTATTAAATTTTAATTTTAAATAATTAAATATTACACGTGCGAGGTACGTGCTGTAAAACTAGTACGTAGAGAGAGAGAGAGAGAGAGTTGAGTATTTTTTATTTCAAATTTCAATAATTTTATTTGTTCCAAATTTGGACTCAGTAGTATGAAGGGAAGATCTTACTTTGTGCGAGCATGAATTGTTGATTTAAATAATTGATTGATCCAAATTTTTATATTTAATTTCATAGTAGATTCTAAATATGCACGAATCACAAATGAAAGAGAAAAATGATGTGTAATACCCCGCACTATTCTTATTCGCGTTTAGCTCCTAGTGTGTCAAGGGTCAACTATAAAAGTAAATAACTCTTGATACGTGTAGAATTTTTCAGCTCCAGACCCATCAAATTGTAGAGAATTGAATCAGCTTTTCAATGATACCAATTTCACCTAAATTCAATACCCGATTGAGAAGGTATGACACTTTTAGAGAAACTATAGGCCAACGTAATAGCACCACGTCGCGGTGGAGGAAAATTCACAATTGTCCTATTTCCAGTTAAGCACCGCGATTACGCTGCATTGCGGTGAACACCAAAATCCCGTTCATCCCCTTCCAGTAGCTCACCGTGATTGGACAATATCGCGCCATAAATCGCGGTGGAGAATAGCACCGCATCGCGGTGGAGTGCAAAATGGCGCTCGTCCTTTTTCTAATGACAGAACGTGATTACGCCACATCGCGCTGCCGTGTAAAATTGGTATTTTTAGTTTCGAACTTATTTTATCAAAGGGCAACGTAGTCTTTTCCCAACTCCCCAATTCGTGAAAAATACTAGATTAAACCTTTTCTAAGCCTAATACACTCATAATTCATCAAATTACTCTCTAAGAAGTCCTAGAACTTCAAATTTCAATCCTTAAGTAATCCAAATTCCACCATTCTTTGTCCAAGATAACCCAAGATTCAAGATTCTCAATTCAAGATCTTCAAGAAACATTCTTCAAGAGCACAAATAGAAACACAAAGTTCAAGCTTCTTCATTTATTCATCAATTAAGATATGTGGGGTACAAGTATAATTCTATCATCCTTGTGCCCAAAATTAGTTTTAGAGTTGAATTTTATATGAAATTATATAAATTTCAGTCTAGGGTTTATACCCACTTATTACAATGTGAAGATTATGAGATTTTGAGATATTCAGATGTTGAATTTCATGTCTACTTTCGTATTTTATATGCATTACAGAAATTTTCAGATTTAGAATTGAATTATCAATATTTTCATTATCAAGCATGAACTTTATGATGATTTGACAAACAATTGATGTATAGGTTACTAGCCCTAGTTTGAATGTTGATATTCCCAGAAGATTATGCTTTAAACATCCCATGATTAGTTATATTCAGATTTTGAACAAAGATTTGATCTTTTGATCTCAGTTTAGATATGAAATCCACTTTACAAATTTAACTACAGTTTACAGTGAACCGATTCACAAGTGGTTTTCATTATAAACCTTATAATAGTTTTAAAAGTAGATTTCCAATAGAATGAGCATATAGATTAAAGGGAGTACTATTTAGCACCGAGTTGGGCATGTTCACATGGCCCAGAACTACAAGCCAACGTAGGTACAAATTATCAGATTATTCTCATTTCTATATGGATGACAGTTAAAGATATGATCTCTTATCTTAGGTTATACTCTTTGGCAAGGGTATGACACCTCTCCCCAATATGATATTTTCCTATAGGGAACTAAACGATGGATACTATGATAGCTCACATAGTGTATATCGGTTAGAAGAACCTTCCTACAGAAAATATTAATCCTAATATAAAAGAATAACATAATAGCTTTTAGAAACTATGTGTAAAGGCTCACGATTTTACTCAGATATTATTTTACATAAGTCACTAGCCATGAGGTTTCAGCTTTCAGTTTATAGATACAAAGGTGAGTCCTTTTACACTTAGCCTTCATGATTTGAAAACAGACTTACTACGATTCTACTCATTCCATTAGCAGAAAAAGTAAATGTACAACTTTTAGAACTAAGTATGATGACTCACAAGATTTATACATTATGTTTTTTCACCATGATTCATGATTTTCAGCTTTTAGTTATTCCAGCCAATGTGAGTTATTTATACTTAGCATGCATCCTTTTACAAGCTTATATGAACATTGAGATATTGTTTTACTTATGCATTCACCCCCACATGCTCAGTACATTTCAAAAGTACTGATCCACATATACGTCTATGTGCTACATTTTTTAATAATGTAGGTACTAGTTCAGTTGTAGTCCATACACCACGATCGGATAGTTGCAAATTCCTGCCAGCAGATGATGACTCCTCTTACTTCAGGGACTCCAGTTAGATCTTATTATGTACTTTACTTTCTTACTCATATGTATTTATTAGTAGTAGTTGGAGTCGCGTCCCAACTATCTATGGTCAGTATAGTAGAGGCTTCATAGATGTCAGTTAGAGTCAGTCATGTAATTTCAGTAAGTTCTTTAGTTTTTATCAAAATATAAAATTGCATCAGTATTGTATTTTTCTCAGATTTCATCATGATTTTATTTCCGCAGAGTAAACTCAGTCATTTTATACATATTTAAATCAGTTGCTTAATAATATGCCAATGCAAGGGTTAGCTTAGGATCCCTTGTGGTCCTAAGAACCATGTGACGACTAGGGGGTAGTCTCGGGTTGTTACAAACGTGGTATCAAAGCACAGAGTTCAAGTGACCTAGGGTGTCTATGAATTCGTGTCTAGTAGAGCCTTTCAGAATGATATAGAGACGTCTGTACATTTCTTCGAGAGGCTACAGGGCATTTAAGAAATTTTCTTTTTCTTTTATACTCTAGATCATGCAGTAAAGTTGTTCTCTTATAAACTCTTGTCTATTCATGTATTACCCTAAAATTCTCCATTTATGACTTTCTGAGATAATATGAGTACTAGATTCCAATTTCTCCCAAGATAATGCTCTCAAATTTACTATTAGTAACTTCAGAAGTCACACAAAAGGGCTTGAGAGGATCTCGCTAGTGTGTTACAAGTTCCTTAAGTTGAAAGATTATTTCTTCATCCATATGACTTGTGCAGTTAAGACGGAATCTGTTATGAATTCAGATTCCTCATTAACCTTTTTTATCCAGATGATGCTCATGAGAGGAGATAGTATGAACCTAAAGTGTTAAATAGAGTTTAGATTTGAGGGATGTTATGACCTTGAGTGTTATGATTTATAAGTGGAACCTTCTTATAATTTGAAGTATGGGTTTAGAAATGAAGAGACAAGAAAGATGGTAATGGTGATTGATCGAAAGTATATAGATGAGCTTATGCGTGTTATAGGTTTTGTGTTAAAGTGAAATGTCCTTGTGTGTTAGTTTAGAGGTAATGAATATGGTACAAGTTCCTTGTTAGAAGGTAGAGAAAGAGCAATTAGTTAAGGTGAATTGATGTTTGCTTGAAGTATGAACGGAGTTATTAATGGTACTTCTTTTTTTAGAAAAATATTGAATTAATGAAAGTATTTGGTGGTTTAGTATTGTTAATTTAGGCTTCCCTTGAGGTTGCAAAAATAAGTTTAGTTGAAACTTATAGAGCCATGAAAGTAATTTAGATATATAGATGGGTAAGTACTATAGATGTGTGTAAGAGGGGTGTGCTAACTAATTTTAATAGAGTATACCATAGGATTATGATTGATTATGGTTGTTATGGGGCTCTATTAGACTAGTGTTTCTTGATGTCTTATTTTATAGCTTCCAAGTAAGAATAATATGTGAGACTAGACGGATTAATCATGTCTAGCACTAGACACTGAGTTTGAATAGTGGATGATCATAAAGGTGGAAATAATGATTGTTTGGTTAGTGGTGCTAGTTATATGGAGGTGAACTAATAGGCTTGAACATTGCATGTAAGAATTTAAGTTTGTTGATTTGATATTTAGCATGATGTTATAGGTATGATGTAGAGGTGTACCCAAATTGATATGGGGTTGCATTATTTTTTAATTTTATTAAGTGTTGTGTATGATTAATAGTACCCTTGAGTTTGTTAAGTGGAAGGAGGTTAGTTATATAGTTCATAGTGTTCCTAATAGCTAAGTTAAAGGAGTTATGGATAGATGGTGTTGAGTCTTTTAAGTATGATTTTGATTCTCATGTTTAAGTTTAAAGGTGTGATATTAGTAGGCTATGAAGGGAAAAGAAATGGATTATGTGTTTATTGAGACCAATATATTGTTGAAAAATGGGGTAAGTATGTGATGATTGCTGAAGCTAAAGAAGAGTTAAGAATAATATATATCAAGGAGGTGTTCAGGAATGAAGTTAGTATAGTTTGTTAAAAGGTTGGGAATGTCCATGTTAAGTGTTAGAATCTAAGTATGGATCCTTGAACATTGAGCTAATAGAAAGTAGAGTTGAAGAACTAGATGGTGTGAACTCATGGCATGGTGATACTCCCGAAGATTCTAAGTTAGTAAGTGTTCGAGAAATTATATGATGACTGTTGGGGCTATGAAAGATAGAGTTGTATCTCACAAGGAAGTATTAGAAGTGGGTATTACACTTTCAATTGTTGTCTTTCAGAGTAAGTTTATTAGTTACGTGTATCATTGTATTCCAGACTCTAGAGTGGAGTGAGTGTAGTTCAGTTTAGAGTTTAGTAAAGGGTTCCACAGACTTAGAATGATGGTTCAAAGCTAAGGGGGAGATGATAGAACAACTAACCAAGTCAAGCTCTCAGATTCTAGTAGGGATGTCAGTATATTGCAGAACATCCGTAGGGGAAGAAGATATCTGACCCATTCTTATCCCGGTGCAATATTTTCAGTCATCACAGTATCTACTCATGCCTTACAAGTCATCTTCATGACCATATTCATATTTATGCATCTCATAGAAAAATTATGTACACTTCCAGTTCCCAATATGAGGAATTCCAATTCATTCAGTAGTTGGAATCACATTCCATAAGTTATGAACTACAAATTCAGGTCATTCACCTCATAATTCATGTACTCATGCTTTACGGTATGTTCAGTTCCAGTACTCATGCGGCACCCCTAACGATCAGCAAAATTCAGATTTATATCATGTACATCCTCAGATTAGATCTGTTTAATGAATCCATGTTGTGAATACTCTATTCCTCAAACCTCAGTAAAGTGTCAAGTTATACTTAGTATCCCTTCATGTTTCTAGTCCTGATATTCCAACCTTTTATTGACCTCCCCTTAGGTCAAGATAGTGATGATGAACAATTGTGTAGATAGGAGAGAGTAAATATGTTATGTTGGGAAAGATGGTTGTATGCTTGTTTTATGTAAGTCTATAAGTGAAGGAATATTAAGGTGAAGCTTTTTGTGTATGACTTGGTTAGTTGAGAATATTTTATGCGTGTTTTCTTAAGAATAGTGCATGGAAGTTGTTATTGATAGAGGTGTTAGAGAATATGAGAAAGATATTTTTATGGATGTTTGTTTAGAAGCGCATATGTGGTTATGAAGATAGGCTTGAATGTCATGTTGGTACATAAGAGGATAGGTGCATTGGGCACTAATGAATTTCTAGTAAGAGGCTGAATTTAGTTGTTAAAGTAATAAGAAGAATTATCCTAGAGGTGAGTAGTTATGACAATGCATGGGGTATTGAACTCATGGTTCAGACTAGTATTATGGTGTTATGTGCAGTACCATGAAATTTTGAGTTAGGCTTGATCATGGCGTGATAATTTAGTTCAGTTTAGACTTTTGTAGAGGGATTTATCAATGCCCATGTGAGAGTTATAAGTTAAATCAAATGAGTATGGTATTTAAGGGGAATAGTATAGTTGAGAGAGTATTAGAGAAGTGTTGTTAAGCTTGAAAGTAAGAAGTTGCATTGCTTAAGACCTAGTAATTCTATCCTAGCTTATGATTTATAGGTTTATGTTTCATGTTATAGAGTTGTAGCAATGTTCTAATTTCTTATTTAGATATCTTGTTCAGATCACGCCCAGAGTTCTTTTCTCCTTAATATCGTTACAACTTCCTAGAAGAGTGTTAAAGAAATACCCCATTTGGGTGTGAGCATTCAGTATGATCCAGTCCATATAGCCTGCAATCCAATTTAGCAATCAAACAGATAAGCTCCTACAGATTTTCAACTTTCCATCTAGTCATACTACCCAAAGTTTCGCGAGTAAGGCCATTCCATGAGGTAAAATGTCTGCATTTGTGTAAATTACGAATTCAGCTCAGTCTAGGCATCAGGAATTAGTTTCAGATTCAGATATTTAGTCATGATTCAGTTCATAAGTATTTAGTGAATGATCTTAGTTTTCCAAGTATTCCAGCTCAGACAGTGTAATACCCATTGTATGATCTTACCCTCATTATCTCATGATTTGTGCCTACATAATTTATTATTTCGTATTTCTATACATATGATTGCATCATGAACACGTCAAGTGAATTCTAAACTATCAGCCTAGATCAGCTTCTTATAATAAGTAAAGGCAAGTCAGCTCAGAGATCAACTTCATGATAAAGGTTTCTACTGTTTCAGACTTATTCAAGTAAGTATGTTCCTGGATGTGCATGTTCAGTATATGATCTCTGTTACCTTAGTTCAGAACTCTCAGTCTAGTCAGTCTCATTCAAGGACGAATGTTCCCAAGAGGGAGATATTGTAATATCCCGCACTTTTTTTAGTCATGTTTAGCTCCTGGTGTGTTAAGGGTCAACATTAAAAGTAAATAACTCTTGATACGTGTATAATTTTCCAGCTCCATACCCACAAAACTATAGATAATTGAATCATCTTTCCAACGATACCAATTTTTCCTAAATCCAATACCCGATTGAGAAGTTATGACACTTTTAGTGAGAAATTGTAGGCCGACGCGATAGCACCGCATCGCAGTGAAGGGCAGATTCGCACTTATCCTCTTTCCATTGAAGCACCGCAATTATGTTGTGTTGCGGTGAACACCAAAATCATGTTCATCCCTTTCCTGTAGCTTACCGCGATTAGCCAATGCCGCGCTAGAAATCACGGTGGAGAATAGCACCGCATCATGGTGGAGTGCAAAATAGCACTCGTTCTTTTTCCAGTGACGCAACATGATTGCGTCGTGTCATTCCAAAGTGCAAAATGGAAATCGTCCCTTTTCAAGTAAGCCACTGCGATAACACCGCGGTGCAAAATCAGGATTTTTAGTTCCGAACTTATTTTTTCAAAAAGGTAACTAAGTCTTTTCCCAAGCCCCAAATTCATGAAAAACACTAGATTAAACCTATTCTACGCCTAATACACTCATAATTCATCAAATTACTCTCCAAGAAACTCTAGAAATTCAAATTTCAAACCTTAAGAAATCTAAATTCCACCATTTTTTTTTCAAGATAACCCAAGATTCAAGATTCTCAATTCAAGATCTTCCAGAAACAATCTTCAAGAGCACAAATAGGAACTCAAAGTTCAAGCTTCTTCATTTATTCATCAATTAATGTATGTGGGGTTATGAACAAGGATAATTCTTTCATCCTTGTGCCCAAAATTACTTTTAAAGTTGAATTTTATATGAATTTTAGTCTAGGGTTTATATCCACTTATTACTATTTGAAGATTATGAGATTTTGAGAGATTTAGATGTTGAATTGCATGTCTACTTTCGTATTTTATGCGTATTATAGAAATTTTCATATTTAGAATTGAATTATCAATATTTTCATTATCAAGCATGAACTTTATGATGATTTGACATGAAATTGATGCATGGGTTATTAGCCCTACTTTGAATGTTGATATTTCAAGAAGATTATGCTTTTAAGCATCCCATGATTAGTTATATTCAGATTTTGAATAAATATTTAATCTTTTGATCTCAGCTTAGATAGGGAATCAACTTTACAAATTTAACTATAGTTTACAGTGAACAGATTCACAAGTGGTTTTCATTATAAACCCTTATAATAGTTTTAAAAGTGGATTTCCTACAGAATGAGCATACAAATTAAGGGAGTAGTATTTAGCACTAAGTTGGGTATGTTCACATGCCCTAGAAATACGAGCCAATGTAGGTACAGATTATCATATTATTCTCATTTCTATATGGATGACAGTTACAGATGTGATCACTTAGCTTGGGTTATACTCCTTGGCAAAAATATGACACCTCTCCCCAACGTAAGGTTTCCTCATAAGGGAACAAGATGTTGGACACTATGATAGCAGATAGTGTATGTCGGTTAGAAGAACCTCCCTACAGAAAAGAGTAATCCTAACAGAAAAGAATAACAGAACAGCTTTTAGAAACTAAGTGTAAAGGCTGACTATTTTACTCAGATATTATTATACATAAGTCACTAATCATGAGGTTTCAACTTTTAATTTATAGATACAAAGGTGAGTCATTTTACACTTAGCCTGCATGATTTGAAAATAGACTTACTTCGGTTCTACTCATTTCATTAGCAGAAAAAGTAAAAGTACAGCTTTTAGAACTAAGTGTTATGACTCACAAGATTTATACAGTATGTTTTGTCACCATGATTCATGAGTTTTACCTTTCAGTTATTCCAGCCAATATGAGTCATTTATACTTAGTATGCATCCTTTTACAAGTTTATATGAACATTGAGATATTGTTTTACTTATGCATTCACCCCCACTTGCTCAGCACATTTCAAAAGTACTGATCCACATACGTCTATGTACTACATTGTTTAATAATGTAGGTACCATTTCAGTTGTAGACTATATACCACGATCGGACAGTTGCAGATTCCAGGCAACAGATGATGAGTCCTCCTACTTCGAGGAATCCAGTTAGATGTTATTATGTACTTTATTTTCTTACTCATATGTATTGATTAGTAGTAGTTGAAGTCGCGTCTCAGCTATCTATGGTTAGTATAGTAGAGGCTTCATAAATATCAGTCAGAGTCAGTCATGTAATTTGAGTTCGCTCTTCAGTTTTTATCAGAATGTAAAATTGTATCAGTATTGTATTTTTCTCATATTTAATCATGATTTTATTTTCGCACAGTAAACACAGTTATTTTATATAATTTTAAATCATTTGTTTAACAGTATGCCAGTGCAAGGGTTAGCTTGGGATCCTTTGTGGTCCTAAGCACCGTGTGACGACTAGGGGGTAGTCTCGGGTTGTGATGATAGGCGAATTTACGCGCCTATATCAATATATTTTGCCCATATTTTAGCCTAGTTTTGAGAACTAATTATCTATTTCATACACTTTTAGTCCTTTTTCCTGTAAATGAGCTAACAAATGTGATTAGGAAAGTTTCAGGTATAAATGATGCAAAATACAGCAATTTATGGCTTACTTGACGCAAAAGAAAGCTCACAAACGAGATGGAAAGGAGCTGGACGCATAAAGGACTAAATCTGCTGCATGGAAAATCTGTCCCGGGCTAAAACAGCATTTCTGAAGACTTTGGGACTTACAGACACAAAGCTGGATTTTTGCCATAATACATTAACCTAGTGCAATTAGGTTATGTATTTCATTATTCTATTTGGATTATAACTTTGTAACCTTACCCTAGTACATTTGGGTCAAGGATTTCATTAGTATATTAGGATTTGGTTATTTATTTCATTAGCTTAGTAGGAGTAGGATAGGAGTATTATAAATACCCTATCATGTTAGAGATTTTCAATTAACTCTTAACTTAAGACATCTTCCTACAATACATTCTTAATTCTTCATTCTTCTATTCTTAAATTCCACAACAAGAGAATCGTTACTTGCTACGGAATCACTAAAACCACACGCCAAATACCTACTATTCACGCCATCCACCATGCAAAACGTGATATCCTTCGCATTCATGGGTAACTAAACCTCTTAGTTGGGGTTATGGAAGCCGAATGAGTTACTATCTATTGCTATGAGCTTGTGAGTTCAAGACACGTATATTGCTTATATCATTATTCTCTTCATCTTAAAACTACAATCTTTGCGGTTCAAACACAAGAACACGCCATTCTAACATCTAACCTGTTCGAGAGAAAGGTTATTTGTCTAGAAAAGAAGACGCATAGACCAACGCCAGTCTAACATTTAACTTGTTCGAGAGAAAAGTTATTTGTCTGGAAAAGAGATAATGTCAAGGTAGTAGGACACCCTTTCCTATTAAAAAGCTAGTGCCGTACCTGGACTAACCTCTTGGAGAATTTGTACCGTTAGACACGCTTTAAGCTCGAGAGAGTTAAAGTGAAATAGTCCTTGTTTAGGTCGAGAGACGCTTGGATTTACCATCGACTACAATTCTCTATAAGCAATTACATGTCAAGACTCTACACACTCATAGCCAATAGAGACGTATACCTCAGAAGGTGGACATAACCCCAACGCCTCAATTCTCATTGTTTCACAACCTACGAAATACTCTCTTTTTACTTTATTATTTTCAGATTTTATTTCATTACTTTGGTTACTTATTACAATCCCCCCATTCTTACGAGACTTGCATCAAAAGTCTAATAATTTCACTTACTTGTTGACCAAGCTATTCTCTGTGGGATCGATACCCAACCCAGTTGGGTTCTATATTTGCTAACGACCGCTTTACACTCCCACGTGAGCTGTAGATTGAGCGTTATCAAAAATTGGCGCCGTTGCCGGGGAATACGAGTGTCAATCAAGTGCGTGAAAATTACTAGACCCTTTGGTCAAAGATTCTCGTACTTTTACGTTTAGTTTTTGTTTTTGTTTATTGCAGGTTTTTCTTTTAGTGCATGCCCCATACAAGAAGTTCTGGTCAACCGTTATTACCAATCAATCCTGAACCGCAACGAATTAGAAGAATGGAAGCACAAGCTGAAATCGACAGGATGGCTGCTCAACACGAGCAAGCAAGATTAGCTGCTCTTGCCGCTGCTCAAGTCCAACAACAAAACATTGATAATCCTGGACGAGCAACAAATCCTGACGATGAAGATTTAGGAGATGACGAGTTGATCAACCCAAGGCATGGCGCTGAAATGGCAACACCTGCCAACAGACGAGGTCGACAAGCTCGGTACAGATATGATCGCCAACCTTTGCAACCAGCTTTCGACGATGATGATGATGATCTTGATGGTGCCGGAGCCACTGGAGCTATAATTCCACCACCATTAGCGCCCGGAGCCAAGTTCAACATCACTAGCACCATGATTCAGTTATTGCAACTCAAGGGATTATTTGGTGGACTAGCAGGCGATGATCCGAATATGCATCTCATCAACTTTATTTCTACATGCAAGTCTTTTGACAATCCTGGAGTTGGTCAGAATGCTATTCGATTACGTCTATTTCCATTGTCTCTGTCTGGGGAGGCAACATTATGGTTGAATGGGCTGACTCCTGATTCTATTACAAATTGGAGGCAATTGAGAGACGCTTTCCTAGAAAGATTCTTTCCGCCATCCAAGAGGGCTCAATTGAGAGATGAAATCAGCAACTTTCGTCAGCTTCCCTCTGAAGCTCTTCACGAAACATGGGAGAGGTTCAAGACAAAGCTAGTGAGATGCCCAAACCATCACATGACTAATGTTCACCTCATGGAGATCTTATATAGAGCCTTGAATTCAGTAACTAAACCAGTGGTGGACAACGCAGCTGGAGGGTCTTTTATGGACCTCACCTTTGGTCAAGCAAGCAACATGCTAGATCGTATGACGAAACAAAGTAGAGCTTGGCATACCAGGGATTCTGAGGTAGCAAGCCCCACTTTATCTATTGGCATATCTGCAGACCAAAGAAGAAGAGAAGAAGAACGTGATCAAGATATGGCGCACATGAAAACCCAAATGGATCTTCTTACAAAGCATCTATTAGGGAAGACTGAAAAAGTGAAAGCTATTGCGTCAAAGGGAAGAGACGAATCTGATTCGGATGAGGAGGCCAACTACTTGAACAATCAGGGGGGTTTCCGTGGGAATGCCCAAGGAAACCAAGGTCGGAACTATTATGACAAATCTGGAGGTAAAGACCAAGGTAGTTGGAAGAAAAATAACGAAAATAGTGGTTTGAACGTTCCCCCTGGTAGACGTGATACCACCACATCTAATTCTATGGAAGACATGATGGCTAAGTTATTGAAAGGAGTAGAAGCAACGAGCGCGGGAGTTAAGGAGGTAATCGAAGATTTAGCTTCCATGAAACAATTAGTTGATTCTCATTCCACTTCTATAAGACAACTAGAGCAGCAATTCAGTCAACTTTCAGCAGCACTCAACCAAAGAAAAGCCGGCACCTTACCTAGCGATACTGTGCAAAACCCAAGGAATGATGGGTCATGCATGGCCATCACTACCAGAAGTGGTAAGGCACTGGAAACTTCAGCAAAAGGCAAGAAAGTGATTGACGAAGTTGTGGACATAGATGACAACGCAAAAAGAGAAGATGCCCCAGCTACTACTCCTGACGTTAAAGACGCCACATCCAGCACTGTGCAGCCTGAAAAAGTGGAAAAACGGAAGCACGAGGAGAAGAAAACCGTGGAGAGAACACTTCCATACCCACCACCACCTTTTCCCCAAAGATTGAAGAAGGTGGCGGATGACACAAAGTTCAGCAAATTCATGAATATGTTAAAGCAGCTCACCATTAATGTTCCATTGGTGGAGGCACTTGAACAAATGCCTGGGTATGCAAAATTTATGAAGGATCTCTTGACAAAGAAGCGGGCAGCAAGTTATGACTTGGCGGATAATGTTCATCATTGTAGTGCAATCGCTACAAGGTCGCTAGTTCAAAAGAAGGCAGATCCTGGAGCTTTCACTATTCCTTGCACAATTGGATCGTTGGATTTTGCTAAGGCATTATGCGATTTGGGAGCTAGCATCAATTTGATGCCACTATCTATCTACAGAAAGTTGGGGTTGGGAGACCCTACACCAACCAATATGAGGCTCGTGATGGCTGATAGGTCGGTAAAACGACCTGTGGGTATCTTGAATGATGTGTTGGTGAAGGTTTCTTCATTCATATTTCCTGCCGACTTCGTTATTCTGGATTGTAAGGAGGATTCTGAAGTTCCCATCATCTTGGGACGTCCCTTCCTTGCAACTGGAAGTGTGCTTATTGACATGAAAGATAATGAGCTTTTGTTTCGAATTAATGACGAAGTGGTACGGTTTGATATACGCAAAACAATGAAGCAGCCCAGCGATATGAATGAGTCATCCATAGATGATGTTCATTATGAGGATACGAAAGCATTATCTATAGAGAAACAACCTACTGTTGAGCCATTGTATGTTGCGCCACTGAATGTTGAGCATGAAAACAATGAAGATTATGAAGAACTTATGGGTGATCTAACAGAAATAGAGTCTTATACTCCTAAGCAACCGGGATGTGATCTCAAGAATCAACCAACAGCAAAGACTCCCATTGATGAGCCACCAGTGCTAGAATCGCAAGAGCTCCCCGATTATCTAAGGTATGTGTTCTTGGAAACTAGAAATATACTTCCGGAGAGCACAGATGATTTAAGTGAACAGCACGTAGAAGCTCTTATCTCTGCTCTGAAGAGATACAAGAGAGCTATGGGTTGGACTATTGATGATATAATTGGAGACTCTCCGGGGAAACGTATGAACCATCTTGAAGAAGATCGCATGCCCACAGGTAAGCCTCATTGTCGTCTAAATCCTTTCAGAAAACGATCCATCACTTACCTCGACGAAGTCTGAGTACTCGAGGTAACTACGTCGAGCCACGACAATAAATAAGGCGCTAGATGGGAGGCAACCCATCGTTTTATCATTATATCGTTTTATCATTTTATCGTTTTATCGTTTTGTCTTTCTTTCATTCTAGTACTTGTTTTTGCTTTTGAAAAATGAAAATCCAAAAATAAGAGTCGTGCCACGACCAAAACTAAGGCGCTTGGTGGGAGGCAACCCATCGTACTAATCGTCTTCATTTGTTTGAGCAAATATAGGTGCAAGAAGTATGCAACGAGGAGATTGATTTCAATTGGTGATTTGGTCGCATTGTATGGTAAAGTCGGTAAGTTAGGAATGGTGATGCATAAGGCTATGGATTGAGCCTTTCTCACGTCATAATAGGCTTCGAGAAAGGCTAGGCCTTGGTAAAAATAGGCCACGAACGATGCACAACCTATTCTATCGCCTAAGGACTCGGAATCTAGTGTGCAATACACTATGCGCCGCCTATTCCTAGGTGTGCTTTTGACTATGCGCCGCCTATGCTATGGCATTTGAGATACTGAGACCAAATGCCATACCATATGCGCCGCATATACCTAGATATGCCATACCATGTGCGGCGCATATGTCCCATTATGCCATGGACAATGCGCCGCATATACATGTGTTATGCCGAGGGATATGCGCCGCATATAGGGTGATTTTGTCCTCAAATCCGATTGTAAATGGGTCATAACCCGACCCATACTCTTCCTATATAAAGGGGACATAGTTTTACAACACAACCACATTAGAAAACACCCTAAAGGCGCCACATAACCTTCCAAATCTTCTCAAAATTTTCTTCCTTTGTTCTTCCAATCCACAACAACTTCTCCACAATCTTCAAGCAAGTAAATGCTCTCTTATTCTCCACCTATTTATCGTAAGTACTACGTTGCTATGCTTATTATAAATTGCTAAATCATATAAGATTGTTGGTGATGTTCATGTGTTCGAATTGTTGTTGCATAATCATGTGAGTGAACATATACGTAGGGAATTCTTGACTTATTTCCGACTTGAATTTGGTTTCAATAGCATTGTTATGATATTTGCTGAATTGATATGGCTATGAATATTGCTTAAGAGTGTTGTTTGGATGCTTACATGTTAGACTATCCCGGCCATCGGGATAAGATTATAGTGCCTATCGACTTAGGAGGTTGTACTTGTTGTAAGAATAACGATTCCATGTGGTAACCCCTATGTCATAGTGTTGCTATATCTACCATGAAAGTAGTCCAATGGCTGCAAATAAGTGATACAATGCTGATTTTCTTGCTGGAATACAAGCCTAAAACGTATGTCGACGAAATCTGAGTAAATCGACTAAGTTCACCTCGCTGATTTGTGCAACAAAACTAAGTGTGGGGTGGTACCCCTAGTACTTGCTTATAGATTGTATCAAGTGAGATTGTGCTGCAACTAACACTATTTCTAGTCTCAGGTACAATGGCACCTAAAGCGAGACAAGGCAAGGAGAAGGCTACCACCTCCCAAAAGGGCAAAAAGAGAAGTTGCAAGGACCAAGGAGAACCCTCCTCGCAGCAAATACCCCGACTCACGCTTGGAATTAAGTGGGATACTTATGAGGAACTTCTAAGGATGACGGCTCTGATGATGATTCCAATGCAAGGGGTATAACCCCAGACATAGAGAATAAGTCCGACCAACCAGGTTCCTCGTATTTATTTTCCACTGAGGACAGTGTCCCGACTAAGTGTGGGGTGGTGGTATTGCATGCTATACTTCTCTATTCGCATCTATGTTTGTTTGCTGTTGTTTTATTTTTGTTTCGTTGTGTTTTTTTAGTAGTAAAATTTTTTTTCTAGCTACGCATGAAATTATTTGGATAGGCAGCATGACTATTGAGACATTTAGGCTCTAGTTGTGACTCATTATGTGATAGTGTGTGATTCAATTCCTTCACTTGTTGGGTCAAGAGTCTATATTACTACCAATCAAGTCGACCATGTGCCTTGTGTGTGTGAGGTAATAGTATATTCTATGTATGTGGCTGATGCTAGAACTTGCCTCGTATGTATGCAAAGTGAAAATAAGGAATGTAAGTTTAGGATATGATTTAGGCATTTCTTTGGCAACCTATATTTGTTTACCATCAGTTTTACCTACCCATGTAAATCATCCTAGTTAAACCCTTTTGAGCCTTTAGCCTATTTCTTTGACAACCTTGTATGTAAGCCTAATCCATTTTTTTCAAGACCGTAATTTGATCCAAATTCCTAAGTGCTTTAAAGTGAAAAAGTCATGTGACAACATAAGAGGAAATTGGGTGAGTATGAAGCTTTAAATTGGAATGGTTTTTGAATGTGTTATGAAAAATGCTATCATAGGAGGTATGTCGTGAAAAGAAAAAGGAAAAGAAAGCTGAAAAGTGAGTTGTTCGTAAATTTGAAAAACAAAAGAGGAGAACAAGGGAAAGCTGAAAAGTGAGTTGTTCGTAAATTTGAAAAACAAAAGAGGAGAACAAGGGTGGTAGAAAAAAAAAAAGAAGAAAGGTTGAAAGAAAAAAAGTGTCATTGATACAATGTGATGTATTAAAGCGCTTAGGAACCTAGTCACTATTCTTGGCCAAAATAGTCCTACCCGTCCCTTAGCCTACATTACAACCATCAAAAGACCTACTTGATCCTAATCTTAACATTCCGACATTTAGTAGAGTACTACATTAAGGGCAAGCTTATGGTCATTAGTTGCTACATATGAATTCTTTGTGAGAGTGAGGGCAAGGACACTTGGATACCCATGTTTGAAAAATATGCTATATTTGTGAGTGATTATGGGTACTATATTGTGAGACACACATGGTTGATGAGTTTTGGATAGTTGTATATGATTCTATGTACCTTAACGTTTGCATGCGAGTTGATCACCATCACGAGTCTATGCTTGAGGTTAAATCGTTTCTACTTATAATCGGAAAGCTACTCTTCGTTGATAATTGTTGTGCTTGTCTTGAAGAATGTTTTGTGTTGTTTCTGTAGAAACCGTAAGTCGATGCTTAGAAGGACATGATATGTTGTTCGAGGACGAACAAAGCTCTAAGTGTGGGGTGTTGATGATAGGCGAATTTACGCGCCTATATCAATATATTTTGCCCATATTTTAGCCTAGTTTTGAGAACTAATTATCTATTTCATACACTTTTAGTCCTTTTTCCTGTAAATGAGCTAACAAATGTGATTAGGAAAGTTTCAGGTATAAATGATGCAAAATACAGCAATTTATGGCTTACTTGACGCAAAAGAAAGCTCACAAACGAGATGGAAAGGAGCTGGACGCATAAAGGACTAAATCTGCTGCATGGAAAATCTGTCCCGAGCTAAAACAGCATTTCTGAAGACTTTGGGACTTACAGACACAAAGCTGGATTTTTGCCATAATACATTAACCTAGTGCAATTAGGTTATGTATTTCATTATTCTATTTGGATTATAACTTTGTAACCTTACCCTAGTACATTTGGGTCAAGGATTTCATTAGTATATTAGGATTTGGTTATTTATTTCATTAGCTTAGTAGGAGTAGGATAGGAGTATTATAAATACCCTATCATGTTAGAGATTTTCAATTAACTCTTAACTTAAGACATCTTCCTACAATACATTCTTAATTCTTCATTCTTCTATTCTTAAATTCCACAACAAGAGAATCGTTACTTGCTACGGAATCACTAAAACCACACGCCAAATACCTACTATTCACGCCATCCACCATGCAAAACGTGATATCCTTCGCATTCATGGGTAACTAAACCTCTTAGTTGGGGTTATGGAAGCCGAATGAGTTACTATCTATTGCTATGAGCTTGTGAGTTCAAGACACGTATATTGCTTATATCATTATTCTCTTCATCTTAAAACTACAATCTTTGCGGTTCAAACACAAGAACACGCCATTCTAACATCTAACCTGTTCGAGAGAAAGGTTATTTGTCTAGAAAAGAAGACGCATAGACCAACGCCAGTCTAACATTTAACTTGTTCGAGAGAAAAGTTATTTGTCTGGAAAAGAGATAATGTCAAGGTAGTAGGACACCCTTTCCTATTAAAAAGCTAGTGCCGTACCTGGACTAACCTCTTGGAGAATTTGTACCGTTAGACACGCTTTAAGCTCGAGAGAGTTAAAGTGAAATAGTCCTTGTTTAGGTCGAGAGACGCTTGGATTTACCATCGACTACAATTCTCTATAAGCAATTACATGTCAAGACTCTACACACTCATAGCCAATAGAGACGTATACCTCAGAAGGTGGACATAACCCCAACGCCTCAATTCTCATTGTTTCACAACCTACGAAATACTCTCTTTTTACTTTATTATTTTCAGATTTTATTTCATTACTTTGGTTACTTATTACAATCCCCCCATTCTTACGAGACTTGCATCAAAAGTCTAATAATTTCACTTACTTGTTGACCAAGCTATTCTCTGTGGGATCGATACCCAACCCAGTTGGGTTCTATATTTGCTAACGACCGCTTTACACTCCCACGTGAGCTGTAGATTGAGCGTTATCAGGTTGTTACATAATGCTAAGAAGAATTAACAAGAATTTCAAAGAACACAAGAAAGACAAATCAGGAAATACCCAAGAGGGCTTGTCCAAGAAGATGTCACTTGCCAAACAAAATTTGAAAGTTATTCATGGTTCGTAATTAATCGGTTCAACATCTTATAAATGGCTTATATTATTAGGGCTCGTTTGATATGAAAATAATTATTCCGTAAATTAATCTTAGGGTGAATTTATTTCATGTTTGAGATAAAATCACTGCATAAGTTATCTTCGTATTGTAGTGTTATTTTTCCAAACGAGCCCTTAATATAGTTTATGTAAACGTGCAAGAGTGAAATCGATGGGTTGTACTATTTGAAGTGATATTTGTACATGTGGCCTGACCTAAATTGAGCACTTTTTTTCACTTATGGTTCGTTTGGTTGCAGAATAAGCTATTTCGTGATAAATTATTCTGAGACTATTGTTTCACCCTCAATTTGATATAAAAATAATAATACGGTTGCGAGACAACTAATTTTGGAATAAGTTATGAGATAAGTATGAAGATGAAGTGTGTTAGAGGATAAAAACCGGGGAGGATGCAACAATATCATCCTGAAAGTATTTTTTTCATGCTCTAATAGTTTTTTTCTTCATATGGCCATGTTACTGCTGTCTAATTCAATAGAGCAATAGTTTTGACATAGATG
Source organism: Capsicum baccatum var. pendulum (assembly GCA_030864225.1). Classification (NCBI taxonomy): domain Eukaryota; kingdom Viridiplantae; phylum Streptophyta; class Magnoliopsida; order Solanales; family Solanaceae; genus Capsicum; species Capsicum baccatum. The sequence continues at coordinate 22,912,465 of CM061552.1, read as the reverse complement.
ACTCTTCCAGCATGTCCAGCCTCGCTTGAATTCTATAAATTCAATAACAATGTTGAACTAGCCAATCGTGCTATCCATGAATACTAGATTGAAAAAATGAAAAATTGCAAATGGAATAGCGTAAAATTTTCCATGACTGTTAGATCTTATTTGTGGAATTACACTGGATATGTTATTATTGTTTTCAGAGTCTTAAAACTCACCTTTGATACTCTTAGGGATCGTTTGGTGTGAGTTATAAAGGATAAGTAGTCACGGGATAAAACAATGGATTATTTTATCTATGTTTGGTTGGAGGTATTAGTTAATACCGGGATAACTTATCCCACCATTCACACCATAATAATGGGATAAGTTATCCCAAATGTATGGTGGGATAAGTTATTCTGAGTTATTTCGAAATAATTAATTTCAAAATTAATTATCCCAAAATAACTATTTTCCAAACCAAAGTGAAACGTGTCCAAAAGAGCTGGCTGATTGCTGAAAGAAGAGACCAGTGTAACCGGAGGAAAGGAGGAGACGCTTGCACTATAGTTATTTAAATTATGACTAGTTGGGAATTTTTTTAGCCAGGAGTCAATCGTAAATAGTATTTTTATTTTTAAAAATAAAAATAAGATTTGCGTATATTTTATTTACAAATTCTATTTATAAAAATAATTTTAAAATTCAATTGAACCCAACGCTTCTCCAATAAGTAGTTGTCTTTGAAAACTAGTCAAAACTCAAAAGGGTTCAAAATTGACGTTAACACGTACTATTTGATCGAAGCTCTAGTAGGCAGCTATTCTCTTTTTTATGAATCGTACTCAAGACCTTCATCTCATATGGCTCCATCATGAGCTTTTCATTGTTGGTCTCGACACTAATGTTTTTAAAATATGTTATACATGTCAGTCGATCCAAGATTTTGAGTGTATGAGTTGTGGATTCTAGGAAAAGTAATTTATTAAGTTTAAATTATTCATACATACTGAGTAACTTTTTAACACAAATACAGAACTTTGTCAAAAGCTATGAGTTCTCTTGAATCCGTAGCTAGAACTCTAATTTCGCTCCTGCTTTCTTCCAAAATAAGATTTTTATCTGTGTATTTTCAGTTGTCGAAATTTATATATAGTTTTATGCATTATTAGTCTACTTGACAAATGATAAATTTGCCTGTAACTATTTTTAAGTTTTTCTTACTAGAGTTCTTGATCCTATTACTGTTCAAAGGAATAATTCAACAATCAAAAGGAGACATTAAACACGAGAGAGTTTTAATTTCTTCATTTAATTCAATCCATTTGTCTTTAAGTTCTTCGGTCAACGCATTATAGAAAAAAATAATTGTTTCTTAATTCAATTTAAGATTGAGTTTTTATTTTACTATTATATCCTCTGTAATTTTAAAAGAACATTTATACATTTATTATTTGAGCGTATTAATTTGTTAATTTGGATATGTAAACAAATTTAAAGGGAGGGAACATGAAGTTCTCCACATCTCAAACTAGAAAATCAAAAAACTTTTAACTTTAGGTCAAGCTAACTATAAATATCTTATGTAACCAAAGGTTGAGGGTTCGACCCTGGATATGGAGAAAACTCTGTTGGGAGCGCAGTCACCTTAATGGGCTCTGCAACGTGCGATCCGAATTAGTCGAGGCTCTAATGCGAACACCGAATGGAAAACCAAAAAATAAATATCTTATGTAAAAAAGTATTACTACCTCAATCACAATTTAATGTCATATTTCAATTTTGTGGTGAATGATATGATATTTCATCAACTTTGTGAAAATAATTTGAATTCATTTGGTAAAATTTAAGGAACTGTAGTTATTTACTATTTAGCTAGTGAATGTGATTGTTTAAATATAAATCTGGGAAAAAGATTAAGGAGTATTTATTTTGATAGAGTCAAGAAATTGTAGACACTTCTTGAACTAGCATAAGAATTTATTATTATTGAAGCATATATATATATATATATATATTTAGGGGTGTTCATGGTTTGGTTAAAAATCAAACTGAACGGCGAACCAAACGAAACCAATTAAAAAAATCGACATTTGGTTTGGTTTGTTTTTAAATTTTTGTATATATATGTATACACACACATACATATGCATATATAAATTATTTATATATTATTCATAAATAAAATATAAATATTTTTTATACTATAAATTTTAATCATGAATTTAACTTTAGTCATAGCACTTTTAGTCATATGTCTCCATCTAGTTGATGGTACGTTATGAGATTCTATATGATTTTCGCACTTTGAATGACAAATGATACTAATTGTAAAATTATCTTTTCGTCTATGGGATTTTATAGGTGAGTTTTATTAGACTATAGATAATCACTAGTTTTGAACTTTCTTTTTGGTTCCTATTAAGCAAAAAAATTATGTGTTTACCTATTGGGGGGTTTATCATATCATTCTCTTATATGTAGTTTCTAATTACTTTTTTAGAAGCGTTCATATGGTGTTGTTCATGGCTTTGCCTAAGTATAACACTAAATTGACATCTTAGTTTCAAGGTTGAGGAACAACACTTGGTTGACATCTCATATGTTGGATTGAATTTTTTTAAGAAAAATTTCAACTTTTATTATTAACTAAAGTTATAAACCGAAAAATCGAACCGAACTTAACCGACAAGAACCATACCGACGATTATTTTTTCGTGTTGGTTTGGTTTGGTTTTAGAAATTTAAAAACCAACTAAGTTGGTTTGGTTATGATTTTGACCAATAACCGACCCAAACCGATCCGTGAACACCCCTATATATATATATACTAGATACCTGTGTCTGTGCAAGGCACGGGCATTTTAGCAGCACTAATGTGCAAAAAAGATCCAACTTTGGGAAAGATTATTTTCTACTTGTTTTAATTGTTTAGTATAGGAGTAAAAGAAAAGAAATGTAGTACAATGAACTGATGTTAACATAATATATATACATTCAGTGTGGAACAAACTTGAGCTTGCTAGACTGGTCCAACCCATACAAAAGTGATTATATAAGTGGATAAAAATCTAGCTAGATTGTTGCAACTATAGTAGGTGACACGTGTTTTGTTTGGACATTCCTGAAAAAGTACATGATGCACGTCTCATTTGAAAGTTTCAAATATATAAGTTGAGGAGACATACGTCGATTTCGAAATATTTACTGCACCATAAAATTATCGAAATACCCTTGATAGTCATTTCACAAGGAACAAAAAGACATTTATAAAAAAAATGCTACCATGTATAATTCAATTATAAAGGTCTAAATAAAAATATGGGAGAATACTCACAAAAATACCTGAAGTTTGACTGGATTACCAGTTGAGGTAATAGGACCCCCGCAAAGTTCAATATGCTCCACTGAAAATTTGGTTAAAGTTCAGATATTTTCATGGGTATTATCATCAAAAATATTATTAAAATAATACAAGAGAATAAAAATTAATAAATATAAGAAAAAAATAATATGCATATGTAACTATTTTATTGCACCATAAAAATTCGGACAAAACTAATAAATATAAGAAAAAAATCATATGCATGTGTAACCATTTTATTTAGTTTTACTACTATATATAAGTGAAGGTTGGGGTGACTAAAATTATTGAAATACCCTTGGTAGTCACCCCCAATAATACATGAGGACAAAATTAATAAATATAAGGAAAAAATAATATGCATGTGTAACCATTTTATTGCACCACAAAATTATCGAAATATCATTGTTAGTCATTTAATAAGGAACAAAAAGATATTTATAAAAAAACAGTAGCATGTATAATTCAATTACAAAGGTCTAAATAAATATTATTAAAATAATATATGAGGACAAAACTAATAAATATAAGAAAAAAATAATATGCATATGTAACCATTTTATCGCACCATAAAAATGATGACAAAATTAATAAGTATAAGGAAAAAATCATATGCATGTGTAACCATTTTATTTATTATTATATATAAGTAAAGGTTGGGGTGACTAAAATTACAGAAATATCTTTGATAGTCATCCCAGCCTTCACTTATATATAGTAAAAATAAATATAGTAGTAGTAATAGTAAAGTAATAAAAGTAGTAGCAGTAATAATAATAATAATAATAATAATAATAATAATAATAATAATAATAATAGTAATAATAATAATAATAATAATAATAATAGTTAAAAAGAGTAATAATAATAATAATAATAATAATAATAATAATAATAATAATAATAATAACAGTAGTAGTAGTAGTAATCGTAAAAAAAATAAATAATAATAATAATAATAATAACAATAATAAATAATATAAGAGTAGTAATAGTAAGTAGGCACAAAAAGACAATTTAGTAGTACCAAAATCCTTCACTTATATATATTTTATTAAATATGTGTATTTGCAATAAAAAAATTATTATGTGTGAATTTTTATCACCAAAATTATGAAATAAGGTGAGTAAAATAAATTGCAAAGAGGAGTCTAGGATAGTGTAATTGTAATTGTGAAGAAGTAGCAAGAAAAACATATCAAATATAATTTACCTTAAAAATATTATTAAAATAAAATTGTCGCAAATTTTGCACATCATCAAAACAAATGTCAGCTATAACATATTGTCATCTTCTGCTTTGCTCTAATTCTTCACGTTATTATTAAGTTGCTACACGTAGTTACTTTATACTATTATGCTCATATTGATATAGTTTATTATTTTCTTAATATTTGAAATTAGCGGAAGTAAATAATTATTAAATTCTAAATTTTAAATAATCAAAAGTTATACGTATGCGAGGTAAGTGCGGTAAAACTAATATATATATATATATATATATATATATATATATATATGTAGAGAGAGAGAGAGAGAGTTGAAGTATTTTTTATTTCAAATTTCAGTAATTTTATTTGTTCTAAGTTTGGACTCATTAGTATGAAGGGAAGATCTTACTTTGTGCGAGCATGAATTGTGAATTTAAATGATTGATTGATCTAAATTTTTATATTTAATTTTACAGTAGATGTTCAATATATTCGAATCACACACAGACACACACATATATATATATATAGAAATTAATTGAAGTGCATAGTTATTAAATTTTAATTTTAAACAATTAAAAGTTACACGTGTGAGGCACGTGTTGTTAAACTAAGTATGTAATTATTGTGTATTAGTTTAAATACTATGATTTATTGATTTTTTGTAAGTTTAATTCTAGATTTTGTTTTTATGGCCACAAGAATATATCAATGTTTTATGTCCTTCTTCCACAATTTCGAATGAATATATGCTATATCTGATTTAAGTTCGATATTAACCGTGATTGTAAAATAATATTTTTCCCCTTTTTCGATGCAAAACTATATGTATAGAGATTTGAAGTATTTTTTCTGGTTCAAATTTTGATAATTTTATTTGTTCCAATTTTGATGTCATTAGTATGAAGAGAAGATCTTACTTTGTGGGAGCATTAAATATGGATTTAAGTAATTGATCGATCCAGATTTTTATATTTAATTTACAGTAGATTCTCAATATGCTCGAGTTACAAATGAAAGAGAAAAATGATGCTAAGAAGAACAAGAATTCTGAAGAATACAAGAAAGACAAATCAGGAAATGCCCAAGAGGTCTCGTCCAAGAAGATATCATTTGTCAAACAAAATTTGAAAGTTATTCATGGTACGTAAATGATCAGTTTAACATCTTATAATTGACTTATATTATTAGGACTTGTTTGATATGAGAATCACTATTCCTGAAATTAATCTTAGGATGAATTTATTTCATTTTTGAGATAAAATCACAACATAAGTTATCTCTGCATTGTAATATTATTTTTTCATACACTAAAGTAAGATAACGATCCCAGAATAATGTATTTCTCATGCAAACGAGCCCTTAAATAATATAGTTTATGTATTCGTGCAAAAGTGAAGTCGATGGGTTGTACTATGTGAAGTGATATTTGTACATATGGCCCGACCCAAATTGAACACTTTCTTTAATTTAGGGTTTATTTGGTTACGGAATAAGTTATCTCGTGATAAGTTATTCTAAGACTGTTGTTCCACCCTCAATTTAATATAAAAATAATAATACCGTTTCGGGATAATTAATTTTGAAGTAAGTTATTCCGCGAGTTTATCTCATCCAAACATCTAATAAACTCATCCCAAATTAACAGGATTAGTTATCCCTTATCCCTCAAAACAAATGAGCCTTTAGGATTTGTTTGATATCAAAGAAAATGTTTTTCTGTGGTTTCTAATTGTTTTTCTTGTGTTAAATGTGTAAATAAAAAAATATCATCTGAAAGTATTTATATATAGTTTAAACAAATATTATGAATGGTGGAGCGGATAGATAGGTGTGTGGACTGATGGAGATGGGTGACTACGTATTGGGGAACAAATAAATTTTGTTAAGGGTGTTCAAGATTTAATATATACGTATAAAAATAAGTTTTAATCTATATACTTCATATAATTTTCTATATGCATAACATAACTTTTCGAAAAAAGAATGTTTAACTGACCATCATTCTACACATATAGCTACGCCGCTAGGACTACGAGACAAGTATGAAGATGAAGTGTGTCAGATAGTGAAGATGGAAGAAAATGTAATATAAAATGCCACTGGTAAAATAATACTATCCTCAAAAGTATTTTTTTTTCATGCTATCATAGTTTTTCTTCATAAGGCCATGTTATTGCTGTCAAATTCAATAGGGCAATAATTTTGACATTGATGACTCTTCTAGTGTGTCTAGCCTGGCTGGAATTGTATCATTTCTGAACTTCAATAACAATGTTGAACTATTGGTTGAACTTGCTATCCATGAATACTGCTCACATCATTCGAAAAAGAATGACATATTTTCTTTTAATCTGTTTCGAAAAAAATGACTTTTTTTTTAGTTATACTTTAAGTCTAACTTTTCACGATGCTTAAGAGTATAATATTGAAGGGTATTTTATTATATTTGACTTAACTTTAATTTAAAATCATAAAATTTTAAAATCGTCTTTATTTTGTTAAACTCCGCACTAAATAAAACTAGGTCATTCTTTTTAAAAAGAAGAAAGTATGAGAAAGAGTGATGTTTTCAACTTTGATTTGAGTTTTTGAAGATTGAAAAAAGTGAAAAAATTGCTAATGAAATACTGTAAAAAATTTCATGACTGTCAAATTTTATTTGTGGGATTACACTGATTATGTTATTATTGTTGTCAGTCTTGAAACTCACCTTTGATACTCCTATTGAAATGTGTCCGAAAGAAGAGGCCGCTGATGCTGAATGAAGAGGCTGCACCATAGTTATTTAAGTTATGACTAGTTAGGAATTTTTTGAATCGGACATCTATCGTAAGCAATATCTCGATCTTTTAAGATAGAAATATATTTGCATACTTTCTACTTTTCGCAAATCACACTTGTTCAATCACACTGGAGGCATTGTGGTTGTTGTTTACTAATTGAGATTTCATTATAATTTTATGCGTTTTACATTGATATGCGATCTGACCTTCAGATAAAACAATAACAAGTAAAACCATCATTTCTTTGTGAGAAAATGGTCAAATACCCCTCTATTATTTTCTTCTCGGGGTATAAGTATAAGTGTATAGCTGAGATTTGACCTATACGTTAGAGGGATATTTGGCCATTTTCTCTTTCTTTGTCAATGCTTCCATGATTGATCTTTATTAACTAACTTTTACATAGTTTTATTGTCAAAATTCGTCAGAAGAACAGCGTGATCAATAAATGTAATTTTTTTTCATTTTCGTGGAATGGTTCTAAACATAATATTAAGTCTAAGTTCAGTTTAACTTCACATAAAATTTTCCAGAAGAGTTCCTACAAATTTTTTATTTAATCATAAAATCAAATCAGTCAACTTTCATTAGTTTCCATAATCTCTATATTTTTTCTTTAAAAGAAGACTTAAGGGCCAATGATTATCAATCATTGTTAAATATCATCATTACTATAATAGATAAATTCAAAATTTATTGGTCTTAAGTGGTTTAGAACTCTCATATCATCATACTAAAAAAAAAGAAAAAAAACTATTTATGAAAATAATTTTAGAATCCAATCCCCAATAAGTAGTTGCTTTTGGAAACTAGTCAAAAAAGTGGTTCAAAATTGACATTGACACGTGGTATCTGATCGAAGCTTTAGTAGGTAGATATTTTCTTTTCTAAGAATCGTACTCGGAACTTTCATCTCGTAAGGCTCCATCGTGAACTTTTCATTGTTGGTCTTGATATTAATATTTTTAAAATATGTTATACATGTCGGTCAATTCAAAAGTTTGAATGTATGAGTCGTGGACTTTAGGAAAAGTAATTTATTAAGTTAAAAAATTATTTGTATATACTAAGAATTTTTTTAAATACATATATAGAACTTTGTCAAAAGTTATGAATTCTCTTGAATCCTTAGCTAGAACTCTAGTTTCGCTCATGCTTTCTTTCTAAATAAGATTTTTGTGTGTGTATTTTCGGTTGTCTATATATAATTCTATGCATTATTAGTCTACTTGACAAATGGTACATTTGTCTGTAACTATATTTAAATTTTTTTTACTAGAGTTCTTGATTCTTTTACTGTTCAAATGAGTAATTCAACAATCAAGAGGAAACTTTATTAAACACGAGAGAGTTTTAGTTTCTTCATTTAATTCAATTTATCTGTTGTTAAGTTTTTCGGTCATTGCATTGTAGAAAAAAGTGATTGTTTCTTAATTCAACTTTAGATTGAGTTCTTATTTTCCTATTATATCCGTGATAGATTTAAATGAACAGTTATACATAAATGTTCCAAGCGTATTAATTTGTCAATTTCTATATGTAAACAAATTTAAAGAGAGGGAACATAAAGTTCTCCACATTCCAAACTAGAAAATCAAAAAACTTTAATTCTAGGTCAAACTAACTATAAATATCTCACGTAAAAAAATATTAATACCTCAATCACAATTTAATGTCATATTTCAATTTTGTAGTGAATGATATGATATTTCATTAACTTTGTGAAAATAATTTGAATTCATTTGGTAAACTTCATGGAACGGTAGATATTTATGAATTAGCTAGTGAATGTGATTGTTGAAATATAAATCAGAAAAAAAATTGAGAACTATTTAAATTTATCTTGATATAGTTGAGAAATGGTAGACACTTCTTAAACTAGCATAATAATTTATTATTATTAAAACATATATAATTTTTTACAATAAAAAAATCTATTATATTTGAGCTTTAATCACCAAAATGAAATAAGGCGAGTAAAATAAATTGAAAAGAGGAGTCTAGGATAGTGTAATTGTGAAGAAATAGCAAGAAAAACATATCAAATACAATTTATGTAAGAAATCCATCACCTTAAAAATATCATTAAAAATAAAATTACCATGAATTTTGCACATTATTAAAACAAATGACATCCTACAAAATATAAAACAAGATATAAATGTTAAAAATAAAAGAAATAAATGATAACTTTAAAATAACTTTCTCAATGGGTGTAAAATAACATTATTACCAAAACAATAAAAGGATTTTTTTTTTTAAAATAGTTGATCTAAAGCTCTAGCATGTTCATACCAATGCACTTTAAAAATCCTTCTACACTTTATTTGACAACTAATAAATTGAATCGCCAGAAATAATAATACATAATTTTCAAGGAACAACTCACCAAATAAAAGTGCACACATAAAAACGAGGAACTGATTAATTCATTTTTACATTTTATTCGAGTTTTCAAGAAAAAATTTTAAGTGGACAAGAGGTGACATATAAATGGTACCTATTTTCTTCTTTATTTTATTAAATTCATGATTGAGACGATATCGATTTGCTTCTGCATATTATTTAATCCATTTTTTATTTTTACTTTCATACAATGAAAGACTCAAATTGAGTGATTTATCAAAATCTTATTTGTTATTTAATTTTGTTTGCCTCTTTTTGCCTTTTTTGACCTATACATTGATGTTTCAATTTAGCAATTATTTTGGTTCTGAATTTGTGTCCATATCTAATAAAACTTGTAAGATTAGTAACAAGATTGTCAAATGCTTGATTATTCCTTTTTCTTTCTCTTTTTTCTTTAATTGCAATCCCGTTTCAAAAAAAAAATTCTAAAATCGGAGATTTATCAAAAATAAGTTCTCCATCCCATAAAATTAGTGTTAAGGCTATAGTACATCTTTGTCTTTTCAAATCTTACCTGTGGGTTACACTAGATATGTAGTTGTTGTATACCTATTTAAATACAATGATTTATTGCAAGTGCTCAGATGTATATATATGTATATGTATATACCAAAGTATTTCCTGGTTTAAATTGCAATAATTTTATTTGGTTCAGTTTTGAAATCATTAGTATAAAGGAAAGATCTTTCTTATGCTCGGAATTTTGAATTTAAATAATCGATTGATCTAGATTTTTATATTTAATTTTACAGCAGATGTTTAATATTCTTGAATCACAACAAAAAGATAAAAAGAATGCCAATAAGAACAAGAATTTTGAAGAACATAAGAAAGACAAATCAAGAAATGTCCTAGGGACTCTTTCAAGAAAGACAAATCATGAAATGCCCCAAAGAGCTCTTCCAATAAACACAACTCAGAAAACGCCACAGAGAGCTCTTTCAAAAAAGGCAAATCAAAAAATATCCCCCTGAAATTACTAAACCTGTCACCAACATCTCCATGGTACTTGATGAAATGCCACAAAGAAAGAAGAAATTTGTGCGTTGAGATAAATTTCGAGAGATAGAGACAAAAGAAAGCCCTAATTGTTGTGTATTTGTATGAGAATTTCTTTTTTATGTAGATGTGTAGAGGGAAGTAGATAGGTTGTATTTATGAAGTGATATTTGTAAATCTAGCCCGATCTAAATTGAATACTTCTTTTTAATTTAGCCTTATTTGAAAATATGTTATTCTGGGATTAATTATTCTAGGACTGTTGTTTCATGTTATTCACCCTCAACGTGGGATAAAAATTACACTATCATCTCAGTAATTTTATATGTTGATTTTTTTTATGTAAACATGCAGAGTAGGGTAGGATTAATTATTCTAGGACTGTTGTATTTTATGAAGTGATATTTTTACATATGACCCGATTCGAATTGAGCATTTCTTTTTAAGGCAAAATACATAAACAGGCCCCTAAACATATTGACTTTTTTCATATTGGCACTTCAATTAGGCCATGTACCTATTGAACTCTTTCATCGTTCACAAACTATGGTAATTAAGCACGAACGTCCGACGTGTCTCTTTGCGTGTTTTCATGTTTGTGAAGCACGTGAAATCGCATAGGAAGTAGCTTATGTTACACTCCACAATCGTATTCTTTCCTCCTTTTCTATTTAGACCTAATTTCTTTCCTCCTTATCCTAATTTTTTTCCTCTTTTCTTCATATCCATCATTTTTTATTGGAGGTCATCAGATTTTTTCTCCTCCTCCTCTTCAATTCTCATTCTCTTCTTAATTTCTTCCTCTTTGTCATTTTTAATAGCAATGTCTAATTCATCTTTCTCATTGTTTTCATCTTCTTCAATTGCAAAAGGGGTATGTCTATGTGGGGTCGAAGCTTAAATTAAGACCTCATGAACACAACTCAATACTGAACGTAGGTTCTTTTGCTGCAAAACTTCAAAGGTGTTCATTTTACATTTCCGTCGAATGACAATAATTTTAAATTTAATTTTTTATTTAAACTTGTAGGCGATAAGTGAATGCAATTACTTCGATTGATATGATGACGAAATGCCTTCTCAAGCAAAGAGGGTGATGTAGGGCTTATTGAAAAAGGTCAAATTATTTGTAGAAGAGAGGAATCGATCAAGAAAATTAACAGTAATATGCATTGTTACCATTGTGATTTTGGTTACATAAAATTTATCCAAGAGAAGTTAAATTTTGGCTAATTTTGAATTAGGTTACTTATATATGGAACTATTTTGATTTTGCTTAAAGTTTGGCTAATTGTGGATTAGGTTACTTGTATGGGATTGTTTCGATTTGGCTTTTCTACTGTAGTTGATTTGTTTTGAGATTTAAATTGCGTACGAAAGAATGAATACAAGTTGTATAATGTTACTCTACTCTATTCTAGTTTAGATTTCCTGTTGTAGTTGATTTGGTTAGGTTACTCTGCTTTGTTTTTTTAGTGTTTAAATGTTTCATTCAAATGATTCACAAAATAATAACTAATGATTTAAAAGGCAAAGTTACTGTGAAATGATTCACACAATATGAAGTACCATTCAATAATAATGTAAAGCACATGAACACAAGTGCAATTGATCAACACTTTTCACACAAAATAATCTACCATTCAACTGCTCAAATGAACTCCAACCATACTTAAGTATTCATTAAAAAAAAAAACTTAAACTAGATCACCAAAAATAGTTTAGAATCTTTAAATACTCTAACAAAATAATAAAGAAGTCACTCAACTATTCTCCAAAATATACATAGTACTTAAAACACAATTTAATTCAACAAGTTCATATGCCTCCTCGTGCACTAGAACTTTCAAGTTTGCTTCTCCTTGACTGACTTATACTCTGCAATTGTGTAGTTGTGATAGCATTCTTTTCCTTTCACTTCATTTCTCGAGGCTTATAATTAATATCAATATTTGTTTGGGCTGCATCTTTGTAAACACCTGGAGTGACAACTCTTTCACCTCTAACTTCAAGCTGCATTAAATGAAGTAAAATGAGATTTGTTAAAAAACAATAAAAAATACATGAATTTGTAATTTATACTTACATTTAAAGTTTGAATGCCACTCATTTGATCAATTTAGATGGCAAATTCTACAGTCTTAGACCTCTTTTTTTCTACTGTTGATGTTGATGCTTCAATGGTCCTTTTTTTCCATGTTACTGATTAGATATAACTCCTTTTTCTCTACCTGCACCTCAGCCTCTTCCAATGCTCTAGCCTCTATCAGTTCCTCTACTTCTACCTCTTCCAACTGATTACACTCTTATTATTGTTGAAGTATCAACACACATAGAGCTACCTTACTGGCTAAACATTTATGGTTGGTTGAAGCTTGGTGGTTGGCTAGAGGTTGACAGATGTCTATAGGTTGGTGGCCTACTAGAACTTGTTGTCTGGCTAGAGCTTCCAGGTTGACCCACCCCAACCTAATAATAAAGTTTATTAAATGTATAGTATAAATATAGTTTAATACCATAGTATAATTATTGAATTAAAAAGAGAAGAGTGCATTATCTGAGTTTTACAAACTGTTCTGCTATGGCCAACTTGATGACACTTAGAGCAAGTAATTTTTAGTTTTTTCCTGAATAACTTTTCATACTTCTTCTTAGGCTAATCCTTCTCTTTTCTTCTACACTGTGTTGGTCTGTCAAACAATGATTTAGGTTCAAGAGGCTCAATCACTACACCACTTGTGTTAGGACACACTTTCATATTAGTTATTGAATTAAGAAGGTAGTCATATACCTTTAAAAATGTATCTTACTTATGCCACTCTTCTGCATAAACTTCAGTCTCTATACCTTTATACTGATAAGCCAATACAGTATATTGACATGGTATGCCTCTTAACTTCCAGCTTCTACAAGTGCAAGTCCTTGCCCTAATATCAACTATATGCCTATAAGGGCCATCTAAAATTTCATACGTTATCTTACCGTTGAATATAACGATGCAATTTCTAGCCATGTCTTTTTTCTCTTCAAGTACTAGCAAAGTCATAGGTGAGATATCTGAAATCTAGGTATCAGCAAACTTCCTCATTTCAATATTCCTATTCATTATCTTGTGTCCAATCTCCTCTAACATAGTGATCATAGATTTATGTCTAGCAGCAAAAATTCATGAATTAAATATCTTAGACATATTATTTTCAACAATGTTACATTTAGAATGCTCCCTAAAACATGCCTTACACCATGATGTTTTATCATAATGTAATAAGTCTTCACAAGTCCTCATAGACATCCTTACCAAGTTCACTGAGTTTGTCCATCTCATCTTGAAACTTCACTTCAAAATTGGCTTTAGCACATCTCCAAAATTATTTTCTTTTTTCTTCTCCTTTCCAGATCTGATGTTAATTGAATCAGATATATCTAGAACACCACCTCATTTCAGAATCTAATAGCAACTCAAGTATAGTTGGCACAAGACCCTACTTAAACATACAAATCAAAATCAAAATCAAAATCAAAATCAAAAATATATGAACATGAACTTTACAGTAGAAAAATAAGAGATTAAAGTTAAAGTTTAAGAATAAGACTAACCTTTTGTATATCTGACATGACAGTCAGTCCATGTTCAGTGCCTAAGTTCAAATCTTGAATCAAGTAGTTAATGAAGAAACTCCAACTATGTTTTGTCTCTTGATCAACCACTGCGCAGGCTATTGAGAACATTTGCTTATTTCCATTTCTCCCAACTACAAATAACAACTCACCCCTACAAGCACCTTTCAGAAAATAGTCATCTAAATCAATAATTTTTCTGCACCATGTCAGTCAGCCTCACTTTAATGTATCAAATTACACATAGAAGTAAGAAAATAAACTTTTTTCTTGTTGAGACTCTCTATCTGTCGCACCTAATAAGAACTGTCAGGATTAGTATGTTTGATCATGTTTGCATAGTCACACAATCTTGCAAATCCATCTTTCAATCACCTAAGAAGTCCTTAATTACTCTATGCTTTGTCCTAGAACAAATAGTTTTTTTCGCATACAAACCTAATTTTTTTCTCACTAATTCCTAAATTTTCCATAATTTTATATAGGGTTGACAAGTTATTTCACCCTTAAACTTATTTGCAATAAACTTAGATGTGCACAACTTGTTTTTATTATAATAGTGCATACATGTACAAGATAGTAGTTCTTGACAACAAAGTCACCAAAATGCTTATCTATGCTAGCAAATAACAACCATTTACATTTCTAGACCTCAAACCTAACTCTAACTCTAAGTTTCTCCTTAGGCTTAAACTTAATTCTAACTTTATATTCAATATCATGCTCTGTCACAACCTTTCTAAATTGCTTAGCATTTTCAAGTACCATACCAAGCTCAAATATAGACACAACACAATCAAGATCAAATCTTACCTTTTTACTTTTCCTTCTTGCTGGTAAATCAACACCACTCACAACTTTAGAATCTAATTCATCCCTACTGTCATCACTATCAAGATCTGAGTTATCTATATACTCCCCATCTCCTCTTATCTTCACTGTATCTAGCAGACTTATTCCTTTCAATATCTTCAAATCCCCTATACCTGCTGCTCCAAGTTTTATTTCCTTATTTGGGACCGGTTTCTTTATTTTCACTGAGTTTCTCCTTTTATTTTTAAGAGATCTTAACTCTTCATCAACCTCAGAATCATCATCTTCTGAAATATTAGACTCTTGGGAGTCAACACTGCTAGCCAAATCTATTTCAACCCCTTCTAGATCTGAGAGATTATCTAAACCAACCTCTATATCTATGTTATCAGTTTGGGTAAGTCGCTCATGTAACCCTTCATTATTAAGATCATGAAATGTAGAGCTGTTCTCACCCACATTACTATTTTCATCAATCACGTGACTACTTTCATAAACTATTGGCCCACAAAGATAAGCTGATGGGACCCATCTTCCACCACTTCTAGCTCATCCCCAACATGACTCACATACAAGTCTAAAAAGTTCCTATCTTTTAGGCCTTGAATAAACCTTAGTAAACTGAATTCATTTTATACTCTAATAAAGGTATTCTTTTTAGGGTCTTTAAAGTAGAACCCATCAACAATCATATGCCCAAATTTTTTTTGTATAATAAAGCAATTCAGAGAAGTGGTCTTTGTTGATACTTACATATTTCACTTCACTTTTTCCTATATAACTTGAACTCAATTCTTTAGAAACAAACTTTCCACCATGATGAAAACGAGCTATAATAATGATATTATCCATTAGATTTTCTGAAATAAAGTCCCAAAAATACCTGGCATGTTATGAACAGTAAAAATCCTAAAAAAAGCTTTTTTTAGAAATTTTCAAACTACCATTACTAATATAATACTAAGAAGGCACTAAAAATATATTTACAACAACAAAACATGATAAAATAGTAATATTGTTGACATTTGAAACATACTTAAGTGTGATTGAACCTCAAATCAGCAACAATTCTTGAGATTTAACTCCAAATCCATCGCGATCCTTCAAAAAATATTGAAATCAATGTTGACCTATAACTAATCACTCAAAAACACTACGACATTTTTGAATTTACAATGTAAGAATCATAAACTAGTAGCTCAGATGGAAGTGAAATCGCACAATTAAGATTTTTGCTAAGAGGGATTTGGGCGTGGGTATGAAAGGGTCAGACATTTTTAGGAGAAAAATAAAGTAAAAATTATTTATTTTGTGTATTAATGCTAAATAAGGTGAGGTGTATAATATAAGCGGTTCTAATTGATTATAATTTACACGTAGGAGGCGACTGATCTCACGCGCTCAACACTTAAAAAATACAACCTTTAAAAAAACCACGCCAGATGTTTGTGTTTAATTGACACAGTTTGTGAACGATGAAAGGTTTCAATAGGTACATGGCCTAATTAAGGTGCCAATACGAAAAAAGTCAACAAGTTCAGGGGCTTGTTTATGTATTTTGCCTCTTTTTAATTTAGGACTCATTGATTGGGAAACAAGTTATTCCGAGATTGTTATCTATGACTGTAATTTTAGTCTTAATATGGGACAAGTTATTCCAACATTGTTATCTATGACTTTTATTTTATTCTTAATATGTGACAAAAATAATCCTATCATCTCGAGATATGTTAACCTGTAATTTTATTCCAATCATATATGGAATAAAGTCATCCTAAAAGTAATGAAATTAGTTATCCATTATCCTTCAAAATAAACAAGATTTTAGGGTCAAGGAAAATGTTTTTCAGTATGTAAATAAGAAAAAATTTCCAGGAAATATTTGTATACGGTTTAAACAACTACCTTATAGAAAAACGTTGGGTTCAATTGGATTAAATTCATTTAAAATTATTTTCATAGATAGAATATTTTTTTGTGTATTTTCACTTGTCGGGGTTTATATATAGTTCTATGCACTATTAGTCTCCTTGACAACAACAACAACATACCTAGTGTATTGCCATATAGTGGGGCATGGGGAGGGTAGAGTGTACGCAGACCATACCACTACCTCAGGTGAAGTAGAGAAGCTGTTTTCGATAAACCCCCGGCTTAGAACCGATAACAGTATAAAAAACACAAAAGATAAGTGTAATATAAATTAACACCGCTAGCAAAAAGATAATACTACCACCACAAGATAAAAATAAGAACTATCTGACCTAAATCATAGACATCACACAACATCACGCATAAAAAAATGACACACACAAAAGAGCGCTCCCTTATTGTTACTGACGCACTCCCACCACCTAACCCTCTACCCTAGTCCGCATTCTCCACACCTTCCTACCAAGGGTCATGTCCACCATAAGTTTTAACTGCTCCATATCAAGTTTAATCATCTCCCTCTAATATTTCTTCGGTCTGCCTCTACCCCACCTAAAATCATCCATACCTAGTGTCTCACACCTCCGCACTGGAGTGTCCGAGCCCCTCCTCATCACGTGCCCGAACCAACATAACCTCACTTCTCGCATCTTATCATCTACCGAAGTAACTCCCACCTTCTCCCAAATAATATCATTCCTCACCCTATCTTTCCTGGTATGTCCACACATCCATCGCAACATTCGCATCTCCGCCACCTTCAACTTTTAGATGTTGGAGTTCTTAACTGGCTAACATTTCGCTCCATACAACATAGCTGGTCGGACTATCACTCTGTAGAACTTACCTTTAATCTTTCGGTGCACCTTCTTATCACATAAGACTCTCGAAGTGAGCCTCCATTTCAACCATCCTGCTCCAATATGATGCATGACATCCTAGTCAATCTTGTCATTGCGCTGAATCCCCAGATACTTGAAACTCTCCCTCTTCTGAATGACCATCGAGCCCAGCTTCACCACCACTCCATCCTCCTACAACACCTCACTAAACTTACACTCCAGGTACTCTGTATTGGTTCTGCTCAACCGAAATCCTTTAGACTCAAGTGTCTATCTCCAAATCTCCAACTTATCATTCACTCCTCCCCGAGTCTCATCAATCAGTACCACATCATCCACAAATAACATATACCAAGGCACCTATCCTTGAATATGTCGCGTCAAAATATCCATCACCAAGACAAATATTAGTCTCCTTGACAAGTGATAAATTTACCTTTAATTATATTTTAATCTTTTTTACTACAGTTCATGATTATACTACTGTTCAAATGAGTAATTCAACAATCAAGAGGAGTCATTAAACACGAGAGAGTTTTAGTTTCTTCATTAAATTCAATTCATTTGTCCCTAAATTCTTCTATTATCCATTGTAGAAAAATGTGATGTTTATCAATTCAAATATTGAGGATACTAAAGCTAAAGATAATGACTAGTTAATTATTTTCATGTAGTTAGTTAAGATGACATCACTAGTTAGTTAAATTACATCATTAGTTGGTTAAGTAGTTACTATATATACAACATGTACACTAAGCTACCATATACTTTGAATGAGAAAAATTACTATCTCTCTCCCCTCTAATCTTCTGTTACCTTGTTTTCTTCCTCCTTATACTATTTTTTCCTGTACTTTCTGTAAATTCAACATGGTATCAAAGCCATAGACGCTCGAATTTGTCAGCTTACTTACAGAATCTGGGTATTTCTTTCTTCTTTCTATTTCTCTGCTGAATCCAGACTCAATTGAGTTAGAATTATAGTCAAGAAAACTCTGTAATTTTACAAATCTTGAAGCTTCACAATGGCTGCACAACCATCAAATATTGATGATAGTTTTGGAAAAGGTGTTATAATTGAAGCAACACATCCCCTGTATCTTGCCAATACTGATACAAGTGGCATTTCTCTGATCTTAATTCAATTGACAGGTACAGATAACTATTCTCTATGGATTCGTTCAATGAGAATTGCTCTTCTTGGTAGGAATAAGTTTGGTATAGTTGATGGATGTTGGAGAAAAGAGAAGTTTCATAACAAATTTGGATCTCAATGGGAGAGGTGTAATGCAGTTGTTCTCTCATGGTTGATGAACTCAATATCACAAAGCTTGATTAGTAGTATAGCCTATGCTACAGATGCTCATGTTGTGTGGACTGATCTCAAGGAAAGATTTGACAAAGTTGATGGTTCTCGTTCATTCAATCTTCACAGGGAAATTGCTACTCTCACCCAAGGTACCTCAACAATCACTGTCTATTTTACCAAGTTGAAAGAACTATGGGATGAATTTGAAACACTTATGCCTATGCCTAGTTGCAATTGTGAGAGATTTTTTGGTGCATTTGTAAAAATAAAAACTGTATCAATTCCTCATGGGTTTAAATAATTCTTATATTCAAGCAAGAAGTCAAATGTTGCTTATGATCCCGCTTCCAACTGTTAATCAAGCTTACTCTATGCTGATAAGAGATGAAATTCAAAAGGCAATGTCTATATCTATATCAAATAGTGTATTAGGTGCACCACCTATGTCCATTGGAGGAAACTTTGAAACTACTGTCATGTATAGTTCTAGGGCTGGAAATGTAAGTGGTTCACATAGATTTAACAGGTTCAAAAAGAATAACAATCTATACTGTGAAATCTATCAATTGAGGAATCATACCAAAGATCATTACTATAAGGTCATAGGCTACCCATCTGACAAGTTCAAGAAGAAAGGGGGAGTATCTACTGCTAATTCTCATCATGTTAAGGTTGAAACCAAAGTTGGAAGTCCACAAGAAGTCCCTCAACAACCACAATCTTTCAGTCAAGAAAATCAATTGTCAGCACTTGCACCTTTACAAAGGAACAGTATGACCAAATCCTGCAAATGTTGAATGGTGCTCAGGTCTCTTTTATGGCAAATTCTGCAGGTATTAATACTGCATTTGTTACCATTAATTCTAAAAATAAATGGATTATTAATACAGGAGCCACCAATCATATGGTGGCTGATCCTGCTTTGCTTATAAATTCTATAACTCTAGAACCAAGTAACTCTAGAAAGGTGTTCTTGCCTACTGGTGATATTGCTTTCGTAACCCAAATTGGATCAAGCATTCTCACGAAATGTCATACTATTTACAATGTTCTACATATTCCAAAGTTCAAGTTTAATCTTCTTTCAGTCTCACAGGTAACCAAGGCTTTACATTGTTTAGTTGCATTTTATCCTGACTTCTGTTTGTTTCAGGATCTTTACAATGGGAAGGTGAAAGCAATTGGTATACATAAAGATGGATTATACTTACTACCTTCAGTCTTTTTAAGAGCTAAGCAAGATAAAGAATTGTGTTCTCTGGTTTCAAATAACTCTACTGCTGCTAAAATTGATTCTACTGAGCTTAATCTGTGGCATAATAGGCTTGGACATCCCTCTTCAAAAGTGTTAAATAGGATGTTATCAGCCTCTTTAAATGATTGTACTTCTATTGTCAAAACTGTAGTGTTTGTCCTTGTGTAAAATTAGCAAGAATACTTTTTCCTACTAGTTCTATAAAAAGCACAACCTGTTTTGATTTGATACATCTTGATGTTTAGGGTCCTTATAAAATTGCTTCTTATGATGGAAATAAGTACTTTCTAACAGTTTTTGATGATTTCACTAGAATGACTTGGTTGATCTTGTTGAAACTTAAATCTGATGTATGTGTAGTATTGAAACAATTCTTAATCTATATTAGTACACAATTTAACAGAAGAGTTAAGTGTATTAGATCAGACAATGGGACTGAACTTGTTAACTCAGTTTGTGACTCAATGTTTAAAGCACTTGGTATCTCACACCAAACCTCATGTGCCTACACACCTTAACAGAATGGGGTGGCTGAAAGAAAGCACAAACACATTCTTGTGTGTAGAACTATAAGGTTTCAAGGTCACATTCCTGTAAAGTTTTGGGGTCATTGTGTTTTAGTTGTTGCCTACCTTATAAACAGGATGCCAACTACTGTCCTCAATAATAAATCACCTTATGAACTGCTTTATGGAAAAAAACCTTCTCTTACTCATCTTAGGGTATTAGGTTGTCTTTGTTTTGCAAAAGTAATACAAGAAACTGATAAGCTTAATTCTAGAGCCTTAGCTGCTATACACACGTGATACTCTCATTTCCAAAAGGGTTATATACTATATAACTTTACTAGTAATTTGTTCTTTGCCAACAGAGATGTTGAATTTAGGGAAAACCCTTTCAAATAATCAAGAAGGATCAACAGTCTCCATTTCTTGATGTATTTAGTGATGCATTGGTAGATTCATCTAAGAGCACACAACACAGTAGGCACTATTCTTATGATAATCATGTACCATCTACATCAGTTCATACATCATCTACATCAGTCAATTAACCAGATTTACCTTCACTTCCTATGACTACTGTATCTCGGACTCAACCTCTATCTAATATATCAGCACCACTGTAAAGAAAATCTTCTAGAACTAAAGTTACACCTATCTGGTTAAAGGATTTTGTTACAACTAAGACGACAAGTCCTTCTACACCCTACAGCATCTCTAACTATATATAATATGATCAACTTTCTCCTGACTATCAAGCTTTTGTTGCTGCAAGCTCAACTGAAGTAGAACCATCATCTTATAATGAAGCAACTCTTGATCCTAGGTGGGTTAGTGGAATGAAAGCAGAGATAGATGCTTTGGAAAGTAACAATACCTGGAAAGTTGTCACCTGAAGGGAAGAAGGCTATAGGCTACAAGTGGGTGTTTATAATTAAATACAAGGATACAGGTGAAGTTGAGAGATTTAAAGCCAGACTAGTGGTAAAAGGTTCCAGTCAACAAGAAGGGATTGATTATCAGGAGATATTCTCCCCAGTAGTTAAAATAGTAATAGTGAGATCTATTCTAGCACTTGTTTCTATCAGATACTGGCACATCCATCAACAAGGTGACTTGTATGATGAAATATACATGGAACTGCCCCAAGGATTTAAAAACCAGGGGGAGAAAAGATAAGTATATAGGCTTCTCAAATCCTTGTATGGACTTAAACAGGCTTCAAGACAATGGAACATGAAACTCCTAGAGGCAATTCTACAGTTTGGATTCAAGCAGAGTGAATATGATCACTCTTTATTTCTGAAGAAAACTGAAAATGAGTTGACAGTAATTTTGGTATATGTTGATGATCTTTTAAAGACTGGTAGCAGTCTTCAGCTAATTCAATACACCAAGGCAGCACTAAGTCAAGATTTCAAGATGAAAGACTTGAGGGAGCTAAGATTCTTTCTTGGTATAGAATTTGCAAGATCAAGTTTAGGAATATTAATGCATCAGAGAAAGTATGTTCTTGAGTTAATATCAGAAATAGGATTGAGTGCTGCAAGACCTATATCTACACCATTGGAGACAAATTTCAAGTTAACCACTAAAGAAGTAGATAACTATGTGAATGGAACAAGCAAGAATATCACTGATCCTGAAGTAGATGTAGCAAAATATCAAAGGATTGTGGGAAAGCTCCTTTACTTGACTATAACCAGACCTGATATAGCTTACAGTGCACAAAATCTCAGTTAATTTCTTCATCAGCCTAAGCAATCTCACTATGAAGCAGCAATGAGAATAATAAGATATGTAAAGCAACAACCAGGACAAGGTATTCTGCTCTCAAGTAATAGCAAGGAACAAATATCAACTTATTATGATGTTGATTGGGCAGCATGTCTCTAGAAGTCTATAACAGGTTTCCTACTTAAACTCGGTGATTCATTGATCTCTTGGAAATTAATGAAACAGAATACAGTATCTAGAAGTTCAGCTGAAGCTGAATACAGAAGTCTAGCATCCACAATAGCTGATCTAATATGGATTCTGGGATTATTCAAGGAAATAGGAGTACAAGTCAGTCTACCAGTTCAAGTCAATATTAACAGCAAAGCAGTTATGCAAATAGCTGCAAATCCAGACTTCCATGAAAGAACAAAACACATTGAAATTGACGGCCATTTTGTAAGGGGAAAAATTCAGAAGGGGGTGATCAAAATTGAGTACATACCTACCAATCTACAACAGGCTGATCTACTGACAAAAGCTCTAACCAAGGCTCAACATGAATATCTTTGTTCCAAGCTAGGCATGCTAAATATATTTGCACCACCTAGCTTGAGGGGGAGTGTTGAGGATACTAAAGCTAAAGATAATGACTAGTTAGTTATTTTCATGTAGTTAGTTAAGATGACATCACTAGTTAGTTGAATTACATCATTAGTTGGTTAAGTAGTTACTATATATACAACATGTACACTAAGCTACCATATACTTTGAATGAAAAAAATTGCTCTCTCTGCCCCCTCTAATCTTCTGTTACCTTCTTCTCTTTCTCCTTATACTATTTCTTCTTGTACTTTCTGTAAATTCAACACAATTTAAGATTAAGTTTTATTTTATTATTATATCCTTCTGTAGTTTTAAATGAATAGTTATCCATACATTATTTCTAGTGTGTTAGTTTGTTAATTTTGATATGCTAACAAGTTTAGATAGAGGCAACATGAATTATTCCACATCCCAAAATAGAAAATCAAAGAACTTTTTAATTTTTGGTCAAACTAACTATAAATATCATATGTAGAAAAATATTAAAACTATTATTACCTCAATCACAATTTAATATCCTGTTTCAATTTTGTGGTAAATGATATGATCATATTTCATTAACTTTATGAAAACAACTTGAATTCATTTGGTCAAAGTCAAAGAACTGTAGACATTAAATTAGTTAGTGAATCTTATTGAATAAATATTAATTTGATTAATTTTTTGAGAATTATTTAAATTCATTTTGACATAATCAAGAAATTTTAGACATTAATTGAACTAGGATAAGATTTAATATTATTAAAACATGTCCTTTTTTGCAAGAGTCTACTAATTATGTGTGAATTTAATAATATAACAAAATAAGGTGAGTAAATAAATTTATAAACAAAAAGTCTAGTATAGTGTATATAATTCATTAATTGTGAAAAAATGGCCTGAAAAAACATATCACATACAATTTCTGTGGGAAATCAGACCTACAAAGTACATAAAAAATAGAATGGACATGATTTTGCACATAATTAAAACACATCATAACTACAAAAATTTTAAAATTAGATATAAATACCAAAAGCCAAAAAAAGATAAATTTTAAATAACTTTTTCAATTGGTGCTATGATAATGCTATTACCACAACAACAAAAGAAAATTCTTTAAAGTTAATTGATTTAAAGCTCTAATATGTTCACATTGATGCAATAAATAAATTTTAAATAACTTTTTCAGTTGATGTTTTTAATGCTATTATCACAACAATAAAAGAAAATTCTTTAAAATTAATTGGCTTAAAGCTCCGATATGTTCAAATTGATGCAACAGATAAATTTTAAATAACTTTCTTAATTGATGTTAAAACAATGCCATTACCACAACAATAAAAGAAAATTCTTTAAAATTAATTGATTTAAAGCTCTAATCTATTCACACTGATGCAATAGATAAATTTTAAATAACTTTTTCAATTGGTGTTAAAATAACTAAAAATTACATAAATACACAACCTATGTTTTTAATATTACAAAAAATCTCAACTCCCTAAACATATTACAAAAATCTCAACACATGCACAGAATGCTATGTATATGTCGGTTATGTTATGTATATTAATAGGGAAAGAGAGTAAAATAATTAAAAAAGTGGAAGAGAGTGTAATTACTTCCAAAAGGGTTGGTATTTATGTTATTTATACTTAAAATAATGCTACTACCACAACAATAAAAGAAAATTCTTTAAAGTTAATTGATTTAAAGCTCTAATCTGTTCACACTGATGCAATAGATAAATTTTAAATAACTTTCTCAATTGATGTTAAGATAATGCTATTACCACAACAATAAAAGAAAATTCTTTAAAGTTAATTGATTTAAAGCTCCAATCTATTCACATTTAAAAGCCCTTTTGAACTTTACTTGACAATTAATAAATTGATTTGTCAAAACTGAATAAATACAATTTTTAAGTAACAACTCAGCAAATAAGAGTGCACATATAAAATGCTAGGCACTGATTAGTTCGTCTCTATATTTTATTCAGTTTTTTTTCAGAAAAATATCAAAGTAGCCCAGAGGAGACATATAAGCGGTATCAATTTTCTTCTTTGATTTATTCAATTCATCATTGAGATAATCAATTTGCTTCTACGTTTTATTCAATCCTTTTTTTATTTTTATTTTCGTACAGGATTCAAATCGAGTGATGGTCTACTAGATTTTATTAAAATCTTACTTTGTGATTTAATTTTGTTTGCCTTCTTTTTGCCTTTTTGTTCATGTATACATTAATGTTAGAATGTTTCAATTAAGCAGGTATTCTGGCTTTTAATTGTGGCCATCTCTAACAAATCTTGTAAGACATAACAAGATTGTAAATGCTTGATTATTCCTTTTTCTCTCTCTTTTTTCCTTCTTGCAACTTTGTTTTAAGAAGATTTCTCTGAAATAGAGAGTTTATCAAAAAGTTCTCTGCCTCCAAAAGAAAAGATAGCGTTGAGGTTCTTATATATCTTAGCCTTTTTAAACTCTATCCGTAGATTACACTAGGTATGCAGCTGTTGCATATTCATTCAAACACAATCATTGATTGCAAGTGCTTAGATGTCATATAAAGGATACAAGAAACACATATCTGATTAAAAAGTGTATGTCGCCTCCTCTTTGTAGTAACATTGATTTTTTCTAAGTTCAATTCTAAAATTTTGATTTAATTGCCACAAGTATATATATATATATATATATATATATATATATATAAATTTTTATGTCCTTGTTCCGCAATTTTGAATGAATATATGCCATATCTGATTTGAGTTTGATATAAGGAAAACATAACAATGATCGAAAAAAAAATATTTTTTCCTTTTTCTTATACAAAAATACTTTTCCCCATTTTTAGTTCAAATTTTAATAATTTTATTTGTTCCAACTTTGGACTCAACTAGTATAAAGGGAAGACCTTATTTGGCGCGAATATGAATTGTGAATTTAAATAATCGATTGATCTAAATTTTTACATTTAATTTTATAGTAGACGTTCAATATGCTCGAATCAGAAAAGAATGAGAAAAAGGATGCTAAGAAAAACAAGAATTTCGAAGAACGCAAGAAACGCAGATTAGAAAACGCCCCAGAGGACTCTTACAAGAAAGGCAAATCGAAACATGCCCCAGAGGGCTCTTCCCAAAAAAACAAGTCAGGAAATGTCCTAGAGGACTCTGCCAAGAAAGGAAAATCGAAAAATGCCCCAGAGGACTCTTCCCAAAAATGCAAGTTAGAAAATGCCCCAGAGGACTCTTTCAAAAGAGGCAAATCAGGAAATGCACCAGATCACTCTCTCAAAAAAAGAAAATCAGAAAATGCACTGGAGGACTCTTCCAAGAAAGACCAATCAGGAAATACCCCTTCACAGAAAGAAAAATCAAGAAATTCTCCAGAGGACTTTTTCAGAAAAGGCAAATCAAAAAATGCACTGGAGGAATCTTCCAAGAAAAACCAATCAGGAAATGCCCTAGAGGGCTCTTCCCAGAAAGGCAAATCAGAAAATGCCCCAGAGGGCTCTTCTCAGAAAGGCAAGTCAGGAAATGCTCCGGAGAACTCTTTCAAAAAAGGCAGATCAGGAAATGCACCAGAGCACTCTCTCAAAAAAAGTAAATCAAAAAATGCACTGGAGGACTCTTTCAAGAAAGATCAATTAGGAAATACCCCAGAGGACTCTTCCCAGAAAAGCAAATCAGGAAATGTTGCAGAGAACTCTTTCGAAAAAGGCAAATCAGAAAATGCACTGGAGAACTCTTCCAAGAAAGACCAATCAGGAAATACCTCAGAGGACTCTTCCCAGAAAGGCAAATCAGAAAATGCCCCAGAGGACTCTTCTAAGAAAGACAAGTCAGTAAATGCCACAAAGGATTCTTCCAAAATAGGCAAATCAAAAAATGCACTGAAGGACTCTTCCAAAAAAGATAAATCAAAACATGCACTGGAGAACTCTTTCAAGAAACGCAATTCAGGAAATGCCCCAGAGGGCTCTTCCCAGAAAGGCAAACCAGGAAATGCCCTAGAAGACTTTTCCAAAAAAGAACAATCAAAAAATGCACTGGAGAACTCTTCCGAGAAAGGCAATTCAGGAAATGCCCTAAAGAGCTCTTCCCAGAAAGGCAAGACAGGAAATGCCCAAGAGGATTCTTCCAAACAAGGCAAATTAGAAAATGCATTGGAGGACTCTTCCAAGAAAGACAAATTAAAAAATGCCCCAGAGGGCTTTTCCACAAAAAGCAAATCAAGAAATGTCTCGGAGGACTCTTCCAAGAAAGGCAAATTAGAAAATGTCCTAGAGGACTCTTCCAAGAGAGGCAAATTTAAAAATGGCCCAGAAGGCTCTTCCAAGAAAGGGAAACCAGGAAATGCCCCAGAGGGCTCTTCCAAGAAAAGGAAATCAGGAAATACCCCAGAACACTCTTCCAAGAAAGGAAAACCAGGAAATGCCCCAAAGGACTCTTTCAAGGAGACGTCAACTACCAAACAAAATCAGAATGCTATTCACGGTACGTAATTAATAAATTAATTCAACATCTTACAATTGATTTATGCTATTAGGTTCATTCGCTATGAGGATAACTAATCTCAAAATTAATTTTAGGATGAATTTATCCTATGCTTGAGATGTAATAGTAGTGTCAGTTATTCCAAGATTATTGTATTAATTTTTCCAACATTAAGGTTAAAAAATAACATTCTCAAAATAAGTTATTTTTCAACCCTTAATTGTTGTCTTTCATTTGGTTATGTATGATTTTCAGGTGAGTTTGAGAGCCTTGGTAAAGATAGCCCAATGAATAATTTGAATTGTACCTTAGTGGGCGATAACGTTGGAAATACAAATGACAAAGAAAATGAAGACCACCATGTAAGTAAAGGAATATCAGAAAATACAATTATGTCCCTTGCTAACGCTTGTGAGGTAATTGATCAACACTTATGCCTCCATTTACATAATTTTTCCATTCAGCATGCTCATTGTATTCCACAATATATTTTTCCATCTCCAATCATTTATTAAAAAAAAAAAGAAATTGGATTTACAGTTGTTTGGAAATGAGATATTCGAAGAACACAACGAAAGCAACATAAATAAGGATCAAAAAGATTCTTTCGAGGAGGAACTACCTGCAAACCCACAAGAAGAAGAAGAAGATGTTGATGGTACTATAGATTTTCACATCTTACAATTTAAACTTTTGTTAATCATAGATTTATTTTTGTTTTCTGAAATAGAGAAGAATTCTAAATTTTAAATCAACGAGCGCAGGGTAATTGAAACTCTTGAGACCTATATGGCACACAACATAGTGGTAGTCTAAAATTTACTCATTAGATTGAAGCTCCGGTCCCATTTTTTGAACTTATAATTGTTCTAGTCTTGGCGGACAAAGCTACCCGGTACCTGTTATTGGTGGGAGGTGACAGGTATCCATGGATTTAGTCGAGGTGCGTGCAAGCTGGCGGTTATCAAAAAAAAATGTTTCATGTGTATCATGCCATTTTATTTTGTTGCATATAATTTTCAGGTGAATCTGAGCGCAACAAAGTTACATGTGAAGATAGTCTGCCTGATAATTCTGATGATCATTTTCTAAACAACAATTGGGTCAAGTATGGGTCAAAACTTTGGACAAAAGATGCAAGTTATCTCATCAAGTATGGAATACCAAACAGTAAAAAATTCCGTAGCATTGCTAACCTCTATGAGGTAATTATTCATATTAGGTTTTTGTCTATCTTAATATGTAACATCAAGTATTTTCAATAATATAATAGTTTGCTCTTTCTTTACTTTTGGTTCTTAGATATTTGACAAAATATGCTAAAAACTTATTTTGGTTATCTCATTAAGTTTTCTTGCATTCTACAGAATACTCCCAGGCTCTCACCAGTTGAAGATGAATATAATTGGGATCTTATAATTATTGAAGAACCAAATAGGAATCATTCGGCAAAAGAAGATTCAAGTATCAAAAGAAAGAAAGAGGATGTTGGTTCGGGAAAAGAAGATTCAAGTATCAAAAGAAAGAAAGAGGATGTTGGTTCTGCAAAAGAAGATTCAAGTACCAAAAGAAAGAAAGAGAATGTTGGCTCGAGAAAAGAAGATTCAAGTATCAAAAGTTACGAAGAGAATGCTGGTTCGGAAAAAGAAGATTCAAGTGTCGAAACAAACAAAGAGAATGTTGGTTTGGCAAACAAAGGTTCAAGAGTTGAAACAAACAAAGAGAATGTTGGTTCAGAAAAAGAAGATTCAAGTGTCAAAAGAACCAAAGAGAATGTTGGTTCGGCAAAAGAAGGTTCAAGTGCCAAAACAAACAAAGAGAATGTTGATTCAGCAAAAGTAGGTCCAAGCATCAAAAGAACCAAAGAGAATGTTGGTTCGGCAAAAGAAGGTTCAAGTGCCAAAACAAACAAAGAGAATGTTGGTTCGGCAAAAGAAGGTTCAAGTATCAAAAGAACCAAAGAGTATGTTGGTTCGGCAAAAGAAGATCCAATTACCAACACAAACAAAGAGAATGTTGGCTTGGCAAAGGAAGATCCAAGTATCAAAACAAACAAGGAGAATGTTGGTTCAGCAAAAGAAGATTCAAGTATCAAAACAAACAACGAGAATGTTGGTTTGGCAAAGGAAGATCCAATTATCAAAACAAACAAGGAGAATGTTGGTTCAGCAAAAGAAGATTCAGGTATCAAAACAAACAAAATGAATGTTGGTCGTAAGAGAAAAGAGAGAAAGAACAAACACGGCAATGGAGAACAGAATGTTGGTTCGGCAAAAGAAGATTCAAGAATCAAAATACAGAAAGAGAAGGTTGGTCGTAAGAGAAAAGAGAGAGAGAACAAAAACGGCAACGGAGAAAAGGACGTTGCAACTCCTTCCACCTATCTCCAAGATTGAATTTTAACATTTCATTGAATTCCAGCTGCTAGATTGCATTTGAATTATTTCTTGTTGAATTATATCAGTTCATTTACTTTCAACTTTAAGTTTCCTTTATAAACTTTGCTATACTTCTTTGGTTCTTCATTATTAACTACCTTTTATAAAGGTTTATCTTCAAAACTCGTCAACAAGAACGGTATGATCTCTCTCGGAGTAAAAGAAAATCAGATTCTATATTATATACCAAATCAGTAAATGTGAGTTTTCTCCAAATTCCTGAGAAAGGCTCCAAACATAAGTGTCTAAAGTCAGGTTAATTTCACAGAAGGTCATCAACTTATAGGTTCACAGAAGAGAGAATTTTCGAAAGTGAACATAAAAGGAAGTCTTGCCTTTCATCAGGCAGGTACCGATGAATTGTGAAGGGTATCTTCTTTTCTCGGAGCTCTTTCATTGCCATCTTCTGAAGCAAATGGACATTAAGGAAGATACATCAAACATTCTATAAACTTTACAAGTGAGCTGCCGATTTCCCTCCTATCCTAATGACAAAACCGGATTCAGAGGTTGTTTCTCTTAAGACGAAAATGTATGATTGCAGTCATGAAGGGTTTCCACCCTACGTCATCATTTTCATGCTTTTTTTGTTAAAGTAACATGAGAACCTGGGGAGACTGGAGAAGAGACTCCTGTTTGCTATTGACTTCGGATAAAAATTTTCTTGATAAGTCACTGAGTGCAGATAAAAAAGAAAAGGACAGCCTCACGACTCACATTAAGAGGATCAGTTTCAATCATCACAGGAACATTCATGCTGCATGAGCACAATACAGACTCCCCATAATCCCATTATTCCATTGATTAAAATACGAGCCCTACAAAAAGGGCTAAAATAGGGAAGAATAGGGCCAGGACCTGATCTGGAGCACTCGAATTCCCAGGCTTCTTGCAAGTTCATATTTTGTCATATACTTACGCTTCCTGAGGTCGCTCCTCAGGTGCTCTGGTTTTGCCTCACCTTAACCCAATAGGGGGTCTTGTACATCCTCAGTGTTGCCATTTTCTTCTTCTAACTCTGCTCCTCCTAGATAATGAAACACATTAATGTTTGATGATTAATATAGTTATGCAACATCCATGAATTACATTCAAATACTGAAGAATATGGAAATAAATTATTTTACAAGAAGTTCGGGCTCCATGGGCTCATCCTTGTATCTGCAACAATGTATACATGCCCAATACAAAAGAGACCAAACGACCTTTCCTACAGTCCCAAAATAATTGATCTTCACAATAACTAAATAAGCAATCGGCTACAATAAGAAACCAGTAAACGGCTAGTTCATTAGTTCATAATTTATAACTAACTCAAGTGTTTTTTTACTCAGTTTCAGAAAAAAATAAAAGAATAAATAATTAAGCTTAAGCATAAAGATAACCTTTAGTAGAACTAACCAGGTCAAAACAATACTAGTTCACAAGGTACGTACCATGCTACCATCACTAGTGAATGTTATCTCTCTGAAGCTAGTTAACCAATGCAGGAATAAGCAACGCAACAAATTTGCTAACATAGAGACTCTGGACCTAAAAGGCACAAGGTTTCGAGTAGTAGCCTAAGGTGCATGCAGGCATTAGATTGTAGTTCCAATTTGATTTTTAAACTTAGAATTTGTTCCATGTGTGTCATACTCACTCATTTGGTAATACATGATTATCAGATGAGTCTGAGCTCAATAGAACCACAGGTGAAGATAGTCTCTCAGATAATACAAATTAAATGATAATAACATCATATATACCTTATTTCTATTTCCTTACATCAACATTAAGCATTTTCAATAAGTTTCTAGTATTGTTTAACAATAATTTGTGTTCCTTACTTTTGGTGCTTAGAGATTTGACAAAATAAAGAAATTGTTAAACTTATTTTGATCATCTCATCAAGTTCCCTTGCAAATTGCAATATTTCAGTTTACTAACAGGCTCTCACCAGTTGAATAGTGTTGGAATCTCCCTAGTGAAGAACACTCAAATATGAATCTTTCAACAAAAGAAGATTCACGTAATAAAAAGAAAATGTTGTTTGTAAGAAAAAATAGACAGAAACCCAAAATGGCAAGAGAGAAAATTAACGATACTATGACTTCTTCCACCTTCAAGATTGTATTTTAATCATTTCTTTGAATGTTGAATTGCATACACATGACTGTTGGCAACTGGCAGGAGGAGGTCGTTTGGGTAACAACATGGTCAAAGAGGAGGTCTGGCAGAGGAGGCATCAGCAGCAGCCAGTTTGCAATGGTGATCGCCACATTATGGCGTGAAAGGAACTTGATGAGGTTTCAAGGGAGTACCTATCAAGTGGATACTGGATAGGGTATGCAAGGAAATTGCAATATACTTACACACATGACGACGTGACAGGAAGAGATGGCAACCAATTCTGGCTCAACTGACTCATTCTCCTTAGCCTACTCTGATGACTAAGGACTTCAGCAATTTCACGGTCTAGTTTTGACTGATCCTTTTTGGAATTATATTTTTTTTTTTTTTTTTGAATAAGTTAGCAGTTGAGTCTTGTTTTATAGACTCTTTGCATCTGCATTTCTTTAAGAAACAGCTGGTCAGGCCTGTTTGCTTTTGTAATGATAACTTTTGGTAATAAAATTTTCTTTTAAAAAAAAAATCGTACTTTAACTTTGATTGTTGAATTGTATCAATTAATTTACAATTTTAAATTTATGTTTGAATGGAAATCACAGTGGTTATCCAATATTGCTTCTTCAAACATTATTTATTAATTATCCTTTACAAAGGCTTATTTTCAAAATTTGTCAACAAGAATAGCTTGATCTCTCTCGAGAAAAAAGAATGTAAAGCATTTTTCTTGTATAAATATTGGGTATGTGATTCTACCTCTATTTTATTCATTCCCCAAAAACACCATTAATTTTCATGTTTTGATTCACTTAGATGTTAAAGTTGAGATTTTGAATTCCTAAGGTAAGAACTTGAAAATTGTTGTTTGGATATGAATTTGGGATTGGATTTTGTTGATTTTTGGAACTTAAGATCCTTATGTCATAGGTAAATCAGTTTTGGCATCAAATTACAGATTTGTCAATTTTTTTCATCGTTTAAAAGCATCAAACTTCGAGATTTCGGGCCTAATGTTACGAAATTGTAACTCCATTTTCAACGAAATTTTACATTTTGGTTCCTTACCTTATGGGTAAATCAATCCTTAAAGAAAAATTCTTTTTCGCCCTTGGGGGCTTGCGGCTGACTTTTTGGATCCGAGATAGAAGTATAGCAATATGGGTATCGATAGACTCATATTCTCTCGTAGATCATGTTCATGATAGATTGGAAGTATTCTTAGGCTGTTTGGGTAGGAAAGACGCATATGTGATGGTTCATGGCACATTTTCTCCCCATTCGAGGTAGGCCATGACTTACTTTTCCGAACTTAGCTTAGTGATAGCTTATCATATAACGCATGTTTGGGTTGGCGAATGATGGGTTTGGGGTATTTATTGAATTGAATAGATGTCGTGAAAACCCAAAATGGAAAATTTATCTAATAAATGGCTTACGAGTTATTATTTGTATTGTATTTGTGAAAACTAAGATCGGATCTTAGTTGATAGATGCTATATGAATTGAAAGATGTACTTGTTGTATATTACTCCATTTCATGCATTAGTCCGTACCTTAATGAGTCGGTGGCCTACGAGCATTTTTTTTTTTTTGACAAGGTAACGAACTGTGTATATAAATCATCAACACAAAAGCTGGAAGCGAAATTACATCATTGAATCTACTAGTAGACTAACGCTACATCCTATCTCAATTTACAAGGATCCTAGGATGTCCACAATAGAAACGAGGTCATCTATATAGTCTGAGCTGCACCAATAACAAAAACTTATGATGCAATTCATCTTTAACTTTTGCAGAGAACTACTGTTGCCTTAAAAACACCTAGAGTTTCTCTTTTTCCAAATGGTACACCATACTGCTGGGACAATTCTCCATCGTCTTTGTTAGTGCTACCTCCACCCTCAAAATTCCAGCTAGTTAGTGCCTCTCCTTTTCTTCCCGGCATCGTCCACCTTACGCCTTTGAAGCTAGTAAATAGATTCCAAAGCTGGCTAACCACTTTACGATGTAGAAACAGATGATTAATTGTCTTTGCATTATGTTCACAAAAATAACACCTGGAGCACATATGTGTGCTTTCTTCTTTAGGTTCTCCTGAGTTGAAACGACTTCTATCACAACCAACCAAGTGAAAATGGCTACTTTGTGTGGGAATTTTTACTTTCCAGATAAGTTTCCAAGGTAAAAAAAATGATCTGCAAATGCAAACCCATCTGATTCATGTCCTTATAAGCGGAGCTTACAGTCAAAATGTCCTTGTTGTGGCATTTCCGTCTTAGAGTATCTTCTCCTTCCTATAGCCCTTTGCATTGGTCTAGAGTGCCGTAAAGTCGGCCAATCTTTCCATCTCCCAGTTTTGCATCAATCTTCTATAGGTCAAATTCCAACCTTGATTCAACAACACCTCATGTAAAGTAGCATTTTGTCGCTGATTTAAAATATAAATCTCAGGAAACAGTTGTTTAAGACGTTCCATTCCCTAGCCAGTTATCTTCCCAGAACAAGATCCTCTTTTCATCTTTCACATTAAAACTAGTTCTTTCAAAGAATACATGCCACAAGTTCCTGATTGATCTCCACAAGTTTGTGCCGCATGTGGTGTTTACTTCTTTTGTCCTCCAAAAACCCTCCCTTTCATACTTAGCTTGAATCACAGAGCCCTGTAAAGAATGTTCTTCCTTAGGTAGTCTCAAAAGTCATTTCATCAAGAGACTTTTGTTCTGCTTTCTATGATTTCTGATACCCAACCTTCCATCTTCCTTAGACAGTATTAGCTTGTCCCATTTAACTAAATGCTAACCTTTTTCCTCTTCACCCCCACGCCACAAAAAATCCCTCTAGAGAGCATCAATTCTTTCCTCCACATTAACAGGAAGAGGTAATAATGACATTAAGTAGGTAGGTGAAGCATCTAATACAGAATTGGTCAGGACCAATCTGCCACCCTGAGATAAGTATTGTGCTTTCCATCTAGTCAATCTTTTCTCATATCTTTCAATGACATCATTCCATATAGGCCAAACCCATTGACAGACACCTCAAATTGACACGATCTTTCACTTTGACACCTAAAGTCGACATTATTCATTTTAAGCACCTCAACTAACGTCCAACTGTGTCATTTTGGCACCTTTTGCACAACTGGCATGGTGTGTATTACACTTGCCTGAAGGCGCGTGGAAGGTATTTTGCGGCTAATATGGCGTCCAAGTTGTCCCACAAGCAATATATTAACTCACCTCCATTAATTTATACCGTCCTCTTCATTTTTATTCACCATTTTTACCAATCTTAAACTTATTTAAAAGTGAAAATTATTGGGAGAGATTTAAAAATTAGATACACATTTAGGGGTTCGTCCTCTCTCATACGAAATAGGTTTGCAAATAATGTTCAATTTAATTAGTTTAGTTGGGTGAATAATAACCAAATTGAATCTAAAATAAAGATTTAACTAGTCATATAATTTATAAAATTGATTTAACTAGTAATATAATTCATAAAATTGAATCTAAAATTGAATAATAACTAGTCATATAATTTATAAAAATCCACTCGTATAAATTAAATTGATATCATTCATTAATTTGATTTAGTATCGAATACGGTAAGCTTTTTTTTCTTCCAAGGGAATAATCTAAAATAAATTGAAATGAAAAACACCACCAAGCAAAAAATTTTAACCCAAATAATATAAAATAAGGGATTATAATTACTCCCACCCCACCAAATCTGTCTTCTCCAGCCCACTCCCCACTCGCTCCCCTACCCTCAGTTATCTTCTCCAATGCCCACCGCCATGTCACCTCCTCTCCCCCCACCCCCACCCCCACCCCCCACCGACCCTCCACAACTAAAATCTTCTCTTCAATTACCTCTGAATACACAATCATCTTTTTTCAAAAAGAAAATCTGTTAAGAATTCATTTTTTAACAAAATATGTTAAAAATTTGTTGAAATTTCACAATTGGAGGAAATTTTCACAATCGAATTGCATTTGACATGATTCATTCTTTCATGCTAACACTAAAATCTATCTCAAAACTTTTCACGTTGGAGGAGCTTAAAATTTTCCAATGTGATTTCGCTCAAATTTGCTTGACAAGGATAATGTTATGGCTGTAAACAACAATTAGAAACCAAACGGTATAATGTAAGTGGGCGAGAATTGCGCAATGGTTGAAATATTTAAAGAAGATAGGATTTGGGTTTGGATTTGGGGGGGGGGGGGGGGGGGGGAGGAGGGCTAAAGGCGGCATTTGAAGAAGATGATTGTGGTGGCGGGGGCTGTTGCAGTGGGGATTTGGGGGCGGGGGTTTGGAGGGTTGGATTGACATTTTAGGGGGGAGGCGAAGGAAGGGTAGGAGCAGTGTTCAAAATTGCGCCCGCAACGTCGCATAATGCGGTGATGTAATGTGATGCGATGCGGTCCTCCGCCGAGTCGCAACTATGATGCGGTGCAATCTGAGAATTGTGGGCGCATCAAGCACTGTTGTGCGATGCGCTCGCAATATGTATTTTTTTTATTTTTGTTGCGGATGGTATTTATTGTTGGTTGGAATTGCATGTGCTGGTATTTTTGGGTTTTCACAAAAGTTGCTTAAAGTCAAAAAGAGTGGTCAAAAGTTGAAAAAGGTAATGAAGAAAGTTTAAAGTAGCAACTTAGGATTTTCACAGCTTTCTCTCTTCTCCAACGATCAAAGAATTTGGCTACTGAACAGTGTAAGTCTTCTTCTTCTTCTTCTTAACAACTGAATGACTGATGCTCTGTTTTGATGCTCAGTTTTTTGTCTTTTTTTTTTTTCTGTTCTTCTTCTTTTTTTAACAACTGAATGACTGATGCTCTGTTTTGATGCTCAGTTTTTTGTCGTTTTTTTTTCCGTTCTTCTTCTTCTTCCTTAACAATTGAATGATTGATGTTCCGTTTTGATGCTCAGTTTTTTGTCTTTTTTTCATGTTCTTTTTTTTTTTTAAATGACTGATGCTCTGTTCTTTTTCTTCTAATGAATGACTGGTGCTCTATTTTGATGCTCAGCTATTCTGAATGACTTCTTTAATAGCTGTCACGTTCATTTTTTGTTATTACGATTATGCGACGTTGCGGGCGCAATTCTGAACACTTGATTAAACATTATATTTTTTTTGATTAATGAGATAAGCTTTCCATATTTAATAGCTACATCCTTGATTATTTATTATTAAGAATAAATAATTTATCTTTATTTTGATTAAATGAAATAATCATTGTATATTAATTAGAGTTTATAAAATAAGGATAAATATTATAATTATTTAATTATAAATTAAAGATTAGTGTATATGTTTTGAAAGCACACATTTTTTTAATGAAACTAAATTTAGCGTAAGTATATATTGAACATATTAATATTCTCATTTTTTTTATTTTTTTATTAAATTGCGCTTCACTTCAATGATGCGGTCGCATCACATCACGCATCGCATAATGCGTGATGCAGAGCCTTGTCGCATTTTTCCGCATCACGCATCTCTGAACACTGGGTAGGAGAAGACAATTTGGGGGTGGGGTGGCGGCGGCGGCGAACAATTTAGGGGTGGAGTGGTTGAGGAAGATGGGTGGGAGTTGGGTGGTTGAGGAAGATGATATAAGGTGGGGGTGAGGTTATTAACATTTTTTTGTTTAAATTAATTATATAAAAATTATTTTGATAAAAAAGACAAATGACCTCTAATAATTGATCCTTTTACATGTCATAGCGCGTGTAATACACGCGCAACATATATGTTTGCTGATTGTGCAAAAAGTGTCAAAAGTGACACATTGAAATACTAGTTGAAGTGCCAAAAATGAACACCGTCTACTTTAGGTGCCAAAGTGAAAGATCGTGTCAAGTTTAGGTGTCTGTCGATGGGTTCCGCCTTCCATATATCTCTTGATTACTTGTTGCACCTAGAGCCATTCCTAAGTAAACTGTTGGAATATTGCCTATCTCTACCCAAAATTCCAGCCAACACTTGAATCGTAGCCACCCCGTTAATTGGGAAACTAAGGTTTTTCTCCAATTAATGTGAAGGCCTAAGATAGCCTCAAAGAGAATCAAATTAATCCATACTTCAATTGACACTCTTCTGCATCACAACATATGAGTGTGTCATCGGCATACTGTAAGTGTGTTACTTCCACTCCATTTTGTTCCTTTTGATACATTGAAACCTCTCATCCAACCATTATTGTGGGCGATCTTCACCATGTTGTTGAGTCCCTCCATCACCGGAATGAACAGAAAAGGTGATAACGGATCACCTTGTCTCAAACCTCTTTGAGAAGGAAAAAAGCCTTCAGGTGAACCGTTTATCAGAAACCTGAACCGTTTATCAGAAACCTGACTGTGTTAATGCAAAATCTTATCCATCTAATCCATTGTCCTCCAACACCCATCTTCTGCAGAATTCCAAGCAAGAAACGCCAATTCACATGGTCATATGCCTTTTCAATATACAATTGGCACATGATGCCTGGTGTCTTATCTTTTATCCTGGTGGCATACGAGCTTTGTCTTTGAAAAGTTATATCATTAGCTTCCAGATACATATTTGAATGAAATATTCTTATTTGAGAAGGAACTAGCCTAATTTGAAAGTAATCTTCTTATTTGAAAAAGCTATTAGCGTAAGAGCATGGATTTGAAAGCAAACTAATTAATTGAGGATGATTTACTTACCTAAAGACACCATACTGAAGCAGTCTGCTTAGTTGAGGTAATGCAGCCAAATGGGCTTTGTGAGGAAAAGAATCTGTTTAGTTGATAAAAGTAGCCTAAGGGGACTCTTCTGAAAGCAAAACTATATTATTTGAGAAGGCTTGTAGCCTACGGATCTTGTGTTGACCTATTGCATTCAAATTTTATTGTATTGTGATCATGCATATACATCTATTTGTCGTGGATCATGGATTTAGCAGGGATGAAGGAGCTAGAGGTTACTTCTGGGTGTTTGCTGATTTGATATTTTTTAGTGTCGAGGTCATTATTGGCTGTGCTGTGCCAAGGTCTTTACAGGCTAAGGCTAACGCCAAGGTCTATTCCAGCTAACCAGAGGTTTCTTTCAGATGGTATATGGGCCTCGCGAGCCCCACATGGGTCCCACCACCCAGCATACAACTGTGAAGGTTGGTTTTGTTTGAAGTTGTCTCAGGCAGAGAGTAAATTGGGAAAAAGCAGTCTATTCCCAGTGAATGAGATTGCTCAGAATTAGGAATTAGCAGACATACTGGGATACAGAGTTGATCAAATGCCTACACCTACTTGGGCATGCTCTGGGAAGCAGGCATGAAGCAAAGGAAATACGGGATGGCATTCTGGAGAAAACTAAAAAGAAGCTTGCTAGAGGGAAGGCACGATATCTATCTCTTGGCAGAAGATTGATCCTCATCAACTCTGTTCTAGATTCTGTGCCTACTTATGTGATGTCCTTAATCCCGATTCCAGCAAATGTGGTGAAAAAAATGGACAAGTAGGAGGAACTTCTTATGGTAAGGAAATAAGGCAGGGAAAGGCTACAACTTGGTCAATTAGAAGATTGTACTTCTCAGCAAAGACAAAGGGGGTCTGGGGATCAGAAACCTGAGATTGCAAAATGAGAGCCTACTGATGAAGTGGCTCTAGAGATACAATACGGAGGGAGCAACTCTTTGGAAGGAGGTTATAATAGCAAAATATGGAGAGCTAAGTCCCTGGTGTACAAAAGATGCCTTTGAACCATATTGTGTGGAGGTGTGGAGGACAATCAGAAATTTATGGCCATAGATGGAAGAAAATTTATATATCAACGTGGGAAACGGTAAGAAAACCAGTTTCTAGAAGGATAGTTGGATAGACCAAACTTCTATCAGAGACCTTTTCCCAGATTTGTTCCTTATATGTGAGAATC
This sequence comes from Capsicum baccatum var. pendulum, assembly GCA_030864225.1. Taxonomy (NCBI): domain Eukaryota; kingdom Viridiplantae; phylum Streptophyta; class Magnoliopsida; order Solanales; family Solanaceae; genus Capsicum; species Capsicum baccatum. Next base: position 22,872,196 of record CM061552.1, on the reverse strand, counting down.
CTGATTCTAGAGTATGTGACTGCTGGATAGATCAAGGTTGGACACATCATTTAGAAGATTATTAAACGATTGGGAGCTGGAGAGGATGGCAGCTTTACTGGGAAAATTAGGAGGAGAGAACATAATCACAACAGCCACAGACAAGGTCTTGTGAAAACATAGCAAGGATGGAGTATGTTTGGGTCAGTAGTGCATACAAAAGAGGCTTGCAGGTGATGGTTGGGGCTCCGAAATATCGTTGAAACTATTTCTGAAAGGGTGACATCCCTATAAAACTGAGATGTTTCACTTGGCTAGTGATAAAGCGGACATGCCAAACACAAGAAGTCCTACAGAAGAGGGTACGCAAATGGTTCCCAGGTGTTTTCTATGTAACATGACAGGGCAAACAAATAAACATCTATTCTTACACTGCAAGTTCACTGTTCAATTATGGAGTCTGTTCCTCAACATTACAAGCATGAGTTGGAAAATGCCAGAACATATATTAGATCTTTTGAGCTGTTGGATTAGAGGGGGCGGCAGTAAAAGTCAAAAGAAATGGTGCAGATCAATACCATCTTGTATATGGTGGCCAGTATAGAGGGAAAGAAATGGAAGAAGTCTTGAAAATACGTCCAATTCCACACACAAAGTTAAATGGAATTGTATTGTATCTTTACTTTTTTGGTGTAAACAACTTTATGTAGAAGATATAGATCAGATTATAGATTTCATAAGAAATCTGTAATTGCTACTCTTTTGTTTTTGGAGGTGGCCAGCCAGCATACCCTTAATGCTGAGGATACAACTCTTACCGGTTTTATTTTTTTCAAACGAAAAAGATGCTCTTGTACTGGAAACACTAGATCTTTATTGTATTTTAATTTACTTTAAGACTTCCCTTCGTTTATTATTATTACTTACGTGTTTTGACTTGATATGTCTTTGGGGTGAAGGGGTGGCTAACCTACCAATGGGTTCGCGTAGGTGCCATAATGACCTTGAAATTTGGGTTGTGACAACATGGAGTGGTACACATCCCAAAATAGAAAATAAAAAATCGTAGTAAACAAGTTTAAAGAGAGGGGACATGGAATCTTACACATCCCAAAATAGAAAATCAAAAACTTTTATTTTAGAGCAAATTAACTATAAATATCTCCTGTAAGAAAAATATTACTTAATCATAATTTAATGTCTTTTTTATTTTGTAGTGAATCTGATTGTTCAAATAGAATTGTCGAGAATTCTACGCATGATTAAAACATATGAAGAACTACAAAATATTGAAATAAGACATAAATGACAAAAGTAAAAGAAATAAATGATAAATCTTAAATAACTTCCACAATTGGTGTTAAAATAACACTATTACCACAACAGTAAAAGGAAATTCTTTAAAATAATTGGTCTAAAACTCTAGTTTGTTCACACCAATGCACTTTAAAAGCCCTTCTCGACTTTATTTGACATCTAATAAACTGAATTGCCAAAACTACAAACATAGTTTTCAAGGAACAACTCAGTAAACAAGAGGTGCACATATAAAACGCGCACTGACTAATTCGCTGCTTCATTTTATTCAAGTTTTCAAGGAAATATCTAAGCAGGCATGATGAGACATTTGAACCAAGGAAATATCTAAGCAGCCAAGAGGAGACATATAAACGGCATTGAACCGGTACCGTTTTTCTTCTTTGTTTAATTTAATCCATGAATGAGATTTGAGACTTGGGACTTGGGACGGGACCAATTTGCTTCTTCATTTTTTGCAATCTATTTTTGCTTTTTTTTTCTCTCATAAAGTGAAGGACTCAAATCGATTGACAGTCAGAAGTCAGTTAGATTCTATCCAAATCTTATTTTGTTATTGAATTTTGTTTCCCCTATTTTATTCCCCTTTGTTTACCTATATATCAAAACATTGATATATACTTGTGGCCATAAAAACAAAATCTAGAACTGAACTTACAAAAAATCAATGTTACCACAAAGAGGAGGCGACAAACATTTTTAACCAGATATATGTTTTTTTAACCCTTTGTATGACATGTGGGCACTTCTATAAATCATTGTATTTAAATTAATACACAACAACTACATACCTAGTGCAACACACAGGCTGGATTTGGAAAGGCTAAAATGTAAAACCTTAACCCAACCTTCGCGGGGCACAAAACTTGCTTTTAATAAACCCTCAGTTCGAAAGAATTTTTTTGAAACAAGGTTGAAAAAGGGAAAAAGGAGAAACAAAAAGGAAAAAGTAAGCATTTGACGATTTTGTTTCTAGTCTTCCAACATTTATTACAAATAGTCCACAAATTCAAAACCAAAATACTTGCTTAGTTGAACCATCATTGTATAGGTAAACAAAGGGCAAAAATAGGGAAAACATTGATAGTATAGTATTACTTGATAGGTTATAGTATTACTTTGTGGGTGTCTTATTTTTGTTATTTCATCTTGTTTCTTGCTTTATTACGACTTTTTTTACTTCCTTTTTGGTACTGGGCCAGGGGTCTATCGGAAACAATCTCTTTACTTCTTCGGAGGTAATGGTATGGACTGCGTACATTCTATCTCCCAGAACCCACTAGGTGGGAATACACTGGGTTTGTTGTTGAAGTATATATCAATGTTTTATGTCCTTCCACAATTTTAAATAAATATATGTTGTATCTAATTTAAGTTCGATATAAACAAAGCATAACAGTAATTGTAAAAAATACTTTCCCCTTTTCCGATACAAAACTATATATACAGTGAGTCGAAGTATTTTCTAGTTCAAATTTCGATAATTTTGTTTGTTTTAACTTTGGCGTCATTAGTATGAAAGGAAGATCTTACTTTATGCGAGCATGAATTATAAATTTAAATAATCGATTGAGTTAGATTTCTATATATAATTTCATAGTAGACGTTCAATATGCTCGAATCACAAAAGAAATAGAAAGACACAAGAAAGGCAAATCAGGAAATGCCCCAAAGGGCTCTTCCAAGAAAGGCAAATCATGAAATACCCCAAAAGGCTCTTCCAAGTGGACATCACCCGCAAAGTAAAATCAAAAAGCTATTCATGGTACGTTATTAATTAATTCAACATCTTATAGTGGACTTGTACTATTAGGGCTTGTTGGGTATGAGGATAACTAATCCCAAAATTAATTTTAGGATGAACTTATCCTATGTTTGGGATAAAATCGAGGTATTAATTATCTTGAAATTGTAGCGTTATTTTTTTCAAGTATTCTGATTTTGAATTTGTGGACTATTTGTAATAAATATTGGACACCAGAGACAAAATAGTCAAATGCTTACTTTTTCCTTTTTCTTTCTCCTTTTTCCTTCTTTCAATCCCATTTCAAAGTAAAAAAATTTGAACGGAGCGTTTATCAAACAAGTTTTGTGCCCCACAAGGGTTAAGGTTTTCGTACATTTTAACCTTTCCAAATCCAACCTGCGTGTTGCACTAGGTATGTAGTTGTTGTGTATTAATTTGAATACAATGATTTATTGCAAGTGCTAACATGTCATACAAAAGGTACAAAAAACATATATTTGGTTTAAAAATTGTTTATCACCTCCTCTTTGTGGTAACATTGATTTTTTGTAAGTTCAACTCTGAATTTTGTTTTTATGGCCACAAGTATATATCGATGTTTTATGTCCTTCCACATTTTTGAATGAATATATGTTATATCTAACTTATGTTCGATATAACCGAAGCATAACATTTGATTGTAAAAAAAAAACATTTTCCCCCTTTTCCAATACAAACTATATGTATAAAGAGTCGAAGTATTTTCTAGTTCAAATTTCGATAATTTTGTTTGTTCTAACTTTGGCGTCATTAGTATGAAGGGAAGATCTTACTTTGTGCGAGCATGAATTGTGAATTTAAATAATCGATTGATATAGATTTTTATATTTAATTTCACAATAAACGTTCATTATGCTCGAATCACAAGAGAAAGAGAAAACGGATTCTAAGAAGAACAAGAATTTTGAAGAACACAAATCAAGAAATGTCCCAGAAGGCTCTTCCAAGAAGGCAAATCATGCAATGCCCCAGAGGGCTCTTCCCAGAAAGGCAGATCAAGAGATGCCCCAGAGGGCTCTTCCAAGAAGACATCACCTAACAAACAAAATCAGAAAGCTATTCATGGTACGTAATTAATTAATTCAACATCTTATAGTGGACTTACACTATTAGGGCTCGTTTGGTTGAGGATAACTAATCCCAAAATTAATTTTAGGATAAATTTATCCCATGTCTCGGATAAAATCGAGGTATCAATTATCCCGGAATTGTAATGTTATTTTTTTCTATATTGAGGGTAAGATAACAATCCCGAATAACTTATTTCCCAACCAAACGAGCCCTTAATTATTGTTTTTCATTTGGTTATGTATGATTTTTTCAGGTGAGTTTGAGAGCCTTGGTAAAGATAGTCCAAAGAATAATTTGAATTGTACCTCAGTGGACAATAACGTTGGAAATACAAATGTCAAAAAAATTGAAGATCATCATGTAAGTAAGGGAATGTCGAACAATACGATGTTGTCCCTTGCTGACGTTTGTGAGGTAATTGATCTAACACTTATGTCTATTTACACGAATTTTTTATTGAGCTTACCCATTGTAAGCCACAATATATTTTTCTATCACCAATCACTTATAAAAGAAACAAAATGCATTTACAGTTGTTTGGAAATGAGATATTCGAAGAACGCAACGAAAGCAACATAAGAAAGGATCAAAAGGATTCTCTTGAGGAGGAACCTAACCAACAACAACAACAACAACAGCAAGAAGTTGATGGTACTATAGGAATTTCACATCTTACAATTTAAACTTATGTTAATTTGTTCAGAATAAAGATGAATCCTAAATTACAGGGTAATTGAAACTCTTGACCTTAATGGCACAACAAAGCAGTAGCCTAAAATCCACTCATTAGATTGAAGCTTCAGTCCCACTTTTTGAACTTATAATTTGTTTCATGTGTATCATGCCATCTCTTTTAGTTACATATAATTTTTAGGTGAATCTGAGTTCAACAAAGTTACATGTGAAGATAGTCTCCCTGATAATTCTGATCGTATTCTAAACAACATTGGGTCAACTATGGTTTGAAACTTTGGACAAGAGATGCAAGTTATCTTATCAAGTATGGATCACTGAACAGTAAAACATTCCGTACCATCGGTAACCTCTATGAGGTAGTTATTCATATAAGCCTTAAGTCTATCTTCCTCTGTAACGTTAAGTATTTTCAACAAGTTTCTAGTAATTGTTCAACAGTAGTTTGCTCTTTCTTTACTTTTGGTTCTTAGATATTCGACAAAATAAATCAAAACTATTTTGGTTATCTCATCAAGTTTTCTTGCATTCCGCAGAGTACTCCCAGGCTCTCACCAGTTGAAGATGAATATAATTGGAATCTTCAAACTAAAGAAGAACCAAATATGAATCATTCGGCAAAAGAAGATTCAAATATCAAAACAAACAAAGAGAATGTTGGTTCGGCAAAAGAAGATTCAAGTATCAAAACAAACAAAGAGAATGTTGGTTCTGCAAAAGAAGATTCAAGTATCAGAAGAAACAAAGAGAATGTTGATTCGGCAAGAGAAGATTCAAGTATCAAAAGGAAGGAAGAGAATGTTGGCCGTAAAAGAAAAGAGAGAAAGAACAAAAACAGCAACGAAGAAAAGGATTCTGCAACTCCTTCCACCTAGCTCCATGATTGAATTTAATCATTTCATTGAATCCTAGCTGCAAGATTGCATTTTAATCATTTCTTGTTGAATTCTATCAGTTCATTTACAATTTCAAATCTAAGTCTCCTTTATAAACTTTGCCAATACTTCTTTGGTTCTTCATTATTAACCACCTTTTATAAAGGTTTATCTTCAAAATTCGTCTACAAGAACGGTGAGATCTCTCTCAGAGTTTAAAAAAAATCAAATTTGATATTATACACCAAATCAGTAAATGTGAGTTTTCTCCAAATTCCTGAGAAGGCTACAAACATAATAGTGTGTCTAAATTCAGGTTAATTTCACAGAAGGCCATCAACTTATAGCTTCACAGAAGAGAGAATTTTTGTTGAACATAAAAAGGAAATCTTGCCTTCCATCAGGCAGGTAACAACAAATTGTGAAGGGTGTCTTCTTTTCTTGCAGCTCTTTCATTGCAATCTTTAAAGCTAATGAACATTAAGGAAGATACATCAGACATTATATAAACTTTACAAGAAGAGACTCCTGTTTGCCATTGACTTCAGATAAAAGTTTTCTTGATAAGTCACTGACTGCAGGGAAAAAGGAAAAGGACAGTCTCACGACTCACCTTAAGAGGATCAGTTTCACAACTCACCTTGGATGTTTTCTGAGGTCGCTCCTCAGGTGCTTTGGTTTTGCCTCACCTTCACCCATTAGGGGGTCTGGTACACTCTCAGTGTTGCCATTTTCTTCTTCTAACTCTGATCCTTCGTACTAACGAAACACGTTAATGTTTGATAATTAATATAGTTATGAAACATGCATGAATTACATCCAAATACTGAGGAGTATGAAAACAAATTATCTTACATCAGGCTTGGGCTCTATGGGCTCATCCTCATATCTGCATCAATATACATAGTTAAATGACTAATACATATAAAAGAAACCAAATGACCTTTCCTACAGTTCAACATAATTTCTTCACAATAACTAAATAAACAATGGACGACAAAAAGGAACCAGTAAAATTAAGCTTCTGTGTAACAATAAAGGATAACTTTTTGTATAACTAACCACGTCAAAACAATACTAACGCACAAGGTCCCTGCCATGCCACTATCACTTGATACAGAATCCCCAGAATTTGTGACTTCATGGTTCCATGAGATGCATCTCCTGAGGCTCAAGCATGCAGAAGATTTGAGAAACTCTAGCGAGCAAACTTCAACTTTAACTCCTTAAGCTAATTGCGCCCTATGGCTTCATCTTACTCTGACACTTAACTACCGCCCTCATAGAAACTCAATTCACGTTCAAGAAGTTACTGGACTTCTTGAAGTTTGGCATACTCCATCATGCGATTAGCTAATCATATTTCGAACAGTGGAAAAAGCTCATACAACATCAAAAGCCCCACGGCCCAAACCACCCACATTGCTACCCCTCCATCACCATCCCTAATAGTGAATGTTCTCGCTCCGCAGCAAGTTAACCAAACCAGGAACATTTAAACAATACAACAAAGCTCCAACTTTGCTAAGGGAAATAATAATAGCATTGTGAGCCAAAGGAATCGATCAATGAAAACCATGTTGGTTTCAAGACAATGGAACATTGAGTTAATTGATGCACTTATAGATGGTGGTTACCAACAAAGTGCTTATGATCCTTCAATCTTTATCTAGAAGATTGGTTTTGACATTATTGTTGTCTTAGTTGGTTTTGACATTGTTGTTGTCTTAGTTTATGTGGATGATCTGTTCATCTCTGAGAGCAACCTCGAGTTGATTCAACAAGCAAATGATACATTCCATAGAGCATTCAAGGTCAAGGAACTAGGTCAGTTGAGACATTTTCTTGGAATTGAAGCGTTGATGTAAACTAAAGTATTCTACTTAACCAGAAGTGAGTATGTGTTTGAGTTGATCTCTGAAATTGGTTTGAGTGGAGCTAAGCCAGCTGTGACATCTATGGAGCTTAACCAGAAGCTCACTGCCGTAGAACTAGAATATGACATTCATGTGGGAAAAACTGATGATCCAGAGTTAGTTGATGTACTCAGTCAGTTCATGCAAAAACCTAAGCACTCTCACATGGGTGCTCCTGGTCTGGAAATTCTATACAAAGCAAGTAATATCAATACTATGATTATATATTGTGATGTTCTGACTGGGCAGCTTACCCTAACACTACGAGATCAGTGACATGGTCAAGTTAGGTGACTCCTTGATTTCATGGAAATCTAAGAAGCAGGATACAGTTAGCAGTTAGCACGAGCTCTGCAGAGGCAGAGTACTGGAGTGTGGTTGTGGCAACAGCAAAGTGCAGAGATCACCTGGTTAGTTGGTTTCTTGGCTGAGCTTGGTTGGAATTACAATTGCCTGTGCAATTGTACAGTGATAATAAAGTTGCTCTTCACGTAGCAGTTAATTCCATCTTCCATGAGAGGACCAAACACATTGATATAGATTGTCATTTTGTCCGGAAAAGTTCAAGTGGGGGTTGATTACGAATGCTTATATTGCTACTGAATTGCAATTATCTGATCTTATGGCCAAAGGACACACTGGTTTTCTTCCAAACTTAAAGTGTTTGACGCCTTAGCCTCCACCCTACGACTTGGGGGGGAGTACCGGATACCACCCTCCGACTTGGGGGGAGTACCGGATATATATTGACACAAGTGTGAAAGGCTCTTTAGTCACAATGTAATAACATAGAGGCCTTAGTTGTCTTTTCCTGACTTGATCAGTTGAGTCACTTGCCTAGTTCGGAGAAGATTTTTATAGGAGGGGATTTTAATGGGCACATCGGGTCATTGCCGTTAGGGTATGATGATGTGCATGGAGGCTTTGGGTTCGGGGTTAGGAATGATGAGGGAGCTGCTCTTTTGGAGTTTGCAAGGGCCTTTGGGTTGGTGGTAGTGAATCCCAGTTTTCCGAAGAAGGAGGAGCATCTGGTTACTTTCCGTAGTAGGTTAGCCAAGACTCAGATTGACTTTTTGCTGCTTAGGAACGGGGATAGAGCTTTGTGTAAGGATTGTAAGGTAATCCCGAGTGAGAATCTTGCGACCCAGCATAGCATAGACTCCTGGTGATGGACTTGGCTATCAAGAAGGGCAAGAAGAGGCGGGGTGGGAAGGGTCCACCTAGAGTTAGGTGGGGCGGACTGACTCCGGTTAGTGCTTTGGAGATAGGGGCGAAGTTGGAGGGGATGGGGGTGTGGGAGTGTAGGGGGGACGTGGATAGTATGTGGGATAGGGTTGCTGGTTGCATCAAGGAGTCTGCTAGAGAGGTGTTAGGTGTATTGAGGGGCTGGTCTGGCCAGTATCGGGGGGATTAGTGGTGGAATGAAGATGTTAAGAAGAAGGTGGAGACAAAGAAGGCGGCTTATGCTAAGTTGGTTGAGAGTAAGGATGAAGAGGAGAAGCGGGTAAGCAGGGAGGAGTACAAGTTAGCTAAGAATGAGGCTAAGTTAGTAGTTACGGCTGCTAAGACAGCAGCTTTTGAGAGTTTGTATAAGAGGTTAGAGGAGAAAGGTGGGGAAAAAGGTTGTTTAGGCTTGCCAAGGTTAAGGAGTGGAAGGGGCGGGATCTGGATCAAGTGAAGTGCATTAAGAGGGAGGATGGCAGAGTATTGGTTGAAGATGCCCTCATTAAGAAAAGATGGCAGTCGTATTTTCATAGGCTCTTGAATGAGAAGGCGGACAGAGGTGTGGTGTTAGGGGAGTTGGAGTACTACGGGGAGTGTCGCGATTTCGGCTATTATCGGCATTTTAAGGTAGAGAAGGTTAGTGAGGCTATTCGCAAGATGCGAAGGGGCAGGGCGACGCGGCCCGACGAGATCCCGGTGGATTTTTGGAAGTTTTCTAGCGGGGCAGGGTTGAGGTGGCTGACCAACTTGTTTAACAACTTGAGCCGAGGGTCTATGGGAAACAGCCTCTCTACTTCTTTACAGATAGTGATATGAACTGCGTACATTCTAGCCTCCCCAGACCCCACGATGTGGGAATATACTGGGTTTGTTGTTGTTGATTAGTTGAGCCACTGGTAAGCCTTTTAAGAGGCAATAAAAGTCAGTTTCAGTACACAATTTACATTTCCTGCAAAATATCTTCTCTTTTCCATCCAACACAGCCCAACTATTGAGTGCTCCCTTTTTCCTATCTGAACTATCATCATCGATGTACTAAACACAGCTCGAAGCTGACTAGGCCAACTATCAATTATTTTGTTTTCCTAACCGACCGATCACCATCAAAAACAGAGCTAGAACTTTAACTTTATGGGTTCTAAATTTTAGAAGGGCCATTTCAATTACTAAAAATAACGTTCTAAATTTATTATTTATACATATTTAATGAATTCTTAAACACAAATGCATTGTTTGAACAAAAGTTACTGGGATCAGCCAAACCTGTATTCGGCTTCTAGCTCTGTCCCTTATCTACATAGATGGTGGTAGTTCAGGCATGAAAAAAGAACAACCAATAATAGTTGGGGTGTGAAACAATCACTACACCGAAAAAAGATATTTAGTAGCAATTATTTAACAACAATAGCTTAATTGCCGCTAAATTATGTTTTCTAGAGGAAATTACTAGTGACAAAAACATTTTAGCACTCCTTATAAATGTCCCCGAAGCCTATAACGATATTTGTATCCAATGAGAATTAACTACGCCAGTAAAAATTTAGTTCTCTTAATTAAAATGCATATTTATTGCCGCTAAAAAGGGGTGCAATTGGGCCTCATATTTCTCCAATATACCATGTCCATATGGTGGTGCAATGTGGTACGTGACTCCACGCTTGAAGGTCATCATACCACAGTGGTACAATTAGGACCTCAATATGGTTTTATTCTGTTTATCGTAGCGGAATTTATGTTCTTTTTTGCTCTTTTCGGGCTTTTTCTCATTCTTCTTTGGCACCTAAAAGCCTTTATTCTTGTAGTGAGTGGTAATTTACTATTATCTCACAACAAAAACAGGAAAAGAAAGAGGCAATTTTTTACTAACCTTTCTTGACGAAGAAAAAACCGTATATAGTCAAAAAGAAAATAGTATTACACAAAAACCAGATAAAAAATATTCAATAATATAATATTCAAAAATAATGGTAGTAGGAATTACCTCCATCCCTATCATAGTCCTCGTCTGCCATTGTTGAATCCGCTTGAGAACTCCGTTGAATCCAATGACAATTAACTAAAGCCGTAAAAATTCTAATACTCGTTACTAAAATGCATATTTATTGCCCTTTATTGGTGCAGTGAGTGATGGTTCAGGTGCATTCTTTACCATTATCTCAAAAACAATACACATAAATCACGTCAAAAGGTTCAATAATAATAATACGAAATAATTAGTAAAAATGGTAGCATAAATTACCCTCCGTTCATATTATAGTCGTCTTCGCCCACTGTTGAATCCGAAGAATATGAAGAATAGGTGGAAAGGGAAATACTGAACTTCCCATAGGAAACCTTTTCACATAAATTAATGTTCTACTGTAATACCGATATAGCCCCTTAGACTTTTTTTGTTTTGTTCCGACACTGTATGTATGTCGTATTTATATTGAAATCCGAATAATTTAGATTGAGGTTGCTCCATATTAGAGCTTATTTTTTTTTTTTTGGTTTACACCACCGATACCTACTTTTTAGAAGTCTGATTATATTCGAATTTTCCCTGCGTCGGATCCCATTTAGGGGAGAGCTCCCAACAGAGTTTTTGTCCATACCCAAAGTCGAACCCTCAACCTCTGGGTAGGTTGGGGCAGCCCCTTTCCGCTGCGCCACCACTGTTGTTAGTATACTAGGGCCTATTCTAAAATCTAAAGTGACACTATTTTCTACACATTTGAAGTAAAGCTTATTTTAATGGGAAAAGGCATTATTTCCACCACACTATATAAGAAAAGTTTATGTCATACCTAAATTATATAAGTGACCTATTACATATCTTAACTATATAAAAGTGATATTATTACCTCCTCGCGACCCTCATTCTATGAAGCGTGTGTTACACTTATTTTAGGCGCATCCACTCTATTAAATAACAAAAGTAAACGGCTAAAAACATTAAGGAAAAAGACATTGTTTCCACCCCAAACTATAGTCGAAAAGTCGAATCCATACCTAAACTATATAAGTGACCTATTACACACCTTGACTATAAAAAAGTGATACTTTTTATTGATGTAGTGCTGACGTGGCATCGCGTGTAAAACACTACACCACATGCAAGTGGTGGTAGCCTGATAGGGTGTAAATATTTTCACTTTTTATAGTTTAGGTGTGTAATAGGTTAGGTGTGGCTTCGCTTTTCGGATATAGTTTGGGGTACAAACGATGCATTTTTCCTTAAATTGAGGTTCAAATACTAGATAAAATATACTCTCTTTATTTCATATAAGTAGTTGATCATTTTATTTTTACACATTTGTTAATAAGTACTCCCTCTGTCCTAAACTAAAATGGCATATTAATTAAAAAAATAATTAATAACATGCCTAATTTATTATAATACCTCTATTAAATGATGTTCATATTTTAATTTGAAAAAAAAATAATTAATGCAAAGTGTAAAACATGAAAAAAAATTATCTCTTTTTGATTAATGAAAAAAGACAAGTAAAATGGAAAATTAAATTAGGAAATTGGGGACGGGTAATTTGAGACGAAGGGAGTATTTTCTTCGTCTCATTTTACTCGTTTTAAATTTTGTAGTTTAATTTCTCATTTTACTTGTTATTTTTCATTAATCAAGACAAGAGAATTTTTTTTTGCCTTTTTTAACTCTTAATATTAATTATTTTTTCTTCAAATTAAAATGTAAACATCATTAAAAGAGGTACTAGGGTAAAGTAGTCATATTAATAATTTTTTTCTTAATTAATGTGCAATGTTAAATTAGGACGAGTTAAATGAGACGAAGGGAGTAATAAATAAGAATGAAGTTTTACTAATTTACCCCGCTTAAGACACTTTGTTGGAATTTTACAAACTTGTTTTACAGTTTCAAAGAATATTAATTATAGGAATAAACTGAAAAAAAATGTAATTAATTTTTTTTTATTTATAGTAAGTGGATAAGTAGTTAAGATATACTATATTTTTTGTAAGGTGATCAATTAATATGAGACGGAAGAAGTATATGTATTAGACACTTAAATTAATTTTTTTTAAAAAAAAATGAATTATGCTTTTAAGAGCCTATTAAATGGTTAAATTAATATGAGAAAACATATCTTTGAATGGATCGAAAAAGATGTACCTCTAGCGTACTGGTTATCGTATCCACAATAAACATTTGGTAGAATAACTGCTAAAAAGATCTCATTTGATTATATATATTAATAACTAAAGAAATTACTCGTGCTTCGCACGATAATAAAAAATATAAATAGTTTTAATAAATAATTAATAACAATAAAAAAAAATTTACTAATTAAAAATTTATTTTTGATACAGAACGAAAAGTATTCATTTCAATTGGCTTTTAACTTGTGAATTATAGGCAAAACGTCATAAGTTAGAGTCAGAACTTATATTTGCTTATAAGCAATTTTTAAATTTATCCTTCAAAAACACTTAAAAGTTATTTTTAACTTAAAAACATTTAAAATAAATCAATCTAGATGACTTATTAAAATTGGCAAAATTATATTAACAGTGAAAAGTCTTTATAACTTTAATAAATGTAATTTTCACCTTTACTCCTTTGAAAATAAAGGTGAAACATATATAATACTAATACCTCCAATTTCATTCCAATGAAGTGTATTAAGTGATATTTAAATGCCTCAATTATTATTTCATGGTGATTAAAAGAATAAAACTCTTCACCACCTTACATTATTTATAATATCAGTAATTTAAAAAGTATTAAAAGTCTCACCAAATTTTATGTTATAAAAGCCTAAAACACACAAATTTTTTTTAAATGGCGTTTCTCATTCAAACGCATAGTTAAAATAATTATAATTGAATGAGTACATTAAGTGTATTAATTAATTGTAAGAAAAATTATTTAAAATGGAATGCTGGAAATAATTGGAGAAAAGAGGAAAAATTAAGGTATGAGAACTTGATATAAAAAAGTGTACTAAAAAGTAATTAATTATATTAATTATTACTAACGCTATTATGTAATATTTTGCATGTTTCATTGGCCAACATTAGTATTTATCTTTTTTCTTTAGAATTTTGAAGAATTTTTTTTATTTTTTTATTCTGGAATTTTTCAAAAAGAATAGAAAATCTCTTCTTTTATTATAATTATCATTTACTACATTCTTAAATTCTCTTTCCTACTTTATATATATATAGTAGTAAATTTGACCTTCCAAATGGAAGGTGACCCACGTTACATCACTCATTAGTGTAATTTATACGCTTAATGCTCATTTATTCATTTGTAATTACTAATACATTAATTTTATTTCATGATATGTCCTTATTTTTTTTTATTTCTTCTTTTTTTTATTATTATTCTAATATCCGAGTACAAGAGAGTGCATTCAATTAAAAGCAGATAATTTTTTAATGAATCTTAGATGTGAATTCATTAGAAGTTTTTGTTTCAAGCAGAAGAAAGAAATTGACAGACAAAGCAAAATAAACATCTCTTTATTCTCCTCCTACTTTGTTGTGAATTACTTTGACATAGAACAATAACCTTTCTTCTCTTCTCTTATTGAAGATACTATGTCGAAGAAGAAGAATAGACAATTCTGAAAAAGTCCTGCATTGTTGTGTTACAAATACTCACCCTTATTTTATAATAAGTATAAAGACGAACCGTTTTGAAAATTGAAAGACATTTTCTTAGTATTTAATTTACTTGAATGTGTGTCATTAATAATCTTTATAAACTTAAAGGAAATTTCTTTCTCATTAATTGAGTCTTTCAATTTGTTTTGTGAATTTTTTGAGGAAAAATTAACAAAGAACCCTCAAAAAAATCATACAAAAATAAATAACATTCCTTGATTCTTAGGCATGCCATATATGATGAGCTTACAAATAATTTATTAAATAATATATAGATAGATCTTTATGTGAAAAAAATATAAATTAAAAAATACAAAAAAAATAATTACACCGACTCAATCCTTCTCAATATAATAGACGTACAATTCATAGAGTAAATATGTTAACAACATGTAATCATCTACTTTAGAAGGTGAAGAGCAAAATATTTATTCTTATAATTATAATGATTAAAAATAAACCAGATAATACACTATTTCTCAAAGTCAAAAAGAAAGAAAAAAAAAAGAAACAAATAAAACATAAAGGTTTCTTTTTTTATGTATATATATTTTTTTTAAAATAAATCAGATAAATACACTATTTTTCTAAAATTAAAAAAGAAAAAAAAAGAAATGAACAAAACATAAATGGTTCTTTTTTCTGTATATAAAAATTTTCATAATTACCTCACGTTTATAAAATTTTTAGAATTAATTACCTCATTTTCTGCTTCGCCTCCATGTTCCTTCATATTTCTCAATTTTTTTGTCATGCATATTTATTGATAGTCCTAAAACTTAATCATAACTAAGACCAAATAACAAATATATTTTAATTATTAAAATTTATTTAGCTATCGGTGGATGTTGGTTGCTTTGTATTGCTTTACATGTGATTAATGAAAATAAGCTAGTCACCTAAACAAAATAATTATAAATTAAGAAACTTAATTAATAATTAGTAAATTTCTAACTAAAAGTTATTCATTTGAACCAAAAGGAATTATAGACTTAAAAATTGAACTTAAGAGGCATTTTATATAGATATAGAAATAAGACAATATACATATTATTATATTTTTAATCATTAATTAAAAAATAAAAAGAAAGATGAAACCAATGCATAATTGTCCAAGCTCTCGCCGATATTCACTTCCACAAGCCTTTCACCATTTAAGAGCATCTTCATCTTTTTTCAAGTGAGATAATAACATAAATATCATAGTGAAAATAAAGGATAACCTTAGGTAAAATCGCATGAAATAAAACATATGAACTTCATTAAAAAGAAAAATGAATACATTAATGTCTCGGTATGTACTTTCACAAGCCTAAAAAAATCAATTATAAATTAAAAAATATAATTGATAATTAGCAAATTTCCAACTACAAAGTTATTCATTTAACCAAAAAAAAATTATAGACTTACAAAATTGAACTTAAGAGGCATCATATATAGATATAGAAATAATACAATACACATATTATTATATTTTTAAATATTAGTTGAAAAATAAAAAGAAAGCTGAAATCAAATGTTCGAGCTCTTGCCGATATCCACTTCCACAAGTCTTTTACCATTTAAGAATTTTTTTTTTTCAAGTGAAATAAAAACATAAACATCATAGTGAAAATGAATGATAACCTTAAATAAAATCGCATGAAATAAAACATATGAACGTCTATAGAAAGAAAAACGGAATGAATACATAAATGTCTCGATATCTACTTCCACAAGCCTATCACCATTCAAAGGTTTTCTTCTTCTTTCCAAGACAAACAAAAACATAAGTATAATAGTGAAAATGAAGGATAACCTTGGATAGCATCATGAAACAAAAAATATGAATTTATATACATAAAAATAAAGGAATACCATAAGGTATCATTAACTTTTGTATTAAATATTTAGGGGTTATAAATATAAAATCATGAATAGTTTGAGAGTTACAAATATTATTAGTAGAAATTAAATAGATGAGTTACCTCAAATAATTTTTTTCTTTTATTACATAATAAATAGAGTTTAAATGTGATGACTTTTGATTTTTCTTTAAACACACAAATATTTAAAATAAAAAGAAAACTCAATAAATATCCAAAAAAAACCACAAAAAAAGATAAATAGATTTGGAGGCTTCTAAGACATGCCGCATAGGATTGACTATTGATCTCTTTTATATATATATATATATATATATATATATATATATAGAGAGAGAGAGAGAGAGAGAGAGAGAGAGAGAGAGAGAGAGAGATTTGGCATAATACATAAACGGAACATTTAGCTTGACACTAAATTATACTATGCCCTTTAACCTTGCCAGTGCACAAGTAGGCCCTATTAAGTATATAAAAACTGAACAAAAGAATACTTCAATTCTGCAATTTACATGCGTGAAACTCAATCGCTCCTACGTAGATTAGTAATCCACTCAGATGCTGCCACCTAATAACTATGGCCTTTAACTTTGTCAATGCACAAGCAGGCCCTTTAACTGTACAAAAGCTGAAAAAAAATACTTCAATTCTAACTCTAACGCGCGTGGTTTTCAGTGTATATACACATTTTGCCAGGTAGGATTAGAGTGTTTTTTTGTTCAGTTTTTGTAGAGTTAAAGGGCCTTCTCGTGCACTGGTAAGTTTGAGGTCATAGTTATAATTTGATGTCAAGTTAAAGATTCTGCTTATGTATTATACCTAATAATTTTAATTGGAACAAACTTGAGAATTTACTGCTGATCAAAGCAAATGCATATACAATTAGAGAAGGTGATATATCAATTTTAATTCTATTTTATAGAGTGCTCTAATTTGGCATTATATACTTCTAACATTAAATTGATGTGCTCTCCCTGTTGTTGAATATTATTTAGGCTGTTTGGACTTGAAGTCGGGTTAATTTAAAGTTCAAATTTTGTAAAACATGCGATTTAATTGCTTTGTAAGTTGTATTTTTTTTTTTTTTTGTATAAACATGAAAATTTCATAATTTGTAAAACCGATCAAAATTTGTGAAAGTTTTGTACAATCTTAAAAAATGAGCAAATCATAATTCATAAACAAGATAATGATCAGAATATACTAAGAGGCCGAATTAATAAATCATATATCTCCAATTTTTTTTATAAATAAATATTTGTGACTGCCTATTATTACAAATTTTCAAAACCAGAAAAACATATTCATAGTCAAGATGAAACAAAACTTTTTGCTACAAGATTACAAAAAGAAAAAGTTTCAACAGGCCTACCCCAATCCAATCCTTTTAACTTCCCTGCAGCAGATATGATCAGTTTGTAAGGCATATCACACTGTCTTCCATTTTAACTATAAATGGAGTTGATCAACCTATTTCACTTGTATTTTCAGTCTATCTACTGATACATCATACCAGAAATGGGAAACAAATTCTTCCAGTCTTCCTATAGAAATCTGTAACGTGTGAAGGAATCTATCTGTATACATTACATGTCCACCTTTCCGCGCGAAAACCTGCATAACATCATCAGATACCACAATCAGAATTCTAGGCCAAAATGCCATACAGAAACTATTAATCATGCCCCCCAAGTCATGGACCAGGAAGTACTTTCTCCCTCTGTGGGCAGCCCAGCGCACCAAACTCCCTTGCGGAAGGGCCAGACCACATTGGGCAGCCTTACCTTGCACTTGTGCAAGAGGCTATTTTCCTACTGTGCCTTGGTAAAATCTCGCAATCACTCACTTTTACTATCATACGAAAAGTTTTTTTTTTTCAAAAGAAAATAATTAAGATGATAAATCAACAGATTGATAGGGCGAGAGGCCCCTTCCTAAAGCCCAAATAACTGATGGACATTTTAGTGAAAAATGAAACACACAACAATCGTTTAATTCTTATGTTGCAGGCTGCCAAAAAGACCATGAGCAAGTGTTCCATTCTGGGGGCAGTCCCAACGCAGGAACCTAAGGTACCACCACGTCTATGAGGCAATAGTGTACCATAAACGCATGATATAAGAAAAATTCAGCTTATAAAATGGATATCCAACTAGTGTACCATCAACTAAAGCAGTACTTGGGAGAATTCAAAATTTCCAGCATGGTAATGGCTTGTAAGAAAATGAATAAAGAGGCCTATTTATATTTCCCATATCCTATGCCGATGCATGGAGCGCAAAGGAGGAGAAATTGATTTACCTCTTTCAAGCTTCATTTTTTGTGTCTCTTCTTGGAATTGAAGAAGCTTGGCAAATATCTTGCTCTAGTATAAGGTAAGCCAAAGAATCGGATGAAATTTTGGCAATCCTTTATGGCAGTACTGTCACCCCCTGACGCACTTATATGACTCAAGTATGTTTTGCCTTCATATATGAAACAGAGTTGCTGCCATAAAAGCACGCTTAAACCTATCCCGATAGAGATACTAGCAATAAAGAGGTAAATAAGAACAAGTCCTCTAGCTGGTAAAAACATCATAGAACTAAAAACTGCAAGAAAAATATCTTTTAACAATCCCATAAGCAACTTCTGACCAAAAGCCCCATTCAGAAGTCGAATTTGCCAGTTGTTTATTGGCGGCCAAATATGATAAACTGCATATGCAGACATGATGGACACGTAAATCATGCTAATGATTGCTGAAATGAGGAAAATGATGAAATGACGATGGTTTGCTGCACCAACACAGTTTCCAATCTGATAAATAAAAGAAGCAACTGTTATCATGAGAATATAATATGATTACTGTGTCATATTGTTCATGTAAATCACATGGGAATTACACAGAGACACGAGATGAATGTACAGCTAGATGAAGTACGGTGGAAGCCAGAGAAATCAGGCAACTTTTCAGTCAAAGGTTACTATTTCTCATTTCCCGTTACAGGAAAACAACAATATGTTGGTTCTGTTTCGTCATTTCCAAGGAAAATCAGATAGAAGACAACAATCCCAAAAAGGTTTCTTTTATGCCTGGACTATGTCTCATCAAGCACCTATACATATAACTGTGTTCAGTACTACCCATATGCGATTTTTAGATTTTAAAAAAATCATCAAGCGGATATCACCTACCTAATATTGCTACAGCATAGGGTCCATCTCAACTCTAGGCTTAAACTCCCAGACACATGGTTATCCTTGTCTATTAAGCTTCTTAAATTTCCCAACTATCTTGTCATATGTTTTCTAGACACACAAAAGGCATAACACTCTAGAGGATAAACAGCTTCTCCCAAGTGTGAAAGAACAAAGAGAACTTACAAATGGACAATGATGATCCATGTCCAATACGCACATCCCACAAGAACGGCAATGATGTGCCCTAGTTGACTTTGGCTTCGCACAATATTCACAAAATCTATAATTCTCGAGTGCTCCTTTTGTCACAGCAGGATAGCTACCCCATAGTATGTTTGGTGGAGCACCAGCAGATCGAAATGCAGAAAGGCTAAATGTAGACAGGGTAAATATGGACAATATTATAATAAGCAATATGTTAACACCACCATAGAAGTAACCGCAAGAAACTAATGCTGGATAAATGGCCCAAATACCGCCACCTGAAACACAAAAAAGCATATCAAAGCTCAATGTATAATGAAGAGTCTTACATCCAGCAACAAATTGAAATAAAATTGAAAAGAAGTCCCCCTACAATTAATACAATGACATACAAGAAAATATAGACAGAAAGGAGTAAGAGAGACAAAAAGTATATTTTGGAATTTAATACTTTTATGCTGCAACTGCAAGGATTTGTTGCATCAAAGGATTAGAAACAATAAAAGAAGGTAACTGTTTGCACATTTAAATAGGAGATAAAAGACATTAGAAACTCAGTTCATGCAGCATGCATGAACCAGCTATTATCTTTAATTGATCAGCAACAATCATAGGTGACCTCGTCTAACTTTAAATTCCACAAATTTCATCGATACTGCAGTCTTGGTAGTGACTTTCAGCATGGCTAAAATTCTTGATTGTTCTCCATGCTGTTTCATTTTCAGTGGTTAGGAACAAAAAAAAGTAGCTGAATTGCTTTAATTGGAAGAACCGGAGAGGGGCACACATGAAACAGACCACACACACACAAAAAAAAACAGAGATATGTCCACATTGATTTCTGTCAGTATTTAAAACTCTGACATGATATTCATTGAAATGGTGCAAGCCTTATATAAGGATAAGGCAGATAGAGAAGGCAATAACCATACATAACTAAAAGTTAGATCGTCAAAAGAATCAAATATTCCCACAGATCAGGAATGCAGGGAGATGATGGATGTTTGATCACTTACATATTACCAATAGAATGAAGACAATGAGAAAGCTGACAAAGCACCGGTCTCGCAATCGTCTCCACATGAAGTTCTGTTTCTCGTACTTAATTCCGTTCTGGTTGGTTATAGCTCCGCACCAGAAACATTTGAAAGCAGGTACATGCGGTGAAACAAGTACACGGAGCCCACAGCCCCAACACGTAGTCTCATGATCATCACTTACAGATGTCACATTATGCTCCTCCTACAATAGCACACCATTAAGCAACTAAGCTGTTCAGTATTGATACAAGAATGTCTAAATTGACCAACTACAGAGAGAGAGATATAAAATTAGTGAAATCAACTTGGGAGAGCTCAAATGATTCTGAGTTAAAGAGTGAGACTAGCGGAAATGGCTGGTTACCTCTACCAATCACAGGTAGGGCATTTCAAAAGCAATACTTAATTATAAAAGTAGACAAATCATGTCAAACAGAGATTAAAAAGCTATATAATTTCCTTCCATTTGCCTAAGACATCAACAACAACATACCCAGTGTAGTCCCTCAAAGTGGGGTCTGGAAAGGGTAGAGTGGACCCAGACCTTACCTCTACCTCAGAGGTGAGTAGAGAGACTGTTTTCGATAGACATATTTAGGGGTGCTGATAGGATGCAAAATTCAGTGAAATAATTGAGGTACTTGCAAGATAGAGAAAGGTTATCAGGAGAAGTAGACAAATGGTGTAAAGCTTTTATCAAAAAAAAAGGAAGAAGAAGAAGACAAAAGGAAACAATAAGGGAATTAAAGGAATACCTGCCATCTCATACTAAAACGCAGGCACACATCCAAAAAAAGAAAAGAAAATGAAATCTTGGTCAATTACCAGAGATAACAGAAAATCCACTGATCAAGCATTCTTTAATAACTTATAAGAAGGAAACAGAATTGGGGTATATAGACAAAAATGATTCCCAATGATGATTGAAAATGCATCAAAGCATACCAGAGAATGGAGATACAACTGAAGAAAAAAGGATAGAGAATTGGTGAAATCAACTTTGAGAGAAGCTTAAATGTTTTTGAATTAACAAGTGAGAGGTGCTCAAATGATAAGTTACCTCTATCTCTAACCATAGGCAGGGCATTTCAAAAGCAATACCTTAATGATAAAAGTAGACAACTGGTATCAGCAGATGCAAAAAAGCTAAAAAAAAATTTCTTTCCATTTGGCTAAGTCATGGTAGACAGGTTTAGGGGTTCAGATAGGATGAAGAATTCAGTGAAATAGTTGAGGTGTGTGCAAGCTAGTCAAACACAAGGTTATTCAAAAAAAAAGAAGGCAAGTGGGTAAAAACTTTTATCAGAACCAAAAAAAGGGAGAAAGGAAACAAAAAAAGGAAAAATAGGAATCTTTGCTATGAAATTCCAACCTCTTGTACTCAAACACAGGCACACATAGCAAAAAACAAGAAGAAAAACTCTTGATTAATTACTCAAAAGTAACAGGAAATCCACTGTTCAAGCATTGTGTTATAACTTATTAGAAGGAAATAGAATTGGGGTATATAGACAGAAATGATTGCCAAAGATGAACGAAAATGCATCAAAGCTTACCAGAGATACAACTGTGGGAGAAGAGTAGAAAATAAGTGAAATCAACTTTGAAAGAAGCTTAAATGCTTCTGTGTTAACAAGAGAGACCTACTCAAATGGTAAGTTACTTCTATCTCCAACCATAAGTAGGGCGTTTCAAAGGCCATACTTCAATGATAAAAGTAGACAAGTTGTGCCAATAGAGGCCAAAAAAAGCTGTGTTTTCCTCCCATTTTGCCTAAACAATACTCAAATGCAGGAACACATAAAACCACCCCACTGCACCCCCAAAAAAACAAAATTTTTATCAATTACTCAAAATAACATGAAAAACATCAATTTTTTTCCATCAAATCCACTGATCAAGCATTGTACAGTAATAACCGATAAAAAGGAATCAAAATCGGGGGTTATAATCCCAGAGGAGACGAAAACACTAGATAGGGGACATTTGGTTGGGAACAAGATATCCAGGATAATTAATCCCGAGATTAGCTATCCCACCATGTATATGGGTATAGATGGTGGGATAAATAATCCCAGAACTCACTAATACCTCCAACCATAAAATAATCCTTATTTTATCCCGGAACTATTATACCTTATATCTCACACCAAATGACCCCCTAGGTGATTTCTTATCAATCTATCTTAGCTTTAGTGGATAATATTACTTGGTACTCCCAGAGGCGGACCTACATTGAGTGTAGGGGGTGCACGTGCACCTGCAAGCCTCGAGAAAAACTTTGTATCTATAGTTCGTATATCTATATCGATATATATCAAGGTGTTATGTTAAATATATGTCGTGCACCCACAGAAACAATTGATTTGGTTGGTGAGATGATTTTGCCACTTGAAAGTTGCTCTTTTTGCGTGATTGCTCAGGTTCGAACCCCAACAACAATGTTTCCTTATTTGCTCCTTTTTCCATTTTCCAAATTACACTGTCTGCAGCGTTACTGTGCAAATGTATATATTTATCTTTTGATTAAAAAAAAATTTTTCTACTTATTAGTCATTTATTTTACACCTTTTCTTTTTTCTTTTGTGTATAGTGGATATTATTGACCTATTTTTATTTTATTTCAAAATACAAGGTTCTCTCCAACTTCAAAAGGTAGATATTCTCCCTAATTTATAGGGTATTATATTTATTTTATTTAATCTTTTGATCATTGGGTTATTTTTTATAAAAAATTAGCAATTTAAAGTTTGAGATAGGCTTAAATCGAACGTTACCCGTTGCAATCATCTAGCAAACAAATCTATCGAATTTCATATTTTTCAAAAACTTTCTATTATTGTTCAAAATATGAAAGTATATTGAATTTAAGTACGGTGAATAACACACTTTTGTCATATTAAATCTAATTAATAATATTCAATAATATTAAAATTTTGCTTATAAAATACTATAATTAATAAGTTTTCAAAGAACTGTATGTCGAACTTTGACACTATTAATTACTATATTTAAATATAGAGGTGCACCCGACAAGTTTGAATCTTGCTACTCCCTCCATTTGGATTTACTTATCACTATTTTCCTAGTTTAAAAAGGGAGTATTGTACTAGATAGTAAAGTTATTACCGTGTAATCAGGAGGTTACTGATAAAATTGCCTACAATGCACCCTCATGGTGGGCCCTTCCCAGTTTATTGCGCTGAGCTGTCCCTATTTTTTCCTAGTTTGACTTCTAGTTTTACTTATCATTTTGACAAATCAAAAAAAGTATTTTTTTTCATATTTTACCTTTGTCATTAATTACTTATCCTCCAAATCATTTTCTAACACCTATTACTAAATATCAATTAATAGGGGTAATATGTAAAATTACCACATCGATTATCAAAAAAAGAATCGGGGTTTATATAAACAAAAATTGATTGTCAACGATGAGCAAAAAATGAATGTAAAACATACCGGATATAAAACGTCATCGCTGGCGGAGGCGGCGGCGGAGGTGGAGTTACCAAAATCCATGATTCCCGACCACCGTTCACGGCGGCGTCAACCGGTCAATTACGGTTGTTGGTTGGATTTCCACCGAAATGTATAATAATAACGACATACTAATTTTCTTGTTCAATTTCTACCGGCTTTCCTGAAATATCTATGAAATCTTTTAAAATAATAATTTAAAGAAAGAAATGCTTAAAAAGTCAAATAATGATACTAATAATACTAATAATAGTAATAATAATAATAATAATTGCTCCCTCTTGTTTGTGATTGGTTTGTTTGTTTATTTTATTTAAGATAGTAAAATTAAAGATAACAATTGCTCCCTCCATTTTGTAATTGGTTTGTTTGTTTATTTTATTTAAGATAGTAAAATTAAAGATAACAATTGCTCCCTCCATGTAATTGGTTTGTTTGTTTATTTAGGCCTCCTTTGGATTTGAAAATAATAATTTTTTGAGTTGGAGTTGGAGTCGATATTGTGTTTGATCATAAATATAAATTGGAGTCAATTTTAAAATTTTGTGAAAGAAATAGAAGTGAAACTGGTAATTTTTTTTCATTTATTCAAAAATAATTTTCATTAAACTGAAATAATTCTTATGGCCTTGTTTTTTTTTTTTTACCTATTTCACTGAATAATTTTTCAGAAAAAGGCAAAAAAATATGCTCGAGGAATAAGTATAATCTTAATTTCTTAAAAAAAAAACCTCATCAATTGCTATGTATCCTCGTAAATGCATTTCAAAATTAATTGAGTTGCGTACAAGTTAACACAATAAGTTTATCAAAAAGATAAACAAAAAAGAAAACAATAGTTCCATATCCATTTTGCCCCCACACATTACATGACAAATGTATAAAAGAATTCAGAATTTTCTCTCTTACATTCATTTTTAGTTGTGGAAGAGGTTCACTACAACAAACTCTGCTGCTTCTATCAGGTCTGAATTTTATCCAATTATATTTTTTGAATCTTGATTTCTAAAGTTCATCCTCTTTTTTTTTAGAAATTTTGATAATTTATAGAAGGGGTTGGTATTAGAATTGGAGTGAATATAGTTGTATGAAAAGGGTTTCTCTATTTATGTATCAAAAGTAAAAGTAAGTTATGTGCTAGTTAGTTGAGGTGTGCAAAAGTTGGCCTGACACTACGATTATTTTCGTTTTTAGAAAAGAAAGATTATATTGATTAGAGGGGATTTAATTAATAGTTTGTACATATTAAATGAATTTATCAAGACTAGAGTCGGAGCTAGAATTTGAAGTTAATAGGTTCTGAACTTGACACCAAACACATAGCTTGTTTGGTTCACCTTGTATTTGAGCTTGTGCTACCATGAACTAAGTACATGTGTTGAATCTTGATTTTTAAAGTTCCTTTCTTTTTCTTGGAAAAGTTGATAATCTGTAGAAAGGGTTGGTCTTGGAATTGAAGGGGTGTGATATATAGTTGTATGAAAAGGGTTTGGCTAATTATGTATCAAAAGTAATGAATGTGCTAGTTAGTCAAGGTGCGCAAAAGTTGCCCGGACACCGCGATTATTTTAAAAAATAAGGTAGATTTGATTGATTAAAGGGGATTTAAGATTTGAAGTTTGTGAATTTGGAATTTTAGCACTTTTGAGTTGTTGGGTTCTAAATAAATAGTTTGTACATATTAAATTGATCTATCAAGACTAGAGGCGGAGCTAGAATTTGAAGTTTATAGGTTCCGAACTTGACACCGAACCCATGCTCGTTTGGTTCACCTTATGTTTGATCTTTTGCTACCATAAGTACATGTGTTGAATCTTGATTTTTAAAGTTCCTTTCTTTTTTCTTGGAAAAGTTAATAATTTGTAGAAAGGGTTGGTCTTGGAATTTAAGGGGTGTGAAATATGGTTGTATGACAAGGGTTTTTCTAATTATGTATCAATTAAATGATAGGTTTCATTGGATAGAGGGGAGTGAAGGGTCAAAAAACACGTAAAAAAGTATCCCTTTTTCTAAGTTTCATACCTGAACTATCGTGTGTTTGAGTTTCCTACTTGAAAGTATCACCAAAAGTTTATCGAAACACACCTCAACTGTCAGTAGTTCACTTTACACTTTACCTATCTGAATGATGGTGATATTTCAGGTAAGAAAAGTGAAAAAAAAAATAGTTGAGGCGTTGTTTGATAAATATTTGGATAATTTAGGTAGGAAACTCAAACACATGGTAGTTCAGGTATGAAGCTCAAAATGCCGGATACGTCAGGTGTGTTTTTTACCCTTAACTCATTAGTGAGGGAGTTAATATTTGAAGTTTATGGATTCAGGATTTTAGCACTTTTGAGTTGTTAGGTTCTAAATAACTCCCTAAACGTGACTGCAATTTTCGTATAGTCAACACGCTTAACTGAAGTAGTATAACATTTACAAAACAGGCTTTAAAGTTTATGAAATTTTTCGGTTGATAGTTAAGGTTAACCTAAGTTCAGAGTAATTCCTTTGATGAAAAAGACTAGTTCATTATTGATTCATCTTTCATCGAAGTCCATGTGCTGCTATGTTATGTATGTCTGTGTGTGGTTTTTTGTGTTTATTCTTCTGTCGCCTTCACTTCTGATAGTACGGTCCTTATACTTTTTTTTTTTTGTTATTATCTATTTTCTCTTATACTTCCACTACGTGTTTTTCTTGACTGGTTTGTCTTGAGCCGACGGTCTATCGGAAATAGCCTTTCTATCTCTACCTCCGAGATAGAGGTACCCTCCCCAAACCCCACTTTGTGGGACTACACTAGTATGTTGTCGTTGTTGTCACTTCACTTCTTAATTTCATAGAAAGTATCTAAAACAAGGAGTGTAGCATCGGAATTTGTCCTCTTTGCTACCTGTTGCATTCCGCACAATCTTTTACCAGTCCCTTTTTTTTTTCCTTCTTCTATCTTTGAACCTTGATTCCCTATAATTCTTAGGCCAAACAATTTGGTACTAAGATCCTTTGAGTTAGGAAAAACTATTATATTCTCTGTGCATTATCGAAGCTGAATCTTGTGTTTAGTTATCATTTAATTGAAGTACCGTATTCTGCCCTTCTAGCCTGTGATATCTCCTTTATGTTTTTCATCTATTTAAGAAGTTCTATCTTTGATGTGATAAAGTATTAAAATCAGCACAAACATCTAAAAAGTAAATTCGTTTGTCTTATGCATAACATCCTCACATTCTCATTTAGTTGATTTCTGGGTTTAACAGGAGTAGAAGAACAAGGGGAAACGGTTTTAGAGTTCATTGATCGACAACAGCTAGCCAGGGAGCATGAATTCAATAACGGCGTCTGCGTCCATTTCACTTTCACTTAGCATCTCGTCTCCTATTAAAAAACCGTCGACTCAATTTCTGCCAGGAAAATGCAAATCCCTAATATCGTCCAATTTTGACTGGAAGTGTAGAGCGCTGGGAGAAGGCTCTCAGTCACAGCCACAGTCCCAGAAGACCCAACCTACAATTTATCAAGGTGTTTATGGTCCTTGGACAATCGAAGACTCTGATATTCGAGAGGTAAAACCAATTCCACCCTACTGTGCCGCGCGCTTCATGTATTAGCTTAACTTGGAGTTGTTCCATTTGAATTTGTTTTACAGCACTGTTAAAGAGAAATGTGTACAATTTTTCTCACATCAAAATTTAGGCATAGCTTAGATTTGAAGGTTTCTGGCACTTTTTGCTCATACAATAATTTACTTTTGCTTACTATTTTTCAAAGGAAGGATGCTAATATTAGCAATCTAACACACTGAAATCGGGGTGCATTCGTTTTGACAATGTTAATGATGAAAAAGATTCTCCCTTCATGTTAGTTATTTCATTTCAGTTGTCTTTGTTACAATGTTCCCTGCCTGAATGAATTTCGCAAGATAAAACAAATCTTTCTTTATAAAACAAATCTTTCTTCTAGCAACAATCAAGATGGCTAACTTTGATGATGCAAAGTTAATGTTGTCAATTTGCAGGTAATTTTGTATAGATCAGGATTAGTTACCGCGGCTGCATCATTCGTTCTTGCATCTTCTACGGCTTTGCTTCCCAATGATTCAGTTATGAGCAACTTGCTTGAGAAAAATCTTGATTTATTTTATGCAATTGGATCGTGTGGACTTGGCCTGTCATTATATCTTATTCACATTTATGTGACTGAAATTAAACGTGCTCTTCAATCTCTATGGTTCCTGGGTGTTCTCGGATCATTGGCAACATATTCTACCCTTGCTCAACCAGCTGGCAAGAATTTAGTTCAATATGTTATCGAGAATCCAGTAGCTGTTTGGTTTGTCGGACCACTATTTGCAGCACTGACGGGACTTGTGTTCAAGGAAGGTTAGGTTCCAGTTATGATATATAATTCATATCTAACAAATTATAATTCTTGTAACTTCCACTTCTGTAAAATACTCCGTTCATTTAAGGATCTCCGGGTTTATTTTTGCTATCTTGGAAACAGGACTTTGCTATGGAAAGTTGGAAGCTGGTATTTTGACATTTGTCATCCCTTCCCTCCTACTGGGGCACCTGGTAACGTTTGTCATTTTATACAGAGATTTAGTTATAAACTTGAAATATAAATTTCCAACCTTAGAAATTGAAAGATCAATCCTTCATCGGCTGGAAATGACAACCTGAAGACCTTGAGATGCTCCAATCAAAACTTCTTTTTCCACTTTTTGCCAGCACTCCGATTGTTGGACTAGGTTTTCAAAAGTTAACAAAACTATTGGAACTGTTACGAGTTGAGAGCATGATTGGTTTTTATAATCAATTTCACTTCATAATTCTCTTTGTCCAGCCAAGAACTTAAGGACAAATTATATCGACATAATACATAAACGTGCCCTTTAACTTGGCCGCAGCAGGCATCCAGGTCCTCCAAATTTGGGTGTGCAAAAATAGGCACTTAAACTATCATAAAGTTGGACAAGTAGATACACGCATCCTACATGGCAAATCCCGTGAGATGCACGTGTCCTACATGTCAAATCGCGTGAGATTTGCCATGTAGGATGTGCGTCTACTTGTTCAACTTTATGATAGTTTAAATACTTGCTTGTGCATACCCAAAGTTGGAGGGCATAGATTCCAACTAAAGCCAAGTTAAAGGACATGTTTATGTATTATGCCTTAACAAAACCATCGAAACTGTTAAGAGCTGAGAGCATAATTGGTTTTTATTATCATTTTCACTTCATAATTCAAGTTGTCCAGCCAAGAAATTAAAGACAACTTGTATTTTCCTGTTGAAATTGTTTCAGTTCATATATATTATAATGATCTAACTAGACTGTCTTCTGGATTACAGACTGGTATTATGGATGATGGAGTAAAGCTTGCCCTATTGAGCACATGGTTGGCACTGTTTGTGGTCTTTGCTGGGAGGAAGTTCACTCAGCCTATCAAGGTAGACCCCCTCCATTTGCTTTGTTGTGCTCTTTAAACCTATTTTTCAAGTTTAACAAAGGCATAATACATAAACGTTCCCTCTTTCTTGGGCTCAGCTGACATTTATGCCCTCCAATTTTGGGGCACTTAAACTATCATAAAGTTGAATAAGTAGACACGCGGGTCCTACATGAAAAATTGCGTGAGATGCACACGTCCTACATGTACTTGTTAACTTTGTGATAGTTTAAGTGCCTACTTGTGCACATCCAAAGTTGGAGGGCATAGATGCCGGCTGACACCAAGTTAAAGTGCACATTTATGTATTATGTCTTTAGCAAAAGCAACATATGTTTTTATCAACGTAGATCCCCCAATGACAAGATCTAATCATCGAATTTGCATGTATTTCTCTTTTTATATCAGGATGATATAGGAGACAAATCAGTATTCATATTCAATGATTTGCCGGAGGAAGAAAAAGCGAATTTGATTCAGAGACTTGAGCAGCAAAAAAGCCTTGATTAGGATGTTCCCTACTGTTATCCCTCACTCACAATATTACTTGTATAGTTGTCTGCATGTCATTCAGCTGAACCATTATTCCAAGTCCCTGATGCAGAAAGTAGCCACAGAGTTGGAGCAGTCGTCTTCGCTTTTGGTGATCCAACAGTATCTGGACCCAATGAATTTTCAGACTCTGTGATTGTGATTAGCTTAAGGAAAGGAAAATAATGTGTATCGACTATGTATCGAAGAGTGATGAACCTAAAGCCAGCCTGCACCAGTAATTTATGTATCCTGTACAAGAGGCCACTTTCACAGCTATTCAGGAGTTGAAAAGTCAGATGTCATGACACTAAGGAGTGAATTTTAGAAGCTAATAGCATTAGCAGCTTTACAGATTGAGGTCTGCTCCTGAAAATCTACCATAATCAAAATAGTTCCATTTGTTAAGTTTGTGAGTAATTGTGAAGAAGGAAGTAATGTGTTTGTATGTAAATACTTGTTGATGAATTTTTCTTTAAGTTTGTTTAAAAGTAAATGTTTCTTTTTTTTGGAGACAACTCTTTAATTTCAACTTTTCACACGACATATTTAATTTCAATTTTTCACATTTTGATACATTCTTTTTTAATGTAAGACAATACGATTCAAAAGTTTCTTTTACTTTTGTAAACTTTGTGTCAATTCATCCTACTTTTTGTATGTATGTTATTTTTATTGTGAATCACAACATATCTTGGATATTTACCACAACCATTATTAATTATACTAGTTTAACCGTACGAGGATTGTATGTGTAACGTTTAATTATTTAAAATTAAATGATTTTATCTACTGCAGAGACTTTTATGAAGTGTAAAAGTTTAAATCACTTTTTAAAGATTTTTGACACTTTAATATAATAATATAAACATGAACATATATTATAGTGTAAGCACAAATATATTTTACATCATTACTTTTGCTTGTCATACAAACCTCTTTCCTTTACTGCCAGAGGCTAAGAGACACACATCAATTTAAACCATATTTGTAGTATGGTTTTTCTTCTTTTTTCTTTTTTCTATACTTAGAGTCTTTTCTTATTTTTAAAGTCAAATCATTATAAAATCATTAATTACGTTTTTATTATGTACTTAAAACTTTTTAAATTTGTTAATTTTTAAATTTTTCTTATTTTAATGCTTTTATATTTATTTCTAGATTATTCAAATATTCTTAAAATCAAATTTAGTTAATTTAGGAAAAAATACATGAAAATATACTCCTTAAGACTTAACTACATAAATAATAGTACTTTTAAAATAGAAAAAATTTCAGAAATAGCAACTCTGTAGCCTTAATTATAACTTTTATAGCAACAGTTTCATAATTACGAAAAATAGCAAATTGTATTTGTATTTAAGTAAAATGTTGTTATATAAATACATATACAAATATATATGTATTACTCATAAATATATATGCACAACTGAAAAATACATATTCTTCTATTACTATGAAGTGGATAAAATATTGTTATTTTTGCTATAAATTATAATTATGAAAAAGTATTGCTATTTATTGTAATTATAGTCTTAAAGATGCTAGTTTCTATAATTTTTTCTTTAAAATATTACAAATATAAAAGTTCATTTAAAGAAACAGAATATATAAATAAAATTTCTAATTTAATGTTATATCCTAATTAATACAAGTCTCTTTCTCTTACATTATTTTTCCCTTGTTTAAGTAATTGTTTTAGGGAATCTTTCAGAAATAGCGGCACTTTGTTATAAAACCCTCCTTCCATAGCCACATTAATTACCATTTATAGCCGTTGTATTCGATTTTTAGCCGTTGTATTCACTTTTACTCAGTGGTTTGTATTCATAAAAACATAAATACACTACATATTTAGTATCGCCAAAAATACTACCATTATTTTTTTTATTTTTCGTGTTTTCTCGTTTTCTTCTTCATTTTTCTATTTTTTTTCTTTTTCTCTCTCTTTAATCTCCAGTTTCTATCTCTCTTTCTTCTTTGATCTTTTTTGTTTTTTTTGGTGCTGATTTTCTTTATCATTTTTTTGTTATATTTTATATTTTTCGTGTTTTTGAAAAATATGACTAATCGAACACAATTCATGGATGATAACATAAATTTCACAATTGTTTATCGTATTTATAGTCACACCGTCATTTATATTTTTGTATTCATTGATACAACTGTATTTGTATTTGTATTTTAAAGTTCGCGCTTGTATTTATATTTTATAGTTCGCATTTGTATTTGTATTTTATTATTTGCACTTGTATTTTAAAGAATTATTTTGTATTTGTATTTTATAATTGACTGCATATTATATTGGATTATGTTTATATTATGATTTTATTGTGTTTGTATATTTAGATTATATTTGGATTATAGTTGTATTTGTATTCTATTTTCATCGGTACCTTTTTATTTTTAAAGAATTATTTTATATTTGTATTTGTAAGTTGATTGTATATTGTATTTAACCATGACTATGTAAAATTTATCATTTGTATTTGTGTACAAACAAGTAAATGCATTAATTTGTATTTTCTTGATTCTAAAATATATAAATATGTAATGCATCATTTGATGCAAATATAACGTTTTGTATTTGTATATCAAAATTATCATTCATATTTGTAAATAAACAAATATCACTTGATGCAAATACAATTATAAATAAATGAAACAAATGACTTTACAAATACAATTGCAATGTCTATTTGTATAAAAATTTAAATTGTATTTATTTGTATCAATAAATACAACTCGTATTAATAAATACAAATAAGTATTCGTAGAAAGAAAATCAATCATTTCTTTTCGATAATTAAAAAATATAAATAATAGTTCGCACTTGTATTTGTATGTTATAGTTCGCATTTATATTTGTATTTTATAGTTCGCACTTGTATTTGTGTTTGCTAGTTCGCACAAGTGAAAAGAAAGAGAAAAAAATGAAAAGAACAAAAAAAAGAAGGATAAAAAATACAAAAAAAAAAAAAGAAGGAGAGTAATAGAAAATAGAGAAAAAAATACAAGAAAAAGAAAGAAAAAAAAGGAGAAAAAATGAAAAGGAAAAAAAGAAAAAGAAAAAAAAATGAAAAATAAAAAAGTGGAAAAAGAAAGAGAAAACAACAAAAAAAGGAAAAGAAAAAATGAAGAAAAAAATTGAAAAGGGGAAATAATAGAAAATACAAAAAGAGAGAAAATACATGAGAGATGAATTGCAATTAGAAATAATTAATAGGCAAGAGGGGGCTATAAATTATAATTAATTAAAACTTAGGATAAATAAGATAATTAAGAGTCTATGTTTGTTGCTACTTATACTAATTAATATAATCACCGTTTGCTCAGCTAGGAAATTTGTTTTAACACTAATAAGGATTTTCGTTTTTAATTTGATATCCGTATATCGTGTAAATTATTTAGGTAAAACCCATCGTCAGGCCCCTTAAGTACGCACGATCTTTCACTTAGGCACCTCAAGTGGACATTGATTCATTTTGGCACCTCAAACGGCCTTCAAGTGTGCCACTTTGACACCTTTTGCTGAATCAGCAAATTATACTGTGTGTTGTATTACACGCGCCTGATGATGTGGAAAGTGACAAATAATATGCCGACACGTGTCATTTTTTTTAAAAATAATTTTTAAATCAATAATTAATTATTTTTTTCTTTAAAAATCAATAATCACCCCTTCCTTCTCCCCACCCCAACATCATTTTCTCCAAAATTCCTGCAACAATGCTCGCCCCCCCTCCCCCTACCCCCACCCTCTCCAAAATCATCTTCTAAATGCAGCAGTGCCACCCCTTCCACCCCCATACCCCACCCCCAACATTGTTTCTCTAACCCACCCCCGCCCTCTAAAATTCTAAATTCTTGAAATTTCAAATTTCAACAAGGAAACCATTGATAGACCTTCACTAAACACATACAAAATTTATTTCCTCCTCTTTGTGATTATTCATGGCAGACACCAAACCCATCTTCTCCAAACACCACAACCTCTCCACTCCACATACGAATTCATCTACTCAAAAACACCCCTGTTGCCCCCTCCATTTTTGTACACCATTAGTAACATTTTTTTTTCAAGCAAATAATAACACAATTAATAACACCAAATAACACCATTAATCTTTTCAAGCACATTTTTTCAAGAAAATAATAGGCAATCTCAATAAAATTTTTCAAGCACACCATTAACATCATCATCATCTCAAGACGACCCATGAAGGCAATCTCAACAAAATTTTTGCCTTGAATTCCTCCAAATGTTGACAATTCGATTGTGGATATTTCCCTCAATTGTGAAATCTCAACAAAATTTTAATAAAGAATGTTTGAAATAAAAATTTTCTCAATTTGTGAAGAAAAATACTAATGGTGAATAAAAGAGAAGAAAGAGTGAAGAAGAAAAGAGAAGAAAGAGAAAAAAATTATGAAAATGCCCCTCAAACGCGCCTTCAATGCGTGTGTCACACGCACCTTGCCAACTCAGCAAAAAGTGTCAAAATGACACACTTTATACCTACTTGAGGTGCCAAAATAAATCAATGTCCACTTCAGGTGTCTAAGTGAAAGATCGTGCGTACTTAAGGAACCTGGCGATGGGTTTTGCCAACTATTTATTATATCATAAATAGTTTACACCATACATATACACAAAATATAAATCTATAGGTGATGCACATTTTTCATAAAAATACATATAAAAAGTACTATGCCCATAAAATATACAAAGTACTCCCTTTGTCCCAATTTATGTGAAATATTTTGCTTATACGATATATATACCGCACGCATCTATATCTATAATATATAATCTATATCTATAATATATTAAAAGTGTGAAGATTATTAGTAAAGTGATTTGAACTTTTGATCTTTCATTAAAAGATCTTTCTTTAGGCAAAACTGTCTTTTCACTATTTTCTTCAATTTATTATTTAATTATTTCTATTATGTTAACTGGAATCCTAAAATATATGAGACTCCTAAAATATATGAAAGGGGAATCAATTGATATTTTTCTTTGTAGTGATCAATTAGAAAAATACTCCTAAAATAGGATAGAAAAATATTCCTAAAATAGGACTCTATTAAGGAAATATTTTTATAAATATTGAGATGAACGTTAAACTACCAAAGGAATCGATTTACCTTATGGGAAAATATGATTGATACTTATCTAATTTGATTCGGTTGCATGTCTAGATTGGTGAAAGCTTAATTTTCTAACCATCAACTTCTTCACTGTTTTTGTCAACACAACAGAATTCAACATGTGTATATATATATATATCTTTTTTGTTTTCATTCAAGTCATTCTTTAGGGCCAAAATTTTCGCTCAGTCAAGAATTATTTTCATCAAAACTGAAGTTTTGTGATCACTATTGTATTATTTTGTTATAGTTCATAGGCCGTAGATGAATTTACAGGTGGTAGATGAATGTCCGTCGGCTTTGAGGATTTTTTTTAGGTAAAAGTTAGGATTAATTGTATTATTTTTATATCTCTGTTTTGAGATTTTTTTTGTGTAAAGGTAAAGTTAAAGTTTAGTTGTATTATTTTGATATCTCTATTATCGTATTATTTTATTATAGTTTACAGGTGATAGATGAGTGTCCGATGGTTTTGAGAAATTTTTTGTGTAAAGGTTAGATTTAATTATATTATTTTGATGTCTCTATCATCGTATTATTTTGTTGCTGTTTACAGGTGGTAGATGAATGTCGATGGACTTTGACAAATCTTTTTGGTAAATGTTAGATTTAATTAAATAAATTCTCCAAAAGATGTTGAATTTAATTATTGTATTCATCTTTATTATTTAAACAAATATCCTATTTAGCGTAATGTTTGAACTCAATAAAGTGAAGTACACGCGCAAGGTGCGTACAACTAAACCAATACATATAAATATACGAAGTATAAAGAAATATAGAAAGCATATTTTATGTATTTATGGTATCATATATTATACCATAAAAATAAAAAGTTTATTTTGTATAGAAAAAATTTATACACACACGTATATATACCATGTCTATTCTTATTGTAATACATAATACACACATAAATATATCATGTATATATTTTATTATACCATGTATATCTGTATTATATTGTATATATAATTAGATATACACACATAAAACATTTGACAATATTTTTCTTCAAACTATATTGTTAGTTATATTATTTATTTTGGTTGTTTTATAAAATGTAAATATTTCATCATTATGACATATATGCTATTTTTTGGTCTCAATTTATATAACACAAATAGAATTTAGAAGTTACTAATTGTTGTAAGTTATAATACCTTTTATGTAATTTTTAAATAATACATGTTGCTTTCCTTGTTCAAACTTTTGTGGCATTGATAGTTAATTATATTTTAAAATTAATTTAAGTTTTTAATTATTGATATTTATAATATCTTTTTTCCTTTTCAAGTAGAATATGCTGCCAAAAAGCGAACTACCTTAGAAAATCCTATTGTTGCTACTTCTAAGGAATCATCTTCTTCTTTAGAGCACTGCAACATCATTCTTCCTTAGCCTGCTCTATACATGAGAGATAAACCTCCTTCTTCCAGAAATGGTTGGTTAAATTAAGTTTTACTTTCACTTTCCACTGTCATTTTTGTTCAACTCTCACAAATCTAAAATGTTGCAGGATGCACACTAATACAAACAGGTTGCTGGAATATTCACCAACTACCCTACTCTCCTGCTCTTTTAAAAAATGTTCTTAACTGTAAATTTTGTGCAGCCAAAAGATTTCAATATAAAACTCCAACCTTCTGTTGTAAGAATGGTTCAATAAAATTAGTTTCACACCAACTACCTCCTGCATTAAATCTTTTTTATTACGGCCACTCTGAACAATCTAAACATTTTCGTACTTACATTAGAACATACAATAACATGTTTGCCTTTACTTCACTTAGCGTAAAGTATGAAAAGGAGTTGGCAAATATGACTAAAGGTATTTACACATTTAAGGTACAAGGACAAATGTACCATTTCTTACCTAGCCTCAGCAAATAATGGAGCAAAAAATTTACAACTTTATTTCTATGACAATGAGAATGAGAGAGTAAATAGAATAACCTTCTCAGAATAATTAGACAAATATGTTATTGAAAACTTGATGGATATTCTACGAATTAATCCATACTCTCAGTTTCTGAAATCACTAACACATATTCCAGATTTGTTTAATTTCTATATTGCACTTAAATGTGATTCTACCTTGGATCAACGAACGTACAACTTACCCAATGTATCACAAGTAGAAGCTATATGGATTGGCGAAGAATTGAATAGCCTTATTTCCATACCACATATTCGTGTTCACACACATAGTAACAATAGCCAATTGGTTCACTATTACTATGGTTGCTATGAATCCTTACAATACCCTTTGTTATTTCCATATGGTGAAAGTGGATGGCATTGTGGTATACAAAAGATTTTGAAACCAAATAATTCTTCTAGAAATCGTTCTTCCTGCAAACATGAACAACTTCCACTTGTCATAGACATGTCTTCCATTGATGGATACCTTAATATTGAAGAAGGAATTTTACAAAAAGAATGATAAAAAAAGAACACTATTTCCTATCGTGAATATTATTGTTACAAACTTCAAATTAGAGATAATGAAGAAAATGACACTTTACATTCTGGAAGATTATTCCAACAATATTCGGTATATCAATATATAAAGCTCGAAACACAAAGATTGAACTTCTTTTTACTTAACCAAGATTTATTCCGAACTGAAATGTTTGCAGGACTTATTGATCTACAAAGACTAGGAGAAAGAGAAGTTTCAAATATTGGCCCAAAAACATTCTTGTCTACTAGCTTTATAGGGGGTCC
Organism: Capsicum baccatum var. pendulum; assembly: GCA_030864225.1. Classification (NCBI taxonomy): domain Eukaryota; kingdom Viridiplantae; phylum Streptophyta; class Magnoliopsida; order Solanales; family Solanaceae; genus Capsicum; species Capsicum baccatum. The sequence continues at coordinate 22,834,082 of CM061552.1, read as the reverse complement.
ACGAGATATTCGACGTAGATACATGGACACAATTGCATTAGTACAATATTTTGAAAAATCGGATATCTTCTTAACACTGCCATTTAATCCTTCATGGCCTAAAATAGAACATTTGTTGCTAACGACTGATAAAATACAATATAGACCCGATTTAATAAATCGAGTATTTAAAGCTAAAGTGGAAAAACTAAAGTCGGATATTGTTAAAACAAAAATTTTATGGAAAAATTGTTGCTTATATGTACACTATAGAATTTCAAAAAAGAGGTGTTCCTCATGCTCATTTCCTTGTTATACTTGAGAATGACTATAAGTTATTAACACCGGAGGCTTATGACAAAATCGTTTGTGCTGAAATACTTGACGCCAACACAAGTGAATATTTACACTCTTTGGTTGTTAAACAAATGATGCATGGTCCTTGCGGAAGTTTAAATCCTAACAATTCATGCATGGAAATAAAAGGAACTTGTAAATTTAAATACCCTAAAAATTACGCAAATGAAACATCTAAAGACAAAAATTCATATCCAATTTATAGAAGACGAGACACCATAAAATTTATAACAGTTAGAACTCAATATCTTAATTCATGGGTCGTACCATACAATCCATATCTACTGAGTAAATTTAACGGTCACATAATGTTAAAATCTGTGCCGATATTAAAGTCGTTAAATATATCTACAAATACATTTGCAAAGGTCATGATAAAATAAGTTTCAATCTTCAAAGTTATGAAATTAATACAGAAATAGACGAAATAAAAGAGTATCATACCGGTAGATGGGTATCACCACCAGAAGCTATATGGTGTATGCTTGCCTTTCCTATTAGTGAAATGAATCCAAATGTATATCAGCTTCAGCTACATCTTCAAGACCAACAATTTATCTCTTTCAAAACGACTGCAACATTAAGTTCAATTTTGAACAATCCAGGAAATAAAAGAACAATGCTAATAGAATTTTTCTCAATGAAGTAAACAAACAGACACGCCATAGAGCTTGATTTACTATACAAAAAATTCCCACAACACTTTATCTGGTCAATCAGTGATAAAATGTGGACACATAGGAAATAAGGTTATGCTATTGGACGTATTATCAGTTGTCATCCAACCGAAGGAGAAATATACTATCTACGGTTATTACTAATGAATATAGGAAGTCCTAAATCATATAAAGAACTTAGAACTATCAATGGTATATGCTGCACCATATTTAGAGAATCTGCAGGAAAAAAAGGATTGTTAGCTTCCGATAATAACTTAATTGAATGCCTATTAGAAGCTACTGCTTACCAAAAGTCATGTAGTTTACGTCGCTTATTTGCCACACTATTAGTATATTGTAATCCTGCTAACCCAAAAAAATTTGTAGGAAAAATTTGAAAGACCCATGTCTGAAGATTTTACAATTACAACAAATAAACAAATAACTAACATTTGTTATATGGTTATGAAATACTTAAACATCATATTACATTCAATGGGACGAAACATAAATGAGTTCAAACTCATCAGAAAATTTTACACCTTCCATATTTTCTTACAAAATAATGCAAGAGTCTAAAGACATCTATTTAAAAAGAAACATAGTTGTAACTGAAGAAGCTTTATTGCTATATAAGAAACTAAATAGAGAGCAACATGTTTCTTACAATGCCATTCTTAATAGAATATTCTCAAATGAATGGGGAGCTTTTTATATTGATGGACCAGGAGGAACTGAATTTTTTTTTTATACCGAACTTTACTAGCTACTGTAAGATCCAAAGGACTTATTGCTTTAGCTACAATAAATTTTGGTGTTGCAGCTTCTGTATTCCCCGGAGGACGAACTGCTCACTCACGCTTCAAACTTCCTATCAACATAGGTGAAAACTATAATTGTAATATAAGTAAACAAAGTTCACTTGCTGCATTAATTCAAGATACCAAGTTAATAGTATGGGATGAAGTATTAATGGCAACGAAAAAACTTGTAGAGACTTTTGATTGCTAAGAGATCTTATGAGTATAAATATACCTTTTGGTGGAAACGTTATTGTTTTTGGAGGTGATTTTAGATAAACGTTACCAGTTTTAAAAGTGGAGTAAAAGAAGATTTCATTCGTGAATGTTTATTGAACTCAGATATCTGAAATTATCTTGAAAGGTTTCGGTTAACATAAAATATGTGTGCATGAGAAGATCCTACATTCTGTGAATATTTACTTAGAATTGGGGATGGAAAAAAATAAGTTAATCACCATAATAAAATTGAGATTCCAGAATCCTTTCTTATTTCTTTTACAAATGAGAAGGAGTCATTCAACAATTTATTCAAAACTATTTACCTAGACTTAAACATGATCATGATTGATACATCTAATGTAACATCACGTGTTATCTTAACAACCAAAAATGATTTTGTAAATGAAATTAATGAAATGTTCATAGATCAATTCCCTGGTACTGCGGTAACATTCGTCGGTATTGATGAAACTGTAGAGCCAAAAGACCAAAGCGAGTTTGAAGATTTCTTACATACTTTGAATCTTGCAGCCTGCAGGACTGCCTTCTTATAAGTCAGTTCTAAAGCAAAATTGCCCAGTTATATTACTACGCAATTTAAATTCTTTTGAAATTTTATGTAATGGTACTCGCGTAATTTGTATTGATTTCAAAACTCATATTATTAGTGCTAAAATTGCAAGTGGGAATTTCAAAGGCAAACATGTTTTCATTCCCCATATACCCTTATTATCGTGACATGTCAAAAAATTACCAATTCAATTCAAGAGAGCACAATTTTCCATTCAATTATGTTTTGCTATGACTATAAACAAAGCTCAAGATCAAACACTAGATTTTGTTGAAATTTATTTACGTGAATCTATATTTTCACATGATCAACTTTATGTTGCTTTATCAAGAGCAAAATACTCAAACTGTGTAAAAATGATAATACGGCCAGCAACAATAGATGATTTCGATAATCATTCTACTTACAATATAGTAATTAGTGAAATTATTTACAAAACATTCTCTTAAGAATAATTTTCATTGATTCCATGTAAATTTCCTATATTTTGATATTTACTATTTGGAATTCATCAATCAACTCCTACTCTGCTCCTACAATCTCAAATATCTTTATCTTTTATAGGTAATCGACTTTAGAGTTACAAATCTATTCAAACTTGGCAGCACCTCTTCACAAACACACCTTGTGAGTACCTTTGGTTACATGTGTTCAGAGTAAGAATCTAATTGTAGCTAGCATTATGTGATATTTTATAGTTGTATTTTTAAAGTTTTTTACGCTATGATAATATCTACAATGCTTTTATCTCCTAAATTTTTTATTGGTTTCAGCAATCATATTCAAAATCACTCTACAATACATTCGTTTCTCTAAAGCTAGCTCAAATAGAACTAACACAAATAAAAAATATGTCCTTATGTGCATCAGCGTGTATGTCAAAATGAATAATGAATATAGCGTCTTTTATCTTCCCTTTCAATGAATGATCTTACGCTACTGCCTGAGTCTTTATTAGCTCAAACTTATCTGCTGGGTTACTACTTAATTATCTGAGTTTCTTTATTTTTTGTTTCTGCACATCCAGGGAATACCTGAAAATATATACAGGTTGTGTAGCTTTATATTGTTTGACACTAATGAATCAATCACCATTTTCATGAAAAAGAAGACACCATATGGCGACCTCAAGACCACTTTGTACATATAACTATCTTTGAAATAGATCCTCCAATATCCTTATGCCTTGATTGACACATATAATGCTGAGAAGTTTGAATCCTTGGCAAAAATATTTAGGCGTGTAATATTATATAAACAGTATAATAGATTTTGCATTGTAATGTAGGATGTCTAAAATTTATACATTACTAATATAAGAATATTTATGTTTGCTTAGGGAGGACAAAAAAACATGCCAACAAAACAATCCTTTTTATCTTGCGATTCTTTTACTCTGTGTTAGCCTTGGAGGGGGTTAGGGAAAAGAGTACAAGTAGAATACTACTTAAAAAGGTGCTAGATACTATAATGGTATATTTTAAAACCATATTTTTATAAGAAGGTGAAAAGGAGATTTAAAGTTCAAAGTTGTGGCACAAATAAATTGATCCAAACATTGTATTATTCTTTTTAACTGAAGAATGAATTGGTCGAGAAGTTGGATATGTGTTTAGATATGTTTTTCCTATGATGAGATTGTTGTACATAAGTTCACAAACATGCCCAGTTAATTGGAGTAATAGTTTCTGCCTCTTTTGCTTTCTTATTCATCTTCAAATTGATCTGTGTTAGTTTGAATTCTTTTGTCAACTGATACTGCAACAGATCTAAAGAAGTAAAAGTTGTACTAAAGCATTGTTCAAATTCGTAATTTGTTTATTTCCTCTTGAGATCTTCTGTGCGTCTTATGAAATGGTATGGCTATTTTCTATCAAACATATGAGAACTTAAAGAAATACATGTGTGTCTGTTGTTGTTGTAAAACAAGAGGATGCCAACTCTTTATGTACTCTCCTACAAGAAGTGTGTTTCATTTGATTCATCTAATTCAAAAAGTTTACAAAGCAAGTGTCAAGGACTAATCTTTTACCACATAAGCATCTCCGTGAGAAATATTAAGAAATTGACATCATATAATTCACTAACATTCTGATTTAGAAGATGAGCAATCAGGTAATATCAACCAGATTAAATGTATTCTATGACAATTTTGGCTAAGTTCTTATACTAGATTCATCTAGGATTTGCAGCTTTATAGCCCTCGACTTAATAAATCACCATTGGATTACTGAAAATACATGTCGATGATGATAAGTTTAGGTTCATCTACATATTTAGTTTATTGTGCCGTGATTCATTGTTTTATATGTGAAAATATTTGCAGGTTAACCAAGTTTCTTTTGAACGTTTTGACTTTCATGAATCAAGGTAATCAAAGTCTAAACTTATTTATCCTTCTCCACTCAAAGGTTCCGTTAGTTTCTTTTCAAATACTTTTAATTCATCAGGTAACTGTTGTTATTGAACTTCTACAAGAATCTGTTCTAATTGGACTATTAGTTTAGCTGATCGATTGAATTAGTTTCAAATTTGCAGATTAATCAGTTGGCATGGATTCATTTGATATCGAGTATAATTTATTATGTTGCCTACAGATAAAGGACAGAAATGGACCATTTACTGAAAGTTTAGAGGCAAGTTTTTTGCGGTGTGGGTATATACTATGTTGTCAGTATATAATTTGTGACGCCTCAAAAAAGAAATTGAATTGAGTTAACACCTTAACACAAGTGCTGTCACACCCCTTTTTCGTTCTCCAAAAGAATTGATTTTAAGAATTTAAAAGGGTTTTTATTATTAAAGTGATAAAGATGAAAATTTGTTCTGAAAAAGGACTATTTACATTTTTTATTTAGAGTCGCCACTTGGCATAATCCGGTGTGAGTCACCATTGAAAAATCCTTTTCAATACCATTCGACTCTTTAAACAGGTTTGCGAATAGAGATTCCGGCTAAGGAATTCTGTTGATCGAGGGGAAGGTGTTAGGCACCCCTCGATCCCGTGGTTCGACCACAGTCGCTTGGTGGAGCGTATCGGCTAATTTTGACACTATGAATGTACAAACAACACAAACACATAAACCAATCAAACAGACAAACAAAACAAAAATGAATCAAAAGTACAGTGTCCAGTCTAATTTATACAGTCCAAATATAAAAAAATGCAAAAATAAATCCTATCTAACCTATACTAATCCTATCTACACTCCTGCGCTTTACCCGGTGCCTCGGGCCTTCATTACGAACGTCTTCCGCCAATATAATACGTTGGGACATTTCCTGGTGAACAAATACAATGTGTCTCGGGGCATTCCCCGACTAAATGAATACATCTGAATTAAATACTATAAACTAGAAAGAAACATTCACATGCACATTCTAACATTCAACCAAAATATCATTTCTAAATTTTGCCTACCCGAACCTATATTGCCTATCCATTTCAACATATCAAAATTCAATCATGTTTCATATCAACAATCAATCAAACTCAATTCGAATCTAACCTTTTCATCAATTTTCAATTCCACCCCTAACTTTCTTTTGATTAATCACCATTAAAGCATGATCAAATTCATTCCTCCAACCACCAAAGTCGAATTACCAAACATCATGATCATAACATCAACAACATCAAGAAATTATAATCAATAACGCACAATCATAACACCAATGCACTAAATAGAAATAAAATGAAAAGAGGGAGTCAAAGAATTGGACCTCAAGTGTCAATTTTAATATCTCGGAGATAGAACCGCGCTCGAAAATCCGATTCCGAACCTCGACGGCAAACAAAACGCCAAACTCGATATAGAATTCAACCGGACAAATTTGAAAATCTGTATGAACCTCAGCGAAATCAAGATGGTGGTCGTCTTCTGCCACGCCAGAACTATTTTCCTGGGGTATTACGATTCTGATTCCGGCAAAATAACTCACCGGAAAATGGTCAAATCTACCCGTTTTCTCTCAAATCCCTTCGTTTTTCTCTTTTTTTTGTTTGTTTGTTCTCGACGCGTCTCTCTCCCAATCTCTCACTCTTCTTTTCTTCTCTCTCTCTGTTACTCTCTCTCTTATCCTCTCCAGTCAGCTCAATCTCTCCCTTTGGATCCCTTTCTCGACTATCTCGATCTCTACCTCCTCTATTCTTTTTCTCAACCCATGTGTGTATAGTGTATTTGGGTCAGTGAGTGAGGGAAATTGTGTTTGGGTGTGAGTCTTTTTCGGCCGGTGAGAGAGGGTCTGTGTATATATGATTGTGTCTATCCCATATATATGGAGAATTATGAATTATGTGTCAATTTAAATATTGTTTTTTTTTGTCAGTAACTTGTGCGTATGTGTGCTGTGTAGTGTTGTGTGAATATGATCTATGAGTGTGTCTTGTGAGTGAAGGTCAGTGAGAATTGTGGAGAAGATGATGGATAATGGTGCGAAGAAGAAGGAAAGTAGAAGAGAAAAAAAAATGGCATTCCCCCTTTTCCTATGTGCATCCCCTTTGTTATATATAATGGAAAAAGAATGAGTACTACCCTTCCTGGAAGGTTCCTCTTATTTTTGTTTTTAGTCCATGTTTCTTTCTTTGTGGACAAGAAAAAGAGAGGGTGAGGTGTTGTTTTTTAATTGGAGGGGTAAGGGTTAGGTGTCTTATTTTAATTGAAAGGGTTGTTAGGATATTTAAAAAAAATAAAGTTTGTTAGGGATTTTGTTGAGAGTTTTTTTTTTGGAATGTAATTACATGGGTAGGGTAAGGTAAAAAATGGGTAAAATGATATCGGGGAGGGATGAAATTACGTGTCTACATCATGCCCCCTTTGAATGTAAACACACAGTGTTTTCAGACAAAGAAGTAAACAACGAAACCGAATTTTGTCCCGATCTTTATTCAAAGAGAGGAGTAAAAGAAAGAAGGACAATCGAATCCTGTTGGACACCCTATCTACCCAAGTCATGAGGAAGTCACAAGTATCTAAAGGGTTGGAAGAGAAGTGGACTATACCAAGTTGGAGAGTCGAGTGAGGTTCCATCGAGGTTCTGGTTCGCGGCTCTGTCATTACATCAAAAATGAAAATTACAAGCTAAAAAAAAATGAAATTACAAAATCCTATCTATACAGCTTCTGTTGGCTCTTGACTCAGCTTTAATCTCCCTATTCTTCAGGCGGGCTCCTGACTTGCAATTTCTTCAACTTGTTGCTTGCCTTTCAATTTCTTTACCCTGTTCTCCAGGTGGGCTCCTGACTAGCTATTTCATCACCCTATTCTTCAGGCGGGTCCCTGAAACCCAAAATTAAAACTAGATCGAAAATTATTCCAAACAAAAATTATAGTAAAGTAGTATTTCATTTTTGAAAGCGTTGTCCCATTTTCTAGGAGGGTCCTGAACAGAAAGTAAAGTCCCATTTTTCAGGAGGGTCCTGAGCAGAAGGCAAAGTCCCATTTTTCAGGAGGGTCCTGAGCATAAGGTGGAGCCCCATTTTCCAGGAGGGTCCTGAACACAAAGTAAAATCTCATTTTTTAGGAGGGTCCTGAACAGAAAGTAAATTTCCATTTTACAGGAGGGTCCTGAACAGAAAGTAAAGTCCCATTTTTCAGGAGGGTCCTGAACAGAAAGTAAAATCCCATTTTTCAGGAGGGTCCTGAGCAGAAAGTAAAATCTCATTTTTCAGGAGGGTCCTGAGCAGAAAATATAGTCCCATTTTTCAAGAGGGTCCTGAGCAGAAAGTAAAATCTCATTTTTCATGAGGGTCCTGAACAGAAAGTAAAATCCCATTTTTCAGGAGGGTCCTGAGCAGAAAATAAAGTCCCATTTTTCAGGTGGGTCCTGAGCAGAAAGTAAAATCCGATTTTTCAGGAGGGTCCTGAACAGAAAGTAAAGTCCTATTTTTGAGGAGGGTCCTGAGCAGAAAATAAAGTCCCATTTTTCAGGAGGGTCCTGAGCAGAAAGTAAAATCCCACGGATGTGCATTTTCAATGGTAGCTGAATTAAGTGAAGCGAATTTGCCCCTGTTTCAACAAAGAAAATTTGTCAGTTAAAAACTTAGTGGTGGCTTGCAGCTCTTGGCTTCTCAGGTATCTGCCCCAGCACTCCTTCCTTTCATCTTTGTTCCAAATCGCTGACACTTTCCCTGTCTTACCGTATCATTGACCTGGATCCAGATTGAGGGAAATGAGTTCTGACTCGAACAATGGGTTTTCATTTTACCATGCTTCTGAGGTGCACCATTTTCCCAAATCTGAATGCTTCCACGAATCCAACAGCCTGTCGATTGATAGACTTCCTTTGCTTCGCGTCGAATTACGATCATATTTCTTTCATGTGCTGGTCCTTGGCTTTTCCTCATATAATTGGAAAGACTGGTAGTAAATTTTGAAATCCTTTCTCGCTTGTTTTGACACAGACTTGACTTAAAATGTAAAGAAATGATGGTGACTTTTATTTTGATAAATGACATAAAAAGGCAAAAAGCTTGAATATGTAAATGAAAGAAAAGGGCAACGTCCCATATTAAAAAAAACACTTATCTGAATACGACAACCCACTCCAATGAGTATGACATGGATTTTGGATTAAGCTGTCTGATCTTCCTATCCAAACTCCCCATTTGTTGTTGAGTTTGTGCCTTTGCCGCTTCTTCAAATCCATTGGACTCATACATCACATTCAATTAATGACATCTTAAAAGACTTTTGCCAACAAATCTCTTTCTTTTCACTTTTCACTTTTCTCTTGAACTCGCCATCGCCTTACGGTGCCCATGGGGGTTTTCACCAAAAAGACTCTCTTATTTTTATTTCTCTCCACTCACCATCGTCTTATGGTACCTGAGAGGGTTTTCACCAATAAGACTCTCTCATTTTTATTTCTCTCAACTCACCATCGCCTTATGATGCCCACGGGGGTTTTCACCAATAAGACTCTCTCATTTTTTATTTCTTTCCTCATTTCTTATGCTGAGGGAGACACGTGGTACCTCACAATGTATCATCATATCCATTGCATGTTTAACCTTAACATTATCAAAAATTAATCTGAAGGACTTTCTTTGGTTGTAACTTGGCTTTCGGATAAGGTTAGACAAGGATGGCAAGGGGTTCAAACGACACTTGAAGTGGGGGTGGGACTTACAACTTTTGGAATCGACTCAAACAACACATTAACTCATGCCCCTGTTTTTGTTGACTGGGTGAATCTTAAATCTTTATTTGGTTGGACCGAGCCCGAAATAGGGCAGCCTACGTATCTCACTCCCGAGAGAGGAGAATCAGGTCGCACGTAGTTCCATAAGCTTGTTCTTTGTTTTGATTTGATTTTTTTTTGAACTCTTTCTTTTATTCTTATTTTCTTGACATTTATCTTTGACTCTATTTTGATTCCAAAAGAGGGATATGAAAGAAAAAATAAAACGAAGCTCAAACGGGTAAACAAAGGATGACACAATGTTTGGATAGAAGAATAAAATGCCTTCATCATATCAATCTTAAAAAATGCAAGTACTAAACATGCAATAAAATCAACAAAGGATAAAATATCATACATAATATCTTTTGACCGCATCAGCATTGATAGCCATTTCTGCCATTTTGCCTTCAATATCTGTCAAATATAAGGCTCCATTGGGCAACACTTTCTTTACAACGAAGGGACCTTGCCAGTTAGGGGAGAACTTGCCTTTTGCTTCAACCTGGTGAGGAAGGATACGTTTCAATACCAACTGACTAACTTCAAAATTCCTGGGATGGACCTTTTTGTTATACGCTCGAGCCATCCTCCTCTGATACAACTAGCCATGACATACAGACGTTAGCCTTTTTTCCTCAATCAAACTCAAATGCTCCAGTCGGGTTTTTACCCATTCGCCATCATCAATCTCTGCTTCTACAATGACTCGAAGAGAGGGAATTTCAACTTATGCAGGGATGACTACTTCTGTCCCATACACCAATAAATATGGATTTGCCCATCTTGAAGTGCGAACAGTGGTGCGATAACCTAGCAATGCAAACGACAACTTTTCATGCCACTGTCTAGACCCTTGTACCATTTTTCGTAGTCTCTTTTTTATATTCTTATTGGCGTCTTCTACAACACCATTGGCCTTTGGACGATATGGATTAGAATTTCAATGTGCGATCTTAAACTGTTGACACACTTCTTGCATCAAATGACTATTGAGATTGGCAGCATTGTCTGTAATGATCATCTTAGGAATTCCAAACCTACAAATGATGTTGGCATGAACAAAATCTACCACCGCCTTCTTTGTCACTGACTTGAAAGTTACTGCTTCCACCCACTTTGTGAAGTAACCAATGGCTACCAAACTGAATCTATGTCCATTTGATGCCTTTGGCTCAATCGGTCCAATCACATCCATTCCCCAAGCCACAAACGGCCATGGAGCGGCCATTGCATGCAACTCAGCAGGAGGAGAATGTATCAGATCACCGTGTACCTGACATTGATGACACTTTCGAACAAATCGAATAGAATTTCTCTCCATAGTAAGCCAGTAATAACCTGCTCGAAGAATCTTCTTTGACAAGACATAACCGTTCATATGCGACCTGCATACTCCAGAGTGTATTTCAACCATGATTTCCGAGGCTTCTATTGCATCTACACACCTCAAAAGTCACAAATCTGGGGTTCTGTTATATAAGATCCCCCCACTTAAGAAAAATCCACTAGCCAAATGCCTAATAGTCCTCTTTTAATCGTTAGTGGCATATGTTGGGTATTCTCCTGATTGAATGTATCGCTTGATATCCAAGAATCAGGGTTCTCCATCGAGCTCTTGTTCAACCGCATTACAGTAAGTATATTGATCACGACTCTGTATATGCACAGGATTGATGTAGGCTTTATCAGGGTGTTGGAGCATTGAAGACAGAGTGGCTAAAGCATCAGCAATTTCATTATGAATCCTTGAAATATGCCTAAATTTTACTAACACAAACCGTTGACATAACTCCTTCAAGCATTGTCGATACGGGATGAGCTTCAAATCTCGCGTCTCCCAATCTCCTTGAACTTGATGGACGAGCAAATCCGAATCACCCAACACCAATAATTCTTGGACTCCCATATCAATAGCTAACCTCAAACCAAGAATGCAAGCTTCATACTCTGCCATGTTGTTAGTACAGTAAAATCAAAGTTGTGATGTTGTCGGGAAATGTTGTCCCGATTCAAAGATAAGAACCGCACCTATTCTGACTCCTTTCATATTGACAGCTCCATCGAAGAACAGCTTCCAACCTGGAACAGCATCTATAATGACTTCATCGACACACGAAACTTCTTCGTCAGGAAAATATGTCTTTAATGGCTCGTACTCTTCATCGATGGGATTCTTAGCAAAATGATCTGCCAAGGCTTGGGATTTCATGACGGTTCTAGTCAGATATACAATGTTGAACTTGGTAAGCAATATTTGCCACTTTGCCAATCGACCTATCGACATAGGCTTCTGAAAGATATACTTCAAAGGATCCATACGGGAGATGAGATAAGTAATATAGGATGAGAGATAATGCTTCAACTTCTGTGCTACCCAAGTTAAGGCACAACACGTCCTTTCAAGAAGAGTATACCTGGCCTCATATGCGGTGAACTTCTTGCTAAGATAATAAATAGCCTGCTCCTTTTTGCCTGTGACATCATGTTGACCCAGGACACAACTAAAAGAATTGTCCATGACTGATAAATATAAGATCAAAGGCCTACCAGGCTCCGGTGGTACCAACACAGACGGATTTCATAAATATTTTTTGATTCTGTCAAACGCTTCCTGACATTCTTCAGTTCATTCTACCACAACACTCTTTTTCAGCAACTTGAATATGGGTTCACAAGTGGTTGTGCGTTAAGCAATAAACCTGCTAATGTAGTTCAGTCTACCAAGCAAACTCATCACCTCCATCCTATTCTTGGGCGGGGGCAAATCCTGGATGGCTTTGATTTTTGAGGGATCCAATTCAATCCCCCGATGGCTGACTACAAACCCCAACAGCTTTCCAGACAGAACTCCAAATACACATTTTGCCGGGTTGAGCTTGAGATTATACCTGCGAAGCCTTTCAAAGAACTTTCTTAAATATTTAACATGGTCGGCCTGACTTTTTGACTTAATAATCACATCATCCACGTAGACCTCAATCTCCTTATGCATCATATCCTGAAACATAGTGGTCATGGCTCTCATGTATGTTGCTCTATCATTCTTCAAACCGAATGGCATCACTCGATAACAATAGGTCCCCCATGGTGTGATAAAAGACGTCTTTTCTGCGTTTTCATCATCGATAATGATCTGGTGATATCCGGCAAAGCAATCCACAAAAGAGGCAACCTCGTGTTTAGCACAGTTGTCTAGCAAAATATGAATGTTGGGAAGTGGAAAATCATCTTTCGGACATACTCGAATTTTGCCATCTTTCTTTGGTACGGGAACAACATTAGATAACCACATGGGATAACGAGCCACTCGAATTACTTTGGCTTCAAGTTTTTTCATGATTTTCTCTTTAATTTTAATACTTACATCAGTTTTAAACTTCCTCAACTTCTGTTTGACCGGAGGGAATACAGGGTCAGTTTGCAATTTGTGAGCCACTAATTCAGTGCTTAAACCAAATATATCATCATAACACCATTCAAAAACATCCTTATAATCAATTAATGCTTGAATCATTCCATCTTTTATCTGTGGGAAAACATGTACGATGATTTTAGTTTCCCTAACATCTTCTTGATTCCCTAGATTTATTGGCTCAGTCTCATTCAAATTAGGATTCGGTTTGTCTTCAAACTGTTCCAACTCTTTGCTTATTTCTTCTAGTGCTTCTTCTTCATCATATTCTATATCCTGCTTCATTACATATTGATTAGTTTGGATTTTAAGATCAGGCTGAAAATTTCGCATGCATGTCATGTCATTAAAATCAGCATAAAGAGAACTGTATATAAGAAAAATAAAATATATTAGACACGAAACAAAAGGGACATTGCATTTCATTAAATAAAAAGATAGAAGGGTTTAAGCATAGATGCTAACATAACATAAACAAACTAAAATCCGAATTACAACCCTGAAATAACTCGGATAAACAGAAAGAAAAACAAAATAAACTACCAAAACCCCCTCCTGGCGGGGAAAGAAGTGACTTCCCAATTATTGAGTCGGATGGCTGGACCTATGAATTGCACGTCTGCCATACTGCTGCCTTCTCCTGCTTCGACCATATCAACTTTAATAAAAAGGTTCTGGCAGTTATCAACTAATTCAACTTCAAATTCCACATGCTTCGTGACACCACTCTTAACAAATGATTCACTGAGTAGTGACATTGGGCAAGGGAGTGACCATGTTTCCTTTTTCCTTCCCTTAGCTTTCTTCAGATCTTCAGCCGTAGGCTCAAATCCCAGACCAAACGTACCCACGTTCTTACTCGGACATATGGGACGAATTATACCGTGCAGAGACGCTCCCAAACCCTTTCCTGGCTCAAATCTATATTTCCAAAGTTCACTCACCATCGCGATAGAAGCGGAAGACAATTGTGGTCCTCGTATAACCTGTCATTCAAGGATACGATTCACTAGCACTGTATCAATAATTTAATAGACGAATGTCTCCTCTGCGTTATTTGCTTCAATAAGAGACAAGGGAGAATCTTCGCAGGCGGACAAATCTCCTTCACCGTGAATAACCACTTCTTGCCTGTCATGCTCAAACTTAATCATTTGGTGCAGTATAGATGAAACCGCCTTGGCCTTGTGGATCCACGGCCTTCCCAATAACAGATTGTAAGAGGAGTCTATATTCAATACTTGAAACTCTATGGCGAATTCAACAGGCCCTATGATCAACATTAGTTCTATTTCGCCAATGGAGTTTGATTTTGCACCATCGAAAGTCCTGACACATACATTGTTGGGCCTGGTCCTGTCAGCACCAATATTCAACTTTTGCAAAGTAGAAATAGGGCAGATATTTGCACCTGAACCTCCGTCAATCATAACATGAGTGACATAGAAATCTTCACACTTCACTGTAATTTAAAGGCCCCGGTTATGCCCTGTACCTTCAACAGGTAATTCATCGTCAGAAAAGCTGATCCGATTGACCTCAAAGATTTTTCTGACCATTTTCTCAAGATGATTTATTGTAATCTCCCTAGGAACATATGCTTCATTTAATACCTTAAGTAAAATATCACGATACTCCTTGGAGTGCAACAACAAAGATAAGAGGGAAATTTGAGCAAGGGTTTTCTTCAACTGGTCTATTATTGAATACTCTGGCAATTTCATCTTTTTCAAAAATTCTTCAGCTTCTTCTTCGGTGATAGGCTTTTTGATAGATGGCGGTCCACTCACAATTGGCTTGGACTTTCTTAAACTTTCAGTCATGAAGCATCTTCCTGACCTAGTAAAACCCCTTACCTCATCTACATCTTCCACTACTTCTTTCCCGTGATAGGTCATCACAGTCTACCCATAATTCCAGGAAACCCTTTTCGTATTAACTATTGGAGGTTGGGTCACCAGTTTGAGGACAATAGGCGCTGCCAGTGCTCTTTTCACCGTCAAGATGGGCTGACTCAGAGCTCCTACCACTATCAACTTAGGTTTATCCTGACTTAAATCAACATACCTTCTGGCACCTTGTACTGGGATCAGGGGTTTCTTTGTGCTTTCTTGGGCTTTATCTTCTCTCATTCCTTTCTGGCTTAATGACATTGCTTTCAAAGATTCTGCTACATTCACTGATTTCTCCTCAATGGTCTGTATCTTGACAATAGGCTTATAACACCTTTAAGACTCTTTCCCATCATATATAAATTCTAACATATTGGTTTCAGCATAGGTTGGCAGCGGATTTCGGTTAATATTTGGGCCCTCCAGTGCCTGGACTAGCATCTGATTTGTGTCAATTAAATCTTGGACAACTCTCTTTAAATGCCAGTATTTCTCAATATCATGGCCTGGCATGTCAGAGTAGTATGCACACCTTAAAGAATAATCGAGATTCCTCAGCGGTGGATTTGAAAGCCTTCCTTGAATTGGGCTTAAGACCTTCAACTTTCTCAACCTATCAAACAAGCTAGCATATGACTCCCCAAGAGGTGTGAATTGATTTTTGACCGCCTTCTATTTCTTATACTCGAGCCTAGGTTGAAAACTGGGTCTGGAGGGGCTTTGGTAATTCGGTGGAGCGAATGGGCGATTTTGTGAAGCTTGCGCGCGCCACTGTGGGTAAGAAGGGATTTGGGCATATGGCTGCGCGCTATATACTGGGTACGGGGGTGGTGGAATGGAATATAAAGTGTTTTGTGGTGGGTAGTAATGGTGGGGAGAAATATATCGATCTTGGGTGTAGACTGGGCTTGGGATTGGGGATAGGGGCGAGTTGGTCTTTTAGGATAGGAATGAGTTCCAGCTTTTATAGTCGCCACATCCTATTTCTTCTTTTTACCTCCAAATACGCCAGATCCACCTTGAATCGCCTGTGTGGTGGCTTTCAATGCGGCAAAACTCACTATTCGGCCGGTCTTGATTCTGTCCTCTATCATCTCCCCCATTTTGAGGACTTCAATAAAAAACTTTCCCATTGCCAGAATTAAATATTGAAAATAGGTCTCATCCTGTGCCTGAATGAAAACCTCTACCAACTTACTTTCTTTCATTGGAGGCTTTACCCTGGCGGCCTGTTCACGCCACCTTATCGCGTATTCCCTAAAACCTTCAGTGCTTTTCTTCTTCATGTTGACCAAGGATTTTTCGTCTGGAATCAGGTCGATGTTATACTAAAAATATTGAACAAACTCAGAAGCTAAGTCATCCCAGCTTTTTCACTTGTCGATATCTTGATCGATAAACCATTCTGAAGCCAGATCAGAAAGACTCTCGCCAAAGAAGGCCATGAGAAGCTCTTCCCTTCCTCCTGCAGCCCTCAATTGGTTGTAATAACATCTCAAGTGTGCCACGGGATCCCCGTGCCCTGCATACTTCTCAAACTTAGGTATTTTAAAACCGAGGGGAAGGTTGATGTCTGGGAACATGCAAAGATCTTTATAGGAAACACTCTTATAATCTCCGATTCCCTGCAAATTCGTCATAGCCTGTTCTAAACTTTTCAACTTTCGTGCTATGACTTCCTGTTCCTCTGTTGCGATAGGTTTCTCCGTATCAAATGGAAATGCAGGTGGCTGAGTGTACCCATACGGTTCATTCATTCTCAAAGTAGGCTCTGGGGCATAATACTGACTATCTGGAACCTTCAATACTGGCTCACTGGCAGACCTAGAAAGCCCCATTGTGGGACGCCCAGCATATATGGGAGCTTCAGGTGGTGGCGGAGCCACGAATACTGGTGTAATTGGTGGTGCCGGCTGAGTAGCAGGTCTTGATTGGGGAGCTGCCAAGGGTACACCAGAACTGCCAGGATAATAATGTCGCGGAGTGAATCTTAGTGCGTGCTCAGGTGACTCAGTAGGAGCAGAGAATTGCGCCTGAGAGAGCGGTGGGCAATTAGAGATATTCCCAAGACCTTCAGGGAGCGGAGGAGGAGGCATTCCGTTGGCCCACACCCGGTGCAAATCTATCAATTGTTGCGTGAGCCTTACTACCTCATCATTGTGTTCTGAACTTTCTTCCCTGTGATCCTGATCCGGGTCAATGAGCGAATTTTCAATCTCCCTGCTAGCCATGACGAGCTTTGCTTTGGATTTAGTGAAATATAGGTGACTAGCCAGAGTGCTGCAAACCTACCACTGTTATCTGAAAGAACATGCTCATCAAAGACGACATCCGTTAGGATTAGGGCACACAACAAGCATGAGAATCACATTGGTAAAACTGTCCTAAATTCATGTTCATTTCTACCAACTTTTGAGGGTAGCAAGGTCATTTTAACATCATTCCGATTTTTATCTACACTTATTTTTATCTACTCTTATTATTATTATTATTATTATTATTATTTTTCGCCCTTCTTTCCCTCTTTTTTTTCGTATCAATCTCTATTCTTTCCCTTTATTGTCTCATCATCATTTCTTTCTTTTCTTCTCTCGCTATCTGCCTTCATTTTATCATTCTTTATGGCTTTTATTTTTTTTTTAAAAGAGGAAAAATAATGAAACAAAATGATTAGATCGAACCCAAAAGCAGGTTGCCTACGTATCATGTTGTACATGAATCAGATCTTGTGTAGTTCGAGCAGCATATGCATAAACATCACATAAGTGATTTTTTTTTTTTTTTACAAAAACGAAAACAAAACAAACAAAAGAAAGACGTAACATCATAACATTTTGATGAAAGAAACAACAAAAACATACAAAGAATTTAGGACCACTTTAAAACTAAACAACAAATACAAAACAACATTCTAGACCCCTAAGACGACATATGTGAGATTACTAATAAAGACCCTAATATCAAAAACAACTTGACTTCGACTTAAAGCAGACACCACCCTACAATGATAGAAACATAAAAGACTCAAACTAAATAAAGATAAGAAATGCTCTTTCAAACTGGTGCTCTGCGTAATGACCCTGGCTGAGATGGACCTGCCTGTGAAGTTCTCTTTCTCCCATTCAAACTTTGTAGCATATCCTGTAAAGACACACTGATATTAAGGAAGAAGCTTCGGGCCCGCATTCCTGCCTTATGAGGAGTGCACTTGGAAAGATTATTCTGAAACCTTTCTACCGACTTGAACAAATCTGCTAACTGAACTCTCAATGTCTCCACTTTGGACCCCGCACTTTCATCCTAATGGTCGTCAACTATGCATTCTTCCTGTATTCTCCCTCAAAGCTGCGCTGGTAAGGGTTGACTGATACCCCGAGGGATGGATTGAAGCCAGACCCCATATCCTTGAGTGTACCCCGGATTATCCAAACTTTCTTTGAGAGTGTCCACACCTAGATTTGTTGCATGCTTCCAGAACTGCTCCTATTTGCTTTCACCTAATGCTTGGTCCTTGAAGTACTCAACATCCTTTTAAAGATCCACTACCTGCGGCCTACCCAACTAGCGTATTACCCTAGAAGGACTATATGGTCTAGTACAATTAAGCCCTAACATAACTAGAAGGAGCTGCATTTGACAACCAAACAAGATTATCTTTGGTCGAAGCCACAGACAAGTCCACAAAATGTTATCCCTGGTTCTTGACTCAAGAAATTCAATCCAAGCGTCGACTCCCACGGGTAGCGAGAATTTATCCAAACGCAACCTGAGGTCCATGGCTTTCACTCGATTGGGAATACAACGATCAACACATCTGGTCTAACTAAAGAAGGCGCATGCAAATGCTCCATCATCCATAATTGGAATATCAGGTTACTGCCCTAAAAAAATCTTATCCCCCCCTTCACTTCGGTTAAAGCCTAATATATTTCTGCTAAGATCATGGGTAGGAGAGTGAACCTGCCCTTTTGATTAATGCCCTTGTTATTTTGATCCTATTAAAATAGAGCCATCACCACAGATTGCAAACGTATATTAATATGTCTTTCTTCTAGCGGAAATACTAAAGTACCTAACAAAGCGAGGGTGAAGACTTCAAGACGCTT
Source organism: Capsicum baccatum var. pendulum (assembly GCA_030864225.1). Taxonomy (NCBI): domain Eukaryota; kingdom Viridiplantae; phylum Streptophyta; class Magnoliopsida; order Solanales; family Solanaceae; genus Capsicum; species Capsicum baccatum. The sequence continues at coordinate 22,814,899 of CM061552.1, read as the reverse complement.
TCTCTCCCACTTCTCCTTACTCATATGAAATTCATCCCAAAAGCAATCAAAACCTTCCGAAGGCCCGAATCTAGCGAACAAAAAATCTAAGGAAACCCACGAATCACTTAAACAACCCAAATGCATACCCTTACTTTTTAAACCACAAGACTGCAAAAACCTCACGCCAGTATGATTTCGTGCTCGAATCATATCTTTCTCGATATAGGGCAAATGCAACAAACCGGATATTTTTGCCAAAGTAGGAGTCATTTCACATTCTCTAAACTTGAACACCAAACTACTTGGATCCCAAATGGTCAACACAACCTCTATTAAATCTTGACGAGGGGTAACATGCAGAAGTTCCGTAAGATCATCTAATATTTTAATCAGTTTCTGCTTATCAACATAGTTAAACATTTCCCACCACTTGATTAACTTTTTGGGCACCTTGATAACCACCAGGACTCTAGACTTGGTGGAAAAATCCATCCTGTAATAACACATAAGACGGTATCTCAATAATTCGATAGGAGTAGAAGATTCCCAACCCTTGGGATTTTTGACGAAGGCATATGTCGATGGGACAGACCACTTCATGACTCTAATTTGCCGAACAGAAGTACTGAGAAAAATCAGTCTACTTGGCTAACAACTCTAGATTACGGGTCGAGAGACCTAGGCTAATAATAAGACAAAGGCCAACACAAAGATTACCGGACCCACCGAGGGTTGCCTACGTATCCCAACCCGAGGGAAGGGAATCAGGTATGCGTAGTTCATCCAGATTGGACAATTAACGATTAACTAATAAATTGACCCTAACTTAAGAGACACAACCAAAAACAAACAAATAAAAACTTTTTTTTTTTAATTTTCAACTAGACACTTCAACTAAGACTGACACCACCAATTATGAAGAAAAATCTTTTTGGTATTTTTGCTTTTGACAAACATGTAGAAAAGGCAAACAAAACCTTTTTTTTTCTTTTTTTGTTGAACTTATGGTACTTTGAGAAGATAAATGCAAAACGTAAAAAAAATCTTTTTGAGTTTTTGGATTGTGAAGAACAAAAGCCATAAAGAACTCTAAAATAAACTACGACACTCCTTTTGATTCATTTTTTTCGAATCACTTTTTTCTTGGTCTTTTTCGTTTTTTTGCCTACGCACCTTACTCCTAACAAATGTTTTTTTTTTCAAATCAGTCCGTCAAATGACCACGTTACTCTTAAAGATGCAAAAGTTAGCACGTAGGGATGCTTTAGAGGTGATTCTCCTACAAAGGGCCATGTGGGTCCCGCTAGGTCTCAGTATGATGCACATAACCATGACCTAAAGGTTGACCTACGTTGTGGTTCACTAACAAGGCTGTTCGGGGGAGCGTATGGTAGATAGTGGCTGCTTTGCTTTCCACCTACTCCATAACACCGACGGCTCCCCCCTAAAATAAGGGTGACTCAACTAGAGATCGTGTACAACACATGTACTACGAACTTGTTGCAGAAAGAAGGCCTGGGGTAGACACATGATGTCAGATATAAAAGCGGTAACATATAGGATAAATACTGTACACAAAGAGCATGAAAAAGCACAACAGTGATAAAAATAACACAAACAATAATCACAAACAATGTTTATACACCCATAATGTCAAACAAAGCCGATACGACTCCAAAAATAAGACCGAATTCTGAAAAGATCCCCAGCAGAGTCGCCAGAGCTGTCACACCCATTTTTCGTTCTCCAAAAGAATTGATTTTAAGAATTTAAAAGGGTTTTTATTATTAAAGTGACAAAGATGAAAATTTGTTTCGAAAAAAAACTATTTACATTTTTTATTTAGAGTCGCCACTTGGGATAATACGGTGTGCCCAGTCACCATTGGAAAATCCTTTTCAAAACCATTCGACTTTTTAAACTGATTTGCGAACAGAGATTTTGGCTAAGGAATTCTGTTGACCGAGGGGAAGGTGTTAGGCACCCCTCGATCTCGTGGTTCGACCACAGTCGCTTGGTGGAGCGTATCGGCTAATTTTGACACTACGAATGTACAAACAACACAAACACGTAAACCAATCAAACAGACAAACAAAACAAAAATGAATCAAAAGTACAGTGTCCAGTCCAATTTATACAGTTCAAATATAAAAAAAATGCAAAAATAAATCCTATCTAACCTACACTAATCCTATCTACACTCCTGCGCTTTACTCGGTGCCTCGGTCCTTTATCACGAACGTCTTCTGCCAATATAATACGTCGGGACATTTCTCGGTGAATAAATACAATGTGTCTCAGGGCATTCCCCGACTAAATGAATACATCTGAATTAAATACTATAAACTAGAAAGAAACATTCACATGCACATTCCAACATTCAACCAAAATATCATTTCTAAATTTTGCCTACCCGAACCTATATTGCCTATCCATTTCAACATATCATAATTCAATCACGTTTCATATCAACAATCAATCAAACTTAATTCGAATCTAACCTTTTCGTCAATTTTCAATTCCACCCCTAACTTTCTTTTGATTAATCACCATTAAAGCATGATCAAATTCATTCCTCCAACCACCAAGTCGAATTACCAAGCATCATGATCATAACATCAACAACATCAAGCAATTATAATCAATAACGCACAATCATAACACCAATGCACTAAATAGAAATAAAATAAAAAGAGGGAGTCAAAGAATTAGACCTCAAGTGTCAATTTTAATATCTCAGAGATAGAACCGCGCCCGAAAACCCGATTTCGAACCTCGACGACAAACAAAATGCCAAACTCGATATAGAATTCAACCGGATAGATTTGAAAATCTGTGTGAACCTCAGCGAAATCAAGATGGTGGTCGTCTTATGCCACGCCAGAACTGTTTCCCTGGGTATTACGATTCCAATTCTGGCAAAATAACTCACCGAAAAATGGTCAAATCTACCCGTTTTCTCTCAAATCCCTCCGTTTTTCTCTTTTTTTGTTTGTTTGTTCTCGACGCGTCTCTCTCCCAATCTCTCGCTCTTCGTTTCTTCTCTCTCTCTGTTACTCTCTCTCTTATCCTCTCCAGTCAGCTCAATCTCTCCCGTTGGATCCCTTTCTCGACTATCTCGATCTCCACCTCCTCTATTCTTTTTCTCAACCCATGTGTGTATAGTGTATCTGGGTTAGTGAGTGAGGGAAATTGTGTTTGGGTGTGAGTCTTTTTCGACCGGTGAGAGAGGGTCTGTGTATATATGATGGTGTCTATCCCATATATATGGAGAATTATGAATTGTGTGTCAATTTGAATATTGTTTTTTTTTTGTCAGTAACTTGTGCGTCTGTGTGCTGTGTAGTGTTGTGTGAATATGATCTGTGAGTGTGTCTTATGAGTGAAGGTCAGTGAGAATTGTGGAGAAGATGATGGATAATGGTGCGAAGAAGAAGGAAAGGAGAAGAGAAAAAAAAATGGCGTTCCCCCCTTTTCCTATGTGCGTCCCCTTTGTTATATATAATGGAAAAAGAATGAGTACTACCCTTCCTGGAAGGTTCCTCTTATTTTTGTTTTTAGTCCATGTTTCTTTCTTTGTAGACAAGAAAAGAGAGGGTGAGGTGTTGTTTTTTAATTGGAGGGGTAAGGGTTAGGTGTCTTATTTTAATTGAAAGGGTTGTTAGGATATTTAAAAAAATAAAGTTTGTTAGGGATTTTGTTGAGAGTTTTTTTTTTTTTTTTTTTTTGTGGAATGTAATTACATGGGTAGGGTAAGGTAAAAATGAGTAAAATGATATCAGGAAGGGACGAAATTACGTGTCTATAAGTGCAACCTTGGTCTATAAAGAAAATTTTGGTATATTAGCAAAAGGGTGTAGAATATATATGTAATATATTTGTATTGTCATTGCAGGTAACATAGATATTTTGGAATATTGTAATATATATTTTAATATATATAAAGTTGTGGGGTTCTTTGACTTTTTTTATTTATTTCTTTTCAAAAGTAATGTAGTAGTAAGGGAACAAAATCAAGGGTGAATGAAAGGTTACAAAAAAAAAAAAATGCAAACTGCTATTGCTTCTCTGTCTTCTTCCTTTTTCCTATCAATTAAGAAATCAAAGTAAAGCCTTATGAAAAAATATAAGGCGGCAGCTGGAGTACTATTACTCGACTTCTTCTCCTTCTCTTGGTATCAGAGAAATTACTAGAAGAGGAGGGGAGGAAAGAATTCTTACGATAATTTTGAAATAATCTTTGAGAGGCGATTTTAATAACATAAAGTTGGAATTGAATTCTAATTTACCTCTATCCCTTTCTTTTGAATTTAATTATAGATTAGTATTTGGGGGATATTTAATTTAAATTTTTGACACTAGTATTTGAAATGGTTTCATGAGAAGAAAAAGGGAAAAAAAGAGGGGGGAAATTTTGGTGAAAGAAGAGGTTTTAAGAATTTCTATCAATGGTGTGGTTTTGACGTGAATTGTATAAATTGGAAATGAAAGAATTCCTTCCAGATTATCATTAAGAAATTCGATTGATTTCGGGCATAATCGATGAATATAGAAATACATTGTTAAACGTTTCTACGAGTTACTAATGGACGCATATGTTATTCTTGTAATCGGTGAATTGCCTGTTGGATAGCGTAATTGAGAGGTTGGGAATATAAAAGCTATACTCCCGCGAGTAGTGTCATTTGGGAACCTGAAATACCATCGTAGCTAGTAAGCACTAAGGTATGTAAAGCTAAATTTTTCCTCGCCGCTAGGGCACCACCCTGTGTCGTATGCTCCTTTCCATTTGATGGTAATATAATTCTTATGAATTACGAGAGTGGAATCTCTATGTTGCTTTACATATCACTCCCTCATTCTACCACCAAGCTTATAAGTATCTATCTTTCCTCCTTTGTGTTAAATATCTATGATACTTCCATATTATCACAAGTTTCTATACTTGAAGCCCTTTCACGTTAGGAGTAAACAATAGTAACATAGTTTCACTTGTATATGATAGCTAAACGATCATTATCGTATCTCATATATCATAGGCCTTCAAGGCATTATTTGATAAGCACTAGTCAAGTGCACGTATGTATAGCGATAATAATAAGTGTATATAAAAAAAAATTACTATTATTTATATCAAACAATATACTTGATCCGCCTTCAAAAATTCCACTATTATGAATCGGATTCATTTAAAGTCACTTTAGGCTAATTTTTTGATAGAGAAAAGCTTACCCTTCTAAAGATCTTTCATTTCTCCCTTTCCATGCCACTCACGTCAAGACAAGTAAAATCATATTTCATGTCATGTGTCTTCTCATCCAAGATTGATAATTATAAATTATGAAACAAATATCTGAATAAAAAATTGAAAAAAATAATACGTTGAAATATCAATTATTTAATATCACACTTTGAAAGAAAAAATATATTTTAGAGTCTTGATGACGATACAAAACATAAATCGAGTTATGCAAATTATCCCTAATGTCCATCTCTAACAACCTGATGGAAGAATGAAATAGGTTATAAATTTAGTTCGTTAACTCATGAAATCTCTAATCCCAATTTTATTTGTTTTCTAGCCAACTAATGACTTTATTCGATATTTGTTTGACACTATAATTTGTTTGTTATCATGACAAATCACAATTTTCACTTTATTTTTCTCTTAATAGTTTTTTTTATGAAGTATGATTCTGACAAAAGAGTATTGACTTGAATTATGACTTAATAAGAAATATAACTAACATTAATAAGAAATAAAATTTAGAACAGGAAAAACATACCTTAAATTCATTCGTAATCGGCATGAAGTCTCGTTCTCATATTTTACACAAATCTTTCTTCATCTGCACAAACATATTAAATAATCAATCAATAATGATTCATTTACAGACGGAATAATTCAAGATTATGAAAAAAAAACATCTTAAAAGTTAAAGAATATTCAATTTTGGTAAGCTTAATTTAAACCAACAACAGAAGAATATAAACTTATTTTGAAGGTAAATTTAAACAACAACAAAAAAAAGCATCTAACATAAGCTTAAAACCCCATAGAAAAAAGCTCATATTTGGAAGAAGAAAAAAACATGAGAAGGTAAAAGATAATTTGGATCCAAGAGTTGGAATGTATATGTCAAGCTCATATATTTAATTAAAATAAAAAAAAATATAATTCTTTACAAATATTTTGGGACTCTTAATTTCTTTTCACATATTTTAGGATTCATATATATTTTAGAATTCATATATTTTTAAGTAGTTTAGGATTCTTAATTTTTTTTCCATATATTTAGTTTATCAGGGTTCTTTCCATATATTTAGGGGTCCTTAATTTAATAATATAATAATTGAATAAAAAGGTAAAAAGATGATTTTATCTATTGCAGAGTGTTAATTCATGTGTGTTTCTTGTCAATCAATAAAACTATATATGAAAAATTAAAATTATTAGCAAGTAGCTTATATCTATTTAAATGATGTGGCTTGTATCTCGCCATAAAGGACAATCATTATTACCTATTATTAAATAGTTTATTCATAATTAAAATAGCTACATATAATTAAATTTTAATTTAAGCAAAAAATTTATAAAGGATTAGAATGACTGATCAATTTCTTGTGGCAAAATGTAACGATGTAAAAAATCTGGCCAAAATTATAAATTATTATTAAAAAAATATGATTTATTATGATCAAAAATCACATTATCAATTAACATTTATCTATCAAAGATACATGATAATTTATTGTTTTAAACTTTAAGAACATGCTAAAATCACAAAAGAAAACTTCTCAATTAGTAATTGTCTATTAAAGTACATGATAATTTATTTTTGTAAATATAAAAAAACATACTAAAATTTTAGAAACTTACCTCAATCACAAGTAAATTTGTCTCTTCAATTAATTTGAGTTGGTTTTGGTTGTGTACAAGAGTAACATTAATAATTAAGGAGTTCTAAACTATATGGTAAGGAATCCTAAAATATATGGTAATAATTCTAATCCTAAAATATATGGTAAAGAGTCCTAAAATATATGGTAAGAATTTTAATCCTAGCAAAATTCATATCAGAAAAAACAAATTTAATGAATTTTATGAATTTAAAATTCTTTCTAGAATATATTAATAATAATTGAAGAAAAAGGTGAAAAGACAGTTTTGTCTATTGCGGAGATTTTTAGTGAAGAGCAAAAAGTTTGAATCATTTTTCTAAGGGTTTAATATATTGTAGATGTAGATTAATGATGGGAGGGAATATAGATTTGGCTTAGCATACCGCTCGACGTGATTCTGTGCACAGGATCGAGACCCGACCACTATAGCGAGCCCAAACATTGGGCGTACCCGCCTTTGTGGCATCATTTGTCTTTGAAGTCAGCTAGAACATCCTGTATTGGTTTCCCCTAACTCGAGCCAACATATGACATATATGGCCTGCGGGCAGACACCCATAGTGATCCCCTGGGCGGGGAGTACCTGGATACAGACTGCGATTACAGTTACAAATATGGGATCGTAGCAATGAGTATGTGGGCAACATATGCTTTATACTCGCTTAGATTGCCTTCGGAAGGCCATCTTGTGATCATTTGTACGATTTATAGGATAAGTGCATCACCTAGACAAAGTATAGGTTTTATATTATAATGAACGCTTTTCTAAATATCATATATGATGCTAATAAAATTGGTGCATAAGTTATTAGTTCATATCATATAGGTGTTATTTGCTGGCTCATACGTTTTTCACTTTACTATTTGACTCATATGAGTTTCTGTATTTATCTAGCTGTTATTTTGTCTGTTTTCATACCGGTACATATTATTTATGTACTGACGTCTCGGGCCCACTATGTTTTAATAATGCAGGATCTGATCCTCCTGATAGCAGACGTCCATGTTAGGCTCTTTTGTTCTTTCCAACTGATATTTTGGTGAGCTCCAACTCTCTCTGGAGCCAGTTCATGCCTATTATCTTTTATTGTGTACAGATCTCTGTTTAGGTATGATGGACCTAATGCCAATTAGTCATTTATAGTATAATGTGTTAAACTGACTAGAGGCTTCATGGACATCGTGTAGTATTGTATAGTTTTGTTAATGTAACTCTCTCGTGTATATATGCAACGCTTGTCGAATGTCTTGCCCGTTATTATTTTATAACCTCGCGTACGTCGTAAAGTGCTTGTAGAGTAAGTGTATACGGTTCTTGTTCGTCATTATCATTTTGGGGTATGACATAATTGCCATATTGGTTGCATAAATTAACTATGTGAATGAAGAAACCTTCCAATAACAGAAGGCTAACATTGTTTCTCTTTTACTTCAATATTTATTAATCATAGATTTATCTTACTCTGCACTATATTTCGAGTCTAATTCTTGATTTTTTCTTTCTTCAGAGATATCCAGATGAAGTATGTGATGTCAACTACACTTAAAATTCAGATTTTTTTCAGTTGTGTTTAGCATGAACCGTCTTGATAATTAAAATAAATATGAAAGTCATTTTTGTTATTTTGCAGGCTATATAAAAGATGACAGAAAGGCTAAATATACATGCAGTCACCCCTTAAACACCTAACTGGATATGTAAAGTGTAAGTTGTAGATACCTGTAGACCAGGAGAAGGTACAAAACAAAAGATAAAGTATATGAACATGATCTTTCAAGATGAACAGGTAACTACTTATTTTCAAAATCAAATCAGCTATTTACATTCCTTACTTCTGCCTCTTATATTACTATTCATAAAATTACCTTTAGGACAATCAAGTAAAAGAAATTATCTACGATGATGATATCTCCCCTTATCAAGATATGTTTCAACTGTTTCACACATATTTGATAACGGGTGCACGCATACAACAACCAACTCTGAGATATGAAACGCCGCTGCATACATTCGAGTGGATTATTGATAAAAAGACCATAGTGAATCCAATTGATAAAGATGACTCGAATGAAAATGAGTTACCACTACCCCAAATGATCAATATCACATCATTTCAAGATATCAACAGTCAAGCCTTCCGAGCTGCAAGAGAACAACTTAAGAATGCAGAATACCGTATGCTCCTTTCATTCTTTCTGTCATTAAATATCTGCTTCAACACAAACTAACATATACCTTTTTCCCAACAGATGTGTTAGCAATATTTGTCAACTGCTTTCCTCCAAGATATGTTAGTAGCATTCAAAAAAGATTGCAGGAACTCCTCCTTATTGATAACAAGTAAACATATATGCCAAATTTACCGTTATTTTCCTTACTTTACGAAAAAATTGTACAACATATTAATTACTATACTATACACAGCAAGAAATCTTACACATTTACATTATGTGAAGAAGCTCTCATTGAAAAAAGAAGGCAAGAAACTCTTTGCAAAGTTTCAACAACATCCAATCTCTTTGCAAAGTTTCAACAACATCTAATCATCTGTATCAGGCGTATTGGAGTATCCAAGTACAATGGTAAACTAACCAGTATACCATAATTAATTTACTCAAATCACCTTCTACTTTCTTCCATAACATCATTGTTATTATTATAATTATTGTAGGCATATCGTTGACCACAAAATTTAACACAATGATATAGATTGATCCACCTTATTTAGAATGCCTTTAAATGCAGTTATGATATCAACTTACTTTACTCTACTTTGTACTAATTTGTACATTATTAGTGATATGCTAAAATCTATCAAACAACAACTCAAATAGGGTTGCAGAAAATGATCTACTGCTCAACTCTTTCGCTGCAAGAAGCACATCCCAATTTGAATCTCTGATCTCCGCTCCAGTAGATGAAGAGATAGTGTCAATTTCCACCATTCAGTCACAACAAGATGTTAGTACTATCTCTATTCACCTGATTCACAACTTATGCTAAAATTTATCCTACTCATGGTAAATAATGCCTTATCCACAGGGTTGTGCCTTCACAATCGAAGTGCAAATAATTCTGCCAACCAACCTCAAATGTTGTTATGTTTTAAGCTATCCAAACTGTCCACAAAAAGTAAGAAATATGGTGAAAAGAAAATTTCAATGTATGAATTGTCATCAGTGAAATAAGTTGATTTCCAGGTACTTTGATGCTAATATTACACACACATACACCCAAAATATTAATAAAATATATAATATATCTTACTGATATTGTGGGTGTATGTGTGTATAATATTAGCACCAAAGTACCCTGGAATCAACATATTTCGCTGATGGCAATTCATCAATTTTATTTTCACCGTATTTCTTACTTCTTGTGGACAGTTTGGACAACTTAAAACATAACAACATTTGAGGCTGATCGGCAGAATTATTTGCGCTTCGATTGTGAAGGCACGACCCTGTGGAGAAGGCATTATTTACTATGAGTAGGATAAGCTTTAGCATAAGTTGTGAATTAGGTGAATAGAGATGGTACTAACATCTTGTTGTGACTGAATGATGGCAATTGGCACTATCTCTTCATCTACTAGAGCGGAGATCAGAGATCCAGATAGGGATGTGCTTCTTGCAGCGAAAGAGTTGAGCATTTGATCATTTTCTGCAACCCTATTTGAGTTGTTGTTTGACGGATTTTAGCATATCACTAATAATGTACAAAGTAGAGTAAAGTAAGTTGATATCATGATTGCATTTAAAGGCATTCTAAATAAGGTGGATCAATCTGTACCGTTGTGTTAAATTTTATGGTCAACGATATGCCTACAATAATTATAATAATAACAATGATGTTATGGAAGAAAGTAGAAGGTGATATAATTAAATTAATTATGGTATACTAGTTAGTTTAGTATTGTACTTGGATACTCCAATACGCCTGATACAGATGATTGAATGTTGTTGAAACTATGCAAGGAGTTTCTTGCCTTCTTCTTCAATGAGAGTTTCTTTCCATAATGTGAGTGTGTAAGCTTGCTTGCTGTGTAGAGTGTAGTAATTAATATGTTGTATAATCTTTTCTCTTAAAGTAAGAAAAATGGCAGTAAATTTGGCAGATATGCTTACTTGGTATCAATAAGGAGTAGTTCCTGCAATCTTTTTTGATAAAGTAATTAATATGTTGTATATTTCGCTGATGACAATTCATCAATTGTATAAAAGTAATTAAACTTACACTTCTCTTTATCCTTTCCGCCAACTATTAAAATTAGGACTCTTCAACTCTTGTTTATAACTTAATTTGATACTATGTTTAAAACACAATATTCACTTTGTATTGATTACGGAACAATTCTCCCATACTTTTTCAAGGTGATGATAATAGGATTATCAAGTCACAGAAGCTGATCTTTGTTCTCCGGTGTTGTCTTGAAGAAAATGATGTTTCTATAACCAACCAACAATGTACCGTGTTCTTATGTCAATAACTTTCAGCTTTGGCACCTTATGTACCAATAAATGCTCATATGTAGTACTTTCACAATCTAGCAATGTAACAATATAATCTTTGTTCCACATATTATGAAGCATAACTGTCTTATGTACTATCATAATTTCGCCCGTTCGAATTTAATTTAATACTATGTACCATGCTTTTGTACCAATAACTTTCAGCTATGGCACTTTTTATACCAACAAATATTTATATGTAATGTAATCTTTGTTCCACATATTATGAAGTATAACTGTTTTAAGTATACTCGGGGCACCTAATATACTTAAAAGCAAACAAGTTTTTCTCCCATCATCTATCAATGGGTGAGACTTCAATAAAAGGAAAAAACAATTACATATTATAATACTTCCTTTGTATCAATAAATGTGTGCTTTAATTTAGTTTTAATTAATGTTTATGTCCTCCTACTTTGATTTCGTACAAATAGCAGGTTGAACAAATGGACACATGTATTGACACATGCATTCCTTCATGACAAATTGCGGGAGATGCACACGTCTTAATTGAAAACAATTTAACTTTAAAATTATTTGTTTTTATCTTTAATGAAGTAATTACAACCACACAAATGACCAAACAATGTTTACTATAAACTTCAAAAGTTCTACTTTGTGGGCTTTTAGCTATGAAAATTCAAATTTTTGAAGTTAGAGTTGGACTTGGAATCTAAATTGAAGTTGAAGTTGTGTTTGTCTGTAAATATAATTAGAGTTGTTTTTTTTTTTTTTTTTTGAGAGAAGAATGATGAAAAGAAGTGAAAACAACTTTTCTTTTATTTTTCACTTTTTGAAATATAATTTCAAGTTGTATTTGGAATTCTCATAGCCAAATATTAACTTGAAATTAAATTTAACATGAAGGAAAAAATTACTTTTGAAAATGTAAAAAAATTTTAATGGCCAAATGGGCTTAAATTATTTTAAATATTATATCAAGTTAAAAAGTACTAATATATTAGGAAAACAAAAAAGAGTGAGTCTGAGACCATAAGACTAGCCTTATTATGATGTTTGAGGCATTCTCTTCCACCAAAAATAGTCCATATCCATTTTGCCCCCACATAAATACATACAACTTAATACTATTTTTCTAGTTCTGGAAGCAAAAGCAACCATAACTTAAAGCTATTACGCCTCCAACTATTATTTCTGTTTTGGGTCTCACTACAAAAAACAAGGCCAAACTCTTCCACCAGGTACTTTTTTACTCACTTTTTTTTCTCAATTTTTTACTACTTATTATCTATTTCAATCTTGATTTCTAAAGTTCCCTTTTTTATTTCATGGAAATGTTATTAGATGGGGTTGGTCTCGGAATTAAAGGGATGTGAAATATAGTTGTATGACAAGGTTTTTTCTAATTATGTAGCAAAAGCAAAGTATGTGTTAGTTAAAAAATTGAACAAATAAACACACATGTTGTACATGGCAAATTGACACGTAGGACGCGTGTGTATCAATGTTCAACTTTATAATAGTTTAAGTGCTTATTTGTGCATATTCAAAGTTGGAGGGTATAGATGACAACTGAAACTAAGTTAAAAGTGACGTTTATGTATTATGCCTTAAGAAATTGATTTCATTGATTCTAGGTGGATTTAAGAATGAAGATTGTGGATTTTGGATTTTAGCAGTTTTGAGTTGTTGGTTCTAAATAAATAGTTTGTACTTATTAAATGGATTTCTCAAGATTGTAGGCGGAGCTAGAATTTGAATTTATCTTTTTTCTTTGATAACTGTGTTACTTGGATCAGCTTGCGTGTATCTCAACTAATATCTGCTACCTTCCACGTAATAGGTATCAAGTAACTTTGCCCGCCAAGGCATAGACAAATAGGAAGAAATCACCCGGTATTTGTGTCTCCATTGAAATTTAAACTTGGGACCTCATAGTTACCGGGTTCGCAATTAAATATTTATATATATGTAATGGATTTTCTAATAAAAATAGATGGTCTAAGGAAAAGCTATTGGGTTCGTCTTAACCCGTACCTAATATTGTAGTTCCACCCCTGCTCAAGACAAATACAAGTACATAGGATTTAGCTAAAGCTACCGGGTTTTGTTGAACCCATATCCCGAACTGCACATCCATCCCTGCCATTGATATAGCGTACTAGAGCAACAATCGCTTGAATGTACGAGATATTGGAAGTGCACTTTGGAGAAGACTCACTTTGATGCATAAAGAAGTAGCTCTAGCCTCTAGCTTCTTCTTGTTCTTTTTTCCTTCTTTTTACATAGATATAATGACAAGTTGATGCTGAACAAATGATATACACTAGCCTAGTTAAGAATAACTTGTAGTGGCTAAAGCATCCTACTTTATGAAAGAGCAAGAAGAGTTTGAACTTTGGAGGAACAAAGTTTTGCATCGTCAGTTTATGCTTCTCTAGAAGGTGCAGATGTTGGTGTCTGATAATCAGCTTATCATATAAATGCTTCTTAAAGAAGCTGTGGTTTCTGTTCTAGAAGAGGAAAGGAAGAAGTCATTGTAAAGGAAGACGACATTTACCATCTCCGCTGCCTGCCTAAAGGCTTATTGGTAGCTCCTAGGTATCTGTCAGTAGAGTGATTGCCAAAACCTAGGTATGTTTTCGGAGAATAATAAGAAGAGATGGTTGTAGCTTTTAGAGACTATCCTCTGCAGCTGTAGCTATGTGGAAACCAGCTGCTTAAAGACAAGCCTCCTAACCATTCCGCTATTTCTGCCCTAAAGCAATGGAATCCGCTCTGACCCATCACCTTGGTAGGAATTGCCAGATTTACAGTTTATGAATCTTTGTAATACAAGTTCTTTCCTCTAATGATGGCTACTTCCTATTCAAGTGCCACACAAAAACGACTTTTTTGTGCAACCTATTGTATGTTCATAGAAGTTATTAGATGGATTTTCCATGAACCTTACGTTTGAGCTTGTGCTACCATGAACTAAGTACAGATGTGTGTTATAAGTACAGGTGTGTTATGGTGTTAAAATTGTCAAAGCTTTTGCATATATGTACAAAGTGTTGGATGGAGGTGCAAGGATACAAAATAAGCATGAGATTGATGTGTATGATATCTGACTAGCATCTTCTTGATACGTAGGATGAATGGCTTTTAGACTCATGCGTAGCTAGTATAACCTAAAAGTGATTTTTTCCATGAGTCTATACTGAGTAGCTATGTTGCTCGAACTCTTTGAAAATGTCAACGGGTGCATGCTGGATACTCTAAAGTAGTGTATTTTCGGAGGATCTAACATGGGTACGAGCAACAGTTTTGAGGAGTCCTAGCAATATAGCTGGGTAGTCCAGAGTTTATTCTTGTCGAAATATCTACAACTTCTTGGCTGTATGAATCAAGAAAGTATCAAAAGTATCTAAATACTTTGGCCAAGTCCAATATCTATTGCATACCAGCACCCCAATTCATGTCGTTCTAGACACGAGTATGTCAAAGAAACAGAAGTCCTGATATCTTAAAGCTTTTGTCAACTTCTGAATTTCTTTTTTGGATACTTTATTATTTTCTATCTCGTCTTAGTTCCAGATGTTAAAATTGGTAGGCTGTTTTGCAACAACAACAACCCAGTATATTCCCACACAGTGAGGTCTGGGGAGGGTGAAATGTACGCAGTCCATACCGCTACCTCCGAAGTAGTAGAGAGGCTGTTTCCGATAGACCCCCGGCTCAAGAGAGAGAATAGTATATCAAGGTCGTAATGCAACTCGAAACAGGATGTATAACACAACAGAAATAAGCGATAAAATAATAACAATAAATATCAAGGAAATACAAAATAAGTAAAGTACAAGCAATACGAAATAAGAAATAGGAAAATGGATACTCTCCTAGTAGTAAACAATACACTCACAGACCTAAGAGGACTACCACCCCCACACTCTCTTAACACTTAGCCACAACCCACACACTCACACTAGCCTTCAACCCTAATCCGCGACCTCCACATCTTGCTGTCTAGGGTCATGTCCTCAGTAAGCTGCAGTTGCTCCATGTCATGCCTAATCACCTCCCTCCAGTATTTCTTTGGCCTACCTCTACCCCTCCTGAAGCCATCCAAAGCTAGTCTCTCACACCTCCGAACAGGGGCATCCGTGCTCCTCCTCATCACATGCCCAAACCATCTCAATCTGCCTTCTCTCATCTTGTCCTCCACCGAAGCCACTCCTACCTTCTTTCGAATAATCTCATTCCTGACTCTATCCCCTATAGTGAGACCACACATCCAACGCAACATCCTCATTTCAACCACCTTCAATCTTTGGATATGGGAGTTCTTGACTGGCCAACATTCAGCTCCATACAGCATGGCCGGACGAACTGTCACTCTGTAGAATTTGCCTTTAAGCTTAAGGGGCACATTCCTATCACATAATACTCCCGAGGCGAGTCTCCACTTCATCCAACCTGCTTCAATACGCTTAGAGACATCCTCCTCAATCTTGCCATCCCCCTGAATCATAGACCCAAGATACTTAAAACTATCCTTCTTACAAACATCCTGAGAGTCCAACCTCACCACCACACCGCCCCCCGCGTTTCATCAATCAGCACTACATCATCCGCAAATAACATACACCACGCCACCTCACCTTGAATACTCCGCGTCAACACGTCCATCACCAACGCAAAAAGGAAAGGGCTGAGAGTCGATCCCTGGTGCAAGCCTGTCTCTACCGGAAAATGCCTTGAGTCGCCTCCCGCCGTCCTCACCCAAGTCTTCCCTCCATCGTACATGTCCTTAATAGCTCTGATGTAAACCACCTGCACTCTTCTCACCTCCAAGCATCTCCAAAGAACCTCCCTAGGGACTCTGTCATACGTCTTCTCCAGATCGATGAACACCATGTGCAAATCCCTCTTCCTTTCCGTGCATTACTTTATGGGCCCTATACTATACCAAGTCGGATATGATTTGTTGCCTTGATTTGGATTATATGCTAAAGTGTTATCTATGTTTCCTTCGTTTTTTTTTTGTTTTGGGTGTTTGGTTGGGGGGGGGGGGGAGCATGGAGATTATAGTTTTTTCGTGAGTGCAATGTGTTTTACTCTTCCTATCATCCCCTCTTTACCTCTTTCCTTTGTTAATTCATTGCAGTATACTAGGTATCTAATATGTTGTTCTTATTGTGCCAACGATTGATTAAGCAAAAAAATTATTGTTTCTTCACTTAGCCATTGATGTATGGCCTAATTGCATCTTAAAACCTCATAGTGATATACATGGGCGAACTTATAGGCTAACTATGGGGCATGTGAATCTGTGGTCTCACCGTAAAACTAGAAATTTTATGTATATATTTTTTAAAGTTGGTATAATGTTATTTGCCGGCACCTATGCAACAGGAAGGATGCACTTGGTTGAATGTTGAGTTATTTACCTAGAGGACTAGATATCAATTCTCATTTCATACATTTTTTCCTTCTCTTTTTAGTGGTGCGCCCATGTTTAAAGATTCGTAGAATCGCCTTTGGTTCTATATTTTTACCTGTTTTCAACATGTGGAGGTTAGCGTTTCTGAAACTGAAATTTTTCTGCGCAAACTGTGATCAAAATTTTTATATGCTGACATAATGAATTGTTAAAGCTACAAGTTCTCATTTACTTTAACCAACTGTCCTATCTTTTGCATTCTGATAGCTTTGTTTACGCTACACGCCGTTCATGTCTTACGGAATTACAGATTGTGTCTTTCAAGTTAGGGCTAAAAGTTCATACCTATACAAGTGTCTTCCATTTGAGTATTTCAAAAAACTCCAAATAAATTTTTCTTGGTCAGTAACTCATGCTTTGATGCCAAATTTCAGAATGACGAGTTCTCTGGGGACCCACCCTCGTATCTGCTCATTAGGAGGTCCAGAGCATATTTTAAAGGAAAGAAGTTGCAAAATTTCATGTTTTCGTTATACAGATGTAGAATCTTCTTGGAAAGACTCGTTTCCGTTAAAAGGTCAGAAGTTTAATAGCTGCCGCCACCTAAATACTAGAAAATGCTGGTCAATTTTTTCTGCTGCAATCGGTGATGCGAATGATCCGGATGACTCAGAAGATAATAAGAATCCTCCAGAAAATGAAACTGGATCTGTAAGTTAAAATGTCCTTACTGGTGTAACTCCATGATTACTTACTTGGCTATGCATCCTAATTTTTAGTTTTCAGGTAAATAGTGAAATTTTAAGGGGTAATCTCGAAAGAATAGTCGGGCGGGATGACTCAGGTTTTAGTGGAATAGACCTTGCAGCTCTGATAAGGAATAAATATGGAAGGTCCTATGATGTTCAATTGATTAAGAAGGTACGTCCTTTCCTTAATCTCTAATCATTATTTTTGATGTATGTATAACTTAATACTTATTCGATTGACAGAAGAGATGCATGCAGCTTCTCCAAATTTCAATTCTCAAAAATCTATTGGTTGGTGTAATGCTGTCTGCAGACACGTGATTTTTTACCTTCCCCGAGCTTTAACCTATTTTTAACATTACATATTTGTTATTGTCTAATCTTTATTTTAGCTTTTATTTCATGTTTAGTAAATTTTATTTGAAAATTTGTGAACAAAAGATTTCAAATATATATATAAATAAAGTCACAATTTAGGATAAGTTTTATTTTTATATTTACTTTAATTTTTGTTTCCATTTTTACGAAAAGAAATTCAAAAAAAAAATCTTAGTAATTTTAATATTTATTAATTATAATATTTCTAGTCTAGTTATTTAACTTTCTTATATTTTTATTAGTTTAATAAAAAATAGATTAGTTAAAATTTATGGAATGTATTTTACTTTTTAATTTAAAAAAAAGGAAAATCTTATGAAACTACCCAATTCTCTACATCTCCCTCAACCTCTCTCACTTTCTCCTCACTTATCCCCAACAGAGTCGCCAGAGATGTCACACTCCTTTTTTGGCGTCGAAGGATTTTTTCAATTAAAGTGACGGTATTGAATAGGGATTATTTTATTTACAGAGTCATCACTTGGAAATGAGTTATGATCTTCCAAATCACTTTATGGAATCCCTAATTAAAAGGAAACGACTCTTTATTGGTATGCCAATATAGAAGACCGGGTAAGAAATTTTGTTGGCCGAGGGGAAGGTATGAGGCACCCCTCGAGTCCCGTGGTTCTAATACGATCGCTTTTATCAACTTGTACTTAGCTTAAACTATTTTGGATAAATCATGTTTGTAGGCCTTGATTCACTCATTTTTAATATACTAATAATATCTGTCTATACCTCTTGGATTAGGCTATTCAAAGTTCATTAATTTTAGGACGATCTTTGTTGAGGTGCATAATTGTATCCTCTAGTTTCATATTAAATGTCTAAGAAAGATGTGTACACTGCATTCTTAATCGAGACAAACATTTTAAATGTGCCTAAAGCTCGTCTAACGTTAAAGGCATTTGTTCGTCTCTTGTAAATTCGAGACCATTTTTCTTATCTATTTTTACTCTTTTTTTGAAAAGCCTTGACCAAACCCTTTAAAGGGTTGCCTACATATCATGTCGGAACATGAATCAGATCTTTGAGCAGTTCAGAGAAGACTAACAAAAATGTTTTTTTTTTCAAGAAAAATAATAAAGTAAAATATATATTAAAAAACAAAAATAAACAACAAGCTCTATCACATGCATTTAACAATTTTCCCAAATACAAGTGTGAAAGAACAAGTGACACGACACCTAAAGATAGACCCTACAAACTGACACCTGACAAATGAACCTAAACTTAAGCATACATGATTAACTAAAAGACAAATTCTTGACAAAGGTTGAAAGACTGAAACAAAAATACTGTAAAAGGAAGCCCGGTGCACTAAAGCTACCGCTATGCGCGGTGTCCGGGGAAGGGCCCCACCATAAGGGTGTATCGTACGCAGCCTTACCTTGCATTTCTGCCAGGGGTTGTTTCCAAGGCTTGAACCCGTGACCTCCTGGTCACATGGCAGCAACTTTACCAGTTACTCCAAGGCTCCCCTTCTGAAACAAAAATACTGTAACAAAAGAAAATAAATGCCTTTCCTTCACTGCAACTAGGCTCCAATGTCTCAAGATTTACTAGTGATTTTCATGACCTCAATATGCCCGATCAGGGAGATTTCGGCTTCAGATGGCCTCTTAGACCCAAGTATATGTCCTGCAATGAAGTAGTGAGACGTTGAGCTTAGGTTGGTACTTGCGCCAAAAATTGTGCATGGTTCAACTCTTGATAGTCCAAACCATTCGAGCAGTGTGCTCCGCCACACGACGGACCTCCCCTTTGAAGGGAACTGAAAGCCTGATCCCATCCTTGAACCTACTAATCACGGGAGTCAATCTTCTTCTTTGCGCGTTGCTCTCGAGTGGAAGCTATCTCCAATTTTTCTCGCAATATTCCCCTTTCACGAATCCATTGGGACCTCTCTTGATCAAATTCTGCCTGCATCTTCTTTTCATATTCCTGCAATTATTGGCGGCGAGATGCGGCTAGTTCCGACTTGCGACCCCCTAGTTGTTACCAGTTTGATCTGTCCCCGAAGTGCAACCTCAATTTCAGTCGATTTAGCCTTCTCCCCAGCAAATTCCCTTTGTTTTTCTTCGATTCTTTCCCTAGCTCGCTCCAAATCAGCATTTAGTACCTGGATAGTAGGCTGATAATGTCTCTCTATATCTAATCGAGCTTGCTTGACTCTTGCCTCATCCTCTGCATACTTTTCTATTTGTTGTTGAGTCAAAACTTCCTTAGCACTCTCCAAATCTGCTCTCAAAGCTTGATTGACAGCATGTTGATCTCGCATAGCCATCTCAATCCCTATCCTTATCGCAACCTCTGGATCTATCAGTCCTTTGACTGATCTTTCTGGTCTGACGGAAGGAAGTGGGTGTCTCTCAAACCACTCAGAGTAGCCTGTGTGTACTTCTCCTTCCTTGCATTCTATAACCATTGTTTCAATTCCCATAAAACGACAATCATTCCAAATCTACTGGGCCAATCCCTCCGGAAGGGGAATCTCTGGTCTGACCTCAAACACAAACTCTCTCATATCTTAAGTTACTGGAATTATTTGACACCTGCTTAGCTGACGCAGAACCCGCAATGGCACATATGGTTGAACCCCTCTAATACCAATCAACAACAAGAAATGGTGAATAATAGACCTATGTATGACTTGCGTCCAAAGGAACCATGGTAGGTTCCAGGTGATCTTATCCGCTGTCATTGAGCGAAAACACTTATCCCAAGCACTAACTCCTTTTGGACATGTATATTTTTTCATCCTTTCTTCATAGTCTATGATGTGATCAATTCGCTCAGGAACAAACCTTGCCACCGTAGGATATTGGTAAAGATGTTTCATAATTCACATTTGTAGCGAGATGTTACATCCTTCAAAGAAACCTTTCCCTATCTGGCAGACAGTTAAAGCATGGTATATGTCCGCTAAGATCATTGACACCATGGTGTGATCCTCTTTCATAATCAAGACATGTACTACTCCAGCTAAATGAATGTTAATCTTTTTCTCTTTCCTTGGAAAAATCATTATTCCCAAAAAGGCTACCATAAATGCAAATCGCTTATGCTTTTTCCAAGTTTCAAAATTTCCTTTGTTAACGAGTTTTTTTCAGACCTCTTCAAACCCCTCTTCTCTCCCGTACCTTTCATACAAAAACTTCAAGGAGACCCAGCCTTTTTCTAGTGATTTCTCTTTTGGATTACGCATGTTTATGAGCTTACAAAATCTGTTCACTGAAATGAGTCTCGAGGCTATAAGTCTTTTACAGTGCATATTCCCAAATCCAACACAACCTTCTATCTCTTCTAAAGTTGGAGTCAGCTCAAAATTTGAGAAACGAAACACATTATTCAACGGGTCCCCAAAAGACAGCAGGGCATCAATCACATCCCTCCTAGGGTTGATTGTCATGAGGTTTGTCAGAAAACCCAAATATTTAAATATCTCATCGTGATCAGATGAATCCATCTCACTCGACCATGTCCAAAGTTGTCAGAGGGCGCAATCTACAACCTGTAGTGGCACATTCCCATCTCTTTTCCTCTTCTGACACTTACAACCTGCAGTGACACATTCCCCTCTCTTTTCCTCTTCTGACACTTCCCACGAATCAAACGAGACATGTTATACCTATGGATAGAGACACAAGATTAGGAACGTGTAGGCTCCTGACGAAACTCAATTCACTAACTTCTTGGATTTTGACTTGACTCGTGAATGTTAGTGCAAACGCCAAATTGGACTCAAATGAAAAATGATTTTATTCGAAATAGGAGGTGTGGGAATCATGGATGTCAACATTTCCTTTTAGGAAAAGGAAATGACGCTCGTTTAGACCAACCCTACAAGGCAATTTTTCAACGACAGACCCCTATATAGTTTCAACCATGAGTTTGGAAAAAATACAACCAACTATTCTAGAAAAATAATAATAACTTAGAGAATAACACGATTATTTTATATATGTTATTTTGCAAAATTCAGCCTCATGACCCCTAAAGGTTCAACATGTGACCAGGAGGTCACGGGTTCAAGCCTTGGAAACAGCCTCTGGTAGAAATGCAAGGTAAGGCTTCGTACAATACACCCTTGTAGTGGAGCCCTTCCCCAGACACCGCGCATAGTGGTAGCTTTAGTGCACCGGTGATACAAGAAAGACAAGGGAAACACGAAACAAAACACCAAATCAGTTCACAAGTTTGAGAACCGAGGACCCCTTTGGTGACCACTCTCGGATTCACTACAACTACAATGAAAACACAATAACAACAAGATATTGAAGGTGGAAATACACCAAAACAGCAACAATATGACGAGATGGACAACAATAACAAGATAGGAACAACACGCGGTTTTACTAACTAGAGATAGAAACGGTTACAAGAACACAAACTACTACAAAATTACTATAAAAGTAAAGGGATAGTTAGATAGACTTAATGAAGGTATAATCTTAAGAATCCAAGAGCATATTCCACTCTTGGACCCTTAACACTACACACAGCGTTCACCTATCTCTTACGAAGACACAAGGTCGGAATCCACCTCCCAAGCATCACGTTTCCAAGCCATGAGATCAACAAAAGTGATTCCACACTCTCTATGCCTAATTTCGGTTTTGGTGCCTCAAGGAGAGAGGACTTGTGTTTCAAGACTTACAACATCATGAATAATCTAAGTCTAAAAGCCCTACAATGTTCTATTTATACTAGGTTACAAATAAAATACAAAATGTCCAAAATGCCGTTTTAAGAGCTAGGCTCCCTTCAAGTGTATTTAGGGGCTGCCTAGTTGTGTTCCAAGGCTCCTCTTTACACTCCAAGTGTGAGATTAGGGTCGGTTTGGTGTGTTTTAAGTCCTTCACTTGCACACTCTAAGCCCCGAGTTCATTACATTCTCACATGCATCCATCTTCGTGGTCGTATTTGTATCAACCGGACTGCCTTCTTTATATGGTTAAAACTATATAAAGGTTTGTCGTTGCAAAATCGTCTTGCAGGGTTGGTCTAGACGAGAGTCAGCTCCTAAAAAGAAATTAATAGCCCTGAACCTTTAGGGGTCGTGAGGCTGAGTTTTGAAAAATAACATATATAAAATGATTGTGTTTTTCTCTAAGTTATTATTCTTTTTATTTTTCTAGAATAGTTGGTTGTATTTTTTCTAAACTCATGGTTGAAACTATATAGAGGTCTGTCATTGCAAAATCGTCTTGCAGGGTTGGTATAGACGAGAGTCAGCTCCTAAAAAGAACTGTTTAACCCTGAACCTTTAGGGGTCGTGAGGCTGAGTTTTGCAAAGTAACATATATAAAATAATCATGTTTTTCCTTATTATTATTTTTATTTTTCTAGAATAGTTGGTTGTATTTTTTCCAAACTCATGGTTGAAACTATATAGAGGTTTGTCGTTGCAAAATTGCCTTGTAGAGTGTCTAAATGAGTCATTTCCTAAAAGGAAATGTTGACATCCATGTTTCCCTCACCTCGTATTTCGAATAAAATCATTTTTCATTTGAGTCCAATTTGGCGTTTGCACTAACATTCACGAGTCAAGTCAAAATCCAAGAAGTTAGTGAATTTGAGTTTCGTCAGGAGCCTAGACGTTCCTAATCCTATGTCCCTATCCATATGTATAACGTTTCACCCGATTCGTGGGAAGTGTCAGAAGAGGAAAAGAGATGGGAATGTGTTACTGCAGGTTGTACCCCTAGCAACTTTGGATATGGTGGAATAAGATGGACCCATCGGATCATGATGAGATAATTAAATATTTGGGTTTTCTGACAAATCTCATAGCAACTAACTCTAAGAGGGATGTGATTGATACACTACTATCTTTTTGGGACCCGTTGAATAATATGTTTTGTTTCTCAAATTTTGAGTTGCTCCAACTTTGGAAGAGATAACAGGTTATGCTGGATTTGGGAATATGCACTGTAAAAGACTTATAGCCTCGAGACTTATTTTAGTGAAACAAATTTTGTAAGCTCATAAACATGCATAATCCAAAAGAGAAACTGGAAAAAGGCTGGGTCTCCTTGAAGTTTTTGTATGAAAGGTACGAGAGACAAAAAGGGTTTGAGCAGTTCGGAAAACAACTCGTCAATGAGGGAAAATTTGAAACTTGGAAAGAGCATAAGCGATTTGCATTTATGGTAGCTTTTTTGGGAATAATGATTTTTCCAAGGGGAGAAAAAATTAACATTCATTTGGCCGGAGTAGATTACGAAAGAGGATCACATCATGGTGACAATGATCTTGGTTAACATATACCGTGCTCTAACTGTCATCTAGATGGGGAAAGGTTTCTTTGAAGGATGTAACATCTTGATACAAATGTGGATTGTGGAACATCTTTAAGAACATTCTACAGTGACAAGGTTTGTTCCTAAGCGAATTGATCACATCATAGACTATGGAGAGGATGAAAAAATATAAATGTCCAGAAGGAGTTACTGCTTGGGATAAGTCTTTTCGCTCACTGGCCGTGGATAAGATCACTTGGAACCTCCTATGGTTCCTTTGGAGACAGGTCATACATAGGTCTATTATTCATCATTTCTTGTTGTTGATGGGTATTAGAGGTGTTCAGCCATAGGTGCCATTGCGGGTTCTGCGTCAGCTAGGTAGGCGTCAAACAATTCCCGTAACTGAAGATATGAGAGAGTTTGTGTTTGAGGACAGACCAGAGATTCCCCTTCCAGGGGGATTGGCCCAACAAATTTGGAATGACTGTCGTCTTATCGGAATTGAAACAATAGTTATAGAACGCAAGGAAAGAGAAGTATACACAGGCTACTCTACTCTGAGTGGTTTGAGAGAAAACCACCTCCACCAGTTAGACCAGAAATATCGGTCAAAGGACTGATAGATCAAAAGGCTGCGATAAGGACAGGGATTGAGATGGTTATGCGAGATCATCATGTTGTCAATCAGGCTTTGAGAGCAGATTTGGAGCGTGCTAGGGCAGCTTTGACTCAACAACAAATAGAGGAGTATGCAGAGGATGAGGCAAGAGTCAAGCAAGCTCGATTAGATATGGAGAGAGATTATCAGTCTACTATCCAGGTACTAAATGCTGATTTGGAGCGAGCTAGGGCAAGAATCAAAGAAAAACAAAGGGAATTTGCTGAGGAGAAGGCTAAGTCGGTTGAAATTGAGGTTGCACTTCGGGAACAGATCAAGCTGCAACAACTAGGGGGTCACAAGTCGCAGAACTAGCCGCATCCCACAAACAATTGCGGGAATATGAAAAGAAGATGCAGGCATAATTTGATCAAGGAAGGTCCCAATGGATTCGTGAAAGGGGAAAATTGGAGATACCTTCCACTCGAGTGCAACGCGCAAAGAACATGATTGCCTCCCATGATCAGTGGGATCAGGCTTAGGCTTTTAGTTCCTTTCGAGCGAAGGTCCGTCGTGTGGTTGAGCACACTACTCGAATGGGTTTGGACTATCAAAAGTTGAACCATGAATAGTTTTTGGCGCAAGTACCAACCTTTGCTCAGCGTCTCACTACTTCATTGCAAGACATATATTTGGGTGTAGGAGGCTATCTGAAGCCGAAATCTCCCTAATCGGGCATATTGAGGTCATGAAAATCACTAGTAGATCTTGAGACATAAGAGCCTAGTTGCAATGAAGGGCATTTATTTTATTTTGTTTCAGTCTTCGAACCTTTTGTCTAGAATTTATATCTTTTAGGTAATCATGTATGTTTAGGTTCAGGTGTCAATTTGTAGGGTATATCTTTAGGTGTCGTGTCATTTGTTCTTTCGCTCTTGCATTTGAAATTTTTTTAAATGAATGTGCTGGAGCTTGCTGTTTATTTTTATTTTTTTTAATATATATTTTTTTGAGAAAAAAACTCATTTTTGTTAGTTTTCTTTGAACTACGCAAAGATTTGATTCATGATACGTAGGCAACCCTCCAATGGATTCGATCAAAGCTTTTAAAAAAATAGATAAGAAAAATGGTCTCGAGTTTACAAGAAATGAACGAATGCCTTTAACGCTAGATGAGCTTTAGTCACGTTTAAAATACTTGTCTCGATTAAGAATGCAGTGTATGCATCTTTCTGTGACATTTACTATGAAACTCAAGGATGCAATTATGCACCTCGACAAAGATTGTCCTAAAATTAATCAACTTTCAGTAGCCTAATCCAAGAGGTATAGACAAATATTATTAATTTATTAAAAATGAGTGAATCAAGGCCTACAAACATGATTTATCCAAAATAGTTTTAAGTTAAGTACATGTTGATAAAAGCGATCATGCTAGAACCACGAGACTCGAGGAGTGCCTCATACTTTCCCTCGGCCCCCAGAATTTCTCACCCGGTCTTCTGTTTTTGCAGACCAATAAAGAGTCATTTTTTTTTATTAGGGATTCAATAAGGTGATGTGGAACATCATAACTCAATTCCAAGTAGTGACTCTGTAAATAAAATAATTTATATTCAATACCGTCACTTTAATTGGAAAAACCCTTCGACGCCGAAAAAGGGGGTGCGACACTGTCAATAACGAAAGGGTAATGTAGGTTTAAAATTCCATTAAAAGTGCTTCAAAATGAAGTTCTTTTTATTAGGTTTTGAGTTTTTGTGTCCAATTTTATTTTGTTTCTTGGTAAGCTCTTTTAGATCAACTTGACCAATCAAGTTGTGTGGTGTCTCGTGTCTTGAGCCGGGGGTCTATCGGAAACAGCCTTTCTACTTCTTCAGAGGTAGAGGTATGGACTGCGTACATCTTACCCCCCCAGACCCCACTAGGTGGGAATACACTGGGTTTGTTGTTGTTGTTGTTGTTGTTGGTAAGCTCTTTTAGATCAACTTGACCAATCAAGCTTCCAAGAGAAAGATCGTTCAAACAATTACGTTAATGCAAGTTTTTGTTTTGGAAGTTGGATTTATAAACATCGTTTTGATGCTTAACTTGTATCTCTATATGCCCTTAATGCAGGAATTCATGGGAAAAAATCTTCTTGCATTAAACGTTATGTGGAAATACAGGGAGCAGGTGAGCTGATCTCTTTCTCATTCTTAATGATATTGGTTGTTGTCATTAAGTTATTTCTACCATTTGTTTTGATGAATATTTTGAAAATGTTTCACTGTGTGATAGATAGTTCTCAAGCATCCATAAATTTAGTTTTGCAGGTTGTAGCATGATATAAGTTCCATATGTGAAGAATCAATTTTTGTATCTCTTATACTTTCCACTTGACATCGAGCTGTGGAAATTGTCTCTTGCAGAAATGCAGGGTAAGACTGCATACAATAGACCCTTTGTCTCTTGCAGGGTAAGGCTGCATACAACAGACCCTTATTGTCCTGCCCTTCCTTGGACCTCACACATAGTGGGAGCTTAGTACACTGGGCTGCCCTTTTATACGTTCCACTTGGGAGATCTCAGCACTCTGAAGGCTGCACATCTAAAAGATCCAAACGCACTTCAATATTCTCTAATCTTTGAAGCCCATGGCTGAATTTCCTTGTTCTTCAGGATACTTCAGATTTTATATCAAACAGACAAAATTTCACCAATGATGTTTCATCTTGTCCTTCCATCCTTTTGTTTTCGCTTTTCTTTCTCGTCATGATTGGGGTTGGGGTTTTTGACGGAGCATGCCAGAAGCATTATATCAGATGTGATGCTGCTGCACTTTCCTTTCTAGTCCTTGTCCCCCAGTGTTTGAGAAGATGGAACATATCTTACAACACAAAAGGAGGAGTGAGTTAAAAGGTGATTACTTGGAACGATATTGAACAATTATCATTGACCTAATGACGGAGAGATGAACTTCTAAATTTAGCTTAATAGACACTGCTGGTACACTAGATGAGATGCAGATAGTAATTTTCTTGAGACGGAATGCTGAGTTGCTGGCTACTTCTCACCTGCAGATGTCTCAAGTAGTTGGACTGACTTGGATCTGTGATACTCGACATTATGTAATGATCAAGTAAAGAACGAGACCAACTTAAAAAATTAATGAATTTTAGGCTTTGGGCATGAGGTTTGTTACTTGCCCTGGCAAGTTGAAAAAAGCAACTTAGTATGTTCGAGTGACATTTTACCCACGTTTTTCTGAAAAATGATTTTGAAATCTGTTAAAGCACAAATTACAAGTTGTAAGTGTCGGAATGTGTTGAAATTCAGTATAGAATTGTAAGAATTACTGTGATTTCCGTCTAATGTGCCTTCATGGTTCTGTTTTCAAGCGATCTTTTCCCTTAACTGAAGAAGAGTACCTACTGAGGCTAGATGATGTGGCAAACACATTGAAATGCTGGGGAGCTGTTTCTCATATTCGAAATAGCCTTGAGAAGTTGAAAGAGCGGCCTCGTATAGGCAAGGTAAATTAGTTCTAGCTGATACTTGATGCTATCTTATACCTGATTTATTCATAACTTTTGATTGTATTAATATAACCGGTAAATTGCATGAACAAACAAAACAGACTGGACAAATGTACCAAAGAGGTCATGGGTTCGAGCCGTGGAAACTGGAAACAAGCTCTTACAGAAATGTAGGGTAAGGCTGTGTACAGTAAACCCTATGTGTGAACTGGGCTGCCCTATTTTACAGATCAATCATAATCTTTTCATTTATTTTTTTGGCGCGGGGGGGGGGGGGGGGGGGGGGGGGGGGGTTGGTTAGATTGGGAGGAGTAGCTCACCTTGTTTTCCATTGCATACCATGCATGGGTGAATAAGCTATGGGTTCATCTGAACCCTCAATAACTTTTGCTTAGACCATGCATCTGTGCTATAATACTCGCCGAGTATCAAAAATATTAGATTTCGAACCCAGTAAATTGGATGGAATGTGATAGAATTCCAAATCCTAACCCATACAATTCATATCCTAGTTCGCCTCCAATACTACATGTAGGATTCCAACAATAAAAGAGTTGTGGTATCGTTGCTTCATAGTCAGATTGAGTCTTCGAGTACCTCAATCCTACTATTATAAGAAAACTCTCGGATTTAAGCAGTTGTGACATTTATGAAGCACGTCTCTTAAGGAGGATATATCAAACTTTGCATTCCAAAGGTTGTTACTAACTTATGATAACAGATATTGAGGCACTCGTATGAATTATTCAGCCAGTTCAAAGCGAAGGTTTATCTAACTATGCTTTCGATCTTGTTCTCTCTTATGATACACCACAGGCAGTGAGCATTTTCATCGATATGGACGAAACTGGTGGCCGTGCAAATGAATGGATTTACAAGTAGACTAATACATTATAGTCCCTCCCTGTTGATAGTTAGCAATACACAGGTAGATATAGTACAAAGTTGAAGAAACACTTGTATTCTTTATTACTTAATTACTATTTCATTGTGCAGATACAATTTTTTTATGTTGTTTCCATTTTATGACAGCCCACTTTTCCTATAATTTTGTTGTTCTCTTCTAGCATATAGTATCTACATCATAGTTATGTGGCAACCTCTATTATTCAACTGAGATCACTCTGTTCTTTCTTGTATTGTATTACAATGACAGTCCAGTGCACTAAAGTTCCCGCTATGCATTGGGTTTGGCTCGGTGGAGAGCCGAATTTACGTAGTCTTACCTTGCATTTCTGCAAGAGGCTGTTCCAACTTTTCTTGTATTATATATGACACAGAAATTTTGCATGTATTTTGAATTCATGTGATACCAATCCTTGCGTTCTAATCCCTTTATAACTTGTCTTCGAATCAAATGACCTCTTAACGGTAGAGATTTTTGTATTATTGTGGTTGGTAATATGAGATAATCTGTGATAATTCTACTCTCAAGGGATTCTAGAGAAGTGAGTTTGCCATGTATACTTGGAATATAGAACTAAAGGGGCAGCTCAGTGAACTAAAGCTTCCGCTATACGCGGGGTTTGAGGAAGGATCGGACTATAAGGGTCTAGACTCGGCGTTTGTAAGAGGTTGTTTCTACGGCTTGAACCTGCGATTAGGAGGCCACATAGCAACAATTTTATTAGTACACAAAATTGCAAACCATAAATTAATGAGCTGCACCAACACACAGGTATTTCTTCATATATATGACACCACAAACATAAGTAGAGTTGGCTGTGAGCACCACTATGCTCCACTCAAACTAGTTGGAATCGATTATATGAATATTCACTCTTACACTTCTTTATAGACTTGTTTCTTTTCCATATTAATTAATTTGTGTTTTAATTTTTCATAATTCGTTTTAAAATTACTTTTACTCTTAATGACAATCGACCATAATCCATCTCCTTGTAGTGTTTGTGGAAGCTAAAAATCCATCAATTAATAGGAAAGAACACTGCCCTAAGGAAAGAGAGACTATGGCCCTTTGAAATTGATGTACTTAGTTCATACAAACGATGAAGTCAGAATGTGGTATATATAAGCATAAGAAGATACAAATGATGAAGTCAGAATGAGGTATATATAGACATAAGAAAATACAAACGATGGAGTCAGAATGAGATATATAGGCATAAGAAAAAAAGTGTAGAAATTTAGGAGTGACTCCGTTAGTTGACACTTATTACTCATGCATCACTGTCATGTGTCGCTTGACACGTGCACCATGTGTCTTTGTGCATGACTACTGTGTGTCATCATTTGCACTGTGCATGACTACGTCAATTGACACTTATCACTCATTCATGACTACTGTGCATAACTACTTGTCAATAATAGAAAGTTATTGCACGACTAACTTTTCAGGAGTTGCACAATTACTGAATGGATATCCACTATTTAGTTTATTCACAACACATTCCTATCAACTAGTTTGAATTGGTGAAAAGAAAAAAAATATAGTTTTAATTGGAGTGAATTAGACCAAACTTGTTGAAAAATAATATAGTAAAAAAAATCGACCAAGCTCGAACAGGTTGTACATTCAGCTAGAAATATGGTACTTAGCTGTCAGCAAAAGTAACAACTGATATTAGTAATTCAGGCCCATAAGTCTTTTTTACTTACATTACAGTCCCTTAAATAACAATCAGTATTTTCTACTATTACAATTAAGTCCCCTAATTTACCTGTTCCTCTCCAATTCCGTCCATGTCCAGTTGATTTAAGCTTCCATAAGATCCTTTCCCGCTATTATATACTTTTACTCAAAACTTTTTGCCCTAATTTTAGCTCGAATTGATTTATTGATGAATTATTCAGCTCGATCTTCATCAATTTGGGATCGAATTTCATCAAATTTACCTAATGGACCTTCTATGTAAAAGTTATGGTGGAATCTCTGATGAAGAAGAAGACGAAAATGGTAAAATCCAACTTACAACAACAACAACAACAACATTAACATACCCAGTGAATTCACAGTGTACGCAGAGCTTAATGTCTCATAAAGAAGATTATAATGGAGGAATTCAGCTTCAAGGACCCGTATTGCCACAACCGAAACGAGCCAAATTTGAAAATTCGAATCCGAGCACTAATTCATATAATGGTGGAATTCAGCTTCAAGGATACATATTGCCACAATCGAAACGAGCCAAATTTGAGAATTCGAATCCGAGTACTAATTCTCAAGCGAAAGATTCACTTCCAGGAAGGTATGTTTCTAAGAGAGAGAGAGCTGCTATGGTTGCAGTTGAAAAAGTTTCAGAACCTAGTACAATGGCTTTGCCTAATAGTTCACCAGGTTTTGCAATTGCTCCCTTGCTTTGTTTTTACTGGAAATGGGAAATTGTTTGAGCTTTCCGTTCGGTTGGTGTTGAAATTTCGTAAGTTTTTAGTAATTTTTTTTTTTGATTACAGTGGTGGCCGAGCTAGTTTGCGCAACAATATGCCATGTACCTTTGTTTATCAAAGCTGTTGGTGTTTTTATTTTTGTTAGGATTTAAACATAAAGGGCTCACGGTTTAGGAGTTGAGAGTTGAGACATGGGAGTAAAGGGATTAACAACTTAGAGATCCAAGTTCCAACCATAATTGCGACAACTAGGTATTTTGGATGATGTAAAGATATAGCATCTGGTGGAACTCAACCCAAAAGGTAGCTCACAAGGGAAGGATTGACAAAGTCCATATAAGTAGAGCTAGGATTTTTACTATGGGGTTCAAAATATGTAAAAGTAAACACACAAAGAATTCGAAGGGGGTTCAACATCTACTACAATAACTGCAATAACAACATACCCAGTGTAGTGCTACAAAGTGGGGTCTGGGGAAGTTAAAAGTGTATGCAATCCATACCCAAAGGTGTGGCCTAGTGATTCAATGAAGTTGGGTTGAGCACCAAGAGGTCTTGGGTTCAATTCCCAACAGAGACAAACACTAGGTGATGTCGTCCCTTCTGTTCTGGCCTTGGTGGACAGAGTTACCTGATACCTGTTGTTGGTGGGAAGTGACAGATATCTCATGGAATTAGTCAAGGTGCGCGGAAGCTGGCCAAACACAACAACAACTTTCCCAGTGTATTCCCACATAGTGGAGTCTGGGAAGGGTAGAGTGTACGCATCATACCACTACCTCGGGTGAAGTAGAGAGGCTATTTCCGATAGACCCTTGGCTTAGGACCGATAATAGTATAACAAACACAAAACATAGATGCATATAAACTAGTACAGCCACAAGATAATACTACATCCACAAGATAACACTAAAAACTATCTATCCGAAATCATAGACATTACTCAACACCACGAACGAGAAACTTCAGACACAAATAAAGAATACTCCTCTACTATTATCGACGCACTCCCACCCCCTAAGCCTCTACCCTAATCCATGTCCTCCACACCTTCCTATCAAGGGTCATGTCCTCCGTAAGTTGTAACTGCTCCATATCATGCCTAATCACCTCCCTCCAGTATTTCTTCGGCCCACCTCTACCCCACATAAAACCATCCATAGCCAGTGTCTCACATCTCCGCGTTGGAGCATCAGAGCCCCTCCCCATCACGTGCCCGAACAAACGTAACCTCACTTTTCTCATCTTGTCCTCCACCGAAGTCACTCCCACCTTCTCCAGAATAATCTCATTCCTCACCCTATCTTTCCTAGTATGGCCACACATCCATCGCAATATTCTCATTTCCGCCACCTTCAACTTTTGGATGTGGGAGTTCTTAACTGGCCTACACTCCACTCCATACAACATAGCCGGTTGGACTGTCACTCTATAGAACTTACTTTTAAGCTTCGGAGGCACCTTTTTATCACATACAAATCCCAAAGCGAGCCTCTATTTCAACCACCCTACACCAATACGGTGCGTGACATCCTCCTCAATCTCACCATTTCCCTGAATCATAGACCCCAAATACTTGAAACTCTCTTTCTTCTAAATGACCTGAGAATCCAGCTTCACTACACGTCAGCCTCCTGCGACACCTCACAAAACTTACACTCACAAGTACTTCGTCTTGGTCCTGCTCAATCGAAAACCTTTAGACTCAAGGGTCTGTCTCCAAATCTCCAACTTATCATTAACTCCTCCTCGAGTCTCATCAATAAGTACCACATCATCGACAAATAACATACACCAAAGCATCTCCCCTTGAATATGTCGCGTCAAAACATCCATCACCAAGGCAAATAAAAAGGCTTAAGAGTCAATCCCTGGTGCAACCCTGTCAAAATCAGAAAGTGCTGTGAATCTCCACCTACCGTCTTCACACGAGTCTTCGCGCCATCATACATGTCCTGAATCGACCTAGTGTACGCCATGGGCACCCCTCTAGCCTCTAAGCACCTTCACAGAAGTTTACGTAATTATACCACTACCTCAGAGTGGGGTTCAACATCTACTATATGTATACAAAAGTAATTTTAACCATATATAAACAGTGCAATTTTTTCTTCCAAAGTAAACCCCCTCGGCCCTACCTGGCTCCACCCGTGCTAGATGCAACAAATGGAATAATCTTCTCAAAAGCTGTCTAAAAAGCTGGAAGACTTAAATGGACAAAATGTATATACCCATTCCCCAATCAATGTGGGACTCTGATCCCCACTAACAATTCCTTCATGCCCAGACCCATCTGGAGTATAGATCTAGAGCTCAAATAGGTGTACCTAGCTTTGATACCATGTAAATATATGACATCTGGATCTTAAACACAAAAGCTAGCTCATGAGAGGATTTTGGATCATCCAAGTCCTCGTAAGTAGACAACGGATTCATTCCCCAACCAATGTGAACTCTAACTCACTCTACGAGATAGTATCTATGTTGAAGTTTTTTTAAAAAAAAATAGCACTTGAAGTTGAAGTAAAAAAAGGTGTGGAAGTTGGAGTTGTTTTTGGCCATGAGGTTTACTTGGAAAGAAAAAGCTTGTTACATACATCTTCACATCAATATTTTGATGTTTCACGTGAGATTGAATATTGTCAAATACTCCTAATCAAACTAGTATTTGCAAATACTGAACAAAATACTAAGAGAGTATTTGTGCCTAAAAGGCCGAAATTTGTCATCCTTTTCCTTTTGAAGAAGATGAATTTAACGTGAAGGGAATGGTTTAGTGCTAAATTTACAGCCGGCAACAATAGGTGTATCTGCTCTAACCATGATAAATAGGATTACCCCCACCTGTGCTTGTACGCTGTATGTAATAGACTTGTGGATTAGTCAAGGTGCTCACTTATTGACGTAATACCACTAACATTTAAAAAAAGAAATAGATAAGAGGAAGCACCCAAGGGTTTGGCCTACTGGTCAATGAAGTGGATTGAGAACCCGAGGTCTCAGGTTCAAATCCTAGCACAGACAAAAAATATTAGGTGATTCTTCCCATCTGTCCTAGCCTTGGTGGATAGAGTTACTTGATATCAGTTACTTGATATCTGTTGCTCGTGGGAGGTGGCAGGTATCCCGTAGATTTAGTAGAGGTGCGTGAAAGTTGGTCCGGATACCACGGTTATCAAAAATAAAAAGGGAAGAAGAAGTCGATGAATTTAAAATGTTTAACTGTTGCCAAAAGAGCCCTTTAATTTTTCTATGCAATGGTAAGTCATTTATTACTAAGAGAAGCGTATTAAGAACCCTTTTATTAATTTAAGGAACTAGGGAACTGAAGAGGTCCTGGTGGAGAAGAGCAGCATAATATAAGGGGGGAGAACAAGAGAGGATTATCTTTGATGGTTTATTGAATGAAGACAGGCTCCCCCAGAAACTCTCTGCTATTATCACTAATTGACTTACTGTTGCTGATTACAGCTGAGAACCTAATTAACGAGCCACCTTTATATTGCTGATTGATTTATGCCTAGCTATTATGTCACCAACTTAAATTGTGGGAAACTCGTGACCCGAAGTTTGTTGTGTATAAGATTACAATTAATACAGACGGTCAATCCACTTGAGATAACTACTCCTTTTTTACTTGGCCGCTACCCTGCCTTAGTGGAGCTGTTTGTTCAGAATAAGAGTAACTACCCTTATCCGAAAGCTACTGTCAGTGGAAAGCAAGAAGGAATCCCTAACCAGATAAGTTGTAATCAGTGATTGATTTGCCGAAACCTAGTTTGTAAGAAGTGGCTTAATAGTGGAAGGGTAGCAGATGATTTAGCACCATTTGAAAAAATGGCTAATTAGGCTCTTTTTTTTTTTTTTCTTTTTTTTTTGGGTATTAGGCTTGTGAATTCAGTCATTGTTCAATAAACTTCAGAGCAATCCCCTTACCTACTCTTTCTTGGCTTGTGAAGTCGTTCCTCCTTCAATAAACTCCAGAGCTATCCCCTTACCTGCTCAAATACTGGTCGGGTTGGAAAAAGCAAGTGAAATTTAAGGGGTGATCTTCTGGTCACTCATCACATATGCTTAGCGAATGTTTTCCTTTATTCTCTTGCAATTCAATTCATAAGACATCATCTAAACAGTTGCTTTAGTGTCAAGAGTCTCAGTAGAAAAATTGCTGGACCCAGCTATTGACGTTTGGCAAACATTCACCTTAGTGATGTAAGTTTGTTATGCAAGTCATCAATTTTTCATTGCAATTGTGGTCTTTGTGAGGAAGATCTTTGGTTTTAGAGAATGTCAGTGTTGCCGATCAAAGTGTCAAAGGAGGCACATCAAGTGTTACTAACATGAAAGCCACTAGGAACCTCTTGGCAACTTTTCTTCTTGTGCAAATTTGTAGTAATATTTTTGTGCAGTAGTTATCACCTTTTCTCTCAATCTTCTGCATTCAATTTGAGTTTTATCTGCAACTGATGGTTTGAAGGGTTTTTTTTTCATCAGTTTTAGGGAGCATTTTGGATTCAGTTCTGCCACATGATATTTTTTCAGCTTTGAGAGATCAAACTAAAGTCTGCCGGAACATGATACACACGCCAGAAAGACTCTCTGTAGTTCTTGATGGGCACAACAGATCAGTTAATGCTGTACAATGGTCTACAAGTCATGGTGAGTGGTTAAACCCAGCCAAGGTACCGCTATTGATTTTTGTTTCGTGTTAAGTCTTCTTTTTTTTCCATAATCGTATTTATTCAAATTGGCAAATATTGTTGTTTTTAGCATGGATGCCTCCGGGACCTGATAATTTCTTGTCACCTTTGATGTTGAACTAGATTCAGGACTTTCTTGTGGTTTCAAATCCCTAAAATTGGACTTCACTGTCAAATGGACTGCATCACTTCATGCATTTACTAGAATAAGACTGGACCATCAGGTCACATGGAATGCTCCAAAATATTTGGTTGGGCCTGATGTACTTTGTATTTTTACTTGTGATATCAAGAAGAGTGGACACTCTTTCCAAATTTATTGAAAGAAGGATCAGTGAGATAGTAGCTTTCTTGTTTTTAACCAAAATGATAAGGAAAAGAACTAATTACTCAAAATGAATCGAAACTTTGTTGTAAAATATAAAAGCTGTGAAAAACAAATGGCTAATGTGAAAAGTTTAGAAGTTCTAGACCATTGTAGGAAAAAAAAAGGTTAGTCTTAGCATTTTCAAAAACCAAGAAGAAAATATTTTGCTAGGTATTCAAAAGCCAAGAATGCTTTGTTAACCAAGCACAATATTTTTCACTCTTTTACAATTACGTTAGTCAATGATTCACTTGATTACTTACATGAAGACATTTAGTTGTGAACTCCTATGATGTTTACTGTTTATTTTCCAATGTATGGTACTTTGCTGATTCAATAGCATATTTGTATTCATGATTCTTCATGTACGCTGTTCACCATGCAGCTCACCTTCTAGTATCTGCCGGAATGGATCAAACTGTCTGTATATGGAATGTGTGGAGCAGAGATCAGAAGAAAGCACGCATACTTAGTTGTCACCATGGGGCAGTCAAAGATGTGAAATGGTCGCCATATGGTTTATTTGTGCTCTCTTGTGGATATGACTGCACATCAAGGTTGATTGATGTTGAAAGAGGAATAGAAACCCAGGTTTTCAATGAGGATCAAGTTGTTGGAGTGGTAAAATTTCATCCACATAATTATAATCTCTTTCTCTCAGGAGGTTCGAAAGGTCACCTTAAAATATGGGATATAAGATCTGGGAAGGTGGTTCATAATTATGTGAGAAATCTTGATCCTATCCTTGATGCTGAATTTACAGTTGACGCGAAGCGCATGATTTCATCAAGTGATGTATCCAAAAGCAATATTAGTGAAAATTCAATTATTGTTTGGGATGTCTCACGGGAAATCCCTGTATCTAACCAGGTAAAGTTCTTCATTAATGCCTTTTGGTTTGTTTCCTGATGCTTCTGATTCTCGATTTTTTATGTGATGAATTATATTGTCTTTAGGTGAAAATGTGAAGATGATATTTCCCTTCACATTTCATGAGTGATTTTCATCATCCTAAAGTTTGTTAGAAATGTTGATATTCTTTATACAATCAAGAATGTTTGAAGGTGTTCATGAATGTTTATGCAAATGCATGCCTATTAAGGAAATAACAAAAAAAGTTCATCATCTTCATATTCTCCAACTGTAGCTAAATTCACTATTAACCAGTGAACTGTCGTAGTCCTTTTCCCGGTGGTCCTTTTCTTTTTCTTTTCATATTCTAGCATCTCCATTTTGAAGTATCTAATCTTCTCATCTTTCAGTCAAGGGTCTCTTTCTTCTTTATTGCTCCGTCCCCATCTTTTTATCTCTGCTGTCACGTAATACACAATCTCTGTCTTATTCATTTGAATATTTGTCCAAGTTTCGTAGAAGTTGTGCACATCCACGACCAGTAACAAAGTGAGAGATGGAGAGGATTAACTACCAAATAGAGTAGTGGTGGATATAAAATTTGTATGCATTCCTGAAGTATGTCTATTGTCATGTTACACACGTCAGTCGTCCACATTCACAAACTCACAGGGATGTGTCACATCAGATATGCCAAATTATGCTAATCTGTTTCCCGCAAAGAAGGCTAATTTTGTGAATGTTTTTCAGGTCTACGGTGAAGCATATACATGTCCATCGATAAGATGCCATCCTTCTGATACCAAATTTATAGCGCAATCAAATGGAAACTACATAGCTATTTTCTCTACCAAACCTCCTTTTGGACTTGACAAGTACTGGAGATATGAAGGCCATAGTGTTTCTGGATTCCCTATAAAATGCAATTTCAGCTTGGATGGTGAGAAAGTAATATCTGGTTCCTCTGATGGATACATTTATGTTTACGACTCGAAATCCTGTGAGATCATCAGGAAGATTAAGGTATATGATGAGGCTTGCGTCGACGCTGTATTTCATCCTGTCTTGTCTAATGTTGTTGCTTCATGTAGTTGGAGTGGACAAGTTTCAGTTGCAGTAACATAAATGTTAAAAGCTTTTGTATCAAGTTTTTGTACAGTGTTTTTGAAGGGAAACTTTGGACCAAGGTAAAGTTGTCTCCATGGGACTTATAGGTCACAAATTCGAGCAGTGGAATGGACCATTGATGCTTGTACCATGTTTGGTTGCTTACGTTACCGCATATATATCCCTTATGGAAAATTTCAATTACGAAAATTGGGATCCCTCACTTTTTTAATGTAATAACCTTCCTTTTGAAATGAGTATATTGCAACGATAACATGTCAATTTTTTTTGGGGGGGGGGGATCTGCCCAAGTGTAAATATGGTATAAAAACTTAAAACTACCATACTAGAATTGAGCTTCATGAATTTAAACTGCAAGAACTCAAACTCAAGATACACTATCTTGAGTTTGAATTGCAAGACTATCCTGAAGTTTGTCATGAAAGAACTGAATTTCAAGACACTTTTTGAAGTTTAAAGAAGCTGATTGTGCTAACAACAATAACAGACCAATGTAGTCCCACAAGTGGATTTCGAAAATGGTTGTATGTTCACAGACTTTACTTCTATTTTTATGGTAGTACATAAATTGTTTTCACTAAACCCTCGGCCAAGAAGCGGGTTATGCCAATATGCCTATTTTTTTAATGGAAAAATTAATATAAATACACACCTTAACTTATCATATTTACAATTTTCATCCTTATAAAGTAATTACAAAAATCTCAACTAATTATGTATCTTCATTTGATGCAACAGAATTTAATTATGTATCTCGACAGACCCAAAATCAAAAAAAATATATCGGAAGCTAATTATATATCTTTACAAAGAAAAAAAATGTCTCTTCACCAGATGTATTATGTATCTCAATAGATTCAAAATCTAAAAAAAATAAAAATATTGGTGGTTAATTATATATCTTTACAAAGAAAAAAAATGTCTCTTTGCCGGAGGCATTATGTATCTCGACAAACCCAAAATCAAAAAAAATATATCGGGAGCTAATTATGTATCTTTATAAAAGAAAAAATGTCTCTTCACTGGAGGCATTATGTATTTCGACAAACTCAAATTTAGAAAAAGAAAAAATGTCTCTTCACTGGAGGCCCTATGTATTTCGACAGACTCAAATTCAGAAAAAATATATCGGGAGCTAATTATGTATTTTTACAAAGAAAAAAATGTATCTTTATTAGATATATTAAGAGCGAATTATATATTTTGATAGATATAATCTAAAATTGAGATTTTCAATAATTATATAAAATATCATAATTTTTTTTTTGTAATTAAGGGACTGTCGGAATTTACGTTTGTTTGTATGTTGTTTTTGATGTTTTTGAATTGCAAATATTGGTTACTTTTTAAATAACCACCCCTAAAATGGCTACTATTGCACTTCACCCACCAACTCACCCTCACCATTTTGGCCAAGTCTCAGTCTACCCTGCAGAACTTGTTCCTCTCCGCCGCCAAATTAAGCTGTACACTCTCTCTCTCTATATATATATATATAATCCTTTTAATTGTATAAATAAATATGTAATAATTTTGAACTGCAAATATATTCTACTTTAAATTTTTCAAGAAATAAACATTGTGAATGCAGGGAACAAAAAGTTTTCGATTAATGGGTGTGATTGAATTGTGCAATACTTCATTAATTTGCATTGGTAGAGCAAAACCCAGTTGTTTAATTGAAGCAAATCATCATCAAAGGAGGAGGAGGAGAATTACTTGTATGGCTTCTGCAGTTTCGGTACAAGAAGAGAGTAATCAGCAGAAACAATGTGTAAATGGGGGTGATTTTATTCGACCCCATCTTCTTAAATTGTCTCCTTATCAACCCATTTTGCCATTTGAGGTGAATATTTAGGACCCATTTATTGTTTTTTGTTTTATGGTTGAGCGGGAGGTCACAGGTTTGAGCTGTGGAAACAATGAAAATAGCCTCTTGTAGAAATGTAGTGTAAGGTAGGTTTACATTAGCAATGGAATAAAACAGGACATGACACAATTTTACTTAGCTTACGGATGGAGGATACGTAGTAGGGTAAAGGGTTCGTTAGGTATTCATTGGTGTGATTGAATTATGCAATACTTTATCTAGTTGCATTGGCAGAGCAAAACCCTTTTGTTTAATTGAAGCAAATCATCGTCAGGGGAAGAGAATTATTTGTATAACTTCTTTAGTGTTTCTGCAAGAATAGAGTAATCAGCAGAAACAATGTGTTAATAAAGGTAATTTTTAACCCATCTTCATAAATTGTCTTCTTATCAACCCATTTTGCCATTTGAGGTGAATATTTAGGCCCCATTTCTTGTTTTCTTGATGTAAACTCTTTTCCTTTTGATTTGTTTGGCCTATTTTGACTTGACACTAAGTTTAAGAAACTTGTGGTCTTAATTTAAAGATATGTCAAATGTACCAAAATGTACTTCAATCTTGTGGTCTTAAAACATGTTATGCCGAAAGTTGAAATTGAGTTGTTAAAAAAGGAAAGGAACAAAAAGTTTTGATTAATGGATGTGATTGAACTATGCAACATTTCATCTATTTGCATTGGTAGAGCAAAACTCAGTTGTTTAATTGAAGTGAATCATCATCCAAGGAGGAGGAGAATTACTTGTATAGCTTCTTCAGTTTCAGTACAAGAAGAATGTAATCATCAACAGGAACAATGTGTAAATGGGGGTGATTTTATTTGAACCCATCTTCTTAAATTGTCTCCTTATCAACCCGTTTTGCCATTTGAGGTGAATATGTAGGATCTTTCTTATTTTCTTGCAATCTGTTTGTCATACTTTCCTTTTAAATCCGTTTTTTAAACGAATCTTTCCTTTTTTAGCTAATTCTTTAATCCCAATTTTTCAAATGACACGTTTAAGACCATAAGATTAAATGGTATTTTGGTACAATTTACATATCTTTAGTTTAAGACTATAGGAGTCAAAAGTCTTCTTTAATTTCTTAAACTCAGTAAAAAAAAAAAAAAAGATAAACAAATTGAAATGGAGAGAGTAATTGATCTTGCTTTACAAGTTTGTTTTTTATATGTGGTACTTGAGCTGAGGGTCTATCGAAAACAGTCTCTCTAGCTTCACAAGGTAGGGGTAGTTGTGTACACACCATCCTCCGTAGACTCCATTTGTCGGATTGCACTGAATATGTTGTTGTTGTTGTTATATAATTGATTAGATTTGCTTACTCTTTTTATGGTTGAAGTAGTTTAGTTAATGCTTTAAGTTATATACACTGACAATGCAATGATCTTTTACACTATTAATGTAAATTCACATGTTATAGCATGTTATCTATCATTTGTTCTAGGTTATGAATCAATGCAATTAGTAGAGTTATCTACAATTACCTTTTAAATGACTTGATTGTGTAAATTTATTCTCAGTGTTCAAAACTTGAATTCGTTTTTAATTGTATTATAAGAGAAAATGCACCAATAATAGTCTACTTTATATTATAACAACAACAACAACAATAAAGCCTGTGTGCCCAATAGACCCTCGGCTCAATAGTCGACCTTATATTGTGTTGACTAAATCAAGTTAAACAATTCAAACTAAAATACTTAGAAAACTTGAAACCCCTACTGATAATGCTCCTAGGACTTTTTGGAGTAGGTGGGACTGGGGGACTTGTATAGGTAAAGAC
Source organism: Capsicum baccatum var. pendulum (assembly GCA_030864225.1). Taxonomy (NCBI): domain Eukaryota; kingdom Viridiplantae; phylum Streptophyta; class Magnoliopsida; order Solanales; family Solanaceae; genus Capsicum; species Capsicum baccatum. The sequence continues at coordinate 22,772,575 of CM061552.1, read as the reverse complement.
CGTTTGTGTCTTGAATCATTAGGCACACAGGAATTAGTTATGTCATGTTTCTATTTTGTATGTAAACTATTCTAGTTTACTTTTCTTCTTTACTTAGCTAGATAGGCCAAATGGGCTACTAAGAATTTCTTTTTACAATCTTTTCTTCATCACTTTTTTTTCTTTTTTCTCTTTTGGTCGATAGACATGTAAAGTTTCTCTCTGTTTCTCTGAAAAAATATATGGTTTTTAATGTAAGCATTGAATCATGTATCTGCTATGTAAAAAAAGGTGTTGTAAGGAAAATCTGATATATTTGCTATTTTCCTTCTCATTTATCTGGGATATAATGAGTTAATAGCAACCCATGATTGGTAATTATGTGTCAGATGTGATGCTCTCTTTATTTTTCTGTTGCATCTGAAAAATTGCTTGCAACTGTACAGGTGTTGTCCACTCGTCTTGGTAGAAAACCTGAGGACATTGTGAAATTAGACGCTAACGAGAACCCATATGGTCCTCCTCCAGAGGCAAGTTAGTATCTTTTGCAATGCCCACTGTTTAATGGCAAAATATCTTTTGGGACATTTTTCTTTTCCGCCTTCTCAGTTTTAAGCTGTTGAAGTTTTTGCAGGTAAACGAAGCTTTGGGAGCTATGAAATTTCCGTATATTTATCCTGATCCTGAAAGCCGTACGTTGCGGGCGGCTCTTGCTGAAGATTCTGGCCTTGAATCTGAATATATTCTTGCTGGGTGTGGTGCAGATGAACTCATTGATTTGATAATGCGGTAAGTATCATGATTAGACTATCCTTTATCTGAATGCTGACTATAAGTGTTTGGCATTTTGAGATATAGTCCTTGTTGACCTACAGTTCAGATAATTAACTGTTCTCTGCTGCAGGTGCGTATTGGATCCTGGTGACAAGATTGTTGATTGCCCACCCACTTTCACAATGTATGAATTTGATGCAGCTGTAAATGGTGCGCATGTCATCAAAGGTAGATACGAGCTTTAAGTATGTTCCTTATCATACCATACTGAATCTTACTTCCTTTCTCCTCTAGAGGAGTCTTGGACGTAATTTTTGTGCGACAAATCATCGTTGGTAGAATATACTGTGGGAGATCCTGGAAAAATAAATGCTATGCAGAAATAACTAAAGAAATAAATGTAAGAGGGGAAGATATAAGATCCTATTGTCTTTTAGTTCAAGAAAGACCAAAACTTTCAACTCATAATCTTGAGCAATAGCTTGGTTTTACATTAGATAGAATACCCTAGCATTCGTAATAATATTTTGATCAGTAAAGTGTCGTCATTATCTGATGACATCTATTTATGGTTGGGTACCAGCTCTTTTTGATTCCTGAAACAACTACTGGGGTCTAATCATTTTCACCGCAAAGGATGTTGGATTCCTTGCTTACATCATTGTTGACGCAAGCTGATTATTTAAGTGCTTTATCAGGGATTGATTAGTTTTCGTAACAATTAGGTGCATAGGAATCACCGCAGCTTGTTAGTTGTTTTTTACTTTATCATCTGACCTTTCTTCATCAATGGCGTATTGCTTGGACCATACTGTGAAAATGTCAAATTTAAGAGAGAAATGGAGTGAGTACAATGAAAATGCAGAGACTATATATTCAGACAAATCAATCTTTAAAGCATAGGAGCAAAATGAATTAATCTGAGAATTTCTATTGTTATTTGTTGCGGATAATTATTGTTGAGTTTTTTATCGGTAATCATTAATCTATAGCTCTGTCAAACTGGCAGTGCCTAGGAACCCAGACTTCAGCCTGGATGTAGAACGGATTGCCGAAGTGGTTGAAAGTGAGAAACCGAAGTGCATATTTCTGACATCACCTAATAATCCTGATGGGAGGTATTGCTATATTGTATTCTTGGTCTAATTTTCATTGTGGCTGTACTTTGCTCCACTTGATTGTACTGCATATGTGAGTTCTAATTATCTTCAAAGCTTTCGGTCGAACCTTTTCTTTTTCTCTTTCATTATTTTCTAAGTCTACGAGATGGATAAAAGTATTACCAGAATTTCAAGTTAGCCAGTAATACTGTGTTTCTTTTTTAAATTGGGGAAAACACCAAATGAGATGGCCTCGCTAGGAAGACACAAACTTTGGAATACTACTCCCTTCATTGTTTGGTGGACAATATGGATGGAAAGAAAAATAAACTTTGGAAGGCAAACATAGAAACATACTTAGCCTTAAAACAAAATTGTTTTTCTTTGCTAGCTTTTTGGTGCAACCTGGCCATTGTAAATGATGTAGATTCCATGCTAGATATGGTTGGGGCTTTGCACACTTTGTAATTTTTAAGGCACCATTGTAGTGTTGTTTTACCATTTACAGAATATCATTACTCCCTCTCGTCCATATTAAGAGAATTGTTGAGATTTTTTTTCATAGTTCAAAATAAGTGAATATTTTAAAGTCCAAGAGAATTGTTAGAACTTTTTTCCCAATTTACCCTTTCATTTAATGAGGTTCTTAAGTACTTCACATTCTGGGAGAATAGGTTAAGAATAATTAAAAAGGTAATAGTGGAAAGTAGCCTATAGTTTATGTCCTCAAATGTTTTTCTTAAGGGGTGTGTCATACCCCAACAATTCACTTATTATGGACTAGAGGGAGTACTTATCAATAAAAATAATAATGACATCATTGGTGTAAAATGAGCTATAAGGGATTATGAATTAAACTGAGCAAATATTAGAATTTTTTATTGAAATAATCAAATAGCATGTTTATGCAGATGTTTTTCTATATGCTTTCCAGATTTTGCATGTATTTCAGCACCTAAGGAAATTGGACAATTGAAATTTATAATCTATTTAGACAATAAATTTGCTTGTTTTCCAATGCGCCGACTTGTCTTTTTATAGAGTTTGTTTGGCATTATACATTTTGATACCTTACCTCCTTTATGCTGTCATTCTATTGAAACAATCTATCTCATTATCGAACAGTATAATTGATGATGAAACTCTGTTGAAAATACTCCATCTGCCCATATTGGTAATAATGGATGAAGCATATGTTGAGTTTTCTGGTATGGAGTCTAAGATGAAGTGGGTGAAGAAGCATGAGAATTTGATTGTTCTTCGCACGTTCAGCAAAAGAGCTGGTAACTTCATTCTTTTCCTTTTGACATCTATGAGAAATGCAATATGTGTGCTTGGAAAACCCCTATGCCCTTGATTGCCCTTTTGCTGATATAGTGCAAGATCTTATCAGTCGCGACTGATATGTTCCTCATGTCAACTTGTCTTGTCATATTATCAAATTGTAGTAGTAAATATTTAAAACGGCTTCCTGTGTATTCCTATTTGCTAAACTAGTACAAATGATGTCATAAATGGGTGTTTGGGATTAAATATGGTTGACTAATTTAAGTGGTATCCCAATCTTCAGGTTTAGCCGGACTGAGAGTAGGATATGGAGCTTTCCCAAAGAGTATTATTGAATTCCTTTGGCGAGCAAAGCAACCATATAATGTGTCTGTCGCTGCTGAAGTTGCTGCTTGTGCTGCATTAAAGAACCCTTCTTATCTGGAGGTATCTTAGGATATGGAAAATTTCCACTGCGCATTATTGAATAACTTTTCCTAGATGTTCATAATCTCTTCTATAGGTAACAGTTTCATTCTTTTTTGAAAGCTTTACTGATTTTTGTGTCATTTATGCCAGGATGTGAAAGTGGCACTGGTGCAAGAAAGGGAGAGGCTTTTTAATCTGTTGAAAGAAGTCCCGTTTCTTGATCCATACCCTAGCTATTCTAATTTCATTCTCTGTAAGGTTACGTCTGGAATGGATGCTAAGAAATTGAAGGTAAAAGTGCTTATATTACCAAATTCCATTCTCTTGTAAAGTCAATTCTGTCGCTTCGTCTATTCCAGTTCATTCTTTTGTTCAGTTGTCTCATACCTTTCATTTTGGGCTAAACATTACTATGTAGAAGCTTCAGACCAAGGTGAAAGAAGTATTAAGGAGCATGAATAAAGTAAAATCAGTTTAATAGACTACCTTCTTTCTGTTATGTTATGGTAGAATTAGTTTGATTGCCAAATTACTCTATGGTATGTTTAGCAAGAGACGACCAATCAGTGCTGAGGTAGTGAATTAACATAAGATTGAAAATATGACGTATTCGAGGTCTTTTACAGTGGAATAAGTTGCAGATGAGACTTGGATGTTAGGTGATAGACAAGTTTGAGGAGAACTTGTGGGCCAACTGGGACACTTTTAAGAAGCAATATGCAGACGTCTACTTGGTAGATCGATGCATAATTGCTGTAGCAGTAATAGTAGTATTGAGATTTATATCAAGGCACGGTTGTTGAGTGATCCTATATGCCCTATACTCACCCTTTCTTGGTACGATATCTTTTATGGATACATACGTGATAATGAAGTGGAAGCTCGCGTCGGGGGTGTTTTGTGATAAGAAGGTGCCGCCCAAGCTTAAAGGCAAATTCTACAGGGTGGTAGTCCGTCCGGCCATGTTGTATGGAGCGGAATGTTGGCCAGTTAAGAATTCCCACATCCAAAAAATGAAGGTGGCAGAGATGCGGATGTTGCGCTGGATGTGCGGGCTGACTAGGGGGGATAGAGTTCGGAATGAGATTATCAGGGAGAAGGTTGGTGTGACACCGGTGGAGTGCAAGATGCAGGAAGTTCGATTGAGCTGGTTCGGACACGTGAAGAGGAGGGGCATGGATGCCCCGGTTCGTAGGTGTGAGCGGCTAGCGTTGGATGGTTTTAGGCGGGGTAGGGGAAGGCCGAAGAAGTACTGGGGTGAGGTGATTAGGCGGGACATGGAGCAGTTACAGCTCACCGAGGACATGACCCTAGATAGGAAAGTCTGGAGGACGCGAATTAGGGCAGAGGATTAGGCCAGTTGGGGGTCGCTAGTGTAGGGAATTACTTGTTGGGGGTAGTATTCTGATTATGATTTTTCGTGTTCCTTATCCCTTGTTTCAGTACGAATCTGGGTGCTTTCCTCTGTTTTCCCTCTGTTTTCTTTCTGTTTTTATTTCTTTTACTTATGGCTGCTGTATTTATGTTATGGATGTTATGTTGTGTAATCTTGTAACCTTGTTCGGTGCTTTACTTTGTATTTGTGTGGTATCTGGTGTTTTGTGTCTTGAGCCGGGGGTCTATCGGAAACAGCCTTTCTACTTCTTTAGAGGTAGAGGTATGGACTGCGTACATCTTACCCCCCCCAGACCCCACCAGGTGGGAATACACTGGGTTTGTTGTTGTTGTTACGTGATAATGAAGCAGTTGGAAGTACATCATGTATTCCAGTCTCTCCTACATTTTAACTGTAGAAATTCATGTTGCAGGAAGACCTTGCGACTATGGGAGTAATGATCCGTCACTACAATAACAAAGAACTGAAGGGATATGTTCGCGTCTCTGTAGGCAAGCCCGAGCACACAGAGGCATTAATGAAATGCCTCAAGCACTTCTATTGATCTTGCTTGGGTTCGAAACGACAAAAACTGCAAGTGTCTTATGTTCTCTTACAGTGAAAACAGATTGTGAGTTTTCCTTTGCTATTTTGCTAATTGCAAAGGAACCATTCTTCAGAAATAAGTCTTTGTTTGGAAATGAGGAGTCACAGAATGTACATTATGTTGAAAATGGTCATGCAATGAAATGGCATTTGTAGTTTTGTACCTTTAGACTTTGTCTTTTTGACCCTTTTTTGCAAAAGATTCAGATTGTAATTTACAGAGATAAGCATCCAGTATCCCTCGAATTATGATCAAAGTTGCTACGACACACTCCAACTTCACAAAGTCCTATTATCCCTTGAACTCAATTTTAGCGTATTTTTGTCACTCCTTTGTACTGACGTGCCACCTTTATTACTCAAAATGGGGCCTACATCAAGTGTGCCACGTCAGCTAAAAAGGTTGACGAAAGGTGTCGCGTCAGCTAAAAAGATTGATAAAAATATGCTAAAATTTAGTTCGGGGGTAATAGGAACCCCATGAAGTTGGAGGGTGTCGTTACAAATTTGGTCATAGTTCGAGGGTACTGGATGCTTTACTCTAATTTATAAAATGGTTTGACTGATTGAAGAAATATTTTAGCTTTTTCAAAGTAAGGTTGTAAATCTCTGTGATTTTATTTATGAAGGATTGATTTGCTACTAGAGAACCACTGATGAAGAAACAATTAATCGGTTTTGATTGATTACATAATCAAAATGTTTAGGGATGGTGTCGTTTAAGACAAAAATTACAACATAATCAGTGTAATTTTATAAGTGAAATTTGTGGAGAGATGTATACACAGATGTTATCCCTACTTCTTTGTGAAGGTAGAGAGACCATTATCGAAAGAGTTGTCTTTTCCCAATTGTTTGTCACTATGTACGAAGCTATTTTCTCTAGAAGATCCTCTATCTATTACTAGTAAAAATGAACGGAGGAACACGCACTCAAATTTGGCTTCTGTTGGTAACAGGGGCGGAGATAGCATACAATGAGGGGTCCCAACTTCCTTTGGCAGAAAACTATACTATTTATATATGGTTGAAATTATTTTTTATGTAAAATTTAGTAGATGTTGAATTTGTTTGGCTAGTTTCTATGTGTATTTTTGAACCTCCTCGATGAGAATTCTGACTTCGCCACTAGGCATGGAAAGTAAACAATTTAATTTTGAATATGCACATTTGGATACCTTAACTTGTCTCCATTGTGTCAATTGATTATTTTCAACTTATGAAATGATCATCTAAATATCTTTAAAATTTATGTTCCACTTCAGCATTAGGCGTCTATAGATACAGTAAAAATAAATTGAAGTATTCAATTATTAGTTGAGACTAAATTGAAATGTCTAATATGTACTTTTAAAGTTAAAATGCTTATTTATTAGTTGAAGCTAATTTTAATTGTCTTTTTATATATTATGTTAATTAAAAACATAACACAACAAAATAAGCAAATTCACCTCTAAAAATGGTAGTAAGAAATCTAGAATTTGAATTTTGAAAAGGCATGATACATAAATGTATCTCTTAACTAATTCTCAATTAATTTTTATGTCCTTTAATTTTGAGGTTTTATAAATAGACACTTAAATTAGTATAGAGTTGAACAATTCCTTACGACGCCATGTAGAACACGAATAGTCACGTAGAATACACAGCCGACTTCTTTAATATAATATACTTCCTTCTATTATTTTATGACATAGTTTTCTTTTTGGGTCCGTCCCAAAATAAATGTCATATTTCCTTATTTGGTAACTTTTTAAAGACACAATTGCTCATTTATCTTTATTGATCCCACTTAATTAAAAAGTGAATGCATTACCTATTATTTTTAAAATAAAATTAATACAAATACATTTTTAATAGCAAAGGACAATACAATAAACATTATCAAGTCAAATTCTATTTCTTAAACTTCGTATCCAGTCAAATTAGACCACATAAAATGAGACGACGAGTCCTTCAGGATGACTCAGTTGATTTAAGAGTGGTTATCTACACCGATGACCCGAGTTCGATTCCCCCTAAATGCCTTCTGAGTCGAACTTATCGCACAGAGCTTATCCAGTGCGGTTTATATTCCCTGTATAATTTGTAGGTTATTACACGATAAAAGGTTTACTCAATGCGCACAAAATGCTCACCCGAAGAAGAGAGTTTGTAGCGGCTACGGGTTATCCTGGGGTTCCAAAAAAAAATAGAGAAAGTACGTTTAATGTCTATTTATACACATTCAAAATTAAACGACATAAATACTGACCAAAATTAAGATAAATGACACATTTATATATCATGCCTTTCGAAAAAAAAAAAAAAAAAATTCCAAATTGTACATAGACAAATTTCGAAGGAAAAAAAAAAAAAGAATGCCACAAAGAGGAACAATTTCCATTACAAAAACCCCTCAGAATTTCCATTTCAAGAATCTCAGCAATTTTCCCAATTGAAAAAACCCTAAATCAAGAACATACATATATATACATACGGAAATGATCAATGGTTATGGTGACGATGCATCAGCATCAGCATCACCATCACCATCACTCCAATGCACCCTCAACTCTTAGATCCCCTAACACTTGTACTCCAAATACCCATCAATTTCCTTCAATCGGGTCACCTGGTTTGGAACTCGGGTCACTACCATTAGCCCGAGTTAAGCTATCGGATATCGCCCCCTACGATGGAGCTCCGGTTGGGAATTATTTACGGGCCGTGGAAGCGCTTTCGGGTTCGCTTATGCGGTATAATGCCGCGGTGATTGAGATGAGTGGTGAAGGTACGGCGGTGGTAAAGTGTGGGTTGGAGTCTGTTAGGTATTTTTTTAAGACGAGGGGTGTTGCTCAGAATGGTGGAACTGGAAAGAGTGGTCGTGGGGTTTATATATATAGAGCTGGAAGGTATTTTCTTGGGTTATTGTTTATTGTATTTCCGTTATTGCACTATTTTGTTGCTGTTGGTTATTGTGTTTTGATTATTGCGGCTATTATGTTGTTGTTAGTGTTGACTTGTTAGTTGTTATGTTTACTTTAGCTGTCGTTTTTCAAATACATACATACATACGGAAATGATAAATGGGTATGATCACGATGTATCAGCATCATCGTCACAACACTACACCCCCAATACACCCAATCAATACCCAATTTCCTTCAATCCGTTCACCTGCTATAGAACTCGGGTCATTGCTGTTAGCCCGAATTAAGCTCTCTGATATTGCACCGTACAATGGATCTCTGGTTGGGAATTATTTACGGACCGTGGAAGCACTTTCGGGTTCTCTTATGTGGTATAATGTCGCGGTGATTGAGCTTTGTGGTGAAGGTATGGCGGTTTTACGATGTGGATTGGAGTCTGTTTGGTATTTTTTTTAAGACGGGGGGGTGTTGGTCAGAATGGTGGGGGTGGTGCTGGTGCTGCTGCTTTGGGAAAGAGTGGTCGTGGGGTTTATGTATACAGAGCCGGGAGGTAATGAGTAGAAGCAAAATGTATTCGTTCTTCCTTTTTTATTGGCTGTAGAATTTAACTACAAGGGCCATTTTATTGCAAGGCTAAACAATTTGGAATAAAAGAACATGTTGGTAGTAAATGAATTTGTTGATGAGAGTGTCCATGATGAAGCTAAAATTCACTTCAATAAATAGATAAAAATGTATGCATTGTTACTTACTCGAAAATGCTAAGGGATAAACGATAGAAAGTACCTGAAACCAATAAGGTTTCATTGCAATGCACTTCAGCAGTTCCCCTATCCTAATGGCCAGTTGGGGCAGACTGGGTAATAGAAAGCCATTGAGAAGTCTGTGGAGCACTCTGCCAGCTTGTAGATGTTGGGTTTTGTGGGGTTAAAGAAATTCGTGGTGCTTTGAGGAAAAGCACGTCTCTTTACAGGTGCTAAAGTACAAGTGTCTATGGTTTGGTTTTTGGTTGCAACATACAAGATGTGAAGGTTGAAGATAGCATGTTAGAGTTCATCAAGTCATTACAGGAATATAGAGTTGTACGAATCGAGCCTTTCTTTTTTGTTTTTGTATAGATGGTTCCTTCTGTACGCAATGCCAAACACCATCTTAATGCTTAGTTTTTTTTAATCAAATGAATTACTTACGTACCAGTTAAAAAAAGTTTGGTCTATTTGAATTTGAATACATTCTTTTTAAGTCTGTCTAGTTCCCTTTTAGTAGTCTCAAACGTCTCAAATTTAAGGCTTAAGATGTTCTTCCTCATGGGATTAAAGATCTGATAATCAGCTTTTATGTGTTAGGCCTTTGGAAGACATGGACTCTTCGCCCCCATGCATGACTGAAGTTTTCCGCTGCATGGGAAGGGCAGCTCGTGCTGCTTTATGTGTAATTGCAAGGCATCTTCGATTGCGAAGCGAGTAAGAACTTCTGTCAAGGCTTAATCATATCATTCAGATCCTCTTTATATCTTAAATGCATTCTGACGAAACACGTGGTGCTCTGTAGTGTTTTTGATCACTTGCTTGATGATAATCCGTTGCCTGTTAATGAGGCCTCTTCATCCGTTGTTGTTGCAACCTTCTCCAATACTACCTCACAAAATGGGAAAGGAGCTATTGGAGGAGGGAAGCTAGTTACAAATGGTGAAGTAGAGAAGGGGCTGTTGACGCTAGTTTCATCTGATGCTCCTGGTCTTCAGGTATTCCTGTTAATTTCTTCCAGATTTTTCATTTGAGTTTCAAATTGTGCATAGCTTCCAAATAATATGTTATAACTTCTATTCTGGATTCTCCTTGTATATATATTTAAAAAAAAAACTTTTTTCTCGATCTTGTAACTTCAAAAAAAGACCTCCTTTCTCGATCCTCTGTGCTATCAGTCATTTTCCTTGTTGTTTCTTTTTTATCCCTAGGTTTGTGATCCCAATGGTCGTTGGTATCTAGCAGATAGTGGCTTGACCCCTGGGGATTTACTATTGCTTACTGGGAAAGCTCTCAGCCATGCTACTGCTGGTCTTCGTCCTGCAGCCGTATACAGAGGCACAGCTGATCACTGTGTGGGCACTACTTGTGGTGGAAGGTAGACATGGCTTGTAGAACTTTTAAGTGGCTTACAAAATTCAGTCTACTCAAATACTGAGCTCTGCAGCTACATCTTGTAGGACATCACTTGCATTTAGACTTATACCTCAGAGCAATGCAATACTGGATTGTTCTCCGATTACAGCTGCTGGTCATGTTATTCCTCAGAGCTACGTGCCAATATCTGTTAGCCAGTTTATGGATGATCTTTCCGCTGAGGAAGACATGCTTTGTTGCAATACTGATCATGCTTCTGTAAGTATTATTTCTTTTCAGATGACCAAATGGTGTTTCTTAAAGTCAATTGCACCGGCAATAGCCTTTTTCTGCAAAGTTATAATCCTATGAGGTCTGTTTAGGTTTTATATTGAGTAAGAGCTTCAATTTAGATGTGAGTGCCTCATACTCAAAATCTCCTCCTATTTCTCTCCAGCCTTATCAACTCTTCCTTCCTATCAGTACAAAATATAGTTCATTAATTCGGCAAACACCAGCGCTAAGATGGTGCTTGTCAGTTTCAGAACACCCTATACAACCATTTTCCTACTGTAATCGAGTAACAATGTCAATGAAGCTATGTTCATTGTGTGCATTTATTAACTTACACCAGAGTAGAATTTAAGGATTCTTATTTTAGCAACTGCCAGTGTGGCTTTCTGCACCTCTTGTTCCTCTCGCTGTAGCACCCAGCATACCTCAAGAATGATCATTCAAAGTCTTTTCATCCCTTTCCTGATCTTGTAACCACTCACAGTTACACCTATGTCTCACTCCCAAACAAGTTGAGATCTGCTATATGAATCCTGAAAGAAGCATCTAGTGTTAAGCACGCTTCATGTGTAATCATCTAACAAAAAACATGAGGCCTCCTCCTAGAGGGCTTTTGTCCCCTAGCTCATTTTTTTCCTCTCTCAACATCTCTTGCTTGTTGCATGGGGGCATGGAGATTCATCTCTCATACCACGATGTAGCTTTATTTGGAAAAATATTCTCCTTGGAAGATTGGCGTTATTTCTTTACTTTGGATGGTCAATTCCACATGAACTGGAGGAAAAATAACTTCATTTGAATGCAGCACAAATAGACATGTCATTCTAGGAGAAGGGGAGACATCTCATTCGAGGTCAAGATCAGAATGTGGCTCGAGACAATTTCGAAAAGGGATATATCAATGTGGAATTTTAAAATTGTCCACTTCTTCACGTACTAGACCTCGGATAACCTTCTCTTTTGATACGTATTTAGTTGGATATATACTCTTCCTTGCATAACACGTCTTTTATAATTATACAGAAAAATGAAAATTGTTCTTGTGGTGGAAATTAAAACAATTGATGTTTGTTATTCCTTACCTACATTGGCTGTTTGATACCGCATTAATTGGACCATGGATATCTTGGTCTGAATACAACATAAGAAGAAATCTCATTCTTGATCTGGATCAGCAGGTTGCTCGAGAAAATCTAAATAAGGAACCATCACTCAGAAGTGTTCTTTCAGATCCCTTATCGTAAGTTTTAATTTGTCAAATAGACTTTTCTCCTTTCTTCTTAGATATAGAAGCATATTTACTTATAAGAAATATAGCAGCATTTTTTTTGTATATTAAAAATCTTAGACTTTCTCAGTCTCAAACTTTTAACCTATTGAATAGACGTCCCTTACTTCCATTTATAGCAAGAAGTTCAACAAACGTTTCTGTAGATGCCTTGCTAGGCAACTATAAAAAACTAACAGAGACATAACATTACCATATAGATGCCTTATACTTGCAAACAGAACCACTGAAAAGACCTAAAGATTTGGTATGCCCTCTCTACATGGTATTCTTATAAGAAATGTGGTTTGGTTACAGGAGCTATTGAGTTATTGAACACATATGCACGACTCTATGGAACTGAGCTAATTCTAGTTTTTTTTGCTGCAAATACTTACAGACTTTTTGCTACCTCAATCATGTGGAATTAACACCCCATCATCACCTCCAACAGAGGAAAAACAATAAGCAGAAAAATCAAAACTTCCATCTCTGTTAGTTGAGTTGTGAGTTCCTTCTGCGATCTGAAAAAAGGATGGATATTAATAAAGCCAAAAAGAGGCCTTTGTCAAAATATAAGAAACAATTGAAAGCTGCACCTTCAGTTGTGAAGCTTTATTTTTAAAATGTATGTATCTCACTTACATGTTGCAGAATGTGCACAAGTGAGGGCTAAAGACTACAAATATCTTATAACAGTTTTGAGATGTTGCAAAAAGCTTTCAGATGATTTTCTCTGCTATTTTGTAAATTTTTAGCAGCTTCACGCATTTTGAGGCCAAGAGGAACTCGAGCATTAAAAGCAACTAAAGCATTAAAAACAATACATCAATTTGCATACTGAGACTTAACCAGAATAAATTCAAGAAGTGGATAAAGAATTTGGAACTTGCATCTGTGTTTTCCTATGGAAAGGTAGGAGCATCTTGTGCTCTAGAAAAGCTATATTACCTACTCTTGTTTGGCCCGTAAACTAGTTAAATAGTGCATGACAACAGTGTGCTGTGGTATACATAATGTTGAACTAAGCATATTAGTTTCAACTTCTCCTGTCAAATTTTAATCTGGAACATTTTGTATCCCCCTTAATTGAACTTGATAGTCATATTAACATATGAATGGTTAATTTGAATTAGTTTCTTTCATCTGGAAAATGTAATTACTTTTACCATTACAATGTGAAACATTGCAGTGGCTCATTCCTTGAAGATGCTATGTTTGTTTCATGTGGACATTCCTTTGGTGGTCTATTGCTGAAAAGGGTTATTGATATGGTAGGAGTTTTTATTTCTATCCATTTTTCTGCTATAATAAGAATGTGAAGATTATAAATTGGTATGAGCTGACACAGACTTTGACCAAACCATACATGGAATATTGGTGCAACTGCTTCATTCACAAAGCCACACTTGATTGAACATCATTTTCCTTTTTGGTTTCATGTTGTTGTCTTCATTTGCATGGGCTATTGATGAATGAGTCAGAAACATAATCACTTTCATCTCTTCATGACAGGCAAGATGTACCCTCTGCAATGCTGAAATTGAGCGTGGTTCCTTAATTCCTAACCACGGTTCGCTTCAGTTCATTTTTCGCTGTCTCTATATGCATATCTTCTCCTTTGGACTTTCTTTTTACTAAAAAAAATTGTTTTCTAATGCACTCTACCTGATTCTCTTCTGGTACCTCTTATTCAATTTTTGATGATTATTCTCATTAATTCTGCCATCTGTTTTACACAATGGATTTCATCTTCAGTACTGAGAGCTGCAGCCACAGCAGTGAAGCATGAGGATGACCGAAGACTTTTCCACAATGCTGCTCTTAGAAAGCGTCGAAAAGAAGTGGGAGACAATAGGGTAAGCTTTGATCTTCCCCGTTTTGCTGCAACGTTGTCCATCCAATCTGCTTAGTAGAGCTCATTGTCAGTTTTCTGGTAAAAGGAACTATCTTAATCTGATTCTGACTTTTATGCAAAGACATGACAACTAATATGTCCTAGTTGTTTTTTTTATAATTTTCCGTCTCAAGTGCTCACAAGATTATATATTTGGGATCCTAGTTGATTTTTTGATAATTTTCTGTCTCAAGCTATGTTGCTCGGATACGGGTGTGGGCATCCGACACGATAGCGGATATAGAAGTTGGATTTGTCAGTACCTAAATCATAGGATTCGGGTTTATGGATAGGTCATCCCTGTACTATAATATTCAACAATTGACTTCTTTATAAGAGATGTTATTTACTTAACATAAGGATAGGTCATCTCCATACTCTTGGCAGGATCCTTGAGTAGTGTTCTCCTTCACTGAGTAATTGGATTTGGGGGTGGGTGGGGTGGGGGTGGGGGGTGTTCCCCCAGTTAGCTAGTGCTGGAATCATTGGAATCTGAAATGCTGGCAGAACACTGTCATATCAACAGACCTCCCGCTTTGAGGGAGGTGGATGGAAAGTATCTACTGAATCTCTAATTATTAGTGATCCCGGAGGTCAGAAATTTGTTATTATAATTGGTTAGGCTATTGTCTCCTTATAGTTAGATAAAATCGCATTTTGACAAGAGCAAGTTGAACTTAACTTATTGGTGTACGTACTGAGATGTCCTGAGCAAATCTTAAATTTCTTGCTTCATTTACCTATGAATGTTTGAAATTTGGAATTTGCTGTGTTAAATGTACCTGTGTGAATGATTCTACGAAAGTCCTCATTACTTCATTCCTTCCAGGAAAATGGCGAGGTTCCTTCCGAAAATGGACCCAATAAAGGTGTTCAGTATCCATTCTCAGTGAATGAGAAAGTTCTTATAAGGGTGAGATCCTTTCGCCTGTGCATTGTAAATTCTTCGAAACTATAAGGTAATTCATCGGTTTACAGTAGTGAGAATGCGCAACTATGCAGGGAAATAGAAGGACACCAGATAAATTTGTTGGAAAGGAAGCTGTTATCACATCACAGTGTCTTAATGGATGGTTAGCTGCCTGAGCATTTCATTAATATTTTGCTTACCTTAACATTTATTGTGTGGAGTAGGCTGTGCATTGTTTTAGCTTAAATTACTGAAATCTTGGTAATACACGATGCAAGACCATCCAATATAGAGAAGTAACGAATTGGACAGCTTAAAACTTAAGGCTATCATTTTGTTATCAATTAAGTAGGCTTTGGTTCTGCAATGTAGTCTTAAATTGTAGTTAATGGTGTCTTAAATTAGAATAAATATGGTAGACATCTTGGACATTCTTGAATTTTGCAAGTTGTTTTTCTGTGGGTCATTATAAGTCTTTGGAGGTCATGTTCATGTCATTGTTAACCACTTAATTTCCGTACGAACACCTTCTCACACAATTTAGTCCAATTCAGATATCCATAATAGTTTAGGAAATAGATATACCTTTACTTCAGGAAAACTGTGTAACGTATGTAACCGAAATATTCAAGAACCAATTGAACAGAAGTGCTTCCTGTGTTCAGTTATCCTCTAAAAACTTCAATGAAATTCTGTCAAAATTGATTGACAAATTTAGGAGTTTTTAGTCCAATACGAGAAAATGAATCCCTGACGGAATGTATGTTCCATTATATTAAAAGAATTGTATTTCAGTTGCTACTGTAATCTAGTTCCTGTAAAACTTCTTTCATTCCTTCAGTGTCATAAGAGATGAATACCATTTCCCTATAATATGTTTTAAACAACTATATGGTGCCACAGTGATATGTTAAACAACTATTTGGTTCCTTTTTTACGATGTATGAGGCTGGTTTGCTGGACACCTGATACCCTAGCTGTTTGTGTCATCATTCAATTCTTAATAAGCAGATTGTAGTCATGGCTGAGACAATAACACTTCCTGGCAAATGTTCCGGTCATGCTTTCAAAAGTAGCTGGACTATTCTCCTTTACTGGCAGTGAAGTTTGGTTCTTCTTGTTTAAGGATTGCTAAAAATGATCTTCTCTTCTCAATTTCTCCAGGTATTTGCTTAAGATTTTGGACAGTGGAGAGAATGTTCGGTTGCAGTACCGCTCTCTGCGTAAAATCCTTCCTCCACAGGAGACGGAGGAGAGATGCCAGTCACAGACAGTTCAGAACAGTAGCTAATTTACAACCAATTTCCATGTGGATTATGTTGTGTAGAACCTATACCCTCTATACTGCTCAACTTTTTTTTCCATGTAACACCTAATGTTCGACACGTTTTTTTTTTTTTTTTTTTTTTTTTTTGGGGGAGGGGGGGGGGGGGGGGGGGGGGTTGTTTAAAATCCTTGGTAGTTGCTTGTATAAGATTGTAAAGAAACACCACTCCCTGGATAGAGAAATTTGAGATTGAATAAGAAGCTCATTTTTCGTGAAAATTCTTTGCATGATGTATCCATCAGTTTAATTTTTCAGTGGTCATCTATGTATTCATCACTTGCAGTTCTGATGCTCAAACTCAGATTTGAGCCGACAAGTCCCGCGTTGGGGGTAACACACTCGGAACATAGGCAACTCCCCCAACACACTTGGAACATAGGCAATTTCGTACACAACAGGATTTAAACCCGAGACCTCTGATTAGAGATGACATTTCACCACAAGTGTTGGTTGAAAAATTCTTCTTAATTCCAAAGCATGAATTAACTATAAGATATTGATTTGATTGAATGATGGATGATGATATTAAACTAGTGGTTGTGAAGAGAGCAAATATCATATTATAGAGGTTCAAATATTTTTTATCCCAAATAGAAAGAATGCCCATATATTAGATCAGTGAAAATACCTTTTAACACATTGTGTTTTGAAAATTGAAAAAGGCCTATAATTTATAAATCATTTGTTGAAATGAATACATCAGGAAATTTTCTTTTTTAAAAAAAAACTAAGAACTCAGCCATGAAACTTGTACAAAGTGAGAACCTTAAAATTGAAAAGGAACTTTACATGCAAATAATCTAGAAAGAAATATAACACTTCATACTTTTACCTACAGTAGAAAAAGGGGGGAAATGGAATATCCCATGTGAATTATCTTTCAATTTTTTGGTTTCCATGTGGTATCCAGTATCCGAATTGAGACTTGACTTAAGCCGGATCCAAGCCGGGAAGTCCCACACTGAGGGCCCAAAAACCCTTCTTAATAAAGGTGATTCCACACTCGGAGCTCGAATTCAAAACCTGTAGTTTAGGGCGAAAGAATACTTAGCACTCCACCGCTACATGTGAATTATGAACATGTATTTTTTTTCCTTTTTTTTCTAGAAGTACTGACTTCTACAAAGCCTAGGAAAAGCTTTAGTATGAGTCCCATTCTTAACCATTTTAGTCATTTGACCTTTCATATCTTTGCATATTTTTTCCAACTCCACAACTCTCCATTGCATCTTTTGTAAATGTAGCCTCATATACTCATGTTCCTCTTCTTGCAAACTCTGATGATCACTTGAAGTACTTGAACTTTGATGATCACTCTTGTTTGTCTTGTACAAAACCAGTTGGCTATTGTTGTCTTTTATTGTTGGAATGGTTGAACAACTCTGAGATGCAAGTGCTTTCACAGCAATTCTTGGTGAAATTCTTGGATTCTTTGCCAAGTCCTTGCATGCTTCTAAGCTTAGTTTCTCATAGTTTAGACATCTGCATAATCTTGATCTTTCCTCTAATGAAAGAGCTGGATGAGACTGCAATCAAATATACATACCAATGACACCATAATGTCCCATGTTAATTAGGTGCAAGCAGAGGCGGAGCCAGAATTTCAACTAAGAGGGTTTAATATTTGAAGAAAACCTAGCCCAAGGGGGTTCAACACCTATTATAGATACATAAAAATAATTTTAATCATGTATAAATGATATATTTTTTTATCGAAGGGGGTTCGGATGAATCCCCTACCAAAGGGCTAGCTCCGCCCCTGGGTGTAAAGAAACTTACCCCGGTTTCTATTTGTTTGTCTGGTTTTTACCCGACGGCTGACACCGCATTTACAATAAGTAAAAAAGACTTTTAAATCTTATATATGATCTTAAACAAAAGATATGTATACTGTACCAAAATGTCTTTAGTTTTATGATCTTAAACATGTAAGGTAGAGAGAGACATTCTCTTTTAAACCGACTAAAGAAAAAGTAAAACAATCAAACTAAAACAAAGGGAGTAACAAATAAAGCAAAATGAAAATCATTACTCTTCCTTTTCCATTTTGTATGACACTTGTTTCTTTGAAACCATTTTTATCTTTAGACTTCATGATCTTACTAATATGAGAAATGTCATGACATATTAATGATCATACTCCCTCGGTTCACTTTTACTTGTCACAAATTTTCTAATTGTATTTCTATTTTTATCTGTCCTTTTTTACATATCAAGAAAAGACAACTTTTTTTTTCCTATTTTACCCTTAGCATTAATTGCATTTTCTCCAAATTAATTTTAGCACACAATGTAAACATCATTTAACAAGGGTACTATGGTAAAACAATCATGTTATTAATTATTTTTCTTAATATGTATGTCATTCCAATTTGTGACAAGTAAAACTGAAAGGGGGAGTAATTCTAAAGGATATCAAAAGTATGTCTTTGTTATTTAAATTTTGTGTTCAGCTATGTTGTTCAGATTTTTTTTAAAAAATGGCATTAGATATGCATTAGATTCTTAAAAATAGTACAGTAATTTTGAAGGATCAAACATGAGCGTGACATTTTTATGAAGAATCAGAGCAACTTAGGTGTTAAATCAAATATCATAATATATATTTGATAGATGAAAAAAGTTAGTTATAAAGATGATTTAGAACATAAAAGGACAAAGAAAAAAACAAACAGAAAGATCAATTAAAACTACCAAGAAATCTTTCAATAACTTAAGACTGTCCAAGAAAGGTGTTGCTGTTATAGCAACTACCAATCAGGTATTAAGGGTCCCATGTATAGATAACTAATTGATTGTCATAAAAGTACTCACCAATTAATGAAGTCACAAGTTTCCATGACAAACTTTTATGACCCCACTGTTTTTCCATTTTAAGTCCAAAATTTGAAACTCATAGTACTAAATTCAAATAAAAAACATACTGAGTTTTCTCATCAATGCTATACATAGATGCCTTATGAGTTATTGTGTCATACTTCCTCCGTTTCAGAATAAGTGAATTATTGAAGTATTTATTGATGTTTTAAAATAAGTGAATCATTGAATTTTTTTTCAAATTTGTCCTTATGATTTGATAATCAATTAACTTTTGAAAAGGTATTACAAGGTCAATTTTTTCTTTTTTTGGGTAAAAATAGAAAGTTGTGTTAAACTTATGTCTTTAATGTTTTTTCCTTAATATGTGTGCCAAAATCTAACAATTCATTTATTATGAAACGGAGGGAGTATTAAAATGCATTTCCCCTTCCAACAAAAAAACATAAAAGTATGTTTTGCCTTTGTTTAAATTCATAAACTATGTTATTCCAACGACAACATACTCAGTGTACTCCCACAAAATGGAGTGTTGGGAGAATAAAATGCACGCAATTTATACCACTACCTAAGATAAAGTAGAGAGGTTGTTTCCAATAGATTCCGGGCTCAAAAATAAACTATGATATACCAGACTCTTTAAAAATATCGACGGATGCTTGTCGAATTCTTTAAAAATTATAATTTTTAGAGGATTAAACACAAGTACGATAATATTTCAAAGAGTTTGAACAACACACTCCACAAGTATGATTGACAGCCACTACTGCCCCATAGTACTCATTTAGTTAAAGCTAAAATTATACAGTTTACGAGATATCTGTCACCTCTCACCAACAACAGGTAACAGTTAACTTTGTCCACCAAGACTAGAACAGATGAAAAGAATCACCTAGTGTTTGTTTCAACATCGATTGGAAATTGAATCTATGACCTCATGACGCTCATCCCAACTTCACTGAATCACTAGGTGACACCTTTCAATGCTAAAGCTAAAATTGTACTAAGATCAGTCTGTTTGATTAATCATTAAAATAAAACAGTGTTGCATTTCTTATCAAGTGGAGACTATGAGTTAGTGAAACTTTTTGCACCCCTTGGTGAGTTTTCCCAAAAAGATTCAAACAAAATTCCACAAAGACATTTTTTTTTCTCCATATGAAAAGAGGAGCAAAAAGCTGAAAAGTAGTATTGCCTTGTTGGGAGGACATCTTCTTGTCTTATTACATATCTTTTACCATTTGTCAGAACCTTAAAAACTTTTTATCCAAAGGCATGTGAAATTATTATTACTCCCTCTTTTCAATCAGTTCCAAATATACATATATATATATATATATATATATATATTATAATAACAACACAAATATCTATCATTTATTTTGAGTCATAAGTTTTAAATATTTTTCTTTTATATTTAAGCTTCGGACCAATCAAACACTATTACATAAATAGAAACAAAATGGATTTTAAGTAGCTAAATTGTTTGGACTTCAAAAATACTATGGTATCCATGATGGATCCTTCACATATACACTACTTTTTAAAAATCCGACATATCGCACAATATTTTACTTGCCCCTTCAACGAAGTATAGACTTTTCACTTTACTTAGCTATTTTCGTAAATTAAGAAAGTTTTATTACTTTTTTTCACATACGATCTTACGTATTAATTAACTTCAGAATGTAATAGTCAAATTTAGATTTCTAAAGCATCATTAATAAGATTAGTTCAGTAAAATACACCTCTAATTGAAGCCTTTTTAACGAGCATGTCAGATCGAATAGGGTCAAGTAAAATGAAACGGCCGGAACTAGCATTTATTGATAAGAAGATGAAAGAGAAGAAAATAAATGAGTTGAGTAACAATTACCTCAAGATAGATATCAATGGCTCTGTAGACCCCATCAAAACAATCCCTTGCATGATCTGGTAAACTTTCAGCAACACCAAGAAACTTTGATATTTTAAGACTTTGATCTGGTGCAATCTCTCTCAAATACTTATCAATCAACCTTCCAACTTTTCTCAATTTTGTCATTGAAACTTTATCATCATCATGACGATGATACTGAGGTAGTGGTACGGACTGCGTATGTTGTTGATGGACAAAAACTCTAATCAATCTCATTACAAGATTCACATCATAAACACCTCCATTATGACCACCACCACCACAAACAAGTATATCATCCAATGTTGCTTGATCAAGCATTCCACCTATCAATTTCTCCAAACTACCCCTACATTCTTTACTAATACCAAAGCCAGATACAATTCTCAACACCCCAAAAAGATTTCTGCAAGAAAATGCTGTTTTCCCTATACAAACAACACCATAAACTACTGTATCAGCAAGTCCACTATACTCATTCCTTGAAAACACATTGTTAGTACCTTGTGCTGATGTTTTTATGTAGTAAAGCAAGAATCTTGTAAGAAGTAAACTGTTGTTTTCACCACCAAAAGCACCTAAAGTCCTCAAGAACTCTTGTATCATTCTTGGGGGCAAAATGGTCATTTCCTCAAACCACCAAGAACATGACTTTGTATGTTCAGAGCCCCTAAAAAGTGTGCTAATATCTGAATTTTGAGCAATCTTGGCAAGTAATGAAGTCATAAGTCTTTGAATTAGCCCACAAGAACATGCATAATCAAGAAAAAGTTCACAACTCTTTAGGGATTTCACAATGTCATGCCATGACCAATAGTACAATCCTTCAAGAAAGGTCTCAGCTTGATGCAAAAGATTACAAGAAGACCATTTTTCTGACATTTCAAGAAAATTTGCTGAGCAAAATAGGAGACAAACATTGGAGACAGTGATTTTAATGTTGTTGTTGTTGTAACAGAATCTTGAAATTAGTTCAAACCCTTCTGAACCACCTGGGAAATCAAGAATCTCAATACCTGAATTCTTTATCTGTGTTTTCTTTTTCTCTTGTTTGATTAACTTCCTTAACTTCCCAGAAAATCTTGAAAGGACTTTCTGCAGAGAAACAGAAGAAATTGTTGGTAAAATAACAACAACAACAAACATATCCAGTGAAATTTCCCGAGTGAGGCCTGGGGAAGATAAGAGTGTAACGCAAATCTGAAGAAGGCAGAGTGTACTCAGAACTTACCACTACCTCGTGTCGAGGTAGAGATCGAGGCTGTTTCCGACAGACCCTCAGCTCAAGTGTAGCAATTTCAAGTACAACGTAGCCAGTGAAATCTGACAAGTGAAGTCTACACGGACCTTACCACTACCTCGTGGAGGTAGAGAGGCTGTTTTCAAAAGACCATCGGCTCAAGTATAGCAATTCCACGTACAACATGCCCAGTGAAATCCGAGAAGTGAAGTCTGGGTAGAGTAGAGTGTACGCAGACCTTACCACTACCTCGTGAAGGTAGAGAGGTTGTGTCCAAAAGACGCTCGACTCAAGTGTAACAATTCTAAGCAACTAACAAGGAAAGCATTGCAAAGTCTACGCGGAAAAAACAAGAACCACAACAACAATAAAATAATGCGATAAACGAAACACAATAAACACAATAACTAAAGATAGTTAATTTGGATGAAAAAATTGAAAAGTGGGAGTTCCAAGATTGGAGTTTTATTAGTATTTTTTCTAATGTTACCTGGTGCAGAAAGAATGTTTGTTGACCATTTACATGGATTTGGAGATCACAGGGAGATTGTAATTGGAGTGGCATGGCTACTGTTTCTTGCATTCAATGAAACCAAGACAAAGTTTAAAAAGAGGAAAAAGTGCTTTAAATTTAGTAATTGACACAACACAAATGGCCTCTCACAAGCTTTTGTTACATGTGAAACAACTTATATACTAACCCCACCCCAACCATATAATAGCGGAGTCAGAAATTTAGCAAAGAGTGTGTAATTTTTATTTTTAGTTGTATTAAGGGCGCGTAAAAGGAAAGTCTCGGCGTAATCGATAAAGTTGATATCATGTGAAGTCATGAGTTAAGCCTTAAAAATAGTAGACCTAGACCTTTTTGTGGTCGCGCTCTTCTTCGACTCATGTGTATAGGAGGAGTTTTAGTACATCGAGCTGTTTTTTTTTTATTTGTGTTAAGAGGTGTAAATATCAATTGTCGATTATACTTTTATTACATCTTTTTGTAGATTATTTGTGTTTTAAGCTGGGATCTATTGGAAACAGCCTTTTTATTCACGTCTGAGTAGATTGTAGAGGTGAGATATACACGCTACCTTTTTCAAACCTTATTTTGTGAGATTATACTAGATATGTTGTTGTTGTTATAGTTTATGTTGCTCGGACTCTTTAAAAATATCATTGAATGTGTATCGAATTCTTTAAAAATAATATATTTTTGAGTGATCCAACACGAATGCGGCAATATTTTTGAATAGTTCAAGCAACTTAGGTTATAGTTTTTATTACAAGATTATCTAAAATTTAATATAATAATAAATAATATTTAACCTTCATATACAGCATAATTTTTTGATGAAAAATCTGCATCGAATCATTCTTTGCCTAAGGTGGCTCGCCCAGGCCCCACACACATATACCCACCCTAACACACACAAAAAATGAATTTAACTATACACACAAAAAACAAGAAGCTTCATATTATTGGTGTATTTTAGTATGTTATAGAAAATAATTAATTTTATTTTTTGGAAATATCAATTTCATTTTCTATGGGCTTAGTTATTTGTATTCATCTTTTAGCTGACATGATTATGAAAGAATTTATATACTTCCCCTCCATACATGAATATCTGTCTCTTCAATTGCGGATCTATCAAAAACAATTTTTATATTTTTAAGAGATAAAATTTATGTATATTTTATTCTTTTTAAATCTCATTTTATAAAACTATATTGTGTACTTTATTGTTGTTGCAGATTTGAGATTAGAATTTTATGAATTTTTGTAAGGATTTCAAATTAATATATAATAATAATATAAAAGGATAGCATAATGATGCACTAAAGCTTTCGTTATGCGTGAAATTTACAAAAAAGATAGAAGTACAAAATTCTATTATATGAAATCTTACCCTACGTTTTTGTAAAAGACTGTTTTCAGGACTTGAACCCTGAAAAAATATGTATACAGGGGCGGAGCTAGCTAATAGTAAGAGGGTTTATCTGAACTCCTTCAACGAAAAATTATATTACTTATACAAATTTAAAATTATATTTTTTTAATATATATATATATATAGCGGACGTTGAACCAGCCTCGGCTAGTTTTTTTTATATATTGCATAGACATATTGTGGACAAAAACAAAACTAGTGAGCATATTTATTAAAAAATATAAAAAAGGGGCTACTTGTTGTTCAGTTTAGCAACATCACGAGTTCAGTTTTTCTGTACTTTAATGACACCAAATACATAAATTGATTCTACTGTCCCTACAATATTTTTAAAAAAAAAAAAAATTGTTTAATTATTCTGTATGTATATGTGGATAGTATTAATGCATGAATATATACTGGGTATTTTTGTCTCTCTGTGTATGTTGAATACACGTATTCATCTATACAATAATACATCACCTCGTATATGATTGATTTCTTTTTTAATACTTATGGATTATGTTGCTTCAAACTTTTCAAAAATGTTGTCACACTCGTATTAAATTTTCTAAAAATATGTAACTTTTGGAAATTTGATTAAATGTGAATTCGTATGGAGAAGTCTCACGATAGAATTTGAACTCGAAATGTTCAAATTTTGATTAAAGATGAAAAAATACTATTGCTTCGTCACTATTCATATTGATTGATTCAGACCAATTTGAAAAGGCTAGCAAGTAGGGGTGAGCATTCTATGATATGGTACGGTATTTAAAAATTCGATATTGTAATTTCAGTGTTTGATTCTTAAAAATACTATATCATTATTATATTATATCAATTCAGTATGATTCGGTATTTTGATGTTCGAATTTTAGTATTAGCGGTATGATAATCGGTAATCATAATTTGTTCAACTTCGACTATATATACATAATAGAGTATTATTATTTTGACTTTTCAAAAGCATGTCTCAATTGTATCGTAACTACACATTACACATGTAGAAATATATATTCTAAAGGAAGTATAAACAACTCCTTATGTTAATCAATTACACAAAATAGACATTACAATCAAGATAAAATAGATACACACATACGCACACACATATATACACACTTCGGTATGGTATTTAATTGTTCGGTATGCCATTTATAAATATCGAATACCATATCATATATCAACAAAATTTAAAATGTATATCATATACCATATTAAATACCATAATACCAAAATCACGATATCAAAAATTTTGATTCGGTATACACCATACTATGTCCACCACTACTAGCAAGTACTAATGGATTTCCTTTGCTATTTTGAACTTAATGTCAAGTTAAAATGATGAAACAAATGGAGTAGTTTCTACCCTATTTGTGATTATATTGCTTGGACTCTTTAAAAATGACAATTGATATGCGTCAAATCCTTCAAAAATAGTGCATTTTTAAAGGACATGATACGAATTTGACATTAATTTTGAAGAGTCCAAGGTCTTCAAAAATAGTGCATTTTTGAGGGACACCATATGAATTTGACATCAATTTTGAAGAGTCCGAGCAACATAGATTCGCTTAATATAACTTTTCCGATA
The DNA here is from genome assembly GCA_030864225.1 of Capsicum baccatum var. pendulum. Lineage (NCBI taxonomy): Eukaryota > Viridiplantae > Streptophyta > Magnoliopsida > Solanales > Solanaceae > Capsicum > Capsicum baccatum. The sequence continues at coordinate 22,746,858 of CM061552.1, read as the reverse complement.
AGGAGATACTATAATTAAACCTCTTTTTCCAAACTCGATCCAGCCTATGTAATTAGTTTGAGAATAACCAATATGGGTTGTGGTGTAGTGGTGAGACTACTCCATTCTTAATCAAAGATCTCGGATTCAAATTCTGGGTATGGAAAAAATCTTGTTGGGAGCGTCACCCCCAGAATGAGCCTGAGCGATCTGAAATAATCGGAGCTCCAATGCAAGTATCAAACACCGCGTAGAAAACAAACAAACAAAAAAAATATAGTTTTGAGAATATGTTTTGATCACGTTAATATGTTTACTTTACGTCTTACTTTTGTTTTCGAAAAATATTTTATTCATGTCAGAGATTTATTATAAGTAAATAAAAAATATTAAAAAAAAACTTTTGGTATGATTTTTTTTTGTGTGTGTCTAATAGGTAAAAAAAAAAAAAAAAAAGAGCTTACTACCAAAATATTGAGGTATACGTAGAATGATTTTTATTTAAGAATTTTTAAACATGTAAATAAGTTAAAAGTGATCTTAGCATTTCCAAAATATTCAAAAAAAATTTGTCTATTGTAGTTGGAATAAGTAAAAAAATTTAGTTCAAAATTCTACTGTTTAAGTTTATAATTCCAAAATAGTAAGACGTTAACTCTTTGATTCTTTTTATGTTAAATATGAATTGCCTCCCCTATGGATACATATTTTAATTAGAAAATTAGCTCTAATTTTGGTTTATTCAAATTATAAAGTAATTAAGCCGTTAACTGTTTGATTATTTTTATGTTAATATGAATTCTTTCCCCATATTTAAAATATGATTTTATATTGTAAGCACAATGTTTACTCTAATTATTGTTTCTTTCCAATTATAAAGTTCACATAATTTTTCTAACCTCCTTGATGTTAGATGATACAAAAAGATTAAAAGGGAACATAATTAGATAATACTTTAACCTATGATGTTTATTTGTTCGTATTTGACTTAGAACGTATATTAACAAGCAATAAATAAAATAAAAATTTATTATAACGTATATTAACAAGCAATAAATAAAATAAAAATTTACTATATTATTCTTAATTATTGTAAGTCATGTCACTCATTTGAAAGTGAGCTGGAAATAGAGTATAGTACTTTAGAAGGATATAACAAAAACATATTCATTATATTTTTATAAAGCGGAATTTGCGGGGAATAAAGTATATACAGTCCATATCATTACCCAGAAGTGAGGTAGAGAGGTTGTTTCTGATAGACCCCGGATTCAAGACAAAAAATAATCTAGAAAAAGACATAATAGAAAAACAAAAATAATAGGTAGTGACACAACAAAAGACAATAACAGAAATAAGATTACCAAAAAGTACTAATATTAATGTAATACCACGTATTAGACTTAGCTTAGTTTAGCTTCTAGTGCTTGCATAAGAGGCTTAAAGCCAAAAAATTTAACGAAGTATTGAGGACTTAGTCTTATTTTTAACCTCTTAATTTTGAGGATTTTTAAGTTGATCTTTCGGACTCCGAGACGATGGTTTTTGAGATAATTCATGATCAGGGGTGTAAGGAGCATGTCTCGGGGAAGTTTCAGAATTTTCGAATAAGGTTTGGGCTGTGTTTGAATTTCGATTCCAGCAGCTCAACGCGATTGCATCGCGTCGCGCCGAGTATAGAGATGGACTCATCATTGCGTCGCGCTAGGCGTCCAATCGGCATTCCAGTTACGGAATTAATCTCCTAGGGGGCAGTTAGGTCTTTTTCCATCACCCCAAGTCGTAAAAACACAAGATTAAACGTCTGTTAACGCATTATTTGCCCATTCTTCTATAATTTTCTCCCAAAGAAAACCCTAACCTCCTCCCAAGAACTTCAAAACTTCATTACTTTCTCTTCAAGATAAACAAGAATTTAAGATTCCTAATCCAAGAAGTTCAAGAAAGCTTTCAAGATCATCTCCAAGGCTTTCAAAGTCAAGTTTTCTACACCAAGTCAAGCCTATCAAGGTATGTGGGATTATGAACAAGGGTATCCTTTCACCCTTGTGTCCAAATTGCATGATTTTAAGATTCAAGTTACTTGTTTTGAAATAGGGTTCATACCCAAGTTTCTATATTCTTGAAGCACGTGATTATCATGAGATTTAAAGCTTTGAGTATATCAAGAATTTATGTTTATGTTTTAACTTATAAGAATTATATTATGAATGAGATTGCACTATCTTGATTTGATATTGTTGAAGTATTTCAAGATTGCTATTGAGCATGAAGTGTTGTTATGAATTACCATGATTTTTAAGCATGAATTTCAAGCCCTAAGTTTAAGTGTTGAGATTTCAAGAGAATTATATTCTTAAGTTCTTCTTTGATACGTTTCTACCAAGATTTAAAGAAAGAAGTGATCCTTTGATCCTAAGTCAAGACATGGAATCCACATTTGTTCATCTTGAGTCTGAATTAAAGCAAAGAGAAGCATAATTGATTTTCATTCTATAAACTCTTATGCTATTTTAAGGTGGATTTCCTAAACTATGAGCATATAAGTAATAAGGGAGTAGTATTTAGCATCGAGTTGGGTATGAGTCCAAGGTCACATGCCCCAGAACTACAAGCCAACGTAGGTTAAGCTTATTCTCAATATGAATGAAGTTAAAGATAGTGATCACTTAAGTTAAGGTTTTATTCCGATGGCAAGGGTAGAACAACTCTCCCCAACGTGGGTAAGATGTTGGACTCCATGATAGCTCGCATGGTTTATGTCGGTTAGAAGAACTCCCAAAAGAAAGAGTAAAAGAAAAGCTTTTAGAAACTAAGTGTTACGGCTCACAAAGTTATCTTTATGCTTCATTACTCATGGTTATGATATTACAACTTTTATTTTATTCAAGCCCAAGGTGAGTCATTTACACTTAGCATGCATTATTTGAAAGTTTATGTGCACATCGAGTTATTGTTTTACTTATGCATTCACCCCCACATGCTCAGTACGTTGTAGAAGTACTGATCCACTATAAGTCTATGTGCTGCATTGTTTCATAATGTAGGTTCTGGTGCTCAATTCCAGCAGCGTGATTGACTACGGGCATCTCCACCTACATCCCGACGCTTGGTGAGTCCTCATAGTTCGAGGACCCATTTTATCAGACTTTGATATTGATGAAGTATTTTAGTCATTTGATTTCAGTTGAGTTGGGTCAGTTGGGGCTTGTCCCAGTGGCTCTCTAGTTAGAAGTAGAGGCTTGTCCAACTGGTTTCTGTTTAAGATTTAAAAGTGTTTGTCCTTCAAGATTTTCAAGTTTAAGACTTTGAGTTAAGATATTAATTCAGTTTCAGTTAAGATTTCGTATGTTAAGTTTACTTTTGTTATGAGTTACAAAGTTGTTAGAAGACTTAAAGGGTTAGCTTGAGACTACTTGTAGTCATGAGCACCGTGTGACATCCAAGGTGTATTTCTGGGGCGTTACAACTAACAACAATCTATTTGAAACAATAAAACATCTCCAAAAATAAGACACTACAAACATAACTCTATGACTACCAGTACGGATAACAAAACAAAACAAAACAACCTACTAGCAAGTGCGCGCTCCCCTACCTACTAAACTTCTATCCTAAATCGCATCCAGGAACGGACCTACGTGGGTGCCAGGAGGTTCATCCGAACCCCTTCCGCAAAAAATTACCGTTATATATATTGTGTAGAAAATTTATATATCGGTCCATATATTAATTTTGAACCACCTAAATCAAAGTTATGAGACAGCTCAGTGGTACTGGGCTAGTGGGCTACGCTACTTAGGCCGCATGCCCCAGCCCCACTTCGCAGGTGTGATTCTCACCGGGATGCGAAGGTTGTCTAATTTTTGTATTTAATTCATTTTTTGAATCCCTTAAGAAATTTTTTTGAATGCGCCACTGATTGCATCCTCTACACCTATCTATCTAGGATCATATCATAATAATGAAGATAAATAAGATATAAAATATTAAATTATTCTTTGATTTTTAAGACGAAACAAATAAATATATACATTTATTTTAGTATATTATACAACTCTTATCTATGATAAACCTTAGCTATTATCCTTGCAGACGTTCCACAAAGATGTAATTATTTGTACTAAATTTATATGAAATTATGATGATTTTTTATTTTTATTTGTTTATTTTTTGACAAACCACGAGGGTTATACATTTATCTTTGGCATTGCACAATATATCTTTTCACCACAATTTCACAAAAATCTTTTCTAAATATATTTATAATAATGATGAGATTGAATATATTTTTGGAATAACCACATAACTTAGCAAATATAAATTCTTAATTACTCTATTTAGCCTAAATTTCAATTAATTATAATTCATAGTCCCCTTTTATCTATAAATTATCCCTAATTACAATTAATAGTCTTTCTCGTGTATTTTCTCTTTTTCTCTATTTTCTATTACTCTTTTTTTTTTTTTTCTTTTAGTTTTTTTCTTCATTTTTTTTTCCTTTTTTTTTTTCTTTTGTTTTCTCTTTCCTTTTTCTTTTTTCTTTTTTTCACTTCTTTTTCTTTTTTCCCTTTTCATTTTTTCTCCTTTTTTTTTTTTGTTTTTTTCTCTATTTCCTATTACTCTCCTTTTTTTTCTACTTCTTTTTCTCTTATTTTTTCTCCTTCATCTTTTTTGCTTTTCATTTTTTCTCCTTCTTTTTATTTGTGCGAACTAGCAAACACAAATACAAGTGCGAACTATAAAATACAAATACAAATACAAATGTGAACTATAACATACAAATACAAGTACGAACTATAAAATACAAATACAAATGTGAACTATAATATGCAGATACAAGTGTGAACTATAAAATACATATACAAATGCGCATACTATAACATACAAATACAAGTGTGAACTATAAAATTCAAATACAAATGTGAACTATAACATACAAATATAAGTGCGAACTATAAAATATAAATACAAATGCGAACTATCATTTGTATTTTTTAATTATTGAAAAGGAACGATTGATTTTCTTTCTAAGAATACTTGTTTGTATTTATTTATATGAGTTATATTTATTGATACAAATAAATACAATTCAAATTTTTATACAAATACATATTGTATTTGTATTTTGTAAAATCATCTGTTTCATTTGTTTGTAATTGTATTTGTATCAAGTGATATTTGTTTATTTACAAGTATGAATGATAATTTTGACATATAAATACAAAACGGTACATTTGTAACAAATGACACATTGCATATTTATGTATTTTAGAATCAAGAAAATACTATTAATGCATTTACTTGTTTGTATACAAATACAAATGATAAATTGTACATAATCACGGCTAAATACAATATGCAATCAACTTACAAATACAAATATAAAATAATTCTTTAAAAATAAAAAGACATCGACGAAAATAGAATACAAATACAATCTAAATATACAAACACAATAAAACCACAATATAAATATAATCCAATATAATATACAGTCAATTATAAAATACAAATACGAAACAGTCCTTTAAAATACAAGTGCAAATTATATAAAATATAAATGATGGTGCGAACTAATAAAAATACAAATACAAATACAGTTGTATCAATGAATACAAAAATATAAATGACGGTGTGACTACAAATACGATAAACAATTGTGGTATTTACGTTATCATCCATGACTTGTGCTCGAGTAGTCATACTTTTCAAAAATACAAAAATATAAAATAGAATAAAAAATAATAAAGAAAATAAGTACAAAAAAGAAAACAAAAAAAAATCAAAGAAGAAAGAGAAATAAAAGTTAGAGATAGAATAGAGAAAAAAAACAAAAAAAATAGAAAAATAGAAAAAAGAAGAAGAAAAAATGAGGAAAACACGAAAATGAAAAAATATATAAAAAAAAATGCTAGTGTGTTTTGCGAGACTAAATATATAGTGTATTTATATTTTTTATGAATACAAACCACTGAGTAAAAGTGAATACAACGGCTAAATAGGTAATGTATTTATATTTTATATGAATATAGACTATTGATAAAATTGAAGACGACGGGTGTAAACTAAATACAATGGCTATAAATGGTGATTATGTAAAGAATGACTATGGAAGGTGAGTTTTACAGCAAAGTATCGCTATTTCTGAAAGATCCCTTATATTTTTAATGTAATTTCAACATATGTGAATTTAGTGTTAAGAAAACGAAAAAAGCTCAAAAATATCCCTAAACTATCTGAAATAGCTCAAAAATGCCCCTCGTTAGATTTTTGGCTCAAAAATATCCCTCCGTTAAATATTTGACTAAAAAATACCCCTTCCTCTAACGAAATTTAGAAAAGGATCAAAAATACCCCTGAACTATCTGAAATGGATCAAAAATACTCCTCTATTAAATATTTGGCTCAAAAATATCCCTCCCCATTAACAAAGGGCATTTTTGAGCCAAAAATATAATGGTTCACCGTTAAGGGCAAAAATTTTATTTTTTGACGCTCCTGCATGTGAAAATTAAATGTAAAAAAAGAGATTATTTAGTGAATATATGTTTTTATTGGTAAATAATATAATACATGTGATTAATTTTACATTAAATAAGTTTGAAAAAAATCATTTCTAACTTTAAATTTAGATATTACAAGAACTTTGAAGAAGAGTCTTGGAAAGGGGTATTTCAGTCATTTCCTTATTTTATCCGAACTCATTATATACCCACTTAAAAAGGTAGCATAAAATTGGTATCACAGTTATGATGTAACTAATTTCAAGATTAGTAACAAGAATCTAAACTTTTAATCAAACCAACTTTACTAACAAAATCGCATCTCGCAAGGGCGATCTCTTTGATCGTGAACGCAATTGCGATTAAAGAAACTCGAAAGAATAGTCCCTTTAATTATCGATCGAAAGATCTCCTCAATTCTCTTGGCGAGGTCTGTTTGAACAATCCCGATGATTAAAGGGACTATTCTTTTCAGTTTCTTTAGTCGCCAGTGTGTTCATGACCAAAGACAATACTAACTTACCTACTCCAGCTCCTACCGGATCTAAGGGGGCCGATGTCCGATTTTTCGACCCATTACTCATTCCTTCCCGACTCGATAGAAATATACCTTTTATTGTCAAAAGACCTTTTTCCTCTTGATAAAGAGAGACTCCATTTCGAACTCGACAGAGTGAAAGGATTAATTCGATCATCGCTCTTGTGAGATGCTATTTTATTAGTAAAATTAGGATGGATAGAGTAGTCTGTCAAAGTTACATTAAAATTATTATTTCTTATCCCATTAATTAAACGAGCTGAAAGAAGAAAAAAAATGGAGTTGGTACAAAAAAATGTATAATGAATATGTGGAGAATTTGTCTCATGCAGGGGACAAAAACAAACTGCGGTAAGTCAAAGAAAGGCTATAATATATAATTATTTGAGGCTATCAAATAATTAAAATGAAGAAATATTTTTTTTGTCGTTTCAATCGTATTTGATTGCTTTTTCATATTTGTATTTATGTGGCACGACATTTCTTGAACATGTGATCTAGGACCCCCATCTAAGAAAATCACAAAATAATGTCACAAGACACACCCCCATGATTTGAAATCTTATAATTTATAATAAATATTGTAATTAATTCAATTTCATTCATGTAAGTAAATGAAGTCAAATTAATACTCTATTTTCTTGTGAATCAAGGGTGGTTTGCTAGTTAAGTCAAGAGGTAAGTTATTTATGTGTTGAATTTTGTATGAGTAATACTCTCTTTGTTTTAATTTTTTAAATCTATTTTTGACTCGAAATTAAGAAGGTAAAAAAATATTTTTAAATTTTATAATCATAAACTAAAGATTGCCTCGAAACTAAGAAGGTAGAAAAAACTTTTGGATCTTATAATCATAAATTAAAAATGAACTCGAAACTAAGAAGGTAGAAAAGACTTTGGATCTTCTAATCATAAACTAAAGATATGCATAAGTACCAAAATGTCTTTTAGCCTCGTGAATCTTAAAAATGTCAGATAAAAAGTAGAAATTAAATGATTTGTTAAGAAAGAAAGTATCATGTTCAGAGACGGAGATAGAATTTTTGCTTAGGAGGTTTAAAATTTGGAAAAAAAAAATCATCAAAGGGGGCTCAACATCTACAATATATACCTAAAAATTATTTTAATCATATATTAATAATATAATTTTCCATCGAAGAGGGTTCGTCCGAACCCCCGCTAGCTCTGCCTCTGATCATGTTTGTAGTATTCTTGTGCAATGTATAAAATTCAACACCGATATGGTGTTTGGTTTGCAGTTTAAAAATCCAAATAACTAATACATGTATAAATTATGAGAAATTCTGTATGATAATGTAGAATAGAAGATGAAATAAATAATATAAAAATTATCGTATAACAAATTCATATCTACAATCTATATCTATATCTATATCTATAATATATTAAAAGTGTGAAGACCCTTAGAAAAGTGATTTGAACTTTTTGTCCTTCATTAAAACTCCTTTAGACAAAACTGTCTTTTCATTATTTTATTTAATTATTTTTTATATTAACTAGACTCCTAAAATATATGGGACTCCTAAAATATATGAAAGGAGAATCAATCAATATTTTGCTTTGTACTAATCAATTAGAAAATACTCCTAAAATTGGATAGAAAAATACTCTTAAAATAGGACACTATTAAGGAAATACTTCTACAAATATTGAGATGCACGTTGAACTAGAAAAAAAATCGATTTACTTATTGAAAAAATATGACTGATGTTCATCTAACTTGATTTGATTGCATATCTAAATTGATGGATGTTTAATTTTCTAACCCTCAACTTCTTCACTGTTTTTGTTAACATAATGGAATTCAACATGTGTATATATATATATATATATATATATATATATATATATATATATATATATATATATATATATATATATATATATATTTAATATATTAAAATTGTGAAGCCCCTTAGAAAAATGATTTGAACTTTTTGTCCTTCATTAAAAGATCCTTCTTTAGACAAAACTGTCTTTTCGCTATTTTTTAATTTATTATTTAATTATTTTTATTATATTAACTAGACTCCTAAAATATATGGAAGGAAAATCAATTAATATTTTTCTTTGTAGTAATCAATTAGAAAAATACTCCTAAAATAGGACTATACTAAGAAAATACTTCTATAAATATTGAGATGCACGATAAACTAGAGAAGAAATCGATTTACTTAAGCTTTGTGGTCACTATTGTATTATTTTGTTGTAGTTTACAGGTCGTAGATAAATTTACAGGTGGTAGACGAATGTCGGTTGGCTTTGAAGAACTTTTTTAGGTAAATGTTAGGTTTAATTGTATTATTTTTATATCTCTGTTTTAACAATTTTTTTGTGTAAAGGTAAAGTTTAATTGTATTATTTTGATATCTCTATTATCGTATTGTTTTGTTATAGTTTATAGGTGGTAGATTAGTGTCAGACGGCTTTGAGAAAATTTGTGTAAAGATTAGATTTAATTATATTGTTTAAATGTATCTATCATCGTATTATTTTGTTGCAGTTTACAGGTGGTAGATGAATGTCGATCGACTTTGACAAATTTTTTTGATAAATATTAGGTTTAATTAAATAAATTCTCCAAAAGATGTTGAATTTAATTATTGTATTCATCTTTATTATTTAAACAAATATCCTATTTAGTATAATGTTTTAACTCAATAAAGTGAGGTACACGCGCGAGTCACCTTAACTAGTATTATTAAAACATGTGTAACTCTAACCAGCTACTTAAACCACTTAACAACTTGCATTATCAAACAATAATTTTGGGTGTTATAGTTTGGAAATAGGTGGATCAAATAGTTAGTGGGGTTAGTAGTATGAAGGATGATAATATTGGGATGTCCAACATAGAAAATGACATAAAACTAATACCTCACTACTTTAAAACACCCAACATGATGGGTGTGTGTGTGTGTTTGCCATAAACAAAAAATAAATAAATTAATAAATAATTCCAAAGGGTGATACAATTTTCTTTAGGCAACCAAACACTTAATAAGTTATAAGAGTCAAACTAAATGAGACACTAAAAACTTAAAGAAACACATATTCTGCTTCATGTCTCATATAAGATGACATTGTTACTATTTTGAGAGTTAAATAAAAACTTTGATTATGACTTTTATAGTTCAGCTTTTGTGCAGGTTGTGCAAATCTGTAATAGTTCAAAGAAATTAAAAATTTTAAATATCTACTAGGTAGCTAAAATGTTCAAAGAACTCAAAGATTCAGCTTACCGAAAACATAACCTTAGATAGGAAGATGTGAACAAAAAATTAAATTAGAAAATTAGTAGATAGAAGTACGTGCATATTAGTGGTAAGATTGCATTGTCTGATTGTCCTTACTAGTAGTCGTTAGACTATTGTTGTAGTTTCTTGTTCTTCAATTTTTGTTAGCATCTATGGTTTCATGTAGCTCGATGACAGTACTATTATTTTGTTGTGATGATGTTCTGCTACAATCTGTCCGTGTTGGATTACTACCTATTGTCTCTTGTACTTCCATTATACTTCCATTACATCTTTTTCTAGACCAGTTTTGTCTTTGAGGAGAAGGTCTATCGAGAATGGCATCTCTACTTACAGTTGGAGGTAGAGGAAAGATCCACGTACATTTTACCTTCCCCAAATCCCACTTTACGGGACTACACAAGGTATGTCGCTATCGTCTCTAAACAGTAAAAACTATGAAAAGAAACTGAAAGACACACAGGAAAAGATTATAATAGCCTCCTTGAAAACAAGCAACGTACAAAAAGGCAAATTCAACATCAGAATTTGGAAAAAATGACAATGACCAAGATCAAGTCGAATAGTCAACATATAAAAGGGCAGCACGGCGCACTAAAGCTGAGGCTATGCGCGTAGTCAGGGGTATGAATTTGACATAAGTGAAGTAACTGTAACAAGGTGCCACGCTAGTAGTAGCCCATACAAACATGAGAAACAAAGTTTGATGAATACCAAAATAGGAAACTATTTGGATGGAAGGGTCGACGCAATCTTTAATGACGATACCTGCTCCGCTCTCGGTCACGGTCACGGCCACGGCCATATTCTCTGTCTCGATCATAGTCGTAGGAGCGGTCTCTATCTCTTCCCCTATCCCTCTCTCGGCTTCTGCTTCGATGCCTAGCTCTCTCCCTATCATCATAATCTCTTGATCTTTCTCTGCTTCTTTCCTTTCTATCTCGCTCAGCCACACCTGCAAAATTAAAGGGGGCTCGTTCAGGAACACTTTGGTCTTCGACCCATTATGGAAACATTCAAGGCTCAGGACTATAGCGGGTCATCAATCCGGAAAACTGGGTGATTAGGATCAATCCAAGCAGTCATTTAGATCTTAGCTGAAATGTGTCTACTAGCGGAAAAAGTTTGATCTACTAGACATTGCGTTTCAACAGAAATTACACAAGATGCATAGAACCGTAAATCCTGCATTATGGGCAACACATACAACCAAAACTATTGTCCTTACCTAATTCCTCAGCTTCCCATCCAGCACGTCCTACTCCAGGGGGGAGGCTCTGTGCTGCTTCTGTTCGCTGTGTTTTAGCACGAAACTTCTTCTTCAGATTTCCAAACTCGTCATACATTTCACCATCATCCTGTAATTGAGATAAAGTTTCACCAGAAAATCAGAAGCAGAATGATAACCAGGATAAGCTATAGAGCTCGTAAACTACAGCAGTTCTTATCTTACTTCTTCAGTCTCTTTTCTTCGACGTCTAGTTTCCTCTATTTCTTCTTCATCGAGTTCTTTATAACCTCCAGCACGTCCTCCTCTGACGATTACAATAAAAGCAGATCATAGTTAATACCTAAGAGAAGCACTATAAAATGACATCAATTTTAAAACTGCATTCAATCATTCAGCATATATATAAATTTTCATATCAGAACATGAGTTTTAGAAGTTACATATACACATTTACTAACCATAAAAAGCAACGATAAATTATATAAAAGTGTCAGTCTCTCTCTCTCTCTCTCTCTCTCTCTCTCTCTCTCTCTCTGTGTCCTGTAACACAGCTATACTAGTCTTGATAAGCACGTTCCATATACAAGATCCCAAATAAGGAACTTTTCCTTGGATAACATTCCTGTAGCACATTAGTCTAAATCACCAGTAGCTCGAACACCACGGACATCAACATAAAGTTGAGGCCACCTAGCATCAGATCTTGTGCACCTCTGTTCCTTTTCCGGTTGCAAGGAATGCAACATTTTTTTAAATTATAGCTAGGAGTGCAACAATATCCTTATTGTTGCAGAACAAGGAAAATGGTGAGAGGCAGGGCTTCACAAAACCAAGCAGCACTTCCTTATATGAAAAAAGAAGGTAACAGGAAAATACAGCAGCACTTCATAGAAATCTAAATGAGCATTAAATTTTGCATCCTGTGATTCATACCTCACACCACCCTCATTGTGCCCAGGCTTGTTGGTGTTGCATATGTTACACTTGTTCCTCTTAGCCCAGTTAATGTTGGCACACCTGAAAAATAGGTCAAAGACAAATTTTAATGTCAACCTATCAAAAAGGAGAAACATAATACATGTCAATCAATAACAATAGAACAATTCATTCCAAGCTAGTTGTAATGATATTGGACACTATCAAACTAATGCTCAATTCAGAAAAACAAGTATGATTCTAATGGTCATGTTGTTACCTTTCTCAACATAAAAGGGAGTCCAAAACATAGACAACCCCTCTAACTTGCCCCCAATTTTTGTTTTGGCAATCCATCTCAACCCCATTCCATTTTAACCCCCCAACTTCATTCCCTATGCATCATTTAAACAGAGACTGCTGACTTGTCAAATTGGTGAAATTCCTTACCTGGTAGGCGCATGAGAGTTGATTTTACACTCATTTAAATCCCCAACCACCTTCCCAATTATATCAAGTGCACACAAAGCATGTGTGCACCAGTATCTCACTAGGTATCTACTGCCTTCCACCAGCACGGGCACCATGTAACTGTCCACCAAGATTTAGCGAGTAATCACCTATCACTTTTTGTAATGCTCAGATTTGAACCCTGATCTCCGATGGCTTTCCACTTCATCAATCACTAGGTCAACACCCAATTGGGGATGTCTTTTCATGTTCCAAGGCTATAAGGTGTTAAATCATCAAAAGCAAAGCAATTATTTCCATACAATATAGAGTTAAAAGGGAAAACAAAAACAAAATAGAATCACTTGGTTTGTTTGATCTCGAACAAGACACATTTTCTATTAGCTAGCTTTAGTATTTTTAAGCTCATACTTGAATCTTTTTAAAATACAAAGAAATACTTGGAGACTACAAGTCACTTTAAGCAACTAGGCCAAACCAAAATATAAACACGGAGGTAACAATTCCTAAGCTTCTCGGATGGGTTTTGTCTCTTCAATCTGAAAGGTTTTGGTAATAAACTCAGGGAAAAAACTGCACCGACCCGTACACCCCTGAAAACAAAAGAATGACACCAAAACCAAATCCCTGACTACAACTCCAGCTATGACTTTTATAGAGCTCATTATGCGACAAATCATAAGCTAGGGCAGGTATCCAACTTCCCAGTACGGCCAGTGTAGCTGTTGAAGGTTTTCGTAAGTCACTTATCTCAAAAAGAGTAGTACAATAAAGACCAATTGTTTCTAACAGTCTTCTGTTTCTAACTAGCAAGTCTTGATGGGAGAATACAAAATCTAAACAAAAAACTTACCAAACACCTGAAGATTTAACAAACTTCAAGATTAGTGCAATGGAGGGAATGCAAGGTCTATTATGCTCGAACATTTTTTTTAGTTATTTTTTGATAAGGTATATGGGGAGAATATGCTCAGACAGTTTATGGGCGAAATTTATATCATCATTCAATAAAATAAGTGGCAAAATGAAAATGAAGATTCTTACATTGGACAAGACCAATCATTTGGACCAAAGAGACCTGGAGGACCTCCAACTGCACGAGCAGGAGCTCCTGGGTCCTGGCTACCCCGTCCTCTACCACGACCAGAAGCTCCAGCCCCACCGCCACCAGCACCAGCAGGTCGAGCAGTTCCACAACGGTTGCAAACTCCACGAAATGCAAAGTTTACATTAGAGCAACTGTTATCAACATAAATTACAAAAACTGTAAGCACAAGAACATGCTGGACTACTCCAGGTACAAACAATTGAAAAAAGATATAGTAGAGCACGAAAGAGCTGCTCACCAATGATCATATCACAGACCTTGTATTGGGACACAACCAGTCACCATCTTGTTGCCATGCCTTTGCAGAAGCATCTCCCCTGCCCCTACCTCTTCCGCCACCTCCATCTATATCGTTGGCGCCTTCATCCAGGGCACCCATACCACTGCCCAGAATGGGCTCACTAACTTGATTCCCTGTAACATAGGAAGCCTCGTCCCTCTTAGACTCAGCAATGAATACACCAATTGTAGACCCATGAAAATCCTTGTTATTGAACCATTCAACAGCAGCTAATGCAGCATGAGGGTCTTCATATGTGACTGTAGCATCGCCTTTGGGCTCATTTGTAATTTTATCACGGTACAACCATATCTTAGCCCTACCGCTTCGTTTGTCTTTCTACAACATGAAGCAAGACAATCCCTTAGAATACCCAAAAAACACAAAAAAGAAAGCTCGCTCAAAGGAGTAGAAGGGAGAAGAGCATATAACAAACGCACTCAAACATAATTTGAAGTACCTGTTCACAACCATACCTTTAGCACCCCTATCGTGCCAAAATATTCAGCAAGCATGTCTTCATCTGTACCATGGGGCAAGTTACAGACATACACGGAACCATTTAATGGAGATCCTTTCCCTGAATAGCTTGCCATTTATGCTCCAATTTCATGAAATCTAAAGAAACAATAGAAACCCCAAGAACTGCATAAAGTAACAACCTAGTATTAGTTCTGCTACAGTTTTCCTGCCCTTAAGAGTACGTGCAAGTCAAACGACCAAACCAACACAAATCAAGGTACAACTGAAAATAAAATGACGTAAGGTAGGGCGTCGGGTCGGAATTAGGACGAAGACCAATTTTAGGGGGGTGGGACAAGAACACAAATGCCACTTGGTGGAAATTTCCAAAAGAGCTGATATCTAGTGAATGCCTTCTTACTGTAATCTTGTGTTAACATTCAGAAGAGATCGAAGAACTTATGGTCCTTTATGAGCACAGGATTTCATATACATTACTTTCTAGGAACATTCCCAATTTGAGAATATTGCTAGGGACCTTCACATGTAGATGCCTCTTATTTCTTTGCAACAGGTTGAGAAAATTATCAAGAACTGTGATATATAAATCAATCAATCTATACCTCCATCCCAAACTAGTATTGGCTAGTATTGACGAGAACACAAGTGCCACTTGGTGGAAATTTCCAAAAGAGCTGATATCTAGTGAATGCTTTCTTACTGTTATCTTGTATTTACATTAAGAAAAGATCTAAGAACTTGCCGTACCCGAGTAGTATCCTTCAAAAATACACTATTTTTGGAGGATCCAAGACGCACCCCTAGACATTTTGAAGAGTCCGAGAAACATAGCAGGATTTCATGTCAATGGGCTAAAAGCATGTTAATATACAGTACTTTCTAGGAGTATTCCAAATTTAAAAATATTGCTAGGGACCTTCACATGTAGATGCCTTTTATTTCTTTGCACCAGGTTGAGAACAACAACAACAAATCCAGTATATTCCCACATAGTGGGGTCTGGGAGGGTAAAATGTACGCAGTCCATACCACTACCTCCGAAGAAGTAGAGAGGCTGTTTCCGATAGACCCCGGCTCAAGACAAAGGACCATATACAAAAACGTCGAAAGTGAGCAACTGCACCAGGTTGAGAAAATTATCGAAAATTATACCTTCATCCCAAACTAGTATTGTATATATGATCTTCCATATTTCTCCAACTCAACCTTTTTTTCATAAATAATTGCACTAAGTCAGTGCCACAAAACCTATAGATTAAGACATTGAGCAAATCCTCTATTGCAGCTAGGATAGCATCTTCATCATGTTCAATAATCGGGTTGCACTAAAAAGCTAGAAAAAAAATATACATCTTTCAAGCCATATAGTCCACCAAATGCCTTGAGGAATGGCATTCAAGTATTTCAAGGCATTGTTGTTACTTTATTTGTGAAATTTACCTTACCTTATTATCAAAAAGTAGCTGAAAACCCACAAGATAATAAAAATATATAATGTTTACCACTTCAAAATGGAAAATTAGGGTTTCAATTTCATGTAAAGAGGGAACTTACAAATCGTTTCGCCGGAGATACTGACGAGATCCGCCGGAGTTGACCAAAGAGAGAGAACAAATTTCGCCGCCGACGGGGAGATTTGTGGTGTGCGGAGGGGGTGGGGGGGGGGGGGGGGGGTGTAGGTGTAGAATTGGGAGTAATATGAAGTTCGGGGGTAGAAATGAATAGACAAATAGGTGGGTTGGGTTTGAGTTTGGGCCATTCGACCCGTTAAAGAGGAATTTGGGCCTTGACTTAGCCAATTTTAGGATCCTAGGAAGGTATAGCCAAAAGTTTTCTTTTTTGACAAACAACATAAATTCCGACTGTTTGGAGCTTAACTACTGAAAATTCAGATATTTTACATAATTAATAAAAATATCAATTTTAAATTTATCGAGATACATAATTAGCTTCAAATACATCCAACGAAGATACATAATTAGCTCTCGAAACATTTTTTCTGATGTTGAATCTATTGAGATACATGAGAGGATTGAGTGGTAGGTGAAAAATAAGTCTTAGAGGCCGTTTGGCCATAGAAATTATTCAATTTTTCGGAAAAAAATTTCACTTTATAAGATTTGTGGTGTTTGGCCATAGATATTCCAAAATTATTTTCTGAAAAGTGAAAACAATTTTTTTGTTGTTAACTTTTTTTCAATTCCAATATCAACTTTTATTATTATTACATATAACCTCTATTTTTTTTAATATTACACAGAGCCCTTATTAACTGCACATATCCACCGCCAACAACCATAAAAAAATGTCAACTACTATCGTACTTTTCTTTCACTGTAAAAGTCTTCAAAATTGAAGACGACTTGAATATCAATTTACTTCTTCAACTATTTCTTTTTACTTTCGGCTATAAAAATCTACAAAATTGAAGGTACTTTCAACTCCAACTTTTTTTGGCTTAAATTTGGAGATTTTGAAGAAAGTTTCTACTTTCCTCAAAACAATAAAGTTGAGGGTACTTCTTTCGGCTCAATTTTGAGATTCCTTCACATTTTTCTTCTTTCCTCAAAATTTGAAGGAACTTTCAATCGGTTATTCTTATTGTCAACACCAACAACTTGTGGCAACATATTTGACGGTACTCTTTTCTGCTTGATTTGTCATCGAATTTTAGATTTACTATTTATAGATTGAAATTTTTCTGTGTTTGGCTATGTGTTGATTATTTTTTCAGTTGCTTTTCAATTATGTGATTTTCAGTTTTTTGTTCAATCAACTTCTATCAGCTTGTTATAACTAATGATGTTAGGATTATTTTTTAACAAAGTTTTGTAATGCGAATAAACCTTGAAGCTGATTTTGGAATATCAGACGAAAACTCTGTGACAGCACCTCCATTGATTAACAGGGTAACATATAAATACTAACTCATTTTATGATGTTCAACTTATATAAGTCGTGTTTTCAGTTATATGCTGTTTGAAAATGAAGATTTTTATGTGTTTGATTATTTTGTTGTTGTTATACAATAGAAACATAAAAGAATGAGCGAACCACGTGGTTCAAACGCCGACAAATGAATAGATGATGATACATTTATTCTGATCCCTATCCTACATGATGATGCAAGGAATTACAAATTTAATGGTTCTACCATTAATGCTCCACATTGGAGAGAAATTATAGATGAGTTTTAATGCAAATACGGAAAGAAAGATATTTTTGATGAACAACAAATCAAGTCCAAACACAACAGACTATGGACCGATTGACACAAAAAATTTCAAGGAGTTACTTTTAAGTTGCTCTGGATATGGTTGGGATCCTATCACTAACATAGTTACTTGTCCATCTGATATTTGGGCGGCGCATTTATCGATTAGTTAGCTAGATGAGTTAAATTATGTATGTTCTATTTATGTACATTGAACTAATATTTTCTTTTCAATATTGCAAAACAAAAGAAAGAAAAAAATGTAAAGTTAAGAAAGTTCAGATACAAGGGGCTTGAACACTTTGAGTTGTTGCAATAGATATTTGGAAAATCATTTGCCACAAAAAAATACGTGGTTTATAGTACTGCGCCTGATTCCCCACAAAGCTCAAATGAACCTACTAGAGTGGATAAAAAGCCTTTTTCTTGTGATGAAGATCCTGATGGTATTGGGCCTATGCATGTCACAAGTAGTGGTACTGGGACTGAAAAGCATACTATGACTGATCCATCTATGACAACCGATGGTGGCACATCTATACGTCGTAAAAAGAGTTGTGTGACAATATGCATGAATCTCTTGAGGAACACTTGAAGTGAAAAAGAGAGTGAGCTGAAGCAAAGAAAAAAAAAGTAGGAACAGGCGCAAGCGGCAAAAAATTTTGAGATAGGATTCTACTCAGAGCAAATTGTCATTTCTCAATTATAATATATAATGGATAAATTTGACATCGAGAAAAAGTAATTTTCTCTAGTTGTGCCTTACTTGCGTGACCCCAACTTTAGGAAGATGTTTGTCCATATGGCTGAAAAATAGCAAATTCAATTGATTAAAGGCTTAAAACAAATTTGAGAAACTAGTGATTGTAATTGTTTGTGTTGTAGTCTATTGCGTGAAACTCTAACTTTTTATGGACATAATGATTATCTATGTGTATCAATTTTCTATACAAAATTCACTTAAGTGCTCGATTGGTAGTAATATATCTATCTGATATTGAGTTTTATTTGATATTGTGTTCCTATAAACTATCTATTAGGTTGTATGGTCCAATACTATTATATTAATATTGTGTTCTTTCACTATTTGTAGGTTGTTTGTAAGTGTTCAGTGAAAGAAATGAGCATATCCAGCAATGACATCAAATCTGACAACGATATTGCAAATTGTATCTTATGCATTGTAGTTTGTGATCAGTGTGAACAGATTTCTCAAGAACATATATTATTATCTCACACACCGCAACATACATCTAGGCCCAGTATGACATGGGCTATTGATCTTCTTCATGGGCATCGCATGCGTATGTATAACACTAACGTTTCTATCCTGAAATATTTTATCGGCTAATCAACATGATATAATAAAATAACTTATTACCAACCAGCGAACGAACGTCATGTATTTTAGAGAAGTCTGTAGCTATTTTTCTTACTATTATTATATGTAACGATAGTCAACGGTCGACAAGTGAATATTTTTAATATTTTCTCAGGATAATTAACTGGCACGTTAGAAGAGTCGCTAAAGCAACTGGTCAATTGGCACCAATAATTATATGTCCAAAAAATATGCCTAGTATACATTCAAAGATTCGATAGAGTAGCTGTTTTTGGCCTTACTTTAAGGTAAAATTTAATTCTCCTTTTTGAAGGAGTTATCATGTTTGTTTAGCTTTAACAGTTTTATGATCATGTTTGATAAGATTGTGTTGGTGCAATTTATGGGACATATGTACAAGTGAAGGTGCAAAAGATAAGCAACAAGCATATCGTAATCGTAAGGGATTCACTTCACAAAATATCTTATGTGCATGTGATTTTGATATGCGGTTCACTTTTATTGCAACTGGATGAGAAGGTGCTACACATGATAGTAGAGTACTTGAGAATGCGATTATTGATCCCGAGGAAAAATTTCCTTTTTCACCTCATGGTATATATTATGATGGATAAATCTTACGTCGTTATCTTCAACATAACTTGAAGTACATTAATTTTATTTAATTTATTATGATAGATAAATATTACGTTGTTGATGCTGGTATGCAGAACACGAAAGGATTTTTAGCCTAAAAATGGCAAAGAGTTGTTCAATTATAGACATTCATCTCTACGTAATGTGATTGAGAGACCATTTGGAGCATGGAAAAGTAGATTTAGAATATTACGACAAGACATGAACAATTATAATATAAAAATGCAAGTTAGGATTGAAATTGCTTGTACCGTCTTGCACAACTTTTTACGAAAACATCAAAGCAGTGATGAAATATTTACAAATTATGAAGATGATGATATAGTTGTTGACGAAGCCAGTGAACAACTGACTCGGATAACCAATGTTGCTTCGTCTTCTCGCGCAACTAATAGAGAAATGTATTTTCGACGAGACGAAATTTTTCACACAATGTGGGAGGATTATATTAAAAAGTAACTTAAAGAGTGCTAGATGAATTTTCTCATGAAGTTCTTTAACTGTTATCTCCTAATGTGTGATCTCCTAATTAAAGAGTAACAACTGCCTTTTGATGGTTACTTCCCACCTTTTTTATAATTAACTCTTTTTATGAACCTATTTGAGCGGGCACAGAGTTAAAGAAATGAATGAGTAGTTATTGTTTCATTATATGAGAAAAAATAGTTGTTGTTTCATTATATGGTGGGGAAAACATATGCATGTTGCTTAATGCCGTAGTATTTTTTTTCAATGGTTGCCAATATTCTTGTGACTTGATATCTCAACAGGAAGAGACATTAGGATTTCTTAGCTTCAACATAGTCATGAGTCTTGACAGGTGGGATTTTTTCTTAAACTTCTGCTTCCTTTTCTTTTCAATGTTTTGATGCCAATTGGGGGAGGGTTCTGAATAGAGAATTCATTAGCTGGAGTGCTTTTTAGAATCTCTAGTTAAGCAATCTGATAGTATTAAGCAATGATTATATATTATAGTGTTTGGAGATTTTGTATGTCTACTTGGTTGAGATGTTTCAGATATGGCTATATAGCTTGTGCTATTGGTATGGTAGAATTTTTCATTATTTCGGAAGGAATTAATACACCAACCTTCCACTTTAATCTGCAAGATAGAAGGGATTTCGTTGTATCAGCTTTCACTTGTAAACTATTTGCATCTTTCCCCCTAAATTGAAGATTCTTATTCTGACTCTTTGTACTGTTTACTGGTGAAGGTTTTATGCAACTCTCATCCCGTTGAGTTTGCTTCGTACTTCCATTACTATCATTTTTTAATATTTGATCAACGACCTGATTAGGGATTCTTGAAACACCTCTTTCGTGAATTTTTTACCCGTTAAGGTATGTGTAATATTAAGCTTCATAAAGTCCTTGAACGATATCATGGTTCTTTTATAAATATCCTACTGGCTGAGTGTATTGATTTCTGTCTGCAGAAGTTTATTTGATGTTACATCTTTGTGTCATGCAAGATATGAATTTGATTACATATTTGATTGGACCACCCAAAGTACCATCAGGCAAAAACAAATAAACCACAACATTGGGTATCTTTCTTAGCTTGTTCTATTTACTGGATTTATTTTAGCTACGATTAATCGCTTCTCATCTCAATGATATGTTATATTTTAGCTTGTACTTTTATTCTCGTTCTTTAAATAATTATGTGTGTTTCAACGGGCTCGATAGTGTGGATTGTTAGTTAAGGCGAGCTTCATGAGTTGTTTTCTTATCAAATATTTTGATCTTTACTGTGATTGTGCAACAAGTTGTTGGTGAAAGCAACCGGGCAATTCCAATAGATGTTTAAAAGCGTCAATGTTGATAACTAGAACTCAAAAATTTTCTTTTCCTATGTATGAAGAGAACTATGTAGTACTTTAAATAGCAAAAGATGTACTCTTTTGTGAGTTGTAACTATGGTTTGATCCGTTGGATTTTACCAGCACAAAATGATTTTCTTTATTCTGGATTGGGTGTTTATACTCCAGCAGTATAATTTATGCAGACCTGCAGATAAATTAAGATAAGACTTGAGATAGAAGTATGCTAGTAGAAAACATACTTCCATTTTGTTTTGAATATCATGTTAATTTCTATTGCTATAATAAGGTTAATCGGCTAAACTGTTCCGTCTACAGTCTCTACAGGTAATAATGGACCTTATGTTGCTGAAGCGAGTGATCTCATAAGACCAAATCCTTCCAGTCCTGGAATTCATATGCAGTTTTAAGTCACCAACAAACAGGAATTTAACTTCTGCCAATCTTGAGAGAAATATGAGTGGTATTTCCACGGATCTTTTCATAGCCTTGATTTAGATAAAGCATTCTTCGTGTTGAGCACTAGTTGTTTACTACGTTTCATTATTAGTCTTATTCATATTAGTTGTTTACTACGTTTCATTATTCAGATCCTTTCTTCAGGATAAGACCAAGTTGGGGCTTATGTGCCACCAAATTGGGCGGCTCATCGTTATTCTATGATTACAAGCTTGTACGGATGACTATGGTGGCTAATCATGGCCGGCTGCAAATTCAAGAGTTCAAGAGGGGGGTGTAGCAGCTGAAAATGAAAGCAGATGGCAGTCGTTTGTATTTCTACGGGAGAGCTCGGATTAGATATTTTTCCTAAGATGACTATAAACAAATTAGTCCATCCTTGCATTAAGATAAGGATGATTCATGTCTACTGAAAAATAAAGCGCTAGAGACATCTTAAGTCTCATTTTCCATATAAAATATCTCATATGTGATTGTCAAAAATTGTACAGTTCTTTTTGTACATACAATGGTGGTTATTTCCTTCACTTGCTTTTTACTAGCAAAGTAAAATTGGTTGCATGTGTTGTATAATCTTTATTGCTTAATATTGTGGTAAGCCAATGATTTGTTGCGAATATGTTGATAATGGGATTGGATTTAGTACAACAATGAAATTTTTGAAAAGTTTGAAAATATGATATCTCTATGAATGAAAATGCCTCCTGTGTTCGCATCAGAAGGATTTCGAAGTTATGATGTACAGATTGATTTATGAATTTTTCTTTTGCGACCTTCTATCCCACTCTTACATTAAGGTCTTGTTGCTCTTTTGAATCTTGTTGTCATCTGGTCAATAGGTGAACTTGTCACCAGGTAATTTCTTGAGAGTTTGCTTGAGATAGTCTGATAGATGAGCTCGTCACAAGGTAATTTCTTGAGACATTAAAGCCATTTGCTCGTATTTGAATCTTCATCTTCAGATTTACTGATTGAAACTTTAGCAATGCCTTAATCAATTGAAAAATAAAATTTAAATCAATAGATAAATTAGTTAGGCAATGTTGATAGTTTTTAAAAGTTTGGGGCATAAAATTAAATTTTTAAAAGATTTTTCAAAAGTCTAAAAACATCTTTTAAAAACACATGGTCAAACACAACTCCAACTCCAACTTTAATTTTTTTTTAGTTTTTATGGTCAAACGCCTACTTAAAATTAAAAAGGTGACAACTTTGATCAGCTAAGCTCAATACTTTAATTAATTTTTAATTAAATTAATTTGGGTGTGAAGTGTAATTTTTAATCTTTAAAAAAGAATTCTCTCCCATTTCAAATTTTAAAATTAAAAAAAAATTCCCTACTTTATCTTATCAATCTTTTTTTTTCTTTCCTCCTCTTTCTCTCTCCAGATTTTCCTCTCTTTTCATATTTTTTCTTCTTTCTCTTTGTCATTTTTTCTCACAATCCTCGACACTAAGATGTTCGCCTTTTTTTATTGAGTTAGATATTTTCGTTCTTCTCTTTCCCTTTTTTTTTTAATTTTACAAGATTATTTTCTTTTAATTTTGAGAATTTCAAAAAAAAATATTTTTAAAATGATTGAAAAAATTATGCAGAAAATCAAGCAACAACGATTGTTGTTTCAATAGTTGTGGTAGTTGCTACATCAACTGGAGTAGTTACTAGTTGCTACAGCAACTAGGTAATTGCTACAACAACTGTGTAGTTGCTTCAGCAACTCAGTAGTTGCTGCAATAACTCAGTAGTTGTTGTAGCAACTATTATAATTATTGTGTTGCAGCAATTGTTGTAGTTATTATAGAAACTACGACAGTTGATGCAATAATTATTGTAGTTGCTACAACAACTGTGGCAATTATTGCAACAATTGCGACAGTTGCTTGCTTTTGTGACAAAAGGTGTGGTGGAGAAACCGACGAAGAAGGAGATGATAGTTATGACGGAGGGGCAGGTGATAGCGTTGGTGATGGTGGTGGATAAAGAGGAATATGTGATTGTGTAAGAGGAGGGAGTGGTGGATATGGATGAAGAAGAGGAGGTGTTGATGGTAAATGAGAGAAGTTGGTGCTGGTGGTGGCAACGACGATAGGAGGGTTGTAGAGGGTGGGGTGGGGTAGAAAAAATAGGGTCTTTTTTTAAATAATAAAATTAAAGAATTTTAAAATTAGGGTCATTAACACTAATCTTAAAATTGTCACCTCTACTCAAAAATTATTACTTGTGTCACCCTTTTTAAGTTTTGAAACATTTTTGTCACCCTTAAATATATAACACATCCAACGAATTTACATTTTTTTAATTTATAAAGATACATAATTAGCTCTCTCTCTATTTTTTTCGATTTTGGGTCTGTCTCTCCCACATGCACCAAATTAAAAAAAATCTATGTATAATAAAACTTCTCACTTATTCTTTAACCCACTAGCCACAACCGCACACATTATATACGCTACATTTACATATACATATATATATATATATATATATATATATATATATTCACACACAATATATTTTTCTTTAAAATATAAGTACCACGTAAATCTCTATAAACTAAGAGATATACTCATCTAAAATATCAAAATAAATTTTAAAATTTACCGAGGTGTTACAGTAACATTCGGCACGACTTCCTCACAAAGACTTTTGATTATCAAAAGATCTCCAATTATGTGTAAATCCCAAAAGGATAGAGATATTTCTCCAACCAAGGTAAGCAATGTATTCGTAACAGGATACCAAGCTTTACAGAAGGCTTGTAAGATGTTTGTATTATGGTCATAAGTAAAGAGTGAACCATATACGACATAGTAAATCTTTGCATCCTTTAAAGTTTGGCAGCTCCTACTAAGAACATCTTCAGCCCATTCCCAATATCCAGGAATATAGTGAAACTTGCCACTAAGCTGAAAAGTTTCACCCCACCTATCCTCTCCATTTATGATTTGTCGTCTCAAGCATGGCAAAGTATTAGCAATATTTTTTATATGGTGATTGAAAGAGCAACGTACCTATGTCTTAGGCGGACAACTATGGAATTCAAGAGTCCATTGGTCCAAATCAGGTATATTTTTTTAAGGTGGCCACAAAGCAACATATTGTCTAGCCAATGGCATACCAATGAGTAGATTTGTCTTCACCTCGCTGTCCTTGTGATATGATATTATAAGATATCGCGGATCGGAGGAAGAAGATGTTGAATCTCTAGAGTAAACCATGATTCAAACTGGAAAAGAAGAACAATATTTCATCAACAATTATTCGATAGTCCAATAATCATGAATTATGAACTCTAAATTCAAATATGATCAACTTTAGTTAAGTATTGAACATATAAAGTTGTCAACTTAGATAGTGTGATGCCTTTAGTTCAGACAATGTAAAGTGGTTGCCTCAAATAATGTAAGGTCTTTGGCTTAAACCGTGTAAAAGTCTTAGCCTCAGACCATGTAAAGTCTCTGCCTTAGACGGTGTGAATTCTTTGGCTCGAACAAGGCAACATTTAGGCTCACATTGTGTAAAATTTTTGTCTTAAACAACATAAAGTCTTTGACTCAGACGGTGTAAAAGTCTTCGCTGCAGATTATGTAAAGTCTTTGCCTTAGATGGTGTATAGTCTTTGGCTTAAATAAGGCGACACTTATAATACTTTATGCACAAATATTCTATATTTTTAAAGCCTCAAAATTATGATGTTAAAGCAAAGAAAAAAAAGATTGCTAAAGTAACAAAAGTAGTATTTTTTTTGGGTTAGTTTTCTTTTTTTTTTAAAATATCATTGAAAAGTCAAAGAACCAAAAAAAAGGGAAAAACGAAAAGCGGCTAAAAAGTCAAAATAAAAAATAAGAGGGCTACTTTTGATTGTAAAAAATAATTATTGAAAAGTAAAAAAAAAAAAAAAAAGGTTGCTTGAGTGACACCTTTTTCATTTTCTACAAAAGTACTGGTTGATGTTTTTTTATACAGTCAAAGAATAAAAGCAAGTGGCCAGAAAAAAAAATTACTTGATAAATGTGGATGTTTCTCTGAAATGCTCCACAACTAAGTCGAAAAAATTTATGAGAACTCAATATAATAGGCTGCTAGTTATAGAGGAGGCAGAGAAAATATTAGTCTCCTAATATAACATAGATTCAATGTTAATATGTAACACTCCAACTTAGAAAGGAGTCTCACATCGGCAAAACACAAGAGAGATGTTGGGTATATAAGTAAGAAAGTTTTACTCCCGAGTGACACGTTTTAAAGTCGTACGGGCCTGGGCCCAAAGCGGACAATATCCCTAGTGGGTTGGGACGTGATAGGGGTATCTCGGGCCTGTGTGGTTCGGGATGCCCGTCGCGGCTAGGGCCTCAGGTCGGGTTGTGACAGAATGGTATCAAAGCCGCTCCTGTGTCGTCCCTGTCGATGTGGGCCAGAGTTCAAACTGAGTGCAGGCAAATCCCGGTAAGGCGGGGCAAACCTCAGCCCTGAGTGTAGGCAAATCTCATTCGGTGGGGCAAACCTCAGCGAGGACGCTGAGTCCATAAGGGGGGTTGTATGTAACACCCCAACTTAGGAAGGAGTCCCACATCGGTAAAACACAAGAGGGATGTTGGGTATATAAGTAAGAAAGTCTTACTCCCTAGTGACACGTTTTAAAGTTGTGCGGTCCTGGGCCCAAGGCGGACAATATCACTAGTGGGTTGGGACGTGACAGGGGTATCTCGGGCCTGTGTGGTTTGGGATGTCAGTCGCGACCAGGGTCTTGGGTCGGGTCGTGATATGATAAAACCAAATATGCTTGAAATAAGGACAAAAATATTTCCTTTCCTATCAAAAGTCTCATTAAGTTTATCAAAAACTTTAAAGATAATGATCCAAAAATGTGGACCCCACTTTACAAGCAACAAATCAATATTTCACTGCTAGTGCAATTCTAGTCCCACGTGAAAATGTTAACATGAGCATTTTCTTTCTTCCTCCATCTCATTTTATGTGACATATTTTGATCAGATACGAAATTCAGAAAATAAAGAAAGACTTGGTGATATTTACTAAATTGTTCTTTATTAATAAAATGTACTACTGCTATTTTTAATTAAGTGGGATCTCGTGAATGTGGGAGCCAAGTTAGAAGTTTCTTGAATCCAAAGAAACAAGTATTTACTACGTACAAGACAACCAGAAAAAAATATTGTTGTCTTAATTGTACTTCAAGTCTAGTTCATCGACTTTTTAAAAAAATTGAATTTGACAAGTCTTGAAGTATGAGACATTTGTGAGTATTGAAATTTTATTAAATTCATAGGGGACTATATTTGGACTAAAATAGTCCAAATAATATGACTAATATGATTGGGTTGATCATTTAATCTCAAAGGGTAAAATTCAGAAGTAGCATACTTAAGAGCCTAATTACTAGTTTTATAGCAACAATTTCATAATTATATTTTATAGCAACTTATATTTTGTATTTTTTAAAAATGTTGTTGTAAAAATAAATCTATAAAAAAGTTACTGCACTTAATTAACTGAAATTAGTTGAGCTATATATGGTATAATTACCAATCAAGTAAATATGTTGATTCCTTTTCCATTTAAAACTCTTAAAAAACGTGACATCCGTTATAACTTCATAATTCAAAATTCAGTTTTTCACCATTAACGGCTGCATCTTTTCTTAGCAATTTCGTCTAAACCAACCCTGTGTTGTGAATCAAATTGAACTGATTCTTCTTCAAAATCAACAGCAATTGCAAAACGAAGCAATTATTCGATTGAATAAAATTCAATTGTTGATTCATCTGTTATATTTGTTTGAATTCAACTATCAGTTGAAAATTCGACCATTACTACTGTTGAAGGTACATAATCATTATTGTTATTCAGTTCATTTTTTTTAACCATTACTGATGTACCTATTAAGTTTTGGTTGGCGTCGTTAATTTGTATGTGAAAAAATTATAAAACAAATTCGAGTAAAAATCAAGGCAGCAGTAAAATTGGAATTCAAGTATCTGTTGTAACTTTCATCTTTAAAGTTGTTTCAATGGGAAAAAAATCAGTATTCGACTCTATTTTTTAGGATCGTTTGTTGTTATTTTGATTGTTTTAACAATAGAACAATTGTAAACAACTTGCGAATTGAAGTACATTTAATTTTTTTTTTGAAATACTAGATAAATGAATGATTGAATGTATCTGTTGAATTTGATGATATTCTATGAACCCACATAAAAGTATTAAATATCTTCTCCATATGTATTTTTGATGTGCTTAATTGTAACACTGCATATGTATTTTTTAATATTGTTAATGGTAACACTACATATGTATTTTTGTTTTTGTTGTCGAAATTTTATAATATAAATGTATATTTGAAAAGATATTTTAGTTTAAGCTAATGTTGTGTATATGTTTTTTAAATTGAGATGTTGGTTGTGTATCTTTGTTTGCACTTAAATCTGAAAAGTACGTGTTATAAGAAGTGATATTTGACAAATATGTATGTAACATATCAAATTACAAATTAGGTATGCTCCAGATGTATTTTTTGATATGCTTAATGTTAACACTGCATATGTATTTTTTATGTGATTTAAGGTAACACTACATATGTATTTTTGTTTTTCTTGTCGGAATTTGAGAGTATAAGTGTATATATGATAATATATTTCGTGCCTGTTTTACTTCCGTTTGATTAAGTAGTTTCTGTATTTTGTATTTTAAATTAAACAAATATTGTTTAACTGTATTTTTTAAATGGAGATGTTGGCTGTGTAACTTTGTCTGCACTTAAAGTTGTAGAGTGTGTGTTAAAATAAGTGATAACTGACAAATATGTATATTTGTTTATTTATTGTTTAAATCAAGTAGAAATGGGAAGCATACCAATCCTTGTGAAGCACTCTGGTCGATGGACGTACGAAAAGAACTTCGAAGAATATGTCACTAATGCTATACTGTTGAGCACATCAACAACATTCATTGAGCTGCACGATGTTTTGGCATCTCACTTAAGTGTGGATTTAACCATCAAACGTATTCTAGTGGAATATCAAATCACTCCTAATGCAGGGCAGATAGAAATACATAACGATATGGGTTTAAAGGTGTTTATATTGCAGAAAAAGTTGATACAAGACATGAATTGTCTTCCTTTATATGTAAGCATTTTGGATAAAGTTGTAGGGAGCAACTTGGGAAGTTCATCTATATATGTTGCTGAAAGAGGAATCAACTGTAACAACTTGAAAACAGTGAGAAATTCAACAAATGAAGGAGCTTTGGTGGTTTGTGAAAATATAGAAGCATTAGATGTTTTTGAGATGGATCCTGTCGAGGAGATTATCTCAGACCCACATCACAAGCATGTTGAGGAAGACCAGGTTTACTTGAGAAAAAGAATTTTAAAGTCAGTTATGAAGGACTATTCAATTAGGGAGAAGTTTCAAATGCGCAGTAAAAGGTCAAGTAAGAAAACGTACGTACATTCTATACCTCTCAGATCTTGTTTAATATTAGTTTGGATATGTATTTTAAATGTAATAAATTATGTTGCGTGCAGGTATACATTGTTTTGCAAATCAAGAAACTGCGAGTTTTTAATGCGTGCACCAGGAATGGGAGAAACTGGAATGTTTAGAATAAGAGAATTCAGACCTCAACATACATGCCCGGTGAAGGACAAGATCTATCCAAAGGTGCATGTAACTAGTATGTTGATAGCTGGTATGGTTAAACGAAAATTCAAAAACCACAAACGAAAATACAGTGCGACGGAAATAAAAAATGACATGAAGGAAGATTTTGGTATGGATTTGACATACACTTTATGTTGGAGAGACAAGGAAAGAGCGTTAGAAGAGTTGAGGGGTAAGCCATCAACATCTTATGGTAAACTGCCATCATACTTATATGTGCTGAATACTACCTATCCAGAGTCACATATAAGAATGAAGAAGACAGATGATAATGTGTTCTTGTATGTATTTATTGCTCTACATGCATTCATTAAAGGATTCGATCATTGTAGACCAGTCGTAGTTGTTGATGCTAGTCATCTGAGAAGAATGTATACTGGGGGCATTTGTAACAGCATGTATAACGGACGGAGCAGGTTAGTATCATTTACTTAGTATAACTGATTGTATTTTTTTTTTCTTTCTGCTGTTGACTTGAAAAATACATATATCCAATTCATATATACATATGTGTATATAATTAGATATATGTTCAAAGTTTTCTGAATGAAACATGTAAAATTGATTATGTTTGATAGTGAAGTTCATGTAAATTTTATTATATATAATTGATACTATTTCTGATAGATAAAATATACATTTTAATTGACCTATATTGTAATAAATACATATGCAGTTCCTAACTGTATTTAAATCGACCTGCGCAAATTTTTTTATATGTGCAGATTATATATTTTGTTTGGCATATGGTGTGCTTGATTCTAAAAGTGATGAATTATGTATACAGGTCATATATTTCCTTTGGCATATGGTGTGCTTGATTCTGAAAATGATGCATCATGGACGTGGTTCTTCGAGAATCTAAAGGAAGCGTATGGAGTAAGAGAAAACATGTGTGTTGTGTCTGATAGGAATCCAAGCATCATAAAGGCAGTTGGTGATGTGTACGAATATGTTTCACATTATGCATGTATGTGGCATCTATGGGAAAATGTAAAAAAACTTTACAGAAAGTCACACGATGCATTGTCGGAGATCTTTTACACAATGGCCAAATCATATTCAAAGTCAAAATTCCATATGTTAATGGAAAAAGTTAAGGCAGCTGATATTAGGGTGAAGATATATTTGGAATTGGCGGGTTACGAAAAGTGGGCTAGGTCGTATGCAACAGTTCACCGAGGATGGACTTTGACTTCAAACATTGCGGAGTCAATAAATGGAGTGATTGTATCAACTAGAGAACTGTATGACTTTCTTGAGGAAGTTCGATTACTGTTTGCAAAATGGAATTGTGCAAATAGGCAGGAGGCTTCATATACCTTCACAACACTCATTGGAAAGTTTAATGACATACTCAGTGAGAACGAGGCTTTGTGTACCCGTATGACGGTATGCAGTTGTAAATAAATGAAAAGATATAAAACATAAAAAATATGAACATTTAAAATACATAATATGTATTTTGCAGATGTATTTTGTTGTATTGAAAGTTATTAACAACTGCATATGTATTTGGCTGCTCTGTAAAAATGTACTCTGCATATGTATTTTTATTACATAAGTATTTTTTTTAAAAAATGTTGGTGTGCTTACAACATATAATGGAATATTGAATTCATCTTTTTGCATCACTGTATTTAATTTTTTATTTTTATGTCAGGTTGTACCAGCCACAGAATATGTGTATACGGTACACGACAAACAAAAGCACTTCACTGTTTGCATCAAAGAAAAGAAGTGCTCATGTAATGCTTTTCAAATAGATGAGATACCATGTGCACATGCTTGTGCGGTGTTGGAGAAAAAGAATTTTGAGAAGGGGTCATACTGTTCTAATTTGTTTAAACCAAAAACTGTTTTGAAGACATATGATGTTCCAATATATCCGTTGCCACACAGCGATGACTGGATAATTTCAGAGAGCACACTTGGTGAAATAGTACTGCCTCCAAAATACAAAAGAGCTCCAAGAAGACTTGCAAAGAAGAATCATGAAAAATCAGGCCGGGATATGTTTGGAAAGAAGAATATCAACTCATGCGGTGGTTGTGGGGCTAAGGGTCACAATAGACGCTCTTGTAGGAAATATCACAAATGATACATTTCTTCGTCTGTATTATTTCTTAAATCTTTTTTTTTCATTTTTTATAATGATGAACTAATTCAGTTTAGTTAATGAATTTATGAATCATTTGACAAATGAAGATAGTAATATCTGAATAATGGAATTATATATGTTTCAAAATTTGTACATTACATATGTATTTTCAAGCAGCAGCTCATATGTATTTTTGACATTGTAAATATATATTAGTTTAAAGGTGGTAACTTTGATTAACCAAACAAGTATATGATTCATAATTGTTCAAAGGTTTAAATAATATATGTGACATATAAATGTATGTTTGAATTGCATAATGTTATTACTGCATATATATTTATACTGTAAAAAATACATTTGATGTATAATCCATATGTATTTTTAAAAAAAAAAAATATAATCATTGCATATGTGTTTTGTAACTATAATCAAACCTATAGCAGCATAAAAAAGTCAAATTTATCTTTAATTCAAATTCTCTTGTATAATAATTTTAAATGAACACATATCAAAATTAAATATTAGGTTTGGTCAATATGTATTTTCCAAAAGCTTTATATTAACATGAAATATGTATTTTTTTGGAAAATATTTATAATGTATAATCCATATGTATTTTATAGCAAAATATCAACACTGCATATATATTTTGTAAATAATTGCATTAAAATGTCAAATTACATTTTAATTCAAATCCTAATTTATAAATATAGTTAATGAAAATATAGTAAAAATGCATATTAATTATGTTGCAGTTGTATTTTTTAAATGTTTGATTTTAACATTTCATATATATTTTTTTGCTGAAAAGCAATTGATTTATACTGCATATGTATTTTTAAGCATGATATGAAAACTACATATGTATTTTTTTTAACTAAATATCTTTAAAGAACAACAATAACATACTAAAATACATATTAGGAATGGTCCATATGTATTTTTACAATATTTAATTTTAACACGGTATATGTATTTTTAGTGTAAATAAAATTGGTTTATACGATATATGAATTTTTAAAGATAATATAAAAACTATGCAAGTATTTTTAACAAAATCTCACAGTAAAAGGTAGAACTCCATGAAATATGAACAAATTCAAAACATAAAAATTAGTCTGTACAATCAAAACCTACATCCATAAACTAGTTTCTAAAGTACAAAAAGTCTAAAATCAATCAACCAGCATACATCAACAACTTCAGTGACACTAGTTATTCTACTCGACCTTGCAGGCCTCACGGGTGATTCGACATCACTAATGGTATTTGCTTCTTGTTTTCGGATCCATAATCCCACAAAAGTGCATCATATCTTGTACGGAGTGCATTGATGTCGAACTTAGTCGCAATAACTTTGTGACCATAAGAAAGGCACTCTGCATACATAACCATAAAGACACCACAATCCCTACAGAAAAAAAAAACAAATTTGATTAAATAGTGAAATATAGTTTATACAAAGATACAATTTTGGTATATGTAATTTCAAAACTTACAAGCCTCCATTCGGTTGTTGAGGCAAGTCATCTTCAAATAAAACATCAAACATATCTGAGGATTCTTTGTCTTTCTATCTTGGATGGTTTTGAAGATCAATTCCTTTCTTAACATAGAAATGACAAGCTTGAAGACACAATGAAATAATCTTTGCTATTTTCTCGATCTCAGCAAGAACAGCCGCATAATGACCACTGAATTCATATGAATCATATAAGAATATAAACCTCTCTGAAAATGATAAAACCGTGAGAACCCAGTGATGTTTTTCCTTTATATTGACAGGAATAAAAATGTCTCCCACTGTATGCCATGGCACTGCAGCATGCATACGGAACCCATTGATGTATTCAATAAGATGGTGCTCCTGTACTCCATCTTTAATATTTTGATGATCCATAGAATATACATCATTCAAAGATCTAATTACGTTCATAAAGTTGCAGTCAACTGTACTGTATTTGTATGATTTGTTTGGCTCATTTTTGTATGAACTGTGCGGCCCATACTTCGACTTCTTCCTCAAGTAGTATAAGCAGACATCAATATGCTGCATTAGTGAATACGACAAACTTTAGAGCATTCAAAAAAATTGTATTCTAAATATTACAGTGTATGCAAGTAAAAAATACATATGCATTTTTTTATATTAATGTAGATGACTTGTGTATCAAAAATTGCATTCTTAAAGTTCAGTTATATGCAGATAATGTTATCTAATAGTATATGCAACAGTATTTGATGTATTATACTATATCATACTTTGAATTCTTAAAAATACATACATGTTAAACCATATGTATTTCAATGTAACCTAATATGTATTTTTAATTATTGCTACAGACTAAATGAAAAAAAATTTAAAACAATATACTAACCGAGTCTGTACATGTCTGATCTGCAAATTTCATCGTATAGAACCAGTTTTTGTCTTCAACAGTCTCAACACCAAAATGCATCTTTGAAATTTCTGATTTTCCCCTCTTGTAATGATCCACTTTTCCTTTCCTAGGTATTTTAAGGAATTGAAAAACATTAAAACATGTATTGATACAAAAAAATAATTTGTCGCAATTCAAAAGAACTACTTCTTAGCAGTAGTTTTTAATAGGTCGGCAGAAATCCAGTCCTTGAAGTTCTTGACAATCTTTGTATCTATTATCCCATCAATCGGGTGATATAAAAATGGATGTTTCTGGGGGAATATGCGTATTATCCCTGCTGAGCTCCCTATGTAATTATAGAATATAAAAACTTAATAAATACAAACGTATTTGCAAGACATATTACATAAAAAATAATATATATCTTATTGTACTTACCAGCAGTTGGACCAATTTTTTCAGTGTATGGCGATTCCTTGAATTTTGATGGTCACCTAATCCTTAACTTTGGTCTGGGAGTTTTTACTTCACGATTAGCGGATGGATGAATGATGATGCCTTTTTGATTGTACACATTCAAGCTAGGTAGAAACTCATTCGGAATTGTGTTTTGTGAATCAGGCCATAATTGTTCATCCCTCTGTTCACATTGGTTACTTCTTGTGTATTACGAGGTGTGCTAACTTGCTCCTCGGTAGCAAGTTCTACCTCTGAATCAGTGATTCCTCTGTTCATCTAACAAAAAGATTGAAAAAAGAATATTACATTTTTTCCCATCAAATTGAACCTAAATAAACTCAAAATATATAATAGTAAGATACATACTTGATCATGATCTTCAATAACAGTTTCAAAAGTTTTTGCATCCAAAATTTCATGATGAGATTCTTCTTGACGGTTTGCCGATGGATGTATGATGATGCTCTGTATTTGATACGCATTTAGGCTAGGTAACATCTCATCAGGGATTATGAATTGCGAATCAGACAAAATTGTTTCATCAATTTTCTCATCACTGGTTTGCAAAAAAAATAAAAGAAAAAATTTAATTTTCCTCTGACTTATTACATGACATGAATAAAAAGTTAACATCACTATACATACTTGACAATCATGTTGAACAACCTTCTCCGAATGTAAGTAATCCAAATTTATACTTCGGAGAAGCTCATCAAGGATTAATTGTTGAGAATCAATTTCAACATTTATTTTTTCAGAATGCAAATCAGTGCACCCCTTGAAAACAAGTATAAAAATCAAAACAACAAACAAACATGTACTTGTATCTGTTTATATATGTGAATTCAAATGAATATATATATGAAACTTAATTATTTACCTTTTTACCAAGCAAATTTGCCTTCAATTTCTGATGAACCTCTGAACTTAATCGTTGTGGTGATCTTTAGGTACCAACATAATCCATATTCTGGAGGTCAGGATCTTTATCTGCATATTGTTGCTACAAATACATATACAAATTAAAATAACCTATTAAAACTTGAGTCAAATTTAATATTTTTTTTTATGAAACTGAATATACATATTTATATATAACATCAAACTCAAAAATACATATTATAGAACATAACAAAATAATCACCCAGTGTTAAAATTCATACGCAGTGTTAAGAAATACATATGAATAAAACTAAAAATACATATGCAGTGTTAAAAAATACATATGAATAAAACTAAAAATACATATGCAGTGTTAAAAAATACATATGAATAAAACTAAAAACACAGTGTGTCACATGTTATAATGTTTTTAATGAACTAAACAATATTTACTGTTATGTGAGCATCCTAAAAATATATATATACACTACATGTGATGTAAAAAATAATTGTATTTATTGAAAAATGCATATATATTTAAGAAAAAAATACATAAAGTATCAACAACACATAAACAAATAATACTTGTATATCATACTAAGTCAATCTTCAATTCTATTCTAAATTTGACAGTTCTATTAACCTCAACTATATTTTGAATATAAAATTTAAAAGTACAAGTAAATATGTATTTGGAACTTTCATATTTACTTTTGTACCGTCAGAAATATTCTCTGAAGATTGAACAACATCAAGACTGAAATGTTGTCAAGATTGCTCTAACCCTCCCTCATCAACATTTGGTTTATCAGCTTCTATATCTACAATCTGCTCCTGAAAAATTTGTGTCCAATAACATAACGAATTATTTTATAAAATATGTTGTATTTGAATAAGGCAGTCCAATAAGTATATATATTCAAATCAACTAAGATTTTCAAAGAAAAAATTTACCTTGCTTTGAGCGAATGCTTTCTTCAACTTTTTGAAAAATTTTCTCATTAGTCCACGAATTTCTTTAAACTCGTGACGAACCTGTTTTGATAAAAAATCTATATACAATTTTTTTTTCATGTAAAATAAAATATTTGTCAAAAAAAAATTACCTCATCGTGGAATGCATCAAAATCTTTCATAAAAATAAAGGTTTCTTTCTCAACATGACTCTCAGACTTTGACACGACTACTTCCTCTACATGAATATCTGGCTTTGAGTGTACCTGAGGAAAAATAATCCGAGCTGTTTGCTTTCCTTTCTTCGTTTTTAAAGAAGATGCCCGTCGTGTTGGAATTGGCTTGAAAACTGGTGTCTTCATTCCATCAACCTTTGCAGCACGAGGAGCTGGTGTCCTCGTTTGGGTATGCTCGTCGGAACTATCTACTTGCTTTTTCCTTAAAGGTTTCTTCGCTACTGGTGTTGAGGAATCAACCTTCTGTTTCTTCTTTGAATGTTCGTTGATCTTTCTTGGTGGTGGATCCTGAAAGTCGTCATCAGAATCAACAGAACATTCATGTTGTATTGCATTCTTCTGTGGTATTTGCAATTTTGACAGCTCCTTTTTCGTTGGCTCTATGTTCTTAAAGACAACCTAGAATAATAGGTAAATAATATATGTTAAAGAATCAGTTAAACAATTGTAAATGAAAATGTATATATGTATACTATAAAATACATATTAATACATATGTATTTAGTAACAACAAACCTTGCCATAATCATTGAACATAGCATTCATCAAAAACTCAAAGCGTGGACGAGGTGCAATCGTCTTCCAATTTAATAATCAGGGAATTTGATTATCAACCTTCGATGCAATCTTTGGTGGGACATTTGAACAACACTCGTAAAGCCACACTTGAATAGCCAGTGGCATTTCCTGAATCAAATAAAATTGACCACCAGCTTTCAACCGGTTGTTCAAACTTCTGGCCAAATCTTCAAAAGATAAAGAACCCCATGAAAAATCCTTATATCTTCCACTATCAACCAAATCGAAATGAAGACGGGGTATTACCACAGTTTCAACATTAGATAAGACAAATGAATGCAGGAAGTACAGGATTGTAAATTTCTCAGCATCCACATCATTGCTCTTCCTCCATACTCTCTCCGTGAATGCTAGATATAGTTGCCTTTTCTATATAATTTCTGCCCCATTTAAATACTTCTCAACCATCCTATTTGGTACACCCTCGTCAAAAATAAAGTCATATCTATTTGACACACAATTCAATCCAGTTATGATAGCAAATTTTCTGGGAGTAAAATTAAGAAAGGTCCCATTGGCACAAATCAAAATCCCAGAAGAAGAACTACCCTTCACTTCAAGCGTCATAACGCATCTGCACAACTGTGCTTGCACTACACATTGCTGCTTCTTCATAAAATAATCAAAAATATTTTTGTCGCAAAAGTTTTTAAACTGTTCCTTGTTTAAAATTGTGCGTATGCTTCCATAAATATCTTTGTTACTGTAAAAACACATGTGTGGTGCAAATCTTGAAAGTTTTTTGACAATGAATATTTCATCTCGAATCACCTATACAAAGAATCATATAACATGCAGCCAAAACATCAAGCAACCAATAAAAATCAAAATCATATAACAGGCATATGTATTTTTATCATATCAAAACTGCAATCAACACTAAAAAATACATATCAAATATACTAAAAATACATATAGTCAATAGACTGTTCTGGTATTTAAGCTAAAATTAACATGCATATGTATTTTTATCATATCAAAATTGCAACTAACACTGAAAAATACATATCATATGTACTAAAAATATATATATCCAACAGACTGATGTAGTATTTCAAGTAAAATTAACATGCATATGTATTTCTTACCATATCAAAACTGCAATCAGCACTGAAAAATACAAATCATATATGCTAAAAAATACATATAGCCAATATACTCTTCATGAGTAGTTAATACAACAATATATTTTCCCAATTATACTATCATCTTCACAAATCAACATTCAATCACAAAATATCATCATAACACCAAAATACATATTAACTACATCAAAAAAATACATATAACTTACAACTTTAACAACATCTTTACTTGGAGCAAAATACATTTTGCTCAAAAAATACATTTAGAACAAAAAAATACCTTTTCCTCGCTAACATCTTCAGAATCATCATCAAAAGAGATCTGAACATCCTCATCAACCTTAGTCAAACCTTCAATTTCTTTTGCTTTCCTTTTCTTCTCGATTTTTTTAAATTTTTTTCCTTCTGAGAAGGCGATTTCTTCAACGATTTTTTTTCAAAAAAATTTTTATCTTCAGCGGATCGTTGCGAAACTTCGACCTAATCTCCTCCGATTTCTCAAATTTCTTCGACTGTAAAGAATTTGAAATAACTCTTAACTACATCTTCTTGAGTTAACCCAAGACTAAAAGATGATCCACAATCATAGACCAAATTTGAATTACTTATACCACTATTTGTTCGTGATTTTGGTGTTTGTTCAGCCATTAAAATAAAAAACCTTAAATTCTAATTTTGAGATATACTAGAGTTTGCTAATTCTGAAATTTACCAAAAAAAAAAAATGCTAACATGCAATAGCTAAATTAAGAGTTACCTGAAATAGATGAAGATAATCTTTACTGATGATGCTAAAATCGTGCAAAGTGAAAAAAAATGGGAGCGGGAAGATATACTTTAGGGCGAAAAAAACGGCAAAAAATCTTTCAAAATAATGAAAGAGAAAGTTAATGGCGTGAAAAGAGGAAAAACTTACAGTTACTTCTCCAAGTGGGTAAAAAGTAGGGATCACATAAAATAATGCTATGAATGTTACAAAATGTAATTTAATAAAATTTTTGTTATTTTTTTGTAATTTCATGCTTAAGTTTGATACTTTATGTATTTTTTCCAATCTCAAATACATTGGGCTAATTTAATTGAAAAATGAGTCCATATTTATTAACCCAAGACCCAAATGGGTGCTAGCCCAGCTTAAAAGTCCTAGCCCTTGTCTCTAGTTAAATGAAGTGACAATCCATGTTAAATGAATTTAATCACTAAAAGCATGACATGTGTCAATATTATGTGACAATGCAAGTTAAATGAAGTGAACCACTAAAAGCATGACATGTGTCGATATTATGTGGCAATCCAAGTTAAATGAAATGAGCCACTAAAATCATGTCACGTGTGCAGATGACATGTTCTAGCCAATCAAATTAGAGCTTTTCACCAAAAGAATGTGATTAGTCAATTTCAAATCAACCAATCAAATCACACAATTGTCTTGCCCCTCCAACTACAAATAGGGGTCCTCATAACTCACAGAGGGAAGATTTTTAGAAATAAGAAGCACGAAGAGAGCTCGTGGATCAAAAATCATAATTTCTCTACAAGTTATAAGTTTCAAGCAATCAAGCTCAAGATCAAGAACGAAGAAAATTTTGTTCAAGATCAAGTTACTTGTTCACATTCATCCTTCATGGCAATCATCCAAGTGTTTGTGACGAATTCATTTCCAAATTCAAGTCCGAAGACAAAAATTCACGATCAAGTTACTCAAGCCGGCAAAGATTCAAGATCAAGCTACTCAAGCCCTTAAATCCAAATCAAGTTCTAGTCCAAGTTCATATTACTTTGAAGAATCAGAGGATTATCATAGAGATTGTAACATTTACTACATTTCAAAATCAAATATTATATTTTGTTACTTCAATTTTTCTGTCTCGATTATTATTTTTCCTAACTCAGAAAATTTATCGGCTGCACACCCATGTCCCAAAATCTCCATTGTTATGGTCATTGGAGCTTTAAAAAAAATTGACTCTCTTGTCAAATTCTTCTCAACGAAATCAACCTTAAAAGATAAAATGTTTTCATTTGTGTTCTAATTTCTCAACGAAATCAACTTTAAAGACTTTAATTTCGTCTTAATTTGCTTAAATTTTTTAAAATCAAAAGTTATATTTTTGAAATCAAGTTATATTTTGTTATTAGATTTTAAGGGAGATGTTCAAACTTGAATTATATTTATAATGATTAGAAGAATTTCATAAACTAGTAATGTCAATATTTGTAATCAAGTATCAGATATTTATAAATAACAGAAGAATTGTCTTGATATTGAGAAGAATCTCAATATTTGTTATGTCAAATATCTAATATTTCCTTTTCTTTTCTTTCTTTTCAATGGTGGTAATTTGAGTATTTAGATTTTAATTTTGATTTGGATGAGTTTGATATTCATAAGCTAGTAAGTGGTAGTTTGACAACTACTTAGTCGCCTTACTGTGCAATTGGTAACAACGGCAAATGTGGGAGCAGGACAGCAGCTAGTAAGTGGTAGTTTGGCAACTACTTGGTCGCCTTACTATGCAATTGGTAACAACGGCAAATGTGGGAGCAGGACGGCAATGGTGAAGGAATTTCAACAGAACATGTGAAGAAGAAAAGAAGAAAAGAGATGAAGAAAAAGAAAAAAAATTATCTAAAAAAATATGACCAT
This sequence comes from Capsicum baccatum var. pendulum, assembly GCA_030864225.1. Lineage (NCBI taxonomy): Eukaryota > Viridiplantae > Streptophyta > Magnoliopsida > Solanales > Solanaceae > Capsicum > Capsicum baccatum. The sequence continues at coordinate 22,705,579 of CM061552.1, read as the reverse complement.
AGTTTCTTTTTAAAAAAAGATTAAAATTAATCTGACACGTGTCAAAATGTGATTGGCACGTCATTTACACATTTTTGTATAAATATATATTTATGTTATTTTTCCCTTTTTTTTTTTTTTTGTGAGTTTAAGAGTTCTGGAATTAACTTGGGAGATATAGGATTGAATTGAGTTTGTTGAAGTTAAACATCAGGCAATTTTACATATTGTTTGTGCAAGTGAATTTCAAATGTTCTTGTTTGAAGTCTGGTTTGGCAGTTTCAAACTTTAAACTCCTATGTCTAAAGTTTGAACGATGAAAGGATAATTTCAACCGTTAATTCCATAGAAACACACTAAATTACGATGAAATTATCAATTACATACCTAAATTATACAAGAGCTTCAGCTTTTCTTTTGATAGAGGCCCTAAAATCGACCATTGGTAGATTTCACCCAACAAACTTTGGGAAAATGTGTTTTGTCATTATTTCACTTTGGAGTAAAAATCCGTAAATAGCACTTTCTCAACCTCTGTAATTGAAAAATAATCATTGTTATGATATTTCAACCGAAAAGTTATTAATAGACACTATCTCTACATAAATAAATATGTCGTCAACATACCCAGCGGAAACAACCTCTCTACCTAGTAGGGGTAACGTCTGCATACACACAACCCTTCCTGTAGTTCAAGCATTGACACGAGTATAGAGAGCTCCCTTCATACGTAAATAAACAATGGCTTGTTGTTTGTTGAATCTTTGAACAGAACAGCAAGAACTCAACCTCTGTTATACCTTGATGAATCATGGACAGCCAAATGGCTGGTTCAGTATTCGCTCAGGCAGCAACTCAAGAGCAGAACACCTCTCCACTTCCAGAGGATCGACTTCTTCCAATATCTGTGTTTGCCTGCCAGTGTCATGCTCGAACAGTTGTCTGTAACGAGCTGTGCATTGTGATAAGAGAGCAAAACATGGAACCTGTTGGTCAACAATTGTTGCTCTCCTTTTGTCAACAATTGTTGCTCATATTTCAACAATTGTGGATGATGAAGACATTTTTAACTTTGTGTTTTCAACATCGGTGGCTGCATTCACACATGAAGACAAGACTTTTGAGGTCCAGATTTGGCTATAAAAGCCAATGCTACTTCATTTGCAAAGACACCCACACAACATTTCAATAGCCAATCTCTCCTTTATATTTTCTTCTTTCTCTACTTCTTGGTTGAGTATTTCTATACTCGTAGAGAATTTGTAAGGGGCTATTTTGTCTTGTTAGTCCCGAGAAAATATTTTGTACTCTCGTCAATATTAGTGGAATTTTTGGCTCTCTCGCCGGTGGTTTTTTACCTCTATTTAAAGAGGGTTTTTCCACCTAAAACCTTGGTGTCAATTTTACTGTTTTTATTAATTTCTCGGAATCTTTGGTTGAATTTATCACGCTTCCACACTCTGTAGCCCTACAAATTGGTATCAGAGCCACGATAATTCAACCGGGATTTTTTTTTATTAAAAATGTCGACGAAGTTCGATATTGAGAAATTTGATGGTAAAATTAGTTTTGCTATCTGGCGAGTCCAGATGCTGGCTGTTCTTACCCAGAATGGCCTAAAGAAAGTTCTTTTCGGCAAATCGGCGAAGCCAGCCACTACAACGGAGGAGCAGTGGGAAGAGACGGATGAAAAGGCGTTATCCACAATCCAATTATGCTTGTCCCGTGAGGTGCTACGCGAAGTCATCAATGAGAAAACTGCAGCCGGCATATGGAGTAAATTGAAGTCTCTGTACATGACCAAAAGTCTTGCAAATAAACTCCGGTTAAAGGAGCGACTTTTCACACTCCGTATGTCTGAAGGTACACCCATCCAATCTCATCTTGGTGAATTTAATTCCATCATAATTGATTTGGAAAATCTGGATGTCGAAATTGATGATGAGGATAAAGCCGTACTACTTATTGTTTCTTTGCCACCCTCATATAGACATTTCAAAGAAATTATGCTATATGGTAATAATGTTACCTTGAGCTTTGATGATGTCAAGTCTAACCTACTGTCCAAAGAAAAATTTGATACCCAAATTCATTCTGAAAGTTCGGGTGAGGGACTAGTAGTTAGAGGGAGAAACCACGAAGTAGGTGCTAGCGGTAAAAACCAATCCAAATTCAAAGGTAAAAACTCTAAGTATTGCCGTTATTGCAAGAAAAGAAATCATGAAATCTCTGAGTGCTACAAATTGAAAAATAAGCAAAACAGAGAAGATAAGGGTAAGCAACCCGAAAAATCTGCCGAAGCTAGTTTTGTAGAAACCGAATCTGATGGAGAGTGTTTTATTGCTTCTGGTACTGATCAAAGGTCAAAAAATGAGTGGGTTCTTGATTCTGGTTGTACAATTCATATGTCTCCTAATAGAGACTGGTTTACCACCTATGAATCTTTTAATGGTGGTCTTGTCTTAATGGGCAACGATGCTCAATGCAAAGTTGTCGGCAAAGGCACAATCAAAATCAAGACACATGATGGAGTCGTTAGAACTTTGACCAGTGTCAGACATGTCCCTGATTTGAAACGGAATCTCATTTCCCTAGGCACTCTTGAATCTCAAGGGTGTAGATACTCAGCTGAAGGTGGAGTTTTAAAAGTGTCCAAAGGAGCTCTTGTGTTACTAAAGGCAATTCGATCTGGTAGTTTGTATTTGCTTCAGGGTTCAACTGTTATAGGTTCTGCAGCCGTCGCCTCATCCAACAAAGACAACACGAAGTTGTGGCATTTGAGGTTGGGCCACATGAGTGAGAAGAGAATCCAAATTCTCAAAAAGAAAGGCTATCTTGGCAACCATTGTACCGGTAAGGTCGATTTCTGCGAGCATTGCATTTTTGGTAAGCAGAGAAAGGTTAGCTTTTCAAAAGCCATTCACAGGACCAAAGGTACTTTGGACTACATCCATTCAGATCTTTGGGGTCCATCGAGAGTTCCCTCCAGAGGTAAATGTCATTATATGTTGACATTTATTGATGATTTTTCACGTAAACTCTGGGTATATTTTCTCAAGCAAAAGAATGAAGTTTTTTCCACCTTTAAAGAGTGGAAATTATTAATTGAGAACCATGTATGTCATCTGAAGAAATCTCTTTATGGTTTGAAGCAATCACCAAGACAATGGTATAAAAGGTTTGATTCCTTCATGACTGGACATGGCTATTCTAGAAGTAGTTATGATAACTGCGTCTATTTTCAAAAAATATCTGATGGATCACTAGTATACTTGCTGTTATATGTTGATGATATATTAATTGCTGCAAGAGATAAAACTCTTGTTGACAAGTTAAAGGTGCAGCTCAACAGTGAATTTGATATGAAAGATCTAGGTCCTGCCAAGAAGATTCTTGGAATGGAGATTAACAGAGATCGTCAAGCTGGAAAACTTTTTCTATCACAGAAAAAGTATGTAATGAAGATGCTTGACAGATTTGGAATGCGAGATTGCAAAGCTGTTAATACTCCACTTGCTGTCCACTTCAAGTTGTCATCAGATCAGTGTCCACAATCAGAAGAGGAACAAAGGCGCATGTCACATGTCCCGTATTCTAATGCAGTCGGAAGCCTTATGTACGCTATGGTATGTACTAGGCCTGATTTGGCTTATGCGGTTAGTGTTGTTAGCAGATTCATGCACAACCCAGGAAAACAACATTGGGAATCTGTCAAATGGATCCTTCGTTACTTGAAGGGTTCTCCTGATATTGGTTTGATATTTGATAGACAAAAGTCTGATCCAGGAGGCGTAGTTGGTTATGTTGACGCCGACTACGGTGGTGATTTAGATCGGAGAAGATCACTTTCAGCCTATATCTTTACACTCTGCGGCTCTGCTATCAGTTGGTATTCATCACTTCAAGCCATTGCGGCTTTGTCCACCACTGAAGCAGAATATATTGCTGCTACTGAAGGAGTGAAAGAGGCTATCTGGCTCCGAGGCTTGGTTGCTGAACTTGATTTACAACAACACATTCTTGTTATGTTCTGCGACAGTCAGAGTGCTGTCCACTTGGCCAGGAATAGCAAGCATCACACAAAGACCAAGCATATTGATATTAAACGCCACTTTATCCGAGATATTGTTGATGCAGGAGAAATTACTGTGGAAAAAATCCATATAACTGAAAATCCTGCAGATATGTTAACCAAACCACTTCCAGCCGCTAAGTTCGATCATTGCTTGGACTTAGCTGGTATTATTCATTGTTAACAGGTTTTCATGGCGAGAGAGTATTTCCGGTCAAAAGGAGATCAAGGTGGAAATTTGTTGGTCAACAATTGTTGCTCTCCTTTTGTCAACAATTGTTGCTCATATTTCAACAATTGTGGATGATGAAGACATTTTTAACTTTGTGTTTTCAACATCGGTGGCTGCATTCACACATGAAGGCAAGACTTTTGAGGTCCAGATTTGGCTATAAAAGCCAATGCTACTTCATTTGCAAAGACACCCACACAACATTTCAATAGTCAATCTCTCCTTTATATTTTCTTCTTTCTCTACTTCTTGGTTGAGTATTTCTATACTCGTAGAGAATTTGTAAGGGGTTATTTTGTCTTGTTAGTCCCGAGAAAATATTTTGTACTCTCGTCAATATTAGTGGAATTTTTGGCTCTCTCGCCGGTGGTTTTTTACCTCTATTTAAAGAGGGTTTTTCCACCTAAAACCTTGGTCTCAATTTTACTGTTTTTATTAATTTCTCGGAATCTTTGGTTGAATTTATCACGCTTCCACACTCTGTAGCCCTACAGAACCTGCCAAGATGAAATGACAACATGACTTGATGACCTTCCTGTTGCCACAGTAATTGGAGTTGGAAGCCTTGATTCGAGACATGAAATAATCTGACATCCAATAGACTTTCTTTAATTATTAACTCAAAGCAAACACTAGCCAAGAAGTTAACAAAGTTCAAGTACTTCCACAAATTAAAGGCGTTGCAATCTAATTATAAAATGTGTATGAACAGATAAAACTTGTACAAGTAAAGACCTTGACAATAAATGAATAAGGAGCATAAACACACTTGTACAGCATGAAGCCTCGGCTATAAAGGAATAAAGAGCACAATTAATACCTAAAAGAAATATTGGGTTCGACATCGAAGTCCAAGAGTTGGCTAAAAGAACTCGACGGGTGATAAATGTGATAGGTTAGATTTCTAAGTTCTTTTCTCATTCATTTTGTTTTTTGATTTTGTTAGCAAGTGTGGGAGTAAAAGGAAAAATTTCTGAAGCTCTCCGGGTTCAACCATTTAAGAATATGGAAAGGAGGCCAATACAGCATTTGAGGATACATGTTCGAGACATAAGAATCCAAATCCTAGAGACCTGCAACTTACACCATAAGAAGGTAAATCATAAGCGATAAGTTTAGCGCGCACTCATGATCTAGTAAAGTAGAAACTTACAACTGCATATGTTCTGCCATGTGAAAAACTGACATCCAGACAGAAAATAGTTGTTCAATTGAAAGATAATTAGCAACTTTGTCACGACAAAATATGTAAGCTAATATTAAAAATCTTGTCACTTGTATAAAGTCGACGAATGGTTTTCAAAGAACACAAAGCTTCTTCACACTCAGTAACCTGTCACAAAATTCTTACCAGCAAATTCAATTCAATAACTGTCTTCTCATCTTAAAACTGGTGAAATGAAGCATAAGCATTGTCTGAGTTGGTCCAGCACAACCAAGAGACTGATATACACATACATTTGTCAAAATCTGCAACAGGAAATATAGAAAGTAATATAAGTGAAAGCTCTATTTCCTGAATTTATTTCTCAGGCAGACAAATCAAACAAGGTTATCGATAAATTATCGAATAGCTTGTTTTTTTTTCAAAGACAAGCATATCAATTAATTTTAGTCAACTCAGCTAACTTAGAAGAATGTCTAGTAAGACCTTAAAACTAACAAATAGATATATACTCCTCTTCCCAAAAGAAAATATGTTGCAGTGATTTAAAAGAGTAAAATTTCTAATTTTACTTGCATCAAATGACAATTCTGTAACTAAAACATTAAACAAAGTAAATGTGCAAGAGAATGAAATGATTACCTTCAAAAAAATCTCTGTTCTATTCCAGAGTGCGAGGATCGTCATTCACAGGACAGAACAGCAGCTTGAGAAGAACAAATTACATTTCTTGCAGCGGCTACAGCATACTGACGTCAACCTTAAAGATTTGATTTTCTCTGAAGAACTATGGATGTATGTTACCAGTAATCCCCACATGAACAAACACCATTCTTGAAGTGATGAAAGCGATTGGAGTCCCTTACTATAATCTCTCTCTCTGTTATCTTAGAAATTAGTTTAGTTACATTGTGGCAGTCGCCACAAACCCGCAAATTTTTATAGATTCGTAAAGGACTTTTAGGAGGAGTGTTAAGAATTCCATAAGCAATAGCCAATCTCTCACTATGACTGGTAAGGATTTGTTCCTTCTCATCATCCTCAACATCTTGTAATACAAAGGTATAATCTGGAGTATAGCCTAACGTCTTCATCTTAGCAGTTAAACTACCTAATTCCTCGTATATCTCATGGCATTGTGGATGAGACTGATTTCCCGTATAAAAGACTTCAATCTTATTGTTTAGTTCAATTGAGCTCCATCCAGGAGTCTTCTTCAATCCCCTCTCTCTAGCCATGGATCTCACTTCATTCACCTCCTCCCATTTCCCATAATTAGCATACATGTTAGACAGCACAACATAGTACCCAATATTCTCTGGATCGACTTCAAACAAATTATCTGAAGCCAATTTACCCAGCTCAACATTTCCATGTACTCTACATGCACCAAGAAGAGCACCCCAAACTGAAGCATCGGGCTGCAAAGGCATGCTTTTTATAAAATAGTATGCCATTTCTAAGCTCCCAGCCCTAGCAAACAGATCAACCATGCAGCTATAGTGCTTTAGAACAGGTTTAATGCCAAACTCTTGCTCCATCATATAAAAGTAATTTTTACCCTCGTCAACTAATCCTGAATGGCTACAAGCTGCCAATAGAGATAAAAATGTTACTTGATCTGGTTTAACACCTTCATCCAGCATATCATTGAATAGTTTCAGAGAAACCCTACCATGCCCATGAATACCATGACATGATATTATGGCATTCCAAGGGGCTGAACTAATCCTAGGCACCTCATGAAACAGAGACATGGCATCATCCAGTCTTCCACATTTTCCATAAAGGTCAATGAGTGAGGTACCAACAAAGAGGTCGAAATTGAGAGCTACTTTGAGAATATGCCCATGAGTCCTAGTTCCTTCTTGCAATGCCCCTAGATGAGCATAAGCTGACAAAATGCTTACCCAAGTTCCTTGGTTTGGTGCTATGTCATCACACTCTTTCATCATGTTGTAAATTTCAATAGCCTCACTTGCAAGTCCATTTTGAGCATAACCTGTGATCATTGAGTTCCATGACACTACATCCTTAATAGGGATCTTGTCAAAAACCTTACGACTACAGTGGATGAGACCCAACTTTGCATACATATCCACAACAGCATTACCAATAATAACTTCTTCCTGAATCCAAGATTTCCTCAATACAAAACCATGAACCGATCTGCAGCAACGAAAACTTTTGGTCTGAGCTATACTAGAAGCTAAGCTCACCATTGTCAACAAGTCAAGCTGAATTCCATTTATCATCATCTCCTGAAAGTACTCCAGTGCTTTTTCAGGAACATTATTCTGCTCATACGCAGCAATTAAAGAGTTCCATGATACTAAATCTCTTACTACCACCATGTAATCAAATACTTTTTGTGCATGTCTTAACTCACCAAATCCAGCATACATGTTTATTAAGGCATTCGATACAAAAACATCTAATTCTAGGCCATGCTTTATAACATACAAGTGAATTAACATCCCATGCAAAATATCACCAAGCTGTGCACATATAGGAAGTACTGTTGCAATAGTCACTGAATCCATTTTTATACCCTCTAATCTCATCTCATCCAACAAGCTCAATGCCTCCATAGCATTTCCATTCTGACAAAAACCAGATATCATAGCATTCCAACAACCCATATCCCGATAAGGCATGTCCTTAAAAATTCTTAAGGCAACACACAAAGATTGGAAACGGCAATACATATGCACCAACGAGGCAGCTACAAACACATCCCACTCTAACCCAAGTTTTGAAGCCCAACAGTGTATCCTTAGACCATCAATTATACTATCACAAGCTTTTAACACTGGAGGAAAGGTGTAAAAGTCAGGCTTAACATCAGCTGTGGACAGCATTTCATTCAAACAGCTCAGTGATTCACGGAAATGTCCATTACGAACATAAGATGATATCATAGAATTCCAGGTATAAGCATCTTTGCTTTCTATCATGCAGAAAGTCTTCTGTGACAGAGAAACATCACCCAAGTGAGCATAAAGATTCACAAGTCTGGTGCCAATAAAACTACTCTGAGCCTTCCCTGACAAAACGAGAAGGGCATGAAGGCACTTCAAAATGTAGATTTTGGTACAGGACTGGAATAAACGCTCAAAATCAAACTCTTTTTTATTGCTTGCAACACCATTTGATAATATCTCATTGTAACTTCCACTTGAGTATAACTTGCAACAGAAAAAGGAGAATGCCAGAGATTTTGTGGAATTCCAACCTTTGAAGGCCAATAATAATCTGCAAAGACAACAGAAATGAAATCACTATTCCAGGCAAAGATTACATGTTAGAATCCTTCCTCTTTCTGGCAAGTGCAATAGGAAGAAGAAAGAATCATATCAATAGTTAAAATGCCACAACAATGTAAAGAACAGAAAGCCACCAGTAATCCAAATAGGATAAAAGATAAGTAATTGAACTATAAGCTCCACAAGATAACATGTGGAAGTTTACCCACAGTGCAGCTAGAGAAACATGGAACCGAATATTTATGCAATAGATCTTGCGGCTAGGTCATATAGTTGTACATCAGAGAGATCTGACTACCCTGTTTCAAAAGCTGGACCAATCAGGTTAAGCACTACAACCGGGTCGAACAAATTACCTAGATTAATAAAACTTGAAATGGTAGAATTCTTCTTGCGTGTCAATGATACATGTAAATTAGGTTGTCGACATTTGAATGACTTAAATATTTTCTATCAAAAGCATCAGAATATCCTTCTATGATCCCTACCTTATCCTAATGGATCTGTGCATCTTAAATTGCTTTCAAGTGGACTCATAGTTTTGAATGAAAATATGTTTATCTGATCAAAAAGAAAGAGGACTCATAGGATGGGCATATCTTTTCAACTACAACACATTCCTATCAACCTTCCCACTTCCGAAATTTTGGGACACAAAGTTATTTGTTTCTATTCAAATATCACTTTTTTCAGAACTTAAATGAAAGAGGTGAACAATCTCAGACTCTCTTTGGCTTCTTGAGCCAGATGACTATTTCCAACTATCAAGACAGTTGCATTTAAAGCCCATCCACCAATTCATCACTTGCGTTCTTTTTCCATAACTTGTTCATTCGCAACCCTTGATAGTTAACACATTCAAATGGTTCTTTTGGTCACGGTACCCTAGACACTCGTCAACTCCAACATGAGTAGGGCTTGCAAATTATCAAGTTCCAATTGTTCACATATGTGCAAGTATACTGATGAGATTCAACCTGCCTGTTTTTTCAGAGTACGTGCTTATGTGGCAGTTTGGAATAGTTCTTGGTGAGGAAACGGAAAAGGAATGAACAGGCTTTAAAAAGAGTTGCACTGTAAGATACATACAATTCTTCGATCAATCATGTCCGAGATAGAAGAATATCATAATCTTTTTTTAATCCCCTTGATAGAGAGAATGAGAGAGAAGAAAAACTAGCAAATTTTAATCTCAAAATTGGTTAAGGTTTGATTTCCATGGGGCATAAGATTTTTTGTAATTGGTGTCACTACCTATGGATGAAGCAAGTTATATCACAGAAGTGAAGTTTATGCCTCCTTAGATTATTCTATGACCATGTGATTTGACCTAAAATAGTTACTTCAAACCAAGGGAACTACAGATTGGAAATACTTCTGATCTTACTTCATTTGAAGTTGTCTTGTCAATTGTATTACATACAACAATTGGTGTTTGTGATATTAGTTCAAGTATTCCACCTATAGAGGCTTTTTGCTCCATCGGCACCTCCAAAAGAAAACTTATTTCCAATGAGAGAAAATACCAAATGGGATGCAATTCAAGCAGCAATCAAGTAACTTAGCCACTTTCTAATTTAGGCTTGTCATCATTTGATCTTACTTCATTTGAAGTTGTCCTGTCAATTGTATTACATACAACAATTGGTGTTTGTGATATTAGTTCAAGTATTCCACCTATAGAGGCTTTTTGCGCCATCGGCACCTCCCAAAGAAAACCTATTTCCAATGAGAGAAAATACCAAATGGGATGCAATTCAAGCTGCAATCAAGAAACTTAGCCACTTTCTAATTTAGGCGTGTCATCATCTACATGTAGGCCTAGGTATGTTTTTCACAAGGGTGGAGGATAGGTATGTTGATTCTTTTTCTCCAGTAGGAACTAAACATGGCTGTTTGTCTGGGAAAAAAACTTAATCAGCATGCAAAATGCTTTCCTTAACTGTTTACAGTTCTTTATTACTACTTGAAAAAGAAATACACTTCTTTGTCACCTAGCCAAGAAAGAAAAAGGGCTACTAACAATCAACACAACCATTGACTTGCATTCCAGTTGAATTTGTATGCCTTAGAAATGCCATTTAACGTCAGCTATATGAAATCTAAACATTTTCAGATTGAAGTCTTGCCACATCTTCAATCAAACAAGAACGATTTAGATAGATGCTTGCAGTACTATGATACAGATCCAGCAGATAAAAGTTACACCTCATTGCTCTTACCTGCCTTTGTGACATGGCAATATTGACCTCAGCGCCGACATGGCACTATCAATCCTGACAAGATATTGGCACTCTCCTTACCAGTCTGTTTGCGCAACCAAAAAGCAGCAGAAGTTGTTCCAACAAAACTAAGATTGTCATTTCTCCAAATGATAGCTTTTCCATTCCTACGTAGTGAGTGAAAATAAGTTCAGAATGTTGCATTACACTTAAAAAACTACATTATAATCATTTATCATAAAAAAGGGCAGCCCGGTGCACTAAAGCTACCGCTATGCGCGGTGTCCGGGGAAGGACCCCACCACAAGGGTGTATCGTACGCAGCCTTACCTTGCATTTCCGCATTTATCATTTATCATATAACTATTAATCCATTTTATTGGTGTCCTCTTGATCTGCATTTTTGCAATTACTCAGGAGGATTAGTTATGTGATAAGACATTCTATTTTTATACTTCATGTGGGCTATCAAAAAAAAAAACTACATTACAATCACTATATTCTTTTAGAATGGTAAGGATCAGAGGCAATTTTAGGATTTCTAGAATATGGGTGCACCACTAAGAAAAAAGGAAAATATATATTTAGTGGGAATTAATCCCCGGTCCAAGGTAAACAATTCAACTTTTCACCAAGTGTGCATTTAGTCTTCCTGTAGCATGGATGCCAACATTTAATATTATATTAATTTTAGAAAAGCATACATCAAATACCTAATCTTATGAAGAGACCACGGGTTCACATGCCCCAATTTTTTTATTTTTTTTTTGTAAGTTCGCCCCTGGTAAGGATACCCACAATTGACATTACTATAGCTATATGATCACGCAAACAACTTTTTTCTTCGTAAAGCAGAACCCAATTAGCCGCCGAATCAGGAATCACAAAGACAGTTGCATAAGTAAGAAGCTTATTTTTTTAATAAATAAGCAAAGAAATGGACCTTGGGAAAATCCATTGGACATCTGGAGTATGGATGATATAAGACGGAGGGGGGTTTCCAACATCATAAACTATGAAATTGGGATAGGTCTGGCTCTGATACAATGTGAAAAAATGGACCTTGAATCTAACTCAATCCCAAAAAAGCTAAGTGGTAGATTGCCTAAGACCATATAAGGAGTCCATGTTCCCATCACTTAGTTGATGCATGGACAATCGTCTAGTCTTCGTTTAATTCCTGTAATGGTATCAATGCCCGGTTTGTATCTGAGCCTGTAGTTTCTTGTTCGTAATGTTTTGATGATGTTTCTGATCTCAAATAAATAGTTTATAGTATTACTCCATCGGTGTCTTGTTTCTTTTATTATCTAGTGGTTTGGTTTTATGTTTTTGTTCGTTATATTGTTATCTGTCCTAAGCCGGGGGTTTATCAGAAACAACATCTTTACTTCATCTGAGGTAGTGGTATGAACTGCGTACACATAACCCTCCCCAAACCCCACTTTGTGGTAGTACACTGGGTATGTTGTTGTTGTTGTTGTTGTTGTTGTATCAGCGCCAAGTTCATCCCCGTTTGAGCTCTTGGCTCGGCGCTCCAATTTGGGCTTAGGCGTGAAGGGGATGTTAGAGTGAGTTAGAGTCACACAAATGGATTGGTGGTTCGTTTATATGGACTATCGTCTCATCTTCGTTTAATTCCTATAATAATGGTATCAGTGTCAGGTTCATCCCGTTTGAGCTCTGGCTCCACACTCCAATTTGGACTTAGGCGTGAAGGGGATGTTAGAGTCACATAAATAGATTAATCTTTCGTTTATACGGAAATGGGGAATCCTTCTCTCTTTGAGCTAGCTTTCAGGATTCCCATCCCCTTTTGGACTCCCAGTCCATGTTCCAGTTTGCTTACATGTACTTGACCAATCCTCCTCCCAGGATTAAGTTAGCTCCAAGTTTCATATCTTTACGCCTTTCTTAATTCTTACTACCTTTTATCAAAATTTACCTTACTTTTATCATAAAAGAACTGAAAACACACACACTATAACAAAAAAATGATAATAATCTTTATGCCTTATTACTACTTTTTATCAAAATTTACCTTAACTTATCGAAAAAGAGTTGAAAACACACAATATAACAACAACAAAAAAAAAATACTCTTTACGTATTTCTTCTTCTATTCATTTTGTATAAAACAGCAATTTGCAAATTCATTACTAATACAAAAACGGAAAGGCAAATTTAGAGGGAAAACTTACAACTCAGTTTCGCCGGAGAGGCTGAAGAGAACCGACGGAGTTCGCCGGAGAGAACAATTTCGGCGGCGCCCGGGGGGAGGAGTACAGGTGATTGAATTGGGCTATTCGACCCGTTATATGAATTTGGGCCTTTAAGTTTTATGAAGATGCTATTTAAAAGATGAGAAACTTACCTCAATATTTAAATGTTATTACATTGTATCTCAATTATTTGGCTAATTATATCATATTTTGATTTCTTTTAAAATTACGATACATCTGTTTTAACGTGATATATATAAAAAGTGATACATTTAAAACTGATTAAATATTTATTTAAGGAAGTAACAAATTTTCTTTTATTCTGTAGAGCAAACCACGCATAATCAGTAACACAATGAATTAATGAGATTCATAAAATCAACAATTACCCCAATCAACTTTCAAATTTCAAGCGAACAATCAAGTCAAATTGAGTTTCTTCCTTCTTTCGTGTGATATATTTGGTAAAAGTTCTTACTTTTATCGTCGTTAGAACTTTCCTTATTCTCTGTCGTTCAGTCACTTCCCCCTGAAGGTTTCTTCGTACATAAACGTTAGAAATTTGCAGAAATTTTCCGTGTCTAATTGTGTACATAGGGGTGCTACAACTAGGGTTCATTCGAAATTGAATGATTTAGAGGAGTTTTCGACTTTGAATTTAGAGAATAATTTAGGAGTTTATGCATAGTTCTCTGCTCATGTGCAGACTAGTACGACGTCGTTGATGGAAGTGAATAAAGAAGACAAGGAGGAGAAGAGAAATTATTATTTAAATACGTGATACAACTGAAATTTAAATTATTATTTGGCAACGGAGGATTATTATGTGATACATCTGAAATATGTGTGATACATTTTGTTATATTTCTATGATTTGTTTTTTTAAAAAAAAATTAGATATTCAATATATATGATACATTTAGCATACTTGACATATAAGTTGAAGTTTGAAATTTTTGATTCATATTTATAGAGTGTGAGTTTGAAATTTATATGATTCATATTAAATGTTTATGAAAAAGTTTTGTGATTCATACTAATATTGTCTGCATTAGTTTTAAAAGGTTATCTATTATATTAGTGATATATTTTATAGTTGAAATAAATGTGCTGAGAAAGACACAATTTAAAAGATGATTCATTTATTTATATATTAAATGTTTCATCCATTTATAAATGAATCAAAAAATATAATACATATAGAAACATTTAGGACATATGAATCACCAATAATTTGACTGCAAATGTATCACTCATATATTGTCAATAAAATGTATCACCAATAATCTAACAGCAAAATGTATCACTCATGCACTGTCAACAAATGTATCACCTATATACTGATAACAAAAGTATCATTCATATGAATCACCGTTACACTATGAAAATGTATCCAAAAAATTAATATTTTTATATATGTATCAAGCGGATTAACAAAATTCATGCACAACTTGTATTTGCGTTGGATTAACGAAAATTAATGTTTTTATATATATATCTGCGTTGTTTAATATTAACTTAAAATTCATTTAAACAATTAACTCACCTTTTTGAAATAACTGAAAAAATTTATAATTTAATGTAGTACATTGATGATTTGAAGAAGATGAATTAATGGAGATGAAAGTTGTTTTAACTAATGATAATTTGGGAGAGATTTTAGGGAAGTAAATCTTTGACAAAAAATGGCTTGGAGATGGAAGATGTTTTAATTGATTATAATTTGGGAGAGATTTTAGGGAAGGAAATCTTTCAAAAAAAAAAAAGCTTGCATGGGTTAACGACGGATTAAAAATAGCATGTGGATTTTTGTTGATATGTGCCAAGAGTAAAGTTGAAAATCGAGATTTTATGTAAATTTTAAAAAGGTAAGGGATATTGATAATATAGTCTCTTAAGTTTGAATTTTGCGTAATTTATCCTTAAAAGATAGTTGAGATTTACGACATATTTAAATTTGAAAAAAATTCACAAAACCACAATTTAAATATACTAAACTTCATAAAATCTCTTATATTTATTAAATTTATAAAAATTCTTTTTTTTTTCTCTTTCCTCTGAAAAAATTCGATACTTTCATTACAATCCCTATTTTCACGGCTATGATTCTTTGAAGCGGAAATTGCTTCAACAACGGCGTCATTCAAGGAACCGCTTTATGCAATTACTCCACATTTTATGTTTTTTTGAAATTTTATCGGTCCCCCCAATTTCAACTTCATTGACATCTTTCCAGAGTTGAACAATTGCTAAATGGTAGTTCTTCTCTTTATTTTTTTCTCTAATTTAGTTTGTTAAACTTGTGTTGAAAGGTTGTAAACTCAAAAAAATTAAACCTTCATCACTTTAATTTTTTATTACAATATCAAGATTTATAATTGATCTAGATTTTGTATTTTCTTTTAGCCTTGAAATTTTTCAAATAGACAACATCAAACTAAATGACGATATTGTTAATTTTATTTGCGGTGTTTTTAATAATGTTTTTGAAGATTTTCATGAAAATAGATCTAAATACTGCATCGATCCAGTAAAGATGAAGCAATTGCATCAAAAGATGACAGTAAAATCGAATAAAAGGGAGTTGATGATGATAAGAAAAGAGAATCTGATACTTCTAGGCGAAAAGGTGTTGTTTCAAAATGAAAAGTTGTTGAAGTTACAACGACAGACATCTTACTACAGGTTTATCAATTTTTATATTTGACCATTTTAATTAGTGATACATGTTTTTTGACTAAAGATACATAATTTAGCTTAGTTCTAAATGCATGTTGCATGTGCATATTCTTGTATCTGTACAACTGCTATATTTTTTTGAAATGTATCTCTTTCAATTACATGTAATATTGTTAGAATGTATCTATATATATATCTTTTTAAAAATATGTATCTCTGCAACTGATACAATTTTTTGGAATGTATCTCTTTTCATATACATATATATAGTTAGCAGTTTTCTATATGTATCTCTTTTAAAATATGTATCCCTGTACCTAATACATCTTTTATAGTATGTTTCTAGTATACATTTATATTTCAAATTTAACTTTTAATGTTGATACATCATGCCTCAATATGATACATTTTGAATGAGAAATCAATATTTGTATCTTTTTTTCAGGATATGAAATATATTATCGATGAGATTCCACACCATCTTCTAATGTTTGATAACTCATGCAATGCCAAGTTTAAAAAAGATTTTGAAGAAATCCTGTCAAAGGATGTAATTGAGATGTTCAGTGAGACATGTTTTGACATTTACCTCAAGGTGCCAAAGTGTAATTACATAGGACAAATACTAAATGTCTATTGATGCTCGAGGTGCAGCAGAACAATCCAAATGAACTTTATGTATGTGTAAAAGGCAATATTCTTACATTTTTTATCTTCGAATTTGCCATACTAACTAGGTTGAAATGCACCAACAATATTAAAGATTTCAAATACTCTGATTCATCTATAAGCATCTTGATGAAGAAGTATTTTCTGCAATCAACAAATGGTGTTGATAAACTTACATTGGTGTGACGGTTCTTAATGAAATTTTTTGACATTAATCTATATGTGCTCCACTTGACAATTCTATATTTCATTCATACCTTTTTATTTTTTCAGTTAAAGAATGCACCTGTTCCTTTGGCTGATTTCAAGATGGTTGAGGATGAAAACTATAAAGATTTTCCTTAGGGAAAACTTATCTTCTCAAAGTTGACGATTTCTTTAAGACAAGAATATTTTATTCAGAATTAGTTATATTGTTTAATTGAGATGACGCATGTTTTGAATGTCTAGATGTTTGAAAGTTGTTCAGAAGTTAAAAAAATATATAGCTATTCGCAACAACAACTAAATCCCAAGGATATTGAACTGAAAAGCTGAGGTAGTCAAGCCACAGTATAATCAGTTTATGTCCGGAATGTTTAGCAAGGTACAATAATTATGTATATATTGATTTAAGTTATTTTTTCAAAGTTTTGAACTTGTGTGTGATATCTCTGTATATTTATTTTCAGCACCGATATTTTTTACTGAAATTATTTTTTTCATTAATTATTTTTATATATTTTTTTGACAGTATTCATATTCCAACATTGTTCTTACTATATTAAGGAGTTGGAAAAGTCTGATTTGCCTCTAGTGAATATTGTATCGTATGATCCTGCATCATTGTCGATACTTTCCTCATCAACTGTTATGCCAGTGCGAATGAATTCTAAAGTCACTGAAAAAGTAGCCGGTATGAATCAAGATGATTTTGATTATTTCAATATCAAATCATCTGAGAATTTGATAAAGAAGTCAGTTCATATATCAGGTACAGTTTCTACCCTTCCGTAAAAAAAAAGTAAAATTGTTGAGGCTGAAAAAAGAAACACAAAGTGAAGGAGATTCTGTGAAACATATTAGAGAATAAAAACAATCCCCAATGATATCAAAAACTCCAATTGATCAGTTTATTCAGAATGAAAAAGATGTTTCAACAAAATATTTTCATGATCATCAAACATCCCTACATCACTTGGGGTCAGATCAAAAGGCAAAAATTGTTGATGAATGTAATACCCCAAAAATCAATATTAGATACATGCTTCAAGCTCATGAGAAATAAAATTATAGTGCTTTGTCAGTTTTATGAGTGAGTTTGACGTATATTACTGCATCAAATAACTTCTAGCTATTAGACAACTCAAAATATCCCTTACCGATTGAGTTCTTGAGAAGAATGTTGCTATAGTTAACATAAAATGAGCATATATTCTGTTTTACTGAGGATTTTTCATCTCAAGACTACCAAATTATAGAAAATTGAATCAGCTTTCCAACGATATAAATTTTGCCTAAATCCGATACTCGGGTGAGAAGTTATGACACTTTTAGTGAAAGACATTAGCCTATCGCGTTTAGGCCGCATCGCGGTGATGGCCAAAATCGTATTTGTCCTTTTCCAGTGGAGCAACATGATGGCACCGCGTCGCGCCAAGGTGTGATTTTGCAATTGTCCATTTTCCAGTTGCGCAATGCGATGGCACCGCGTCACGCCATGGAGCTAAATCGGGATTGTCCTTTTCCAATGGCGCAACGCGATAAGCACCGCATCATGCCGGCGTGTAAAATTGAGATTTTCAGTCCGTGATTTAATTTTTCAGGGACCATTTGATCTTTTCTCATGACCCCAAATCTATCCAAAACATAAAATTAAAATCCTAAAGGGGCATTATGTGCCCCATTATTCATAATTCCCCCACAAGAAACTAATCCTCTCTCAAGAACAAACCCTATTCAAGATTCAAGCCCAAGCTTCAAGAATTCATCAAGAACTTTCTCAATTTCACCAACTAAGGTATGTTAAAATGTTCATCCATGGGGATCTTTCACCCATGGAGTCCAAGAATCTAATTTCAAAGTCAAAGTTATGATTTTTACAAGTTATTGTGATTTTAATTGTGATTTTAACCATGAATTCCCATGAATTTTGATTCTAAACCATGTTTACATAAAATTATTGTTGTTATTAAACTCCATACGTTTGAATAATATTATTCGTTGATTTAATTCATCATTAGTGATGTTGATGTTGAAATAATGCTATTACTACAAGCTTTACACTATTCCTATGCGTAGCTTAAACTACGAATATCAAGTGTTTGATGAAATACCTCAAAGAATGAGTTTTGAATAATGACCCTTGTTATGTTTTCAACTGAGTTCACATGAAATGCATTATAGTAGGTTTTAAATATTGTGATGCCCATATCGTGTTCATACGAATTCAGAATAAAACCCTTAGCTTATGATTTTGTCATGTGATTGTTCGATCTTTTTATGTTTATAAAGCATCCCCATGTTAAAGTCTTAGTCCCCATGTGTTTGATGAAATGCTTAAGTGAATAATTGTGAACAATGATTTCCTTCCATGGTTTGAAAGCATTCAAGTGGTCCTATTGTTATTGCTATCAAATCCTGGGGATTATGAATACCCAAAATTTAGTTGTCTACTTAGTTTCAGTATCTTCAAAATAGTTTCAGATAAACCATGAGCATATTCAGCCAGTTAACCATCATGATCGGTTACTTGTCCAGTTAAGCTTAGCTCAGTCCCATAATCAGTGTCAGTTCAGTTGGGAGTAGGATTCAGCACCGAGCTAGCCTAGGGATGGGGGTTCACCTGTCAGTTAGGACTAAGTCCTTAGAATAAATCCCTAAGTTTCAGAACTACGTAGCCAACGTGATACAAGTCAAATGGCCACCTTAATTTTTGAAGACATAATTAGAGGTCATCATTTAAAGGTTCAAGACTTGGTCACCCCGAGAGCACAAGAATATGTAAGGAAGACCCGTTTTGAGCACAAGTAAGGCCGTGTGTGGAAGATTTCTTGGAGCATCGAAGACTTAGGGACTCACAGTTTTGGACCACACTTAATGGGTTATCATTTGGTCATCTTTATTAAGGGTATTTTGGTCACTTCATTGGGCCCAAATGCACTCTATGGACACCCCACCCTTTAAGGGCATTGTTGTTATTTTGCCTTGTCTTGTAATAGAATATAAATAGAACATTTCAGGTCTTTAACTCATTAGTTGTTCATTGATGTAAGACTTGCAACATGAAACATCTTTAGTTGTAGGGCTTGGAATAGCCACCACACCGAAATAAGGGCAACAAGTGTGGATATCACTTGTGTTGCAATGTTGGCTTGAGACATTGGTGTTTAGAGGAGGTAATTCCTCTTGTGTCAACGTAGGAGTTAGGTTAACTATTGTATGTAGTTTTAAGGGTCCAAGATTACCATAT
The DNA here is from genome assembly GCA_030864225.1 of Capsicum baccatum var. pendulum. Taxonomy (NCBI): domain Eukaryota; kingdom Viridiplantae; phylum Streptophyta; class Magnoliopsida; order Solanales; family Solanaceae; genus Capsicum; species Capsicum baccatum. The sequence goes on along the minus strand of CM061552.1, from coordinate 22,685,622 downwards.
TCTTGGATTCTTAAGATTATACCAACCAAGGTCTAACTATCTATCCATTTTATTTATGTTGTAATCGTTTGTTTGTGTTTTTGTAATTCAAATCCGTGGCTTGTTGTTCTTGTTCCATTATTGTTGTTCTTCATCTTGTTGTTGTTAACATAGTTTGTTGTTAGCTGTTTTTAGGTGATAAACACATCAATACATTGTGTTCTTGTTATTGTTTGTTGAATCCGAGTGTGGTCTTCAAAAGGGTCCTCGGATCTTTGATCTTGTGAACTGATTTTGAAGTGTGTTTTGTATTTTCCTTGTAATTCTTGTATCAGTTGGTATCAAAGCCATCTTTGATTTTGTTCTAACAAAATCAATCTTGAATTTGAGAGTTGAAAAAAAAATAATAAAAAAAGAGTTGAAAAACTGGAAAAAAAATCCAGAAAAGGAGTAATCTGCCCGTTCTTGTTGTTCTTGGCCGAGAAAGTTGATGTTCTTGTTGTTGTCTTGGCCGAGACATGTTTCTTTGTGACTAGATCTTGTAGTCTTTTGTTGATTAGAGTATTTCTAGTGTTGGTTTCTTTCTCACCAACACTAAAAAGTGTCCAAATCTAAGCTTGAACTTGAACTTGTTGATGTTGTTAATGTGAACAAAGTATGGCTGATTTGATGTTGTTGTCATTCTAAGCCTTGACCGTGTTGAAGGCCTTGTTGTTGTGGAGTTGGGCATTGGAATTTGTTGTTGTTCTTGGAGAATATTGTTGTTGTTCTTGGTGTTGTTATTGTGTTCTTGTTGTTCTTACCCTTTTCATCTTTTGTTAAAACAAAAAGTGAACATTAGATCCACAAAAGGTGAAAGACCAAGTTGTAGTACTTGTTGGTGAAAGACTTGATCACATCACTCAAAAGATTTGACAACCACTTTTCACCTGTTTCCCTTGATTTAAGGACCTTGTTTCAAGGAGAAAGTACCAAGAAGGTCAAGTCTTGTTTTGAACTTGAAAATGAAGCTCCAAGACTAAATTTCCCTCAATTAACCAAATCTACCATTTCCAAATTGTAGATAGGTCAAGACATGAAATTGGAGAGTAAAATTTTGACAAAACCGAGGGCAATAGTGGGCTGCCACATCACAAAATTACTGTTTACGCAACATTTTGAGTTCAACTTTTAGTGTTCTTAGTTACATTTTATTGTTTCTTAGTTTCGTTTGTTGGTTTGAACACTAATTGACAACCTAGTAATCTCCAACTAGCTTGTTAGTTAGTTTTTGTGCCCGTTTGTTCGTGTTAGCTTTATTTTATGCTTTTCTTGTTTTTGAATCGTAGAATTTCTTGATTCAAGTTCGGACATTATTTCCTTGAGTCTTCAAACAAAGAATCCATTCCGACCAAGGAGTACACTCACCCCTTGACTCATCACGAACTACAAGACGACTTGCAACACTTGTGAATCCAAGTGTGAAATGATCAAGTGTGTGAGAGTGTGGTGAGGTTGTTTCGAACTAACTTGTGTTTTATTTTGTAGACTTGTTCTGTTTTTTTTTAGGTGCAATTACGATGGAACCCGCGGCTGTAAGTGCTATTTTGACTAAACTTGAAGCCATTACCCGTCAATGGAAAGTGATAAATGAAAGGTTGGATCATATGGGAGTTCCAAGGAAGAAAGTAGGCTACCCAAACACACGTCAAGATGAAGACCATAGCTCATGTGAGCTACGAGGTAAAAATGTTATCCCTTACACTCATATGAATGTAGTTACAGTTTTACCTAGTGTAGGAGTGCATGAGTCTTCATTTTGTGATACTCTTGATATTGTTAGGTCACATGAGGACCAAACTCTTGTTGTAGGTACACAAGCACTAGTTGATCCTTTAGATGACGAAACTGATTCTCCTCGTGAGAATAATTTGTGTCCATCTAGTGCTAGCACTTACAACTTGACTAAGGTTCCATTACCAAGTGACGAGAGTATTCACACACTAGTTGACCCTTGTGAAAAACAAGGTGAGTCTACGTTGGTATGCGAATTGCCAACAACTAGTGAGGGTGAGCAAAATGATCACCGGGCGTAGATGATCTTGTTGCGATTGTCGTCATGCCCTGTTTTCGCCAAGGTTAAACAAAACATGACTTATTAGACTCTAGAGAATTGAAATTTTTTACAGAGTCGCCACCTAATTTTTAAGGGAAATAAGGAAACCTGTTTATTCATTAACATGTATGATTGATGTTTTTAGTCTGCGGAAAATCAATTGAGACTCTAGGTAAGGGTTCAAATTATCCCGAAGGGAAGGGGTTTGGCACCCTTCAGGATCCACAAATGTGGTACCCGGCTAGACTAAACTTATCAATGAGGGAGGAGGTATAAATATTTAAAATAATGTAAAAGTGTATGTGTATTAGGTATAAAATAATTCTTTTAAAAAAATACAAATATAAAATTATGTAAAAGTATATGTATATTAAATATACAAACAAAATCTATTGTTATAGAAACATGTAAAAGATATGTATAAAAATGTATAAATTACATGTGAAAAAGAAAGTATTTTGTGATGTATGAAAAGAAATATGTAAAAGATATGTATAAAAATGTATAAATTACATGTAAAAAAGAAAGTATTTTGTGACATATGAAAAGAAATGTATTTTGATGTGCCATGAAAAGGAAAAGCATTTACAAGTAATATTTTTATTTGATTAAAGTTACGGAGAAAAGTAAAGATTTATTTGAGAAGAAAAGACTACATAATATGTGAATTATTTGATTAACTTAATTCTTTTATTTAAATATTAAAGGCCTAAGTTTTGCTTAAAAGCGATGAAATTATGTAAATAAAGAATATCTCCGCCCGGCACCCAAAAAATAAAATTTTCACTATCTTTTATCTTTATGTACAATTATACAAACGAGAAATAAACTACAAACATAAAGCTTGAGAATTATGTATAAGTGCTTGATAACGTAATGAAGAAATAATCATTAAAGTAAGTGAAATTATGTGCACACACATGTACATATAGATGTACATATTAAAATAGTGTCTTGTTATAAAATGGGCTCAGATTAAGTTTTAGACTCGCCATGGCTATGAAGTGGTTGCTCGACTAATCGGCCGTCCTAAATCGTCTTGCCAAGATACGAGTCATAAAACCTTTTGTGGTGTTATAAAAGTTTTGCCATTGCCCTAAATATTTAATTTTTTTATTACGTATTTATATATGTAATATCCGTCTTTTATTTGTGGAGGCCTCAAAAATCGGCGATAATCTTTTCATTGACCAAGAATATTTATTTTTACATAAAATAGATAAATTTGAGAAAATAAAGTCCGTCTTTTGTAATGGGGCGGCTTCAAAAATCTGACGGAAAGATATTTTCATCGGCCAATTAATTAATGGTATTTAATAACAGTGAAAACTGACAAAAAATTAACAAAGTCACTGAATGCATATCAATAGTAATTCAAATGATTATCAAAGATTAAAATAATAAAATGACAAAAAGGTCAAAGTTAATGAATAAAAATGATGTAGCCATGACGAAGTAATTGAAAATAACAAAAAATAGAGTAAAATTCTAATTGTATAACAAAGTAATCGAATAAAATAGAAATAGTTCAAACATGATTGAAAAATGTGAACATTCAATGAGAAGTGACAATAACCATCATTAATCATCCATAAACAAAGAAATACGAAAATAAATTCACATAAAATATCAACCAACAAAATCCTTAAAAAACATAATGAAGATTGATGGAAATGGATAAAGGAAGGAAAGTCACTGGGACACAAAAATTCGGCCATGAACAGTAAAAAAATATGAATAGCAACAACACTTAAGAAATATATATATATATATATATATAATTTAACCAACATAATCCCTAGTAAAATTGATGGAATTCCACCAAAATAGGGAGCAAATATTTAATTTATTTTTATGTGTAATTTTTGTGTGTTTGAGAGAGAAAAAAGAGGAAAAATTTGTGTGTATTTGTTTATTCTTGAGAGAGGAGAGGAAGAAGAACATAATGTGTGTGTGATTAAAAACTGTGCATATGCATTTGTGTATTTTTGGGAGAGAAAATAAAAAATGAGGAAAGATTTTTTCTTGTATTTTTTGTGTATGTATTTGAGAGAGAGAGAGAAAATATGTGGGGGTGTATGAAAATGTGTGTGTAGAGAGAAAAGATGAATAAAATTATCTTCCACCCTTGCCTATTTATAATAAAATTGAGCACTTCCTACTATCCAATGGATAAAGGGGTGTACCCTCTTTTTATAATAGCACATCCTTTAGTTCTTAGGATATTGACCAAAGGGTGTTCATCCTTTTGACCAATGGATAGAGTTATTGTCCAAATGGTAGTATCATTGAGTTGTCATTATCAAATGTGACAAGACATTATGTGTTTTCATTGTCGGATGTGACAAGACATTATTGTGTGGTCGTTATCGGATGTGACAAGACATTATTGTGTGGTCGTTGTCGAATGCGATAAGGCATTGAATTATTATACTGTACAAAAATAATTGATCCGACTTAGCATTTGCGGACCGTAAAAATGTATAAAATGCAGGTATTGATTTGTAATTATGAAAAATGTAAAGAATGTTGAAAATATTTAAAAAATATAATTTAATATGAAAAATATTATTAAAATGTGATGTCATGTCGTGTACGTGTGCAGATAATCGTAAAATATTAAAAATAATGATGAATTGATGGCAATCCTATTATAAGGAGGATTATTAATAAATTATGAAAAGTAAAAATACGAAAACATATTGACAAAAATTCTAAAGTAAGGATGATTATCAATAATTTGTCAACAATTATAAAAAAGTTGAAAAAATTATATTTTGTGCCCTTCAATGATCAAGAAGCCTGAAAACGTTAATTTTAGGAAAGGAGAGCAAAAATTGGGTGTCAACAGTTGCCCCTTTTCGTTTGAGGACGATGTAGAAGTATTCAAACGAAAACGTTGACGTGTAGTCAATTTTGCTCGACAAAAATAATTTTTTTTGTTATAGAAAAATTCGACCGAACTCTAATTTAGAGTTTCCTACATACCTCAAGTTAATGAGGATTAGGTCGGGTGTAGTTCAAAAGAATAGGCAGATTGTCTCTTGCCTTGTTATTAAGGGTGAATGATCATATGAAATAATTATTTAGAAGAGGACTATGTGGGAACAAAAGTAGTCACATATTCCCGATGCTCCCTTTGAAATTTCCCCATTATCGAGTTGTTAGATGTTGGAGATGCAAGATTGTGTACCTGCTGGGGAGAAATAATTATTGTAGGGTTGTAATGACCGAACTCTGCATAGAGCTTCCTACATATCTCGAGTGTCACGAGAATCAGGTCAATGTAGTTTGACATAAGAAAATAGAAAATTTTGGGGCGATTCTCAAAATTTGCCCCAGTGTATGATGTGGGATTTGAAAAAAAAGTGTTGTTGTTCTGAATTGTACCCTTTGTTGAAAAGATGTATGATGTCTCCGATTATCTACGGGGACTTGAGGATGAATGACGGGTGTCTTCAATTGTTTGCGAAGACTGATGTTGATGAATGAAAGATGTCTTCGATTGTCTACGAAGACTTAATGCATAACATCTTCAATTGTCTATAGAGACTGATGTTGAATGATGATGTCTTCGATTGTATACGAAGACTTGATGCATGACACCTCCAATTGTCTATGGAGGCTGGGGTTAATTGTTGTCTCCGATTGTTTACGGAGACTATGATAAATGATGATGTCTTCGATTGTCTACGAAGACTTGATGCATGACGTCTCCAATTGTCCATGGAGACGGATGTTGATTGTTGTCTCCGATTATTTATGAAGATTGTGATGAATGATGATGTCTTCGATTGTTTACGAAGACTTAATGACATCTCCAATTGTCTATGGAGACGGATGCTGATTTTTGTCTTCGATTGTCGACGAAGACTGTGTGATGGTCGTCCTCAATTTTCTATAAAGACTAAGGTTATCAACCGATGAGGTAATGGCCTCTCGATTGGTGGAACAGCTGGAAGGTAATAGTCTCTCGACTGGCGGGGCTATGAAAATGTAACAGCCTCTCGACTGGCGGGGCTATTGAAAGGTGATGGTCACTTGACTGGCGGGGCTATGGAAATGTAAAAAACTCTCGACTGGCAGGGCTTTGAAAGGTAATAGCCAGTCGACTGGCGGGGATATGAAAATGTAAAAGCCTCTCGACTGGTGGGGCATTGAAAGGTAATAACCATTCGACTGGCGGGGCTATGATAATGTAAAAGCCTCTCGACTGACGGGGCTTTGAAAGGTAATAGCCACTCGACTGAAGGGGCTATGAAAATGTAAAAGCCTCTCGACTGGAGGGGCTTTAAAAGGTAATAATCACTCGACTGGCGGGGCTATGAAAAAGTAAAAGCCTCTCGACTGGCGGGGCTTTGAAAGGTAATTGCCACTCGACTGGCAGGGTTATGAAAATATATAAGCCTCTCGATTGGTGGCGCTTTGAAAGGTAATAGCCACTCGACTGGCGGGGCTATGAAAATGTAAAAGCCTCTCGACTGACAGGGCTTTGAAAGGTAATAGCCACTCGACTGGCGGGGCTATGAAAATGTTAAAGCCTCTCGACTGATGGGGCTTTGAAAGGTAATAGCCACTCAACTGGCAGGGCTATGAAAATGTAAAAACCTCTCGACTGACGGGGCTTTGAAAGGTAATAGCCTCTCGACTGGTGAGGCTATGAAAACATAAAAGCCTCTCGACTGGCGGGGGTTTGAAAAGTAATAGCCACTCGACTGGCGGGGCTATGAAAATGTTAAAGCCTCTCGACTAGCGGGGCTTTAAAATTTAATAGTCACTCGACTGGCGAGGCTATGAAAATGTAAAAGCCTCTTAAATGACGGGGCTTTGAAAGGTAATAGCCTCTCGACTAGCGAGGCTATGAAAATGTAAAAGCTTTTCGACTGACGGGGCTTTGAAAAGTAATAGCCACTCGACTGACGGGGCTATGAAAATGTAAAAGCCTCTTGACTTGTGGGGCTTTGAAAGGTAATAGCCTCTCGACTGTTGGGTCTATGAAAATGTAAAAGCCTCTCGACTGGCGAGGCTTTGAAAGATAATAGCCTCTTGACTGATGGGGCTATGAGAATGTAAAAAGCCTCTCGACTGGCGGGGCTTTGAAAAGTAATAGCCACTCAACTGGTGGGGTTATGAAATTGTAAAAAGCCTCTCGACTGGCGGTACTTTGAAAGGTAATAGCCACTCGACTGACGGGGCTATGAAAATGTAAAAAGCCTCACGACTGGCGGGGCTATGAAAATGTAAAAAGCTCTGAGAACACCCAATTGAAAAGCAAAATGACCATGTTTGAAGCCTGTATCTTGAAGAGAAAGGCCAATTGTTGGTATTCGGAGATAGGCGTCTAACACGTAAAGTGTGATGCATGTATATGAAGGCATGGTTTGAAAGGAAAGATTTTTTTTTGTATTTTCGTTGTAAAAATGTGTTGAAAGATGAAAATTACGGAAGATTGCTTTGTGTTTTATTTGTAAGAAGTGCTGAAAAGTAAAAATGCAGAACATTATTTGTGTTTTCTTTGTAAGAATGCAGAAAGGTGAAAATGCAAAAGATTGTTTTGTATTTTCTTTGTAAGAAATGTTGAATATGAAAAGATATAATTGTGTTTTGACTACATTTGGTACCAACAATTAGTAGTGTGTATAAGAATCCTCCAATCTCTTTTTCAGCTAACCAAGATCGACTTCAGGGTAACTTCTATAGCTTCGAGTGGTACCTCAGATATACCTAAGTATCAACAAGATTTGTTCGTCTTGCTTCAAACAAAGACTTTGAATTGTGCTTGTTCTTATGTTTCAAGTGCCCTCTCCAGAAAAAATATCTCGTTCTCACACCTATTTGGGATTATTTTTCTCTTGAATTTGGAGATGTCTAGAGATATACGCTCACACTCAGAAAGAAGTTCAATGGATGTAATTGTGATATCATAGGCTTGACCTTCATGTAAGTATCCACTAATGTGAGAAAACTTAGAGTAGGATCTTATAGGACTTGTTATTGGCTTGTAATGTAGGCTTTGGGGGTTGTTCGGGTAGGATGACATTTGGGATAAAAGTGACTAATTCCTCAATGAGCATTGCACTGTATCCGTGCTTTTGACATTTGTTTCTCTTTGACGCTCGGTCTTCTTTATTGTGCTTCTTTGCCCCTTGTTTTGTATTTGTTTCAACTTTTTTTGAATCTTGTGTTGGAGTTTTCCCTTTTTCGATATATTTTCCTTTCCTTTTTTTTTGTCTTTGGGGGATGATGACTCCCCACCTTTATCAGAGTTATCTCTTTTTTTTTTGGGGCGGGGGGGGGGGGAGGTTCTTGCTCCTTCTTTCTTTGAAGTCATCTTTTCTTTTTGTTCTTCTAGGGATATATGTCCTTTGCCTTTGGCAACTTTGATCTTAAATCTTCATTCGAAACTTGCACGTACTTGGTGCGCTCAAGGAGGTGGGCCAAAGAAGGATAGTGCATGTAAGCACTCAAAAGGTATAGGCTCAGATGTGGCTATTCCAAAGAAAAGGTTTCAGGCTCAAAGGGGGAAATACTAGGGATCGATGTCATTTGGTAGGTCGTGGAAGTCACAATCTAGTCAAGGAAGGCCTACAATTCTTTCCCAAACTAATTGTAACTCAGAATTTCGCCTCAACAGACATTCAGGCCAAGTTCTGGATCAACAATGCAATACAATGAACTAGTCTAAAGCTCACTACAAATGCACTTGAAGCGATGGGGTTGGCTTTGTTCGTCTTAGATGTATGCAAGAGAATTTTTGAGTGTTACTCAGGTTTGACTGAGAGGTACCAAAAGAATCTATGGTTTACCGTGAAGTCGGTCCTCTCCATCACACCAATTTGTTCTTTCTCATGCACACTCCTAATTGTGTTGGTATCAACCAAGTCAAAATTTTATTTTATTTAAAAAAAAAATGGGACCGAACCCAAATGAGGGTTGCATACGTATCTTATGAAAACAAGAATCAGGTCTGCGTAGTTCAGGAAGTTTTGGCACAACATGGCGAATCAAACTCTCTTTATTTTTCTTTCTTTTTTTCTTGAAACTTTAAGAATAAAAGAAAATAATAAATTGTCAAAAGAATTGACGAAAAATCTTTTTGAATTTTTCAGCTTTAACATCTCTATACAAAATGAAACCTACAATTATCAAAGAGAAAAGATCTTTTTGGGCTTTCTATTTTCATACGAAAATGAAACTTGAAACTAGTAAAGAAAATATTTTTTGTAGTTTTCTTTTAAAGATGTATATGACACCTACTCTAAATGAAGAATGAAGCAAATCTTTTTGTATTTTTGAAATAAGATCACCGAACCCACGAAGGGCTGCCTACGTATCTCACTCCCGAAAGAAGAGAATCAGGTGTGCGTAGTTCATTCAGATTGGGCAATTAAGAATTAAATGACAAACTGAATCCTGACTTGAGAGACACGACCCAAGATATATGATGAACGTCAATAAAACCTTTTAAGTTTTTAATTTGACACGCCACACGAAAAAAATGACACTAACAACTATTAAAGGAAAATCTTTTTAATATTTTCGTTATATGAAATGTACAAAACTTCTACCATCTTTTTTGCATTTTTCTATTATAAAAAGCTCCTATTAAAAAAATCTTTTTTGAAGAAGTTATGGCATTATTTTTCCGCAGTTGGCAAGGTTGTTATGAATGAAAGAATATTGAACCCTTGATTTGGAAGTGGGGATCAATACGCCATAAATTTAATGGTTTACTGCATTCAAAAAAAGAATCTAGGTATTCTTGAATCAAAATCGAGTGAGGATCAAAAGGTAGGCCGACTAGGAACTAATGTTATTCAGATTTGAATTTGAGGAATTATTTATTTGCGCTCTTTGAAGACCTTTGGAGAGCGTCTTTGAACTGTTTCAGAAAAATTGCCCCAGTTTGAATACCGAAGAAATTATTCTGAAACAGTGGAGAGACCGAACCCTAGCACAGGGCTGCCTACGTATCTTGTCAGGACAAGAATCAGGTCAAAATATAGTTCAAATTTTTTATAAGTTTGTACATGGTGTGATCTATTTCTAGAACAGGAAGTTTCCTAAATGGTTGAGAGTAAAACTGAACAATTGCGAGAAGGCGCACTAACCTAAATGCACCAACTCTGAAACTATGAAATTTCAAAAAAGGTTTGAGGGAGTGTAAGACACCCCCCGCGTGAACCACAGTGTGTGAAGTGTACAACCAAAGACTCGATGGAATTGTGAATTATGATTAAAAGAATAATGTGTAACAGTTCTTATAGATACAGTGTATTAAACAAATAATGAATAAAAGAATTGATAAAAAGCAACACTAATTTATGCAAAAAATTTATGAGCAAATAAAATAATTTGCAGTGTAAAACAAGTAAATAATCAAGGAATTTAATCATATGCGAAAAAGTAAAAATACCTCCCTCGATTGAAAAATCGAGTCTATTGTGTTTAGAACCTGCTGTTATTCCCCAGCGGAGTCGCCATTCTGTCATGCCCTGTTTTCGCCAAGGTTAAACAAAACGTGACTTATTAGACTCTAGAGAATTGAATTTTTTTACAGAGTCGCCACCTAATTTTTAAGGAAAATAAGGAAACCTGTTTATTCATTAACACGTATGATTGATGTTTTTAGTCTGCGAAAAATCAATTGAGACTCTAGGTAAGCGTTCAAATTATCCCCAAGGGAAAAGGTTTGGCACCCTTCAGGATCCACAAATGTGGTACCCAGCTAGACTAAACTTATCAATGAGGGAGGAGGTATAAATATTTAAAATAATGTAAAAGTGTATGTGTATTAAGTATAAAATAATTCTTTTGAAAAAATACAAATGTAAAATTATATAAAAGTATATGTATATTAAATATACAAATAAAATCTATTGTTATAGAAACATGTAAAAGATATGTATAAAAATGTATAAATTACATGTGAAAAAGAAAGTATTTTGTGATGTATGAAAAGAAATATGTAAAAGATATGTATAAAAATGTATAAATTACATGTGAAAAAGAAAGTATTTTGTGACATATGAAAAGAAATGTATTTTGATGTGCCATGAAAAGGAAAAGCATTTACAAGTAATATTTTTATTTGATTAAAGTTACGGAGAAAAGTAAAGATTTATTTGAGAAGAAAAGACTACATAATATGTGAATTATTTGATTAACTTAATTCTTTTATTTAAATATTAAAGGCCTAAGTTTTGCTTAAAAGCGATGAAATTATGTAAATAAAGAATATCCCCGCCCGGCACCCAAAAAATAAAGTTTTCACTATTTTTTATCTTTATGTACAATTATACAAACGAGAAATAAACTACAAACATAAAGCTTGAGAATTATGTATAAGTGCTTGATAAAGTAATGAAGAAATAATTATTAAAGTAAGTGAAATTATGTGCACACACATGTACATATAGATTTACATATAAAAATAGTGTCTTGTTATAAAATGGGCTCGGATTAAGTTTTAGACTCGCCATGGCTATGAAGTGGTTGCTCGACTAATCGGCCGTCCTAAATCGTCTTGCCAAGATACGAGTCATAAAACCTTTTGTGGTCTTATAAAAGTTTCGTCATTGCCCAAAATATTTAATTTTTTTATTACGTATTTATATATGTAATATCCGTCTTTTATTTGTGGAGGCCTCAAAAATCGGCGATAATCTTTTCATTGGCCAAGAATATTTATTTTTACATAAAATAGATAAATTTGAGAAAATAAAGTCCGTCTTTTGTAATGGGGCGGCCTCAAAAATCCGACGGAAAGATATTTTCATCGGTCAATTAATTAATGGTATTTAATAACAATGAAAAATGACAAAAAATTAATAAAGTCACTGAATGCATATCAATAGTAATTCAAATGATTATCAAAGATTAAAATAATAAAATGACAAAAAGGTCAAAGTTAATGAATAAAAATGATGTAGCCATGACGAAGTAATTGAAATTAACAAAAAATAAAGTAAAATTCCTAATTGTGTAACAAAGTAATGGAATAAAATAGAAATAGTTCAAACATGATTGAAAAATATGAACATTCAATAAGAAGTGACAATAACCATCATTAATCATCCATAAACGAAGAAATACGAAAATAAATTCACATAAAATATCAACCAACAAAATCCTTAAAAAACATAATGAAGATTGATGGAAATGGATAAAGGAAAGACACTAGGACACAAAATTTCGGCCATGAACAGTAAGAAAATATGAATAGCAACAACACTTAAGAAATATATATATATATATATATATATATATATATATATATATATATATATATATATATATATAATGTAACCAACATAATCCCTAGTAAAAATGGTGGAATTCCACCAGAATAGGGAGCAAATATTTAATTTATTTTTATGTGTATATGTGTATTTTTTGTGTGTTTGAGAGAGAAAAAGGAGGAAAAATTTGTGTGTATTTGTTTATTCTTGAGAGAGGAGAGAAAGAAGAACATAATGTGTGTATGATTAAAAAATGTGCATATACATTTGTGTATTTTTTGGAGAGAATGAAAAATGAGGAAAGATTTTTTCTTGTATTTTTTGTGTATGTATTTGAGAGAGAGAAAAAATATGTGTGGGTGTATGAAAATGTGTGTGTAGAGAGAAAAGATGAATAAAATTGTCTTCCACCCTTGCCTATTTATAATAAAATTGGGCACTTCCTACTATCCAATGGATAAAGGGGTGTACCCTCTTTTTATAATAGCACATCCTTTAGTTCTTAGGATATTGACCAAAGGGTGTTCATCCTTTTGACCAATGGATAGAGTTATTGTTCAAAGGATAGTGTCATTGAGTTGTCATTATCAAATGTGACAAGACATTATGTGTTGTCATTGCCGGATATGACAAGACATCATTGTGTAGTCATTGTCGGATGTGACAAGACATTATTGTGTGGTCGTTGTCGAATGCGATAAGACATTGAATTATTATACTGTGCAAAAAAAATTGATCTGATTTAGCATTTGCGGACCGTTAAAATGTACAAAATGCAGGTGTTGATTTGTAATTATTAAAAATGTAAAGAATGTTGAAAATATTTAAAAAATATAATTTAATATAAAAAATATTATAAAAATGTGATGTCATGTCGTGTACGTGTGCAGATAATTATAAAATGTTAAAAATAATAATGAATTGATAGCAATCCTATTATAAGGAGGATTATTAATAAATTATGAAAAGTAAAAATACGACAACATATTGATAAAAATCCTAAAGTAAGGATGATTATCAATAATTTGTCAACAATTATAAAAAAGTTGAAAAAATTATATTTTGTGCCCTTCAATGATCAAGAAGCCTGAAGACGTTAATTTTAGGAAAGGAGAGCAAAAATTGGGTGTCAACAATTGTCTTTGTGAAGTTGATTTTGATTGTGGTCCTTTGGCTTCCCGTGATTGTTTGTACGTATGTGAGGACAACTCTTGTGAAAGAGAAGGTGATATGTGCTTAGAAATGTCATCTACTTCGTCTTTATGTGTTTCTTATGTTGGGCATATTCCTAGTGGAAATTTTGAAACTAGTAGTAAGTGCATGCATGGGAACTCTTTATTTGAAGTTGACTTATGGAACACCTTTCTCAACCCTCTTTTAGTTCATGATATTTTGAACAGTGATAAAGAGGGCTTGCTTTATTTCGAGGATGACACCCTAGGGGAAAGTGAGAGTGGCCGAGACCTAAGCCCTTGGTTACGTCTCCCATTCGATCCCGGTAACTTCTTAGGGTGTGAAGGATGGATAGTTGTTGGTCGGTCCACTTGTTTGAGTGATATTGTTATATGTGTTAGGTGGACTTTACTTTCAATTAGGACACCACCCCTTGATGGTGATTCCTTTCGCCAACTCCTTTGTAATTTTTTTCTAGGTCCTTCGTGATTATAACAAATGACGTGTGGTTATATCTCACGTGTGTACCTCCTTGGCATATTGATGTTGTTTATTGTACTAACTCTAACCCTCATGTCATGATGATGTGGTGCTTGTTTGTCTTCTCTTTGTTCTTGCAAGGTTTGGATTCGAGGTTGAATCCTTTTCAAGAAGGGAAGGATGATACAAGTCAAATGGCCACCTTAATTTTTAAAGACATGATTAGAGGTCAGCATTTAAAGGCTCAAGATTTGGTCACCCCGAGGGCACAAGAATATGCAAGGAAGACCCGTTTTGAGTACAAGCAACGCTGTGTGTGAAAGATTGCTTGGAGCATCGAAGACTTGAGGACTCACGGTTTTGGACAACACTTAATGGGTCATGATTTGGTCATCTTCATTAAGGGTATTTTGGTCACTTCATTGGGCCCAAATGCACTCCATGGCCACCCCACCCTTTAAGGGCATTGTTGTCATTTTGCATTGTCTTCTAATAGAATATATATAGAATATTTTAGGTCTTTTTCTCATTAGTTATTCATTGATGTAAGACTTGGAATATGAAACACCTTTAGTTGTCGGGCTTGGAATAGCCACCACACCGAAATGAGGGCAACAAGTGTAGATATCACTTGTGTTGCAATGTTGGTTTGAGACGTTGGTGTTTAGAGGAGGTAAAGTTTCTCTTGTGTCAATGTAGGAGTTAGGTTAACCGTTGTGTGTAGTGTTAAGGGTTCAAGATTACCATATTCTTGGATTCTTAAGATTATACCAACCAAGGTCTAACTATCTATCTATTTTGTTTATGTTGTAATCGTTTGTTTGTGTTCTTGTAATTCAAATTCGTGACTTGTTGTTCTTGTTCCATTGTTGTTGTTATTCATCTTATTGTTGTTAACATAGTTTGTTGTTAGCTATTTTTAGGTGATAAACACATCAATACATTGTGTTCTTGTTGTTGTTTGTTGAATTCGAGTGTGGTCTTCAAAAGGGTCCTCGGATCTATGATCTAGTGGACTGATTTTGAAGTGTGTTTCATGTTGTCCTTGTAATTCTTGTATCATAGCGTAGGTCATGAGATGTCACCCGCTTGTTTAGGGCTGACACTCTCAGGGATTACCCACCAGCTTAGGACTGATCTGACCAGGGGTCACCCACCAGATTAGGATTGACTCCACGACCATTGTTATTACTCGTGACACGGTATAACACCCTTCCAACTGGGATCACAGGTTGGACCCCTATCAGCTCAGATTTGGGGCATATCAGTTAGATGATACCTCTCACAGTTTTAATTTCAGAACTCAGTTTAGAATTCAATTCAATCTTTCTTGACCATAGAACACAGTTTATCAGTTATCAGATTTCAGTATTTCAGTTTACAGACTATTTCAGGACATGTTTTATGCTTGGTCATGCATTCTCAGTCTTTACAGATTTTCATACATTCTTACTCAGTACCTCATGCTATACATTCAGTCAGTTATTACTCATGCACATGAACCCCTGCATATCAGTCTAACCTCATTTAGAATACTAGTACATTCAAAGTACTGATCGCATACTCGTTTCTTGAGCTATGATGTCTTATATCATAGGTTCGGATACTCGGATTCCCAATTGTACTTAGACTTTCCAGCGCATCAGCAGCAGCAGCCGTGGTGAGTCCTCATCCTTCGAGGACGAGTTACCTTATGTTTAGTATGTCAGTAGTTCAGCTATTTAGTCAATCGGAGTTAGGACTGGGTATATTTTGGTTCAGACCAAAAAATCGAAAAACCAAGTTTTGATTTTTCGGTTTTTCGGATCGGTTTCGGTTTTAAATTTTGAAAATTCGGTTTTTTGGTTCAGTTTTCAATTTTTCAAAAAAAAATTCGGTTAAACCGAAAAACCAAAATTTTATAAATAAATTATATATATATATATATATATATATATATATATATATATATATATATATAAAATCACTTTAAGGTTTATCAGTATATAGGCATAGCAATTAGCATTGAAACACGCCGCCAAGTCACTATTCAGTAACCCTATAACCTATTAGTCATTTAGTCTATTACCCTAATTTCTAAATCGTTCCATATTTCCATACGCAGCTACGACTAGTACCGCCTACGCCATTTTTTTATCACGCAGTCGGCAGCCCGCAGGTATAATCCACCAGCGAGTGGTGAACTACAAACTGCCACTGCAAGCCGGCGTACAATCCACCGAAGGCAAGTCTACGAACAACTGATCAAGCGATTAGATTTACCGGCGACTAAATTTTCAACCAATATTTTGCCGACCACGATCAGTAGCCTTACAATTATGTCTAATCCGGTATGTTTTTTATTCTTTCTTTAAATTGATAATTTAAGATTAAAGGCTGAAAACTCAAATAAAGTACATTATTTTGATAGATTATAGGAAGGTTAAGTGAAGGTGGATCATCAAATGAAAATATTTCAATTTCATCTCCAAATGAAGTTGAAAATGTCATTGTAGCTGAACCTTTAAAGAAAAGAAAGGCCATGGAACCTAGGGCAAAATGTTGGCAATGGTTTGACAAGTTCGTTGATAAAGAAACTGGAGCTCAAAAAGCAAAATGTAAGTATTGTGGAAAAATTTGTGTTGTTCCTTCAAGTATTAATGGTACTTCGTCGATGAATAATCACATGCAAAAGTTATGTCCTTACCGCGTCAATGTTGGTATTAAAGACACTCAAACAAAATTAGGTTTTCAACCATCTTCTGCGGGTGAAAAGGAAGGGGCATTGGGTACTTGGATATTTGACCAAGGACGAAGTAGGAAAGCTTTAGCCCAAATGATATTTGTTGATGAGTTGCCATTTAGTTTTATTGAAAAGGAAGGTTTTAAAAATTTCATGAGAGTCACAGCCCCACACTTTCATATTCCTTCTCGTAGAACCTTGACAAGAGATTGTTATCAATTCTATAACAAAGAGAAACAGGTTTTGAAAAAGGTTTTCAATGAAGTCCGGCCAAAAGTTTGTCTTTCGATAGATACTTGGACGTCTACACAAAAAATTAACTACATGTGTCTAACAACTCATTTTATAGACACAAATTGAAAATTGCATAAAAGAGTGATAAATTTTTGTCCGATTTTTAATCATAAAAGTGTTGATATGGCTTCTTCCATTACTAATTGTTTGCTTGAATGGGGTTTGGATACTGTTTTTAGTATTACAGTTGATAATGTTAGTTCCAACGATGTTACTGTGATAGAAATATCTAAGCAATTAAATAATTGGGGAACTAACATAATGGAGGGTCAACATTTTCATGTGAGGTGTATGACACACATTCTTAATCTTATTGTGCAAGATGGGCTGAAGGAAATTGATAAGTCTGTGAAGTGAGTGAGACAAGCTGTGAAGTATGTTAAACAATCTGTTGCTAGAGTTAAAAAATTCAAAGAATGTTGTGAATCTCAAATGATAACTTACAAGAAATCTTTATGTTTAGATGTTCCTACTCGATGGAACTCTACATCTTGATGCCTGAAACAACACAACATTTTGAGCTTGCATTTGAAAGATTTAGTTTCTATGATAATGGATTTTTGGATGGAACTAATGCAGGCACTTTTACAAATGAGGATTGGGAAAATGTGAGGACAATGGTAAAAAAATTTAAAACCTTTTATGATCTTACTTTGAAAGTTTCTGGTTCAAAATATGTTACTAACAGTGTGCACTTGGTGAAAATTGCTGAGCTTTATCTGATTTTGAAAGAGATGATAGAAAATGAAGTTTTTTATTTGAAAAAAATGGCAACAAATATGAGGAAAAAGTTTAGAAAGTATTGGGGTGATCCCGAGAAAATAAATAAAATGATCTTTATTTCATCTGTGTTGGATCCTCGCAGCAAACTAGAATATGTTCCTTTTGCAATTGTGGATATGTTTGGAAAAGAAATTGGGGACAAGTTATTTGATTCGGTGGAGGCATATATGAAAGCCTTATTTTAGCATTATGTTAAGAAATCAAAGAACTCTTCATCTACTTCTCATTCTGGAAGCTCCTCACCTGTAAGTGGTTATGGAAACTTTCAAAGAAGAGAAATAATGAGAACTAAACAACAATTTGAGAAACATAAAGAAATTAGTGGAGGTTCAAGCAGTAAATCTGAGTTGGGAAAATATCTTGCTGAAGAGATTGAGCTAGATTCAGAAAAATTTGACATATTAGATTGGTGGAAAGTTAATGAGCCGAGATTTCCCATTCTCGCTGAGATGGCTCGTGATGTTTTAGCCATTCCTATTTCCAGTGTCGCATCTGAATGTGCATTTAGCACAGGAGGTCGTGTTGTTGATCCCTTTAGGAGTTCATTGACTTCTAAACTAGTGCAATATCTTATTTGTCTTCAAGATTGGCTTAGACGTGAACCTATTCCAATAAATGTTGAGGAAGATTTAGAGTATCTTGAGCAACTTGAAATTGGTAAGAATTTTATGATTCTATATTCATTATATTGAAAATAATTTGTTATTTATATTGCATATCAACTAACAAATGTCGTATATTTTTTCAGAAATGACTTGTAGTGAAACTGAGTCAAACATTGTTGATGTCTAGTTATCAATAAGCAAATGAGGATTGGATTCAAAAATTAAGACTATGTGTAGTTATCAATAAGCAAATGTAGTTATGTTGAAGAGGACCATATTTGAAAGAGTAAGATGCTTAATTGATTCTCTTGTAAGGTAATAACTGAAAAACAATATCTGTTGGCTAATCTATTAGAGAATCTCTTGAATTATCCATTTTACCTTAGTGCAGCTGTGCAGCTTCCTGGAAATTTTTAAGAATAGATCTTAATTGTGGCAATGTTATATGTCCCCTCTTTGTGGTTGCTCTCCCCATTAATGGTAGTTTATCTTAAGCAGTGAGTTAATGAAGTAATACTATTTATTGTCTACTATAATTTCTGAATTCAGGTAGTTTCCTCATGTGTTACTTAGAAAGGGACCCGCTACGGGTGGGTTGTTAATTGTTGTTCCTTTCTTGCAGTTATGGAGGACAGTGCTGCTACGCTACTACCTTTCAAGTTTGTTACCGTGTTTATTCATGAAGCTAGTCATGCTATAGATTGCAGTTATGGCTGTTTTGTAGGTTGTGGATAGCTCGCTGATTTGGTGGACTATGAGTCTGTCATAGCTGTTTTATGGACTGATGGTAGATTGGTAGTGACTGTTTTGCAGATTTATGAACTGATTTATGGGTTGTTTTAATATTTTATGGACTGTTTTACTTTTATGTTTTGGCAACTTTAGACTGTTTATGAATAAACATTGTGTGGTACTGGTAGTTCTTTTATGGATTGTTTTTATGACTTCATTGTTGTTTGTGGACTGTGGTAGTTCTTTTATGTACTATGTTAAACTTATAGTTATATCATTTAATTTCATTCGTGTAATTTATATTTTGAAATAAAAATTAGGATTAAAAAAAATATTTTTAAAAAAAAATCTTCAATTTTAAATATCCAGTCATGACTCACGAGTCATGAGAAAGAGAGCTTTAAAACCGAAATAAAAATCTGAAATAACCGAACCGAATTTGTAGAAATCGAATCGAACCGAATTTATTTAGGTTTGGTTACGGTTTTCATTTTTGTCAAGCCGAAAATTGAAAAACCGAACCGACATTTAAATATCAAACCGAATGCCCACCCCTAGTCGGAGTTATTTGGGGGCTTGTCCCGTCAACTCTACAGTCAAACAGTTTAGAGCCTTTCAGACTAGTACATACAATTGGTCAATTTTCAGTTGTTTATCAGTATTACCAGTATGTTTTCAGACGTTTAAAATCATGATTCGGTATTGTTTTCAGCTACTGAAACCGTATGGCATTTTCAGAATAATTTCTGTTTATCAATTTTACTCAGTGCTCACAGCAAGTATCAGCTCATGGGTTGACTTGTGATCCCACGGGACAATAAGCATCGTGTGACACCCAGGGTGTACTCTCGGGGCATTACAATGAACCTATCAAGATCATAACGAATAATCACTTGATCAAAGCGGACTTAGATTCATTAAAGTCTGAGATAATAAAATAATGTCGCACATATATGTATAGATATGGACAATTTATACATTTCGTTAAATGCTTAAAAAATAATTCAATTATGTATAAGATGCGATTACGTATATAAGAAACATATGATAGCCTTCTGAAATCATTGCTAATAACAGAGTACTAAGGTATCGTATGGATATATTTTCAGAAAAATTGGTCATCTGTAACAGTTTTTAGTAGTACATATTAGTATTGTAAAATATGTGCACATTAACAAAAAAAAAATCCTCAGGATGATGATACTGAGCCATTGTATAATGACATTGTTGAAGACCTAGAATCGCTGTAAAACTTACATAAATCCTGAATAGGTTATCCATAAATACACTTTATCCCAAAAAAATTTTAAATTTCGTAAAATTCAAATTTTATGATTTTCATATACATAAATGTAAAAGAGATACATGATTGATGATACGTGTTAAGAAATAATTAATTCGCTGTAATTATGGAAAGTAACGATAATTAACACATTTAAGGAGTAATTTACTCTGCATATTTTCAAATTAACACCTAAATATCTCCAAAAAATGTCATTTCGTTATCAATGCATTTTGTTGAAAATATACTTCTCCATATACAATTTTTAGAATCATTCTTCTTCTGGTTATCTCTTTTTTTTTTCTTGGTGCTTTTTTTTTTTTCATTTTCAACTGTTTGCAATGAATTTATAATGTTATTACGTTATTTCAATGTTTGAGTCACTGATTTCAAGTACGGAGGATGTAAGAGTGATGGCATTGTAATAGACAAACATGTAACGCACGAAAAATTAATTTCTGTCATTGCAGTATAGCTTGAAATTGATGAAAGTAGGAAAAAATTGAATCTCGATACATTGTTGAGGGTAATTCAGTTCCATTGTTGATTTGTAATGATATGGGGATGAAACTATATATAGAGATTAAAAGGAGTGCCCCTGGTTTTGGGATGTATCCACTATGCATCACAACAATTGATAAAGATAAAAGGGACATGTTGTTTGAGGGTGAAATTGGGTATAGAGTTTACTGTTACGGATGGTCTATTATTATCTTTTGTTAATTGTGATATTTCAGAGTCTTCATGTTTAATCGACATTAATATGAACAAAATAATTTCAGATTGTAAGAATTCAAATGTTAAAGTAGGTCAAATCTACAAAGACAAAATAACACTTGTTTCTGTGATGGCAAAGTAAGTCATTGATCATTCTTTCAACTTTAAAGCCAAAAGACTCGATAAATAAAGATATGTATTTGATGATTCAAGTTTTTAAAAAATATAATGTATCTCAGGTGTTGTAATTATTTATCTAATGTGTTACATTGACACCTTAACATGCTGATAGTATTTGAGACAAAATGCATTAAAAATAAAACGTCCTACGAATTATGTATCGCTTTTATTTTTATATATCTTTAAGTTTTACATTAAATAAGATCTTTATATGCTCACGATTATTTGAATGAGATACATGTTATTCTGAATTTAATATTATGAGAGACTGAATTTGATGGTATGCAATTGGAATTGGAATTTGTTTTAGTTATGGTTACAAATATATGAGATACCATTATTATTGAAGTAACAATTTAAATGATTTTAAATCTCATAAATAATCGTGGTAGGTGCTTCAACTAGAGAACCTATGTATATAGTTATTTTGATCTAAATTAGGTTGTTTTTGTTTGTTTGCAGCTATGTTCTAAAATGTTATTCTGAAGAATGTAGTTGAAATTTTTTAGGCCACATGTCGAAAGAATTCAGAACTCTTTAGCATAAGATTGTTTCATGATTTTCACACATGTCCGATAGAGTATTTACACATGTTTAAGATATGATTACGTTTGTTAGTGATTTTACTGCTCTAAAATTAATCAATTACAAGAGAATACACACACCAACTGACATAATTTAAGATATTAAATCTGATTTTGGTGTCGTCATTAATTATCAGAAAGCATGCAGGGCAAAAGAACGTGCAATTGAGATGCTTGCTAGGGGGGAAATCGGCAGATGGTTAACGTCAAATGCCTAGATACATATATATACTGAATTCAGTTTATCCAAATCGCATGTTAAAATGCATAAATACGAAGATAACAAGTTTATGTATTTGTCCATAGCATTACAATTATTAATGAGAGGATTTCAATTTTGCAGGTCAATAGGTGTAGTAGATGGGGTGCATTTAGAAAGAGAATATAAAGGAATAGTTCTCTTGACAATCACTCTCGATGGTGCAGGTACTTGATATTATACGTTTAATATATAATTCTAGCAATCTAATTTCAAAACTATATTTATCTATTTTTGTTGATTTTGTCGATTGAATTAAAATGAAGAAATGACAAATAGATGTGTTTTCTAATTTTAGAAAGTATATTGCCAATCGCGTATGGTGTCGTTGACTTGGAAAATGATAATTCATGGACTTAATTTTTTTGAGCAATTTAAATGTGCGTTTGGAGAGTGTGAAAATATATTTGTTGTATTTGATCGTAACAAAATGTAACGACCCTCCCGGTTGTTTGAGAAATTGTCTTATCTTTGTTATTTTAGCGCTCTCCGTAGTTTGCATACGTAGATTATGATTTACGAGAAGAGTAGTACCAATTCGTGAGGTGTTCCGAAGTGAGTTAAGTCATTAGTTGGATTATTGGATTTTAAAAAAGTTGAGTTAGGCAATTTATTAAAAATATATTTTAGATAATTAATTTAATTAGTGGTGATGGATTAAACTGTAATTTTTTTTCATCTGAAACAACCCACGTTCAAGATTAATTGAGATTAATAGGTTTAACAACTTAAACCATAGCATTGAAGAAAAAAAAAAAAAAAAAAAAAAGAAGATTGAGAAGGCTGCCAGGTACTTGTTAAAATTTGAGAATTGCAATTAGTTTGTTTCCAGTGCTAAAGATTATTACCTAAGGAATTGCTAATCATGTTGTCATTATTGGCAGTAATGATAGGGCAATCATTATGATTTCTTTTTCTATCTTATATTATATTTTTTTGACAGTACGAATTTGATAATTCTTAGAGAATTTTCTTTCCTATTAAGTCATGATATTGAAATGGTTGAGGAGTTGGGGTTAAGCCACTACGGTTGCACCTACTATTTTTGGTGTGTTTCTCTGTAAACTTGAATTGGATTCCAATTTAATTACACATAGTTTATTCATCACCTGGAGGGAAAAATAATAACATTGTTCTGAGTTTACTATTCGTATTTAGCGCTGGGATTTCAGAAATTTTCATACGATTGTTAATCATATTGTATTTCGATAAAATTAGTTTTAGGTTTAGAGTTCTTAGAGTTAGAATTTATGAAACGGACGTCATTAGATTCGTATTTTTATGGGATTATATATTGGAACAGATTTTGAACATTTCAAAACTTTGAGGAAGGGCAAGGCGCTTGCGGATTAACTACATTTGGAGTCATTGGTTGAAGTAGGTTACGGTTTAATTGGAGTTTAGACTCGACTTAATTGTGTGTGTGCTCTTAAATTGGATACTTCTTGATTGGTATTCGGGCATGCTTGATATTGTTGATGTTTGAATTGTTAATGCATGCATAAATGATTATTGAAAATTTACTTGATGAAATTGTCTTATGACTTCTAGTATACTTGTAAACTTGGTACATTGTGTTGTATACTGTGAGGTTGTATAAATTTGATATTGATAATACATATATATGTTGGATCGAGTACCACGCCGGTACGAGTATGTATATATTGGATCGGGTACCACGCAGATACAGATATGTATATGTTGGATCGGGTACCACGCCAGTACGGATATGTATATGTTGGATCGAGTACCACGCCAGTACGGATATGTATAGAGGTGTGCATCGGTCGGTTCGGTTCGGTTTTATATATTATCGGTTCGGTTTATCGGATTTTGAATTTTAAATATTCTAAACCAATAACCAAACCAATAAGATATTTTTTATCGGTTTTCGGTTTATCAGTTTTTAGTCCTTGACGGTTTAATTTTTGGTTTAACCGATAAGAAAATACTCATAAAATAGAAATAGTAGTAACTAACATGGAAAAAAAATCGACTCTTAGTTGCAACCAAAAATCCTACATAATGGGTTTTAATTTACAAAAACCTTCAAGTTTGAACTAAATGTTGTTAGGAGAAATTAATAGTTTGTATAATTGAAATAATAGGTTTGTTAATTGGTAGAAATTAAATAGAAATTAAGAGAAATATATAATAAGTCATACATACATACATACATATATATATATATATATATATGTGTGTGTGTGTGTGTGTGTGTGTGTGTGTGTGTATGTATGTATATATATTCTTATTGGGTTATCGGTTTACCTAATAACCCAATAAGAAAAAATCAAACCAAACCAATAACCCAATAATTTTTTTTTTATATAAAATCATTAACAAACCGTTAACCCAATAACCCAACAACAATAAACCAATAACATTTTTATCAGTTTGATTTCTGCACACCCCTAGATATGTATATGTTGGATCGGGTACCACGCCGATACGAATATGTACATGTTGGATCGGGTACCACATTGGTACGATTATGTATATGCTGGATCGGGTACCACGCCGGTACAGATATGTATATGTTGGATCGGGTACCATGCCGGTACGGATATGTATATGTTGGATCGGGTATCACGTCGGTACGATATTTATATGTTGGATCGGGTACCACGCCGGTACGGTACATGAACATAGATTGTTCCCTACTGGTCATGACTATTTGGGAAAAAATAAGTCCCATAGCATGTGTGTACATATTTGCGTTTGGTTGTTTACAGTATGGTTGATATTCGTGACGGTTATGTGACTTGTTTGTGAGCACTATTTGATTTGACCCGTTTCTTGCTGTATTGTTGATTTATTGAATATTTGTTATGTGACGATGCTTGTCTACTTGTTATTTGACTTATGTTGTGCACATGTTATTAAATTGAGTTGGCCTATGATACCTACCAGTACATAGTGGTTTGTACTGATGCTGCCCTGTACTCTTCTTTTGTTGAGTGCAAAAAGTGTTCTAGAGGCTCAGACATGACCTCACCTCTAGAGTTTGATAGCAGATCTTGATCCAAGGGTGAGCACTCCATCTCCAGGCTGCCATGGGTCATCTTATTTGTTCTTATCCATCTTCGGACAATGAAACATTCTTTATTTACTTTATTTTTTGATATCTTTTTTAGACATGATCTTTGTTAGTAGTTCTTGTACAATGACTTTCGAGTCTTGAAATTTTAGTAAGTAGTTTGTTTGACTTCCGCATTAATAATGATTAACTCCAGATTATTGTTATTTAGTTGGTTTTATGATAATATTATTTTTAATATTCACTAAGTGATTGGGTAATGGTTGAGTTTATATGGTTTTCCCACAAAAATATTAGTATGGGTGCCACTCATGGCCATTTGGGTCGTGACACAAAATTATAATGAAGGTTGTTAGCATTGCTTATCAAAACATTTCCCATCTTGCGTGCATTTGACAACTATGCTTAAAAAATAATTCAAATCTAACATTCGGATAAACAATGCTAGCATCTTTCATTATGTTTTTGTTACGATCATACATAACACATATTTTCACGTTCTTCAAATCCACATTTAAATTGCTCAATAAATCAAGTCCATGAATTATCATTTTTTGAGTCAATGACACCATATACGATTGGCAATATACTTTCTAAAATTAAAAAACACATCTATTATGTCATCTTTTCATTTTAATTCAATCGACGGAATCAATAAAAATAGATAAATATAGTTTTGAAATTAGATTGCTCGATTATATATTAAACGCATAATATCAAGTACCTACACCATCGAGAGTGCTTACCGAGAGAAATGTTTCTTTGTATACTCCTCCCAAATGCGTCCCATCTACTACAATTACTGACCTGCAAAACTGAAATCCTCTCATTAATGATTTTAATGCTATGAACAACTACATAAACTTGTTATGTTCGAATTTATGCATTTTAACATACGATTTGGGATAAACTGAATTAAGGATATATATGTATCTAGGCATTTGGTGGTAATCATTTGTCGATTTTTCCCTTAGCATTTCAACTGCATGTTCTTTCGCCCTTCATGATTTCTGATAATTAATGTCAACACCAAAAGCAGATTTAATATCTTCAATTATGTCAGTTGGTGTGTGCATACTATTGTGATTGACTAATTTTGAAGCAGTAAAATCCCTGACAAATGTATACC
This sequence comes from Capsicum baccatum var. pendulum, assembly GCA_030864225.1. Taxonomy (NCBI): domain Eukaryota; kingdom Viridiplantae; phylum Streptophyta; class Magnoliopsida; order Solanales; family Solanaceae; genus Capsicum; species Capsicum baccatum. Next base: position 22,659,327 of record CM061552.1, on the reverse strand, counting down.
TTGAACATGTGTGAACGCTTTATCTTTCAAAAGACATGTGTGAAAATTATGAAACAATCTTACTTTAAAGAATTCTGAACTCTTTCGACACGTGGCCTTAAAAATTCAATTACATTTCTCAGAATAACATTTTAGGACATTGCTGCAAATAAATAAAGCCAACCTAAGTTAGATCAAAATAACTATATACACAGGTTCTCTAATTGAAGTACCTACCACGATTATTTATGACATTAAAAATTATTTATACTATTCACTTCAACAATGATAGTATCTCATACATTTGTAACCATAACTAAAACAAATTACAATTTCAATTGCATTCCATCAAATTCGTTATGCATCTCATAATATTAAATTCAGAATAACATGTATCTCATTTAAATAATCTTGGACACACAAAGATCATATTTAATGTAAGACTTGAGATACATAAAAATAAAAAAAATACATAATTTATAGGATGTTCCATTTTTAATGCATTTTATCACAAATATTATCAGCGTGTTAACGTGCCAATGTAACACATTAGATAAATAATTACAATACATGAGATACATTGTATTTTCTAAGAATTTGAAGCATCAGATACATATCTTTGTTTATCGGATTTTTTGGCTTTAAAAGTGAAAGAACGAAAAAGGGCCTAAAATGCCCTTCAACTATGTAAAATGGTGTAAAAATGTCCTTCGTCTACCTATTGGCCGTAAAATACCCTTTTCGTTTACCTATTGGACCTAAAATGCCTTCTCACCTATCTATTGGGTCTAAAATGTTCTTTTCATCTACCTATTAGGCCTATTTTGCCCTTTTACTTGAGCAAATTATATGAAAAGGTCATCCAGAAAATTTTATTACGTAAATAATAGTACTTTTTCGATATTAAAAAAATAAAAGTTTTTTTCTTCATATATAGCCATTTTAAGAAATCAAAAAAGATAATTATAATTCTTAATTTAATGCAATAACTAATTATCAATTCACCTTAATTTTAGAGATATATTTTCAATTTTCAAATTAAAAGTAGAAAATATAATCCTTTCTTTCAAATATTTTTCTCTCTTATATTCAAAATTCATATATTTTTAAATAAACTAAGTATTCCATCATTTGCTCGTGTATGTTTCATTTTATTTTCATGTATGTTAATCATCTAGTATTATTTCATTATTATATATTTTTATTTCTAATGTAATGGGGTAACCATAATTTTTTATGGATAAATATTTATGGAATAAAAATCATTATGTTAGAAGTACAGATATATCATATATTTTTGTTGTATAAATATAATTAATGCCAAAGTCAGATTATTATTATATTTTTTATATAATTTATGAGATAAATATTCATGGTATTTTTTGTATAATTTTTGCACTATTTGCACCATTTAATATAATATCAAACACCATTTGATATTATATTAAATGGTGCAAAAATTATATAAAAAATATAATAATAATCTGACTTTGATATTAATTATATTTATACAACAAAAATATATGATATATCTGTACTTCCAACATAATGATTTTTATTCCATAAATATTTATTCATAAAAAATTATGGTTAACCCATTACATTAGAATTAGAAATACACAATAATGAAATAATACCAGATGATTAACATACATGAAAATAAAATGAAATATACACGAGCAAATAATGAAATACTTAGCTTATTTAAAAATATTTGAATTTTGAATATAAGAGAGGAAAATATTTGAAAACAGCGATTATCTTTTCCACTTTTAATTTGAAGATTAAAAATATATCTCTTAAATTAAGGTGAATTGATAATTAGTTATTGCATTAAATTAAGAACTATAATTATCTTTTTTTTATTTTTTAAAATGACTATATATGAAAAAAAACTTTTGTTTTTGTAATATCGAAAAAGTACTATTATTTATGTAATTAATTTTTATGGATGACATTTCATATAATTTGCCTAAATAAAATGACAAAATAAGCTCAATAGGTAGATGGGAAGGGCATTTTAGGCCCAATAGATAGGTGAGAGGGCATTTTAGGTCCAATAGGTAGACGAAGAGGGCATTATAGGCCCAATAGGTAGACGAAGGACATTTTTGCACCATTTTACATAGTTGAAGGGTATTTTAGGCCCTTTTCCGTTGAAAGAATAATCAATGACATACTTTGTCATCATAGAAAGAAGTGTTTTCTTGTCTTTGTGGATTTGACCTACCTTAATATCTGAATTCTTGCAATCTAAAATTATTTTTTTCACCTTAATATCGATCAAAGGCGAAGGCTTTGAAATATCACAATTAACAAGAGCTAATGATAAACTATCTGTATCAGTAGACTCTAAACTCCAGTTTTACCCTCAAACAACATCTCACTTTTATCTTTATCAATCGTTGTGATGCATAATATATACACCCCAAAATCTGGGGCACTTTTCTCAACCTCGATATATAGCTTCACCCCCATATCATTACGAATCAATAATGGAGTTGAATTGCCCTCAATAATGTATCGAGCTTAAATTTTTTTCTACTTTCAATAATTTCAAGGTCTATTATAATGGCACAAATTAATTTTGCGTACGTTACATGTTCGCCTATTACAATACCATCACTCTTATATCCTTTATACTTGACATCAGTAATTCAAACACCGAAATGACGCAATAAAATCGATAAATTCATTGTGAATAGTTGAAAATGAAAAAAAGCACAAAAAAAAGAGAACCAGAAAAAGAATGATTCTGGAAGTCGTATATGAAGAATATTTTTAAAAAAAGATAAATTACTAACGTAATGACGTTTTTTGGAGATATTTAAGTGTTAATTAGAAGATCTGCAGAGTAAATTACTCCTTAAATGTGTTAATTACCGTTACTTTTCATAATTATAACGAATTAGTTGTTTCTTAGCACATATCACCAATCATATATCTCTTTTACTTTTATGTATCTGGAAATCATAAAATTGAGATTTTACTAGATTTTGAAAGAAGTTGGAATAGAGTGTAATTATGGGTAAACTAGTCGGGATTTATATAAATTTTACTTTAAATTTTAGTTATATATGTCTGAATGTTCAAAGTCAATTGATTCGATCTGAAATTTGATATGTCAAAGCTTAACTTCGAACTATGGGACTGAAATTTGAAAACCTTCGCTCAAAAAGTGTGAAGTTGCGAACTATCCAAGTCTAACTTCGCAACCGAGGCCTACAATTTGAAAATTTGTTCTAGGGACTAATATTGGGGGTCGTTTGGTGTTGATTAAAATTATGGAGGTATTAGTTATGTGAGTATTAGTAATTCGACCTTCTACTCTACATAAAATATTGCTTACCCTTTTCCTTTTTAGTTGTCACATTTCTTTTCTCAAGAGTCAATTTAACTATTTTTAAAAACTTAACTAAATTAGATTAAAATTCAATAATTTGAAATTATATTTTAAATATTCAAAACTATACGAAAGTAATATAAGTTACAATTTCTCATATCAATATGATGTAAAACTACCATATTGCTCAAAGTTTATATCGTTGGACTCTTAAAAAGAAACTATGACAACTAAAAAGGAACCGACAGAGTACATCAAGTCCCGAATAACTTCTACATATTAAGCTACGCGAATTTCTAAGTTGCAAAGCGTTAATTTTATACATGAATAACTTATTTCCTTTTATATATATGTGTGTGAGAGAGAGATATCTTATTAACCAAAATGACTGTTGAACCGTAAATGACTTCTTATTAGCTACCAAACGACACTCAACTCAGTAATTGTAAAACAATCACTGTTATTGAATTTCAGCTGAAAAGTGATCATTGAACGCTATTTCTGGAAATAATATGATACCAATTACTGAGGCATTACAATCTAACAAGTACATACGATACAGTCCTGTAGAACAGGGGCAAAATAAGTAATACATAAAGCTACAGATGATATATGATATCTAATTCCACTTTTCCTATTTTTTATATTTTGAGGCCTCATTCGCCATGACCATAACTTAGTACTTTCACAGTGCATAACTAACAATCCTCATGAATAATATTTTTTACATCGTCCCGCAAAATAAATATTTCATCATTTTTGCTTGCTCTGTGGAGTACAAGGATCTTCAACAGCATTTTCAAAACTGTCCAGTTTGTAGTGTCTATTCGACTATTCTTAATGGTACAGATATAAGCCAAGGCCAAAACGAGCGCATGCTCTGCAAAATGCTATCTCCTCAGCAGCTGCAACCAGATCTGTGTTGTGGCCATTGCCTGGTGATACTGTTCCAGTTGATTCGCGGTGTGCCTAGAATAATTTATCGCGAGAATGTAAGTACACACACGAAAAAGAAAGGAACCACTCTGATTATGACGCCAACAGAAGGTGCTTATTGGAACATAGATTACGTGCTAAACTGAACAGCATACAAATGAAAATTTCGCACACAAATCTAGAACAAAATACCATGTTCTCCCAATAACTTAGAAAGATCAATTATTGGTCAGTAGATTTCTCAAACAACGGAAAGGAAATGAAAGATGAAACATAACTAATGGATCAACTAAGCCCTCTAGGGAACTTTCTTAAAGAGGAATTTCATGTGAATACCATGGAATAGGTTTGGATGGAGAGATATCCGAAATTGGCAGTCCTACAGGGCCAAAATAACTTAATTTTCTCCCATGCACTATTTGTGCCAATGGATTAGTTTGATCATGTGTATAGCTTGAAAACTATTTAACCAAAACAGAGAGCTTCATCTTTTTTCTTTGTGGATGAATTCAAGAGCTTCATCTTCTACATATCTTTCAGACAAAACAAGAAACGATAAAGTACTTCCCTCTTTGCATCAAAATGACTAACATGCTAGCATATACAATTCATAGGAGATCCTTAGAAATTGATGAGTTATTCTCTATCCTGGTAGTTTTCCAACATCAATGGCACACAATGATTGAGCCAAATAAAGGCCACCTTTAGTGATGGTTGGAGGTGTCACAGTCTTACCTAAAGAAGAAAGCACACAGGTCCCGCAACCTAAATGTTAGCTAAGACTAGTAGTGGACATTAAAACAGAACAGTGAACAGTTGCTTTAGTCTGCCTTTTCATGTGTGTTAAGTATCCCACATTGGAAAAGAGACGGGTAATTGGTCTCCTTATGTGGACTTGGGCAATCCGCCCCTCGTGAGCTAGCTTTTGAGGTTGAGTTAGGCCCAAGACCCATTCTTTACAAGGTATCAAAGTCAGGTTCATCCCAAATCTTTGTTCACCGATGTTGAGCCCCCATATTATATTGTCCACGCTCCAGTTAACGAGGCCTGCGCGTGCGGGGGAGTGTTAAGTATCCCACATCGAAAAAGGGATGGGTAATTGGTCTCCTTATGTGGACTTGGGCAATCCTCCCCTCATGAGCTAGCTTTTGAGGTTGAGTTAGGCCCAAGATCCATTCTTTACAATGTGGGACTTCGAATCTAATTATGCAACCTTGTCATGCTCAAGATCATAACCTCTTCCATCCGTCTCCCCTTTCCTTTGTCATCTTCCACAAATGCTTCTTACATAAGCCAAACAGATCACACCTAGGCACAAAGACATTAGCTACCAAAAACAGATGTCAAATCAACAAAGCGTTCACCTAAAACCTCCCCATTTTTCCTATTTATAAACGAGAAATCCTGAGGACGAAGTGGCTCACCGTTCAATTCTTGGTCTATAATGGACCCCTACCTCTCTACTTAAATAACAGGTTTTTGCCTATGGAAGGGTTCGAACCAGTGACGTACACCTAACCCACATATCATGCTCTTACCCCTAGATCAAAGCCCGATGGCACCTAAAACCTCCAATTTTGAAGAAGATGAGTCAATCAACAGACTCAGAAGAAAGTCTTTCATTAATATATCAAAGTTCTTGCAATGACCCACGATAGAATAGCTGTCAAATTTCCAATTCTGAACAAGTCTAAGACTAGCCACAGAAACCAGCCAGTCAACCATCCGTTTAGCAAATTAATTACCCTGTCCGTGCAAGCTCACTTTCTCAAACCTGAAAGGTGTCACATCCCACAATATACAAACAAGGCATACTTGCTGAAACATATGCATTTTGGAAGAGTTTGTAGACCTACTCCTATTACATGATAAAACTCCAAAACCAGCTAGGTAACAGAAACCCTATAAATCCCACTACTGGCCAAAGATGACCAAGAGTATAACTAAGGGACGGAAAGAAATAAGCTTTACCTTTTCCAAGAAAATTACAAAGAATCACAAACTTAGATGCTAGAAAATCTGCAAATCTGAGAAATAAGAATAGTTTTGCTGCAGTTAAGAAGAAACACTTTCAAAAATTTGGACCAACTGTTAATTTGCTATTCAACAAGTGCTAATAGACTCGCATCAGAAATATAAAATGAAATTTTAGACTTTGGCTACAGCAATATTCTTCATATGTCGGAGAAGATTATCATAACTATTACTATTTTAATGATGGTGATGTCTAGACCAGCTTGCGCATACCTCGACAAATGTCAGAGAAGATAATTGGTTTGTGTTCACAATCAAAAGATCCCAAACTTCTGGGTGTAGAAGAAAAAAAGAGGAGCAGGGTTTTATTATATATATTTGATAACTAGTGGAGCCTGATAATTACTAATTTTGCTAAGTTTAGAGCAGCTATTGTGCTAGCCAATTAGCAAGCAGGATCAAGGAGGCAGATGCTCTTCAAACCAAAAATGAAGAAGGGATGAGCAACAAGCTGAAGTCAGAGCATTAGATGTGGCAGAGAATGAGTATAGCCATGCCCAAACGAGGACGGTGGTAAGGCAGTTCTGGAAACCTTTATCTGCCCAGTAAAAGTCTATAATTTTGGATGGATCTTAACTCTTTACTCTATACATAGAGCACAAAAGGGTTTGCAACTAAATGAATCACAGAGGGCCAAGGAAACCATTAAAGCTTCAAAGACAGGAAAGAAACTCTTGACAAACAACACCAAGAAAAGAAGATGGCAAAGAGAGACCAACTGAGCTAAAAAGCTGAGCTCAAGTTTCTTCCTTCAAATTCTTTTTATGTATTGTATTTGGTATAGAGACATCTTTTTTTATTTCTGTTTGGTTTGTTAAATGCTAGTATGGAGAACCCCTTTTATGACAGAGATAGATGGATTTGGAACTTATGATTTGAGATCTTTTAGTAAGTTGCAAATATTTTAGGGATTTTTATTGTTTAGCAAAGTGAGATCTGGAAAAAAGAGCTATCTGTAAAGTGTAGGTGAAGTCAATCCCAGTGTTTGGTTTATCAAAGGAACCTTTCAAGATGCCCATGCTTATACTTCATTTTTATTTAGCTTTGAGCTAGATCTAATACATCTCAACTCCCTTTGTTTAATTATATTCTGGCTAGTTTCACAAATCCTCATGGGAACAATTTTGTACTTCAGTTCTTTTTAGCAGACTTATGTTTTCAGTTTTCTTGTGCCCAAAAAGTTATACCACATCAATTGACAATCAAAATGAATTGCACTAAAGGAAAAGCAAAGAATGGGCATTTCAGGTAGGAACAACAAAATCAAACAAGCCATATTGGCTGCACAATGATTTCCTTCTATATAAAAAGAAAGACTTGTAACCAATTCTTGATCAAGTCTCCTTGGCCGTTGCTGGTTATAATCAAACATAGAAGCATATTCAATAATGGTAAAGGGAGAAGTGCAAGGGGGGAAAGCAAGAAAAGAAAAAGATTTTTTTTTTACGGCAACTTTGTATATTTCTTCAACTGACAGAAAATAAAAAGATTAGGAACTTAATTGGAAGAATGATCATACCTCTCCATCTGATCCGCGTATAGTGACACGATAAACAACTGTCACACTTCCATTATCTGAGAAAATGACATCTCGTACTTCCCCACACCAACCTATTACAAGAAATTTAATCATCACATATGCTCAGAACATCAAAATCAATTTCCCAATGTATACACCAGTTGCCAGATATGCCACATTAAGGTTATTTGTACAAATTTTTCTAGTCATTTCCAGCCAAGCTCAGAAACAATAAAAGCCAACTATAAAACAGATCACCCATTATGTTGAAGCTTGCAACACATGTTAAACAAAAAATGGAAATGCCTCGGAGAAGTTAAGCATCAGCACAGAAAAGTGAAAACATAAAGAGAAATAGAGAAAAACTGTTGCAGCAAAAGGATTGAAGGTAGAAATATAGGGCCGATCAGATAGATGAAGCATGACATTTCCAATTGGAAGAAGAAAAACGAATTCATATTTGGATATCAAGCGGGATCTACAAACTTTAGCACCAACAACAAACATAAGGACATCAAGCTAACGCACATCTCTCTTTAGGTAGAACGTAGCCAGCACGTGATTTATTCCCGTCTGCCCTAACCTTGGTAGATAGAGTTACCTGGTGTGGGAGGTGGCAGTTATCCCATGGAATTAGTCGAAATGTGAACTAGTTTGCCCGGACATCACAGTTATTAGAAAAATAGAGGAATTTTAAGGATGCCTAGGGACAACACAGAATGTGAGAAATGCAAAACAGTGAGGAGCAAGCAGACTTGAAAAGGTTAAAGGGAACAAGAGGATGGAAGGAGAAGAAGAAAGGAAAGAAGAATCACTGAAAAATTCTGAAATATCATTGATTCATCTGAACTAAGACACAAAGGAAACAAATGTTTTTTGCTGGGAATACTGCTGAGGAATAAAATGTGTTTGAAAACTTTAGGCGTTTCCAATGAAAAAATTGGTGGGTAAGAAATTCAAGACTGCTTCCTGTCCATTGATTATCCCATATTTCCCAATTCATCTAGAAGTAAAACTAAGCGATGTCAAGTGTGAAATTTCTGTAGATGCTAATTTAGCTACAGTCAAAACTAGTATTAAATATGAATGAATGATATATCTCCTATCTTTCCAAAGTCCAAGCACATGCGCCCCAGAGATCTAATTAGCTTGACCTCAATATTAGACTTTAAAAGTGAAATCAATTGCCACATTTCTGTATCGAAATTGTGAAATGCATTAAAGATCAGAAGATACAAGATAGGTTCAGTTATCCAAAATTTGTTTTGACACTGCAGAAACTTAAACTATTAAAAATGAATGACGATCACATCGTTATCAGAAGTGCAAACCAAGACATAACAAAATGATCTTTGAGGTTTATTATTAATTAAAACCTGTGTTTTTCTTTTATAAGTTAACTGACATTACCTTCTTTTGTTTTTGATGAAGTAATCCAAAAAAAAAAAAAAAGAAAAAAAAAACATTTCCTGCGGCATACAATCAACAGCTAACAAAAACTCTTGACAAGACCAGCTTTTCAGAGGAAGAAACTCTCTTAGGATTTAAAGAGGAAGTTCAAGGGTGAGAACATTTAAGGCCCCAACCCTTATTATGCCTAAACCTTGGGAAAATGGAAGGAATCGTCCCACACTGTGGGAAAGGAACACGAAACTAAAGAATGAACCTTAAAAACTGAATATTTCGTTGAGTAGAACAGCTAAAAATGTAAAAGCTTTGGAAGCTAAGCCTATTGCAGGTTTGAAGATGTAAAATAAATTAGTTTTACTTTACTTTTTAATTTTCTTTTTATGGAGGATACAGAAAGAAATATTCCCACTTTTGGGGAATATAAGTGGGAATATACTGGGTATGTTGTTGTTGAATGGAGGATACAGCAAACAATAACTTCTGAAGAAGTTAACTGAAAATCCTGGACACAATCTTTCAACATAAAAGAACTAAAGAAGAGGTCTCTATGGTTGAGAAGTGAATTTCTTCAAACGTTCCAATTCAAGTTCTAAATGCTGCCATTCAGAAGAAGAGTCACCATGAACATATGCACCAGAACAACATCTAAGACATGTCATAAATCCTTTCTCTACTGTGGTTTTCTTCTAATTTGTCTCGTCTGTTCTAAGCTCAAGGAATTCCTACTTCTGGTCATGACCGCCATCCTCAGACTTACTCAACTCCTTTAAAAAGAAACCATTATTTGCAAATCGCGGACAAATAAAAATTGAGGCTTTTTCACCAAATTTCATGTCAAAACATTTTCATTAATTTTGGCAAAAGAAATTAATGCAATCTCATCTGCATGATCAAATTACATGCGTTTTCGATCCTATTTCACTAATGATGATACAACAACATATACACAGCGACAGTGTAATCCCACAAGTGGGGTCTAGGGAGGGTAGGATATAACTTGTAAGCATATCTTGCCCCTACCTTTGCGTGGTAGAGAGATTGTTTTCAACAGAACCTTGGCTCGACAGAAAAGAAAAGACTTTGAAGCATGGTAGCAAGAAAATATGGAAGCAAAACCTCAAGATACTAATCAAATGATGCAATAGATAATAATAAGCATAGAAGAAAAAGAAACAAAGTGCTACAACACTCATTAAGTTATACATATAATACAACAACAACATAATGATAGAAGAATTAAACAAAAAATTTGTCGCACCTGGAGCATAGAAGCTCAACATCCGGTTAGCATGGTACCTATATGAATAACAATGTCATCATTATCATATCAACAGCAGAAATAGTGGCAGAGCACCAACCACTACCACTGATTTTAACTAAATACTCCTTCACACTGATAGAATTCATGTGAATTCTTCCTTTTATATTTTTTACCATATTCAGAGAGTATATAAAGTATACAAAACGTCCTCTAAATTATAAATTCTTAAACTAAACAATGAAGTGTCAAAAACACACCCAAGTATCCCAATTTTTCGAGTTTCACACTTAAACTATCATGTGTGCCAGTTTCCTACATGAATTATCACAAACTATTTATCAAAAAAGAAAAAAAAAAACAGTTCAACTATCGGTTGTTCACTTTTCCTACCTGAAATATCACCATCGTTTAGGTAGGAAAAGTGAACACCCAAAGTATCCCCATTTTTTGAGTTTCATACCTGAATTATCAGGTGTGCCATTTTACTACCTGAATTATCACCAACTATTTATCAAAATACACCTACTATCCGTTGTTCACTTTTCATACATGAAATATCACTGTCATTAACTTATGAAAAGCAAACCATTGATAATTGAAGTTTATTTTGATAAATAGTTAGTGATAGCTCACATAATAAACTAGTAAACGCCTGATCGGTCACTTGTAAACTCAAATGTATGAATAGTTAACAATTGATATTTGACGTGTGTTTTTAATAAATAGTCCGCCATAGTTCGGCTAGAAAACTCGCACATCTAATAATTCAGGTATAAAAGTCAAAAAAATCGAGATACTTTAGTGCGTTTTTAACCATTAAAACTAAACAAAAATACTTTTTCAAAATAATTTTCACAAAAATCACCATAAAAACTCAAAAACGAAAAATTAAACAGAGAGAAAACAAATTACCAGGTGATAAAGGTAGAATGATCATGACCGTTCTCCGGTTTAATAATATTATCCGGAATTCTCTTATTCAAGTCACGTAAGATCTCCGCCAACGGCCGAGTAATACACGATGACGCCGTCTTATCTAACGGAACAACATAGTTAGTATTCGACGATGAAGCAGCATTCTTACCGACGCCGCCGTCACCGGTGTTAGCTTTGACTTGTAGTTTGAATGATGATGATCTAGTAGTAGTAATAGGAGAAAAAGTGTTAACGGAGAAATGAAATTGCGCCGCCGTACACCGCCGCGGAGTTGGTAGGTAGGTGTTCGCCGGCGGGAAAGAGGATTTTGTGCAATGAGTAAGCATTTTTTTTTTTTTTTGGAGGAAAAAAGGAAGTAAACGTGGGTTCAATGTTAAGAGTGAGTTGACGGGGTTTTAGGGGAATTGTATTTAAGGTCGTGTTTGGGTGTTGTGTTGAAGTTTAGTGAAGTAATTCACGAGGCGGAGTTGGAAGTGAATATCGATACACAAGTCATTTCAAAATAGTTGAAAGTTTTGAGAGCGAAAAATTTGTTGAAAATAAATTTTCAAAATTTATGATCAAACAGATCTTTGGAGATAAACTTTTAAAATTTATCACAATTTAAGGAAATTGAGGGGCTGACGATTATTTTACGTGTTGTATTTGAGCGAAGGGATGAAATAGAGGCTCTCATCTGGTATCTTTTGTAATAAGAACGTGTCGTCGAGACTTAAAGATAAGTTTTATAAGACGTTAGTTAGTTTAACTATATTGTATGAAGCGAATGTTGGTCAGTCAAAAACTTACCTGCATAGAAGATGATAGTAGAGAGAATGAGAATGTTGAGATGGATGTGTGACATACTGTGACAGATAGGATAAGGAGCAAAGTTATTCGGGATAAGGTGGAAGTGGCTTCAGTGGCGAACAAAATGAGAGAAGTGAGATTAAGATGGTTTAGACATGTAAAGAAGTAGATACATAGATGCCTCGATGAGGAAGTATGAGAAGTGGGATCTTAGGAGATCCATAGGTCGGCAAAAAAGTATATTAAAAGAGATGATTTGATAAGACATGTCGTACATGCAGTTTACTAAAGATATGATCTTGAACAAGAGAATATGGAGGTTGATGACTACAGCATATAAGGCTAGTAGATAGTTGAGCATTGTTGAGCTACCTTTACCTTTATCGATTTTATTAATTAATAATATATATTAGATGTATTAATATTTAATTAGATAGATATAAATATTAGTGTAGAAAATAAATTTCAACTCTGACAATACAGAGTTCAAAATTCAAACCTTCCACTTGTGAAATTGTATGTAGAAGATTACATATGTGGCCCCCTTTTTTTTTTTGGTAATGGTGGTCCAAGTTCAACCATGGACTAATATTATATTCGTACCTACCACCACTGCATTTATACTATGGAAAAGGCTATTTGTAATAGAGACCATGATCCGTTTTCCTCCTCTACTATATGTGGATCCTCCCTTATGTTATTGGTCCAAAAATATTTCTATTATTAAATGTAAAATAATGTATTCAGTAAAAATAAGAATAAGAGTCTTGAAGTAATCAATAAAGTTATTATCATATAATCAGAAGGTCAAGAATTTAAGATGTGGAAAAAACTTTTAACAAAAATACAAGGTAAACTTGTGTTGGGCGTGCTTTAAATGTATAAAGTGAAATTTGGGGAGAATAAAGTGTACGTAGACCTTATCATTATTTATTTATTTTTAAGGTAGAAAGAGCATATTTCCAAAAGATCCTCCACCCAAGTGAAGTCAATCTCTTTCTCTCTCTATATATATATAAAGGAAGAACATGAGACTGCTGATGTGGCATACCTTTAAAGTATGTATTCATATTTTTTTTTTTGTGATTTTTTTGTTATTTTTATCCTTCAAAAACAACATTACATAAATAGATAAATCTGAAGAAAAAAAAAATTGCATCAATTAATGTTCAGTTTTAATTTCTATCTCTGTGTTAAATGACACAATTAAGAGAATTAAAAAAATGTTATAAATTACATAAAATGAAAATTGAAGAGATGATCTCTTACTAAAACACCATTTAACACAAGGGAAAGAAAAATCATAAAAGTGGAAGAAGCATAACAAGAAAAATGAAAAACTTACTCCTTGAGACAGATCTCAAGAATATACAGGAGGGAAGATTTCAAAAATTGAAATAGAAGTGGTGATTTATAAAAATAAAAAAATTATGCGATCATGAAAATGGCGATAGATGCAAAAGGAACAAAACTGTGGTCCGAGCTTCTGGTCAATCGTTCATCTCTTTAACATGGTATTCTACTTTCTTCTCTCTTGCTAATATATTAGAGTTGGAGTTTAGGAGTTCAATATCTTTTCTTACGATAATATAAATTGTGTAGCAGTAACCTTTGACAAAGACAAAAATATATGAGCAACGAGTGAAATTATATAACTAAAGCTTTTAGAGTATTATTCTTTGGTATCATAGTACTTACAGCTTTTATCTGAAAATTTCGTTAGTACACAATAATTTGCTTCCTTCTTTTCACTTAAGTCAATTGATTGTTTACTTCCCCTTTTTTGTAATCAAATTTTAACAAAATAAAGTAAATTAAGAATTTTCCACAATCTAGAGTCATACAAATTTCATTTAAAATATGCTTTTCCGTACAAAAATTCTTTTAATTTAAAATTTCATCACTAAAAAATTATTGATTATATCTACTTAAATTTTTGTATTATTAGATTGTATTTTAGGAAAATAAATATAATTAGTTTGACTTTTTGAAACTTGAGTTATATAGACGAGGAGGAGATTAAGGAATATAAAAGCCAAACAACGAAAAATATTCATTATCAATTTTAGTGTTCTTTTTCCTCACTGTGTATATTTTAAGTGTCCCAATTTTTCTCTTTATTTTTATTTTGTATATCGAATATAAGAAATTTTAGATAAATAAAATTTCGGAATAGAAGAGGTGAGGTGACGCTTTTTATGACCAACATTAGAATTTATCTTTTTTGATCAAATTTTTAGTCTTATTAAATTAATTTATTAACAATTACATATATTCGTGGAAAAGAAAACTTAATTCGATAGAAGCGTAAAAGATTACTTATCACAAATATATGCTCAATGTTTATTTATAAGAAATATTAAATATATTTTGATACAACTTATAACCGTTTATGTTATTTCCATTTCCATGAGTTAAAAGGATATTAATCCACTAAGTTAAAATGAAAGGGAATCAATTTATCTTTTATTTCAGTTAGTACACAATAATTTGAAAATTCTGTTAGTACACAATACTTTGCTTCCTTCTTTTCAGATAAGCCAATTGATTATTTACTTCCCCTTTTTTGTAATCATATTTTAACAAAATAAAGTAAATTAAGAATTTTCCATAATCTAGAGACATAGATATTTCATTTAAAATATGCTTTTTCGTATTTTTTTTATTTAAACTTCAATCACTAAAAAATTATTGATTATATCTACTTAAATGTTTGTATTATTATATTGTATTTTAGGGAAAAAAAAATTAATGTGACTTTTTTTGAAACTTGAGTTATATAGAGTAGGAGGAGGAGATTAAGGAATAGAAAAGGTAAGAAAAAGAAGAACAGAGAAAAAATATGCATTATCAATTTTAGTTTTCTTTTTCCTCACTGTCTATATTTTAAGTGTCCCTATTTTTCGCTTCATTTTTTTTTTATCGAATAGAATAAATTTTAGAAAAATAAAATTTAGGAATAGAGCATGTGAGATGAAAATTTTTATGACCAACATTAGAATTTTTTTTTTTTTGGGGTCATATTTTTAGTCTTTTATTAAATTTATTTATTAACAATCAATATATATATATATATATATATATATATATATATATATATATATATATATATATATATAAAGGAGGATTATAAATTTGCTGATGTGGCGCTCTCAGAGATCTAGAATTATTATTTTTTATGATTTTTTTTGACCTTTTTCTTAATTTTATGTAATATTTTATAAAATATTAAAAATAGAAATATGGATAGACATATTTAATTAATTTGTCATCAATGCTATTAATTGAATTAAATCCACAATTCATCCAAATAATCAAGGTTTAATTTATTAATCAGTGAAGAAAAAGATAAAGCACCGTTTAACCTTTGAAAACCAACCATTTCACAGATTAATTCGTCTTATTTTAGGCATTTTTTCATTTAATTCTTTCAATTAGTACATAATTATTCATTAATTAAATCATAGAATTTCAAAGGTTTCTATTTATCTTTACAACATAATTCTCCAATAATTAAATTATAGAATTTGAAAGGTTTCTATAACATTAAAATTTAAACACAATTATATAAACAAACACAAAATTAAATTATAGAATTTGAAAGGTTTTTATAACATTAAAATTTAAACACAATTATATAAATAAACACACAATATACATTCACCATCTCACTTTTTAATGTATTAAATATGAGTTTTATGTAATATGAATTTGTAGAAATAGAATAGAATAGAATAGAATGAAACTTCTGCTAAGCATTTAAATTTTATTGATATTCAAGGATGCAAAATAAGAAGGTGCACAAAAAGCAAAAGTAGAAAGAAGTTGAAGAAGGAAATGAAAGTAGAAAAAAAAGTGAGAAGAAGAAACGAAGACACAAAAGTAGAGGAAGAAATAACAAGAAGTACAAATGAGTATTAAATTAAATTTATCATTAAGTTGTTGAGTATTTTATTTTTTGATGCACAGTTATTTAGAAAGATTTTATTTCTTAGTGATATTTAGGAGAATCCGATAAATTTAGAAATTGCTTCAATTGTTCACTTTGTTACTAATTTTTTAAGGAAAATTTCAAATTTACTTATTTTGTTCCATATATGGTCATCTTAAATTTATAGGAATAATGACAGATTATACAAATAGTAAAAAAAAAAAAAGTATTGAATAAAGAAATATAAATAAAAAAGGAATGTTGAGATTTGAATTTGATTGTATTGTTTTCCTTTTAGATTTTTTTAAATTTATTTTATTTCATATTATTATAATAATAATTATTATTGTTGTTGTTGTTATGATTATTATTATATATAATAATAATAATAATAATAATAATAATAATAATAATAATAATAATAATAATAAGTAGAAGATTTAAAGAAAAAAAAAAACTGGAAAAAGAAAAGGTGAGTGACACCTTCTACGACCAACATTAATATTTATCCTTTTTGTCAATTTTTTGATTTTTTATCTCAATTTTTCAAAGTAAAAATTAAATAAATTCTTAGGAAAAGTAAATTCAATGCAAACAATAAAATATTACTTATTTATGTTAATAATAATTAATATAATTAATTACTTTTTCTAATACCTTTTTTTATCCTATTACGTTAATGTCTACCACTTTTTCTCCCCTTAATTAACCTAATGGCTATACTTTGTCGAAGATTCCTTAAATTTCTCTCTTTTCTTTCTTTGTACATATCAATAAGTTCTCATTTACCTTAATTTTTCATCTTTTTTTATGTTTTTTAGCTTTCCATTTAAAATATTTTTTTACAATTAATTGATGCACTTAATATACTCATTCAATTATAATTATTTAATATAAATTAATTTTCAAAATATTATAGCATATATTTTGTTGACTATATGTTTGAATGAGAAGCGATATTTTTTTGGAGTAAATTTCTCATATTGTCACTCAACTTAGGGAAATATCCTAATAAAATCATTTATCTTTTTTTTGTTCCAATAATATCATCGAACTTTATGCATTTTTCTTAAAAATCAATAATTGCTAAAAGTGACTCAAAAGATGAGAAAAAATGATCAAAAAAGTCCATTAAGTTTGAACTTTGAATTTAAATAATTCTTATTAGTTAACAATATGAAGTATCACTAACCTTTCAACTATAAAACTTAGTGAGTACAATCTTCTTTCAACTTCTAACTGCGATATTAAATCTAACGACGTCCACCAAAAATTGCAATAAAAATTGTTAGAAATAATCTTATATGTACTGTATTTATTTGGAAACTTAAAAGTTCAATAATAAAATAATACTCTATATTTATTCATTTTAGGATTAATATTTATTCTTGATAAAATAGTTCAAGTTAGCTGTTAGTTTCTTCTACTCCAAATTATTATCGAAAAAATTATAATTCATAAAGAAGACGATGAATTCCTGCAAATAAAAATTAAATAAAAAATTAGGGTCTTTAACTAGTAGAAGAACCATATATAAATATTTTAAAGGATTTTTATTTTAAAAAATAATGTGTATTAACGGATACCATGATAATAGCATCAATCACTAACTATCAAATAAAATTAGGTGATTTTATATAACCATTTCGTAACTTAAAAATGTTTTAAGGTTTCAATATTATTTTTATTAATCTTGTGATATTATTTCAGAGAAAATTATATCTCCTCGTCAACTTGTCTGTAAAAACTAAATACATTTACCAATTCGGACAATAACTGTACTTCTTATTTATTTCATTTAAAATATAACTACCTATTTTAAGTTTTAATTTAACATTCTTTATCTTTTTAATTCATTTTTAATATTATGATTTGTGTCATTTTAAATTAAATTATGCACTTATTAATAAAATATATTAAAAACTAATTTAAGAAGTCCAAAAGTAAAAATAATTGGAGGCCTATTAATATTTCACGTAAAAATAAGGACAATTTAAATTCAAATTTCAAACTTGATGGACTATTTTGGTCATTTTTTGAGTCACTTTTAACAATTATTAGTTTGTAAGGAAAAATACACAAATTTAAATGATATTATTGAAATAAAAAAAAAAGATAAATAACTTTAGTGAGACATTTTGAGTGACAATATAAGAAATTGACTTCTTTTTTTTGTGTGTTTTGGACTTTTGAAAGTTATAAAGTAAAATTTAATGAGATTTTTAATGTTTTTCTAATTACTGGTGATATAAATAACATAAGAAGGTAAAAAACTTTATTCTTTTAATCACCATGAAATAATAATTGAGGTGTTTTAAATATTGATTAATACACTTTATTGAAATGCTCTCTACTTCTCTTGAGGTAATGGTATGGTCTGCGTACACTCTACCCTTCCCAGACCCCACTAAGTGAGAATACAGTGGGTATGTTGTTGTTGTTGTACACTTCATTGAAATGAAGTTGGAGATATTTATATTATATCTAATGTTTCGACTTCATTTTCAAATGAATAAAGGTGAAAATTACATTTATTAAGTTGTAAAGACTTTTCACTGTTAATAATATAGTTTTGTCAATTTTAAGGACATTTAGAGCCAATTTGAATTGACTGATTTTAAATATTTTTAAGTTAAAAATACCTTTTAAGTATTTTGAAGGGTAAATTTAAAAATTGATTATAAGCACACATAAGTTATGATTCTAACTTATGATGTTTTGCTTATAAGTCACAAAACCAAAAGCCAATTAAAATGAGTACTTTCCTGTGGCATCCAAAAAAAAAATCAAATTAGTAAAAATTAATTTATTTTAACCATTATTAATTATTTATTATATTTATATTTTTTATCATCGCGCGAAGTGCGAGTAATTTCACTAGTTAAAGTATTAAATAAAGAAATAACGATAATGAAGAGAAACATGATAACTAATTAATACTAGCAGGGGTCGTTTGGTGTGAGGTATAAGTTATAATAATTTTGGGATAAAAATGTAGGATTATTTTATCCCGTGTTTGATTTGAGATATTAGTTAGTCAATAGATTATTTATTCTATCATTTTATGCCTTGGTGATGGAATAAATTATTTCATATATATGATGAAATAATCAATTTCGAAATAGCTAATTCCAAAATTAATTATTCCGAAATAACTTATTTCTATCCAAACGACCCTGCAAAGCTATGCGTAAGATATATCAGGAATCTGAAACAGTAAACAATAGATGAAAGTTATTTTTATTTAATTAAATTATTTAAATATATACTTTAAATAAACATCATTTTTAACTATTAACTCACGAAAAGTTGGTGAATTTCTATAGTTTGAAAACGTTATTTAAAGGGCTTTGAAATAGACAACAATTTTGAGGAAATTTCCAATTTTAGTCCTCAAATATCGACAAATTCTAGTTTTAATACCTTTAATATTTGATAACACACATTTTATCTTCAATTAATTGAAATGTGCATTTCTAATCCATCTTTTCTGAATATACATATATTACAAGTTACTAGTATAGGTATACCCGCCTTTCACGTGTACTTCATTTTAATGAGTTTAAATATTAAAGTAAATATTTTATTTATTTGAATGATAAATATGAATACAATAATTGAATTCAACATCTTTTGAACATGTAATAATTGAGAACTTATTTAATTAGTTATTTAGTATTTGTAGATACCTAAGAACAAATAAGGTAGGTGAAATAAATTAACAATTCCTTAAATTACATTAGTTTGTTTCAATAAGCCGATAATTAGTGTTGATTCATAAAGTTACGTAACTTGACTTGGTTCCTTCATAGAAGTGTAAAATTTGTCTTGCAATCTTCACGCCACTTATTTATCGTTATATCTTTTTCATCGCTCCAAATATAGCCATGCTCTTTCTCACATAGACTATGAATTGAATTTTACAATAGCTTTAAATTTAAATTGTAGAAATAGAAGATTATAGGGATAATAGTCCGAAAAATATCTGTACTTTGCCTAAAAATTTGTAGTTGCGCATACTGAACTTTGCGGAGGTCCTATTATCCCTGAATTATTTTAAAGTGGAATTAATTCCCCTTCCACCCCCCCCCCACCCCCGAAACGCTATACCCAATTTTGGAGTAGACAGTGTAATACACACGTCAATCTTATATTTACACATGTATTTTTTGCTTAAAATTAATTTTTATTTACATTCTTCTCCATTCTTATTCTTTTCTTCATTTTTTCACCATTACAACCATATTAAGGGCGTGTTTGGTATGAAGGATAATATTTTCCAATTTTCTCATATTTGGTTGGCTTAAAGGTTTTGGAAAATGCTTTCCAAATCAACTTATTTTTCTCAATTCTAAGGAAAATGACTTTCCTTCAAAAAGTAAGAAAAACATTTTCCAAAACTCTCTTTCAACCTCACTCTTAAGTTGAAATATTCATACAACTCTCAAAATCATCCATCCCTATTTCAACCCTCAATCCCCCTCCTCCACCCCGCCCCCTACCACCCCTCTTAAAAACATATTTCAAATTTTTTTCTTACCCCACTCTTTCTCCCCTACCCCCACTCCCCCACCTACCAACCCCCTCTTCAAAAAAAATTAATATTTTTAATTTACATTTTAAAATAAATTCAAAACTTTTTTTTATCCCACCCTTTTTATCCTATTCGTACTCATTATTTTTGTTAAATATATACAAATACTTTTAGAAAACATATACTTATCCAATTTGCATAACGATCATACGAATATAAGTAAGAATATACATGGCATAATCATGGGAAGACACACGCAAAAAATTAAAGTTAAATAAGATGAAAGTTTTATTTTTAAAATACACACGATATAATTATGAAAATGCACACACACAAAAAAAATTAAGCTAAATAAGATAAAAGTTTTATTTTTAAGAATAAATAAATAAGATGGAGGGTATTTTGGTAATCAATTAATTTATTTTTAGAAATTATACCATGCATATTACTTTGAATACAACAACCAAACACTCAATAAAAAATAATCTCAGTATAACTTATCTCATCATAACTTGTTTTAATATAACTAATACCAGTATAACTAAATTCTCAACCAAACGACCCCTAAGGGTGTAATAATTCCACTTTAAAATAATTCAGCGGGGTAATAGGACCCCCGCAAAGTTCAGTGTATGCGCAACTACAAATTTAGACAAAGTACAAATATTTTTTAGACTATTATCCCAAGATTATAGTGGTGAATTACTTCCCCAGTACATATGACTTCTATGTTGTAGCAACGCTTATTAAAACAAATATCATATCCTCAGAAGGGTTTCTTTCAAGTCATATTGTTGCTCGAACTTTTGTGATTTTCTCTATATGCATAGAAATTATCGATGAAAGAACGGTATTGTGAAGATTAAAAACGAAAGAACAGTATTGTGAAGATGTAAAAAAACGAAATTAGCATGGATTTATAGAATAGAAGTATAAAGCCTATTTAACATGGGATATGAATTATTATTTATCGATTTTTAGGATTTTTGGATTCTCCTATTCGAGTTAGAAATAGTTAGTTTTTTTAGATTATGGAAAAACCATCCTATTTGTGAAAAGCACGTTTTTTTTTTTTGGTAATATAGTTTACATTAAAACTTATTTTACGATTTGAGGGGGTTCTTGAGTTGTCCTCTTCTAATTAGGAATGATTAGTTTTTTTAGATGGTGAAAAAGACATTCTGTTTTTATAAGAAAATTTATTTTTTTTGATAATACAGTCAATATTTAATATCACTAAAATAATAGAAAAGAAAAAAAAGAAGATAAAAAGATGATTTTGTCTAAAACGACACATTTAATATATTATAGCTATAGATAGATTGTAGATTATAAATAAATTATAGATATATACCATTAAAAATCATTTAACTATCCCTGTGTCATTTTAAGTTGGTATTATTATGATAGTAATATCATCTTCAAAATAATTATAAATCACACATTTTTCATACGCTCAAGGTTGGATATGTTAGTCGTATATCCCAACAATCAAAACTAAAAATAGTAGTACCTTTTTTTTGCTTTATAACAAATGACTATATGAATCAGATTTGAATTCATTTCATTCCAATGTACTAAATACATTGTCAAACACCACCAAGCTAATCAATAATATTTGCTCATATCAATCAGAAACTCTGGCTAATTACATCAGCCAAATGTATGAAATCCACTGTAAAAATTTACCCAAAATTGCCATTAAAGAAATCAAACCTATGTACTAACAGTCAGTCCTATATAGTCCTAAGCAGATGCTGTGTCATGACATAGCGATCCACTTGGCTACATCGCGCCTACCCAAATAGCATAAAGTTCAAAAACCGAATGAAGCCATCATCATATTGCAGCTTGTGTAACCTGCCATTTCGCGCTTTAGTGAAAGTCCCAAGTTCAACTGAAAAAAGAAAGCTAGATCAATTGCTGCCTCACCTTAGCGAGATTTTGATGGAAGAGCCGGTGGACTTCTTTGCGATAACTCTCCACATCTGTTATGTGTTCGGTACGATCAAAGAACTGCTGCAACTCTTGCTTCAGCTTCTCCATTGTCCCGCCTGATTCAAAGAACTCCCTGAGGCGTTGAATTTCAGGCGATTTAATTTGTAGTACGTTTTCAATTGCATAAAGGGCCTGCAGTTTAAAGCAGTATCACATGTCAAGCCCCTAACTGACTTTGTAAAGATGTCACCAACACACACGGAAATATTTTTCATATTACAGACGCCTTGTCCAATGTATTGAGGACGCAAATGACAATGAAAGATAACGAGGGATAGTTCAAATAAAACAAGTTTTATGTGTACATCTACGTAAAGATATTTTGTTTGAAAGATCTGGCGTGGCCAAGTCAAATCGTGAAAAGATGATTTCTCTCCGTTCCATTCCTGACGCTGCACCAAAAACGAGTTCCTTTTCCATCATTAAATATGAAAATGAACCCCCCTCCCAACCAAGGATATACTCCTAGCTAACAGGTTTTTTCAAAAGTTAACATCTGATAAGTTTCTGCATTAACCACCAAAACTTTTCCCATGAAGAAAATCACAGTTGAATTTCTTGTTCTGAAGTGACCCCACTATCATCCCGACGGACTTTGACACATACTCAAACCCAAACAGATCTAAAGAAGAATTTAATCCAAAAGACTTAATTCTAATGAAAAATCCAATGAAAAACGATTGTGGAAATACACATACGTCTACTGATTACTTCTCCATCTACCCAACACTTCTCCATCAAACCGCAGTAAAACAGACTGATAGAGACACAGAAATTGAAGGTAGGTGTTAGTTAAGATAAACCATAAGGCCCTACAGAGAGACGGTTCAACTTTGGAGGAATAGGGATGTATTGATGATGGATGCAACTGTAGATTTCACACTAAAAGACCTTGAACTGTTCAAAGTTGCTGAGTTGAGGATCATATGTAATATGTGCATCTGAAGTTTAGACATGCAAGGGATCTTTGAAATTAACGCTCATTCACATCAAAGACTAAACAAACCTTTTCCCCTAGATCAATATCGGTTGATTCCATTGAATGAACGATGGCCTTCAGTAATAATTGATTCTTAAAGACGGAAAACTCAGCTGCGTTCTCATTTTCCATCTGACTCACGGCTAAATCAGCGATAAGAATCAGTGACTTCTTACGTAACCTGATATCCAGACTTGAATTGCTAAGAACCTCCTGCATATAAAGACAAGAGGAAGGAAGTTATGCATTGCCAGCACTAGACTAGTTCTGCTGGATGACGAAATCTTCACTTGGATCACCTGAAGCATCTTATCTCCACCCTCCTGATAAAACAATTTTTGGCCATTCAAGTTATTTCTGATTAGTGCTGAAATAGCAAATAAAGCTTTTAGTGTTTCTTCAGTGGTGTGAGAATTCATCATCTTCATCAGCATTGTCAATGCTCCAAGTTCCAGGACCTGGATGCAAAAGTCATTGCATAGAATTAACTGAAAAGCCAGTAAATTCGAATATATACGCAGAAAATGCACCGATGAAAGTCACTACGAAATTAAGCATTAGCAATAGAATTTTACGATGTGAACTTGTATAAAAGCATGACTATCGGAATACCTGATTCTGAACAACAGGGTTATTTTGACTGGCTTTGCCAAGAGCCCATGCAGCAGCAGTTCTTATTTCTGGCTCAGAATGATTAAGTATTCTTATAAGTACGTTGTAGCCTCCAAGTTTCTGCAGATCTGGAAACAAAAATCATGTAAAGCATTAAGAAAAGTATACATGTGCATTCAGTAGTTACTTTAAACGGGAGGAATGGTGACTGGTGAGAAGCGGGTTGATGCCTGTATAAAGGAACACTATTGATGAATCCTCAAAACATTAACAAGTAAAACATTACACATACGCATCATTAACAAGCTAAGCTGCATAGAACCAAGATTAAGAAAGGTTTCTACAAGAGGTCAGCTGTATGCTTATTTAGGCAGCTGCTGATTTGAGACTCTGAAAGACTTGCTTATAGCCTTATTAGGTCTCGGAAGCGTGACTATTTGGAATATAGATGCTAATGAATTGCTGCAGTTGATATAATCGGACCTCACAAAGGTACGGGTAAGAGTCTGCGTAGACCCCACCCTCCCCAGATCCCACTTGTGGTTGATATTAAGTCAGAAGTCATAAAATCAAAGCCAAAAGACGTAAAAACAAACATCAGTAACAAAAGAAGTGCTGAGAACTATACATACCAATTGCATTATCAATAGGCTCAACAAGTTCCAACAGCTCCTCTAAGGCACGCAGATGATGCTCCAGAGGTAGGGATGAATTGTCTAAATCATTAACTGCAACCTGCATCAACTGCGCATCTGATGGCATTTTTAGCCTCTCCATCAGTTCCTGGAGAAGAAACAACATATAAATGTTAAAAAAAAAACAAAAAAAAAAAATGAAGAACAAAATCATATTAACACGAAGGACCTTTAGCATTTAATACAATTGCAAGATGTGTCAGAATAATTCTTCATTTTTCCTTTTTCCTTATTTGCAGGGAACAAGTAAGGTGGAAATTCTTTATTCTTTTTTGTAGATAGAATATCAAATTAAAAGATGAAACAAGAACGATATAGAGGTAAAGATAGATGTCCTCACCTACGAACTATCAGTTGCCAACTCCCGTAACTACCACTAAGCTACGAAAAAGCAAGGAAGATAGACAGAAATATTGGTCTGGAAAATTCTTGGACTCTTTGTTAACAATATTCACCATAGTAGAATTTAGAGCGAAACAAGTAGCCCGAAACTACAGTTTACTTTCGTTTCTATTCTAAAGCCCAAAGCCTGGTTGTATATAGCTGAACTGGTGGAATCAAGGAGGAAACAAGATAATTTCCAATACTACCTAATAAAATCTCCTCCTTTATCCCAATGCAAAATGGCAATGCAAGAAGAAATAATAATGATTCCAAACAAATAGTAGGAGAAAATGTGCTCACAAGCATGTTCTTACATCGAGATGGCTTTGTTTCAACATTTAAATAAGAAGTGATAAGCATTGGGTGGCTTCAATTATGTGATGTATCAACAACAAATTAAATCGAGTTGTCGTAGGCTCACATAGATCATGAATAATACAACAGACATTTACTTTGAATAAGCAAATTAAACAGATTAACCAAAATATACCAACACTTCACTAGAATCTATGACATTTTGAATTTATTTTCTTCAAATGCTTTACAATTTAGCTAGATCCAAAGCCTCCTATTTCCTATTCAACAACCACGTATTCATAAGGAAGCATTTCATGCAAAGACTATTGAGATCAACCTAGTTAAAGGCCCTGCTCAATATTTTGCTCGGACTCTCCGAAAACGTTGCCACATCTGTGTCAAATCCTCCAAAATGTATTATTTTTTAAGGATCCAACATGCACCCTTCTACATTTTTGAAAAGTCCAAGAAAGAGTGGATCTTCCCTTTTTTAAACCATTGTGGTATAACTTAGATCAAATATTAAGCCATAAGCATTTGGACGCTATGTTGTTAAGCCAAGTTGAGGCATATTGAGTTTCCCAAGCTCCAAACAGCAAGCTTCATTCAATCATTTCCTTAAATACTCCGTGATTTTGCCAAATCCTACACTCCAGTTGTTTGCAACAAAACATTCTACAGCTCTACTTCAATTCTCAAGTTTTTCATATTATTTATAAGGCACATTCACTTGTTAAGTTGTCAACCGAGAAGGGTATTAGAAACATTAAGGCACAAAAGAAGAATCATGAGCTTGTTAACCGCACCTTTAATTCAGTCTGGCGATTTTGTAACTCCTCTACAGACATGCGTTGAACATCTTCTGATCTTTGTTTTAGTACTCCAGGATCCGAATGCCCTGTGTACATCAATTTAGAAAGAAACCAAAACATTACACATGGTAAACATAAAACCAATTGAATAAGGAAATTCATCTTGCAATTCTACTTGATCAGTAGTTCATCAGTTGACTCTTTTATTCCAACAACACCACATCCAAGATAGCTAATTCCACAAGTACCTGCTGCCTCCTACCTCCCACCGGGGCGGGAGCCAAAAGAAGACCATATGGGTTCAGTCGAACCCAGTAGTTTTAGTTCAAATTCCAACACCATTTATAAAAAACAATGAAATTAGGCGTAAAAAAAAAGTACCTATAGCCCATTGTAACATTCCATCTAGTGAAGAAAAACCGCCCAATATCCCCCTCCTCTTCTTGTACCATAGCTGATTATCAGCTTCCTCCTTAGCGCCACTAGACCCAACAACAACAACAGCACCACCTCCAACAACTTCACTACTTGCAAAATCTGCAATTACTATCACCATGACAACTGCTACTAATATCACTATTCTATAATTTAGAATCCATAAAGTTCATATCCTGGTTCCGTTTCTCCATCTATGCGTCCTAATATCATTATTTTATAATTTAGACCATAAAGTTCAAATCTTGGCTCTCTCTCTTCTACCTAGTATTACTATTCTATAATTTAGAACCCATAAAATTCAAATACTGGCTCCGCCTCTGCACCCACCAGCTTTATCCACCAAGACTCAGCAACACATAAGAACAAATCACCAAGAACAAACTATTTGATTTGAGCTTCATAATTTACAACTTAAAATCAAAAGTTTTAAAAAAGGAGAATAGAAGTAAATAAAAGTACCTATAACCTATTGTACCATTCCGGCTAAAGAAGAAAAGCCACCATCAATCTCCTCCTCCTGTTCTTGTACCATAGCTAATTTATCACCTTCCTCGTTAAGGCTACTAGACTCAACAACAACACATAAAGTTCAAATCTTGGCTCCATCTCTGCTTCCTAATGTCACTAATCTAGAATTTCAAACCCATAAAGTTCAAATCTTGACTCCATCTCTCCCTCCTAATATCACTATTCCATAATTTAAAACCCATAACGTTCAAATCTTGGCTCCATCTCTCCCTCCTAATATCACTATTCCATAATTTAAAACCCATAACGTTCAAATCTTGGCTCCATCTCTCCCTCCTAATATCACTATTCCATAATTTAAAACCCATAAAGTTCAAATCTTGGCTTCATCTCTCCCTCCTAATATCACTATTCCATAATTTAAAACCCATAAAGTTCAAATCCTCGCTCCCCCTCTCCCTCCCACCAACCCAGACATCAAGTAACTCTATCCACCAAGACTCTAATATCACTATCCTGTAACACTTAGAACCCATAAATTTCAAATATAGCTCTCCCACAAACACAAACATAAGGTAACTCTATTCATCAAGACTCAACAACACATATAAAGAAATAACCAAGAACACAAACATTCTATTTAAACTTCACAATTTACAACATAAAATAAAAGCTATCTAGTTTAGGTACGCAAAAGCTGACCTCGACACTACGATTATCAAAAAAAAATTAACGATTATCAAAAAAAAATTAAGGAGAATAGTAGTAGTAAATAAAAGTACCTATAGCCCATGTTAACATTCCATCTAATGAAGAAAAACCACCATCAATATCCCCTTCCTCTTCTTGTACTAATTTATTATCTCCTTCCTCCTTAGTACCACTTGAGCCAACCATAACAGCTGCACCTGCAGCAACTTCACTACTTGCAAATTCTGCAATTACTACAAACACCATGAAAATTGCTACAAAAATCAATTTACCCATTGTTGCTAATTTGCTAAGCTCTCTTACTAAGCACTCTCTAGATTATTAATTTTGATAAATATATACTCTATATAATATTTTGTAATTTGTAAAAGATGGTATACTAGTAATAATTAATGGACTCTTAATATAAAGTTGCAAGATCTATTAAGGTTGTTATTATACGTTACGTCAATCTAACAAGATTGGCCAATTGGAAACATCCACGTGGCCTTTTTTCGTCAGTGTTTTTTAAATTTAAGAGCCCTAATCGAATTAGACCTCTTAATTAGACAGTCCAATTTTAAATTTTGATATGAAAATTGAATTAAATTTTAATTTCAATTTTTTAAATCGTGGTTTTAGTTCTATTTAAAAATATAAAATTTTAATTTATAAGTTTATATCTTAACGAAAAAAGATTCAATCAATTTAAATTTTATATAAAAAAACTCGTGCTCAGCGTAAGCTCTATTTACTAGGGAAACACTTGCTTATTTGTTTACACTTAATGGAGGTTTGAACTTATTTTGGTGTTGGATAATATTTACCGTCATTCTATTCATAATCATCAGTTATCACCTCTGCCACCACCATCAATGACAATCACCACCAACCACCTCCACCATCACAACTATCATTGATAATAAATATCGCTACTAACCACTACTGTCAACCGCTACCACACCTACTATCTCTATTATTCTAATTATATTTAACGGCGCCATCACCCATCATCAATCACTACCGGTCAATCTCTACTATCGACCAACTCATATATCACAACTAGCACTACCGCTACCTATCACTAATACATCACAACCTCCCCACATTCTTTTGCGACATCGCCATTGTTACTAGTAACGCCACCTCTACCATCACTTCAATCACTATCATCGCCATAATTTATCTCTTACTAACAATCATCTTCACCATCACAACTAACAATATCTCCAACTAGCACCAACACATCATCAACCATCGTTCATTCATTTTTCAGTCATCACAATCAGCACCTCCAACTACTAACATCAAGTAACGTCACATCACAACTACCACCATCAGTATCAACAATCACAACTATCACCATTAATATTACTAATCACTAACATCAATCATTGTCATCGCAATCACCATTATAAATCATCTCCACTATCACTAACAAACATAAATATTTTTTTTTTCAATCAAATAATAATTTTGTTGTATTAAATTACATACTTTTCTGATATATAATTAATTTTTTATTTGAATTGTATTTTTTATACATTCAGATGTAGAAAAATAAGGAGTTTTAATCATTCAATTGACAACATCTTAATCATTCAGCCGTGCATTCAAATTCAGACGTGTAAATCTTAAAAAAATAAAAAAATGCAACCTTAATGTAAAGAAATAGATAGTTATCATTGTTGCGGACAAGTTGATGTATGTAAAATTATATGCATTTAAAAATTTGTTATAACATGTAATTGCCATGTTTATTTGTATTTTTTTTTTAAATGAAGATATGTGATTTATTAATGTGACGCCTTAAGATATACATAGCATAATATGCCTCAGTTCGAATAAATCTCACGTAAATTGTAAAGAAGAATACTCGTGTCTACTTATTTAATTTTATGAGTATCTACTTGTTCACATCTAGAACTAGAGGACATAAATATCAATTGAAACCAAATTAAATGTGAAACAACTTTAGATTGTTTTCCAAATTTTGAAATTAAATTTCAAATTTTTATGCCAAATTTCAAACAACTTGAAGGACTCCTTTAATCCAAAGTCCGAGCTTGTTGGGTCACTCCCTCTTTGACACCAACATGGGTTGTCTGCTATCCTTGCAAGAGCAAGCAAAGCATTTTTCAACTTAAAGGACGGACTTAAGTGAGTCGAGTTTTTCTTTGGTTTCCTGATTCGGGTACTTCTATTTAGTGATTTGATTGAAGTTGGATTCAAACTGTTGTCCTTCCAGGCTAATGTCAATGTTTTTTTCTCAATCAACTTTGATAAGTATGATATCCAAGCATTACCGAAGCTGCTTCACTTTTTTCACTTTACGTTAATGTTGTAGGATATATTGTGTTTGAAACCTTGAAATTTTAATGAATGACAATATGAATCAAACAAGTTGATATGAGTTAATTCAATGCAACTGGAAACTTCAACTTACTAATCACGTGGGGAATTTGATTCAAACACTTGATGATAAGGGAAAGCAAGTTGAGTTGAAAAAGGAGTCCTACGTAAAGAAGGAGTTTCACTTCTGAGTATATCTTGAAGAGTCCTATGTGTGGGAGGAGAAAGATTCTAATAAATTAATATGTGCTGATTTAAAGAATTGGAATTTGACTACAACACCAAGGAGACAAGAGTTGGAATTGAAGAAGGAGTCTCACTTGAAGTAAAACTCTATGCAATGAGAGTTTTGATTAGAGGAGGAGTTTGAAATAAAGAATGACTCTTTGGAGAGCTGTGCTTAAACAGAAGATGCAGCAGTCAGACTAATACACGCACTTAAAAAAGCAGAAAAGCACAATCGACAGATTGACTTTACGAAGTGCTACTCAATCACTGAAGAAATACGTTGAAGAACCTGGTCCTCAGTATAGAATCCAGCTAAGAGTTTTAACGTTGATTTTTAGAGTTGTTCATTGTGTTTGAACTAATGATGTAATATTAGTTTCAGTGTGTTATAAACTGAACTAGGAGCTAGTGTTCAAGTTGGGGAAACTCAGAAACTTTGGAAACACATACCTTAGGAGGTGTGTGTAGTTAGGAATTAGAGTTTATAATTCCTAGTTGTTGAGTTATAGGGATTAAAGTTTATAATTCCTATTTGTTGGTTACAAGAGTTTTGTAATCAGTCGTTGTTGAGGCTCAGAGTTATTTACTGAAGTTGGGGTTAAATCTTGTAGAGGTGCAAGTCATATTTTTTTACACCTTTTGAGCCGAGTGTTTTCCACGTAAAAATCCACTGTGTTCTTTATGTTCTGTTTTACTACTTCCGTGGAACACGTTAGGCAACCCGTTCCATCAATAGGCAACAGTTAGGTGGAAATAAGATAATCAGTAGGGCATGAATTCTTAACAAGTGGTATCAGAGCGAGGTTGTCTTAAAAAGGGCTAACACCTAAGATAAAGATCAATATGATGAATTTCGCACCACCTACTGGTCACAGTGAGGTCAATCCACTATTAGACCTTCACTCTTTGATGCTTCTCACTTCATTTGGTGGAAATCTAGGATGGAAACATTCATTCAAGGCGAAGACTACGAGTTATGAGATAGGATCACTGATGGTCCTACTATTTCAATGAAGTTAGAAGATGGGAAACAGGTCAAGAAAGTAAGAAGTGAATTCACTCCTGATGACTTATTGTCATTAAATAAAAATGCTAAGGCCAAAAAATATTTTGGTCTGTGGATTAGGACCTGCTGAATACAACAGGGTATCAACATGCACCACTGCTAAGCAAATTTGGGATGCTCTAGTAAATGCTCATGAAGGCACATCTCAAGTAAGAAAATTCAGAATTTCTCTTCTCTTCACTGGGTATGAGGCATTTAAGATGAAGAGGAATGAAATCTTGCATGAGATGATGACAAGGCTTACTGCCTTAACAAATGAGTTGACCTCCTTAGAAAAAGTTATATCTGAAGAAGAACAAGTCGAGAAGGTACTGAGGGTATTACTAAAATCAAAGTGGAATGTTAAGGTGACTGCAATCAGGGAAGCAAATAAGGATCTTGCAGGCATGACCCTGGATGAATTAGTGGGAAATTTAAGAACTTATGAAATAAAAATTGATAGAACTAAAATGGTAGCAGCTTGGGGATTTGACTTAGATGATGATGAAGTTGATGAAGCAGCACTGATGGCTCTTGGAGATTCAGACTTGAAGGAAGAAGATGATGCTTCTGAGATAAGTATACTTGAACTTAAAGAAAAGTTGCATTTGTTTTCTAAAACAAAACTTATTTCCTTAATGAGTGTACTAATTGATGACTTCCAAGAATCAACTTCTGATAGGGATGAGCTATTCAACAGTCTTGCAAGAATCAAATTTGATTTTATTGATTTAGAAGCTTGCAAGAACACTGTTGAACAGGAAAACTACTCTCTCAAGAAACAGGTTGAGCAACTTGATTCTTCAAATAATGATCTTAAGTCTGAAGTTCTAAAATTGACACTCTCTGAAAAAGAAAAAAACACCAAGAGTAAAGAACAAGAAAAAGTTGAACTTGAATTGGTCAAGTACAAAGAAGAGTGCAATAATGCAACAGAAATGGTGAATAAACTGAGTCAAGAAGTCTCTAAACTAAAACTTCACCTTGAAAGAGCAAACAGGTGGACAAATTTCTCAAGAATTGTTCATAAGTTGAGTGAAAGATATCATAGTGAAAAAACTGGGTTGGGTTTTCACAAAAGTCTTGATGTTTATCAAGACTTGTGGAAAATATCTGTGGAAACCTTGGATATCCAACCACTGAATGTCCAGTTGCTGCCAAAAGTAGATCCAGCAGTCTAAATCTGACAAATAAACTATCTCAAATCAAGAAAAGGATAACTAAAACTAGTCAGAGAAACGGGTCACATAACCTGTTGCCTGCATAGGCTAGAAGAAATCTGATTTATCCATTTACTCATAAGAAAGGACCCAAACTTGTCTGGGTGCCTAAAGTTAACCCCTAATTTATTTTGCAGGTGAGAGTGAAAGGAGGCAAGTAAAATTTGTGCATAAATAAAGCTTGCTCAAGGAAAAAGACTAGAAGAAAAAGTTTCTTTCACTCACCACATTTAAAGGGGAAATGGATCATTTGAAAAATGGCCAGATTTGTAGTGCTCGTGTAAGGGAGAAGCAAGAGAGATTTTAAAAAAAAAAATGATAAAAGAGGATGATTGTGAAACCGATGAGCATTCACAGGAACATATTGTACCACCTGGTTCAACTATTGTACAGACTGAGGGCATATTGACAGGGGGATAAAAAATAAAGAAGTGGATGCATCAATAAAACCAACACAAGTTGTTGGTAATTTTGTTAGTAGTTCATAAAAATTGGTGTTGTCAAAAGAATCTTGAGATATCTCATGGGAATCAATGACTTGAGACTATGATATCCAAAGGAAAACAATTTTACTTTTGGGGGATATAAAAATGTTGACTATGTGGGTTACTTAATTGATTGGAGAAGCACCAAAGGCACTAAGCAGAGAGCATTTTGAAAGGAATAGGTTATACTTGGGGATGATTAAAATTGCATGAACTCCCCTCAATGATTGACTAGAAAAATCATTTTTTAAATCTTATTAGCTAAAAAGTTATTCTATTCAGTCTTGCACATTTAGTTGTGTGTCCCAATTCTAGATTTTTGACTTTTCTAACCTAATTTTGTATTAGATTGTGCAGAAAAATAAGTACAAGCAAGCAATTGTGACCACAAAGTTCTTCTTATCAAGTATGTTCTACACTGACATAAGCATAGGTTATCTAAGTTGAAACAGTTGAGCACACCTGTTTAATTCCACACACTTCATCCTC
Source organism: Capsicum baccatum var. pendulum (assembly GCA_030864225.1). Classification (NCBI taxonomy): domain Eukaryota; kingdom Viridiplantae; phylum Streptophyta; class Magnoliopsida; order Solanales; family Solanaceae; genus Capsicum; species Capsicum baccatum. Next base: position 22,625,463 of record CM061552.1, on the reverse strand, counting down.
TCATTGTCTAATAAAGCTAATGAATTGTTGACCAAACTTTCTTTAATTCTCTCCAAATGAGTGTGCACAACTGTGTTAATCCTATACCAGAAATTCCTTCTTCTTTCTCAACCAAAATCTCAGTTGTGTACCATGGATTTGCCAAGCTTGATCATCAATCACATGCAGCATATGTTTTTGAAGAATGAAAAGGGACATGCTTTCCTTTTTAAAAAAAAATAGATGTTCTTGAACAGATGAATCATGTTGTTCTACTTGTTTTAATAAGGAGGGCTAAGACTCTTTTTTGAAAAAAAAATTATGAAGCTGCATAAGACAGTCACGAAGTTGAATAAGAGGTCTTTAAGGCTAGGATCATGACTTTGAAGCTTGACCTTGATTGATAGAGGGATGAAAATGTTGAAGTCATTCATCAATTGACACAATTGATATCACCTGTTCCACCTTCCTCATCAACTCCTCACTATTTGTATCCTTAGACATGTCCCACTTTTATATTGTATTTTTTTTAATGCTCAATTGTTTTGCTTTGTTCAGTACTAGCTTAGGTTTAATGTGGAACATGCTCTGTTAGTTAAATGGAATGGTTATCTTTGCTAAATTGACTCATATTTTTGCTCTCTTTAACACATTACTAGGTTGGCTAAAGTCTTTGTCTGATTGTTTTGGTGATAGCCCGAGTGGCCATGAATAGCATAACAAATCACTTTGGCTAGTATATTATTACATTGAAATGGTTTTTCGATGATGCCAAAAGAGAGAAGATAAGAGGGTTGTGTAATGTTATAACCCATTGACTAACTTGTTTCATTGTAGTGTTTTATACTTTAGTGCTTACAGGTGAAGATATTTGAATGCACAAAGACAAGAGGTTTGTCATCATCAAAAAGGGGAAATTTGTTGGAACCTTGAAGTTTTGATGAATGACAATATGAATCAAACAAGTTGATATGAGTTAATTCAATGCAACTGGAAACTTCAACTTACTGATCACATGGGGAATACAACAAGTTGAATTTGATTCAAACACTTGATGATAAGGGAAAACAAGTTGAGTTGAAAAAGGAGTCCTACGTAAAGAAGGAGTTTCACTTCTGAGTATATCTTGAAGAGTCCTATGTGTGGGAGGAGAAAGATTTTAATAAATTAATATGTGCTGATTTAAAGAATTGGAATTTGACTACAACACCAAGGAGACAAGAGTTGGAATTGAAGAAAGAGTCTCACTTGAAGTAAAACTCTATGCAATGAGAGTTTTGATTAGAGGAGGAGTTTGAAATAAAGAATGACTCTTTGGAGAGCTGTGCTTAAATAGAAGATGCAGCAGTCAGACTAATACACGCACTTAAAAAAAGCAGAAAAGCACAATCGATAGATTGACTTTACGAAGTGCTACTCAATCACTGAAGAAATACGTTGACGAACCTGGTCCTCGGTACGGAATCCAGCTAAGAGTTTTAGCGTTGATTTTTAGAGTTGTTCATTGTGTTTGAACTAATGATGTAATATTAGTTTCAGTGTGTTATAAACTGAACTAGGAGCTAGTGTTCGAGTTGAGGAAACTCAGAGACTTTGGGAACGCATACCTTGGGAGGTATGTATGTAGTTAGGAATTAGAGTTTATAATTCCTAGTTGTTGAGTTATAGGGATTAGAATTTATAATTCCTATTTATTGGTTACAAGAGTTTTGTAATCAGTCGTTGTTGAGACTCAGAATTATTTACTGAAGTTGGGGTTAAATCCTGTAGAGGTGAAGGTCGTGGTTTTTAACACCTTTTGAGCCGGGTGTTTTCCACGTAAAAATCCACTGTGTTCTTTACTTTCTGTTTTACTACTTCCGTGGAACACGTCAGGCAACCCATTCCATCAATAGGCAACAGTTAGGTGAAAATAAGATAATCAGTTGGACATAATTAATTAATTGTTCTCTTGTTGGTACTTTTAATTGGTTTATTATTTCAATACGACTTCCCTGCTGTTTGCAATTCTCTACATCATGAGATCAGTTGGACTAAATCAAATTAATATATATCCTGCATGGTTTAAGCAAACTGCAAAATATATATATAGCAAGTAGGGAGCATATCATTTTGTACTAGTTTCTCCTTATTGCATATATATTAAAAAGCCAATCTCAGAACAGATAATTCCCTTAGCGTACATACTCGTGACAAGATCCCTTTTCTCTTTCTTTACACTTGAACCAAAAAAATGATACGTACTACATTATAGATATTCTTAGGGGTCGTTTGGTAGAGTGTATTGAAATGTTAATACATGCATTAGTTTAATGTGTATTAGTAGTATCTTGTTTGGTATACCTTCTTGCATTAGTTATACACTCTATTATGTATTACGGTATGTATTACTAATTTATCTAAAACCATCAAATTCTTTGAAGAAATACAAACACATACATAAATGGTTAAAATATGTGACGAGTTGTCGAAACCCTAATTTATCACGATTTGACCCACAAAAAAATTAAAAAATTTAACCTCAAAAAAATACGACAAAGAATATATATTTAGTCAGTTTTAAAGTAATTGATAAATTCAGCCCAAAAATATCACATTAAAAGTACATTTACCTTCGTATCATAACAAAAAATATATTTAACCAATTTTTCAAATTTGAGAGTTACCTTTTTCCCTTATACTAGTTTAGGAGACGTGTGTTACACGTATATCAAACGTTAATATTAAAAATTACATATAAAAAAAATGAAGTATATAATATTATAATTAAAGTTATAATAATTCAGCATTTTATTCATTTATACGGCAAAAATATGAGTACATTAATAAGGATAAACTACTTATAACCACGTCTTAACTTTCTATTGTTACTTAAAATATCATCCAACTAAACTAATTACAAAAATCCCTTTTTATTCAAAATAGTTGTCTCTTTTCTGATACATCTAAAAAAAAAAAAAACACATCCCCTTATTGTGCCGCAAATCAAGCTCAAAAATCAGGAAATATATCTCCCGATTTTCTCAACTCGCCCATTTTGAATTTACACCATGTTCCATCTTTATCTTCTACCTCAACATTCAAGTTACAACTTCCATTATCTTTCTTTTAAATTTTCACCATGTTCTCATCCACTACTCAATTAGATCTAACAACTCCATCTTTCCACCATTAACTTTCTTTTTTAATTTCAATCATTTCATTATGATATGAAGGACATTGATTTTCGTGAAAATAGAGTGAAATATCAAAATAACCAAGCTATGATGAAGAAGTTATCGATTATTGCATCTGTAAAGAGGAAGAAGTAAGTTACAAAAAATTGATTTTCGTGAGAATGCATGCATTCTGATACATCATAAATTTTACATGTGATTTTGTTTCTTTATAGATATGATACATTCAATATATTGTGTCTGATACATAGATTCAAGGTTAATGAGTCCTTTCATGCTTTATGATACACAATACAACATATATGTAATTATGGTTCAATTTGATACTTGATACATGTAATCTACTTATTATGATACATAGATCTAATTTTGTCGAGATTTTAGATTTATATGATACATTGATCTAATTTTGTGGAGATTTTAGATTTATATGATACATTCTAAAAATTGTATGTGGGTTTTAGTTTGTTTTACACCTGATACATTAAACATTATGAATATGATACATAAGTACGAGATATATCATTACTTCTGATACATAGTCAATGTTGAAATTGATTTGTATTGTTTTTTTCAACCGATACATTCAAATTAGTGAGTATCACATATATTTAGGGACTCAGAAGTTTTTGCAATAGGTTTTGCTGGTTTCTTAGTGATGGTTCGATTCCTTTATCTGATATTGATGCAGAATATCATCAAAAGAGATGCACAATATTCTTGTGGAACTATGGCGGCGTCAAGGCTTGGAAAAGATATACCAGCGACAATGAAGATCCACCAAAAAATAATATAGATAGAAATAACTGGGAGAATTTTGATTGGGGGAGATTATATTGGTGATTCAAATTTGAATTATGAATTTGTTACTAATTTTTAGGGATTGAAGAGATATATCTCAATCAGAATTGTATTAATTGCTATGTTATTTACTCTTTTGCTGTTTTTTTTTTTTTTTATAATCAATTAGTTTGGTAGTTATGTATTTGTCGGTTATGTATTCGGACCAAATTTATGTATCATATCCAGGATATTAAGTAATTAATATAAAAGTTAGGAGAGGGGGTAATTAGGTAGCAAAGTGTTGGGATTTACGTTGTTTACCTAAAAATTTTCATGACTAAACAACTCGTGAGTAAAGGGGAAAAGACAGAAAGGACACTTCATATTAAAGTATTTCCACGAAAATGGTCATGGAATTTAAATTTTACTTCCTAGCCATTTCAATTTGTTGGCATGTTCTATACCATTTCTATACACCTTCGATGCAGTTTTTATACATATCTTATACATATAAATATTCCATACTAAAATTATATAGTTTTGATACACAGTTTATACAATAATTGTACTTTTTTTTTTTTTACACATTTTATACAACAATTATATAATTTTTATACACTTTCTACATATATTTATTTATATATTTTATACATATACATATTTGTTACATATATCTTATATATATACATATTTTATATAATAATTATATCGTTTTTATATAATTATATTTAATTATTATTTCTAAAAAATAAAAAAAAATAGAATATTTTTTCAGTTAAAAAATTTATAGCCAAAAAAAACTAAAATATTTTTAAAAGGGCCAAATTCCCCAAGTTGAAAACTGTATCAATATTGTCTATGGATTGTATCAGTATTGTATATGAACTGTATTTGAACTACGTGGGCTAAAATGACCCAAATTAGGAAATGGCTATAAAGTAGAAATAGTATACCCGAATGACTACTTTTTAAAAGATTTCAAACTTGGACTATTTGTTTTAAAAAGTACTATAGAGTGTCCTTTTCCCGTAAGTAAATCGACTGCCTAATGCAAATTCTACCCAAAATTAGTACAAGGCTCAAGTCCTTAGCCCATAATCTTATCCATCTCATATCAGTATTGTGGGGGACCAACTTGAGCACATCGAAGGGAATGGGCCTTGGCCCAAGACTGATAATTTTTGGGAGGAGGACAAAATTGGCCTGTCGGGCCCAAGTATTTCCACCAAAATGGCCCTTCAATTCATATTACCATATAATAGTCATTCGGCTCGTGGTTGTTGCATTCCTCTTTCTTCCTATTTTTTTTTTTTTCACTAATTTTTTTCCTTTTTTCTTTTAATGTTGTTAAAAATAAAAAAAAATGAAAAAAGTCCACTCTGTCCACCCATTTATTTTTTCAGATGCGATCACGAAAATAAAAACATAAAATACAAGTTCATCCATAATTGTTCTATCTCTTTTCAAATGAGTTAACACTATAACGACACTTCGACTTTTTTTTTTTTTTTTTTTTCTGTTATCCCTCTCCTTTTAATCAACTTGGTGATAATCCAGAATCATTTAATCTCCATTCTACTTTTGCATAAAACGTGCACTAATGTAAGCAACATAACTAATAACCAAATTTAATTCAAATTTTGCCTTGAAACCAATTCTTCGGATTTAATTTCCACAATAACTTGGATATTGTCTAAGTATTTGTTAATACCTACAATGACTAAATATAGCCTTGACATTAATTCTCAAGAAAAGCAAAGACGTAAATCGCCACAAACCTTAACATAAACTGAAACTGCTATATATCAAACCAAAAAAATCATATCGATACAGTTTAGATACATCATATTGATACTTATTTAGATACATGTTTTATACAATTATTATATAATTTTTATACACATTTTATACATATACAGATTTTATACAACAATGATACTGTTTGTATACAATTATACTTAATTATTATTTTTAAACAATAAGAAATGGAAAAAATACATGAAGTAGCATACTTAAGTATTAAATTAAAAAAAATAACAGCACCTTTTATCAAATTACATTTTTTAGCATATATATTTGTATTTTTGTAGCAACAGTTTGCAAAAATACAAAATACATATCGATCATAAGGACAGTAAAAATCATATGTATTTGTATTTTTGTAGCAACAGCTTGCAAAAATACAAAATACAACTTGCTATATTATGTAATTATTAAACTGTTGTTATGAAACTCATAATTAAGGCGATAAGTATGTTATTTCTGAATTTTGCCAATAAGAAAAAGTAAAATATTTTCCAGTTAAAATTTTCGTAGCAAAAGAAAAAAAACTGAGCAAAGGGCCGAATAGCCAAAGGAAGGGCCTAAAATGGCCCAATGGGCAAAGGAAAGGGCTGAAGATGGTCAGCTGACCCAATGGCCATAAAGTGTCATTTCTTTTTTCGATAGGACATTATGTGTCCATATGTCCAAACTTGAGTTATTTTTTTAAAAAAGGCTACACAATGTCCTTTTTTCTAATTTTTGGAAAAAAATATTTGAAAAACATTACATCACACCACTAATAGTCTTACCATATCTTCGTAATATCTCCTATCTTTTATTTAATTACATCTCATTTTATATTTTATATGTATCAAAAATAATGTATTAGAAGTTTATGTATCCCAAAAGTAATGCGTGCGAAAAGACTAGTGTGTGAGGTGATGTATTGTTAGTTAACTTATGTATTTAATTAATTATGATCATGATACATAATATCAACATACTAATTTATCTATCTTGAATTAATTATGGACGTGAGACATTAAAATATATATAATATTACACATAACGTAAACACAATGTATCCAAAAAAAAAAAAATATGTATCCGACTAACAAATTTTCAGATTTTTGTATAATATTGAAAAAATATATGATAGAAATAGCAGTGGAATTTATGTTGTTTATACTCGCCCCCCCCCACCCCCCTTAAACCAAGATTCACTTTTGAAATAGTGAAAGTTTTTGCCTCAAAGGATGCACGAGCTGAGAAATTGCTCGAATACTTGAACGGAGATAGATTTAATATCTAAAGTTTATGAGTTTTAAATTGTAGACCAGTAATTTCAAGTTCTAGTTGACCCTTTAATATGTATATCAGACTTGAGTTAAAGTTATATACTTCTGACGAATCGAATTCATAAATTAAAGCGTACCTCCGCTCTTTGAACTTTATACAAAATTATATATATAGTAATTCCCAAAAAAAAAATTTAGAACGGATAAGATGTACGCAAACTTTATGCCTACTTTCTTTATGAGGTCGAGAGCTTGTTTCATAATAGTTTGTAAAAAATGTATATGTGGTGTTCTTTTTTAGAAGGAAAAGTTTGTGAGAGCCGAGAGGTGAAGAATAAAACATAAATATTCGAAATTCACTTTTAAACTAGCAATTTAGTTTGAAATACATTTTTTTCAAGTTTAAATTAAATTTGTTCTGAATTTTTTTATTTTTTTTAAAATGAAAATTTGCAAAATAATGAAGAATATTCCTCTTGTGATTAGATTGGTTAGAAAAATTGTCGTAATACAATTAATATAGAAGAAAAAAAACTATATTTAGAATAGAAAAAATAGTTCTATTATAATAGCTAGGGGTGTATAGATGGAAAAATGATAGTGATTTTCTTATAATAAATAAAATCCCTCTTACTATTTATCATTTTGTATAGATAATAACATTATTATTTTACATCAAAAGATGCGGTGTAGTGGATGAAACTGTTTATCCCTTAATCGGAGATCTTGAATTCGAACTCCGGGTATGAAAAAATCTTTGATAGGACCGCTTCTTCGAACTCCAATACAAATATCGAATATTGAATGAGAAATTAAAAGAAAAAAAAGTATCATCTCACTATTAGTAAGTTTCAAGTGAAAAAGATCTCCTATTTTCCATTCATTTTCGAATCACATTGTTTTAAGTACAAATATTTTATATATTGTGAGTTTACATATATCGCGTCAGGGGCGAAGCCACCTTTGGATTAGGGGTTTTAATTAATCGAACCCCCTTGATGGAAAATTATAATTTATATATATGGTTATTTTTTATTTTTTTAATTGTAGATGTTGGATACCTTCGACTAGTTTATATGTTTACTTTTTCAGATTTTGAACCCCTTTCAACGAAAATTTCGATTCCGCCATTATGCATGTAGGTTTAAATTATTATTTTTAACAACATTTCTATTAAAGTTTGACTTATTTGTGTTTTTTAATCTTGAGAATGAAGTTTGACTAATTATTTATGTTTCTTTCATGGTTAAGACGCCATTCTTGCTAATGATTACCTTTATTTTGTTCTATATTCATTAATTTCTTTCTTGTTTTAACTATTCAAGATTATTAATCTATATCTATAATCTATAATCGATAACTTACCTATATCTACATTTATAATAATAATAATAATAATAATAATAATAATAATAATAATAATTTATATCTATAATCTATAATATATTAAAAGTGTGAAGGCCTTAAAAAAGTGATTTGAACTTTTTGCCCTTCATTAAAACACTTTACAATAGACAAGATCGTCTTTTCACTTTTTTTTCTTCAATTATTATTTAATTATATATATAATTTTGAATCCTAAAATATATGGGTTAGGATTTTAAAATATGGTAAAGGATTAGAACTTTAAAATATGGTAAGTTTTTTTTTCTTAAATTAGAACTAGGTTTAATTTTCAACTTATATTCTTAATTAGGGCTTTCAAATCCACTAAATTTTGAATAAAGTGAAAGTTTAGTATACTTTAATAGTACCGGCACTTTAACAACATTGTTTTAAATTTACAGCAATGCACGTAGGCTTAATTTAATTATTTTTATATTATTTAAGTATTCAAGATATAAAGAAATATTATACCTATTTTAACTCAACAGGAACTCCTAATATTTTATAATTCTAAATTAATTTAAATATTACCTAATATAACTACTTATTAATGTGTAGTAAATATAAGTCTCGAATAATTCTATTTAACTAATATTTTGCAAATAATTTTTAAGTCCGTTTATTTCTACTTCCTCCCTTCTCTTCTTATTACGTCTCTTTTCTTCTTCTTATTTGTCTTTTTATTTAGGTTATGTGCAGAAAAATCAAATGTGATATATCTTCATCTCTTTTCTTCAAATTATTAACCTTCGCTTCAACAAGAATGGTTGTGATTTTATTCGTTAAGTTTTCTTCAACCATTGTAGTTGTCATCCGCTAGGTTAGTATGTTATTATCTCTCTTTTTTTGAGTTGTTTTTCCTTTTATATTGATTGTCATGGCTTATTATTTTTTCTTTAGCTTGGGAGTGATTTTAAGTTTAATACGTCATGCATTATTATATCTATTTTGTTTGTGAATTTTGATTTCTAGGTTTGATATTCTCGTATGTTCGAATCTAACAACGTAATTATTTTTCTCATATATATGTGTGCTTACGATAAAATATTTGTTTTGAAATCTTTGTACTTCATTAAAAACCTTCGTAATACATAAAATCGTTTAATTTTAAATAATCATAAGTTACACGTGCGAGGCACGTGCAACTAAACTAGATATATATATATACATATATATAAATATATCTATAATCTATAATCTATATCTATAATATATTAAAAGTGTGTAAACCTTTAGAAAAGTGATTTGAATTTTTTACCCTTCATTAAAAGACTCTTTTTTTAGGCAAAATTGTCTTTTCACTATTTTTTAAATTTATTATTTAATTATTTTTATTATATTAACTAGACTTTCTAAAATATATATGGTAGGAGAATTAATTAATATTTTTCTTTCAATTAGATTTCCTAAAATATATGGTAGGAAAATTAATTAATATTTTCCATCCTCATTGATTGTGATTCTAATTTGTGTTTTGCGCAGAAATACTAGCAATCTACATGATACTTGTGTTTTGTTTTGTAAAGAGATAATAGCAATCTACGTGATATTTGTGTTCTATTTTGTGCAGAAATACGAGTAATCTACGTTAGATTGATGCTCATCTAACTTGATTCGATTGCATCGATGCTTGATTTTCTAATCCTCAACTTCTTCACTGTTTTTGTCATCATAATAGAATTCAATATGTGTGTATATATATAGCTTCTTTGTTTTCATTCAAATCATTCTTTGGGGTTAAAATTTTTGCTCAGGCAAGAATTAGTTGGATCAAAATAGAAACTTTGTGATCACTGTTATATTTTTTTATATAGTTTACAGGTCGTAGATGAATGTCGGTTGACTTTGAAAAATTTCTTGTGTAAAGGTTAGGTTTAATTGTATTGTTTTGATCTTTATTATCTTATTGTTTTATTCTAATTTATAGGTGCTAGATGAATGTTGGTCGGCTTTGAAAATTTTTTTTAGGTAAAGGTTAGGTTTAATTGTATTATCGTAATATCTCTATTAGTTTGTTATTTTGTGGTAGTTTACAGTTTGTAGATAAATCTCGATCAGGTTTGAGAAATTTTTGTGTGTAAAATTTAAGTTTAATTGTATTTTTTTGATATCACTTTTATCATATTATTTTGTTGCGGTTTACAGGTGATAGATAAATGTTAAATGTTAGTCGGCTTTGAGGAATTTTTTTATGTAAAGGTTAAGTTTAGTTGTATTATTTTGATATCTCTATTATCGTATTATTTTGTTATTGTTTACAAGGGGTAGATTAGTGTCGGACGACTTTGAGAAAATTTTTGTGTATAAAGATTAGATTTAATTGTATTATTTTGATGTCTCTATCATTGTATTATTTTGTTACAATTTACAGATGGTAGATAATTATCGATCGACTTTTAAAAATATTTTTGATAAATATTAGGTTTAATAAATAAATTCTCCATCTTTACATACTAAAAAAATATTAAATTTAATTATTGTATTCATCTTTATTATTTAAACAAATATCCTATTTAATGTAATGTTTGAACTTATTAAAGTGAGGTACACGCGCAAGGCGTGTACACCTAAACTAGTAATATATTAAAAGTGTGAAGGACCTTAGAAGTGTTGTTTGAACTTTTTACCCTTCATTAAAAAAGAGTTAAAAATTAATTAAATGTATTTCAACTTAAAATCAAATTGGATCCAACTTAAAATCAAATACCCAAAACAACTGTATTTTTTAAAACTATATAATTCAACCATTTATCTATTTTAAACTAAAAAGAAAACCCAATCGAAAATCATAAAAAGTTTTTCTAAAGCATTTTTAAAACAATACCAAATTATTAGACAAATGGCATCAAAGGTTAAAAAGGTTACAACATGAAAATGACACGACATTTTCATGAAAAAGTACGATATTTAGGTCAATAGAGTAGACGGAATATAGAATAGTCTCGCAGAATCGTATAATAGACTTATTTAAGTTATCGAGTTTTAAATTATAGCAGAGTGATAAGTACGAAATTATCTTAAATACATAATCACCTTTGTTAGAAATCTAATTGAGAAACATTTTATTCTCTAATGTGTGACTTTTCGCTATAAAATATAATCAGATTTTAATATAAATATCGAGCCGACGAACACCTAAATAAGAAGAAACAGAGAAACTAATGGATAAACCACAAGGGTTGGTATGGTGGTTCATCACATCACTCCTTAAGCAAGAGGTTGTGGGTTCGATCCCCACCTCTGATGAATGGAGAAAACTATGTGGTCAGTTTTCTACCATTTAATGTGCTGATCATAGAATGAAGAATTAGTCTCACAGCTACCGACTGTGGGATACGAGAAACTAATGGGATAGGCCTAACTAACAAAATTGAAACAAACAAGATAAAAAGCACTATCTCATATCATGCATGAACTTTACAAAAAGTTGAATATTTACGTGTACAAAATATATGTAAGGTATATTATCTTTTTATTTACTTGCACTCTAGAAGTTCTCTTCTCATCTTTAAAGATAAGTAAACCACATGTCAAAGCATCTCCACTGCCATATGCACTTTCTCCATTCGTTTTTTCTCGTCACTAATTTTTTAATTAAATTTTTATATTTATTTATTATTTTTGACGTATCAAGAAAAGACAACTTTTTTTTTTGTTTTGCCAGCATTAATTGTTTTTTCTGTAAATTAATTTCAAAACACAATATAAACATCATTTAATAGGGGTACTATGGTAAAATAGGCATGCTATTAATTATTTTCTTAATTAATGTGTCAAATCAAAATGTGACAAGTAAAATCGAAAGGAGACGATATCAAATACTTTCTTCGTTCATTTTTATGTGTTTCGATTTTCGAGAGTTAAGCTATATAAACTTTGATTAATATTTTAAGATGTATTTTTTATTAATATGAACCAATTTCATCTGTTCATATTAATACCAAAAAAATGCAAATATACATATTAATATGAACCGATTGCATCTATCTATTAGAAACAATCTCTCTACTTCATTTGAGGTAATGGTATGAACTGTGTACATTTTACCCTTCTGAGGCTCCACTTTGTGGAAATACACTGAGTATATTGTTGTTGTTGTATAAACTAATTGCATCTTATAGTATTTTTTATACAATTTTTAAATATCTAATTTTAAATCAAGATTATTGGATTATTCTAAGTCAATATAACTTTAAAAATTAGTTAAGTTGACTCTCATAAAATTAGTTGCGACAAGTAAAAGAAAATGGAGGAAGGAAGTAATAATACGTTTCTCACTACACATAAATTATCCTAACTTTAGTTTTTTCTTTGTACACATTTGATAACATAATTTAATAGACACAAATATTTCATGAGCATATATACAATGTTTCAAAAATATTTTTTGTGTTTTTAAATTTTGTACATGTCAAACACTTTCACTTAAATGGTATGAGTATCTTGAAGTATACCATGTAATTTAATTTTACATTTTAATTTTCCTTTTGGTTTTAGAATAATTAATCTTTAAAATAAAAAAATAAATTGATTACAAGTGAGGATGGAGCTAGGGAGAAAATGATTTTAGCAATTCTTAAATAAACATTTTAATGTTATTAAAATATTATTGCAAATCTTCATCATCTCGATGTATTCAAATTCATTAAGTAATATGGTAATATTAAACATTTAATGGTTAAGATATGAATAATTAAACTTTATTTTTTTTTTTAAAAAAAGTACTTTTTTAATGATTGAGATATGAATAATTAAAATGAAGATTTTCATTAAGTGCAAATCTTTATTCTGATATAAATAATTTCTATACTATCATTTCACCATTTGATAGGAAATTAGGAATAATTTATCTTGTTACTAATTACTATTTTGATATAACTCATCTCAAAATAATTAGTAACCAAACAAGAAATAGAACAACATTAAATTTTTATTTAAAACTTATTTGCATTTATCCATTTATGCTTTTCCAGCATACCAAACGATCCTGAAGTAACTCTCATAAATAAGATATAAATAAAAGTTACAAATTTTAAGAGAACATTATACAAGTACATGTACTAAAATTAAAAGGTTCATTGAATGGATATCCTTATTAATTAAGTGAATCTAGCACATATACTATTAAATATTTTCAAGAATTTTTGTAAAATCTAATTCCACCAAAAGTTTTAATTGACTCTTAACTTTACAAGCAACCAAAGGACATATTTTGCAAGCTAATATATGCCTACTAATTAAACCACTAAATTAGTGAATAATTAGAAATATTAATGGAGTTTTTAAAATGTACCTTGCTAATAAAATTAAAGAAATTACAATGAAACGATTGGCTAGATTGAACTTTTAATCTACTCCAATAAATTCATTAATTAAACATTTAGTATAAATATACCTAGTGTCACGATCCAAACTACTGAACCGTGCGGGCACCTATACTATTCTAAGTAGCTAGGAGAACCCTTACCACCCAACTAAAAGTATGCCTACTAATTAAAACACTAAATTAGTAAATAATTAGAAATATTAATGGAGTTTTCAAAATGTACCTTGCTAATTTAATTAAAGAAATTACAATGAAACGATTGGCTAGATTGAACTTTTAATCTACTCCAATAAAATTCATTAATTAAACATTTAGTACAAATATACCTAGTTTCACGATCCAAACTACTGGACCGTATTGGCATCTACGCTATTCTAAATAGTTAGGAGAACCCTTACCACCCAACTAAAAGTATGCGGAAGACTTTTATTTTTAAAGAAATACTGGATTAAATTTAATAACATAAATTAAATATTAATAAGTAAACTTTTTCAAAACTTCTTTCATTATCCCACAATTTGGCCAGACATGTACAAAAGTTATCTACTACAACATAAACTGACTATAAAATAATAATACAAAAACTCTAACATCTGCCAGGATAAAAGTGCAGAAGTTAGTGTTGAATATCGTCATTCATCTAGTAACTGCAAACTAACCTGCATTCAGTCTACACCCCAAGAAGAAATGTAGATGAGTAGGGTCAGTACAATCACACGTACTGATAGGCATCATAGGTCGACCGTATTAGTCCATATAATCATAAAATAGAATTAAGAAAAATAAATCATGACATCTTGAATGGAATAGTGAGGAATAGCGATGTATTAGTGTTGGATTGTGGTTGATGGTGTGAATTAATGAGGCTAGAGTATGTTAGTAGTGAATATAATATTGATGGAGTTGGAGGAGTGTTGGATGCATAAGTTATATAGGTGAAGTATTAATGTTATTATAACCTTAGTTGAATTATATTCCATTCAAGATGACATGATTTATTTTCCTTAATTCTATTTTATGATTATATGGACTAACACGGTCGGCCTATGATGTCTACCAGTACGTGTGGTTGTACTGACCCTACTCATCTAAATTCCTTCTTGGGGTGTGGACTGGGTGTAGGTTAGCTTGAAGTTACTAGACGGATTACGATATTCAGCACTAACTTCTGCACTTTCATCCTGACAAATGTTAGAGTCTTTGTATTATTATTTTATTGTCAGTTTATGTTGTAGTAGATAACTCTTGTACATGTCTGACTAAGTCTTGGGATGGTAAAATAAATTTTTAAAAAAGTTTACTTATTAATATTTAATTTACAACAACAACAAACCCAGTATATTCCCACATAGTGGGGTCTGGGGAGGGTAAAATGTACACAATCCATACCACTACCCCCGAAGGAGTAGAGAGACTGTTTCCGATAGACCCCCGGCTCAAGACAAAAGACCGTAGACCAACAGTCGTGCAACATAACATAATTTATGTTATTAAATTTAATTCAGTGTTTCTTTAAAAATAGAAGTGTTCCGCATACTTTTAGTTGAGTAGTAAGGGTTCTACTACCTATTTAGAATAGCGTAAGTGTCCGCACGGTATAGTAGTTTGGGTCGTGACACCTAGTCATGATTTTTATTCAAATTTCTATTCAGATCTATCTAGTACAACATTTTTAATTTAATACAAATATAATTAATAAGGTTAATTTAATAAAATCAACTGCAAATAAACATTTTCTTTAAGGAATATTCAAATTCCTATTCAAATTTACCTAGTTCAAAATTCTTAACTTTAACCTTTGTGTTATTTTAATTTTAAGAAGAAAAAAAAAAAGACGTCTGAAGGCTGAGGCTTAGCGTATTTTAGCGTAAAAATGAATAGAATAAAGTTATTTATTAGATAATTACAAGCAAATTTACATGATGTTACATTATTTGATAATTTAACAAAAAATAAATTATTTCCCTTTAAAGGCCTTGAAGAGTTGTATTGGGGTTGCTCCTTAGCTTGGGACCTATTTTCAGACTCAAATGTAAGGACTAGGAGAAACTTAATAATAAAAAAGTGGAGAAGGTAAATAGCAAACACTAAGATTTTACGTGAAAATTTCTTGCTCAAGGAAGAAAAATCACGACCTACCTTCACGATTTCTAAGCTCCACTATATTCAAGCAACTTGAATAGAGACTCCAAACTCTAAGAATTAAACTCCTAATCCTTTTTTCTCCCGGTAATAACTCTATCACAAGGAAAGACACACAGTAACTCTACTGCATCAACACTCCAACTAACTCTAATTGAAAAAATAAGCCAACTTTAGTTTGAAATCACCTGACTCTAGATGATTACAATGAGATGAGGTTTATACCACAACACTACTAAATAATCAGACAAGCAGGAGTACGCAACGTTTAAGACCACAATACGAAGACTCAAATACGATAAGAAAGTAAAATACAACTTATTGGGCTATCAGTTTGTTGTTGCAAAAATGAGTCTTTGATCGAAAAGCTTAAAGAGAGATATATGTTGTAAGTATGTGGAAGCTTGATTTTCTTGTTAGAGAAGATGAGCAATATATGTATGGCCCAATAAAATCCAAGAGGAATCCCATTGATTGAGACAAAAAGGTGGCAACAGTGTTTCACCAACTTTTGTATTTGCGTCCAATTGTGGGGTTGACTGTGATAGTGACAGTTAAGCCTAACTTATTTCCAAAATAGTAACAGCTTTGTCATCACACAATCTCTAGGAAACGAGTCTCTAACATACAATTTGTCAATCATCAAAACTGAGGATTTAACAAACCTCAACAAGGAAAAGAAAGCAATGAAAGAAGTTGAAGAGACCGATTAAGATTGTGATGAAGTGGTAAGTACTTATTCATCCTTAACCAGAAGTTTCGGGTTCGAGTTTTCTTAGGTACAGAGTCGTCTTTGTTAGAGAGCGCTTTACCCCCAATGTGAGACTTTCCAACACAACTCCAAATTTAATAGAGTTTCAATACAGATACTGAACACCGATAAAAAATCAACAATAAAAAAAAGTTGAAGAGGAAACAAATAAAAGCATCACGGATGCGACAAGGGCCATGGGTAATAACAATTTGCAAATTTAAGCTAATGTAAATCTAAATTAATTAGAATTTCAATATGAGTATCGAACACTGAATAGGGCAAAAAGTTACTATAGAAAAAGAGAAAATGACAAAGCTAGAGAATAAAAAATAATTAAAAGAAATTAAAGGAGAGAATAAGAGAATAGTGGATGTACTATGTTAATTGTTATGTCATTATTCACTAGACGGCTAAAGAAAGAGAGAATATTTTTTGTATTTTTTTTTTTTAAAGAAGGCAAGTACATATAACTTTTATTTCTTTTTGTTATTTTTAAGGAAAGAAAAAGGGCATTTGTTCTCTAGAACTGTTTAAACATAATGTTGAAAAAAAGGACACTATGACATAATTACATCACTTTTAAGATAATTATATATGTATGAAAATAACAATAACATATTCAGTATAATTTTAGGGGTGTATGCATGTATCTTCCCCTTACCTAGTGATTCCTCAAGTGAAAAAAAGAAAAACAGATAATTAAAACAATTAAACCAAATAAGAGAACAGGAAAATGATATTAATATTACTGGGAAGAATGGCTAAATAACGTTCGAATATCTATTAATATTCTATCCTAATTTTCGATCTTCATATTCGTCTATTTAGGGTACTATCCTCTGTAAGGTGCAGGCATGTTATATGTTGTCTAATCAGCTCTCTCCGATGCTTCTTTTAGTTGCTTCTACCTCTCCTCAGAACCAACTCCCTCGCATGTCCTCCGGAGTCAGGATTGATTTCCACGACAGGGTCCAAAATTTAAAGAAAAACTAATCGAAGAGAGTTCAACATCTATTATATATACATAAAACATAATTTTAGTGATGCATAAATAATATAAATTTTCACCGAAGGAGTTCGGTGAACCCCATGCTAAAGACTGGCTCCGCCCCTTCTCCTCGCATCTTATGTTCATATTCTCGCACCATATCGAGTTCACTTTTCTCATCTTATTCACGACGAAGGTTACACCATCTTATTCCTAATATCTTTATTTCTAATCATATTTTTCACTATTTTATGATAAAAAATAATTATGTTCGATAGATCATCGACTTAAATAACAATCCATAAAAGTAATGTACTAAGGAAAAAAAAAGGAGGACAAGTAGTAGAGACCAAAAGGAATAGGTAGTGTGCAAGAATAAAAGAAGTTCATTTTTAATTTCACCTTTTTGGTCTCCTAAATACTATAAAAGAAGTACCAAACGTAGGTGAAAAGAAACCAAAAAGAATGTTAAAGCTGCTACTACAATAGTAATAAGTAATACTATTTCCTTTTCATTATAATAAAATATTATAATATAGTGGCGTGGAACTAAAATTTTCATTAAGAGAACTTAAAATTGAAAGAAGCATACGAATTAGCCGAAGGAAGTTCAATATTAATTATATATACATAAAAATAATTTCAATAATATATAAATAATATAATTTTCTCTCTCAAAGATTTTTTAACCCCCTAACCATAAGGTGGCTCAACCCCTAAGGTATATTGGCGGGATGAAGAAGGGCAGAGAGAAAAAAAAATGAACAGAAAAATAATGCTTACTTTTTTATTAGTCTATTTGAAAAATAGTATAGTAGTAATACTAAGGGTCCGTTTAGCGATGAAATTTTTTCTTTTTTTTTCTGAAAAAAAAAATTTGAGTTGGAAATTGTGATGTTTGACCATGAAAATTTGAAAAATAATTTTGAAAAAAATATTCTGAAAAGGGAAAACTGGTTTTTGGTGTTTTCACATTTTTTAACTCCAATTTCAACTTTTATTATATATTATTACATATAACACCAATCTTTTAAATTTTTACATAAAACTCTCCTTATAACATTACTTTTTCAATATCACGTATATAGCAGTTTTAAAGAATAAGATAATTATAATTTCAAACTTAATGCTATCCTAATTAATATATATCTCTTTTTCTCTCTCATCATTATTTTTCTCTCTTATTTAAGACATTATTTTACTGCTAATGATCTTAATTACTATAATATAATAATAATAATAATTTTTCTGTTGTGATACGGACGTTTAAGAATTTATAGTCGTGTAATTCATAATGGATAATCATTCTCTATATTTATGGAATTAATAAAGTTGTAGCAGATTAGTTTACCACAGCCACAAATTATTCTCATTTTTAATTTGATTATATATATTATATTGTGTAAAACTTTATTATACTATTCAAATATAAATAGTTTATACCATATACATGCTAAAAATATAGATCGGTGATACATATTTTTCATAAAAAAATATGTCCAGTTTAACAAATTTATACCTTAAACTGCAACTGCTACCTTTATATACCATAATACTTGGTATGTTCATACACAAAGTATTATATTTATACCCATAAATATATAAAGTATTATATTTATAACAAAAATATACAAAGTATGTTAAATATAAAGTTTATACAAATAAATTAGCGGCACCCTAAAATTTAATAACAACTCATCATTTTTTATTTTTTAGGAACGAAAAATAAAGAAAATAAATTAAATAAATTCATAAAAAAATAAATTTGTTTTGAAAGATAATATTTGATACCTAAAAAATAGGAAGTAGCGATCTGTTAATATAACATCCATAGTTAAAATTTTCAAATGTGAGAAAACGGTTATTAATGTAAATATTATATATGTCATAATTGAAATTCATTAAATATAGTCATGTATATGTAATTATTTTTATAAAAGTGGCTAATTGTGTTCTTTTTCCATTAGTAGGTAAATTTTAGTTGGGTGATTTTGATAGTTTGTAAAAGTTGGAGCATAAAATCATATTTAAAAAAGTTTTTTTAAAAGTCAAAAAAAAAAATAAAAAAAATGTCATGGTCAAAAACAACTCCAACTCCAATTTCAATTCCTACTTCAATTCCAACTCCGAAAAATTTTAGTTTTTATGGCCAAACAGTTACTAAGTGTGTTCGATACGAAGAAAAATGTATTATCTGAAAAATATTTTCTAAGAATAATAAGTAGATTCTTACTTATTTTTGTGTTTTGGTACTTAAGAAAAACATCATCTTAAAAATATCTATATATAATCTAAATAAATATTACGGGATGTGAAGGTGAAGTCGGGGGTGTAGGGTACACACACTCTCTCTTATATATAAATATTTAATTATTTGTATACTCAATTATTGCTATAATGTTAGTTTAAGATTAATATAAGAACATATAAATTGCTTAATACTCATATGCTGCTAGAAATCTTATGACATATTTTAAATTCTAAATTTTAAAAATCTTTTTATCATTTATATATTTCATGATTGCTTAAATTAGGTCACATAAAGTAAAACATAAAAAATAGTATAAGTACTTCATGTATATTTATGACCTATTTGAAATGTGACCATATTTAAGCCCTCAAAAATTAAACTTAGTCAATGTGATTAACCCTTTCTAACCAATGAAATTGTCAAAGTTAATTAATGTTATATGGAATAAGTCATTACTAATTTGACGTTCATATTGTACTAGTTCTTAATGACCCCTTCATGTATTTGTGATAGTTTGATAGGTGAAATGAGATAAAAATATTTCATGGGTCGTCAGAATATTTTATGGAATAAGCTATCTTATTTTTTTATATGATATTAGTAATTATTTTTATAATTTTAGTATAAATAATAAATTAAAATAAATTTGGGATTAATTAATGTATTGTTAAATAAATATATAGGGGGTAATATAGTTTCATATTTTTTATCCCAAAATTGGTTTGCTTATCTCCATCCAACCCAGGGCGGACTTAGGTGTATTTGGTGGTGCTCTGAAAAATCTTTAAACGAGACACAGATCGGATGTAATTATATAACAAAGGTAAAAGAGGTATAAGATTTAGAAAAGCATATGAAAAACTAAATAGATAGCTCGGTGGTTGGTTTTCGGGCAGAATTTTAAAGCTTTTGGTATCAATATATGCGTTCAAACCTCCCAAACACCCAAGCCTCCTAACTTCTGAATCGCCACTGCCACCAACCAATCAACGACCCCCAAATTAAAGTCGAAATCATGCAATATAAACCACGAGTCATGATTCACCACTACAATGAATACAAGTGACAGAATCAGAATAATTAAATGAGTTTAGTTTTTACTAAATATACATAAAAAATTAACGATATATATAGTGTAATTTTTCAATAAAGAAGTTCGAATAAATACCTTTAGTCACCCTAGTTAGGTACCTAAATGTCACTATTGTTCAATTAATATGGGGTTTGGGTAGTAGTTGAGACGATATATGTACAATACAATGTAGCTTTTTATTTAATTGGGGTATAAACATAAATTTGTCCATTAACTTGATCTTAAATTATGTTTATGATCTTCAATTTTAGGTGTGCAGAAGTAGATATTTAAACTTGTATAAAGTAAAACAAATAGACAGACACGTTCTATGTGACATAATACACACATGGCGTTATGTAGGACAAAAATTGACATCGTAGGACATCACATGAGACATATGTGTCTACTTGCTCAACTTTATATAAGTTTAAGTGTCGCAGATTTATCGTGCACTGTCGAACTATTATGATACCTTACTTGCAGAATCTGATAAGTTATGTACCATCAACTGTCTTGTGGACTAATTGACGGATTTCACTCCTTTATCTTTTGAGTTTCAAGGTGTCGCTTTACTAACCCTAATCCTAGATCCCAGTTAACTATCACTTTCTGAGTCTCAAGTTATTAGATGAAAGTTAACTGTCTTAAGAGGATAGTACATGTAAGCTTATTTCGGCAGTGGAGTATCTCTTTTCCTAATCGCTACTCCTCCTGTGGAGTAAGTAGCAATATCTAGGCTGGATCTTAACGTGTGTGCACCCATTCAAAAAAACAATCAAAGCAAAGAAAACTCAATACATGGAAGAAACTTTATCTAGAACGACTTGACACTTCCTCTACTTCGTTAATTCGATAGGGTTCTCACAACCCTAACTAAGGGAATTAGCCGCTCGTAGTCACAAGATTGTTCACACCGAAAGTTGAAGGTCAGAGTGTGATCTTAAGCCAAGTTAAAGGTCATGTTTATGTATTGTGCCTTTAATTTACTTTTGAATATCAAGTTATCTTATCAATATATTTGTCCACTATGCTAAAAATAGAAATTCAACAATACTTGTCTAGTTTGAAAATTAATGAATAATTTTACCCATGTTATTAAATATTATTCATTACTCAATGTATAATAATAAATTTATTATATTCAAAAAGATAATATAATAAAATTACCTCAATTATTTACTGTTTCTAAACACATGTTAAATTAATAGTAGATAAGTAGTGAGAGTATTTCTTAAAAAAATTAGTATTAATAAATCCTGTTTATCCTGTTCATTACTAAAATGAATCAAATCCTATCGAATGATACAGGTAGGATCATATATGATATTATGATTTTAGTAAAATTATGATTATTTATTATTTTTTAACACGTGTCAAATTAATAACGGACAAGTATTAAAAGTATTTCTTAAAAAATTAGTACTAGTGATGAAATTGTGATACATAATAAATCTTGTGTATCTTGTTCATTACTAAAATGAATGAAATCCAATCAAGTGTTTGTATTTATCTATTTAATTACTCATATATATATATATAATGAATTTCAAAGGTTAAGTGACTTAAATTAATTTTCTAAAATTACCTGATAATGGCAATGGCGGTAACCTTACAAGCAACTCAAAGGTCATATGGATAAGTACTTAATTAGTTAATAAATGACTACTTAAGACCTTAATTAGTGAATAATTAGAAATATTAATGGAGCTGTTAATTGTACCTTCCTAATAAAATTAAAGAGATTACAATGTGACAATTGGCTGGGTTGACAACTTTTAATCCATACCAATAAAATCATTAAATTATATACGTCAAGTACAAATCGTTTATATTTGTCCATAAATTTGTAACGTATAGGAATTGAATCGTTGATAGAGAAATAATATGACTATTTTCATTCGTTTTTACTTGTCCATAAATTTGTAACGTATAGGAATTGAATTGTTGATAGAAAAATAATTATGACTATTTTCATTTGTTTTTACTTGTTTATAAATTTATAACGTATAGAAATTGAATTGTTGAAGAGGAATAATTACGACTCTCTTCATTCGTTTTTACTAAATTAATTAATAATTAGCTACTTAAGAGCTTAATTAGTGAATAATTAAAAATATTAATGGAGCTGTTAATTGTACTTTCCTAATAAAAAATTAAAGTGATTACAATGAGACGATTGGATGGGTTGACAACTTTTAATCCACACCAATAAAATCATTAAATTATATATGTTAAGTACAAATCTACTTAATTACGACTTCCTTCATTTGTTTTACTTATACATAAATCTGTACCGTATAGGAATCGAATTGTTGATGGAGAAATAATTACGACTCCCTTCATTCGTTTTTACCTGTCCATAAATTTGTAACGTATAGGAATCGGATTGTTGATGGAGAAATATTACGACTTCCTCCATTCATTTTTACTTGTCCATAAGTTTGTAACATATAGGAAATGAATTGTTGATAGAGAAATAAGCATGACTTTCTTCATTCGTTTTTACTTGTCCATAAATTTGTACCGTATAGGAATTGAACTAGTGAACTCAATCACGCTTCTCGTGATCATAAATTCAAATTTTTAAAGATGCTTTGTACATCGGTGAAACTATTCTCTTTATTTTTCTTATGAATGTAAAGTTTGATTTTAATAGATTGAATTTGTATGTGAATATTTCCATATACAAAATATATGATTTTTTATTTATTTTTTAGATATCTAATTGTGTTATGTAATTTAATATGGAATATTTCTTAATATTTGAACCTATTTTAGACATAACATAAAGAGAAAAATTTTGTATTACCCTCTCATAATGTATAAAAACTTTTAATAATTTTTTATATCTCTGATTCTACTAAAATATCTATATTATGATTTTGTCATTTTTTTTTTATAATTGATTTTTCTATTTTTCTAACTCAATTAAATTTATACAATAAATTTACTGACATTTTTTAAAATTGTACAAAACACAGTAAGAAATATGACACATCACCTACTTAATTTCTAACGTTACTATATATATAGATAGATAGATATAACGATACATATAGTAAATACAATATAAATAATTTTGGTTATTAAACTCATCGTAAAAAATAGCTCATTATTGATTATTTTTCTTTCCTTTACTTTAGATTTCATGGAATGCTCCTATTCTGACTAAATCGGACTTATAATACATAAAATTATAATAACTAATTGGCATCTAATTGAAAATACAAACTTGCTATAGTAAAAATTCAAACTAAATAAGTTACATAGAGAAAACATACAATACACACATCTTTCTTAGCATTTTTATCATAAGAAAATAAATGAGAATAAAATGCAGAATTAGTGCACAATATATGCTTATTATTTTCAATTTGTTTGTTACTTTTTCTAAAGTAAAACAAATAACGAATATATATATATATATATATATATATATATATATATATATTGCATATTTAACATGATTAAGAGAGTTTAAAGAGAGATTTTTGATTTTTTTCTTAAATAACACATAAATGAGAAAAATAAAATAGAATTGATGATGAAAGGAATTTAATATGACTATCATTAATGTTGTGTATAATGTTAAGGTGAACTTTTAGTCTTTTAAAATTTAAAAATGTTAAGGCGAACTTTTCGTCCTTTTTGTGATTATTTTGAGCATTTTTTGATATTTTTTTTCTTACCAAAAATAAATAAATTAGAAAATGATCAAAATAATAATAAATAAATAAATACCAACAGAGATCATAGAGGAGTGTCACATCACCTCCTCTATGTTTCTCCTTTATATATATATATATATTGATTATGTGTATGTAGCTACTTTTTTGTGTTTAAAGAGCTAGTTACTTTTTCGTATTCTTTTTATTTAAATTACTAAAATGAATTATAATCTTTCAATGAATTAAATTAAATTTAAAGGGTGAGAATTTAATGGGTGTACAGGAGGTTGAACTTTTGATTGACATTTTACTAATTCAGTTTTGAACTTTATATGTTATTATTTTTAGAATAATATAAATATGAAATATGAGATATAGACATTAATTATGAGAATGTTGTCTAATAAAAGTAGCTACCAATTGTAGAAGTGATATAATTTTTTTATTTTTATTTGCTAAAAAGTTACTAATAATTTTTCTTCTCAAATCTCTATTGTGATTGATGAGATTCAGAAAAAAAAAAATTACCTATACTGAAATCTTTAAACAATATTCAAAAATCAAAGTAAAAAATTTATAAAACCTCTGCTTGAAACAATTATTACACCATATGATATGTAAAAACTTTTTCTTTGTTATACATAATAGGTTAGATAACATAATACATAATTAAACTGTTAAACAATAGACTATTAAATAATAGACTAATGATTTACATGTATATATATATACATCCAACCTTAAATGTTTTATTAATTTATCAAAATCGCATAATTAAAAAAAATAATGAAAATAAATTAATAATTAAAAAAAGAAATAATGAATGAAAGTTGAAGAATCAAGCTCATCAATTTGAGAAAAAAAAAAAAAAAAGACATACCTATCATCTTATCATATAATGTGAAAAAATAAACAAAGCAATATATTAATGAGGAGGGAAAATGATCAATAAATAGAAAATAGAAAATTATACATACAAATACAAAAACTATACAAGATGATGAAACACAAGAGCGTAATGGACTAACATTTTCTGTTCAATTTATAAAGGCACAAGTTGTGTACATAAAAAGTTGTGAATGAATGTGATTAATGATATCAGTTAAGAGGATTAACAATTAAGAAGTGAGAAATGATAAGTTGTAACATCTGAAAATGTATTTGGTCTAGTTTAATTGTCATAATTGATTTTGTTTTAATTAGAAAAAGCACGTGAAATCAAATATCAAACAAACATTAGTTTTGGAAGGATCAAAAGATAACAGTTTTATTGACTTTTCATTTTCTAGTAACATAAATAAGAAAAGTTTAATAGTATTGATGATGAAAGGACTTTAATATGATAATTTTTAATGTTGTGTATAATGTTAAGATAAATTTTTAATTTTTTAAAATAAAAAAATAACCAAAAAAATCACAAAAAAAATAATTAGCAATGGAGATCATAAAGAGGTGTCACATCACATCTTCTATGTTTCTCCTTTATATATAGAAAGAGATTGTTGATAGAGAAATTACACGTATGGATAAAGAAAAATTGAAAAGAAAAATTGAAATTGTAAAAAATATAGTTTTATGAAATTCGATCAGTTTTAAAAAATTATTTTTAAAAAGAGTTTCAAATTTCGAAAATTGACCACCAAAATAGTTTTTTGGTGAACTGTCACTTACAAAATTTTAATTTTTTTTACCAAGTAACTGCATATTCAAACACACCTTCAAATTTCAAAAACGACTTTATTTTCAACACAATTTTAAAAATTCATTTTTTTTTTTTTTTTTAAAGTTTCAACTAAATCTATAATCAAATACTCATTTATAATTTTACATAAACGCACAAAAATTTAAAGTCTTTTTACCTTTTTAAGTTCAATCAAAATTAAGATTAACAAATTAAACACAAATTTATTTTTTACTAGTCAATTTTACAAAAAGTATATTGCACATAATTGAATTTAAAATTCTATTTTATTCTTAATGATATGCTTTTCTAAATTACAGAAATCTCATAACATGTTTAACATTACTAGCTTCATTTTTTTTTTCTTTTTTCGCATAATTGTGTTCAATTAGATTAAGTAAAACAAAAAGAACAATAAATACTTTATAATATATTTATGACCTATTTGAAGTGAGATATTATTATTTAAGCCCTCAAAAATTAAACTTAGTCAACGTAATCACCCCTTTTTAACCAATGAAATTTGACATTAATCTTTTATTATATGGAATAGGTCATCACTTTCTTGACCTAATATAATATACTTAGTACATAGTTCTTGATGACCCCTTCATCTATTTAATAAATTTAGGGAAGGCCTAGGTCATACACACAAAATAAATTATGAGTCATGGTGCACTACTACTACAACCACGTGTCGAAAGCACAATAATCAACAGAGTTCAATTTTTAGGAATCGTTTGGTGTAAGGTATTAAATTAAATAATTTTGAGATAAAAATTTTGATGTTATGTTTACTTGTTAAATTTAAATATACTGAGATAAGTTATCCCACTCAAGGGTGGGATTATTAATTTATCTTGAGATAAAATCATAAAATGACAAAATTTTTCTCCAATCCTTTTAATTATTAATTTTCATATATATAGAGAGAGTTTAGATTAATGGATTCTCTGTTAATCTTAGGTTTTGTAATCTTTCCGATAATTCAATTGTTTTTAATATTTCGAAATAATTACTCAAAGTTTTTTCTAGTTTATATATATATATATATATATATATATATATATATATATATATATATATATATATATATATATATATATATTTTGATAGTCCTCACATTAAATTTTTTGGACAATTTTATCTCTAATTTAAAATTTAATTATTCTACAAATTTTCATCCATTTTGATAAATTTGAACAAGTATATGAGCTTATTAAATGCTTCAAAAGTGAGGAGTCATGAAAAAATGATAGTGACATCATAAAAGTTATTTATAGATGAATCGACTTCAAAATTGATCAAAGGGTTTATTGTCTTTCTATTTTGTAGTTATAAATCTTACTTCAACTTTTTATTTTTCCTAACAAATTTATCATGGATAAGTAATTAAAGTATCTTATCATTTCTTTTCTAACTTAGTACATGCTTAATTATTAAGTAAAATATTATTTTTTATATATAGTTAAACAAGTTTGAAAAAATAATTTTAAAAAAAGTACAATTCAACTTTTTAAATATTAATGATACTAAATAATGTAAAATGAGAGTAATTTTTTTCATATTTTTTGTTGATTATTTTTTTTAAAATGAGATTATTAATATTTTATAGAATTTAGGACAAAATAAATAATTTGACATGAAATATTAAGCTAAATAAAGTGAATGATATTTTTGTAAATAAACTATCTATTTTTAAAAAAGAATGCAATGCATGTCATTTTTAGTACCACAAACTCCACAATCATTAAAAAATAATATCTGAATAATTAATCTCAGTACAACTAATTCCGGCATAACTAATTCCAGCATAACTTGTTTTCCAACCAAATGACCCCTTGTTTTATAATATGCTTATATAAAAATCATATGACGATTTTTTCTATAACAACCTCCCCTCTAAATACAAAGGTATGAACTATATACACACTACCTTTTTAAAATTGATATTAGGGAATATACTTGGTATGTCATTATTGATGTTATATAGTGTAATTTTTCGACGAAAAGATTAAAACAAATACCTTTTGTCATTAGTGAGAGTCGTTTGATTTTGACGACAATTTGCGTTGGAATTAGTTTTTCCGTTATTATTTTTTGTAGTTTGTTTAGTTCTTTTTTATAAAACATAACACGCATTGCATAACTATTTCTAAGAATAAATGTTACCATCTTATTTAGTAGAAAAATTATTTGAGTGACCACATGAGCGTTTTTATTATTTTTTATGTTTTATCTCAGAATAATATTCATTATTCCATTCTCTATCAGGGATAATTTATCCTTATACTATTATGCCACCCTTAGTTAGAGATAACTTATCCGTATACTAATTACTAGCTCTGATATAGCTTATTCAATATTAATAGCAAAATTAAAGATAAAGTAGTACTAATTTTTTATTCCATGACTATTTATGCATGTCCGCCATACCAAACGACCCGCTATTGGATGTATGGATTTTGAGTAACGGTGAGACAAGATATTCATCAAAGAGTTCAACATCTATTATATAAAACATATATTTTTCTTATTCTCTCTATATATAATGTGTTTTTTTAACGAGAAAGATTCACGTAAACCTCCTTTGATTAAACTCAACCGCTAAGTTTGAGTGATGTTTTAATTATGAAACACTTTCTATGTTTAAATTTATATGATTCACTTTTTTTTTAGTCAGTCTAAAAAAGAATGATATATTTTTATATTTAGTAACTATTTAACTTTAAAATATTCATTTTACCCTTAATGAAATAATTTATATCCACATAAACATCTATAACTTATTTTAGATCACAAATAATCTAAAAAGTCTTTTCTTTTTTCTTAATTTCCGTATCAAATTAAATTACATCACATAAATTGAGATCAACGAAGTAATATTTAGTGACTTTTCTTGTACAAATATTTAGGTAAGATTGGGTGATTTTTTTTTTTTTTTTTTTTGTCACTCATGATCGGTTGGTGATTTTAATGCAATATATCTAATAATAGTTAAGACAAAAAGAATTTAAACTCCTATAACTTTGTATGGTAAATATGCATGTTCTTAATTAGTAGCTAAGTAGGCTTTATGTGGAATATGATTCACAATCACAACTTTGACCTAATCAGATAGACCTGGCCAAATAGCCTACTAGAGAATATTATCTATCACTAACTTTACTAAAAAAATCTTATATTAGGTAACACACTTTGAATAAAGTTCATTTTCTATCAAATGTTCTAATTTGAGATCTCTAATTAAGAATATCAAATATTTACTACTTCATCATGCTCCTTAGCAGTAGTATCTGTCGATAACTCTCTTAAGGGGTCGTTTGGTTGGGAAAAAATTATATCGGGATAATTAATTTCGGAATTAGTTATTTCAGGATAACCTAGGAGTAGTTATCCCACCATGTATATTGAGTAGCTTATTCCATCACTATGATGTAAATAGTGAGATAAATAATTTCGGTACTAATTAATACTTCAAATTGAACATGGGATAAAATAACACTTTATTTTATCCCGAAACTATTTATTCCTTATACCTCACACCAAACGACCCCTTAATGCCATGCATTTGTTCCTTATTAAATTTGTAGTCATACTGAAAAATCTCATTGTAATATATTCACTAATAAAGACGGTTTTAAAATCAAGATTTGAATTCAAAATCTTTAATTAAAGTTGAACGAATACTTATGACTGCACCATAACCTCATCGGGTGATCGATACCTACCAATAACTCTTTTGATGTTACTTGCATTGGTTCTTGATTAAATTTGGAATCATGTTGAAAAATATCACATTGAGTGTAATATATTTCCTGATAAAGACACTTTTAAAATCAAGATTTGAATTCGAAACCTTTAATTAAAATTGAAAGAATACTAACTGCTCCACCATAACCTCGTCGAATGATACCCATCAATACTCTTTTGATGTTACGTGCTTGGTTCCTGATTAAATTTGGACCTGCGCTGAAAAACTTGAAGCTAAAACATTTCATAATAAAGACACTTTCGAACTTAAGATTTGAATTCAAAATATTTAATTAGTTAAAATTGAAAAAAATACTTGTCACTCCGCTACAATCTGTCTCATAAATCTATCAATAACTCTTTTGATATTTAAATATTTAAACCAAATTTTAAATATTTAGACTAGAAAATGAGTCATGATCCATGGCTAATACTAAAACACTACTGCCACTACTGTTGAAGCATATGCCTTTGCCGGCCTAATCAAATAATTCATTTAGATCTATCTACAATTTTATTTTCATTAAATCAAATTGATCTTGTAGTCCTATATAATATTTATTCTCATTTTCATATATTTATAAATAAATAAATAAAATTGAATATATAAGAAACCTAAGTGAACTTTTGCAAGGACTTCTTTTTTAATACAATTAGTAATTAAAAATTATATTCCACCTATTCCTCCATAGGGCCTATAAGAAATGTTATTTTAGTTATATGTCTCTTTTCATGTATAAAAAATATGTAAATAGATGCAGATTTAGCTTTTGGGTATATAGTATTTTCTGTCCAGATTCTAATATTTGTGTAAAAAGAATCATTAATATTTATAGATATTTAACAATAAATGTAATTATTGTTATATTAATTCAAAATAAATATAAACACTGGAAATCCAACTCAATTGCTTATTTGGCATTCCTATTTTACTTCAACCTTTTATTATATTCAAATTGTAACTGATCATAGTACTAGTCTAATTTTTATAGTATCTTGCTTTTGATTTTTATCGTCATCTATTATCTCTTGCAGAGGCGGATTCAGAATCCGAACTCTTCGGGTGCCAAGTAAACTTAACAATGGATGCGGAGAGAGGTGACCGGTGAGGTTGAGGTTGTGACCTTTGCCGGCGCTGCCAAAAAATCCGTCGATAGCACCAGCAAAGACCAAAAAAGCAAAAGCAATGATGATTAGGGAATTGGGATTCGAGAGGAATAAGTTTTTTCTTTTTAAATTTGAGGAGAATAAAATTATGCACTTTTTAATACAACTATTAACTATTAATATTTGAAAAATAAAAGAAAAATTCAATATAATTAGTATTAATACATATATGAAAAGGGGTTGCCAACTAGTAGTTATTTGTGGCTTCACTACAACATAAAATTAAAGGGTTTTGTAAGGTTGTCAATAGAGATCGAACCCGCAACAAGGGGGAGCAAATGTGACGCTTTGCCAATCCAACCAAACATTACTTCAATCTTCTAGGAGTCTTGTTAATTATTTAACTATATCTGTGTGTGTATA
Source organism: Capsicum baccatum var. pendulum (assembly GCA_030864225.1). Taxonomy (NCBI): domain Eukaryota; kingdom Viridiplantae; phylum Streptophyta; class Magnoliopsida; order Solanales; family Solanaceae; genus Capsicum; species Capsicum baccatum. Next base: position 22,593,909 of record CM061552.1, on the reverse strand, counting down.
TATATATACATATATATAGAGAGAGAGCTCTTCCATCGAAGTTTGCAGATGGCGTGACACCCTCATCTCTCTTAATAGATCCACCCCTGGTCTCTTGTTTGATTATCGAACTATTTACTTATCAGTTGCCATGATTTCTTCACTATAATTTTCCTTTTCATACCTACTATGATTTGCTATACTCGAATCGGAGGTCTTTCAGAAACAACTTCTCTATCTCTACCAGGCCTAGTAATAAGATTTATATATATTTTACTTACCTAGAACCTCACTTGTGAATTTTATCGAACGTGTTATTATCTGTATTCAAAGTGTAAGTGGTCGTCGTAAGATTATTTCACCACAAAAAGTATTAGTGGCTCGAGTTAGAGAACCAAATTGGTTGATCCACCACACACTTTGCGTAAAGAGTTGATGCTAGAAAAGTAGCCATAAGTTAACTACGCGTTATGTTGGTGTTGAATGTTGATTCATTCATACTCCCATTTGAAGCAATCACACAAATTATAGGCACCGTTTATTCCCTACCCACTCCACCGCCCATCCAACCCCATTCCCTTTCCCTTCCTACCATCACACACCAAATTAACACCAAACAATTTTTTAAATTTTTTCTTTTTTTTTTTTAAAAGAAGAAAACATAAAGTTACCATGAAAGAAAGATAAAAAGATAACAACGTGGTCAGTTGTGGTGAGATTGTTCTACTCTTAATTAAAGATCTCGAGTTTGAGTTTGGAGTATGGAGAAAATCCTGTTGAGAGCGCTACTCCAATAATCGGCAGGTGCGATTCGAGGTAGTGGGGACTCCAATACGAATATTAAACATGGGGTTGAAATTAAAAAAAAAAAAAAGGGTAAAGAGATACCAACATGAGTTGTTGTGGGACTGCTTCACTCTTAATTAAAGGTCTCGAGTTCGAACTTTGGATATGGAAAAAATTTTGTTGAGAGTGTTACTCGACATGCGGTGTACAATCCGAAGTAATCGAGGCTCCAATATGAGTATCGAAACATTGAATTAAAATAAAAAGATTAAAAATAAAAGATAAGAAGATAATTATTGTAAATAAGTAGGGATAGAATTAGAGGGTTGTTATAGAGGCGGGGTTAGGATTTGAATTTTACGAGTTATATTTTCTAGAATGATGGAAGGAGAATCTTGTAGTAATAGACAAAAATGATGTCATATAATTGAGAGGTCAATGGTTCAAGTTATGAAAACAAAATATTTGAAATCTATTATTCTTATAACAAATAATGACTTTCTTAATACAAATATACAATTTTGAGTAAAAAATATTGAATTTGTTCAAGAGGCTTGATTTTGAAATTGAGTTATTAATAGAATCGATACTTCATGAAAGAATGACAGACCGTACTTGTATCCAAACTTGATGCTTCAAGAGTGTAAAAAAAAAGGTTTATCAAAAAATCACCTTATATATAAGGTTAATTTTATTTATATATATAGAGAGAAATAGAGAAAAAGTTAAAGAGATAGTAGGATTTAATTTATGAATTTTGGATCACCTTTTTTTTATTTTGACTGAGTAAATGGTTTTTTATAAATATAAATATGAGATTTGAATTAAAATTATTGAAACTTAAAATTTTTACTATGTCTCTACCCATGTATATAGCAAATGTTTAACTTCTTTAATGAAAATAAGATTTTGTCATCAATACAAATACTCAGTCAATTTCAAATAAGATAAGATCAATACATCCAAATAAGGTAATATTGCCTAATGTCATCAAAAGATAGTTAGTAGGGGTCTTGAGATCTTGAAAATGAATACTAAAAATTTCGATAATCTGTCAATTATTTTTCATATTGAATAAGTTACGAGATATTTAAATTTGATCTTATTATTGACTTTGTTATATTTGTACTGCAAAAGTTATTACTATAACTTAATTAACTTAACATTATCTATCTATTTATTAAAATTGAAAGTCGATAATGTGAGCAACTTCACATGAATAAAATTACTAGGATAAAAAACATTGATATATTTCATTACAATTTTATGCTATGGTCTATGAGTTTACCAATATGGTCACATTCTTTTCATGTGTGATTTCAAAAAATTTGTTCCAAATTCCAACCATTGTGAAAATCTTTTATATTCCAATGGTATGGGGACACCATGAGCATATAATATCAAATATCAATGCTTTTCTTGGATACCATACATAGATGCTCCACATTTTTTTATATTGAGTGGACAAAGCTATAGTGTAAAACTTTAGTACAATAGAAACTCCAAATATGGTAGTATTATAATTATACTATTGACTATACAATATAGTACAATTATTATGTTATATCATCAGTATAATCATTTATAAGCTATTAAATTATGTTTTACATGTCAAAGTAAAGTAATTTATTTTAATTCTAAAATTATAAATATCATATTCTAGAAAAATTGATATGTAGTATATCTTTTAAGTGATCTGATTGTATAAGTATATTACCAGGTCATTTTTTACTTGTTGCAGTAAGCAATTTATCTTATTTCTAAAATTATAAATATCATATTTTAGGAAAGCTGATATGCATATCTAAGTGATTTGATAGTATAAAAAATTCTTACTCTAAAAAGGTATATAGAACTTAGGACCTATCCGTCCTTAATTTTTTTAAAAAATAATATTTGGTTATATATTGGATTGAATCTCTGAATAGTTTTAAAGATAACTTTTTAAAATTAGAATAGTAAATTGCAAAATATATATTTTTTTCAAGTTAAATACATGGTCAAACTTTTATTCGCAAAATCCTTTTTAACTTTAATTTTTCTCTATTAGTATCACATTTTTACATTCAAATGCCACATTAAACTCTATACTAAATTAGTAAGCAAGATTTGAAATTTATATATTTCTATCCAAACAGGTTAATATTATAATAACAACTATTAAATACTTTAACAAATTTCCTTATATAGATATGCACCATTTAGATAAGGTCTACTAAATTAACGCAAACCAGATTCTCTTAATCCATTCACATATGATAATGTATATAATTTAAACTCAAAACTCAAATACAAAAGCAAGATTTAAAATTTATATATTTCTATCCTAACAGATTAATATTACAGTAGTAACTATTAAACATTTTAATAAATTTCCTTATATACATACCATTTACATAAGGTCTATTAAATTTACACAAATCAGATCCTCCTGACCCATTCACATATGATAATACATATAATTTAAATTCAAAACTCAAGTATAAAAGCAAGATTTGAAAATTATATATTTCTATTCGAACATATTAATATTACAATAACAAATATTAAATACTTTAACAAAATTTCCTTATACACATACCATTTATATAAGGTCTACTAAATTTTCGCAAACCAAATCCTCTTGATCCGTTCACATATGACAATGTATATAATGTAAACTCAAAACTCAAGTACAAAAGCAATATTTGAAATTTATATATTTCTATCCAAACAGATTAATATTACTTTAACAAATTTCCTTTTATACATATCATTTAGATAAGGTCTACTAAATTTACGTAAACCAGATCCTCCTGATCTGTTCCCATATGATAATGTATATAACTTAAACTCGAGACTAAGTACAAAAGCAAAATTTGAAATTTACATATTTCCATCCGAATAAATTAATATTACAATAACAACTATTAAATACTTTAATAAATTTCCTTATATACATACCAGTTAGATAAGATCTACCAAAATTTACATAAACCAGATCCTCCTGATCCTTGCACATATGATAATGTATATATAACTTAAACTCGAAACTCAAATACAAAAGAAAGATCTGAAAATTATATATTCCTATCAGAATAGATTAATATTACAATAACAACTATTAAATACTTTAACAAATTTCTTTATATATATACACATCATTTAGATAAGGTCTATTAAATTTAAGCAAATCAGATCCTCTGAATTGCTTCATATTTAACGATGTCTATAACTTAAACTCTAAAAGTGATAGTACAAATCCTAGTAGTAAAAAAACATGTTACATGAGTGACGAAGTTGTATATAAGTACAAACACTCTGCATATCAACCTCTCATCTCCCTCTAATTATCTCTCTCTATATCTATATATGTATATGTGTCTACTTACTACACACAAATAATACATAAGAATATTTTTGCCCCCTTTGCCATCTTTTTTTGTGTATTGTAAAACAAAGGGTGGAGAAAAATAAAGAGTGTTTTTTTTTTCTATTATAGTACATTATTATTGTCCTCTGGTGCTTTTTTTGGTGCTGGTTCTTGCAAAATTTTTGTGTTGGTGGGTTCTTGATTTGTTAGTATTCTGATTATTTTCCATATATTCATTATGCATTTTTTGTTGCTAACAGTTATTTTTATTGGAAATAAATAAATCAGCATTAAAATCCCATTTTTGCTGTGAATTTTTTTGGTGGTGGTGGGTTCTTGATTTATCAGTATTCTGATTATTATTATTATTTTTCAGATGCCCATTATGCATTTAATGCATTTTTGTTGCTAACAGTTATATTCCTTGTATTTTTTTTGGAAATAAATTAATGTAAAAAAAATTCATTTTTTTGCAGTGAAATTTATATTGCAAGAATTAGCACCACCATTTGAAGCAGATTGGTGAAAAGGGTGTTGGTTTTTTTTTGCAGATTTTTTTTTTGTTGGTGAGTTCTTGATTTATTAGCATTTTTGTTGTTGCCATCAGTTGTATCCTTATTTTTTGGAAAAAAAATTTGGAACTTTGATCTTTTGTAATGAAAAAGATTTGATTTTTTTGTGTGCAGTGGATTTATTGTGCAAGATTTGTCACCATTTAGGGAGATTCTTGAAAAGGGTGTTGATGAAAACTTTTGATTTGAGGGGATAAATGGAGGAGATATAGAGAAGGATTAGGATTTTTTGGGGTATATAGAGATAAAGGGTTAAAGGGTATAAGCTACATTTTCTTGAAAATGGGATCTTATCAACTAATAAGAGAGAAGAATGATGCAAGATTAAGATGGGATCCACAACAACAACAACAACAACAACAACAAGGGGATGTTGTTCAAGTTCAACCAGAAGGCAAGAATTTGTTGTATCCTAGGATTGAGGTTATTACAAGTGATGTAACAAAGGATAATGATTTAGAGTTGTCTTTTCAAAAATTTGTTTCATCGCCGAAATCACCTTTGTCCACATTGCCTAAATCGAGTGCTGATCATATCGGCAATGGTGGACAACATTTTCGTAGGTCTAAGAGTGGTGGTTCTACTGCAGGCGATGGTCGCCTTCTTTCTCTTGACATTTTCCGTGGAATCACTGTTGCGGTAATTTTCTCATTGCCCCTCTCTTTTTTGTTCTGTTTGATGACCTTAACTTGTTTGGTACTGAGGCGCAGTCGTTATTGTTGTTGTTGTTTAGTTTTTGTTGATGTGCATATTGCTTTGTAGATTTCCAGATTCATATAGTTATAAGGAGTAGTTTGGTATTGAGTTTAGTTGAATGATTCAATGTGCATATTATTTATGTTGCTATTTTGTTGTCGTTATTTTCCTTTCTATCGCGAGTCTATCGGAAATAGCCACTCTACTCCATATAGGTAAGGGTAGGGTTAAGGTCTGCGTACATTCTATCCTCCCCAGATCCCACTTGTGGGATTACACCGGGATGTCGTGGTTGTTTTTGATTCAATGTGCATGTTGTTGTCTCTCTCTCGGTTGATTTGCTGATTCTAAAGATTTTCTTGTTGGGGGTTGTTTTTTTCCTTTTTGTTTTGTTGTGTGTTTTTGACTCTTGTCTGTTTTTGCTTTTTCTTCCTTTTGGTTAATTTCTCATCTACTCTATTTTCTTATAGCAATTTAAATTTGTAATCTTTTTGTAGTTTTTGTTAAAGTGCATATGAGAACTAGTTTGGGATTGAGTCTTAGTTAAATGATTCAAGGAATGTTTTATTGTTTTTTCTACCCATGTGGATTTCCCCAAATTCTGGCAGTTTTGTTATTTGAGTGTTGTTGACTCTTCTTCATTTTTGGTTTCTTTCTTTTGGCGTTCTCTTGTGGAATTACTTGCATTCGCATAAATTTTGCAGCTTTATTGCTGGGTTTCTTTCTTTTTGTGTTTTCTTGTGGTGGAATCCCTTGCGTTTGAGTAAAGTTCCCAGCGTTATTGCTTGGTTCCCTCAAATTTGTTATTTGCTTATGCTGATTGTTCCAAGAGTATGCCTACTGCATACTTACGCTTTCGGACTTGCTCATTATTCTTTGACTTGGGTGTTGAGGGTGGTCTAAGTTGTTTTGACTTGAAAAAACATGAACTCTACTTGGAAGAAGAGACGCGGACTTGGGTGGCGTTTAAGACTTAATATGATTGGTAAGAAAACGAGGGTGTTTTGACTTTTAAGAAAAATTTTAATCTGAAAAACACACTCCGCATACCTTATTTCAACTTGTAAAGTACAACAACATACCCAGTCTCAAGAAAAGTGCCATATGTTTCAATCAAGTCATCCATCATGTTTTAATGCCTAATAATTGTCGGGGCCGAGCACAATTTACCATTTCGTGGATACATGACAGGGATGGGAAAATTCGATGAAAGGTTATGGAATTGAACAATACTTACCAGGCAAGGATGTTAATCTTATGTAGGTCTGAAAGTGTCTCATCATGTAGAATTTTGTTTATTACGAAAAGGGAAATATGACAATAGTTCTTCTTTGTGCGCGTGGGAGTAAAATCGCTCATTTGTTGTTTATGTGAAACTAATTCCTAATAAACCTGAATGAGCAATTTGGTTCTTTTGCTTTAAAAGGTTATCATCTTATTCTGTCTTGCTTCTGCTACGCTTTCTGCAGTTAATGATATTTGTGGAATACGCTGGTGGAATTTATCCTGCTATAAATCATTCACCATGGGATGGGATAACCCTCGCAGATTTTGTCATGCCATTTTTCCTCTTCATTGTTGGAGTGTCACTTGCACTTGCGTACAAGGTAAATACGTTTCAGACTATTAAACTATGTTTTGTTGCCATAACAAATTTGTAGATATTGGTTTTGTAGCAAATTATTGTCTGTGAATTGAGATACGAAGGACATTTTTATGATTTTATATTGGTTGACCTCTTTTCATAATCAACTGTATTGAAGTTTTGGATATTTTTTGCTTCGTATGCTTATAGATTTTCTTTTGGATTATACAGAACATGTCCTGCAGAGTAAGTGCGACTGGAAAGGCAGTACATCGCGCACTTAAGCTTCTAATCCTTGGACTCTTTCTTCAAGGTGCTCGTCTTTTAGTCATCTGTCCAACGTTATCTTTCAACAGCTGTTTATTAGTTTGCCATGCAACGGGAAAATACTAGTTTGATCTATTAGATTCATGCTTGCAAGTATGATACTTAAATGCTTTCTCTCTAAACAGGCGGCTATTTTCACGGTATCAAAAATCTAACTTATGGAGTTGACATTGAGAGAATCAGATGGATGGGTATATTGCAGGTATGAAGCTACCATATTCTTTTTGGTTTCGTCAGTGTTGGTGGTGGTAAAAAAGAAGGCTAATGTAACTTTTGAGCTATGTTTTATATTTTGTTCTGTATTTCTCTTGTTCAAGTGAATAATTTTTAACTTATTTTCTTTAATTGTTTTCCAGAGAATTGCAATAGCGTTTTTGTTGGCAGCAATGTGTGAAATTTGGCTCAAGGGTGATAATAAAGTCAATTCAGGACAATCTTTGTTGAAGAGATACCATCAACAGTGGTGAGTTCCGAGTCTTGTAACCATTCTTTCCTATAAAGTTTATCTAAACCATTTGTCACATAGTGGTAAATTGTTATTAACTTTTTTGATCACTATGTCGTGCTTAGGTTGAGTATATCATATTATTGACAAAAATTGAAATTAGTACCAGATCAGGTTGATTTGAAGTTGAAACTTTGGCTGAGTTCAAAAGACGGTCGTCAATCTGAAATGCTTTAAAGTCTAGTATTAAAGTAACAATACCACAAACCGTTGGCTTGATATAAAGAAGGCTCGATCCCCGATAGCTAGACAATACTAATATGTGGTTATTTTCAAAGATCAAAAAACTAATGTGTTTATTCTGTTAAAAGTCAACAAGTAGAATAACATACCTAGTGTATTCCCACATAGTGGGGTCTGGGGAGGGTAAAGCCTACGCAGTCCATTCCACTACCTTCGAAGAACTAGAGAGACTGTTCCGATAGACCCCCGGCTCAGGAGTTTATTCTTTTGAAAGTAAGGTGTAGAAATTTCAACAATATTTTTTTCAAAATAAGGAAAGGACTAAGACATCTTCAAATAAGTCTACTCTGCTATACATCTTCTATCCACAACTTCATCAAACTTTAATGTCATAGCTTATTTGACTTTGGATATTCATTTGAACTAAGCTAGTTATGAATTGTAGATTTTGATGCCTACTAATCCCACTTCATGTGCACTGGAGTGCATTCATCTTGGGTGAGATGTGAGTGTCTATATGTCAGGGTATGGTAGGTCGGCATGTCTAATAACTTCAAGTAGTTAGAATAAAATACAATGCAAATACCAATAGATTGTTGAATGGACAAAGAACCATCTTATTAAATCTGCACTTTCAAGTTGTTGATGAAGACCGTGAGTCCAAGTAGCTTCACTCGGGATGCCTTAAATTATCAAATAGAGGTGCAAGCTAGTAATTTTATTTCCTTGAAAAAGGAAAACAAATGATAGTGATGGATCATGGATTATTTCATGACTATTCATAGGGGATATCCATGGATGAGCAAAATACTGCAATTTTTGTGATCTATTATTATTTTTCTTATATAGTACCTGCAAATGAGGTGCATTTTGAACTTTTTCTAAAGCTCTATGAATCGAAGCACATCGCTCTATGTGCAATATTAAGTTTCTTCTAAAATATATGAAATTAATTCGTTAAAAGCGGCCAAGAGCTAATGTTCTTAAAAGCTCTAGTCATGGTTCTGTCGTTGGGGTTTCCAGACAGACAGCTTTTTACTACATTGACCTTCTGTCATTTTTTTTGGTGTTAGAATGCTTAATTTACATTATTATAAAAAAATGCTTAATCTCCTCTTCCGTATTTAATCATTTTTCCTTTTTCTCCCTCCATTTTTGTTTTTCCAGGGCCATGGCTATAATGGTTACCGCTTTATACCTTTCTTTGTTCTACGGTTTATATGTTCCTGACTGGGAATATCAGGTGCCGATGGACGCATCTTCTTCGGAAGCAAAGATATTCACAGTAAGTTGATCAGTGCACTTAGCTTTTTATTTTAGTTTTCCTTAAAGGTCTGGGAGCACATCCTGTTTTACGAATGAAAGTGATGGAATTCTTTAACATGATTGTGTTCCTTTTGAAGGTGAAATGTGGTGTACGAGGAGACAGTGGACCAGCATGTAATGCTGTTGGAATGATTGATCGAAAAATATTGGGCATTCAACACTTATATACAAGAGCTATTTATGGCCGATCAAAAGTATTCTTCCACTTGAAAATTCATTTTTTTCCCTCTCTAATGTTCGATTCTTTCCATTTTGTGCATTCTTTGATAACTCAAATGTTTGATTGTCTTCTTGACAGGAATGTAGTGTCAACTCCCCTAACTACGGTCCCCTTCCTCTAGATGCTCCATCATGGTGTCAAGCCCCTTTCGACCCGGAAGGACTGTTGAGGTATGTTATTGATACCTCAATGTCTTGTTATTTGCCAGATATATAAACGCTGTGTCGCGCTGTCAAACTTCTTTTCTTTGTTACTCTATCTTTGGTTGCATTTTGTCAATTAAGCTCATTTGACTTTGTTGTGTAGCTCATTGATGGCTATTGTAACTTGCTTCATTGGTTTGCATTACGGACACATCATTGTCCATTTCAAGGTAAAAATTTTTGCTTTCTCTTTTTGTCTGATTTTCCTTTTTTTCCGTTGGATGAGAAGCTCACTTATTCTTTGGCTCCTAATCCTAATGTGTTCCAGGATCATAAAATTCGAATTCAGCAATGGTTGGTACCATCCTCTTGTCTCGTACTGTTGGGTGTAACATGTGACTACTTCGGTAAGCTTTTCTTTTAAATTTCTGTTCCTTTTCATGCTATACGTCTTAACACTTTTGTTTTCCCAAAGAGAACAAATATACAACATTAACTTCTCTTTTTTATTTACTTCGTCTAGGGATGCACTTAAACAAGGTTTTATACTCCTTCAGTTATATGTGTGTTACTGCTGGCGCTGCTGGCTTTCTCTTCACTGCTGTTTATATGATGGTTAGGCACTATTCATCTCTTGTAGTCTTTCATTCTGTATTTGGTATCTGTATATAATTCATAAGCTTCGGTGTCTTGATTTGGTATCTGATTATATCTGTGAACATGACATGCTTCTCCTCGAACTACTGATAAAAAACTTATCATCTATTCGTCAGGCTTTTGTTCTGCTTAGAAAATCAAATATGAAAATACACATTCAAATTCATATGGCGAGAAGAGTTTTTTTGGAGTTTCTTATACTAGTTATGCCTAGCATTGAATAGATCGGGTATTCACCTTATCAAGATCTCAATCAGTGATTGGGGTCTGTTTGGCACCTCCCAAATGGGCTTCCAAATTGGACAGAGCCCTTTGCTAGGTCTAATGGTAAGAGCGCAACAAGTGATGTGTGTGTGTTAGACGCATGTCATGCATTCGAAGCTTACCGCTGACCAAAGACTTGATATGAAAGCTCACTCTATTATAATGAGTGAATATGGAAAGACATTTGGTAGTACTTAACAAATATTTGGCTTGGCTTACATTTCAGAAGTCTTCTTTGATATTTTGAACGCCATGTCCCGGTACATACTTTCACATAAACCGGGAAAGAAGGCGTATTTGTCTAGGACTAGAGATGTAATAGATGAAGTTCCTTTGTGTAAAAAACTTCGATATACAAGCAGCTATGTGATTGCCATGTATGTCTTTCGTTTGTTACATAGCTGAAAGTTCAGTTCCTTCTATAGGTTGACGTGTGGGGCTATCGACACTGGACCACAGTACTGAAATGGATGGGAACAAACGCGTTGCTGATTTACGTTCTTGTATCATGCAACATCCTACCGGTTATTTTGCAGGGATTCTATTGGAGGCGGCCTGAAAACAACATTGTCAGTACATGCTTCGCCTCTCAGGCTCTATCCATTCGATGAATTTTCAATCTTTCGATAGTTTCCCTCTAACCAAACATTCCATTTTTGGCAGCTCACGATGATTGGTGTCGGACCTAAGAAGTAGCGAGCACAAATCAATAACCGGCATGCTGAGGCGCTAAAACATTTTTTCACCAATGCTTGATAATTTTTTTGCGGAAGTGAAACATCAAAGCTAGTACGAGGCCAGATCTTTTCCATCTTAACGCGTGACACTCTCTATATGTAAATGTATGTATATGTATTATAAATCGACTTAATGAGTGCACGATACACACACAGACACCATATTTTATTAGCTCGATTAATTGACAGAACCGCGGTTTTTTCATAAGTCTGCTCATAGAAGCAGCCAGAGGTATTACCTCTATGGAAACTGCAGTGTTTACTGTCTTAGTAGTTAGTTTTAGGTCCAGTGAGATTGGCTCTCATCACACTAGTTGATGTATTAATGGCCATAAACCTATTAATCTCAGACTAGGTGGAATCGGTTATATGAATCTTTTGTTATTTAATTTCCTCGTCTTCCTATTTGTCTCAATTTAGGTGATATGTTTTGTTTTTTAGTCTGTCTCAAAAAGAAAAATGATGTCAATACTTAGGCATAAATCAAGTTGGAAAAGTAGGTGAATGTCAATGCCCACCATCACCAAACAATTTATGTAAAGACAAAATTAGTTCAACAATCTAAATCATACTGTTCGAGTGATGAAATAGTTGGAAAGTAAAAGCTTAATACTACATTACAATTGCCCAAGTTTTTTAAAATAAAGGATTAAAGGTCTTTTCTAAGTAGGTAGTTTAACTTCCTAAACAAATTTGATTAATACATCACAAAACATTTGTATAAGCCAGTTAAGATCTTATGTTATAGCATCTATATATGTCTAAATTTATTAGAAAATATAAATTTAATAAAATACTGTCATTATTTGATAAAAAGTTGGAATATTTATCTAGCGATAGTGTTTGAGAGATGGTTTGTAGTGGTGGTGGTAGTAATAATGGTTGGTGTTAGTTGCTACTCGTTGGTAATGATGATTGTGATAATTGTGATGGTGGAGATGTAGAATGTTGTGGTGATTGACGTGGTGTTTGGTGATAGGAAGTGGTGGTGGTGATTATGATGGTGGAGTTGTTTGATGTTGGTACACACAAAATGCCTCTCAATTTTTTCAAGACTTTGTTCAAGATCTTAACGATTAAAACATTTTCGGACCCAATGAGCATTTGAATCATACTGTAAGCAAATACATGTAAGCAAATACACTAATTAATGGCCTTAGATATTATTGGTTAAAAAGGGCAGTGTGGTGTACTTAAACTTCCGTTCTGTGCAGTGTCATGAAAAGAGCCCGACTACAAGGGTATATTATCCTCAACCTTATCTTGTATTTCTATAAGAGGTTGTTTATAAGTCTTGAACTCATGACCGCAGTTCACATGACAATAACTTTATCAGTTATTCCAAGGCTTCCCTTCAAGGACGTTAATTCTTCTTTGAACAAAAATTTGAGTAAACAATCATCTATACAACAATAACATATTCATTATAGTTCCACAAGTAAAATCGGTAAAAGATGGGTATGTATGTATACCTTAAGAATTGAACATTATCCTATATATTTATATATGGAACTAGAATATATAGACAAATATGTAGAACATGTATTATCAAGCGTTTGTGGTGGAATGGATTGAGGATTGGGTTGGGATGGATGAAATTCCTTTATGATTTCATTCTTAATCAGAGATCTCTGTAAATTTTTTTTATTATTGACAAATTACGCTAACCCTTAAGTACCCTACACAATACAAATCAAAATTAATCAGAGCCTCAATATGAATACCATACACCAGGTTAAAACCATTAAAAAATCATAATGGTGCTTTTCCTTGAATGACATGGGAATAATTATGAGTTTTCAAGATATGATAGTAGACTTACTACACATACAATATTAGAACTTTCATGCACCATAAAACTCAAAATTAAAACATTATTACAAACTTATTAGGGACTTAATTTTTCTTTGATCATTTTCTTGCAACATCTCTATTGGCATAGTAGAGTACCTTTTTTTTTATCAGTACAATTGAGTTTTGTCCAAATCTTGAAATTCCTTGTGATTCCTAAAGTTTCTATAAATATTAAATTTAAACTCATAATTATAAAGGTAAAAAGGGTTAAGCATTTTCTTAAAAGTTAAACACATTATATTTAAATTTTAAATCCATCAACGTGAACATTATGAAGAATTATATCACCAAAAATTATAATGAGATGAATAAGATCTGTCCATCTTAATCATCGATGTTCTCTCAAGTCCAAGCCTGATATGTAAGAAAAGATCCAAGTATTCATACATAACACTCTTTTAGTGGGCCTTATACACCGAATTCAAATTACTCAAAAGTACAACACGGATACCAAACATCAAATGAAAAGTAAAAAAATAAACACTACATTATGGTGGTGCTTTTCTTTCTTGAATAAATATAAAATATTATTATTATTAGTGAAATGATATAATAGACTTGCCACACATACAATATTACACTCTTCATCCATAAATTCTTATAACCTTATCGCCCTGATTTTTTAAAAGTATTATTATATCTTTATCGAACCCCCTAAAAACACATAACTTTTAGAAAATTTGATACACATCCAGAAACACTTTCGAAACGTCCGACCAACGTAACTTTGAAACTTACACTCAATTTTTCTTTGATGATTTTCTTGGAACATCTCTATTCCTCCCACACTCTTTTGGCATTGTAGAGTACCTTTTTTTATCAGTACAATAATTATAAATTGTATACTTGTCCCTAACTCTTCTCAAAAGTCTCCATTGATTTTTGTCCAAATCTTGAAATTCTTTTTGATCCCACCATTTTTTACCTTGAGTGGCACAATATTTTGCATTGACTGAGGATTCACAACCATCAATGTGAAACCCTTTGTATGAAGCAACAAAAGGTTGATTGGACCAATCTATTTTTTCAAGTCCACCTCTTGTTGCCCAATCATCTGCTTCCCATAGACTTGAGTATATCTTCATTGGTTGGTCAAATGGGAACTTGACACCTAAGTCCTTGCTGTTTTTGAACACTCTTATGGGGTACTCATCCACAAAGAACCTGGAGATGTCAAATGAACGAGTTGAGTGAAATTTGAATAGTTTAAGAATATTTAGAAAAAATTACAAATAGCCACTCTTTCACTCGTATAATTGAAAAATAGTCACTTTCCTCCTATAGGGTACTCATCCACAAAGAATCTGGAGATGTCAAATGAACGAGTTGGATCAAATTTGAACAGATCAAAAATATTTTAGAAAAATTATAAATAGCCACTCTTCCGCTCGTATAATTAGAAATAGTCAATGTCCTATTATAGGGTACTCATCCACAAAGAACCTAGAGATGTAAAATGAACGAGTTGGATCAAATTTAAACAGATTAAAAATATTTAGAAAAAATTACAAATAGCTAGTTTTTTGCTCTTATAATTGAAAAATAGTTGATGTCTTGCCGTTTCAAAATCAACAAGGGAAAAACCAAGATAATGATCTAGAGTTTTACTTATTCAATTTAAAACTTCAAAATAACGATTATTTTTTAAAGACGTAATTAAAAAGTGACCAGTGAGCATTATTTCTACGTCAAAAACTTGCATTGTCAAACTAATGCATTGACTCAACGTGTCTAAAGTTTGTTTGGATCAAATAACGGGTCAAAAAGAAAAGAATAAAACAAATATTTTTTTTTAAGAATTACCCAACTTCAAATTTTGAGATTGTAAACTTGAGTTTGGATTATATTTTAGAAAAAATAACATAAACACACACCTTAATTTATTATATTTATACTAATTTCCATTCTTGTAAAGTAATTACAAAAATCTCAACTAATTATGTATCTTCGTTGGATGTATCAAAGCTAATTACGTATCTGGACAGATTCAAAATAAAAAAAATTGTATCAGAAACTAATTATATATCTTTACAAAGAAAAAGCATATCTTCGTTGGATGTGTTATGTATCTAGACAGACCCAAAATTAAAAAAAAATGTATCGGGATCTAATTATGTATCTTTACAAAGTAAAAAATGTATCTTTGTTGGATGTATTGAGAGCTAATTATGTATCTTGACAGACCTAAAATCGAGATTTTCAATAATTATGCAAAATATCAAAATTTTCTGTAATTAAACTCCATACTGTAGGGATTTATGTTGTTTGGACTACATTTTAACTAGTTTGATAGGGCAGTCCAAGTTCAATCCATTGTGGATCATACTCCAATCCCTTTAAACTTGAGTAGGTTAGCTCCGGAGAAACTCCTGATAGGGAGCGTTTACCCCTTAAATAGATTCTATATGACATAAATTCGAATCAATCGAGCCAGAAATTTTCAAATATCAAATGATTATAAATAATAATAATAATAAAAGAAAGATTTGCTTACACAATTTGGTGAAGATTCCACAAGACAGAATAAGTGTGATACTCTTTTGTTGGATCAAACCATAAGTAAATCCTTTGCTCTTTGTCACCTTTCCCTCCAACATATACATTTGTTTGTAAAATGTATGGTTCTCCTGTTTTGTTCCCCAAGAATTCAAAGTCTATTTCATCATGTTCATTATTTTGGGAAGATAGCTGCATATACACAAAGATAATTAGTATACAAATTACTCAATTTTACACTAAAAATCACTAAAAAAAAAAAATTGTAACAAAAATTTATAAAATTATTGAACTTTTTGACTTAGTATCACAAAAAGTCACTAAATGAATTTTTTTTATATATAAAAAGTCATTCAATTTTATATACTCCATCCCGAATAGTTTAAAATTTCGAGATGCAATTAATTGACTGATATATTACTTCATTTATATATATGTTGTTGACTTACATAGAAAGCAGTGACAGTGCCTGCAGAATCACCAGCAACCATCTTTATGTGCATGGCAAAGTGGCCAAATAGGTAAGATCCCTTTGATTGGAATCCAGTACCTATATATATATATATATTATGTCCCAAAAATAAATCCAAAATCAGAAGCATTAATAAGATTAATAAATAAAAAAATGAAAAATATGACACAACTTGTAAATCAGTAGCGTAGTTAAAATTTTTACTTAAAAGATTTAAAATATAAAAAGGTAAACAGACGACTAGCCGAAGGGGGTCCAGATGAACTCCTAGCCCCAAACTGGCTCCGACCCTGTTGTATGTACAACATGGAGTAGAACAGTAGAATGTAGAGCTAACACTTGTTTATCATACGACGAAAGTCATTTTTCATGAATAATATTTTCTTTTAAGTATTTGATTGGTAAGCCATAAGTATATTATGAAAAAATATATGTATGTTAAAGTTCAATATAATATTATTAGCAATCGAATGTTAGTTGGATTGAGTAACTCCAAAGTTTAAAAGTCTAAATTGTTCTACGGAAACTGACTTCCTTCCTACATGTGAATGGAAGTCGTTTTCTCATTATTTGATAAATCAAAATCATAACCAGACACTATAAAATAATATCTCTCATATCAAACACACCTGATCGAACATCAAAATAACATTTTGGAAAAAAGTCTACATTAAAGTTAATAATAATGTTATCAAATGGGAGAGTGTTCTGATTAAATAGAGCAACTCTCAAGATTGTTCTACGAAAGTTAACTTCCACTACAAGTGATGCGAAAGTCATTTCCCCATTATTTGACAGAACGAAACTCCCCATTTGGTAGAAATACATTGGATTTATTGTTGTTGACAGAACGAAACTATAATCAGACATCATAAAATAACTTCTCTCATATCAAACACACCTGATCGAACATGAAGATAACATTTTGAAAAAATGTATATATTAAAGTTAATAATGATGTTAGCAAATCGGAGAGTGGTCTGATAAAATGGAATAACTCTCAAGATTGTTCTACGAAAGCTGACTTCCCCTACAAGTGATGTGAAAGTCATTTTCTCATTACTTAACGAATCGAAACTATAATCAGACACTATTAAATGACTTTTATCATATCAAACACACCTGATCGAATATGAAAATAACATTTTGAAAAAAAGTATATATAAAATTTAATAATAATGTTATCAAATCGGAGACTATTATGATAAAATAGAGTAAATCTCAAGAGGACTTCCCCAGCAGGCCACAAGTGATGTTAAAGTTATTTTCTCATTATTTAACGAATCAAAACTATAACCAGATACTATGAAATGACTTCTATTGTATCAAACACATCCTACAAGTAACGTGAAAGTCATTTCTCGTCATTTAATGAATCGAAACTATAACCAGATACTTTGAAACTGGGGCGGCTCATTCAATTCCGTGGCCTAAAGCCGAATCGTAATGAGAGGCCTTAAACATTTTAGAAATCTTAAATACAAGCATTTGAAAATAATCAAATTTTTTTATTTGGTTGAGTATAGTAAAAAATTGTCTTCTACTTGTATCATTATCCCTCACACTTTTAGTTTAAAAAATAAAATTTAAACTGACTCTATGTTTTAAGAAACTTTTATGATTAATATAATAATTTTTTCATGTTCATATCATCCGGTGATCTTAATATTTACACCAAATAAAAATCTAAAATATTTTTTATATACTTCGATTGTTCAAATTTCTTTTGTAGAATTCTTTTGTTTTTAATTTAAATATTTATTTATTTATTTATTTATTTATCTTAAATCAATTTATAAACCTATTAGTTCCTCTGTTTTAAAAAGAATGATCTACTTTTCTTTTTAGCCTGTTTAAAAAAAATAACTTTTTCTTTTTTGACAATACTTTTAATTTAATTTTCAACATGACATATTTAAAACTACAAAATTAAGGATATTTTGATACATTTAAAATAATTTTAATTTAAAATTACAAGATTTAAAAGTCTTTTTTATTTTCTTATTTTGTGATAATTCAAATAAGATCATTCTTTTTTAAATAGAGGGATTATTATTATTATTATTATTAAAATGGGGCCCCAAACGATTGGGGGGCCTAAAGCCTTTGCTTCATTGGCTTTAGCCAAGAGCCGACCCTGCTTTGAAATGACTTCTATCATATGAAACACATCCTACTAGTGATGTGAAAGTCATTTTCTTGTTATTTAACGAATCAAAACTATAACGAAACACTATAAAATGACTTCTATCGTACCAAACACATCGAATAGTGAAAAAAAAAACATTAATTTACCAGTAAGGTTGTCAAGGGATAGTTGGATCTCAGTGTCATGATTGAAGTATTTGATGTGATCTCTTGCCCAACTAGGTTCATAGTTTCTTCCAAATGGGACATCTATTGGCTTATTGGGCATAGCACCCATTGCTCCTCTTATCAATAATACCAACAACATTAACATCCATTTGAACCCCATGATATATATGTTTCTATTCTAATGAATTGAAACCAAATTCTCTAATTTAGCCACACAAGATAGACTTATATTTGGACTTATTTGGTTTTGGAATGAGAAAAATGTACAAGTCCTATGATATTATATATAGTTATATAGATTCCCTAACGCGAAAATTGCCGCAACTTTGACAGTCCCTAAACGGTAAACACTTACACGCACTCGATGTATATATCAAATTAATATTTTTTATCACGATTAAGTAAATAAATTAAATAAAATACATATTAATTAATCACGATTAAGTATCATGAACTGTAAATTCAAGAACCTGACAAACATGTATTGGCTTGCTGTATACACCAACGCGTGTAAGTTTTAATCATCCCCGAGCTGGCTGGTCCAATCACATCGCTGGAATAGATAAAGTTATTTCATGGATTAGTTATCTGGCCATTTATATGGAATAATTTACTTTGAGACAAATGAATACCTTTAATCAAATCTAAAATTAAGTAATCTAATATTTTATTTCGAGAACATTATACCTTAATTATCCTCCATATCAAACGATCGATGACGTAGACTGAAAATTATGACGTTTCACGTTTAAATGGTATAAGAGATAAAAAGACATGGTAATTTTCTTTTGCGATCCAACAAAGTTATTTGATATTTATACTGTTAAAAAAGAAGGGCAGCTCGGTGCACTAAAGCTCCCGCTATGCGTAGGGTCTTGGAAAATGTCCCATCAGAAGGGTGTATTGTACGCAGTCTTACTCTGCATTTCTGTCAGAGGCTGTTTTCAAGTCTTACAGTCACATGACAATAATTTTACCAGTTAACATTTTAAAAATTTAATCGAGATACGCACACACTGACCTCCATACTACAATTATAAAATGGAAAAATCTTTTTTGCCATAATTTTTTGGCCACAATTTGGCCACAATGAAAAAAAATTACATTCACATTATAAATTAGTTAACTTTTAGACTTTTTTATCCTTTTATGATAAAATATAGTAAAATCTAAATAAGACTATAAAAATCTTTTCACAATTATGATTAAATTTGGGCAAAAAAATTGTAGCCATTTAACACTTCCCTTATAAAATTAGTTAGTCACATGATTCAAGAAGTAGAATTTAATGAGCAATTGATAATGTAATCAATTGTCTGCACATTCGTATCTCGAAAGTCTCCAAGTGTCAATGACTAGCATCGCATGCACGTGCACATGTTACTTGCAAAACTGTTTGGTAGATTATTTTACTATGGTGCTGCCGTTTGGGGTGGATTCAGAATTTAAAGTGTATAAATTTAAAATTTAATTGCTTTGGCGTTCTTGGTCATTCACGACATTGACTTTTTAGAGAATTTCGCTCTTGTGACGTCGGATTTGTAGCTCGACAGTCTATCGGATGAATTCGATTATCCTTCCAATTTCGAGTGTTTTCTTGAATATTTATAACGGTCCATAAGCGCGAGATGTACCTTGTGTGTGTGGTGAGGTGAGTGCAGGGGCGGAGCCATCTTTCATCTAGGAGTTCATCCAAATTCTTTTCGACGAAAAATTATACTATTTTTATATGGTTAAAAATATTTTTATGTATATATAATAAATGTTGAACCCCTTCGGCTAGTTCGTATGTTTACTACTGAACCCCTTCAATAAAAATTATGGCTCTGCCATTGGGTGGATGGGTGGGTGGCAGAGGCGAACTCAGGATTTGAAGTTTGTGAGTGCACCAGTGTTGTCAAAGATGCGCATAAGCTTTGAAGTAAGACTCAAAATGTGTTGAGCGCTCACCTCGCTTAATGTGCAGTTTAGATTCTAACTTCTGATAGATACTTTCCCTTGTCAATGAGGCTTTCTGAAGAGACGAACGCTAAACAATTGATATTTCACTTTAACAAAAAAAAAAAAAAATTCTTGTTCATATATTTGTCATTCATTCTTATATTATTAGTCTTGAACTAGACATATATTTATATCTTTTCTACCTTTATGCCTTTTTTCGTTAAATCTCATGCTTTATTTGTACTTTGTGCTTAAACACAATAGACCTTGAAGCTTTTTTACGCTTATTGCTTTTGATAATACTGTGGTGCACCAATATTATCTTAAGACGTTAGAAAAACTTTCGGTGTCGATTAAGGAATATTATCATATTCAATTGGTCGCCAAAGACATGAACAATACTGAAAAAATAAATATATAGAACAAATAAGAGTTTTAAGCTAATAACTTTACTTTCTATTATGAAGTTTACTTTTAACATTTTTGAACAATTAGTTGTGGTAGCTCAATGATCAAGGAAGTAATAAGCTTTTTTTATTGAAAGTAAAAAATAAAGGTGTTGTGCGACCTAGGCATCGATCCTTGGTCGCATGGATGGAAGTGCAAACTTCAACCAGCACACCAAGGTGCACTATCATTCATCTAAGGGTGCACTATTAGTTATATCCCAATTTCTCAAGGTATATACATAATTTTTTTCGACGTTAACAGGTGCACGTGCACCCCCACCTATACATGTGGGTCCGCCCCTGATGGGTGGAGGGATCTCTGGACATAGCCGTTTCAGACGGTGTCCATTTAGTCCATGATTGGATGATCGTCGATGCAAGGCCAGAAATTGAAACACATTGATTCCGCTCCTACTACCACTAAAAGGTGTGGTCGAATGAGCTTTTGTACTTTTAACTAGAGTTCTCGAATTCAAACTTGAAAATGAATAAACTATTAATAACTAATAATATAAATAATTGAACCTTGCATAATCAATTCTTACCCTACTAATATATGCATAACTTTAACTTGCAATCAGACGACCCCATATTATTATTTGACATAAATATTTAATGTTGGATTAGGCTAAAATTAACCCATGCATTAAGATTAGATGCTCCCTTTTCTTGTTTATTACTTTAAATTTATATTAACCTACATACATACGTTAGTCCATTAATAGTCAAACGTTGTTTAGTATAAATTGACAATATCCTTAATCATTTTCTGGTTGAGGCTTAATCTGGTTACTTAAATTAATTGTTGAATATTGCTTGACTTAATTTTTAATTTTTGTTCTTTGGCATTTTATATAAAAGATGTTTATTTTTACCTATAAAAGATATAGTACACTAACATACAAAAGATTTTACACGATCATTTTCTTCCACTCAAATTCTGAAAAGATTAGATTCGATCATTTTTTACAAGCGAAAATATGAATTAAATAATCAAAATACTTATCATCATGTTTAAAACATACCTTGAGGCGGATATTATCAGGGGCGGAGCCACCCTTCGATGGAAAAATGTACCATTTATACATGATTAAAATTAATTTTTATGTATTTATAGTAGGTGTTGAACCCCTTTGCCTAGGTTTTCTTCAAATATAGAACTCCTTAGTTGAAATTCTGACTCGACTCTGAATATAATGTATAGTTAACGAGTTAAATTTACCTTATATTTTTACGAAAGGCATATACATTTTCTTGCGTTTAACAAATACTATTCGATTCCAAACACATAATTACAAAAGTATCGCATTCAGTATATCGACAAGAATATATGAATTGAACTCATTAAATTTAAATCTTAAGTCCATTTATGACATTTCAATGCCAAAACAAATTCTTGCTTCATCTACCAAACAATTTTTTTTTGTTATCGATATTCGTATTACAGTTTAACTAAATTTGATTTTGTGTCGAAAAGTTACATATCGAGAACAACACACTTCCTAACAAACATGATTATGTATTCGGTGAAACTCGAACTGAAACCTCTGATTAGAAATAAAAAAATAATTACCATTTCACCGCAATCCTTATTAATCTAACAACTACTAGTTGTGTCAAAGTAACCCAGGCACATGATGGACACAACATGCAACTATATATTATACACCAATTATTACAACTGGACACAATTAATAATAATCACGTTAATAAGTGTATATTATCAGATATCCAGATAGCTACTTAATTGGGAATATCAGCATATATAAAATATAGTTTTCCATTTAATTCAACATCATGGGATGTAAACCCTATTGACCAACTCATATTACACAAACAACAGAGATATCACATGAATATATATATATACATACAATTATTGGTATTATAGTAATATTCTGTTTTTATCCCAGTTCCATATTAACTACTCCCTCTGTATACACACATATATATACATGATTAAATAAAGGATCCAGACCTCTTCAGATCTTGAATCCGTCTCTGTATAAGCATGTTGCAAAAGGTTTATTAGCATTCAAATCATAACGCCACTGTCGCCCAGAATTTCATCAAACCCAATACCGGATTCAGATTATACAAATAATATATCGTGTTTCATCAAATCCAATACCGGATTCAGATTAGACAAATAATATATCGTGTTTAATCGGATGACTACGGATTCATGTGACTTTTTTTTACACTAAATTCGCAAACTATATTTATATTGGTCGTCGATCTATCGTATAGTTTCCTCCTTTAGTAACCCTACTTGTAATCAGTGGTGGCGCCAAATTTTTCATTAAGGGGTTTAAAAGTGCACACATGAACTAGCCGAAGGGGATTCAACATCTACTATATACACACAAAAAATAATTTCAACTATATATAAATAGTGTAATTTTTTGTCGAAAAAAATTCAGATGAACCCCTAAGTATATACGCTAGCTCTGCTCCTGCTAACTAACCAGTTGCTCTTTGCAACGGTCACATATGATTTAACATATAATAAAAAGAGAAGTCTACAATTATAAATAAGGAAATTAATATGATAAAAGATGGATTATTATTTAACCACCGACATTTTCATGTGCCAATGTGACATTTGCTTCAACCAATTAATTAACCATTAAAATGGCATCAATTAATTAATTAATACATTATTTATCTGTTTTCTGCAATTAGAAGGTTCATAAGTCCAAAGTGCTAACTTGAACAATACTGTATACCAACTATATGCAGAGCATAATTTATATTGCCAGAAATTACTTAAAAGGAGGTTCAGACTGAAGAGGAAAAAGGATAAATCAACAACACACAATTCCTCAAGAATATTTTAAAAATCAACGTGTCGCGGTCGACTTTTATGCATCTCGACTAATCTATGAAATACATGTCCCCTCCTACTAGCAAATAGGTAACTCCATCCACCAAGCTCGTGTTTCTCAAACCACTTAATTGACCGTTAGACCACACTATTGGGTGCAAAAATCCTCAAGAATTGCCCTATTTGTTTCACTATTTATGGATTGATCGCTAAACAAAGCCCTTTTCAGAATAAGTTAATTTAGAAGTTTGGCCAAACAGGTTATAGGTCGAATTTATTCCATCTACGAAACTCGTTGGGATCGAGAGAGACCGTGTCTTCATCCATAGGATCTGTTGTGGATCAAATCATCCATATAATATATAAAAATGAATTCCATATGCTGCATCATATCTTAAATCATTCAAGCTGATTTCTACATGGTGAACCAAAATAGATAATGAAGGGGAGAATCAACAACATACCCAGTGTAATCCCACAAAGTGAAGTCTAGGGAGGATAAAGTGGACGCAGACCTTACCCCTACCCTGGAGGTAAACAGGTTGTTTCCGATAGAGCATAGTAAAGGGGAAAACAGAAGCCATTTATCCACTAAGCTTAAAAAAAAAAGGGCAATCCGGTGCACTAAAGCTACCGCTATGCACGGCGTCACTAAGCTTAATGAGCAATTTTTCAAATGATAGTCACATTGTCTCTTTGCCTATCAAGAATTGATTTTGTCCACACAAACAACAATCTTTTTAACCATAACATAGGAAGGTGGCTATAAGATTTATAAATTGGCTGGAGTATCAGCCATCATAAAACAGAAAGTTTTGTCCTCTAGGAAGGTGGAGAAATATCATATGCCTTCACCCCAATTCATTTTCTTTCTGTTACATTAGTTGCAACGAGAGCATGGGCTTTGTCAGCCGGCTCGATACATACCCTTTCCACAACCATCAGGGGGAAACCAAGAGGGAAAGAATGAATGCAAAACCTAAGGATGATATTACCGTTTCTTTGAGCCTTTTCCTTTTTTGCTATCGGACAATCTGTTGTTGTTATCCTCTGTAGGAACTGTTTCAGCGACTGAAATATCCTTGGAGTACTTTTTCACCCGCAAAGAAATGAGGATACTCGCTAAGATCCCAAGTAGAGGAAAGATGTATGACCGTAAATTGGATATCTTGGATCCAGAGCCGGATGATACAGCAGCACCGGCTAGACTGCCAATAGATGTGTTCTGTAAGATCATGGGCAGGCAGCCAATTGCTGTTGGAAGCAGGAAATCCAGGAAGAATCTAACTTTGGTTGCTGCCAAGGCATAGTTGATGACATAAGAAGGTATAGGTGAGAAACGGGCAAGGAGTACGAATTTCCATCCATCTCGCTCAACACCCCTTGAAAGCACATGAAAGTATTTGTTGTTCTGCGCCCACCCTATAGCAGAGCTGGAACTACGAAACACAAACCTGAGAAAGTACAATATTAGAATTGTCATGGCAACTGGAGAGGGAGAGAAATATCTACAACATTTAACTAATTAACTTCACAAACCAAAACCGATCTGTTCAGGATGAAATGTTTAAAAGTACACCTCATGAGATATAAACTTATTCCGATTAAGCAGAAGGACAGATAGACAATCTCGTCACCTGTCATACCGAAATCCAATAAGAAGAATATATTTTCCCATGTCCATAGGAGTGAAAGATGCAAGAAAAGGCTGAGCTCAGCAGCTTAATTGTATGTTATGGTTTTCAATTAATGGAAATGAATACCACATCCAACTCCTCCAAATTAGGTTGTTCATCTGCTTAAAAATGAAGTTATTTTTTTGAGAACACAGAAATCTCCCAGGTTCAACAGTGCACAGTTCAAAACACAGTGAGTAATGGGTCTGCCTAACACAACACTTTTGTCAGCAGCAGCAAATTAAGTTGTTTATAAGCTTATCGCAACCCCACCTTTACTTTCTTTGTCTCATTTTATGAATCCTCAAACAGTCAACCGAATGTATTCCATATTCCTTCCAGCAACATCGCTGTTTGCTTCACTTTCTTGTTTCATGATTTAATCTAGCATGCCAATTCTAAGAATCTAGTTGGCCACCTTTTTGACACCTATCAACAAAGTTTCCACCAACTGTTAAGCGCACAAGCACCTTTAGTGTAGCAGTTATATTAGACCTCTACCCCATGACTGCAGTTTCTCCTCGTATATTATCAAAGTTCTAATAAAACATATTTAGACAACCATAAGATATCTGAAAACCCGCATCTAAAGCAATACATGGTCAAGCTATAAATCTGCCACTGCCACCAAATGTAGCTGAGTATTGAGGGAAAAAGACCACAAAAGGCACTTAGTCCTTTAGGATATTAACATTCAAGTCCTCCAGAGAAACAACCTCTCTACTTCTCTGGAGGTAGCGGTATGGACTGCGTACATTCTACCCTCCCCAGACCCCACTTGGTGGGAATACACTGGGTTTGTTGTTGTTGTTGTACAATCCAAGATCATTAAGATAGTGTAAGAAGCTGAAGATAGAAATGGTGTGGCCAAGTGGTGGGAGTTGGTGCAAACAATGGAGACAATATAAATGGTGTGGCCAAGTGGTGGGAGTTGGTGCAAACAATGGAGACAAGGTTTACAAAATACACTAAATTTTCCCTATCTGCCTAAGCTTTGGTGGAGGAAGTGGACAGATTCACCCGATACTTGTATTGGTGGGAAGCAGTGCGCATCTCACGTTCCTGGTGAAATAGTCAAGTGCACGCAAACTGGATTGAGAAAATGGAACCAAAAAAAAAAAGAAAATGGAACAAAACCTCACAACTTTCTTTGGCCTTACAAACCCAATAAAGTACCCTACCCCAATTCTTTTTATTTCTTTTTTCTTTACCAGGTATATGTTAATGTTTATTTTTCCTTTTATGTTAATGTTCTTTATTTTTTCCTTGTTTTCTTCCTTTTTGAGGTTCTACTTTCCATTTTTCCCTATTCTCACTAATCTTTCTTTCCTTGCTCTCTTATTTCATTTCCCCTTCTCGGACTCCCACATCCCTCTCCTGTTATTCCTTTATCTTTACCTTTCCTCATCGAACTCTACCAAAAGCTACTTATTTACTCTCAATTTTAACAATCTCGAATGGAAATGTCAAATGAAGTTTCCAAATGATTCCACATGAAAATTCAAAAGCTTAAACAATCAAAATAGTGAAAGACTTAAGGAACATCTTCAAATTCTTCATTTTCTGATGAAGATAACTAAATATCTAACGAGCTGAAATATTCGATATCATGACTCTGTTTTCAGTATTTATATATCTTCCAAACTGCAGCTTTATACAATACCTTCTCTAATGGAGAATTCCAATAATCTTTTTCCTTTGATAAATCAGAATTCGATTATTAACGGTTCAAAAAGAAAAAAGAATCAATAAACGCAACTAAAATAGTGGCAGTTTACTGCCTTTCTTTCGACAGCAATGCAAGACTAGTTTACCTTTGTTTTCAAACAGCATAACTCAACTGACAAGGACATGCAACTACACATAATTCTCCATCATGGCTATACCTTTTCATCAAAAAGCTATATAAATCACCTCATAGGTTCAACTTTACCTCCCAGATGAGAATACCTTTGACTCATTAGACTAACACACACTGTCTGAGAAAGGAGGAGACCCTAAAAGAAGAGATTATAACTTCAAAGTATATAAACAGACTCGATACTGTTACCTTTCTAAAAAAAAGAGGTATATAAGGAGACTGTGACATTTCATAACCTTGGGAAACAAGAGGATGATTCACAACTAAAAATGCATACTCAACCATTTGTAAACAATATTGCCCTGAATAGAGGTTAACATTGCCTTACGTTTGGTACAATATTACTGTTACAGAAAGAGCAGGTTTGAGCCAAAAGGTATATCGAGGGCATTCTTGGTCAGAAGGGTTAACATCGAGGGCATTTTTGGCCGAAAAGGTTAAAATCGAGGGCATTTTTGGCCCCAAAGGTAAACCGTGAGCAATATTGTACCAAATCTCATAGTTCAAGGGCATTTAAGACCCTTCTCCGTTTATATTATACCCCCATCTTTAGATTTCCCAGGTAGTAGAATGTCAGATTTGGGGATGAAGATCTCTCAAAGTAAAACAACAAAGATCTGTCTACAAGGTAATATTTCCTACAGCAACCCTTTTTTCACCTTTTTAGGTACTTCCATTATAATATTGCTTCAGATATGGGTGCAGTATTTCAATCTGCATTTAACCCCAAACTGAACTATGAGTGCTAGAAACTCAGCTAATACCAATGAAAGAATTCTAAAAGCAACCTGTCCTGAAGCAGGAACACAGAAATGTAGCAAGGCAACTATGCCTTCTGTCCCCAGAATTCGCAGCAGTAGAAAACGATTTACTATGCTATAACAAGAATGACGGTGATCTTTATAGCAGAAATTACGTGAAGTTTCAATATCGAAAAAGAATGAAACATTGAACCTCGAGTGCATGGCATTGTCAGCTGCAAATCATCAAAGAAAGTACTATAAGCTACACTCCTTATCAGATAGGTCCAGGCAAAAGAGAAATGGATTGACATTTGTTTGCATCTCCTAATTATAGCTAAGAAAGTGATGATTCTTGCATATTTCTCCGTACCTGCCCTAATTCCTATATTTATCAATGATATTATTTGTATGGGACAGAGGCATAGTTGCTGTTGTTGTCTATGATATTATTTGGCGTATAAATAAAAGAACAAGAAAAAGAGAATCTTTGTCATAGTACAATACTCACAAGCCTAACTTCCACAAGCTTCTACTGAGATTCTTTTTGTGTTGACAAGTATTACACAACAAATAGAAAGTCAAGCATGAATCTAGTGTGGAAGCTTTTATTAAAGAATGGTATTAGCCTTAATTGAACCCCAAAGCTTGAAGAGAGGAGACCTTGTTAGACTTGTTTCATTTTCAATACGCAAAGACAAAACATACTATTCCGGTCCACGGAAACATAATGAGAGTAAGAATCAGTATATAATAAGCTCCCCCTCCAAAGAAATTAAGGGGTGTTTGGCAATCTACTCATATTGACTCACGAAAAGAAGACGATATAATTTCGGGTAGACAAGACATACAATTCGACCGTCTAATCAAATCCGGAAACCAAGATAGGCTTGATGAATTTGAAACAACGAGTTCATGATTCCCGAGTATCGAATCTCCTAAATCAAACAATCACCCCTAATCACGAATCATCTACAATTTCTAAGAGACAATATATACAATTCAGCCGTCAAACGAAATTCAGAAACCCCAGATAGTCTTTGTGCATTCAGCAAACAATTTCTCAAGTATCTATTGCTAAATCAATCAAGCAACTACACCTCAATCCCAATTTTGCTACATAATCCTCTATATCCATTCTGCTCTATTCTAGTCCATTTCATTCAAAAAATAGAAAAAGTTACAATCTTTTAAAGGTAAATTAACCGCGAGTTCCTTATATTAATCCGCTATATGTCTTCTGCTCTATTCGAGTCCATTTTATTCCCAATCTAAAAAAGTTACAATCTTTTAAAGGCAAATTAACCCCGAGTTCCTTAACATTAATCCTATATATCCCCTCAGCTCTATTCGAGTCCATTTAATTCCCAAATTTAAAAGTTTCCAATCTTTTTTAAAGAAAATTTAGGATTATCTAAGCCTCCCACATATTCCTATACGGATAACTAATTTACTCCAAGACTCAGATAATATTTGTTCCAAGTTGAAAAAAAAAAATAAGCACAATGATGTGCGTGTGCTATATTGGGGGGAAACCTAATTGGGTGGTTAATCCTTTTATTGCTGCCATTATTGCTACCACTACTGCTATCATTACCCATTAATGGTCAAAAACACAAGTAAAGTATTCCCACTTTTTGAGTTTCGTACCCTACATGAACGAACTATCACCACATATTTATCGAAACAAACCTCAACTATAAATTGTCCACTTTCAGGTATAAAACTCAAAAGACTTGAGATACACTAGGTGCGAATTTTCACCCTTTAACTATTCAAAAAGTAAATACAAAGAGTGAGGCAAAAAGATGTGTTGTTTACCTGCCAATCCAGAAAGAGAGAGAAGCGCCAAGGATTTTAGCAACAAAGACACACAACACAGCAGGGAAGAACCCGAAAAGGAGAGAAGCACCAGCTTCAAAGAAAACAGCATAAGGAAGGCAAAGAGCTAATGTTACTGTATGAAGACCTACGTAAGCAGGAATCGCCCAATTGCCTAATCGATCTTGCATTTGCTTCATATATTCGATAGCTGTCTCCTTATCGAAAGATAAACCCAATTGGGTGCTTAACCCTTTTATGGATGCCATTATTCCTACTATCACTGCCATTGTTACCCATTTCCCCATTCCAATTTCACAGCTGATTTCTTTGTTAGACTATTTTTTTTTTCCTTCGATTCGGCGATTAGTTTTTCTTTTCTTTTTTTTTATCCCAACACTTTTCGTACGCTGCTAAATTAGGAAAAAATTGCAATTGACCCCCTTGATTCACAACTATATTATAGACGGGATAACATAATCTCAATTTAGACGATTAGAATAAAAATTAATTTCATTTTATCAACATATTAAATGAACTTTTAGGGGTCGTTTGGTATACTTCATGGGATAAGTAAGAATTTTATGAGGTGGGATATCGCATGAATTATTTTATCCCTTTCTTTCGTGAGAAATTTCATCAGTTTATTACAAATGATGAGATAAAATAATTTCATGATTAAATAATACTACCTTATATCAAACGTTGGGATAAAGTTAATCCCAAATTTTATTCTAAAATTATTTTTCTTATTCTTTCTATGAAATGACCCTTTAGTTTCTGATCAACATTTACTATGAACCACAATCATTTCTCGATGCATAAGCTATACTTAAAAGTGATATAGTAAACTTTTCAGTCTAATCTCTTAGGGGTCATTTGGAGTAAGGGATAAGGAAAGATAATTCCGGGATAAGCTTTTAGTACCCCTTTATCCCTTGTTCCCTTTATCCCTTGTTTGGTTACAAAAGGGAGGAATAACTTATCCCGAGATTAATAGTTGGTACCAGGATAAGTTATCCCTATCTTACAATACTAGGATAAAATATGTAAATTATCAAAAATACCTTCCTTAAACCCTCTTTATACATAATTTTTTCTCATCCATATATATTTTCATAAATTTTAATACCATTTTTTTCACTACTCGTTATTTTTTTATAATATATTTTTCTATTAAAAAATTACATTATAAATATAATTTTTATTTATTAATATATTATAGGTTGAATTTGTTTGCCTAATGCTTATGTTTATTTATAATTTAATTTCTCTTATAAAAATATTGACTCCACTACTTAATTACATATTTTTAATTAAATAATCTTTTGTAACTTAAAATTTCAAATTTTATATATCAACTAAAATAAATAACTTTAATATTTTACAATATAAGAGTGATATGTGCTTAAATGAAGTGACAAAAATAATAAAATCTCTTTTACTAAAATAAATTTAAGATGAAAGTTTTATTTTTAAAAAATACACGATTCAATTATGAGAATTCACACACGAAAATATTTAAGTTAAATAAGATGAAAATTTTATTTAAAAAATGAACAAATAAAGTTTGCAAGAAAAATATTTTTTAAAAAATATGTTTTTACCCAATGTTAAATGCCCAACTAATTTGATTTCATGAGAATAAAGTTTTTCTACTAAAATCGACCCCATATACAAATTACACCTCACTATGTCACAGCTGAAATTCTCTTTTAAAAGTACTTCAACCAAATAACTTTTTGCTGTATCATATTCCCTCTATTTACTTGATTTAATTTGAACTTTGCTTTGAAAAAATAATGATCAAGTATTTATTACAATATTCATATTAATTGATATTTGTTAAATAGTTAAAGCAAAATATTAAACTTATTCTAAAAACACTAATAAAGATAGCAGTAGTACTTTTCTTTGTATCTCATGTATCTTACAATGTACAATGGAAGGCTAGATATAGCTAAATTGCAAACTTCTCCACCAAGTCAATATACAGACGGTGGAAAAACTTATCTTACAAGATTGCCTTTGTGTATTTTGTTTTACAAGAATGCCTTGATGCATTCACATGGGCATCCATAACATATTATTTAATATCTAACACTCCCCTTTGGATGTTCATGTAGAGGATGATCTAGTAAATACGCATTTGAATGTTGCCTCATTAAAAAAATTATCAGGAAAAATTTAATGAAAAAAAAAACTGGTTAAGAAAAAAAGAGTACAACGTGTATTCTTACTCCCCCTGATGAAGACCCCGATTCAACCAGTTCAGTCTTCGCATTTCAATCCTGTATACCATCTTCTCAAAGATTGAAGTTGGTAAAGATTTGGTGAACAAATCTGCTGGATTGTCACTGGAGCGGATCTGTTGCACATCAATATCACCATTCTTTTGAAGATCGTGCGTAAAGAATAACTTTGGTGAAATGTGTTTCGTTCTATCTCCTTTTTATAAAGCCTTCCTTTAATTGAGCTATGCATGTTGCATTGTCTTCAAATATGACCATGGGTATCTTGATATCAAGCTTAAGGCCACATCTCTCTTTGATGGAATGTACCACTGATCTCAACCATATGCATTCTCTACTTGCTTCATGGATTGTTATTATCTCAGCAAGATTAGAAGAAATAGCAACGATAGACTGTTTTGTTGATCGTCATGATATAGCAGTACATCCGTATGTAAACACATAGCCTGTTTGAGATAGTGTTTTATATGGGTCAGATAAATAACCTGCATCTGCATGACCAACAAGATCTGAACAAGCTTTGTTAGTATAAAACAGACCCATATCAATAGTCCCTTTTAGGTACCTCAATATATTCTTAATCCCGTTCTAGTGTCCCGCGTAGGAGAAGAACTATACCTTACTAGCAAATTTACAGAAAATGCTATAACTGGCCTTGTAGCATTAGCGAGGTACATAAGCGCACCAATAGCACTAAGATATGGTACTTCGGGACCAAGGATTTCTTCACCCTTTTTCAAAGGTCGGAATGAATTTTTACTCACTTCGAGTGATCAAACAACCATTGGAGTACTTAATGGATATACTTTGTCCATGTAAAATCTTTTCAAAACCTTTTTGGTACAGGCAGTTTGATGAATGAAGACCCCGTCTGCTAAATGTTCAATTTGCAGACCAAGACAAAGTTTTGTCTTTCCAAGATCTTTCATTTCGAATTCTTTCTTTAGATATTCAATTGTCTTTTGTACCTCTTCTGGAGTCCCAATGAGATTTATATCATCCACATAAACAACGAGTATAACAAATCTTGATTTCGTTTTCTTAATAAAAATACAAGGACAAATGACATCATTTATGTAACCTTCGTTTTTCAAATACTCACTTAGGCGATTATACCACATATGCCCTAACTGTTTTAGTCCGTACAACGATCTTTATAATCTGATTGAATATAATTCACGAGACTTTGAACTATATGCTTCAGGCATTTTTAATCCTTCTGGAATTCTCATGTAAATATCATTATCAAGTGAACCATAAAGATAAGCTATAACCACATCCATTAGATGAATTTCAAGATTTTTATGTACAGCTACACTGATAGGTATCGAAATGTTATTGCATCCATAACAGGTGAATATGTTTCTTCATAGTCGACACCGGGTCTTTGAGAGAATCCTTGTGCAACAACGCGTGCCTTGTATCTTACAATTTCATTTTTCTCATTTCTTTTACGTACGAAGATCCATTTATAGCCGACTAGTTTTACATCATCTGAGGTTTGGACTACAGGTCCAAAAACCTCCCGTTTAGCAAATGAGTTCAATTCAGATTGAATCGCTTCTTGCCATTTTGGTGAATTTTTTCTTCGTCGACATTCTTCGATAGATAAAGGTTCAAGGTTCTCATTGTCTTGCATGATGTTTAGTGCGACATTATATGCAAATATATTATCCACCGTAATTTTTGATCGATTTAAATTTACCCCATCACTAGTAGAACTTATTAAAAGTTCTTCATTCACTTGAGTCTTGGGATCGCTGATTTCTTCAGGAATATCAGGATTAATCAGATTTTTAGTCTCTTCAAGAGAATCTTTTATAATATTATTTTTATCATTTTTGCGCTCCTTTTTCTAAGATTTTTATCCTTTGAACCCAAAGGTTTACCACGCTATTACATTAGAAGATGGTTCTTTTGGAACTTCAATTCGGACAGGCACATTCGTTGCAGGAATATGTGACTTGGTTATCCTTTTCAAATCAGTAAATGCATCTGGCATTCGATTTGCTAATTTTTGTAAGTGAATGATCTTTCGGATCTCACTTTCACATTTGGGGGTACGTGGATCAAAATGAGATAATGATGAAACTTTTCATGCAATTTCTCTTTTAAGTTCACTTTTTTCTCCCCCTAATTATGGAAAATTTATTTCATCAAATCGACAATCTGCAAATCGAGCAGTAAATAAATCTCTCGTCAATGGTTCAAGGTAGAGAATTATAGAGGGTGACTCAAACCCAACATATATTTCTAACCTTCTTTGGGAGCCCATCTTAGTACGCTGAGGTGGTGCTACAGACACATATACAACACATCCAAAAATTTGTAGATGGAAAATATTTGGCTCATGAACCAAGACTAATTGTAACGGGGAGTATTTATTATAATGAGTTGGCCTGAGACAAATAAGTGATGTTGCATGTAAGATAGCATGACCCCAAACAGTAGTGGGCAATATCGTTTTCATAAGTAGTGATCTTGCTATCTATTGTAGGCGCTTAATAAATGACTCAGCAAGACCATTTTGAGTATGAACATGAGCAACAGGATGTTCAACTCTTATCCCAACTGACATACAATAATCATCAAAAGTTTGAGATGTAAATTCTCCAACATTATCGAGGCGAAATTCTCCAACATTATCGAGGCGAATAGCCTTAATGGATAATCTGAAAATTGCGCCCTTAATCGTATTATTTGTGCCAATAATTTCGTAAATGCCGGGTTGCGAGATGACAAGAGGCACACATGCAACCATCTTGAAGATGCGTCTATTAGGATCATAAAATATCTAAATGTCCCACTAGGTGGGTGAATAGACCCACATATATCCCCATGTATACGTTCTAGAAACTGAGGGGATTCGACGCTAACTTTCAGTGGCGATGGCCTAGTTATCAGTTTGCCTTGATAACAAGCAACACATGAAAATTCATCAGTTGTAAGAATCTTCAGGTTCTTTAACGGATGCCCTTTTGAATTTTCAATGATTCGTCTCATCATTATTGAGTCAGGATAGCCCATTCGATCATGCCAAAGCACAAATGTATTTAAATCGGTAAACTTCTGGTTTACGATAGAGTGTGCTTCAATTGTACTAATTTCGGCATAATATAAGCCGGAAGACAAAGTTGGTAATTTCTCCAACACTTGTTTTTTACCTAAGACAGTCTTGATAATGCCAAGATATTCGACATTCATTTCATTTATTGTCTCAGCGTGATATCCATTTCGGCGGATATCTTTAAGACTCAATAAGTTTATTGGGGATTTAGAAGAGCATCTTCTATAATTAATTTTGTCCCCTTAGGCAGAAATATAGTAGCTCTTCCGGAGCCTTCAATTAATTTTGAATTATCAGAAATCGTCGTAACATTTGCTCTTCTTCTAAGTGGGAAACGTAGTTTTCATCTTTAAATATTGTGTGTGTAGTCCCGCTATCAGTTACACAAATATCGTCACGATCGATTAGAGATCCAAATAAAATTTGAGGAGTATCCATATTCTGTATTTGATCGGAATAGTAGACTCGTGCTGATAACGTGTTAAATAATTAAAGCAAAATATTAAACTTCATTGTAATAACTCTAAAGAGAGAATGAAGATAGCAATAATACTTTTCCTGTTTCTCATATATCTTACAATGTACAATGGAAGGCTATGTATAGCCAAATTGCAAACTTCTCCGCCAAGCCAATATACAAGGTGGTGGAAGAACTTATCTTACAAATTTGCCCTTGTGTATCTTGTTTTACAAGAATGCCTTAATGCATTCACATGGACATCCATAACATATTATTTAATATCTAACAATATTTAATTTTAGATTTAAAAAGTAAATAATTAATCGAAACATTTTTTTTTTATAAATAAAGACTAATTCTTTTCTAGAAAATAAAATAAGTAACAGTGGACGCAGGGAATATAATACACATTCATTTCAAAATTTAAGATGTCATTGTGACCAAGTGCTTAAATAGAAACTATAAAGGATCTTTCTTTCGGTCTAAATAACTTAGTTTCAAGAAATCAAATTGAATTCTCTGATTACAACAGAAATCAAAGAACACATTCTTTGTGGAAGCCTACAGAGGTTATCACTGATTTCCATATGTTAGGCGCTCATCCGATAACCATGTTAAGACATCAGACTTCTGCAGTCATTTCAGGTGCAAGACGATGCCTTACTACACTGCGTACCTCATCCAACTCAAAGTTAGCACTAGCAAATTCGTTGCTCGTGAAAAATGCTCTGAGATCAGTCATGCCATAATCAAGTGCCTGCGATGGGAAGTTCATTAGCAATGATTGGCAAAGTTGGGAGGTAACAGATAAAGATCCAGTTTCAAAATCGTAGGTGAACAATTACCTTGCTTTGTAGCTCATCAACTTTGACTTCGATATAGTTTAGGTTGGCAGTAGAACCCGAAATAATTTTCTCAAACTGCAACGCATCTTTTACAAGCCCACGTAGGAGGTGAAGAATGATAGCATTGAAATCTTTTTTGTATATCATATACTTCTTGAAGCTCTGCATGAAAGTTAAAGAAACCATTTCAAATGTCTATGTCGAGAACTATTACTGGGGTATATGAATATGCTAACACCAACATCTAGCATGAGAAAGCACGGAATGTGTTACATTGTACCTTTACAAGACTACTAAATACAGGATATCATTTAAAAAGCACATATCAGTTGTTGGCACTCCAAATTGTACCAAATAAATGAAGAAAGAAACGGTGTGGAGTCCAAAACAGTTTATCCTAATAACTTTTAAACTATCCTATCTCAAGTTATGGCCTTGGTGCAAGCCCAAAGCAAACCACCTAGTAGCCACATCGCTAATTGAATAACCTGACTAAATTTAGAGAGACCAACCTAACTAATTCAGGGAAGCACCTGATTAACTTGGAACAACACATGACCTAAAAGTGGCTTCAAAATTCAAAATTAATCGTCTTGATAAAATGTTGAACTCAATTTTTACAACTCAACTACATCAGTTCTTTCCTTATATTTGGAAACTGATATATGAGCAGTAACATTATTCGTTTCTTCCTTGCTTTGAAACTGACTGAAATTTTCTTTTATTTGGAAAAATAAACAATTGCGACCCAGTCCACATATCCATTAAAGGTGTTATAAGTTCTGTTGGTTCTGGGAGATGCAATGAAAATTTTCTCAAGAAAATATAGACCTGTTCTCCGTTGTTTTGGTCACAGAGGCACTCACTATGTTTTCAATACTACTTAAATGAGATGAAACCTGTTATAAAAAGCAAGGAAACTTTAAATATTTGGTTTTTGTTAGGGGTTTCGCTGGAGAAGATTTTGTTATACTGTCCTCAAAATAAAATGGTTAACAGATATATGAGCATTACCCAAAGTAAGGAATCCAGAAAAAATTAGCATTCATTGAACATTTTTTAGTAATGAGTCAAGTGACCATCGTCTTGTGTAGGTCTAACATGAGCAAGAGAGGTAGAGTGCTGATATTATTACCTTTTGCAATGCTTTTTGCACCCCAAATTTCTGAGTCGATATAAATGAATCCAGAAGGACACGAATTGCCATATCCACATCTTCTTGAGTAACATGTTGTCTAAGATGCATCCTTGCATGGGCTTCAGACATCCTTATCATCGATTCAATGTGCCTCACTGCTATGGGAATTCCTTGTCCATGCTGTACACAACATGGAATACCACGAGACGATGTGTCATTGATCAAAAGTCTAAATTAACATGCTTTAAATCGTTCAAGAAAGAAGTTCCATTGAATGGCTATCTCACCGATGATTCTCTCCTTAATTCAGCATAAACCTGTGTGAGCTTGTCCAAATCCGCATCATGTAATT
This sequence comes from Capsicum baccatum var. pendulum, assembly GCA_030864225.1. Taxonomy (NCBI): domain Eukaryota; kingdom Viridiplantae; phylum Streptophyta; class Magnoliopsida; order Solanales; family Solanaceae; genus Capsicum; species Capsicum baccatum. Next base: position 22,556,010 of record CM061552.1, on the reverse strand, counting down.
TAGGGAATACATTCAACTTTGCATAAGTTAAGTACTTCTTTAGCAACTCTTGAGGAATTATCTGTGCGAAAAAGAAACTTAATTAGGTTTAGACAAACCCATGATGTTGAAACAAGTGGTGAATAAATGAGCTGCAAGGACAACCTCAGGATTGGTTGCAGCAGCAGCGGAACGGTCATCATCCCGTGAATCGGTAAAGGACTTCTCATCTATAGTAGCACCTTTTGCTTGTGACCTGAAATGACTATCAACAACGAACTTTGCAAGCATCTCATCAGTAACTGGATCAACCACATCCTGCAAAATAATCAGTTTCCTTCAATTCAAAAGTCACTGTAGGAAAAGATAAACCAGATTGACAGGGCTAAACAGAATGAGCTATAACCTTGACCACACAGAGTACATCAAATCGAGAAATAATTGGATCAGTCAATTCCACATTTTGCGTGAAATTCTTCGAGGAATCATATCTACAAGGAATGATTTAAGAGAAAGGTCACTAAACTGAAACAAGAAAGAGATGTAAAAGACAAAATTTAAGAGCATGCATAAGCAGCTCAGAGGATAAATAATGACTCCCAGAAAGTAGAATACTTGATTCTACCGAATCGTATGTGCATATTAGAACTTTAAACATGAGTTTCCAAGGCTGATATTGGATTCTGTGAATGTGAGGTACCAAGCTAAAGTAATGAAATGTTATAGCAATACAGCAAAAGAAAATGGAAACGTAAATATAATGCACATATAGATTAAGAAAATGTAAAGGAATCCAAGATCTGGCAACCATCAAAGATATGGAAACCACAGCTATAATACAGGGATTAATCTAAATTTCCAAGAGAGACCCGGTAGCCAACTAATAGTAACATCAACTTCAAAGGAAATGTCTACTGTTAGGATCATATGATCATCCTATTTTTCAAAACATCAAAATTTAGATCTCCTATACCTTCCTCCGATAGGATTTGCAGCAGCAATAACAGAACAGCGGGCCTGGAGAGATGTGACAATGCCAGCCTTCGATATGCTAATACTCTGCTGTTCCATTGCTTCATGAATACTCACTCTAAACAATACATACAAAAATAAAGTAAGGAAAAAGAGAGATGAGAGAATGTTATAATCAAGCAAACAATGTAGGGAAAACCAGATAATCCTATCATATTTGCATACCTATCCTGATCATTCATTTTATCAAACTCATCGATCAAACATATTCCTCTATCAGCCAAAACTAGTGCTCCACCTTCGAGGGTCCATTCCCGAGTGACAGGGTCCTTGTGTACTGCTGCTGTAAGCCCCACAGCAGAAGCTCCTTTTCCAGTTGTATAGACAGCTCGTTGTCCTGTCTTCTCGACGTACCTGATAGCTTTGTATGGTTATTACAGTAGTCACTAATTTAAAATAAGGTCATTCTAGAAATATACTTACTTGAGGAACTGTGATTTTGCAGTGCCTGGATCACCTAGCAGGAGAATATTTATGTCTCCTCTCAGTCTGTGTTTTCCTTCAACATTTTTCTCTTGGCCCCCAAACATTGCAAGAGCTATGGCAGTCTTTATGTCTTCATGACCATAAATTGATGGGGCAATTGACTTGAATATCTGTGTAATAAAAATGCATGAGAAAAGAGATAGCTAAGATAGTCTAGAGATCGAAAGGACCCGCTGGATTTTCAAGATAAAATTGGCATAAGACACATGAGCATACTCGTTCAGCTATCCGAGGGTCTTTGGCCAGCTTCTCAATTTCTTCTTTGTCCTCCTGAGTTAACTTGTAAGCTGAAAAGAGGTCTTGCTTTTTTGTAACATAATTTGCTTCAATCACGGTAGAAAAGACAGGAAACCCATTCTTGGTATTCAGGGACAAATCAAAGTTGTTTGTGTAGACTCCTGTTACTTCCTAACATTAGAAAGAGATACTGCCTGTCTTTAGCAAGGAGGTTGGTGAAAATTTTTAAAGCATACAGTTTAAGAGACGCTCAATAATTCACATGCCAAAATATTCATTTAACTTGGATTAAGTTATCATAAACAAGCAAGAAAAGTTAAAGAGTTTTACTATCTCTTCTCCTGGTCGGGCACAGTCAATAAGATCATTCAACAGTATCACTTCCTTGTATCTAGGAAGCCGACCAGCTGGCACAATTCCTGGGCTTTCTTGCAGAGTCAGTTTCTGATAGTTCCTGTATATTGTCTGCAAGAGATTTACAAAGGGAATTAGCTTATCGAATTTATAGTTCTACTACTACAAAAAAATATAAAAAACAATGTTTACCTGCTCAACATTAACACTGAATGGTCCTTTCGATTGACACTCTGGGCAAGAACCAACCTTGACTTCTGAGTATGAGTTCTGGAAAAAAGGACCCAATATTGCTCCACATTTGTTACAATCATATTTCACTTGTTGCAATTGGGGAAAGACACCAGAACGCCTAGTGACAACTCCACCAATACGAATCATGGTGTTCAAATGGATCTGCCTGCAAGTAATGACAAATTCAAGTTAAGTTTTGTTTACATTAGAAGTTGTCAACCAAAATAAGCAACTGATTTTACCTTATATTGCGAATCTGATCATAAACTGGTAAGTTGGTAATCCTGACATAGACTTTCTGATGAATTTGCTTATAGTTGGGATGAAGATCAAAGACAACTTTGTTGGCAACTTCTTCCATCACCTCAAGGACAGATTGCGGTGCATCTGCCAGCCAGATGGCAATGTTGGGATGGACATATATGAATTGTTTGTAATCAATCTCAAGGCTACATTTATTAACTGCAGATAAAGGATGAACAATTAGAGAAGATCTAAATTAATAAACGGTCGCTGTTAGAACTTGTAAAACTAAATTCATTCTTGTCAAGTTCAGGACGTGTTTTTACCTGATACCATCTCATTAATCTGTCGAAGATATTCAAAGTCCCCGTGTTCACTTTTTGGATTTACATATGTGAGCAAGAATTCCTTGAACTTCTTCGCAATGAAACGCCGTACTTCATCCCTAGTTACCCATTCCCTAAGTGTTCCCTGAACCCTGTACATCTCAAACTCCCCTTCATCGTTTTCATCATCCTACATGGGAAAATATTAAGAATGTAAGAGATATATTCAGGCAATTCAATTATGGTTAGCCGTAGTCGAAAGGTTACTGTGAAAGTACAAACCTCATAAGGATCATCATCAGTTTGATCAGTCATTGGCACATCCTGGCTAGAATTTACTCGCTGTGATGCACCTGGTGAACTCGGCATCCCATCAGTATCATCAAAATTCCTTCTGAAATCAGCTCTAGTCCTTTTTGATGGCCTGTAGTTGTCGTCATCAGTATCTGCAGCAAAATACCCAAGTGTTAGCTGTTTCGCCTTCAGTCTGCTGAAGTCAAACTAATTAACATAACACATCAATCCCATTAAGGTTGGGAGTTCACGAACATGTAAGTGTTCAGTAAATAGCCACCAAATAATTTGAGGGGGCAATGTCGTAACACCTATTTACAAAATTTGAAAATATTACTTGCTCCCTTGTTTTAAAACTCCTTGACATTTCTGAACCTAAAAGTTTATGAAATGTAAAGGTTAGGTTCGAGCAGCCCCAAAAATTTTTGTAATGGTTCTGTGCGAACTGGCCATAATATAACCTACTTAAAACGCTGTAAATCTTTATCTAAATATATATATATGGACTAGATGAGAAGGAAGGGGGTCTTAATTATCTGACAAGATTCTAAACAAATCAAAAAGATTCAATCTCGAGCCACGGGAATACAAGACTAGAGATGATGCAGGAGACATCAAACTACAACGAAAGGTGAAGTAGAATCACAACATGATACTAAGAAGGAAGATACAACTAGTCACACAGAGTAATAATAATGAAGAAGGCACGTCCACTAGATGAGGTGATTATTTTCAGAAATACTGTGAGCACCAGTGGCGTAGCCACATAGAATGTCGGGCTGTCACTTGAACACCCTTGTTTAAAAATTGTGTGTATAACAGTTGTACCAAGTACATACATAAAATTTTACTTTTTATATATACATATTAAATCTTCAACGCACTTAGCAAAATTCCTAGTTTTGCCACTAGTGAGCATTATGTGGAACAAGTAGCTACTTTTAGACAGTAACAATGAAATGCACTCGAAAGAAAATCAAGAAATTGCATTTAACATGAAAGTAAGCACAATCAATCTATGAAATAAGATGTTATCAAGGCAAATAAAAAGCATACCTTGATCATGAAGAAGTTCAGGAAGCTTGCGGTTAGAGACGTGTACATTATCTCTATTGTCAAGTTCCACTTCAGCAGCCTGACGATCTGCCATAATTTGATCCAGATCTCTTTCATCCACCATCGAATCATCCAATCCGAATGACTCATACTGATCAGCCTCACCCATCACCCGATAGTCACTGTAATTTCAGTAAAAACATTACAAAAAGCATCCATATTTTTGTAGTTACACCTGAATTTAACTGTGAAAATGACAAAACTAATGCATTTGACTAAAAATCAATACAAAATCAAAGATATTTTTGTAGTTACATCTGAGTTTAACCGTGAAAATGGCAGAACTAATGCACTTCAGTAAAAATTACTAATCCAAACAAAATTAATAAATCCAAACAAAATCAATGATAGTTTTTTAGTTACACCTGAATTTAACCGTGAAGATGACAGAACCAATGCATTTCAGTAAAAATTACTAAATCAATACAAAATCATTAACTGTGAATTTAACTGTGAAAATGACAGAACTAATGCATTTTAGTTTAAAAAATTTGCAAAAGAAGAGATATTTTGCAGTTACACCAGAATCTAACTGTGAAAATGAAAAAAAATATAAAAATGTTATAGAACTAATACAAACTCAAGATAATTGTATTTTACTAAATCAACAATAATTTTGTAGTTACACCTGAATTTAACCGTGAAAATGACAAACAATAAAATAAAGTATGTTAGACAAAGACAAGTAATAAGAACTCGAGATAATCACTGTAATTTCAGCAAAACAGTTGAGAAAACAACAATATTTTTGTAATTTAACTGTGAAAAATGTCAGAGAACTTTACGAGCTAAATATAATCACTGTAATTTCAGTAAAACAGTGACAAAATGTACACAAAATCAACAATATTTTAGTAATTTAACTGTGAAAAATGTCAGAGAACTTTACGAGCTCAAGATAATCACTGTATTTTCGGCAGAACAGTCACAAAATCAATACAAAATGAAATAAATGTGTAGTTATAGCTGAATCTAACCATGAAAATGATTAAAAAATACAAAGTAAAAAATGTTAGAGAAGAACAAATACGAACTCGAGATAATTGTCATTGAAAAGGTCCTCTCCATCTTCTTCCTCTTCCACATCAGCATCATCTGGATCATCTCGAATAATATCACGATCTACAGAAGCTTCATCTTCTTCCGAGTAATTTTGGCTAGTGTTGTACGGAAGCTGATCGGTGTTGAATCCTACCGAAGTCGGAGAATCAGGAGTAGACGGTGGATTACCGTTTCTGTGATCGGAGGATGACGGAGAATTCGCCGGACGGCGGCGAGGACTGTCGCCGTTGGAATCATCACCGGCCATTTTTGCTTTCTCGGTTTTGTTGCTTTACTGGGAGCAGTGATTTGTAGGGTTTTGGGTGAGTGAAGAGAGTTGAGGGGATGGTTTATATATGGTGGTTTTTTGGCGGGAGAAATTGGCGCCAGAAATAGGAGTGGTGGGCCCAAGTTTGTTGGGCCGGAGTTGGAAGCTGACCTGGTAAGAGACCCGTTTTGTTCTGGTATTACTGTGGGCTTCTTTGGGCCTTAATTTAACCATATAAAATAGAGATAATTACGGCCCAATAATAAATTTTGAAAAAATAACATAAACATACACAATAACTTACGATATTTATACAAATTTCCAACCTTACTATTAAAAAAAAATGCAACAAATTATGTATCTTCGTTGATGTACCGGAAGCTAGTTATGTATCTCGACAGACCCAAAATCAAAAAGAGTATATAGGGAGCAAAAAATGTATTTTCGTTGAATGTATAGAGAGTTAATTATGTATCTCAATAGATCTAATGTCGGTATTTTCAGTAGAAACATTTTGATTGTTAAATTTAGAGCTAAGCATTCAATACCTCTCGAACTATGGCCAAAGTTGTTACGACACACTTCAACTTTACAAGCGTCCGATTACCCCATAACTAAAATTTTGGTTCTAACCTAAAAAACAAATCGAAATTTAATTTTGATTTCAGCTTTTTAGTTTTTCGGATTGGTTTCGATTTCAAATTTTAGAAATTCAATTAAATGGTTCAGTTTTCGTTTTTTCAAAAAAAGAAAGTTAAACTGAAAAACTGAAATTGTATAAATAATATATATGTTATTGTTATGTATATTCAGTATAAATATATAATAAGTAAACCTATTCCTACGAGTTACGTCCCTAAATTCAAGTCTTGTGGTATTGTTGTGGCGATTATTAGAATTTGTAATCTTAGACTCGTAGTACCTGTATCATCGACATGTTTGCTTGGTATTTTATGAAGAATCGACATAGATGTACAACATTTCAAAACCAGTCATGACAAAGAAAGACTCACAACTTTAATCTTCGAAATAGAAATAAAAATCCAAAATAACCGAACCAAATGTGTAGAAACTGAATAAAAACGATTTTTTTGGGGGGCTTGGTTACAGTTTTCATTTTCGTTAATCCAAAAAATCAAAAAATCAAACTGATATAAAACAACAATCAAACTGAACAAACCGAATGTCCACCCTATTTTTAGCTGATGTAACATCTTTGATAGCAACTTTGCCATAGTTTGAAGGGGTACTGGATGCTTATCTCTTAAATTTAATTAGTATCGGCTTAGTGTTCTATTATGCATGAATATCCAATACTCCCTCCGCCTAAAAAAGAATGATCTACTTTACTTTTTAGTTCATTTAAAAAAAATGACTCCTTTCATTTTTTGGCAATACTTTAAACATGGCATGTTTAGGACCACTAGATTAAAGGGCATTTTGGTACATTTGAGACCACTTTAATTTAAGACCACAAGATTCAAAAGTCTTCTATATTTTCTTAAACTTTATGCCAAGTCAAATTACAATCATTCTTTTTTAAACGGAGGGAGTATTATTTTTTACCACCAAAGGATGTGGTGCAGTGGATTAGGCTGGTCCTCCCTTTACCAGAGGTCTCAGATTCGAGCCCTGGGACTGAAAAATATCTTTGGTAGGAAGCGCTAACCCCAAATGGGGCCCTACCCGGCGCGAATCCAGATTAGTCGGGATCCAATGTAGGTACCAAAAACACGTTATGCATTTTAGACACACACATGCATGCATGCAGTGTGTCATGAATGGTCTTCCTTTATTAATTCTCATTAACAATTGCAAAATTTATTCTAATGGACTTTTTTCCCTTTTTTTTCCTTTCTTTTGCCCCTCTCTTTCCTTCAACTTCCACACTATACAATTCTCATAAATTACAGAACAGTCAAGTGTACTTAAGTATTTTCGTCCACTCCGTGCATTTCTCTAGTATTTTCTTATGAGACTTTTGAATATTCAGATCTAGAAGCACCTGTCTATTGGTTTATGAAAAGTCTCCCTAATTCAGCTCACTTAGCACAGATATTGCTGCACAAGGCGTGCAACCAGCAGATCAAATTATTTTCACAGATGTTAAAATGAAACAAGAGCACATCATGAGGCTCAGCTCCTTAATTGGCTGATCTTTTCCTTGACACCTAAGAAGATTAAGAACATTTGACATCTTGTCTTTTTAAGATTTTAGTTTCATTTATCTCTTGTTCTTGAATTTCATTTTTTTTTACTTGTAGGCCACTGTGCAATGCACATACTACAGGGACAGATATTCTTTGGGCTGGTCTACCAATGATAACCCTTTCCCTTGAGAAAATAACTACTAGAGTTGCTGGTTCCCTTTGTCTGGCCACAGGACTTGGGGATGAGATGATTGTCAGCTGGTACGTGTTCCTAACTTGTTGTTATTTGTATGACCCAAACATATCCATGCAATGCGGGCAGCTGAAGAGCTCCTAAATTTAGATGGTTAATGGCAGACTAAAGAATGATTGAACTGTGCAATAAGATCACCTTAACACTGTTAGACAAAATAAACATGGGCCAACTTAGAATAGTGGGTCCCTTTATTTTAGCTTAGAGGAGAAGCTTTTTCTTTGTCTTTTTAGTATTTTAGTTTCATCGTTTAGCTTAGAAAAGAAGATTGTTTTAACTTGTATAAATAAAGGTGATTGACAAGGAATATGGTAGAGAAGAAAATTCCCAAATTTTGTCTCTTATTTTAACATGGTATCAGAGAGTAAGGTAGTTTCATAGAAATCATCTTCTCGATAATCAATTTTCTTCATCTGACCTTTCTATACAATGGCGGATGGAGTCACTGCTTCTTCAACATTCTCTGGTTCTACTGTCAGAACTCCACCATCTATGGATCCCACTTATGTTTATTATCTTCACTCTTCAGATTCACCTGGAATGGCCTTGGTTAACACTCCATTTGATGGAAAAAGCTATCAAGGATGGAAGAGATTAGTGCTTATAGCACTGTCAGCCAAGAATAAACTTGGTTTTGTCACTGGTGTTGATGCTTCACCAGATGCCCAGTCTCCAGATCTGCAATCTTAGAGCAGATGCAATGATATGGTAACGTCTTGGCTCCTTAACTCTCTTTTCAAAGATATTGCCGATAGTGTGATATGCTCTAGGACTGCTAAAGATTTATGGATGAGTCTAGAGCATAGATTTGGACAATCTAATGGAGCTAAATTATTTCACCTGCAAAAATAACTAAATAGGTTAGTTCAAGGAAATAATGACATTGCAGGATATTTCACTAAACTTAAGAGACTCTAGGATGAGCTGGAATCTCTCAAGTCTGATAAGTGCACCTGTGTGTGTAACTATGAAGGTAAATTGAAGCTGGAAAAGTCTCTTGAAGATAAAAAACTTATACAATTTTTGATGGGCTTAAATGATGTGTATGCTCAGGCAAGAGAGTGATGAATCCTCTGCCCAACATAAATGTTGCTTACTCTCTGATTTTACAAGATGAAAGTCATAGAGAAACCTATATCAGTGGCATCATCCCAACTGATTCTTCTTCTTTTATGGTAAGCAACGTGACTCAAAATAAATCTGGCAAGAACGTACAGAAAACCCCTAGTGCTATGCCTAATTTTGGAACTAGATCAGTCAATTATCCAAGATTGAACAATCATCAATAGTTACCCAAATACACACGAACAAAGTAACCACAACAGAAGCTTAGGGTTAAGAAGAAGTATAATACTAATGTGTCTTGTGATTTTTGTGGTAAGACTAGGCATGTAGATGATGATTGCTTCAGGTTACATGGTTTTCCAGAAGATTTTCAGTTCACAAACAATAGAGGTGGACAGGTTCAGATCAGAGGAAATGCAATTATGTTTGAAAAAGAAGGTGACGATGGGCATATGATTGACATGAATTTAGTCAATCAACACTTCACCAAAGAACAATTCAAGCATTTCATTCAAATGGCAAAATAGAAATCAACAGAGGGATCATCTGGGATAAATGCTGATGCAGTTGCTGGTACTGTACTTAAATATATTGGAACTTATCTTTCAGTTTTTAATTCTGGAACATGGATAATAGACTCAGGTGTTTCTGAGCACATGTGTTACAACTCTAGTTCTTTTCTTTCTATGAAGGCTTTAAAAATTCCTGTTAACATTAACTTACCCAACTCTCAGTCCACCCTTGTGACTCACACAAGAAGTGTTCTAATTCCTAATAACCTCACATTGCATGATGTTCTTTATGTTCCAAGTTTTAGATACAATCTACTCTCAGTTCATAAATTTAATCTCCAATACAGTTATACTCTATCCTTCACTTCTAATAGTTGTGTCTTGCAGGTCCCTTTAATGAAGAGGCCTCAAGTTTTTAGTGAAGTAAAGGAAGGTCTATACTTGCTTTAAATCATTCCTAAAGAGTCTAGTATGAACCAAGAGATTTACAAGGATTCTAAAGTCTTTTCTAGCCTTAACAATGCTGTTTCTAGTCCCAATTCAGATTCACATTGTTTTTCAGTCTGTTTCAATGCTAATTCTGATGTAAGGTTATGGCATGTAAGACTTGGGCATTTGCCTTATTCATCAATTAAAAATGTCCATTTCCTTACAATTCCGTCTAAATATGATGGTCATAGTGAAATCTGTCATTTAGCTAGGCAAGCTAGATTACCTTTTCCTATTAGGCAAGTTACTTCTCAATCCATTTTTTATCTGATTCATGTACACACTTACAAGTCACTTACTCATAACAATTATAGGTATTTCTTTACTATAGTAGATGACTACAGTAGAGGGACTTGGACATACTTGCTAGCAACTAAAAGTAATGCATTTTCTGTTATTTAATGTTTTTTGAAAATGGCTGAAAGACAGTTTCACAAAAAGGTAAAAATTATCAGATCTGACAATGCAATAGAGTTGGGTAGAAGTACAGAGGCATGAAATATTTTGACATCTCAAGGTATCATGCATCAGATATCTTGTGTTGCTACCCCACAACAAAATGGGGTAGTTGAGAGGAAGCACAAGCACTTGCTTGAAATTGTTAGGGCTTTGATATTTCAATCTAAGGTTCTGATGATCTATTGGGGTGAGTGTATACTTACTACCACATTTCTAATCAACAGGCTGCCTTCCAGAGTTTTTAAAGGTAAAATACCTTATGAAATTTTATCTGGCAAAACGCCTTCTTATCACTTGTTAAGATGTTTTGGTTGCCTATGTTTTGCTAAATTTGATCCTAGAGCCACTAGGTGTGTCTTCTTAGGATACCCAAGTGATCAAAAGGGGTACAAACTCCTTGACCTATCTTCTAAGAAATTCTTTGTGTCTAGAGATGTCCATTTCTTTGAAGATATTTTTTCTTTTGCTGAAGAATGTTCTCATATCCCCTCTTTTGTTTTTCCTACTCCTACGGGGGAAGATCATTCCTTTATTCTCTCTCTTTCTGATGATTCAATTTCACGACCTTCTAATTCTCAAGATCCATCCAGTTCTCCTATTAATTCATTATCTGATTCATCCATACCAACATCTTCTGAATCTACTGATTCACAACCCTCACCACCTCCTAGGAGATCTTAGAGGACAAACATTGGGAGTTTGCCTGCTCACTTAAGAGATTATATTTGCAACAATGTTTATCTGAGTCATGTTATTGACTCATGTTTTACTGTGCCTGCTACCCCTATTTGCTTATCTGTTTCTTAACTATCAACTCCCAATCAGGTTGTTCTCATTTCTATTCCCTTTATTACTGAACCTAGCAGCTATTCACAAGCCCGTACCCATCCTGGTTGGGTACAAGCAATGAAGGATGAGATTGATGCCCTATTACTTAATCAAACCTGGGAAGTTGTTCATTTACCACAAGGTAGAAAGGCACTACTTTGCAAATAGGTGTATAAAGTTCAACAACATGCAGATGGTACTCTTGAAAGATTAAAGGATAGATTGGTAATTCGAGGTGATATTCAAAAGGAAGGGGTTGATTTCAATAAAACCTTCTCCCCAGTGGTCAAAATGACCACTATCAGATACTTTTTGGCAATTGGAGCCAAGAAAAGGTGGGTTATTTCCCAATTTGATGTGAACAATGCCTTCTTGCAAGGAAATTTGCAAGAAGAAGTCTATATGAAGTTTTCAGCTGGTTTAGATCCACCTTAGCCTAACATGGTTTGTCAACTTAAGAAGTCTCTCTATGGGTTGAAGCAGGCTTCCAGGCAATGGTATGCTCGACTTGCAGGGGATTTAAATTTCAAAGGTCATACAGCTTCACTTAATGACTACTACTTGTTTTTTAAGCACTCAGGGGATTCCATTTCAATTATTGTAGTATACGTTGATGATATCTTAATCACAGGAGATGCTACTAATGAAGTAAAAGACCTCAAAGTTTTCCTTCAAACTGAGTTCAAGATTAAAAATCTAGGTCCTTTGCATTATTTTTTGGGAATGAAAGTTTTAAGAGAGGAACAAGGAATTATTTTGAGCCAACGGAAGTATACCTTGGACTTTCTTAATGAGTTTGATGTTTCTCATCTTCCTCCAGCTTCCTCTCTGATGGATCCTTCAGTGAAATTTCCTTTAGAATCAACCAATCTCATGTCAGATCCTAGTCTTTTTAGACATCTCATTGGCAAGCTCAATTATTTAACTCATATAAGACCAGGTCTATGCTTTGTTGTATTGACCCTTAGCCAGTATCTGCAACAGCCTAGTCTTGATCATTATCAAGCAGGCTTGAGAGTGATCAGTTACTTGAGAACTTACCCAAATCAGGGGATATTCCTTAATGCTTCTTCGTCCTTTTCTCTTCATGCCTACTGCGATGACGATTGGGCTTCTTGCCGGACTACACGTCGATCGGTTAGTGGGTTTTTCATTAGCTTGGGTGGCTCACCAATTTCTTGGAAGTCGAAGAAGCAATCCTCCGTCTCTTTTTCATCTGCCAAGGCAAAATATCGCTCAATGCGATGATTGGTTTCTGAATTGACCTGTTTAACAAGATTACTCACCGATATAGCAATCCCTTCACCAATTCCTGTTCCAATTCACTCCGACAGTCAAGCAACCTTACATATAGCTCGGAATCCGGTTTTCCATGAGCGAATGGAGCATGTCGAGCTTGACTACCACTTTGTTCGTCAACAATACCTCTTCGGCTTGATATCGCTTTCCTTTGTTTCATCTAAAGATTAACTCACAGACATCTTCACCAAATCTCTTGCCGGACCCTCTCACCATTAGAATTTGTGCAAGTTGGGTTTCACTTCTTTCCCCTCCGACTTGAGGGGGATGTTAGACTAAATAAACATGGGCCAACTTGGAATAGTGGGTCCCTTTATTTTAGGTTAGAAGAGAAATTTCTTCTTTGTCTTTTTAGTATTTTAGTTTAATTGTTTAGCTTAGAAAAGAAGATTATTTTAGCTTGTATAAATAAAGGTGATTGACAAGGAATATAGAAGAGAAGAAGATTCCCAAATATTATCTCTTATTTTAACAAACACACTGTTCCCTGAAAAGTAGTCATATCGATCTCTTTGATATGTATTTTTCTCAAAAACGTCTGTTTCTTGATAATTTTGAAGGATGACCCAATTTGGTAACCTTTTGGAACCTGTTTTCTCTTTCAGTTGATATTGTGCACTGATCAATCCATGGTACTTCTTGTTTCTTTACTTGAAATAAAGATGGTCATTTATCCAAGGGCGTGGCTTAGTGGTCATGAATGCAGTGTGTTATGCACCATGAACTTTCGGGTTTAAATTCTCAGCAGAGATGAAGCACTAGCTAGGTGATTTCTTCCCATCTATTTTAGTCTTGATGGATAGAGTTACTTGATACCTATTAATGCTGTTGCTGGTGGGAGGTGGTAGTACTTATCCTATGGAATTAGTCGAGGCACCCACCGGACATCACAATTATATAAAAAAGGAAAGAAAAAGAAATAAAGATGGTCATACAAGTTAAGCGTTCATAATTTATGTTCTGCTTGTAAAAAAATGCATTTGGATATCTCCATATCCTAATTTTGAACCAGATAGAGTTACAGGCTTTTAAGGATACGTCGACTTTCATGTTGATTTTATTCCTTTTAGGTGTTCACTGAATTTGTTTACTTTACATTTTGCAGATTCTTGAGTTTCATCAATGACGTCTACCAACTTATTTTTTTAATATGAAAAATCAACTCAAGAGATATTTATTATTAAATGACTAAATAAAGAGTGTATCAAATTTATATTTTTAAAATATAATTAATAAGAGTAATTTGATAAACTGAAACTCTAAACTATCTTGAAATGAAACTCTAAACTATTTTGAAATGACGAGAATAGTAATTAAAAATTCACTAACTATTCAATTCTTATTTAATTGACTATTGGTCTTTCTAGCTTCTCTGTCCTTTGAGTTTCTTCTCTTTTTTGGGATTGGAATATAGTAATATTATTTAATCTTGTATTTGTCTTTTAAAATTCATTCACTTAATATCTAAACAGCCTACATTCACCATTGCATGCATGGTCTAATCTTGCTGTTCTTATGGAGAGAAGTGATCTTGTCAAGGCCTTAAAGGTCTACAAGGTATGAATACTCATACCTACATTGCTTCTTTGTTATTGGCATTATATATAACCAAACACTTTAACTTTGCCTCAGCTGACAACTTTGGAAATGCTCATTTACACATATCAACTTGGTTAAACTTGGCCACGTAAAGACACTTTTTTGAATGTGCATTCTCAAAGTTAAAGTATTAACGGGGCCAACTTAAACCAAATTGAGGTGTCTATATGTGCATTATATTCTTCAGTTGAGGCTATGCATTTTGTCTTTGTTATTAGAGTAATCATGTTTGATATGGCCTCTTTTTGTGGTTTTAGTCCTCTCTAGGAAACAATCAAGTTAAAACCAAACTGCTCAGTTGCTTATCTTGGCATGGGAGATGTATTAAAGGTAAAGTAGTCCTCTTGCATTGTGATACTAGCAGTGGGGATTTCAGTTATAGAACTCAAAATATAAAAATAGTAGTAAAAATTTAAAGTAATTTTAACCTTGTATATGTTGGGTTATTGGGTCATTTTCCCTTTCTATGTGGATAAATGAAGCCCAATTTGGACCAATCCACTTTTTCCCATAGGCCCGTTACTATGGGGCGTATATATTGATCTTTTAGGTTTTATTCACCATCACAAAAAAAGAGTTTTTTCGACAGCCAAAGAGAGACAAACAAAGCTGATTTTCGCACCTAAATTCCAGCCACAACTATCAACTTCAAATTGCGATTCCCGCTTCGTTTCTTCTCCGATTAAGCTGATTTTTGGATTGCTTGTTCCTCTTATCTCAATCTTTGATTAGGAACTGACGGATCTTGATTTGGTGGCCTGTATATCCTGTTCTTTATTCCCGAACAGTAGCTGCGTTTTTTGTGCTTTCACTCCTTTATTTCCCTAGTGTTTGGTGCTGTGGTTTATATATTGTTTCTTGTTGTTTGACACTTGTTTTGTGGCCATTTTGGAGAACAATATTAATCCTATTTGGTGATTATAGTGGAGATTTGGTCCTGTGGTTTTTTATTCTTCACACCAAAGCGTTTTCCATGTAAATTTGGTGTCTTGTATGATTGCCTTTATTTTTGCTCTATCGTATTTGTGTGGTAATTCATTTGTTACCATATTACTTTATTTTGCTTGATTTGCTTGTCTCCTCTTAGTTCAAATTGGAAGGGAAAGTTTAGACTTGGGTATTCTTTTGCTACTACCCTGTCGGGCTCTTTCATAGTGCCCCTGTCTTTCCCAACAAAGTGGTATCAGAGTGTTGGTTGTTATTGATTGTTGATTTGAATGATGGAGGCAAATATGAGCAAGATGATGTGTTTGAATGGTAGTAACTATCATATTTGAAAAGGCAAGATGAAAGATCTTCTATTTGTCAAGAAAATGTATCTACCTATGTTTACATCTGCTAAACCTCAATCCATGACAAATGAGTATTGGGAATTTGAGCACTTACAGGTTTGTGGTTATATTAGACAATGGGTTAAATAAAATTTTAGAAATCATATTATAAATGAGACACATGCAAGAAGTTTGTGGGACAAGCTCGAGATACTTTATGCTTTGAAGACAATCCTATTTCTGATCACATAAATGATTTTCAGGGTGTCCTTGACCAGCTGTCCGGAATGGGTGTAAAGTTTGATGAAAAAATTCAGGGACTTTGGCTTCTTAATACTCTGCCAGACTCTTGGGTGACTTTTCGAGTTTCTTTGACTAATTCTGCTCCCGATGGTGCTATAATTATGGAATATGTTAAGAGTGGTGTCTTGAATAAAGAGATGAGAAGAAGATCTCAGGCCTCATCTTCTTCATCTTCACACTCTGATGTTTTGGTTATTGAAGAGAGGGGGAGAAATAAGTCCAGAGGTCTGAATATAGAGATAAAACTAGAAGTGAGTCGAGGTCCAAATTGAAGAATGTTACATGTGACTATTGCAACAAAAAAGGACATATCATGAAATATTGTTACAAGCATAAGAGAGATATAAGACGGCAAAAGAACGAAGACGATAATGAAAATCGTGTTGCAGTTGTTGCTAATGATGATCTTCTTGTTGCTTGTGGTGAGAATGCCATCAATTTTGTTCATGATGAGTCTAGCTGGTTTGTGGATTCTGGTGCTACTTCTCATGTTATGCCAAAGAAGGAATTATTTTCTTCTTATACTCCAGGTAATTTTGGAATGTTAAAAATGGGCAATAATGATAAAGTTAAAGTACTTGGCATTGGCACTATTTGTTTGGAAAGTAACAATGGTTTCAAACTAGTTCTCAATAATGTCAAGCATGCTCTAGATGTTCGCTTGAATTTGATTTCTGTAGGGAACCTTGATGATGAGGGTTATGTGAACGCCCTTGGTGCTGGCCAGTGAAAACTTACTAGAGGTTCGATGATTGTGGCTCGAGGTGACAAGTTGTCTAACCTGTACGTATTTTAGGGCTCTACTTCTAGAGTCTTGATAAACTTGGTGAAGAATGATACTTCATCAGAGTTGTGGCATAGAAGGTTGAGTCATATAAGTGAGAAGGGGATTGATAGTTTAGCTAAGAAAAATTTATTTTCTGGAGTAAAACAAGCAAAGTTGAAGAAGTGTGTTCATTGCTTAGCCGGTAAACAGAAAAGAGTTTCTTTTCAGAGTCATCCGCCTTCAATAAAACTTAATTTGCTGGAGTTAGTGCATTTTGATTTGTGTGGTCCTTTTAAAGTAAGGTCTCATGGTGGTGCACTTTACTTTGTGACTTTTATTGATGATCATTGTCGCAAACTCTGGGTATTTTCTTTAAAGTCCAAGGATCAAGTACTTGATGTGTTCAAAGATTTTCAGGCCTTGGTTGAGAGACAGACAGGGAAGAAATTGAAATGCATCCATTCAGATAATGGTGGTGAGTGTATTGGTCCTTTTGATAGATATTGCAGAGAGCAGGGTATTTGGCATCTAAAAACTCCTCAGTTGAATAGTTTAGCAGAGAGGATGGACAGAACTCTAGTTGATAGGGTTAGATGTATGCTTTCAGATGCTAAGCTATCAGATTTCTTTTGGGCAGAAACACCTAATACTGCTGCTTGTGTTATCAATTTATCTCCTACTGTTGCTTTAGATGGTGATGTCCCTGACAGAGTTTGGTCTGGTAAAAATATTTCTTAAGATCATCTTAGAGTCTTTGGGTGTAAAGCTTTTGTGTATGTTCCTAAGGATGAAAGATCAAAGTTGGATGTTAAAACTAGGCAGTATATCTTTATTGGTTATGGTCAAGATGAATTTGTCTATCGTTTCTATGATTCGGTTGAGAAGAAACTTGTTAAAAGCCGTGATATTGTGTTCTTTGAAGGCCAAACAATTGAAGATTTTGACAAAGCTGAGAAGGTTGATTCTCAGAATAGTGAGAGTCTAGTTGATGTTGATCCAGTTCCTTTGACTACTACTCCCGAATAAAATCTTCATGATGAGAAAATCAAGTTGATAATGAAGATGATGAGCATGTTCAGAATGACCAGCATGATGTTTTTGATGCTCCAACGCAAGTTGATATGGTTGATCAACAAACAGTTGTTGATGTTCCACAGAGTTCTCTCAGACGATCTACTAGAGATAGAATACCTTTATCTCGTTATTCTTCCAATAAGTATGTACTCTTGACTGACGGGAGAGAACGTGAGAGTCTCGATGAGGCCATGGAAAGTGAATAAAAAGAAAAGTGGTTTGATTATATGGAAGATAAAATTAAATCTTTGCATGATAATCATACCTTTGATTTGGTTAAGCTTCCTAAAGACATGAAAGCTTTGAAAAACAAGTGGATTTTTTGGGTAAAGCATGAAGATGGTAACCCAGTTCCATGGTACAAGGCTAGATTGGTTGTGAAGGGATTTAACCAGAGAAAGGGAGTTGATTTTGATGAGATATTATCTCCAGTTGTGAAGATGTCATCCATTCGTGAGGTTCTAGGTTTATCTGTAAGTCTAGATTTAGAGGTTGAGCAAATGGATGTTAAAACTATTTTTCTCCGTGGTGACTTAGATGAAGAAATTTTTATGGAGCAACCCAAAGGTTTTGAAGTCAAGGGAAAAGAGAATTATATTTTCAAATTAAAGAAGAGCTTGTATGGTTTGAAACAAGCTCCTAGGCAGTGGTACAGGAAGTTTGGTTCCTTTATGAGTCAGCAGGGCTTCAAGAAGACTACTTCAGACTATTGTGTTTATGTGCAAAAATTCTCTGATGGTGACTTTATTATTGTGTTGCTTTATGTTGATGACATACTTGTTGTTGGTCATAATGCTTGCACGATTCAAAAGTTGAAGCAAGAGTTGAGTAAGTCTTTTTATATGAAAGACTTAGGACCAGCAAAGCAGATTCTTGGCATGCAGATTGGACGTGACAGAAAGGCCAAGAAGTTGTGGTTATCACAAGAGAAGTACATTCAAAAAGTACTTCGAAGGTTTAACATGGATAAGGCTAAGGTTGTCAGTACACCTTTAGCTATACACTTCAAGTTGAGCACGAAACAGTGTCCTTCCAGTGATGATGAGAAGGAAGATATGAAGAAAGTTCCTTATGCTTCAGCTGTTGGTAGTTTGATGTATGCAATGGTTTGTACAAGACCGGATATTGCTCATGCTATTGGTGTTGTTAGTCATTTTCTTTCTAATTCGGGAAGAGAACATTGGAATGCTGTGAAGTGGATTATGAGATATCTTAGGGGCACTTCTAGTCTGAGTTTGTGTTTTGGTACAGGGAAGCCTATTCTTTGTGGTTATACTGATTCAGATATGGCCAGTGATGTTTATACTCGCAAGTCTACTTCAGGGTATTTGATTACTTTTGCAGGGGGAGCTGTGTCTTGGCAACCTAGGTTGCAAAAATGTGTTGCTCTATATACTATAGAAGCTGAGCTTACTGCTGCCGTTGAAGCCTGTAAGGAATTACTTTGGATGAAGATATTCTTGGGGGAACTTGGTTGTGCTTAAGAGAGGTATGTTCTTCATTGCGACAGTCAAAGTGCCATACATCTTGGCAAGAATTCTACATTTCATGGTCGGTCTAAACACATTGATGTGAGATACCATTGGATTCGGGATGTGTTGGATTCTAAGTTGCTTGAACTTGAGAAGATTCTTACGGATGATAATGGTTCCGACATGATGACTAAAGCTTTTCCAAGAGGGAAGTTTGAAGATTTTTGCATGATCGTCAGGATGGCGATCTCCTCCACATAGTTGGGAGGGGGAGAATGGTTGGGTTATTGGGTCTTTTTCTCTTCCTATGTGGATAAATGAAGCCTAATTTGGACCAATCCATTTTTTCCCATAGGCCCATTACTATGGGGAATATATATTGATCTTTTTAGGTCTTATTCACCATCACAAAAAGAGAGTTTTCAGCAGCCAAGGAGAGAAAAACAAAGCTGATTTTCGCACCTAAATTTCAGCCACAGCTGTTAACTTCAAATTGCGATTTCTGCTTCGTTTCTTGTCTGATTGAGCTGATTTTTGGACTGCTTGTTCCTTTTATCTCAATCTTTGATTAGGAACTGATGGAGCTTAATTTGTTGGCCTGTAGCTCCTGTTCTTCATTCTTGAACAGTAGCTGCATTTTTGGTGCTTTCACTCCTTTATTTCTCTAGTGTTTGGAGCTGTGGTTTATGTATTGTTTCATATTATTTGACACTTGTTTTGTGGCCATTTTGGAGAACAATATTGTAACTATTTGGTGATTATAGTGGAGGTTTGGTCCCGTGATTTTTTACACTTCATACCGAAGGGTTTTCCATGTAAATTTGGTGTCTTGTGTGATTGCCTTTATTTTTACCCTATCGTTTTTGTGTGGTAATCTATTTGCTGTCATATTACTTTGTTTTGCTTGGTTTGCTTGTCTCCTCTTAGTTCAAATTGGAAGGGAAAGTTTAGACTTGGTATTCTTCCGCTGCTACCCTGTTGGGCTCTTTCATAGTATCCCGTCTTTCCCAACAGTATACTATATGGTACACTATATGAGTGTAGTTTTAAGATGAGGGAAATTTGGATGAACCCCCTTGCGCCGTCCTAGCTTGGCTCATGCCTACAAGTGCTTGGGCGAGAATACAAAGGTAAGAATCTTTTTTGCATTTTCCAGGAATTGGGAATGCCCTAGAAGGCTATTGTGTGTTACCAACATGCAATCCAAGCACGACCAGACTACGCGATGGCTTTTGGTGAGACTCCACTTTTCGTCTATTGAGTCCCATATGAAAATGAACTTTCTATATGATCTTGGCTAATCCTCACCTCTTGAGCAATCTTTACATCTAATTTGGCTGATGTATACTATGAGCAAGAAAATCTGGAAATAATGGCAATACATAATTACAGGAGAGCTATTGCCCGTGATGCTGAATTCTTTCGGGTGAATAACAACCTGGTACTTAGTTCATAAAATTCCTATCCTACATTAACATTTTCTTTTCTATGTCAATTCTTTATGCTTTCCAAACTTGTTGCTTGTAGAGTAATGCTCTAAAAGAAGCTGGTAAAGTGCATGAAACAATTGATTGCTGTCATGTAAGTTTGTATCGACTGGTCATATTCTTTAATTTCTTTGTTATTTATCCCTTTGTCCTAACTTATAAGGCACTTTTCATTTTTTAAGAGTCAATATGACTAATCGTTGAAGCTTTCAATTGGACTAGATCAACGAAGTATTTTAAGACTAAAGTTAAGATGTTAAAAAATTCTGTGATAATTTCTGTAAGCTGCAATTCTTTTCATGTCAAATACGATGAGAAAGTACATTTTAAAATGTCGGTCACATAGTTTGAATCTCGAGAAGTGAAAAGTGACCACACAAATTGAAATGCAACAATGCCTATCTAATATTTTCTCAACCTTTCTGGTGGATGCGTGCAACAATTCCTCTCTCTTCAACCAGACCATCCGCAAATACTATCCAATCTGGGATGCATTTATATGGAGCAGTAAGATTTTGCTTCGTCGTAATGATTCTCTTCTTAACTATATATTTCAATCTAGAATTTTCAGGAGTTACAATTGTCTAGGAACATGATGAGTACAGCTGCACAATATTTTAATGCGAGTTTATCTGTTGCTCTTGCTTGCACGATAAGGTATTGTCGTTAAGGTTTACAAGATTCAATCTAAGTAATGATCCATTTTATACGTAGCACAAATATCATCAAAAGCATGAAAAATAGCTTGGAGTTGCAATTAATTTGTCATGGTTTGGTGTTCCTACTTGTCAGTACTCGAGGATTCCCTGAGTAAGAATTCTCCGATCATCACTCTTGTTTGTAATGCTTTGGTATTTAGTGTAGTGACGATGTTGAATCAGCTATAAAAAGCTATAGACAAGCTTTGATGCTATGTCCTAACTTCCCCAGAGCAACTTGTCTTCTCTTAGACGCGTTACAGGAACGTTCGGCCCTTTATAGGAATTACCGGTTTCATTCAGAATTCATGTCATGCTCTGTTTGCTTAGTTCTAATTTTAAGTTTCTTGGTAGATTTTTTGTATTTTTGATAGTCTTGCTTACCAGTCTGTTGCCAAGTGCTTCTTGTGCGTGAGTACACATAAGTGCATAGTTAATTTTTCCATTTTAACTTCACTGTATGCAGTGTGTCTGTGATTGGGATAACCAAGAGGAGATGTTTATTAAAGTTGAAGGAATTCTAAGAAGAGAGATTGAGGTATTACATCTATTATTAGACCATTACAGGATGGCTTTTCTACAATGACCTAAAAACTCGGTTCACAATAAAATATTTATAGATATTTGGTAAATTTCTTAATACATAGTTAAGGTTCAGACATAAGCTACTGGTTTCTTTTGAATTCGTAGGCGAGACTCTGGATCCGCCCCCACTTTGTTGGATATCTTCTCATTACAATAATACTGATTACTATATTTGCTTTGACATTGTGCCCAATCACATACATCTTTAGGTGTCCTTTATCCCAAGTGTTCAGCCTCTCCAAGCAACTGCATACCCTCTTGATTCAATGTTTTCTCTAGATATTAGGTGAGGACTTATATATTGGACCGATCACAAGAATTTAATGATGTGAGGTCGAGATACTGACTGTTTATTTTGCCTATACAGTCGCAAGCATGCCGAGTACTTCTCTGTGATAGCGGCTTGCTACTCATTTTCTCCATTCACCCATCCACCACCGCTGCTAATAAAGTGTGGTGATAGGAAAGAAAGACTGAGGGTTGAGTAAGTTTCTCTATACTACCTCCGTCTTAATGTATTATATTCTCCCTTTTAGTCAGTCGCAAAGTGAATGACACGTTTCTTTATATCTAGTAACAGTTCAACATTTAAACTTCTTTAGCTTGTTTAGTCCACAAGTTTCAAAAGTTTTCCTTTCATTCTTGAATACCATTACATAAATTGGGACAGAGGGAGTAATATTTATGTGTTGCTAAGGCTGACCTCTACCATAGGCTCTTCATGAATATTGCCTGCTGATAATATCTCTTAACGCGTCTAGAATACGTGAGCAGTGATTTTAGAGATCACCCAGTATCACATCTGATGGGTTTAGTTTTTGGGATGCATGACAGAAGGAATGTTTGAGGTTTGGACAATTTGTTCCCTTTTTTCTTCGATCTTTGGTACCACAGGTTGCTTTTGTTCTTCTTCATGCTAAATCTGCAAGTACTTCACCTAGGTGTTCTGCTATGCTCTATGTCCAAATGACAGTTCAGAGTGGGGGATTTGTATCCAGTCTGAGGTAGAGCATTTTATTGATGTGTCATCCTTGTCATTTAATGTGACAACAAGGAGGATTAAGAAGGATCGATATCAAAACTCAATGAAATCTGCATATAGCAGAGAAGGAGAAGAAGTAGAGAAGAGGATATTTTTATTATGAAAAACTTACTGATTGTTCTTTTCAAGCTGGACTATATGTAGCACTAGATCAACTAGGACAACTATCAATTCAACTGAGTGCTAACTGATTATCAAGTCATGTTCTAGTGACAGCTCATGTTTGTTACAAATGTTTTCTCAACAACCATCTAACTAACTACTACTCTTAACTAATTATCAATATTTCAATACTCCCCCTTAAGCTGGAGGGTGAAAAATATCTAGAACCCCAAGCTTGGACAACAAAAAATTATGTTGAGCTGTTCCTAGTCCTTTGGTCAACAAATCAGCCAGCTGAAACTTGGTGGATACATGTAATAGATGTATAAGTACTTCCTTAAGTTTTTCCCTGATGAAATGGCAATCGATTTCGATATGCTTGGTGCGTTCATGAAAGATCGGGTTCGCAGCAACTTGCATAGCTGCCTTACTGTCACAATAGATGTATCAGTGAATGTGACTGGAATAGTTTCTTGAGTAAATAAATCAAGAACTTGAGTATGTTGTTGAGTACTGTTGTTCTTGACTATTAAGTGATCATTGACCTACAATGGTGTGACGGTGAACATATCTGCATCACCATCATCCTGTGCTTCAGCTTTAAAAGGAAAACCTAGCTCTTTGAATGTCACATCTCTGCTTACAAACAACAATCCAGTTCCTAATTCACATAATCTGTATCCTTTTTTATTTTCACAGTAACCTATCATAATTGCTCTTCTTGCCCTCGCTTGGAACTTGTCACCTCTAGGAAAAACACTAGCCTAGCAAAGGCAGCCGGAAACTCTTAGGTGATCAATCTTAGCAGGTTTGCCATCAACATCTCATATGGAGTCTTACCATCTAGGACTGAGGAGGTCAATTTGTTAATAAGATACACAACAGTTCTTATACATTCCCCCCAGAACCTGATGGGTATCACACTCTGAAACTTCAATGCTCTTGCCACCTCCAAGATATGCTTGTGATTTCTTTCTACAGTCCCATTTTGTTGGGGTGTATAAGCACAACTAGTTTGATGAATAATTCCATTGGATCTAAATAAGTTAGTGCACTGGGAGTTAACATCTCATATGGAGTCTTACCATCTAGGATTGATGAGGGTAATTTGTTAATAAGATACACAACAGTTCTTATACATTCCCTCCAGAACCTGATGGGTATCCCACTCTGAAACTTCAATGCTTTTGCCACCTCCAAGATATGCTTGTGTTTTCTTTTTACAGTCTCATTTTGTTGGAGTGTATAAGCACAATTAGTTTGATGAATAATTCCATTGGATCTAAATAAGTCAGTGCATCGAGAGTTAACAAAATCCGTACCATTATATGATCTAAACACCTTAACACATACACTACCATCCCACATCGGTGGGTTAAAGGGTCCTTGGTCTCCTTATATGATCTTGGGCCTAACTCAACCTTAAAAGCTAGCTCATGAGGGGAGGATTGCCCAAGACCATACAAGGAGACCAATGACCCTTTAACCCACCTATGTGGGACTCCAACACCTAAGACGGGGGGCCCAACATCGAAAACAATGAACTGGGTGGGCCTGGCTCTGATACCATGTCAAAACTCTATGAAATCTGCATATAGCAGAGGAGGAGAAGAAGTAGAGAATGGGATATTTTTATTATGAAAAACTTACGGATTTTTCTTCTCAAGCTAGACTATATGTAGCACTAGATCAACTAGGACAAATGTCAATTCAGCTGAGTGCTAACTGATTATCAAGTCATGTTCTAGTGACAGCTCATGTTTGTTACAACTGTTTTTCTCAACAACCATCTAACTAACTACTACTCTTAACTAATTATCAATATTTCAATAATCGAATACAAGTTCTTATAGATCTTAATGGTTATATCAAGGTACTGGTTGAACTTCATCCTTATCAATCTTGATTCGGTTACTTTGCGTTTTGCTTTTATTGTTGTTTACCTACCCAAAGACAATCATGCTCGGAAATTATATGCCTTTACTGTCCGTGAAGATTTGATTAGCCTAACTATACATCATTACCTAACTATACTGCAAGCCTGGGAAAAGTTCTCATGAGGTGCACATTTGTTGGTCTATATTCTGTATACTGTGGTTCTGCATTTATTGTTTTATATTATAAGCAGCATTACGCGTGTTACCTCTTCGAATCTGCTGTTTAATGTCCATATGCTTCAATTTTCCTTCTATGCTAAAAGATTTTTATGGATGAAAGTTCCTTATGCTTCAGCTGTTGGTAGTTTGATGTATGAAATGGTTTGCACTAGATCGGATATTACTCATGCTATTGATGTTGTTAGTCATTTTCTTTCTAATCCGGGAAGAGAACATTGGAATGCTGTGAAGTGGATTATGAGATATCTTTGTGGCACTTCTAGTCTAAGTTTATGTTTCGGTACAGGAAAGCCTATTCGTTGTGGTTATACTTATTCAGATATTGCTGGTGATATTGATACTCGCAAGTCTACTTCAGGGTATTTGGTTACTTTTGCAGGGGGAGCTGTGTCTTGGCAATCTAGGTTGCAAAAATGTGTTGCTCTATCTACTACAGAAGCTGAGCTTATTGCTGCCATTGAAGCTTATAAAGAATTGCTTTGGATGAAGAGATTCTTGGGGGAAATTGGTTGTTCTCAAGAGCTGTATGTGCTTTATTGCGACAGTCAAAGTGTCATACATCTTGGCAAGAATTCTATATTTCATGGTCGGTCTAAACACATTGATGTGAGATACCATTGGATTCGGGATTTGTTGAATTCTAAGTTTCTTGAACTTGAGAAGATTTATATGGATGATAATGGTTTCGACATGATAACTAAAGCTTTGCCAAGAGGGAAGTTTGAAGATTGTTGCATGATTGTCGGGATGGTGGTCTCCTCCACATAGTTGGGAGGGGGAGAATTGTTGGGTTATTGGGTCTTTTTCTCTTCCTATGTGGACAAATGAAGCCCAATTTAGATCAACCCACTTTTGTCCATAGGCCCATTACTATGGGGCATATATATTGATCTTTTTAGGTCTTATTCACCATCACAAAAAGAGAGTTTTCAGCAGCCAAGGAGAGAAAAACAAAGCTGATTTTCGCACCTAAATTTCAGCCACAGCTGTTAACTTCAAATTGCGATTTCTGCTTCGTTTCTTGTCTGATTGAGCTGATTTTTGGACTGCTTATTCCTCTCATCTCAATATTTGATTAGGAACTGATGGATCTTGATTTGGTGGCTTGTAGATCCTGTTCTTCATTCCCGAACAGTAGTTGCATTTTTGGTGCTTTCACTCTATTTCTCTAGTGTTTGGTGCTGTGGTTTATGTATTGTTTTCTTGTTGTTTGACACTTGTTTTGTGGCCATTTTGGAGGATAGTATTGTAACTCTTTGGTGATTATAGTGGAGGTTTGGTACCGTATTTTTTTACTCTTCACACCGAAGGATTTTTCACGTAAATTTGGTGTCTTGTGTGATTGCCTTTATTCTTGACCTATCGTATTTGTGTGGTAATTAATTTGCTGTCATATAAATTTGTTTTGCTTGGTTTGCTTGTCTCCTGTTGGTTCAAATTAAAAGGAAAAGTTTAGTCTTGGGTATTTTCCGCTGCTACCCCGTCGGTCTCTTTGATTGTGTGCTTGTCTTTCCTAATAGATCCTACGACAGAGGTCAGCCTTAGCAGCACATAAATAAATTTTCCTGAATTTTTGATAAAATAAATTTGATCCAACTTCTTGCTGTAGTTTTCAACAAGTTCAATCTCCATCTCCAAAATCTCCTCCATTAAATCATTGTCTTTACACAGAGTAACACTTTGATAAAATTTCTCAAACCAAAATCTTCATTATCGTTAAATAGGTTGCGACTAGAACTGAATCCGCCAAGATGAACACCCGATTTTAACCTTTCTCTGATACCACTTGTTAGGAAAGACGGGCACACAATCATAGAGCTCGACGGGGTAGCAGAGGAAAATATCCAAGACTAAACTTTCCCTTTCAACTTGAACCAAGAGGAGACAAGAAAACCAAATAAAATAAAGTACTATGGCAGCAAATGAATTACCACATAAATACGATAGGTCAACAATAAAGACAATCACACAAGACACCAAATTTACGTGGAAAACCCTTCGGTGTGAAGAGTAAAAAACCACGGGACCAAACCTCCACTATAATCACCAAAGAGTTACAATATTATCCTATAAAATGGCCACAAAACAAGTGTCAAACTACAAGAAATAATACATAAACCACAACACCAAACACTAGAGAAATAAATGAGTGAAAGCACAAAAAATGCAGCTACTATTCGGGAATGAAGAACAGGAGCTATAGGCCACCAAATCAAGCTCCGTCAGTTCCTAATCAAAGATTGAGATGAGAGGAACAAACAGTCCAAAAATCAGCTCAATTGTACTAGAAACGAAGCGAAAATCGTAATTTGAAGTTGACAACTGTGGCTGAAATTTAGGTGCGAAAATCAGCTTTGTTTTTCTCTCCTTGTCTGCTGAAAACTCTCTTTTTGTGATGGTGAATAAGACCTAAAAAGATCAATATATATGCCCCATAGTAATGGACGTATGGGCAAAAGTGGGTTGGTCTAAATTGGGCTTCATTTATCCACATAGAAAGGGAAAAAGACTCAATAACCCAACATGTTCTTCAACACAATATTTTTTCAATTCTTGAATTTCTCTATTGGTTTTCACATCTTTGATTTGTGTTCTTCCACCAACTTTTTCCCCTAGTGAGTATGATGGGGTTGTAAAAGACAGTGTGTATATGAAGAGGAGAAAAAGGATTGATGAGAGAATTTTTTTGCCATTTTAAGAAGTTTTTTTTTTATGGTGAAAAAAGGAAGAAATGGGGAAGTTGTATAGGAGTTTTTGCTTTGTTTGGTGTGACAGTAATGACTCAGAATTTTCAATATTCAAAACACATAAAGGAATTAGAGGAGGCAACAAGCATAAAAGAATATTTTTTAAGATTTTAAAATATAAAGAAATAAACATGTAAAAGAAATTAGAGGAGTCCAACATATATAAAAGAATAATTTTAATTATATATAAATAATATATATTAATTAAAAGATTCGAATAAACCTCTATATCCTACGTGATTCTGCCCATTGGAACACGTATTATGGGTGGTGGCTATTAGGACTCTTAGTTATTTGTATCTATCTCTTGTATACATTGTATTTATCCGTAGAGGATAATGTAATTATCTCTTCTCAAAGTTTTCATTATATATATAAATACAGAGGCAGGGCTCTAAGTGTGTCGAGCCATTTTACAAATATATTCTTATGGTATCAGATAGCCAAAGATCCATCTAATTTTTCTTCGCACCAAACTTTTACTTCATGAGCAAAGGTTGCAGCGATTTAAGGACCTTGACTCGCCAACTATGCACCAAGCATTTGCTGCATATTCTGTTTCTACAACTACTCAAGATTTTAGTGCTCAGTTTGGTAATCATACTGGCCGTGGCCGAGGTAGATCTTCTTTGTTTAGAGGTCGTGGCCGTGGAGGCAGAGGTCGTGGCTTTAACGGTCGTGGGCAGCAATCACAATTCAATTCCAGCAACCATAATACACGTATTAGCACAACTGGACAGCCACAGTTAGGTACTGGTGGTACTTACCCTGGCTCCTATAATTCTCATTCTGTAAGTACTAATTCACCATCCATGGGAGTGCTTGGTTCTCACCCCTCTACTCTTGTCAAATTTATGGATCCCTCGGACATACTACGTTACAATGTACTAATAGGTTTAATAATGCTTTTGTTGCTAATGATCTTCCTAAGTCTTTTGCAACTATGTCTGTTGGTGAAACGAATGATGCTACTTGGTACGTAGATTCTGCAGCATCTGCTCACATGACTCCATCTGAAAGTAACCTTTTGCACAAAACTCCATACACTTCCCTTTTTTCCTGTAAATAAATAAATCTCCTGCGACAGGTTAGCTATATGAGTGCCGGAGTGAACCTGGAAAAGAAGTCACTAAGCTCACTCACTCAAGCTTTGTTATGTCCGTCTATGATCCACAGTTTCTACACACTGGCCATAATCGTGCTTTAGTTGGGGATGGAAAATTGCTCAATATTAGTAATATTGAATATACCCAATTACTGTCTACTTCCCATCCCCTTCATTTGCGTTCTATCTTTCTTGTTCCTCAGTTAAAACATAACTTAATTTCAGTCAAAAAGTTATGTGATGATAATAATTGTGTTGTTAATTTTGACTCGTCTTCTATTTCTGTTAAGGAAAAAGCCTCGGGTCAAACTCTTCTTTGAGAATCCAGTAAAGACGATGTCTATCCTCTTTCATCCAAGTCATTGTGCTCTCATCCTCAAGCTTTAGTTGTCATACAACAATCAGGAGACGTCTGACATCGTTGTTTGGGTCACTGTGGAGCTCAAGTCTTAGATAGTCTTAGAGACAATAATTATATTCGTTTGCTTAATATTTTTCAAACTAAGTATGTTTTTTGCCGATTAGGAAAGGCATATCTTTTGCCATTTCATTTAGTAGAACATTGTAGCTCTTTTCCATTGGAGATTGTTTATTCTGCATTTGGCAGTCACTGGTGTTATCTAATTTAGGTTATCAATATTATGTTATTTTCATTGACGATTTTTTCAGGTTCACATGGCTTTATCCCATGAAACATAAATCTGAAGTTTTTACTCATTTTTGTACCTTCCAAAAATTAGTGGAAAACATTTTCAACACTAAAATCAAAAGTTTTCAAAGGGATGGAGGCGGGGAGTTTGATAACAAAGCCATGGTCTCATATTTTTTTGATTTTTGTATTATTTTTTGTAAGTCATGTCCTGATACTCCCTAACAAAATGGGGTCGCAGAAAGAAAGCACCGACATACTCTTGAGATGGTACAGACTCTTCTCACAAATGTCGCAATACCATCTAAGTTTTGGGTTGATGCTACGTTTTATCCAGTTTACACCATAAATAGGCTACCGTCCCCAGTTTTACAAGGAATTTCTCCATTTGAGAAACTTTTTCAAACTCCTCCAGATTATGATTTTCTCCAAGTGTTTGGTTGTGAATGTTTTCCATATGTATTGTCTCGAAATTCAAATAAGCTTTAACCTCGTTCAGTTCGTTGTGTTTTCTTAGGCTATACTTCTAATTATAAGGGATATCGTTGTTTGGATCCCAAAGTAGGTCGTGTGTATATTAGTCGTCATGTCACTTTTCATGAATTAGATTTTCCTTATTCTGAGTTATCTCGTGATTCTTCTATAACTTCGTTTATTCAATCTAACCCTCTTGTAGTCATTTTCCCCTCACACCCGCATGTGTCTAATACCATTTTTTTTCTCTCTAGGACTCCTATAGATTCTTTTACTTCAGGCTCTTTAGACATTTCTACTGACCCCATAATTCAGTCTCCTAATGTAACCCCCTCGGTTGAGACATCTCCTGATAGGTCGAGCTCACATGTGTCTCCTACTATTCCTTCTCCATCCAGCTCTATTGTTAACGCTCATCCTATGCAAACTCGCTCCAAATCTGGAATTTCTAAGCCTAAAATGCTCTTCTCCCTAAATTCAATCGTCTCTGATATCGAACCTTCATGTTTCTCTCAAGCAGTAAAGAATCCAAAATGGCAAACAGCCATGGCCGATGAATTCAATTCTCTTTTGGAAAATCAAACTTGGGTTCTTGTCCCTAATAATTCTAACATGAACTTGGTCGGTTGTAAATGGGTTTATCGCATTAAATATAATTTGGATGGTTCTGTTGAGCGATACAAAGCTCGTCTTGTAGCACAGGGGTTTCACCAACAACCTGGTATTGACTATCATGAGACATTTAGTCCCGTTGTCCGTCCGACTACATGTGTATTGTCCTTTCTCTTGCCATCTCTCTTTTATGGTCAATTCGTCAACTAGATGTTGAAAATGCATTTTTACATGGTGTGCTTCGTGAAAAGGTGTTCATGAAACAACCGCTGGGCTTGGTTCTGTTGTCTGTTCGACTACAGTGCGTATTGTCCTTTCTCTTGCCATCTCTCTTTTATGGTCAATTCGTCAACTAGATGTTAAAAATGCATTTTTACATGCTGTGCTTCGTGAAAAGGTGTTCATGAAACAACCGTTGGGCTTTGTTCATCCTGGCTATCCTCATCACGTTTGCAAACTAACCAAAGCCATTTATGGATTAAAACAAGCTCCTCGAGCTTGGTTTCATTGTTTTAGTACATTTCTTCTAGCTCATTGGTTTATTTATAGTAAATCAGATTCTTCTATGTTTATTAATAAGTGTTCATCTGGTACTCTCATTTTATTGCTCTATGTTGATGATATTATTCTTACTGGAAGTCATGTTTCTCTAGTTGATAATTTCATTCGGTGTCTTTCACGTCAATTTGCCATGAAAGATCTTGATGATCTTCGTTACTTTCTTGGTGTCCATGCTACCCGTACATCTGAGGGTCTTCCTCTATCTCAACAAAAATATGTCTCTGATTTGTTGGTTAAGTTTCATATGCACGCTTGCAATCTTGTTCACACCCCATTTGCTTCCCGAACTTCGCTTTCTCTTATGGATGGTGAGTTACTTTCAGATTCTACTGAATATCGGAGCATGGTAGGTGCACTTCAATATTTAACTTTGACTCGTCCTGATATTGCTTATGTTGTATGTGTTGTCTCCCAGTTTATGTATGCTCCTCGTACCACTCATCTGCACTCTGTGAAGCGTATTTTCAGGTACTTGCGGGGTACTATTACCCATGGTATTTTTCTCAAAGCATCTTCATCTGTTTCTACAATAGTTGCCTACTCTGATGCTGATTAGGCTGGTTGCCCGGATAGTCGACGTTCCACTACTGGATTTGCTGTATTTTTGGGTGATAATTTTATCTCTTGGCGTGAAAAGAAGCAACCAACTGTCTCTAGATCCTCTACTGAAGCAGAGTATATGGCGATTGCCTACACTGTTGCTGAAACTACTTGGATTCGGCATGTTCTTTCTGAGCTTGGTGTATTCCTTTGGGAACCAGTTCGAGTGATATGTGATAATGTTAGCTCTACATATATGACTCGCAATTCGGTGTTTCATGATCGCTCTAAACATATTGATATAGATTTTCATTACGTTCGTGATAAAGTTGCTCAAGGAGATCTCGTTGTTTTATATGTGCCCACTCGCTTACAATTTGCTGATATCTTCACAAAAGGACTATCTTCATCTCAATTTTGTTTTTTATGAGACAATCTGTTATTTTTGTCCGTTCAGATTGAGGGGGCGTATTAGGACTCTTAGTCATTTGTATCTATCTCTTGTATACATTCTATTTATCCGTAGAGGATAATGTAATTATCTCTTCACAAAGTTTCCATTATATATGTAGGGCTACAGAGTGTGGAAGCGTGATAAATTCAATCAAAGATTTCGAGAAATTAATAAAAACAGTAAAATTGACACCAAGGTTTTATGTGGAAAAACCCTCTTTAAATAGAGGTAAAAAACCACCGGCGAGAGAGCCAAAGATTCCACTAATATTGACGAGAGTACAAAATATTTTCTCGGGACTAACAAGACAAAATAGCCCCTTACAAATTCTCTACGAGTATAGAAATACTCAACCAAGAAGTAGAGAAAGAAGAAAATATAAAGGAGAGATTGGCTATTGAAATGTTGTGTGGGTGTCTTTGCAAATGAAGTAGCATTGGCTTTTATAGCCAAATCTGGACCTCAAAAGTCTTGCCTTCATATATGAATGCAGCCACCGATGTTGAAAACACAAAGTCACAAATGTCTTCATCATCCACAATTGTTGAAATATGAGCAACAATTGTTGACAAAAGGAGAGCAACAATTGTTGACCAACAAATCTCCACCTTGATCTCCTTTTGACCGGAAATACTCTCTCGCCATGAAAACCTGTTAACAATGAATAATACCAGCTAAGTCCAAGCAATGATCAAACTTAGCGGCTGGAAGTGGTTTGGTTAACATATCTGCAGGATTTTCAGTTGTATGGATTTTTTCCACAGTAATTTCTCCTGCATCAACAATATATCGGATAAAGTGGCGTTTAATATCAATATGCTTGGTCTTTGAGTGATGCTTGCTATTCCTAGCCAAGTGGACAGCACTCTGACTGTCGCAGAACATAACAAGAATGTGTTGTTGTAAATCAAGTTCAGCAACCAAGCCTCGGAGCCAGATAGCCTCTTTCACTCCTTCAGTAGCAGCAATATATTCTGCTTCAGTGGTGGACAAAGCCGCAATGGCTTGAAGTGATGAATACCAACTGATAGCAGAGCCGCAGAGTGTAAAGATATAGGCTGAAAGTGATCTTCTCCGATCTAAATCACCACCGTAGTCGGCGTCAACATAACCAACTACGCCTCCTGGATCAGACCTTTGTCTATCAAATACCAAACCAATATAAGGAGAACCCTTCAAGTAACGAAGGATCCATTTGACAGATTCCCAATGCTGTTTTACTGGGTTCTGCATGAATCTGCTAACAACACTAACCGCATAAGCCAAATCAGGCCTAGTACATACCATAGCGTACATAAGGCTTCCGACTGCATTAGAATACGGGACATGTGACATGCGCCTTTGTTCGTCTTCTGATTGTGGACACTGATCTGATGACAACTTGAAGTGGGCAGCAAGTGGAGTATTAACAGCTTTGCAATCTCGCATTCCAAATCTGTCAAGCATCTTCATTACATACTTTTTCTGTGATAGCAAAAGTTTTCCAGCTTGACGATCTCTGTTAATCTCCATTCCAAGAATCTTCTTGGCAGGACCTAGATCTTTCATATCAAATTCACTGTTGAGCTGCACCTTAAACTTGTCAACAAGAGTTTTATCTCTTGCAACAATTAACATATCATCAACATATAACAGCAAGTATACTAGTGATCCATCAGATAATTTTTGAAAATAGACGCAGTTATCATAACTACTTCTAAAATAGCCATGTCCAGTCATGAAGGAATCAAACCTTTTATACCATTGTCTTGGTGATTGCTTCAAACCATAAAGAGATTTCTTCAGATGACATACATGGTTCTCCTTTCCAGGAACAACGAACCCCTCTGGCTGCTGGATATAAATTTCTTCCTCAAGATTACCATGAAGAAAAGCAGTTTTCACATCTAACTGTTCCAGCTCCAAATCATACAAGGAAACTAGAGCAAGTAATACACGAATTGAAGAATGACGAACAACGGGAGAAAATACTTCGTTAAAGTCAATACCTTACTATTGATCAAAACCTCTTACTACGAATCTTGCTTTGTACCTTGCATTTTCAACACCGGGGATGCCTTCTTTTCTCTTAAAAATCCATTTGCAACTAATGACTCGCTTGCCTTCTGGTAACATCACCAAATCCCATGTTTCATTTTTGAGAAGACTCTCGACTTCTTCTTGCATAGCAACAGTCCACTTTGCTGAGTCATCACCAGAGATAGCTTCAGAATAATTCTTGGGTTCACCATCTTCACCCATCTCTTGTGCAACAGTCAATGCATAAGCAATGTTGGCAGATTCTGTGATCAGTCTTTGAGTCGGTTTTCTTGGCCTTTGTTGTGGAAGTTCTTGAGCCATAGACCATGGTTGTGGTAAACCTCGACGTTGAGGTGGATGTTGTCGTGGACTCATTTGTTCAGCAGTGACTTCATCTTTTTGAGTGGTGGAAGAATTAGGGATATTTGTTTCCAGAGTGGGAGCTTCAGTCTCAAACTCCACCTTCTCTCGAACATCCTCCTGATCACCTGTATCAGTGGAGGGAACAACAGTATCTTTTCCAGAAGATAGCATACCATTTTCATTAAAGGTTACATTCCGACTATGAAATATTTTGCGAGATTCAGGGTCATACAAACGATAGCCTTTAACCTCTAGGCCATAACCTAAGAAAATGCATTTCTTAGCACGAGGTTCCAATTTTCCCTCGTTCACATGAGAATAAGCAGGGCAACCAAATATTCTAAAATTAGAATAATCAACAGGGTTACCTAACCAAACTTCTTCTGGAATTTTGCAGTCGAGTGATCGATTTGGTGAGCGGTTTATCAAGTAGCATGATGTTGAAGCTGCTTCTGCCCAAAATTCTTTCCCCAGAGTAGAATGGGAGAGCATACAACGAACTTTCTCCAAGATAGTTCTGTTCATCCTTTCAGCAACTCCGTTTTGTTGTGGAGTTCTTGGAACGGTAAAATGTCTGGCAATACCTTCTTTCTTGCAGAAATCATTAAACTCATTAGAACAAAATTCGAGGCCAGTGTCTGTCCTTAGCCTCTTGATCTTCTTGCCAGTCTGGTTCTCAATTAATAATTTCCACTCTTTAAAGGTGGAAAAAGCTTCATTCTTTTGCTTGAGAAAATATACCCAGAGTTTACGTGAAAAATCATCAATAAATGTCAACATATAATGACATTTACCTCTGGAGGGAACTCTCGATGGACCCCAAAGATCTGAATGGATGTAGTCTAAAGTACCTTTGGTCCTGTGAATGGCTTTTGAAAAGCTAACCTTTCTCTGCTTACCAAAAATGCAATGCTCGCAGAAATCGACCTTACCGGTACAATGGTTGCCAAGATAGCCTTTCTTTTTGAGAATTTGGATTCCCTTCTCACTCATGTGGCCCAACCTCAAATGCCACAACTTCGTGTTGTCTTTGTTGGATGAGGCGACGGCTGCAGAACCTATAACAGTTGAACCCTGAAGCAAATACAAACTACCAGATCGAATTACCTTTAGTAACACAAGAGCTCCTTTGGACACTTTTAAAACTCCACCTTCAGCTGAGTATCTACACCCTTGAGATTCAAGAGTGCCTAGGGAAATGAGATTCTATTTCAAATCAGGGACATGTCTGACACTGGTCAAAGTTCTAACGACTCCATCATGTGTCTTGATTTTGATTGTGCCTTTGCCGACAACTTTGCATTGAGCATCGTTGCCCATTAAGACAAGACCACCATTAAAAGATTCATAGGTGGTAAACCAGTCTCTATTAGGAGACATATGAAATGTACAACCAGAATCAAGAACCCACTCATTTTTTGACCTTTGTTCAGTACCAGAAGCAATAAAACACTCTCCATCAGATTCGGTTTCTACAAAACTAGCTTCGGCAGATTTTTTGGGTTGCTTACCCTTATCTTCTCTGTTTTGCTTATTTTTCAATTTGTAGCACTCAGAGATTTCATGATTTCTTTTCTTGCAATAACGGCAATACTTAGAGTTTTTACCTTTGGATTTGGATTGGTTTTTACCGCTAGCACCTACTTCGTGGTTTCTCCCTCTAACTACTAGTCCCTCACCCGAACTTTCAGAATGAATTTGGGTATCAAATTTTTCTTTGGACAGTAGGTTAGACTTGACATCATCAAAGCTCAAGGTAACATTATTACCATATAGCATAATTTCTTTGAAATGTCTATATGAGGGTGGCAAAGAAACAATAAGTAGTACGACTTTATCCTCATCATCAATTTCGACATCCAGATTTTCCAAATCAATTATGATGGAATTAAATTCACCAAGATGAGATTGGATGGGTGTACCTTCAGACATACGGAGCGTAAAAAGTCGCTCCTTTAACCGGAGTTTATTTGCAAGACTTTTGGTCATGTACAGAGACTCCAATTTACTCCATATGCCGGCTGCAGTTTTCTCATTGATGACTTCGCGTAGCACCTCACGGGACAAGCATAATTGGATTGTGGATAACGCCTTTTCATCCGTCTCTTCCCACTGCTCCTCCGTTGTAGTGGCTGGCTTCGCCGATTTGCCGGACAGAACCTTCTTTAGGCCATTCTGGGTAAGAACAGCCAGCATCTGGACTCGCCAG
Source organism: Capsicum baccatum var. pendulum (assembly GCA_030864225.1). NCBI lineage: Eukaryota > Viridiplantae > Streptophyta > Magnoliopsida > Solanales > Solanaceae > Capsicum > Capsicum baccatum. Next base: position 22,519,096 of record CM061552.1, on the reverse strand, counting down.
ATAGCAAAACTAATTTTACCATCAAATTTCTCAATATCGAACTTCGTCGACATTTTTAAAAAAAAATCCCGGTTGAATTATCGTGGCTTTGATACCAATTTGTAGGGCTACAGAGTGTGGAAGCGTGATAAATTCAACCAAAGATTCCGAGAAATTAATAAAAACAGTAAAATTGACACCAAGGTTTTATGTGGAAAAACCCTCTTTAAATAGAGGTAAAAAACCACCGGCGAGAGAGCCAAAGATTTCACTAATATTGACGAGAGTACAAAATATTTTCTCGGGACTAACAAGACAAAATAGCCCCTTAAAAATTCTCTACGAGTATAGAAATACTCAACCAAGAAGTAGAGAAAGAAGAAAATATAAAGGAGAGATTGGCTATTGAAATGTTGTGTGGGTGTCTTTGCAAATGAAGTAGCATTGGCTTTTATAGCCAAATCTGGACCTCAAAAGTCTTGCCTTCATATATGAATGCAGCCACCGATGTTGAAAACACAAAGTCACAAATGTCTTCATCATCCACAATTGTTGAAATATGAGCAACAATTGTTGACAAAAGGAGAGCAACAATTGTTGACCAACAATATATATAAATACAGAGTGTGTCGAACCATTTTACAAATATATTCTCAGTGTCAACATGTACATGAAGCTGCGTATTTTATGAAGCATGCAGTGGGCAGAAAGAAACCAAATAGTCTGTTTCTGGTGTTTGTTTGTTAAATTACAATATTAGGATTTACATAAGATATATTCGTAAGTAATTGACAAAGTTTATACAATAAAAATACTTTACACTAATTATTGTGACGTTATGATATATGATAAGAGAGTGAATCGATTAGGACGGATTGAAAAAATCGACAGACTTTTAGGTTTGACAATCTTTCGAGAAAGGGTACCATCTATATCATATATATATAAAATCTTTTATGAATTTTTTTTATTGAAATGTGTAAATAAAAGGTTTATAAAGTATAATATAAATTTACGTGATATGTGTAACTTTACGTTTGATGATAACATAGCTCATGTTGGGTTCGAAATCGAGAGGGCGTCATGTGGAAGCTTTTAGTTTGCAAACTAACGGTGATAATTCAGATGACAAATAAAACATATATTAAAAAGACATATTATTAATATGATTTGGTCAAATGACCTACATATTAAGAACAATATTAAAAAATAAAACTTATGAAAAAACATAAACCTATGGGAGAAATCTCCCCTTAAACCAGACTCTTTTAACGACTACATTGTGGATGTTATCGTGTTATGGTATGAGAAGGGTTCTTCTATTTATATTATAGATGTCCAAAACCTTTCCTCCAAGAAAGAGGTTTGCTTATATTTTCCTTTAAGGAAAAGTAAAAGTATTTATGGTTATTTTTATTTTCCTTACAAAAAAAAATAAATCTAAAATTTGATAAGAAAATCGAGGTAAAAATCCTAACAGTTCAAGTGACAAATTTGCTAAGTTTATTGGGGAAAGGGAGACAAAACGCATCATTAATTTGAAGAAATCTTAGACGAATTTTTTATTGGAATTTGAAAGAAAAATAAAAGGTCTATAAAGTATAAAATATGTGTAATTTTACGCTTGATGATAACATAGCTCATGTGACAAATTTGTTAAGTTTATTGGGGAAAAGTAGATAAAACATGTCATGAATTGGGTATGGACAAATATGATATCAGAGTCTAATACTTATTTAGTATAGTGGTCTCATTGAGGGTGATGAGTCCTTAAAAGGATTATATTGTATGTGACGCTAATTACATAAGGCTAGTTAAGGTGACCAAATTAAAAAGACTAACAAGATTAATGTTTAGATTGTCAAGATTTTGAAGAAGAAATGAAAACAACACTTCATGTGAATCTCATAACAAAATGAAAGGGGAAAATGAATAGCTTGATGAGGTATAACATAAATTAATATGCACGCTTTGAAGCTTGATGATAGCGTGGTCGAAAATAATGCAAAATTTATTTGATCAAAACAATAGTGCCTCGAATTTGTGGCAATTATCCTAAGTATGTTATTTGATACGATGATTTGAGAAAATAGGATATAATATTACCAGTGTAATTGATCATACTCTTTGATGAATAACTAGATAATAATTGAAATTAAACTATTTGCTAAATGGGATTAGCTATTGAAAAAGACAATGTAAAAGGTAGTGTTCGTATATATACATACTCCAACATTATTGTGGAGAAAAAAAGAAATTTTTTTACCTTTATGCTAACTATAACTATAAATTAAAGAAAAGTACTCCAAGGCAAGTTAGAATGAATCCTATGGAATGTCGAATTCATAATATTCAAATTCTGAATCCTTCAATATCTTTAGTTTATGTACTTTTTTTTTTTGGCAATTAAAATATTATTTTATTACCAAAAGTGTTTACATTCATTACAATCAAACTGCATTGGCATAACAACCAATCAGTTAGCCATTCTATCAACCATTACATCTAAGCAAAACTGGAAAAACCAAAAATTAAGGATAGTAATTGAGATCTGCTGATTTGCTATTGAGCTTAGGCTTCAGTGACCCTCTGTGAAAAATCTCTTGCACTATTCTTCTCATTATCATGTGTGGCTCGGTGAATTTGGCTTGGAAGATTCTATGGTTTCTTTCTATCCAGATGTGATATAAACTATGGCTGCGAAGATCATTCTATATATAGTGGCTGCCGGTCGCTTTCCCTGGGCATTTCTATTGGCCCAGTCCAGCTCCTCTTTTCATGTTTTTGCAGGTCTAGTAATACCCTGCCAACATAAGAGTTTTGTCCATATGAGTCTTGAATAATCACATGTAAAGAAGAGATGTTCACTAGATTCATTGCCTCCCCTACATAGAACATAATCTTGGTTAATCACATGTAAAGAAGAGATGTTCACTAGATTCATTGCCTCCCCTACATAGAACATAATCTTGGTTGTCTGTGATGCCCCACTTCATTAACCTATCCTTAGTGTGCAATTTATTCAAGATAGCTAATCTTGTGATGAAGATCCATTTAGCTGCACCCGAATTGTTACAAACAATCTTGCTTCAAGGAACTTTCTGTAAATCACCCCTCATCTTTGTATTGGTAAATATGTTCATGACACCCATTAATGGTATGATTATATATTAACATGCATGGTTAAGGTTTTTCATTCATTATTAAGATCTTCGAGTTCAAGCTATTCTGTCTTCAGCGGAAATTAACCATGCACAAGGGAGTTTTGACATAACCGATAAAGTGAGACTATTTATAATAAATCCTTGTTATATGACGCTCCTTCGAATTCGATGCATAATTAAAACTTTAATGCATCATCAACCAAACTTTAAATAGAAATTTGTTATGCAAATTCGAATTTATTGAGTTAAATTCTGGCCATGAAATGCCAAGAAAATGTGCTAGTGGCTGTCTGTCTGGCACTCACTCTTGGCTTTTTATCCCTATGTTTTTTTTTTTTTATATGTGAAATAAGAATTTAAGTTTTGTGCATAGTTAGTGTATAAAATATTCTATTTTTATTTGCTGATTACCTAATTTTTTCTATTTTTGATTTTTACCTAAATAATTGGGTAACCAGTAATAGCAGATCAACTTAACTGATAATATAAAATATTTTGTACACTAACAATATACAGAACTTAAACTCTTGAAATAATGCTAATCTTTCTTGGCCATATCTATACTATGGATAGCTAAAAGTATGGACAAAAGTAAATTGTCATTTCTACTTTTACTACTTTTGATTTGAATGTTATTTATGGATTGTTGTATACCATTAACTCGTCTCTTAGCTTAGGTCATTATATTAACTTTCATGACCACAATATTTAGGTGCACATTACTAAATTATATTATTACTTCCAAGTTTTAGTACTTTGTTAATGGCATTACTACAATATTAAATATAAATTTGAACTTGTCATATCCAATCATGCTGCTCCCGATAAGTGGGAAGTTGCTCGAATAATAAACACTTCACTTTTAATTCAAAAATTGTAAGTTTAAATCATTAGAGAAGCAAAAAAGGATGGAAGTTCCTAATGAGGGATATAAAAAGGGGAAAACATCGGGTGTGTTTGGTATGATGGAAGATGTTTTCCTATTTTCTCTTGTTTGGTTATAGTAAAATATTGGGAAAATACTTTTCAAGATAACTCATTTTCCTTTGTTTGAGGGAAAATGACGAATGTGACTTATGATGCCCCCCGCCACTCCTCTCCCCCCCCCCCCCCCCCAACAATACTCATATTTACATTTCTCAAAAAATTTACATTAATCAAAAATATTTTTCACTGTGCTTTGCTTCAATTTTTCACTGCTTAAAATAAAAAATAGTGAAGCCCGAATTTTTTCCTTTTTCAATGTTCGTTGAATGTATTGTTATTTTCATATGCATAGAGGAAGACTTACCTATGTAACTTTTGCTTATTGCATATTTCATTTTGTCGATGTAGCTTGTTTCACAAGGTTGAATAAGCTTGTCATTCCGTTGTATTTCTATTGATTATAGTATCTTGAAATTGTCCTAACAAAATGTTGAAAAGTGTCTCCTATATTTGCTAATTAGTAGTTGATTAAATTTAGTGATTGTAATATTTTAGTATTCGATATTGATATTATTTGTTATGCTTAAATTAGTTTTTACAAATTGTTGAGTTGCTAAAGGTAATAATGTACTGGTTAACAGTTAGTAATATTCTCTAAAAAATATTTTTTCACTCACCAATCAAGCACTAGAAAATATTTTTCTAAAAAATATTTTCTACTCACCAACCAAACACCATAAAATATTTTTTGAAAAATATTTAAACATGAAAAAATAAGTAGAAAACCAACTTATTTTCCAGGAAAACATTTTCCATGGAAATATTTTCCATCGTACCAAACACACCATCATGTTGCTCCTTTTTTCCTTAACAAGTACGAAACATGTATCTTGTATATGTAAATTTTATCACGATCAAACACTAATTAAACATCCATAAATCGTATATTGAAATCGAAACTCTTGGTATTGTAGTTCAAATATGATATCTAGATTATCGATTTCGCAGAAAATTAAATATCATTCACTTAATTGTATTATTACTCTTGTATCAAATTATTCAGAACTTTAATAGGAATATCGTAGTCTAATGTCAAAACATTAATCTACCCTCAGTTTTGAGATGAATTGTGCCCTTGTCGTTTCAAAACGGTCACACATTTAGCCAATAAGTTTAATTTTATTTGTTTACAGAGGTATAATTAGTTTATTTTCTGTCAAAGAAGCATAGCTAACACAACCTATAAGCATAATTAAATACGTTTGAGTCACATATCTATATCTATAATCTATAATTTATATCTAAATATATTAAAAGTGTGAAAACCCTTAGAGAAGTAATTTGAATTTTTTGGCCTTCATTAAAAGTCTCCGTTTTATACAAAATAGTCTTTTCACCTATTCCTATTATTTTAATAATATTAAATATTACTATATTTTGACAAAAAACCCTTCTTTACAAAAATAGAATTCCTTTTCCACCATCTAAAGAAAACTTACCATTCCTAATTAAAAGAGGACAACCCAAAAACTCCAAATAGAATATTCATTTATTTTAATAAACTATAAATATAGGAAGTCCATAATTTATCAAAATCTATTACTAAGTGTAGGAAGTCCATAATTTGATTCAAATATTGTGGTTTGTGTAGTCCAAGTGAAAAACAAACATTAAAATTTTTCTTTAAATTAAATGCACATATGGAAAACTTACAATGATGAAAGTAAGAACTCATATGGTTACAAACAACTTCTTTGCTGTCATTGCAGTTGACGTGAACCTTTTTTTTCGAATAATAGAATTGTTGAATTTTGCCTTTGTCTATTTGAAATTGTGGTAATTTATATTTATCTAGAATTATTTGTTGCGAAATTCATAGATTGTGGTGATTTTTGTTTTTCGACAACAATTGATGATTTATTGAAGTTGCTACTAATCTCCGACATTATGATTGGTGAGTAATATATATACCACTGATTATATTATATTCATTTATCTGAAAGAAAAAACCTTAGAAAATTTAGAAAAAAGTACATGTAACAATTTATATAATGTAAAAAACTCACTACGAGAAGAACAACACAAAATAATAGGTAAAGACTTTTAAAAGTTTAGCTTTTTAGTTTTTGATTAAACACGGATGTAAATACTTTTTCAGTCTATAAATAAGAATTCAGAAGGCATTGCAAAGGCAGACCTTCAAACATTCAGCAAAAATATTCTCTCCATTTCAATTCAAAAATATTTAGTCCAGTTAATTAAATATATACACCGCAATGGAAAAAGCTATGGAACAACAAACCTCTACGCATAATAGAATTAAGCTTAAATTTAATTTTGAGATCACATAATTTTTCAAATTAGCTAAAGATCAAAGGAAAAGAAATTGATGATTTTTGTGTTTTGTGTGATAATGAATTATGATCTCAAGAATGTCATTCAAAATTTGTTCTAATCAAAGAGACTATGATTTGGTAGACAATCATTCTTTTTTAATAGTCATACTTTATTTTTCTTTATTTTTGTGCTTTTAATTATAAACTAAATAAATCTACAGTATAATTGCTATCTGAGTAAACCAACATTTAATTAGATTTAATCCATGTAAATTGTAATCGTATTATTTTATTTTAATTTACAGGCGGTAGATGAATGTTGATTGACTTTAAAAAAATTTTGTTTGTAAAATTTAAGTTTAATTGTATTGTTTGATATCACTTTTATTGGATTGTTTTGTTGTAGTTTACGGGTGGTAGATAAATGTCGGTTAGTTAGGTTTTGATTGTATTGCTTTGATATTTCTAATTTGAGAATTTTTTTACGTAAAGGTTAGGTTTAATTGTATTATTTTGGTATCTCAATTATCATCTTATATAATTTATAGGTGGTAGATGAGTGTCGGACGACTTTGAGAAAAATTTTATATAGTAGATGAGTGTTGGACGGCTTTGAGAAAATTTTTATGTAAAAGTAGATTTAATTGTATTATTTTGATGTCTCATCGTATTGTTTTGTTGCAGTTTATAGATGGTAGATGAATATCGATCGGCTTTGAGAATTTTTTTCGGTAAAGGTTAGGTTTAATTAAATAAATTCTCCATCTTTACATATTCAAAATATATTTAATTTAATTATTTTATTCATCTTTATTATTTAAATAATTATCTTATTTAATCTAATATTTGAATTTATTAAAGTGAGGTACACGCGCAAGGCGTGTACATCTAAACTAGTAAATTAAATATTGGACAAAGTCCGTAACATATTACATTTCTAAATAAAAGCAAAACAATTTTTAATTTTCACCTTAGCTCCACCTATATAAAGTGTAATATATTCTCTTGAAGAGGGCATCTCGAATATCTCATAAATTCATGGGATATTCATAAAAATTAAGGATTATCCTACATTTTAAAAATAAAAAAATGCTACTAACGATTGATAATCATCAGAGGAATGTACAAATTATATTCACATTGTTTATCAATAAAATTACGTTTCTTTATACTTTAGTTGTGATTGTAATTTTTTTTTATCACATTAAAATTTGCAACAACCAGAGTCAATTTGGAAATGTGAACTCTACTACTATTATCACCACAGAATTCAGAAATAAAAATATGAAGGATACTCTACTGTTATAACATAAAAGTTAGCCAAGATCAGACAAATTAATACTGTACTTTTTTTTTTTTCGACAGCCGTGAGACTAATCTTACATTCCTATTATCAGCGCACTAAGCGGTAGGGAACTGACCACAAAATTTTTTCCATTCATCAGAGGTAGGGATCGAACCCCCAACCTCTTGCTTAAGGGGTGAGGTGCTGAACCACCACATCAACCCTTGTGGTTAATATTGTACTCTATAATACTTGCAGCTGATTAGGAGTGGAAATTTCAGCCCATATTTGTAAAAAAAGTCCATTTAATCCATATTTAGTGAATTGGGTCACTCATATTTCAAATGGATAAATATGGACTTCAACTCATTTAAAAAATTCATACAAATATGGACAAAATGAGTAAAATATGGGTACTCATTTAAACACAGAGATCACCCACCCATGCTTAAAGTTTCATTTTTTTTTCTTTGCTAGTTTCTTTTCTTTTTCTTTTTTCTTTTTTTCCCTTTAATTTACTTTTTTTTTTTTTATTTTTTTTTTATTTTTTTACTCATTCCTTATAATTTCTTTTTTTTTTCTTTCTCATTTTTTCATCTATTTTTTTATTTTTATTTCTTTTTTCTTTGTATTCTTTTTTTTTTTGCTTTCCCCTTTCTCATTCTTATTTCATCATTGTATTTGCTTGAGACCTACATGGGTTAATAAATATAAGCTTCTAATTATCCCATTTAGCCTATATAATTCATAATATCTCTTATCAATTAAATATAATTCATAGTCTCACTCCTTTATTATTATTTAATCTGTCTTTTATTTCTCTTTCTTTTTTTTTTCTTTTTTCTTTTTTTTCTTTCTTTTTTCCTTTAATTTACCTTTTTTTCTTTTTCATCTTTTCCACTTATTTTTTACTCATTTCTTACACTTTTTTTCTTTCTTCTTTTTCATCATTTTTTTCTTTTACAATTTTATTTATTTGCATTCTTTTTTTTTTTTGTATTTTTGTTTCCCCCTTTTTCATTCTTGATTCAACATTTTTGTCATTTTTCTTATTATTTTATATTCTTTTCCTCATCTTTTTTTTGTCATTGCATTTTATATTTTTTTACTTTAAATTTATTTGTATCATACTATATATTTCAAATAAATTTATTCTCTGTATTTGAATAGTTTAGTTGTCAATATGTGCAATTTATCATTTGTATTTATATACAAATAAATATATGAATTAAAATCAACATGGGTTGTGGTGCAGTGGATGGGGCTGCTCCACCCTTAATCAGAGGTCGAAGGTACGACCCTGGTTATGGAGAAAAATTTGTTGGGAGCGCTGCCACCTTAATGGGCCCTGCAACGCCCGATCCGGATTATTCGGGGCTCCAATGCAGGCACCGGACACCGGATGAAAAAATAAAAAAAAGTATATGAATTAATTGTATTTTCTTGAGACTAAAATATATATGCCTGAGGATCCACATAACCATCGAATTATAAATATTGGGCGAATATAAATCAATATGCTCTTATGGTATTTTCGTTATCATAAAAAAAAACCAAAAATAGAAAAAAAAAAGTAGAAAGAGAGGTAGAAGTTAGAGATAGAAGAGAGAAAAAAACGTAAAGAAAGAATTGAAGAAAAAAATACAAAAAAAATCAAAAATAAAAAATAATGAAAAAGGAAAAAAGGAAAAAGAAAAAAGATGATGGTGAAAACAAATATACTGAGTGGTTACGATATTTTAGTCATCATTCATAATTTGTACTCGACTTAACCATGTTCTTCGAAAATAAAAAAAATATAAAACATAAAATACAGCCAAAAAAGAAAAAAATGAGAAAGAAGTAAAAACAAAAAAATAAAAAATAGAAAAAAAAGAGACTAAAAAGGAAAAAAAGAAAAAAGAAAAAGAAACAAAGGGCAGAGAATAGAGATAGAAGAGAGAAAAAAAATGACAAAAAAAGAAAAAAAGAAAAAAAAAAAAGAAAACTAGAGGCTACATATAGAAGAGAGACAAAAAAAATTAAAAAAAAAGAAATGAAAAAAAAGTCAAGTTGATATGATATAGAAGTTTTAAGTTTTTGACTTAGGAGTTAAAGTAGGTTGAAATCATTTTTACCCAATCTATATTTGACCAAATCCATATTTACCCATATTTATATGGGCGGATTATAATCCAAACCATTTTTCCTCGATCCATATTGAACCCGTCCAAATCTAATCCAATTCGCCCATCTGCCACCCTTACAGCTGATACATAAAATGTATAATTTTTTTTTTTTGGCAGTAATTACCAGTATGGGGAGAATCAATGTCGTTTGCTTTTTTGTGCATATCAATAATACCATATTACCATTATCATTACTTTCAATTTTAGATATCTCGACTCTCGCATTGCTGAATAACGTACAAAATGAAATACTTGACGTGAAAATTACAGTTTTCTAAATTATTAAATCTTGAAACAGAAATTGTGCCATGAAATACTCAGGATGAGAGCATGTTGTAAATTTTTATGGCCCATATAATTAATTTATGTCTAAACTACATAAATTCCTTAGTAAGTGAAAGTAATTATGTAAAATTCCTTTAGCCTTTCTCTCTCCCGATTTTGAGAAAGATACTCATACATCTGGTCAACCCTCATACATTGTTAAAATGTATGATAAGATGATTAGGCTATATTTAAGGAAAGATAAATCTGATAATATCAATCTGTTCCTTAATTCACGCCATTAATTACTCAACATTTAGTGGTGTATTATTAAATATAGTAACTGAAATTTAAATTAAAAAAATATGTTAAACATCACACTAAATTTTCTTCTTTGTTGAATTGCGTTCAATGGAAAAAAAAACTTCTACTGCTTTCTTCAGTTCTCAGAAAAACTAATATGAACATAGAATAGAGCTGCTAATACATATTTTAATAGAAATTGCAGTTGTCGTATTATAATTGTTAAGTTTTATTATTTTTTCCTGATATGTATTGTATTATATTATACGTTGAATAAATATGAAAAGTTTGATTGTTATAGATTTTAAAGAAGTTCGCTTTTTAATGTGTTACTTCGGTTAATGTAATTACTATTGTATTGGTTGTTCCTATAGATTATAAAATGTGTAAAAATCTGGTATACTGATGTATAATGACTCATCGTACATATAGACTTATGTATGATGAAATATTTTGACATGATATCTATATTATCGTACAATATTTTCAAGAGAAAATTTTCTTTTGTAACTATCATTGTAACGTTTTATGCTATAGTAATATACATTGTAAGGATCAACCAATTCAATGTTACAATATTTTCATACAATATAATTTCATGTATAAGGATACCAAATTTTAGAACATTATTAATCATGTATGTGTAAACCTTATACAATTAATAATATAGTATTAATACATGTATAATGAAATCTTATACATAGAATCATACTGTCAAAATAAATAAAAGACAACCTCATACAACAGTTTCACATGTATGAGTAAACCTTATACAAGTAATAAATATAATCTAATGCTGTTTCACATGTATACGAACACCTTACACAATTCACTACATAATCTTAATAAATGTATAATCAAAACTTATACATAAAATAGTGATGCTAATACATATTTTAATGATAACTAAACCTTCGGCAGACGTGATCGTCCAAAATCATTAACCTTTTTCTTACTTGACGATTTTGGAGCTTTCTTGCTTGAACTTGAAACGACAACTTCCTTCAATTTCTTCATTGTTACTGGATCGTTTCGGTGTTCCGAATGGTTCTCTGCAAAATTAAATTTTTCATAATCAAAAGAACCAAGAACGAAACGAACAACGGGAATAACAATACGCGATCATTAAATGGAGAAGATTCAACTTAATTTGTTTTTGATGAAATTCAGATAAATATATATTCCCTTATTTAGAGAAGCATATATTGGATGAAATTGCAGTTTGGGGGGGGGGGGGTGATGAAAATGGAGAAGATTTTATTGATTTTGGATGGAGAAGATTTTGTTGATTTTGGAAGGAGAAAATGGAGAAGATTTTTTTTGAAGAGAGATTATTGTAGATCAGAATTTATGGGTGTGGAGAGATAATAAGGAGGTTTAATACAGATAGATAATTGGAGAGATAAGGTAGCAAGATTTTAGCAGGAAAATATGGAGCTATTTGGGATGTATAAGAAAGAAGAGAGAGAAAGTAAAAAAGGTAGGGATTTAAGTAATTAATTTGGAATTTTTGTAATTTATTTTTCAATATGAGATTTTATGTAATAAGGTAAAGTTACCTTGTGTATATATTTAATTTTTAGTTAATTTATTTGTTGGTTTGATAATAATTGAATAAGTTAAATCCTAAATCTGTATGGAGAAGTTAACTAGTAAGATTAAACTACTGACTAATTTGTTAGTAGGATAATTACTGATTCCTAGTAGGATAATTACTGTCTGTTAGTGGGATAACTGCTATTAGTGAGATAATTATTATATCCATAAATCACGTTGATGGAACGTGAAAACATAACTATCTTCTCTCCATATTATAAAAGGTATCCTCTCTCTGCCAAAAGAAGAATAAGCTTCATCATAATTTATTCTGAAAAATAAGATTAAGAGGGAGAAACAATACGTTCTACTCTTGGTTTGCTTCCGCTAATTACTGTGCTTTCGCTAAAATCATGGAGAATTCAGGTAAGTAATTCTTTACTGAATTACTGAATTTGTGTATGCGAAAATCATTAAGTTCTACGTTCCTGAATGATTGATAGGATTATATATAAGATTGTTTAAGTTTATATATAATCTTTTGAATCCTTACATGTGGTACCAGAGTCAGGTTTTTGAAACTAGTGATTTTTCATTAAAATTATTGTTTCTCCAAATCCTGTGAATTTTAATTATGTTTATTAAAAATTTAACAGTTATTTAGTAACGAAATTTAAAATATTGATATTCTTATAATTGATTCTATTTAGAACAATATAATTTAATAGTCTTTTTGCATATTAAAATTGAACCGTGAATATATGTTTCGTCCGTAGTGTGATTATATGCATGAGAAGTTCTAAGATTCGCAAAATAGAATTATTCGTATCATTATAAGGAAGAATATGATATTGAAGATTGAATTGGAAAAGCATAATCATTATCATTATAAGAAACACTCCAATAAGGAGTCCAATGGTACTTACCAGTGTAGCCAAAGAAAGCCACGTGTATTGCACCTTCTGAAAACTTTTAAATAGTTTATATATTTGATGAAATAAGTGAATTTAATGTCTATTATTATTCCTATTCATGATGTGTATCCACTATTTCTATATGCATAACGTGATGTCATGGAGAATTCAGATTCGTTAGTCACCAAAGTGGTCGAATCTTTATGAAATTAATTTCAAAATAAAGATTAAGATTAAATTAATCTCCCATTAATCTTGATGCTTATAAATGATGTACGGATTATGGATAAACTAAAATTTTTTGGTTATAAGACATTTGTGGATCACCCAAAGGTTGATTGTTTGTTCGTATGACCAATAAATATTAAGGAGATAATTTTGATGTATCGTAAATTTTATTTATTTATCCAAAGATAATAAATATTATTAATTGATGCATTAAATATTATCGATTTGTGTTGCATATACTTTTAAGCATCATTACGTTTAAAGTTGTATTTTGATGTTTCGCCCAAAGGAGAACATCAATATACATTCAAGAAAGTAAATTATTTCTGAATTTGATAATGTGTTTAAATTCGTAACTCAAAGTATTAATAAATGAGCATGTTTTACTTGCAACACTTGCCCTTCATTCGCACTCTGCCTCTGTTACAACTTTTAACGGACTTAACTTTTCAGATTGGTGAGAACAGATCAAATTCCATCTTGGGTTTTAGATCTTGATGTTGCACTTTACTCTGAGAAGCCAACTCTTATTACTGAAGCTAACAGTGATAAAGAAAAGTTCGATTATAAGCATTGGGATCGGTCTAACAAATTAGACTTAATGTTCATGTGAATGAATATTGCAGGCAACATTAAGACTACTCTTTCCAAAACTGAAAATGCAAAAGAACTTTTGAAACTTGTGGAAGAGTCTTCCCAAACTGCTGCTAGGTCTCTTGCTGAAACACTAATGGGTATTTTGACAACCATGAAGTTTGATGATTCACGTACTATGCATGAGCATGTCATTGAAATGACAAACATAGCAGCAAGACTTAAGTCATTGGGAATAGAAGTGGAACAAAATTTTCTTGTGCAGTCCATCATCAACTCATTACCATCTGAGTATGGTCCTTTCCAAATGAACTACAACACCATGAAAGACAAATGGAACGTGCATGGATTGCATGGTATGCTAGTTCAAGAGGAAACAAGGCTGGAGAATTAAGGAACCCATTTCATTAACTTTGTAAATTATCAAGGAGCTGAAAAGAAAAGAAAGAAGCATGGTAAGGGACAACAGAAGCAACTTAATGTTAATGAGTCCTCATCTCAAGTACGTAAGAAAGAAAACAAGAATGGAAAGTATCATTTTTGTGGAAAATTTGAACACTTTCAGAAAGATTGTCTGCAACATAAGGCATGGTTTGAGAAGAAAGGTAAGCCTTGTGCTTTTACATGTCTCGAATCAAATTTAAATGAAGTTCCTTATAAATACTTGGTGGATTGACTTTGGTTGTACTGTTCATGTTTCTAATACTATGTAGGGATTCCTTACAATCCAAACCATAAACAAGAATGAAAGATATGTTTACATGGGGAATAGAGTGAAGGCTCCAGTTGAAGCTGTCGGGACTTATCGTCTGATTCTCGATACTGCGCGTCATTTAAATTTAGTTGAAACTTTTTATGTTCTTTCTCTTTTGAGAAATTTAGTTTCTTTGTCTAAGTTAGATAAGACTGGATATTCCTTTAATTTTGGTAATGGATGTTTTAGTTTGTTTAAACATAATTATCTCATTGGTATTGGTACTCTTCATGATAACTTATGCAAACTGAATCTTGATAATTTGTTTGCTGAAATACTCTTAACTCTGCATTATAATGTTGGAACCAAACAAAGTTTGGAGAATGAACAATCTACTTACTTGTGGCATAAATGTTTAGGTCACATATCTAAAGAAAGGCTGGAAAGGTTAGTCAAGAATGAAATTCTTCCAGATTTAGATTTTACTGACCTTAATATTTGTGTTAATTGTATTAAAGGAAAACAAACAAGACATACAAAGAAATGAGCCACAACAAGCACACAGCTTCTTGAAATTATACACACTGATATATATGGTCCTTTTGATATCGCATCTTTCAATAAAAAAAATATTTTATCACTTTTATTGATAACTTTTCACGTTATGGATATATCTATTTGTTGCATGAAAAATCTCAAGAAATTAATGCCTTAGAGGTATTTATTACTGAGGTTGAAAGACAATTAGATAGAAAGGTGAAAATAATCAGGTCTGATAGAGGTGGTGAATATTATGGAAGATATGATGAAAGTGGACAACACCCAGGTCCATTTTCTAAATTCCTCGAAAAACGTGGCATATGTGCTCAATACACAATGCCTGGCACACTACAACAAAATGGTGTGGCAAAAAGGCGGAATCATACATTAATGGATATGGTTAGAAGTATATTAAGTAATTCATTTTTACCTCCTTCGTTATAGATGTATGCTTTAAGGACTGTCGTTTACTTGCTAAATTGGGTTTCTAGTAAAGCAGTTCCAAAGACACCTTTTGAATTGTAGACCGGTAGAAAACCTAATTTGAGGCAACTGCATGTTTGGGGTTGCCCGATAGAAGTTAGAGTATACAATCCACAAGAAAAGAAACTGGATTCAAGAACAATCAGTGGTTTATTCATTGGTTATCCAAAAAAATCAAAGGGGTATAGATTTTATTGTCCTAATCATAGTACAAGAATAGTTGAAACTGAAAATGCTAGGTTCATCGAGAATGGCAAAGTTAGTGGGAGTGAAGAACCACGTAATGTGAAAATTAAAGAAGTTAGGGTGCAAATTCCTCTACCCTGTACTTCTTTTAAATTTATTGTTCCTAAAGCTATTGTACAACAAAGTAATCAACAAAAACAACAAATTAATATTCCTGCTAATCACAATGAAGCCATAATTGATGAACCTGTAGTAGATGAACCACAAGAAGTAGCATCAAGAAGATCTCAAAGACAAAGAAGATCTGTTATTTCTGATGATTATTTGGTATATCTGCATGAGTTAGAAACTGACTTGGGAATTGATGATGATTCATTTTCATTTTCACAAGCCATTGAAAGAATAATTCTGATAAATGGATAAATGCTATGAAAGATGAGTTAAAATCTATGAAACAGAATGAAGTTTGGGACCTTGTTGAATTACCCAAAGGTTGCAAAAGAGTTGGGTGTAAATGGGTCTATAAGACCAAACGCGACTCAACTAGCAACATCGGACGTCATAAGGCCAGACTTGTTGCCAAAGGTTTCACTCAAAAGGATGGCATTGATTATAAAGAGACGTTTTCACCTGTCTCTAAAATAGATTTCCTCAGAATTATAGTTGCCTTGGTAGCTCATTATGACTTAGAGCTACATCAAATGGATGTGAAAATAGCCTTTCTAATTGGAAATTTGGAGGAAGAAGTTTATATGAATCAACCTGAGGGATTTTCTATTAAATAAAAGGAACACATGATGTGTAAACTTAAGAAGTCAATATACGAACTTAAGCAAGCTTTCCGACAATGGTATCTTAAATCTTGTATGTTGATGACATCTTGCTAGCTACTAATGATCTTGGTTTGTTGAATGATACCAAGAAATATCTCTCTAATAACTTTGAAATGAAAGTTATGGGCAAGACATCCAGTATGATTGGAATAGACATATTTCCAGACAGATCACAAGGATTGTTGGGATTGTCTCAGAAAACCTATATTAATAAAGTATTAGAGAGATTTAAAATGGAAAAATGCTCATCAAGTCCCATTCCGATTCAGAAAAGAGATAAGTTTAGTCTCAATCAATGTCCAAAGAATGACTTGAAACGAAAGCAAATGAAAGATATTCCTTATACATCAATAGTTGGGAGTCTGATGTATGCCCAAACATGTACAAGACCAGACGTCAGTTATGTTATTGGAATACTGGGCCGATATCAAAGTAATCCTGGAATGGATCACTGGAAGGCTGCAAAGTAAGTGTTGCGATACTTACAAGAAATGAAAGATCATATGCTCACTTATAGAAAATTTGATCATCTAGATGTGGTTGGATATTTAGATTCAGATTATGCTGGTTGTGTGGATACAAGAAAATCCATATTTGGATATTTGTTTCTATTAGTTGGAGGAGCAATATCATGGAAGAGTGCGAAGTAGTCTGTTATAGCTGCATTCACTAGGGAAGCTGAGTTTGTGGCATGCTTTGAGGCCATGGTCCAGGCTAATTGGCTGTGGAATTTTATTTCAGGACTTGGACTAGTCAACAATATAGCCAGGCCGCTGAAAATTTAATGCGATAATACTACCATAGTTTTCTTCTTTAAAAACGATAAGTATTCGAAAGGTGCTAAGCATATGAAATTGAGATACTTTTCGGTTAAAGAAGAAGTCCAGAAACATAAAGTGTCATTTGAACATATTAGCCCTAAGCTTATGATTGTTGATCCTTTGACGAAAGGATTACCGCCCAAAACATTTGTTGAACATGTTGAAAGGATGTGTCTTATTGATAGCAATGAATGATTTTATATAAAGACTTTATTATGTTTGTGTTATTGACACTTTGAGCTCAAATTATATATGTTTATGTTACCTGTTTTCTCTTGTATACATAATATTGTGAATGGTGATGACAGGTTCTGACTTAGATAAAGTATTCAAAGTATTATTGTTGAACCCATCATGTATTTGAAAGGTTATGTTAAGAAATAGACTAATATTGTAGTACATGAAAGGAATTATGTCAAGTAAATTGATGTACAACCGCCATGACTCATTTTAGCTGATTTATTTAATAATGACAAATGATGTTGGATTTAACGTTAATTGTGCACATAATTGACGTACATATTAAACCACTAAATTAACATCGTGTGTGCCAAGTGGGAGAATATAAATTTCTATGGCTCACATAATTAATTTATTTGCTGGTTTGATAATAATTGAATAAGTCAAATCCCAAATCTGTATGGGAAAGTTAACTAGTAGAATTAAACTACTGACTAATCTGTTAGTAGGATAATTACTGACTCCTAGTAGGATAATTACTGTTTGTTAGTAGAATAACTGCTATTTGTGGGATAATTGTTATATCCACAAATCACGTTGATGGAACGTGAAAACATAATTGTCTACTCTCCATATTATAAAAGGAGTCCTCTCTCTGCCAAAAGAAGAATAAGTTCCATCATAATTTATTCTAAAAAATAAGGTTAAGAGAGAGAAACAATACGTTCTGCTCTTGGTTTGCTTCCGCTAAAATTATGGAGAATTCAGGTAAGTAATTCTTTACTGAATTACTAAATTTGTTTATGTGAAAATCATTAAGTTCTACATTCCTGAATGGTTGATAGGATTATATATATAAGATTGTTTAAGTTTATATAATCTTTTAAATCCTTACACATGTCTGTCTGAACGTACGTAAAACATCATTTCCCATTAAAAAAAAGTACATTTCATCAATTCATTTTGGAATGGGTGATTCATATAATTCAAACTAAGTAAACTAAATAATAAGAAAAAAATAGTTAGGGAAGAAAATTTTCTAACTTTTAAAAGGTTAGAGAAAAGCATAAAGTATTACTATAATTATTATAACCAAAATTCTCTTTTAGTGTAAGATTTGAAGGGGAATCTTAAATTAAAGAGAAATAGAAGAATTTTTTTTTATTCAAAAACCCGACTCAACCCACTTAAGGAACTGTTTAAGGATCGTGGGATAAGGTCGGATTCATCAATTTTTTATACTTATATGCTTTCCTTCAAATAATTATATACTTATATACGTTTCATATAACTATTTCTAATGGTATATGAAACGTTTCATATACGTTTTCATAGACTTATATGTTTATACATATATAAATAGTTACATACAAATAAAATATAGTATTTGTATACACATATTCATATATATATTTTTTATGAAATAATCTGGTAAAATAAGTATATACATTTGAATATATACATATAATGGTATAAACATGTAATTGAAAACATATCATGAATTTTTCTTATACGTATACATGTATTCTGCTTATAAATTAAATGTTTATATATACATTTCGTTAAATTATTTCTAATGGTATATTCAAGGATGATTACGTGAAGCACTTGTATGAATATATATATATATATATATATATATATATATATATATATATATATATATATATATATATATATATATATATGTATGTATGTATATATGTATGTATGTATGTATGTATATATATATATGTATGTATGTAGTTATACATATATAAATAGTTACAAACAGGTAAAATGTATTTATATACGTATATTCATATAAATTTTATGATACATAATATATTTATATGTTTATACATATATAAATAGTTACATACAAATAAGTTGTATTTATATACACATTCATATTAATTTTGTGAAATAATATGATAAAATAAGTATATCTATAATCTATAATCTATATCTATAATCTATAATCTATATCTATAATCTATAATATATTAAAAGTGTGAAGGGCCATAGAAATGTTGTTTGAATTTTTTGCCCTTTATTAAAAGTTTTTGTTTTAGACAAAATCGTCTTTTCACTATTGTTTCCTAACATTTAAGAGTTGAAAATTAATTAAATACATTTATGGCAAAACCTTTCCTTATTAGAAGTCATCAGAATTAATGATAACTAATACTTTTTTCATTAGTTTAAGAATTCTAAATCACCTATATTTGATTTTAAGAAGATTTGAAAAATCTAAAAATAAATATAAAAGCGTTAGAATAAGAAAAATTTAAGAAGTATCAATTTTTTTTAAGTTTTAAGTAATGAATTAGAATGTAATCAGTGATTTTTTAAAGATTTGACTTTAAAAATAAGAAAAGATTTTAAATATAGAAAAAAATAACCGCACAAAAAATATGGTTCAAATTGATGTATCTCTCTTAGCTCTGGCAACAAGGGAAAGAGATATTGCACGACAAATGCAAAAGTGATGATCTATCAACCACTTGAAACTTCTGATGATAAAATATATATGTGCTTACACTAAAATATATGTTTATGTTTACATTTATTATATTAGAGTGTGAAGAATCTTTGAAAAGTGATTTAAAATTTTATAATTCATTAAAAATCTCTGATAAAATTATTTTATTTTAAATAATCAAACGTTACATGTGTGGGGCACGTGCGGTTAAACTAGTACATTTGAATGTGTACATATAATGATATAAATATGTAATAGAAAACACATCATGAATAATGCTCATAATTTCAACTGCAGTAAAAATCAATCATGAGATGCATATAAATGTGTAAGCAAAATTCAGCAGTAAAAAACTTGAAAGTATATACATTATCATGCATACAAATTTTAACTAATCAACAACTTTTTTAGAAAAAAAAATAAAATATTTCACAAAATATAATTAATCAAGATATAGATATTGAAGATATTCTTGTGAATCAGTTCAAAAAATTTACAAATTAGAATGGAGAAATTTTAGGAGGAACATGGGAAAGATGAAAGAATAGAAATTTTACGCGGGGGGTGGGGGTAAATACTACTGCAAAATGTGAAATAACAAAAATAAATAATTTGATTCCATATTTTTAGAGGATATGTTTTGAAAAAGATTTATGTGGAAAAGTTGAAGGAAATCAAGAAAATTGATTGCATTCAGTTTCCTTTTTTATGTCTGTTTTATGTTAGGATTTTTTTTTATATATAATTTTTCAATATATATACATATAACTACTAACTAGGGGGTTTGGGCCACAGGTGACAAAAGAGTTTTAAAATGAGGTGTAGGTGACACAAGTCTTAATTATTAGTTGGAGGTGACAATTACTTATTTATGTATTAAGAAAGTTGGGAAAGTTTTAAAATAACCCACAAGTTTTTAAATTTACACTTTGATCCCAATGTATACCTAAAATAACAGGAAACGGAGGGAAAAAAAGACACCTTTCTCTCTCTTCTCATTCATTGTTGTTTTCTCTCTCTTAGCAATTTTTGTTGTTAATTGTTTCTGTTTCTGCTGCTTTATTCATCATCTTCTGCTTTATCTTCTTCTTGTCGACCATTTGTTGTTGTTGTTGGTACAACGCTACTGCTGCGATCTGACCAATTTCTTAGGTAAAATTTTATTTACTACATCACTTTCCACTTTGGCATTACTTCATAGGTTACTTTGGTAAGTAAAATTATGATTTTTATTCGTATTTATCATCTGGGTACACTTCTGTTTTTCCAACAATTGATAGAACCCCGATTATGAATCCAGCACAAGTGCCCACAATTGAAACAGATCAATCATCTGGTGCATCAGATGAGTAATCTGTTGCATCAGACTATTTATCTGTTGCATCAGACGTATTATCTGTTGTATCAGGATATTTATCTGTTGCACCAGACTAATTATCTGTTGCATCAGAATGTTTATCTGTTGCACCAGACTAATTATCTGTTGCAATGAATGATTAATCTATTTCAAACAACACAAATCAACCCCTGCCACAAACCCAACGGATAAATCTTGCTATTGTTACTGGATTCTAAATTATTCCTTTTTACGTTGAATAGTCGAAATGTTTGTTGAGAAGATAATAGACAGAATGAAAATTAAATATGGTAAAACGTCAAAGATCAAATATAATTTAGTTATTAAACAAATAAAAATACATATAATAGACTAAAAGAAAAATAATAGTCTAATTATTATTATTATTATCATCAGCATCATCATTGCCAGCCGGCCAATCTTCAACGAAGTAGCAACAAGTCCCTCCTCAGCCTGCGTATCTCTCGGAGCATTCTTGATCTAACTCCTCCCAATTCCCATTGCAGATCACAAACTTGATTCCAAAGTTCATTCACGGCGTCTGAAAAGCAACGTCCCACACGGGGTCAACCATAATCTTATCTTCTAGAGTGTAATATGAAAGACGAGATGCAATAAATAAATAGAGTGTGTATTTGAATGAACGATTGAGTAAGGACGAACCTATTTATAGAGGATTGAATTTGAATGAGAGGCAAAAAGACGCGACTATTCACCTCCATACATTAATTAAATTTTTGATAAAATTAAGAAAATAAATATTGTGATATAAGTCATGACTTTTCAGATTATTATTATTAATTAGTCTTTCAAAGAACCATTTTTATTGAGTTGTGGTAACAGATTCTATATCTGTTGCATCAGATAACACATATGTGACAACAGATATATTATCTGTTGCAACAAATATAAAATATGTTGCATCAGATAACATATCTGTTGCAACATATAATCTAACTGTTCACCTCTATTTATTAATTACATTTTTTATTAATGTGAAAAGTAATGAATTAATTAAATTAAGAAATATTGTGATAAGTCATGACATTTCAGATTATTATTATTAATTAGTTCTTTTCAAGAACTGCTTTTTTGAGTTGCAACTCGATATAGGTTGCATCAGATAAATCATCTGTGACAAGTGAACCTGTTGCATTAGATAATTTAAATGTTGCAACATATAATCTACTTTTTTTAAAAAAAAATAACTATATCATCATATCATTAAGCCAAATTTGTTTACTTTTTTATTTTATAAATAAAAAAAATACCTTTTCAAATTCCTTAATAAAATAATAATCATTTTATTATATAATAAATAATTTAAAAAATAAAAATGGTGAAAAGTCATGATCAGTTATTAAAATTGTGGTTATAAATTGTGTTTATTATTTATTTCCTTATTATTTATTTACGAAATATTTTTCATATTGAATAATCGGAACTTCGAGTCATGTCTTTCTTTTCACCCTCTCAATAACAACAATAGCCCTTTTTTATTAATAACCGTTAGGTGCAATATATGATCGATCTGTCGTAGCAGATTAACCTCTAACTGTTGACACAAATTGATGCTCAATCCCTACCACCAACCGTCGACATGTTGAGCACAAGGAATAAACAGAATGATTATTATTAAATACTAAATAAGAATTAAAAATTCAAAATCGACAACAAAATGAAATGAATGTTCATAGATTTTTGAATCCCTTGGGTAGATTTGATATACAAAAGGAGGAAAATAATCGCTAAAATAAAAAATATTACCTAATTATTATTACTACTATTATTATTATTGTCAATCAGACATCTTTCATTCATCCGACAGTCTTTCTCCGAAGTCAGCCAAATATCTCTCTGGAGTTCATCAATCAAACTGCCTTTGAAGTTCACGCAAGGACTCGATATGAATATTCTCGTATGAATCTGGATCATCTGTATTTGTAAGGAGGGACCTATTTATAAATTATTGTATCTCGAAAAGAAAATAAAATTGCTTTAAAATAAATCTAACAGATGGGTAATCTGTTATAAAATATATTCTTTCTGTTAGATAACTTACAACATACTAGCAATCTTTTTGCAATAGATGTATATATCTATTTGATTTCTGCAATAGGTTGATCACTGCCGTAACAGATGTCTCCAATTGATTGACAATATAAATAGATGTGTCATCTGTTGCGACAAGCTAGTTATCTGTTTATTCAATTTAAGCCATGGATGGGCAAGGAAGAATAAGGTCCGTGCAGATGGATCCACTATCATATGTGTGGAGTTAAGTATGTATTACTGATAAGGTTACCGGGACAACACACATAAAGTACAATGTTTTTGTGAATGCAATTTTTAACCGATTAGGCATTAATCATTCAAATAAGATCCTGCATTGTACCGTTAAGTTTGATGGGTTTGAAATTGATAAGGCTGAGGACCTCATGAAGATGGTGCAGATACCCTGTTACGAATTACTGACGGTTGGTGCTCGTGTTTATGCGTGTCAAGTTTTGAGAAGGGGTCAGTATTTGTCATCACTGCAGAGAACCAATAGCGATTGGACTTAACTTTAAGTGTGCATTGGACCCTTAGAGGGCTCTCGAAACCTCGCACTGCATCAAACAAGATTGACCTGATCGGAACTACAAACGAGATTGAAAGGCAAATAAAGTATCATTGCTTCCTTAGCAATATGGTTATAATTGATTGTGTTTTCTTCCCTTGATATGCTTTCAATATTCCTTGGACAAGATCAGATATTTGTTGTAGTATGTGAATCCCGATAATTTTCAAGCTTGCCTCTAGCTTGTTGATTCTGTATTCAAGCTGGTTGTTACCGTCTTCGAAGTTGGTAAAGAGTTCCTTGTCTCTTGTGAGATCGATCAGGAACACTACCTTCAAAGTTGTGGCATTCTAGAAGCCCTTCAGAACACTTTCTCTTCAGAAGCTTTAAAGGATACATGAAGGGTCGCTGTGTTTGTTTTAGGTCAAAATGTGTTGATGCACGTTGAAGATGTGGTCCCAAAAGTTGAACAACATACTTTTATCTAGCGTTGTTCCATGCATCTTGCTCAACCAATTTGATAAATTTGCAAGCATGGAGTTACGTAGCATGTGATTTAAACTGGCTTTACCAAGCCTATCAAAAGTTACGTAACTCCAAGCTCATTAACCTATCAAAACAATATGCCCAAGTTAGTGCACATAGAAATCCCAATCTGTCAGCCTTTCTGCTGATCACTCTTCTCCAATATAGATGAAAAGATATCTGCTACGCAAAAGTCTACACTATCGCCAGACATGATTGCCTGGGAATATGTCTGGCAACGGTGTAGACTTTTGCATAGCAGATATCTTGTCATCTATATTGGAGAAGAGCAATCAACAGAAAGGCTGAGAGATTGAGCTCATTCGATTTGTACACTAACTCAGTCATATTTTTTTGATAGAGTAATGAGCTTAGAGTTACGTAATGTTTGATAGGCTTGGTAGAGCCGGTTTAGATCACACGCTACGTAACTCCATGCTTACTAATTTATCAAATTGGTTGAGCAAGTTGCATGGAGCAACGCTAGGTAAAAGTGTGTTGTTCAACTTTTAGGACCACATCTTCAACGTGCATCAACACATTTTGACCTAAAACAAACACAGAGACCCTCCATGTATCCTTTAAGGCTTCTAAAGAAAGTATTCAGAAAGGCTTCTAGAATGCCACAACTTTGAAGGTAGTGTTCCTGATCGAGCTCACAAGAGACCAGGAACTCTTTACCAACTTCGAAGAGGGCAACGACCAGCTTGAATACAGAATCAACAAGCTGGAGGCAAGCTTGAAAATTATCGGGATTCAGATACTACAACAAGCATCTGATCTTCTCCAAGGAATGTTGAAAGCATGTCAAGTCAAGAAAACACAATCAATTATAACCATATTGCTAAGGAAGATATGATACTCTATTTGCCTTTCAATCTCGTTTGTGGTTTCGATCAGGTCAATGACAGTGGACCTGATCGAAAACACAAATAAGAAGGCATGGGATAAAATTTAAAATTCAAAAATTTATCGCCTTTGCTTAGATTCCTTATTTTAACTACAGTTGCTATTGGCATAAGTTTTCTAGACTTGTTGTACATCATTTCTACCCTCGATGCCCATGAGGGTTCTTTGTTGGTCTTCTCCTATTTTCTATCTAGGTGATAATCCCAACCACGCAGCTCCCTAGCAAAGTGTCCATCTGCATTGTTTTTCTTTCAGAGACACAACAGATGAAATTACATTACCGGATACACTTTCATATTTGCACTTGATTCAGATCTCGCATCTGTTAAGATAATTCCACCGGCCAAATTTGTTAGAAGTTACTTTCTACCCTATGTCTCTTCTTCAATTAGCTCTCATATGATATAGTATTCCATCAACCACTCATTTTCCTTCGAAATCATTCTCCTACCACACATTCTGGCATAAAATTATCACCCCGAGTGAGCAACCCAGCCATATAAATTTTGGCCAGGGCAATAAACATATTGGTTTTCCGTTCTTATTAGATGCAGTGCTAAGCTTCAAAGACCCTCTAAGGGTCCAATACACCCTAAAAATTAGTCCAATCTCTATTGAATCTCTTTACAATGACCCAAAAATTAGATCCCTTCACAATTCTTGACAAATAAACATGAGCAACAACCGACATTAAATCTTAACAGGCTATCAGAACCATATTCATCATCCCTCAGCCTTATCAGTTCGAACCTACCAAACTTAACTGTAAAATTGCAGACATCTTATTTGAACGATCTATGACTAATCAGTAAAAACATCATTCACAAAATCAGTGCACTCTATGTGTGTTTCCACGATAAAATTATCGGTAATACATACCTTCCATATATGAAGTGGTTCCATCTATAAGTAACTTATTCCTGCGATCCTATCTTTACTGCAGCCTCTTGAGAGAGTCCGTCAAAAGTTGATCAATTGTCAGTTCCTTATATCTACAAAGAAGAAGAAAAAAATTGATGTCACAAAAAGAACATGGTCCATCTGTTGCATCAGATATGGAGTCTATTGCAACAGATTGGAGTCTGTTGTAACAGATGTGGAGTCTGTTGCAACAGATGTGGAGTCTGATGGAATACATCAAACCAGCCTTTCTGGTGGTTTTATTTGTTCCAACAGTTTCTCCATCTATTGCAACATCAACAACAGCATAAACATCAACAAAAAAGAAACAACATTTGTTCCAACAACATCATCAACAAAAATGAAGCAACATTTTTTGTGCCAGAACCATCAACAACACCACAAGTTCCAACAATGCCAACCCCACCAACAACATCAATAATTGTATCAACAATAATGAAACAAACAAAATACATATAAAAAAATGATACTGCCAACAAGGCTTTTAAACTTCTCCCAACAGATGACTTTTTTCTCATATTGTAATAAAAATTCTTGGATTGGTTATTCAACACTTACAAGTTCCTTAAAAAAATTTTAATAAATATGATATGGATAAATAGTAATTAAATAAAAAAACAGATGTAAATAACATGTAAAGAAGAAGACGAGAATGAAAGAGCAATAATGAACCATACCTTCATATAAAAAAGGGGATCAAAATAGAAATTTAAGTCGAGGAAAGATATGGATGGGTTTAGATTCGAAAAGATCTTTATGAGAAGAGAAAATAAAAGAGAGAAAAAAGGTTGTGGCCCTAAAGAGGAGAGAGAAAAAAATGAGAGTTGAATAAGATAAACTACAGCTGGAGGAAGAGATGAGATAATTTCTATAGATGTATTGTGTACGTAGACGTGGTGGTTTTCAATATTCATTAATTAATATTCATTAATTTCATTAATAATTTGAGGGGTACGAGGAAGACTAAGACTACTGACATTGAAAAGACAAGACAAGATTGCTCAATGAACTCACTTTTGAGATATCCAAGAAATATTTTTTACCGCCTTTAGTAGTAAGTACTACTACTTGATATTATCTACTCAGACCAGAAGCTTCTTGCTTTAAAATTAAAAGAGATAAAAAGATTTCAAATAGATATGTCATCTGTTGCAACATATATAAATATCTGTTTAGAAATCCGAACAGCTCAGTCATCTGTTACAACAGATATAAATATCTGTTTAAAAATCCCAAAAGCTCAGTCATCTGTGGCAACAAATAAAAATGTTCATTTGATAATTAATAAAATCAGATATGTCATCTTTTACAACAGATATAAATATTTTTTGAAAATTTCCAACAGCTCAGTCATCTGTCACAACAGATGCAAATATCTATTTGATAATTAAATTAGATATGTCATATGTTGCAACATATATGTACCTGTTTGAAAATTTTCAACAACTTAGTCATTTGTTGTAACAGATTTTATAGCAATTGATTTAGGTGGAACTAGGGATGAATGAATGAGCTCGCAGGGTTAACTACAAATCCAATCGAGTCTTTGCAATTGCATGGAGTTGGTATTACGTTCATACTGACCCAAGTCATCGATCGATCACTCTGAGTTGAAATGAGTTCTCATCAACTTAATGTTAGGATAGTGATAGTACCTAAGTTGATTTAGGTGGAACTAGGGATGAATGAGTAAACTCGCAGGGTCAACTATAAATTCAATCGAGTCTTTGCAATTGCATGACATTGGTATTGCGTTCATACCGATCCGAGTCATCTATCGATCACTCTGAGTTGAAATGAGTTCTCATCAACTCAATGTTAGGATAGTGATAGTACCTAAGTTGATTTAGGTAGAACTAGGGATGAATGAATGAGCTCGCAGGGTCAACTACAAATCCAATCGAGTCTTTGCAATTGCATGGCGCTGGTATTGCGTTCATCCCGACCCGAATTGTCGATCGATCACTCTGAGTAGAAATGAGTTCTCATCAACTCAATGTTTTAAAAACTATATCTTTTAAAAATTTTAAAATTAATTAAGATCAATTCGGACCAAATTAGTAATTTCAAAACTTGTCATTATTTTTCAAAATTATAAATCAACCCATACAAATCATCCATTTGCGTGAAAAACTTTTTATTTCAAATCTTAAGTTCTCTTTCTTCTCTCTCTCTCTCTCAGGGTGTCCTCTCCCTCTCAATAATACAAATAATACAAACAACAAATACCCAACATATTGCTCAATCCTTCAAACAGGTCGAATTTCTTCCTATTTACCACTACATATAGTTATTTTTTTGACTTCATTCTCGCTTGTATCCGTTGTTTTCTCTATCTTCGCATGTAACAGAGTTTGAGAAGAGTTCTACATTTATTCTTTATTCTAAAAAAATAGGGCTTTTTAGTTAATGATAAAAAAGAAGACTTTTAGTTGTATTATCTTCGAGAATGGGTTAACAATTTTGAGTTTTGATGCTAAAAAAGTAGAAAGCACCCGAAAAACCCTAGTTTTTATCTCAGTGTTTTGTTGACTGTCATGGTATTGTTGGATGGTTTTTGTGGTATTGTTGGTGGCTATTGTTGGTAGTGTTGGTATTTGTGTTTTTTGGCGGTGGTGTCGGTGGTCTTGGCATTGGTCTTGGTGGCATTGGTGGTGGTCTTGGTGGCATTGGTTGTGGTGGTGGTGGTTCATTTGTTGCAATGGGTGAAAGATCTGTTGGGAGATATTAAATAAGTCTTCAAATAGATTCCCCATCTGTTCCAACTGATGGGTTATCCGTTGGAGTATTTTCTTGTAATGTGGCAGAGAATAATTTATTGAAATTTCTCCACCTATTACAACAGGTGGAATATCTGTGGAGAGATATTAAATAGGTCTTCAAACAGATTCGGGTTTCCTATCTGTTCCAACTAATGGGTTGTCCGTTGGAGTATTTTTTTAGTTATGTGGTAAGAATAATTTATTGAAACTTGTCTCACCTTTTAAAAAAAATTATACAGGCATCAAATGCAATGTATTTTTTGTTTTTCTATTGTTTTTGTAGTTAAAAGATGTCTCCCAAAAGAAAAGAAACAGAAAGTGGATCAACTTTCGATCACCAAACAAAAAAGGCTAGAGTACAGATAGATTCGGAGGAACTTCCAGAACAATCTCAGTCAGGGCAAAATGAAGTCGAGGAAGGTGATTACTCCTCCTCACCAATGGGGCATCAAATAATATCGAAATTCCAGCATGATTCTGTCAAAACCATTAGTATTGACAAGTTTTGAGTTGCGATGCCGATGAATAACCCTAATGCAGTATTTGGTGATCTTGTACTTAAATGTCAGTTGGGGAAACCTTTTGACTAACTTAGGAGTATTATTAACGAGGCTGATCTCTTTAACCCTCCGGATGATGCAATACGTCTTCTTTCAACTAAAATAATTTGCCTCAAAGAAATATATTAAAACAGATGTTCCATCTGTTGTAAGAGATTACCCGTCAACTATAACTGGTGCAATGAGTAATCTGTTACAACAGACAATCCATATTTCACAACAGATTAACTATATGTTGCTCTGTTCTCTGAACCCTACTCAACAGATTACCCATCTATTGTAAATTATGCAACAGATGGGTATTCTGATGCAACATATTGTCAATCTGTTTCAACGTACAGATCAGCTGTTGCGGTAGCTAGATCGTCTGTTGCATAAGTTGGATGTGTTAACATAACCCGAGCCCCATGTAACCCAACTGATTGCAAATTATTATTATATGATTTAAATTCCTCCTGTCATTTTTTATAGGTTGTGCATCCTTGGATCGTGCCTACCATTGATGAGTTGGGGATGACTTCTTTTCTTACTCTGGGTCTTGTTGATACAAAAGAAAATCCAACGGTGGAGTTAATAAAGAAAGAATTGGATGGAGCAACATCCATAAGAAGAGCAGTTAGGCAAGGTCAGTCTAATGTTGAAGCTCTTCACGACCTAACTCAAACTGTAATAGATTCGGGTGCTTCTTCTGGGGGTGTTGCTGGTGAAGTTGTTTATGATGGTGGCAACCATCCTGCTTCTGCTTCTGCTGCCAGTCGTGATTATGAGAATGTTGGTGCTCAGCAAAAAATAAATATGTTTGAAAACACCCCTTACACAGGTCCTCCCTCTCACCCCTACACTAGTCCCTCTAACACTTACAGTGGTCCCTCTCACCCCTCCTCACCCTCATGTTCTCATTGCAAATGTAAAGTATGCAAGGACAGAGGATAAACTCCTCGACAAGCTAGAGGCTATTGCTGAAGCTGCTGAGGAGTTGAAATCCAGGAGGGGTGTCATACCATCCAACGAGGTGAGGGAGCTATGCACTCCTACAGTGGAGGTTAGGAGGAAGTGAATAAAAATTAGACAAATTCTCTCCATTCTGAATTTAGCAAAAAATGCAACTTCCCCCGCTCTAATAGTTGTTGAGGTTCAGGGGCCGCCGAAGAAGGTGGACATATTTGTTGTGCTTGGCAAGGAGAAGAAGAAGAAATTGGAAGAATTCATCAAGATGAAGGTTCAAAAAGAATACACCATACATTTATTTGCCGCCAAAGACTTCTCAAATATGAAAAATATGTGCATATGGTACGAGGACAAGGTAAGTTTACTTTTGCTAACCTACCCTTCCAATCTACTCCATGAAGAAGAATCTATGTAGCAGATGTGTAATCTGCTGCAACAGCTTGGCATTCTGTTGCAACATAATACACATCTGTTGCATAAGTTGCGTTGGCTGGGTAATCTGTGAACTTATTCAGAGAACCCTCTGCATCGGATTCTTTCTACTGTGTTTTTATTTTTTACAATTACTAATCTATTTAAAAATTATCTTCTTATACCACAGTATGTTGATGAAATTCTCTGCCTCATGAGGGGCAGGTAATTAGCGTACCCAGATGCTTATGATACTGCTGATAGGATAATGGACCTCAACTTCTATAATAATTACAAAGATAGGTATGCTGATCTTTGTAATCTAGCTGATTCCGATGGCCTGGGATTTGATCAGATAGTTTCTATGTTCCAATGGGATGAAGAAGCGATTAAATATGTTAGAGGGAAGAGGCCATATCCACACGGTAAGAGCTAGACCAAGGAAAAGAAAATCCTTGCAGTCATGAACGTTGATGTCACCCATTTTCTCACTGTTGAGATACTACTATACGAGGAAAAGATTAAGGTTTATGACTGCAACTTACCTGTGTTCAGCGAGAAGACATCTTTAACCCACATGCAGCCACTCTTGAAGTTGTTGCCCAAGTTGTTGACGCAGAGTAAGATGCAGGATCATTTGCCGGCTGAAGTTTTGGCGAAGGAATCATGGGTTTTTGAAGGTCGAAATAAGAATATTCATCACCCAAAAAATACAAACGGTGTAGCATGCGGGCCGTACTCGCTTGCATACATGGAGTGTTTGCTGACCGGCACACAAATGACTGGTGTGTGCGACACTGTTGTGGAAAAGATGCAATGGGTCTGGGCATATGGGGTACTAACTAAATGGTTGGAGCCCGTGTATAGAAAAGAACATGTACAAAGACAGATACGAACACGATAACAAATTTTCATTTCAAGCCAATTCACTATATATATAGGGGCAATAATTTTTATGTCAGGCAAAATTGAATTTTTATAATGCAACAAATTTTATATCTGTCGTAATAGATATAGTACATGTTGTGATAGATTGATTATCTGTTGGAATAGGTTGGTCATCTGTTGCGTTATGCAGATGTTCCCCATTTGTCTGTCGTAACAAATTTATGATCTGTTGCAACATATAACTTATCTGTTGCAACTAATCGGTAATCTATTGGAGCAAATAAAAAAAGTAAGAAGACCTGTTATATAATTTCCAGCAGATGACCTACGTGTTGCATCTCATGTTGCAACATATGTCTAAATCTGTCTGATAAGATATGTCGTCTGTTGCAGCAGGTGTATTATCTGTTGCGATATTTGAATCTAGTACTCCATTTCAATTAACATGTTCAAAACTCAGAATTAATTATATACATAGACAGAATAAAATAAACCGAAGCCTTCAGAAATTACATGAAATAAAATAACTCAACAAATAAATGAAATGTAAAAAAAATCATTATAAGTACAAACGATCTACTCTACAAATAAATCAACAAGTTAAACCAAGGAGGATAGGTTATTACATTGACGAACTCGAGCTATAGAGATCTAATCAATATGGAAAAGTTGTTCTTCATCCAGTGCTATGGAATTTGGCTTTGGTCGTCGTGGATCTTTAAAGTTGGTTGCGTACGGCTTCTGAGCTTTCGCTTCTCCATATTTCCATAAAAGAGCATCATATCTTTTGCGGAGTAATCCGGCATCAAGTCCATCATTTGGTACATATAATCCATCGCTCAAATACTTGGCATAGGCGGCAACAAAAGGATCGCAATCCCTGTATTCCTGCGTTATAAAAAAATAGATAATCCATATCTTGCAGTTCATGCAAGCGTTTTGAAATTTGTGAAATGAAACTAAATCATGACACTTAAACTTACAAGCTACCAATGGTTTGTTGAGAAATTCCGTCAACATATTGTACATCAAATGGATTAGCTATTTTATCCCGGTATGCTTCAATCGTCGATCAATCAGTACGAACCTTTTGATCCAAAAAGCCACTCATATCAAGGTAAGTAGGCAATATTTTGGCCAGTTTTTGTATCTCAGACGACGGCCCGAAATGTCTTCTTCGCAACATCAAGTCATAAACTTGGATGCGCCTCTCTTTTAGAACGACGACAGCCAACACCCAATGGAATTCATCACCACAATTGATTGGGATGTATACTTCATCGACCAAATGCCAAGGTAAGCCAGCCGGAATTCTAAAACCTTTGATGATGTTGATTAAGCATTCTTCGTTTCGGGAAACTTTTGGCTACTGTTGACAATACCTATCGTAGGCATTATTGATGTAAACTTTGTACAAACAATTACCTGTTGTGTATCTGTATTGTTCTTGTGTTTGCAACTTGGCCTTCTTTCAGAGGTAGTAAAAAACGACATCAATGTGCTGCACATATTATCAAACATTTCGGATTACGTGATGAAAAAATCAAAATGCAGATTCAATTAAATAAAGTATTAATTAATAGTAATATGTATGGCCTTTAAACCTCATCATTCCAGCAAGTTTGGGGCTGTGACATCAAATAGAACCAATTCTTCATTTCGGGATTTGCAACAACAAAGTCGAACATAGCAAAACCAAGACTTTATTCATTCACTTTGTAGCGCTCGTCATTTTGTTTTCTACATGATGATTTATATGTGTTAATGTCATGTTCTTACAACAAGAATTGTATAAACCAATATCCATAAAATTGATTTATGTACCTGCCGGCATGATGCTTTAACAGCCTATCGGCAATCCATTCTGAATAGTCATTGATCAACTGTATTAGTTTTTTTTGGAGCCTCATCCGAGATATTGAACCCTTCAAACGGGTAATTCTTCCATTCTCCCAAACTGACAGGCTCCACTTTTTCTTCATCTTTGGAAGCAGTTGATGGATTATCAACTGTCATATTATGCTCTTCGGCAGTAGCTATGACATCTACCTGTAAAGCCAGAATTATCAATGCTAAGTAGAGATATACAATAGATTTTCCATCTGTTGCATCAGATAGATTATCTGTTGGGACAAATTCGAATGGGTAAATCAGAGCAGTATGATAATTTCGAACAGATGACCCATCTGTTGCAACATAAGATTCATTTATTGTAACAGATAATGAATCTGATGCAATAGGTTAGACAACAGTTGCAACAGATGTATACATCTATTTGATAATTTTCAGCAGATGTATCATCTGTTGAAACAGATATGTGCCTGTCTGTTTTTTGGAACAGATGATGTACATTCACCTTCTTCAGCTCATGCTGCTCTTCTGTGGCCCTTGCACACTAAACATCGGTGCAAGACAAAGACAGAGGCATTGCAATCTTGCTTTTTTTATGATTGATGATGCCTTGGAAGTGTCTTTCCTTCTCCTCTTAGCCACCTTGATCTCTAGTGGAGTGTCTGGATATGAAATCCTCTTTGATGGAATGACACCCCTCTTAGATGTCATTTTCTTTACAGAAGCAGTTAGTGCATTAATATCATTAATCACTCCATCATGTTTCGCTTTGCAGTCTTGACATTTGCATGAAGAACATTCTCTAGATGCGGCAAAATTTAGAGAAAAATCTATACAACCATTATCATCATAATCATAATGACTTGTTGTTTCAAAAACTATAAGAGGAGCATCATTAGCCCCACCTTTCAAAATTGTTTTTCTTGTGATGGTTGTTGCTCCAAACAATTCTATTTTTATTCCATCAACGATCTTATGGTCCGATAAAGTTTGCATAGACCGTAAAGTAAGAAAAAATGGCATCTTCAACTCTCGATTGGTCGGAACAAGCCACAGATGGACAATCTAAAATAAATTGGTACATATATTAAGAATGATGATGAAATCATTTAATCATTAATTAAAACAAAAACTTGATTAGAATTGGAATTACTGCTTTCTTGGGGGGATTGAAAAGATCAAGAAATTTTGCATTTTTATCAGTTTTGGCCGACAACCATCTCAGAATTCTTGGACAGAAAACTTGTTCCTGGTAGTTCACTTGTTGTCTCAAATAAAGAATGGCTTCAAATGCCCAAGCCTATAACATAACGCCAATAAATCAAAAGCATTATTGAATAAAAAATGATGAATCATATCATGATAAAATAAATATTTACCATGAATGCCCATGAAAAACCATATAAGCTGATTGTTTTTGGTGTTAACAGAGTCAACAAATATTTGACAGTCATTTTGAAGCTTTCATAACTCCAAGGATAGCTGTTAAATGCCTCAAGATCCTCAGAGAGATTTATTAAACCGAGGCTTATGTTGTTGTTAACGTCTCTCGCCCAAAGAACATTATGTACAAACCAAACCAAGCACAATGATTGCTTGTGCTTCTTTGAAAGTCCTTTACCTTTCAACGCTTCAATCAAATTTTTGTTTTTGAAGCTTGGACCAACAATGGACACCAGGTCATCACGATCACTCGACTTGCCTTTTCCTCTTTTAGGTGTGTGGGGTGCTTTTTTTGGGTCAGAGTAGGTATAACTTGAGAAAGAGAAGGAGGATAACATTTTAATCTAGTAACTATGGAAAACTTCTCCCAACCAAAACAAATAGACATGCCACAGTAATTTATCCACACCTCATCCATCTTATCTTTGTTTTCATACATAAACCTATGTTTGAGAAGATCATATATCATTTTCATCTGAAAACGAGCATTGTTGTCCTCCGACAAATCAAGATATTTCCCGAAGTAGATTTCTCTAAAATAAGAATCTAATTTTTGTTCTCGAAGTATTTTTCTGAAGGTGTCGAAAGATTTTCCCATGACTAACTTAACCACGAGATCACCCGTTAAATCTGTTGCACCATCGCACTGCATTATCACAGGGTAACGATCAATGCTGAAGGTTTTGACCAAATCTTCGACGGAATGGCTATTAGCATTTGGATCATCTCTTTTGAAAGATTCCTCCTCCCCGTGTTCATTATCTTTTGCTCCTGATTGAGATAACGCTTGTAAAACAAGCTCATAGAGTGGTGGATGTAGCTGAGCTGCTGCACTTGTTCCTTTACTTGGACTTGATTCGATTTCTTTTATTTTGGGAGCCATGTTATCTTAAATTAACAGGAACATAACATAGATTATAATTGATTAATGCATAACAGTAATATAATAGTTCCAACAGACAACTAATCTGTTGCAATAGGTATGTTATCTGTTGCAATATATAACCGACCTGTTGTAACAGATGAGTAATACGTGGGAACCATAAAAACAGCACTATCTGTTGCACCTGGTATTTTATCTGATGCAACACATAACTGACCCGTTGCAACGGATGAGTAATCTATTGGAAATAATAAAAACAGATCACTTATCTGTTGCACCAGGTATTTTATCTGTTGCAATATATAATTGACCTATTACAACGGATGAGTAAACTGTTGGAAAGAATAAAAACGGATCACTAATCTGTTGCACCAGATATGTTATGTATTGCAACAGATAACCTACCTGTATGAGTAAATCATTGGAAAGAATAAAAACAGTCCTAATCTGTTGTAAAATGAAGAGTAAACCGTTGGAAAGAATAAAAACATATCACTAATCAGTTATCTATTGGATCAATATTGTTTAGATTTCTTCCAAACAGAAGATTCGTTTGTCACAACAGATGAATGATCTGTTAGATTATTCACCCGTTGCATCAGATTTTCATAGTTGCATCAGATTTTTAATCTGTTGCATCAGATTTTAAAATGAAGAGTAAACCGTTGGAAAGAATAAAAATAGATCACTAATCAGTTATCTGTTGGATCAATATTGTTTAGATTTCTACCAAACAGAAGAGTCGTCTGTCGCAACAGATGAATGATCTGTTAGATTATTCACCTGTTGCATCAGATTTTCATCTGTTGCATCATATGTTTCATCTGTTACATCAAATGTTTCAACTGTTGCAATACCATTTCTACCAAGACAAACAACAAATCAACTCAACAACACCAACATATCACACACACACATACACACTAAGAACATCAACTGTGATAAAAAATCACCAACTAATTTGAATCAACAGTACGACAACGAGAAGAAAAAATGCAGAAATGCCAGAAATTAGGATTTTATTTAGTCCACATTTCAATACCAGAAGAGTAGTTGACTCAAGTTCCTTTGTTTCTTCATAATTTTTTACCTGTGAAAAAGAAAATGGGAGGACGAAGAACTCGAAGTTGTTGTCGTCGGAGAAGTATTCACGTCGATTGACAGTTGAAAGTCGAAAAGAAACTCGCCCGACTATTTGTCGTCGGAGGTTGAAGAGAGAAATTTTGCAGAACTGTTGCTTGGGAGAAGCTGGAGAGAGAGAGTGGTTGATTAGGATTGAAGAGGGGTGTGGGTTGGGTTGATTTGTATTTTTAAAAAGATTAGAAAGTTTTAAAAATATTAATCAAGTCCACAATTAACTTAATCAAGTTTCATAATAATGTTTGACCCTCTCTGTTGGTCAATGTCACCAATCCTTCATTCAAGACTTAAAAGACACCTTTCCTTCAATTTTCTTTACTAACTAACTTGTCGATAAAATGTAATTATTGAAAGTTAGACTAGAAAATTAGTTATAGAGGTTCTAATGTGTCTATTTCTGAATTTTTACCTTTTATGATATTTCCCGATTCGTGCCCTTTAATTATTTTTTAAAAAAATATTTCTTGCTATTTTTTTTTGGGCAAAAATCATTTGTTTTCTTTTTAAAAATAATTAAAAAGACGTTGAGTCAGTCTGAAGTTCCATCGAAAGAGCTGCGACTATCACAGACTAAAAGCACCACGATGAGAATCGCGTAGAAAACAAAAGCAATAATAGAATACGCATCGAGACGATGGTAACGTCTCATCGCAAAATTAACAACTAACCCATAGAATGAAAAGAAACACACAAAATCAGTGGAGACAAACCTTAGAAGCATAATGAAAAAAAGCTACCTAATGGAGCTAGTAAAAGTATGAAATAGAGAAACGTATCATCTCTGTCCTATCTCAGAATGAAAAGAAACACACAAAATCAGTGGAGACAGACCTTAGAAGCATAATGAAAAAAAGCTACCTAATGGAGCTAGTAAAAGTATGAAATAAAGAAACGTATCATCTCTATCCTCTCTCTGATCTATTGCATAAAGAAAGTGCTAAGCAGACTAACAGACCAAAGCAATGAAATATTTTTATAATTCGTCTCTCTCTGATCTATTAATAACAAAAGGTCATGCAGATATTTAACATGTGTCCATCAAAATAAAGATAGTCAGCATAATAAAGCAGAATGAGATGCTAAGCTAGTCAGTAGTTCCCTTGGTGGAGCTGCACTGTCGCAGCTTTGCTTTTGGTTGTTAAGAGCTTGGGTTTTTTAGGATAAGGAGGAAAGAAGGTTGTGACAGGAAAAATATGATGTTTGAGAAATGTTGTGATGGGAGAAACTATATAAAGAAAATTGTAGGACCTTCTGATACTATGTACGGGCAATAGGGTTTTAATAGTCTTTTTCATTACTTGATTTCAAAATAAAACTTTACTCTTTAATTACCTCGTTATAAATTGTACAAAATTATTAAAATGTTTATAAAGTTATGCAGTTGTTGTGACAACAATACTTTAAGTGAAATAATGAA
The DNA here is from genome assembly GCA_030864225.1 of Capsicum baccatum var. pendulum. Classification (NCBI taxonomy): domain Eukaryota; kingdom Viridiplantae; phylum Streptophyta; class Magnoliopsida; order Solanales; family Solanaceae; genus Capsicum; species Capsicum baccatum. Next base: position 22,480,622 of record CM061552.1, on the reverse strand, counting down.
ACAAATAATTTGAATCCATATTGTTAGGGGATATGTTATGAAAAAAGATAATTTGTCTATAAAATGTAAATATTGAAAGTTAGACTAGAAAATTAGTTATAGGGATTCTAATATGTCTATATCTGAAATTTTTACCTTTTTTGATATGGCCCAATTCGGGTCCTTTATTCAATCTTTTAAAAATCTTTTGTGAATCAATTCAAGAGATTGAAAGTAAATCTCTTGTGAATCAGTTCAAGAGATTTACGAATTAGAATCGAAATTTTTTATGAGAAACGTGTGAAAGATGAAGGAATAGAAATTCTACTGGGGATAGGGGAGGGGTAAAAAAAATTAATACTACTGCAAAAATATGAAACAACGAAAACAAATAATTTGAATCCATATTTTTACGAAATATATTATGGAAAATGTTATATAACATGGATGCCATGTAACAATGTATATGTGTGAAATGTCATTTATTAGAGATAATAGTTTGTAGTCAAGTTGGATTTGAAGACAAAAAATTACTTGTTCAATTTGGATTTGAATACCTAAATAGTTGGCCAAATTGCCAACATGCCAACTTGAAAAGTTTGGCATCCTTAGGAACTATGTTTGGTGGTCTATAAATAGCCACACTTTGTACATTTTATTGATATATCAAAGTAGTAAAACAAGAAGTATTACTAAATTTCCTAATGTTCTCTCCTTTCTTTAAAGTTTGATATTGATATTTTATCTTTATTTATATAATACGTTATCAATACGAACCCCCACCATATCAAAATTTGAAGGCTAAGATATGAATAATTCTCAAAGCAACTTATCCAATTATGAAGACACACAATATTTAAAAATGAGAAATATTTTTCTTATTTAAGTATGGGTAAGATAAATGTTACTACAATTTCTGATAGTATTAATTTGATTGAAGACTTAGCAAAGCCACTATAATTTTGCCTAAGGGAACTAAACTCATCATAAATAATGTTATGTTTTCTCTTAAGTCTCAAAGAAACTTATTGAGTTTTAAGGATATCTGTGAAAATGGTTATCATATCCAGACAATGGATGAGTTGAATCTTGAATATCTTGGTATTATTAAGAATGTTTTTGGGTAGACATGTGTTATAGAAAAATTTTCTACTCTATCTTCTAGCTTGTATTAGACAAAGATTAGTGCAATTGAGGCACATTTCAGAGTAAACCGAAGGTTTACTAATTCAAATATTTTTTAACTTTGGTACGATCGATTGGGATATCCTGGATCTTTAATGATGAGACAAATTACCGAAAATTCAAATGGACATCCATTAAAGAACTTGAAGGTTATTTCAAATGATGAATTTTCTTGTACTACTTGTTATCAAGGCAAGTTAATTGTGAGACCATCACCAACTAAGGTTAAGATTGAATCCCCTAAATTCTTAGAACGCATACAAAGGAATATTTGTGGACCTATTCACCGACCTAATAGGTCGTTTAGATATTTCATGCTCCGAATAGATGCTTCTTCTAAATGGTCTCATGCGTGCCTATTGTCATCTCTCAACTTGGCATTTGCAAAATTATTGACACAAATAATATGATTACAGACATAATTTCCTAATAATCAGATTAAGTCTATTCGTCTTGACAAAGCTGCAGAGTTTTTATCCCAAACATTTAATGATTATTGCACATCAATTGGAATTAAAGTTGAACATCCTGTAGCTCATGTACACACTCAAAATGGTCTTTCTGAGTCATTAATTAAACGTCTTCAATTGACAGCAAGACTATTGCTTATGAAAACTAAGTTACTAACCTCTATTTGGGGTCATGCAATTTTGCATGCTGCGATGCTTGTTTGTCTCAGACCGATAAATTATCATAAAGTTTCTCCATTACAATTAGTTTTGGGACAAGAACCTAATATATCTCATCTGAGAATTTTTGAATGTGTTGTGTATGTGCCTATTAGCCCGCCGCATTGTATAAAGATGGATCCCCAAAGAAGGTTAAGAAATTTATGTTGGGTTTAAATCACCTTCCATTATTTGCTATCTTGAATCATTGATGGGAGATAAGTTCACTGCTCGTTTTGCAGATTGTTGATTTGATAAGACACTCTTTCCAAAATTAAGAGGAGAAAATAGTGTAATCAATAAAGAAATTTTGTGAAGCTATCTCATCTTGATCCACGTACTTCTATTTATGAGCAAGAAGTTCATCTGCAAAAAATTGCAAATCAAATGACTGATGCATTTACAGATTTAAAAAGAATTACTAAATCACATATACCTGCAAAGAATGTCCCACTTCAAATTGAGGTCCTTGTAGAACCATCTACAAGTGTCATGGAAAACTCAAGATATTGGCAGGATCAATAGTGGGGAATGGAGGAGAAAGTATCCCACTAGCCCAAGCTCAATACATTTTCATTATTTGTTGTCGTAGTCTCAAATTCTCTTCCTTTAAACTCTCATTTTTCTGCCACTTTGTTTAATCCATGAGGTCACTTATCGTATCCTCGTTGAACATAATTAAACCTTCTTTAGATTTGGTGTGATGTGGAGTACCAGCTAGGATGCCACAAACCAACCACCTTAAACTAACTGAATAAGAGGCAACAAATATGTTAGAGTTCAACACTTTTTCACAACCTTTTTTTGATGCTTTTGTTTTTGACAAAATGAGTGTAAAACGTAAAAAAATCTTTTAAAATTTTTGAATTGAGAAAAACAAAAGTCATAAAGAACACTAAAAGCTACGAAACCCTTTTTGAGTTTTTTTTTTTTTATCAAATACACCTTGCTTCTAACACATGCTTTTCCCAAATCAGTCCATCAAATGATCACATTACCCTCAAAGATATAACATTTAGCACATAGGGATGCTTTAAAAGTAAGTTTCTTACAAAGGACCAAATAGGCCCCTCTATGTCTCAATATGATGCAGATAAAAAAGACCTAAAGGCTGACCTACACTGGGGTTCACTAACAAGGCTGTTCAGGGGAGCGTATGGTCGATAGTGGCTGCGATAGCTTTCCACCCACTCCATATGTCCGACAGCTCCCTCTCCTTAAATAAGGGTGACTCAACTAAAGTTTGTGTGCACGACGTGCACTCCAGGACTTGTTGCAGAAAGAATGACTCGGATTATGCACATGATGTCAAATATAAAGCAGTAACACATACGATAAAAATTGTAAATAAAGAGCACGTAGGCACTCAACAATGGTAAAAAATAACACAAAACAACACAAATAAATGTCTATACACCTATAGTGCCAAACTAAGCCGATTCAACTCCAAAAAATAGGCTCGAATTCTGAAAAATCCCCAGCAGAGTCGCCAAAGCTGTCATACCCTTTTTTTTTCAACTCCAAAAGATTATGTTTTAAGGTTTGAAAGGGGTTTTTAATATTAAAGGTGACAAAATGAAGAATTATTTCGAAAAAGGATTAGTTACAATTAACTCAGAGTCGTCGCTTTGGCATAAATCGAGTGTGCCAAGTCACCCTTGGATATCTTTTTCAAAATGGTTTTGACTCTTTAAAACTGATCCGCGAATAGAGATTTCGGCTAAGAAATTCTGTTGACCGAGGGGAAGGTGTTAGGCACCCCTCGATCACGTGGTTCGACCACGGTCGCTTAGTGGAGCATATCGGCTAATCTGACATTACAAATACATAAACCACATAAAGCACGCAAAACAATCAATCAAGCAAACAAAATAAAAACAATCCAAAGTTTTAGTGTCTAATCCAATTATACAGTCCAAAATAAAAAATGCGAAAATATAAACCTATGCTAACCTATGCTAGTCCTAAACTACGCTTCCGTGCTTTACCCGATGCCTCGAGCCTTGATCACGAACCTCCTTCGAAGACATAATACGTCAGAGTATTCTCCGGTAAATAAATACATGAAACCTCAGGGCATTCCCTTGCCAAATGATACAATTGAGTCAAATGCAATAAAACAAAACCACTTCAACACGCATCTCAAACATTCCATCAATCCACAATCTCTAGATTTGCCTACCCGACCTATATCTTGTCTATTCCTTCCCGACCTAAAGCATGGCACTATTGAGTTCAACAACATTCATGTTTAAATCGAATTACATCAACATCAATGAATCAAAATTAATCCGTATTCACTTTTATCAAGATCGATCCCTCCCCGGATTCCTTCTCGAAATAATTAATTACTTCTTCGACTACTAATTCAAGTTTCAATGTTCGAATCCAACATCAACCAATACACAATCAAGATTCAAACAAACCAAACATATAAATCATTCACGATGACGTAAAAATTAAATTGAAAAAAATATTTGCTTTCAATTAAAATTGCTTCTTCCGATTGAATCGCGTCCAAAATCTCGAATTGACCCTCAACGAAACAATCAAACCCGGCTTTGATCCACTCCCATTTCTGGTTTATCGCTAACCCGAACCCAAACAAATGAAGTGACAGAGGAAACCGTACCCCACTCCCGCACGATGTCACTGTGGCGCTCATTTTTTGATCGATTTCGTCGGAGCTGGGCGGGTCGGGTTAATTTCAGTGTTTTTCGGATGGGTTTGGACAGAAATATAACAGGTTTCGGTCATGAGCTTGGTCACTAGTGGACATGGTAGTTCCAGCAAAAGTTCATCGGACGGAATCGTTCTCCCCCCATTCCGTTCAACTCTTTTTTTCTCTCTTTTGATCTCAGTGTGTTTCTCTTCCTTGCCTCTCCTCTCTCGATCTCTCTATCACAGTGTGTGCGTGTATTAGCTTGCTTCAGCGTGTTTATGAGTTTTTCGATGGTGATGAAATTTTCAGTGTGTGCGTGCATATGGTGTTAATCCATGGAAAAATGTGGGTGATGAGATGGTATGTGCAGGTATGCTCTTGATGAATCAAAAAATGAAACCAAAATGGAGCTTCCTCCCCCTTTTGTTACTGTGATGTGGTGTATTACGTGAGTTCAGAGAGTTGTTTGATTAGGTGGGATAGGTGGGGTAGGGGTAGGGTAGCAGGTAGGCAGGGAGAGGTAAATATGAGTAGAAATTAATATTTGGGCGGATAAAATTACGTGTCTATATCTACCACTACCACTTCTGGAACAAAAATACCTAATGGAGCTAGTAAAAGTATGAAATAGAGAAACGTATCATCTCCGTCTCTCAAATCTATTGCACAAAGAAGTGCTACGCAGATTAACGGCCAAGGCAATTAAATACTTTTACAACCTTTTAGATACAATATTTTTCCAGTAAACAGAGGGTCATGCAGATATTTAACAAGTGTATAATAAAGCAAAATGAAATGCTAAGCCAGTCTATAGCTCCCTTGGTGGATCTGCGACTATCACATCTCCTAACTCGTCTTCTATCTTATTTATATCTACTCTTCATCTTCAATGTTAAATTTTTTTTTATATTATTTTCTTTACGTCTATAATTTCTATATCTCTAAGTATGTATAAAATTAATACTTCAAAATTATCTGTCATTTAGATGGGTTAATTAAATGTTTTTTCATAATATTCTTTAGTTGTTTGTTTTAATCTTATTAATTCCTCTATATTTTCATTAAGGTATTCTATATATTTTATATTTTTGCTTCTCATATATTCTTCTAAATTTGTTTTCATTAATTTTTCTATTAATTGTATATTTTTCATATCCATTTTCCAATATTCGTAAAATACTGGCGACAAGATATGGAAGAAATGAGATTAACAGAAATACTTATGAAAAAAAATTTAATTGAAAATTTTAGAACAAAAGATATAGAATATTTAGAATACCTTCAAAATAATATACAAGAATCACAAAGACTAAGAGAAAAAATCAAAGAATATTACAGTAAAGTCTTTAATCAAATATCATCTAATCACCTCCCAAGATATGAACATTAATAAAATAAAATAAAAATAAATAAACTAAAAATAAAAACATTTAGAGAAGTTCATAAATATCCACGCACAAATAAAAATAGATCCATTAGAGTTATAATAGATCTATTTAAATACCCAAGTTATCTGCACCCCCTTCCAAATCAAATACTTATGAAAGAAAATTTAATTGAATATTTTAGAACAAAATATATAGAATATTTAGAATACCTTCAAAATAATATACAAGAATTACAAAGATTAAGAGAAAAAACCAAAGAATATTACAGTAAAACATTTAATCAAATACAATCTAATCACCCCCTAAGATATGAACATTAATAAAATAAAAATAAATAAACTAAAAATAAAAATATTTAGAGAAGTTAAGAAATATCCACGCACAAATAAAAATAGATCCATTAGAGTTGTAATAGATCTATTTAAATACCCAAGTTATCTGCAATGATCATATTTTGTTATGTGTATGATTGAAGGGAATATTTTGAAAAAAAGCATCATATGAAAAATGAATACTTATTTATCTGACGAAATGGTGGATAAATTTAAAATACTTGTTTTCTATGTACTTAAGGATATAGAAATTGTAGATATAAGAAAAATCATATTGGAAAAATATTTGATAAATATTTTATGACTAGAATAAATTACATACCCCACCTACCTAACTACTCTAATAAATACTTACCTACACATCAACCATGATAAATTACGAATATTGGAAAATGGATATGAAAAATATACAATTAATAGAAAAATTAATGAAAACAAATTTAGAAGAATATATGAGAACCAAAGATATAAAATATATAGAATACCTTAATGAAAATATAGAGGAATTAATAAGATTAAAACAAACAACTAAAGAATATTATGAAAAAGCATTTAATTAACCCATCTAAATGATAGATAATTTTGAAGTATTCGTTTTATACATACTTAGAGATATAAAAATTATAGACGTAAAGAAAATAATATGGGAAAAAATAGTTAACATTGAAGCTGAAGAGTTAGATATAAATCAGATAGAAGACGAGTTAGGAGAAATATACTTAAGTGATGACAATCACTATTACTACCTAGATAATTATTTTGATGGATATTATACAGATTAAGAAATGCTAGAATATATTCAAAAAGTTAGAGAAAAACAAAGTTGGCTATACGAAGAAATTAATTATAGAAACCAGTTTAGAAAAGGAAGAGAACAATTAAAAGAAAGATTAATTTGGATAAATAAAACCATACATTTCATAGAGAGTTAAGGGGGTAGGAACTAGGAAGTCTATGCTCCTTATGGATGTAGGAGCCAAAAATAAATTATTTGGGAACACATCCTGGTCCTGTAGACTCTTATGGATGTAGAAACCAAAAATAAATTTTTTAGGGCCACATCCCGATCCTATAGGCTATAATTAGAATGTTTAACAAAACAATAGAATATAGTTTCAGTAATATCTGCTTCAACACAAACTACAACAAAAGGGGGCATATCACACATGATTTGTGGTGACTCCATGAGTCGTGCCTTAGTTCCTTCCTTTACCAACAAATCCGCCACTACATTGTACTCCCTGAATGCAAAATAGGAGGAGAAAAATAAATTTCATGTTATTATGTAAATAATTTTTTATGTATTATATAATAATAATAATAATAATAAGATATTTAATATATCTGATCTAAAATTACATTTTTGCAACCAAGACGCCAAAGCCTAGGTGCAGCAGAAAAAGTAGTCATACCTATTGCTGGGCATTCATTGAATGAAGGAACATACGTTTTTCTCTTTTCATTGTGACTATTTTTTTTGGTCAAAAAAGGGTCATTTCATTGGGGAGTTAAGGAGGTAGGAAGTATGTGCTCCTAATGGAAGTAGGAACCAAAAATAAATTATTTGCGACTACATCCTGACCCTGTAGGATACAATTAGAATGTTTAACAAAGCAACAAAATATAGTTCCGGTAATATCTTCTTCAACAAACGCTACAATAAAATGGGACATATCACACATGATTTGTGGTGACTCTATGAGCTATGCCTTAGGTCCTTCTGTCGCCAGCAAATCCATCACTGCATTCTGCTCCCTGAAGATTTTGATTGGAGGGGCTGTCTGGATTTTCTTTATCAATGACCTGCATTTCACTAAAATATTGTGATAGAGGGGATGATTATCAGTCAGCATGTGTTACATAGTACTTAAATCACTTTCACTAATCAGGTTTATGAAAATATTGCTCTTAGCGATTAAAAGGCGTTGACGCAGAGCTAGTAGTTTCACCACAGTGGGGGTTGTGTGGGGCAAGTGATCAAAATAACCAAGCACCCAGTGTCCCAAGTGATCTGTAAACACTTCCCCTATACCACCAATACCTGGATTGGCTGACACAGAACCATTTATATTGAGTTTTAGGGTCCCAACAATAGGAAAAGTCCACTTAATGTTGATGGTGGTGGGGGAAAGCCTTGTTAGTAGGATTAGTGGCTAGCAGGGTCAATTCAGTCACCAGGGTAATGATGTGGTGGGTAAAGATGAGGGTGGTCTTGTTGTTGAAGTTGTCCTTCCTAGTCAGCCCAATAATTCAAAGATTGTTAGGGAGGAGAGCATCCCAAGACAACCAATTGTTGAAAGGCTTTCCTCTGAGCTTTTTTCAAACCTTAGCCCAGTTATTAGGGTAAATGCTTTTCTAGTTAATTTTTTAACTGGGCTTGGTTGATGAGGTTGGTCCAGAATTGAGTAACATTGTGGCATTGGAAAAAGATGTGGTTGATATTCTCATCTAGATTGGGACAGAGCATGCACTGAGAAGAGGCGTTAAGACCAATGTGACTGAGATAACTATTAGTGAAAAGTCGATTATGGAGGAGTAACCAAAGAAAGGTTTTCACTTTATTGGAAGCTTTGGCTTTCCAAATCAGTTTGAAATCCTTGTTGATGATGTTTTTTTGCCCCATATCACTAAGATGATTGTACATGTTTCAAGTGTTAAAAGAGGCATTATTAGTGAGTCTCCAGGTAGGTTGGTCCTCCTCCCTGGAATTCTGGGGCAGAATGATAGTATTAATGATGTCTTGTATATATGGAGGGAGTTCAATGAAAAAGTGGTGAAAGTTCCAGTTACCATTCAAGTACAAATCAATAATGGTAGTGGCAACATCAGTTCTAGTTAAAGGTCCATGAATCATGCTTCTGATGCTAGTAAGGTGGGGTTTCCACCTATTTTCTAAAAATTTAACCTTATTCACCCTCCAAGTAATGCCTTTGGATTAGTCCTCCCAGCCCATGGTAATGTTATGCTAAATTTTAGACCCTCGAAATATATTCCTATTGTGGTATTTGGTTAGGAGAGTTTGTCTCCAAAGATTGTTGGGGTCTCTGAAAATTCTCCAAGCAAGACTGGCATGAATAGATTTGTTCCTAAGCTTACATTTGTGCAGGCCTAAACCCTATCTTCTTTGGGGCTAGAAAGGACATCCCTTCAAAGAAGGTGGAGCTTTCTTTTCTCAACACAACTGCCCCAAGCAAAATCTCTCTGAATTTTGTTAATGTTGTCATTGATTTTGTTGGGAAACTAAATGTAGTGCATGATGTGCGTAGGAATATTGCTTAATGTGGATTTGACAAGGATTGTCCTGCCTGCCATATTAAGGAACTTAATTTTTTAATTGGCCATTCTGTTATTTATATTGTCAATAATAACTTAGAAATCACTGTTTCTAGGCTTGTGATAGGAATGGGGTAACCAAGATACTTTTCAAATTCTTGGCTAAGCTAGAAACTAACATTGGCTTGGAGTTATTGATGGTTTGGCCTGAAAGCTGGCTAAAGATTCCTAGAATGTTCACATTAGTGTGACAGTTATTGATGGTTTGGCCTTGAAGCTGGCTAAAGATTTTAGATCGTCAAAAGCCTTTTCAAGGTCTATGTTGAGGATCATATTTGGATTTTTGCCTTTCATTTTTTCAAAGTGAAATGTATTCATGGATGATGATAGCATGGTTAGAAACCTTTCTATTAGCCTGAAAACTAGCTTGTCTAGGTCTAATAATGGAACGTAGGCATGGCTTGATTTTGTTCTCAATGGCCTTGGTGACAACCTTATAAGTGGTTTTACATAAGCCTATGGGTCTGAAGTTCTTTAGTTAGTCTGCATTCCTACACTTAGGGACAAGGCATAGAAGAGTGGCTTTTTTAGACAAGGGAATGGTGCTTTTGGAAAAGACTTCCTTGCAGAAAATAATTATTTTTTGACCTACAACATCTCAAAATTTCTTTAAAAAAAGGATGGAGGCCATCAGGTCCAGGGGCTTTGACAGGTTTAAAGAATTTAAGGGCTAGGAGGATCTCAAAGTCTCTAAGAAGGGAGGCTAGGTTTGTTCTCATGGATTGAGTGAGAATGTTGTTAGGGTTGACAGGCTTGAAGTGACTGTTAGGGTTATAGGTGTAGCTGGAGGAGAAAAGATTCCTGAAGTGGTCCATGACATGATTTTTGATGGCTTCACCACCGGTGATCATGTTGTCAGACCCATCATAGAGTTTAGTGACCCTATTTCTCCTTTTTCTATTCATTGTGAATGCATGAAAGCAGGTGTTGGAATCACTCTCAGTTAACAAAGTGATTCCGAATTTGATTTTCCAGAAGTCTTCCTCAAACTTGAGCAGACTGTCATACTGACAAATTGAGTCATTCTCAAGATTTTGAAGGAAAGGACTTGTATGGTAGTCAGTGGCGGATCCAGAAATTTTCTTCAGGGGTTCGAAAAATAAAAATAAAAATGTGTGAATAAGCCAACAGAATATAATTTCAAGGAACGTAATAGTATATAGTCTATAGATATAAAATACTTAAACTTAAATAAGAGTAATTAATAAGTAAAAAAAAAAATTTAACCCTTTACAATGTGTCAACCAGAACTAGGGTGCTACGTAAATAAAAAAATTAGTCACGTAAAATGTATCAACTAGAACTAGAGTGCAAAGTTAAAACTCCAAAAAGAAATTACTGCCAATACTACTCAAGCACATTTACAATACCACTCGACAAGGTTTCATTGCTTGAAAAGATAAAATAATATCATCATATGAAACGTTATTAAACACATCTTTTCCCATAAAAGGAATCATGCAACCACTCAAAAAGTCATTGTTCATTCTACTCTTCAACTCATTCTTAATAAACTCATTGCTGAAAAGGATCTTTCAACAGATGTAGTGGCAACTGGCAGAAGCAACACAAATTTCACCAAACGAAATACAAGAGGATAACATGAATGCTTTTTTGTCTGAACCAATCTTTTTGAAAGATCACAAGCTCATTTAAATTGGAGAACCTTTTATCTATGTCACGAACATAAATAATATAATTTGCAAGCTGATTCTTAAGTGCACACATAGTAAGTTCATCTAAGTCATCAGCATATAATTCAGTCATTCTCATTATTTTCTAAATGTCAAAACTTGAAAATGAGTCCACCGGATTCAAACAACACCATGAAGCAACTCAGTTGTCACCTCATCAAAATGATCATTAAGTTCTTGCAATTCTCAATCAATTATTTTGCAAAAGACTTTAATACGATAATGATGAAAGACAGTATAGTCAGTAGACTTACATAGTGATCTTCCAGAGTTCACTTACAACTAATCAAAAGCAGGTACTACAATGTTATGCTTGGTACAAAATGTAGACACCTCAGAAACAAACAAATCTCATTTATTATCTTCCCTCAACTCTTGCAACCTTCTCTTGGCTACATCAACAAGTAGCATGGAATTTGCAATATCTTGCTCTTTTTTCTTGTAAACATGTACTAAGATCATTTGTAATTCCTAAAATTTCTTTCATCACATGTAATATGAATGCGACCTTATACATTTGAGCAGCTTTAATATATCTTGTAGCTTTAGATCTTTCATTCAAAGAATGTGCAGTTTCAACAATATTATCAAGTATATCCATAATTGTATCAAACTTAAAAATAAAACAATAAAAGATTTAAAGTGAGATCCCCAACGAGTATCACAAGCCCTATAAATACCAAGTTCTTGATGCAAACCCTTACCTATTTTAAGCTCACCCATATCAAAAGCCTCCTGAATTTTTGTTTTTTGAGATTCTCTATATTCATTCATACGCTTATAAGAAGATCCCAACACATTAAAAATATCTGAAACCAAGTGCACAAGTTCTCTCACTTGAAGACATCTTTTAGAAACACCAACAAAAGTCAATTGAAGTTGATGAGCAAAACAATGAATAGAATAAGCTGATTTACTTTCTTTCTTAATCAACATCTTAAGACCTTTGATATCACCTTGCATATTTCTTGCTCCATCATAACATTGTCCACGCACTTAAGATAAACTCAAGGAATTTTGAGAAAGTAAATTGACAATTGCATCTTTTAGAGATAAAGCACTAGTATTTTTGACACGAACAATATCAAGAAGTCTCTCCATCACAAATCCTCTATCATCAACATATTATAAAAAAACTAGCATTTGCTCCTTGCGTGATATATCGAAAGATTCATTAACCAATAAAGAGAAATAGTCACCATTTAGTTCCTTTATGATACCCTTAATTATTTCAATCTTGCAAGCAATCACAATTTCTTTTTGAATTCTTGGATAAGTCATTTGATTATTTTGAGGAGCCTTCTCCAACACAAATTTTCGAATTTCATCACACTTTTGAGCATAAAATGAAAGAATTTCAAGAAAATTACCTCTGTTAAGTGATGACTTAGATTCATCATGATCCCAAAATGTCAATCCTTGTCTCACGAGAAGCCTTGCTACATCAATCGAAGCTGCCAATCGAATGTGATATTCATGCTTATCTTTATTAGATTATTTCTCAAATAAAACATGAATAGATTGTTCTTGCCACATTAGATCCTCACATTTTCTTTTTGCCTGATTATGGATGCTATTAATCCCACCAACATGTGTTTTCAGACTAGCTTTTTTGTTCCAACTCCTAAAACCCGTACTTAAAAAATATTTCACCTTCACCTTGACGATTGTTATTTCCCTTGAATAAATAACAGTACAAACAATAAGTTGTATCTTTACTTACACTGTACTCCAACCAGCCAGGAAATTCATCATGCCATTTATGATTAAAACGACGCATGTCTCCACAAATCTTCATTTGAGAAAACTCTTGTAGTTGAGGTTGACAAGATTTTTTTAGAAGATACACTTTTCTAATCGTGTCACGATCATTTGGACAAAATTCTAAAATTGGAGTTCTTTCACCCAGATCACCTTTAAAGAGTTTAAGTCAAATTCTTGAGAAGAATGTGATGATACTCCTAACTTATTCTTATTTTCTTCCCGATTAGATTGACTATGTGCGACGGAACTTGAATTTGAGATTTCAAAAAATATCTCTTCATGACTCTTGAATGAAAAGCAACAATGAAAAAAAAAGAAAAAGGGTTTTAACTTTGGGTAAAGAACAAGAAAGTGATTTTGGGATTTGACTTTGAGAATTCTCAAATCCCTATTTCAATTGAGGTTGTGAGGTTTTTAATTTTGGAAAAAGAAAAAAAGATTTTTAAGTTTATTTTGTTGATTTTATATTTTAACTTATTTTAAAGTTTTTTTTTATATAGCAGGTGAGGTACTGTACAGGTCATAAAGTAGCAGTTGTACAAAACAGTTTATTTTTTACAAAAAAATGCAGCCTGGCGGGGGATCAAACCCGCAACAAGGGCTAAAGTAGCACCTCAAGAAGTGGAGGTAGTACCACTGAGCTATCCAACAACCTTGTGTTAGGTGGTTCAAAATTAATATATGTACATAAATATAGATTTTCTATCTTATATATACAACATAATTTTTTGCCAAGGGGTTCAGATGAGCCCCTCACTACCACGTAGGTCTGCCCCTGATGGTAGCTAAAAGATTTTTGGATACCATTAAGTCTGGCCAAAATTACTTTCAGTTTGTAGAAGATATTGCCAAATATTGATGCATTCCAAGAGGTAACATGAGTTTGGAAGTCTTGAATGGACTGTTGGAGAGGGTTAAGGGCAACAAAACAGTTTTCGACAATCCCCTTGAAAGTGGGTGGTTACACCACATAGACTCGAATCTGAAGGGCTTGTTATTGTGCCTATGATTTTTCTTGGAGAGATAAACAAGACTAGGGCAGTGGTCAGACTTAGTCCTGGGGAGGTGAATAACCAAGGAATCAATAAAGTGATTTATCTAAGAGTTATTTGCAACACACCTATCAAGCCTTTCTAAGATAAGATTATTTCTATTACGGTACCTCTTATTGGTCCAGATGCATTTACATCCTATGTAGCCTAGGTCCACTATGTTGCAATAATTTAGACAACTTCAAAGTTGGCTGACTCTATTGTTGTTTATGAGAAACCCTCATAATCTCTCATTGGCTCTTAGAACCTCATTAAAGAGATATTGCACAGTTTTTCCCATAAGGTCAGACAAATGTTATAGTCAGGGTTAGTGTAGATAGCAGAGAAGAACAAAGGTTTAGGGTCAAAAACTAACCTTTACAATGGTGTGGATACCTTGAGGTGAAATGGAGAAGTTTTGGAGATTGAGCAGATCCTCTTTCCACATGATAACAATACCCCTTTTTTGTCCAGTAGCACTTGATTCCAAGTTGGAACCAAAGTGGAGCATCTCAGCCAAGATTTTGTGGTCTACCATCTTAGTTTCAAAAAGGACAACCATTGTTGGGTTACGGTATTTCACTAAAGCTTCACATTGGCATCTAAAGCTAGTGTTATTGTCCCCTCGAGTGTTCCAAATGATGAATTTCATGGATTCAGAGGGGTTAGGGGTAAACTTAACAATGGCCTCTTCCCTTTATCCTTCGAGGGTAGCTTTCCTTGACTTACATATAGGCTTAAGGCTACCGCAGTGCTGGTTTGCTCTATCACATTCATTAGAGTCAAATTGATGGTTTTCATTTTATTTGGGCAGATCACAATAGTAGCCGTGTTATATGGCTCGTTGAACTCTTTCTAAAGTAGCTTTCCTAGGATGTAGAATTCTGTGTTTGGATCTCCAAAAGTGGCCAGAAACTGTTCCATCTCTTTGTTGGTCTTTTGAATTTTCTCCAGCACAGTGGTATTTATTTTTTCTTGGTCTTCGTCCCTTCCTAGTGTCTCCCATGGATACATATGGGGGTTGTTTCTGGTGGTGTCCAAGGTATGAAGCTTAGGGTTTCCATTTTTGACAAGTACGATGAGGCAGGGTAAAAGGGAAGACTCTTTAACATGTGACTCATGAGCAAGTTGAGTTCGTTCGAGTTCATCATGTTTAAAGTTCCCATCATCTGGGCTTGGAGAATTGTTTGTGCGCAGAGTTGATAGCCCAACCCCTCCGCTATTTGGTCCACTCCTTCCTTCATGATCTGAGCCATCTAAGTTGGGTCCTAGATTATCAGAACAATGGGTAGGTCTTCTATTATCACGTAGTGAGAGATGAATTTCCCTCTCAAGACTAGCTCCATCCAAGATGTTGGAGTTCGATTTGGAGGGTGAGGAGCTGTGGTAAAGATCAGTAGTTTTTTTAGTGGCTTTGGTTGTTAAAGAAGAGGGGAGGGATTTGCCATTACTAGTGGAAATGGTAGAGCAAGGAGACTGGTGTGGTGGTTTATTAGGGTTCGGCGGATTAGTGTTAGTAAATAGCAAAGTGGAGTTAATTGACATGGCTGATTTGGTCATGTCAATCGACTTAGGGTGATGATTATCCCTACTAAATGGAGTTTCTCTTACCAGAATACGGAGAGACAGAGGTTTCCATGGGAGCATCCCAAAGGGGGTGAGGGATTGGTCCCTGTTGGGCTCTTCAACATTAAATAAAAGGGTGGGATATAAATGAAAGGAATGGAAGGTAGTTGTTATTAGATCCTTTGTCCGGGGTTGGGCCAGGATTAACTTCCTTTATTGGTAAAGGAATTTAAATCCATGAACTTACCGGATGTAGCATCGTAAGATTGTACCTAGGTGTGTTCCTCTCATGTCTTTACCTTCTTTTGCCCCTCGAGTTCTAGAGTTTGCTTTCCTTTTTGGGAAGGAAACCACTTGCCATTCTTCCAGTGGTTTTTGTATGTTGCTGATGGTGGAGGACATTGGATCTATATTTGTAATGGGTGTGGTGGGTGTTTGATTGCAACTCCTTAGGATATGCCCAAGCCTTTCGCATCCAGTACACAAAACCCCCTCCCCTTCATATATTACCCTTTGCTTATGGTGCCTAATGGTAACTGATGTTTTAACTGGTACTTCGAAAGGCACTTGTATACAAATTCGAGCATAACGTCCTCTTAGGTTAGCGAAAGTGCAGGTGTCGATTTTCAAAAATGTTTCCCAACTTATTGCCAATTCGTTCTAATATTTCCTTTGTAGAATTCGATTGGGAGTTGTGGTAGCCTATTCCAGATGGTCATTTGCATTTGTTTGATCTCTTTTGGGACAAAACTTGGCTCCCATGCTTTCACTGTTAGAAAGCTCCCAGTGACAAACCATGGACCCCATGTAGGGCTTTCAACATGTTTTCTGGCTTGCTGAATCTGGCGATGTGGAAATAGCACCCCAGGTCGATCAGCGTGAGTGGTTCTGTAGACTTACATATTTCTACCAAATTACTCTTCAAGTAATTGTGTGCTATTTTTTGTTGAATAGCTTGACAATTACAGAGTATTTCTAGGGATAGTAAATTTTTTCCTTATCTTCTGCACTGAGTTGGATGGCTTCACTATTGTTCTCCAGTAACATGGTGGTCTTTCCATTATATTGGATGTGGCTCTCATTTAGGGAGGTTTCTTTGTTTAGTAGCTTCGCCTTTCAGTTGTCTTTTTTAGGTGCAGGGGTGGTTTTTCGCTCTGATATGATCATTAGGTCTGGTGGCTCCGGTGGAGTTGGGGATAAGGGGGGTGGTGGGTCGGAGGTCTGGGGTTCAGGCATGGACGTATCTAGTCCGTACATTGTATGTAACTATTCATATGTGTATAAACATACAAGTACATTGTATATTAGCATTCATAAAATTTATATGAATATAAGCATATATTTCAGTAACCAACGACTAACCTACAGAATGGAAAGAAACACCCAAAATCAGTGGAGACAGGCCTTAAGAGCATGATGAGAAAAAAAAAAACTACCTAATGGAGATAGTAAAAGTATGAAATAGAGAAATGTATCATCTGTCCTCTCTTAGATCTATGGCATAAAGAAGTAATATGCAGACTAACGGACCAAAGCAATTAAATATCTTTTTGCTTTTGGTTTTTGAGGATGGTTCTTAAGAGCTTAGTGATGATTTTTTTGAGGATAAAGAGGATGGTTCTTCTGCTTATGCATTTGACACATACACATGCATGCATGCAGTGTGTTCCATTTAACACAAGCTGTGAACTGACATTATATACCTTCCACAAAACAAGCTGTTGGGGTGTAATAATAGAGGGTCAAAGATGTTATAAACATGAATATAGAGTTAATGGTGGAGAGTAAATTCAGAAAAATTTTGAGTTTTTAATTTCTCATGAATGGTCTTTCATTTATTCTCATTAACAATTACAAAATTAACTTCTGATGAACTTTTTTTCCCTTTTCTTCCTTTCTTTTGCCCCTCTCTCTCCTTCAACTTCCACATTTACAATTCTCAATAAATTAATCATATACAGTAATTATGCAAAATGAAAATTTTCAGTAATTATGTAAAATGTCGGAATTTTCTATAAACTCCAAACTGCCGGAATTTATGTTGTTTGTCAAATATTTTTTGATGATCTAGTTTATAAAATGATTATTCGCTAGAATATCTGGTGTTAATTTTTGTTCGTTAAATTTGTGGTCCTTAATTTATTTGTTTAACACAATAAGTAACGAAAAAATGGATGAAAAATACTTCTAACATAAAAAAGAACCGAAGAAGATAAAAGACACAAGTTAAGAGATTATATTGATACAATTATATTTATGTGTTATAATACAACACAAATTATGTCTAATAAGCAAAATAGGTTATGCGTCTTAATTCCTATAAAATTTATACAGACATAAAATGTGTTCATAACTCACAAATTATGTTTTGTAACTCACAAGGCATAACTTAGTTCAAACATTCGCCCCATGGGGTCTGGACTTGACAAGGGTGGGTGTCAGTCGCGACGAATAAGTTTGCTGGTACTCAATCCAAGTAAGAGCTTTTGGTAGAAACATTTTGATTGTTAGATTTCGAGTAATGCATCTAGTACCCTCGAACTATGATCAAATTTATTACGACACGTTCCAACTTTACGGAGGTCCTATTACCCTCGGAATCAAATTTTAACGTATTTTTATCATTCTTTTTAGTTGACGTGGTACCTTTTGTCAATCTTTTAGCTGACATGTCACCTTTGATGTGGGTTCTATTTTATGTAATAAAGGTGTCAGGTCTGCGCAAAAGGGTGACAAAAATATGCTAAAATTGTGTTTAGGGTAATAGGACTCCCGTGAAGTTGGAGTGTGTCGTAGCAACTTTCACCATAGTTCAGGGGTACTGGATGCTTACTCTCGAATTATGGCCAGAGTTGCTACGACACACTCCAACTTCACGGAAATCCTATTACCACTTAAGTCAATTTTAGCATATTTTGTCAACCTTTTATGCTGACATAGCACCTTTATTACATAAAAATGGGATTCACGTCAAAGGTGTCACCTCAACTAAAATGGTTGATAAAAATACGTTAAAATTGAATTCAAGGGTAATAGGATCCTTGTAAAATTAGAGTGTGTCGTAATAACTTTGGTCATAGTTTGAAGGGATATTGGATGCTTATCTCTTAAATTTAACTAATATCAGCTATTGTTCTATTATGCATGAATATCCAATATTAGTTAACATGCTTATTAGCTTCTTCTGCCTATGCATTTTAGACACACATGCATGCATGTAGTAGCGGCCGGGAGCCACCTTAGGACAATGGGTTCGGATGAACCCTTAGACGGAAAATTATACTATTTATGTAAGGTTAAAATTATTTTTTATGTATCTCTAGGTGATGTTGAACCCGTTTGGCTAATTCGTATGTTCACTTCTGAACTCTCTTACTGAAAATTTTGGCTCCACCAAATGTGTTCCATTTAACACAAGCCGTGAACTGACATTACCTTCCAGAAAACAAGCTGTTGGGGTATAGTAATAGAGGGTCAAAGATGTTATAGACATGAATATAGAGTTAATGGTGGAGAGTAAATTCAGAAAAAATTGAGTTTTTCTCATGAATGGTCTTCCTTTATTCTCATTAACAATTGCAAAATTAACTGCTAATGAACTTTTTTTTTCCCCTTTCTTCCTTTCTTTTGCCCCTCTCTCTCCTTCAAACTTCCACACTTCTCAATTCTCATAAATTAATCATATACACAAAATTTTACAGAGGAGGAGGGAGTCCTTATAATAACCTATAACAAAGTCTCAATTTACATATCTAATTAATAATTTATTTTACATAAAGTTTGCTTTTCTTTCTTTCTTTTTTTGTTCATTTTGGTGTGTCTCTATAATTTGATCCACTTTTCTTTGCATTGTAAAGTTGTTGCAAATTTGTGTTTATTTGTCAAAATTCTTGATTTGGGTGTTCAGTTTGGGTTAAGTTTTTGTCATATTGATCACAAAAAGAGCATTTTCTTTGTCTCTAGATATCCAAGTTGGACATATTTTGGTTTGGTTTGTTTCATATTTACATATTTGTGCATTGTGAAATTGTTGGAACTTATGTTTATTTGCCAAGATTCTTGATTTTTTGGGTCTAAGTTTTGTTCTATTAATCACAAAAAAGAGCATTTTACAAGAAGATAAAGGTTTTGGTGGTGTCTCTAAGTTTCCAAATTGGGCATTCTTGGTTTTTTATGTTTGTAAATTGTGTTTATTTCATGAAAATCTTGATTTAGGTGTTGTAAATATTTTGTCTTATCAATCACGAAAAGGATTTTTTGTCGATTTTATGTGTGGTATGGCAAGATTGTTGATTGAGGCTGAAGCTTCAATCTTTATACAAATTGGATAAAGACAGATGCTTGAATTTGTAAGTGATTGGAGATCCGCGAGATCTCCTTTAACTTACCAAGGAAAATGTATTCGCCTCAATGGTTATCCCCTGGCAACCGATGCAATTCCAAAGAGAGAATCAACAATACTAATGGTTCACAATTGCGACTTTATCAAACGTGGAAAGGAAGAAATGTAATGCTGATCTTTTTCTTTGTGTTTCTCCTACATTTTACAAACGTTTTAGTTTGTAAGCGTTCAATACATAAGTAGTGGTATAGAGTTATCTAGTAATTGTGTTGGTGAGAGGTAGCAGGTAACATGTTAGAATAGTCAAGTGTACGTAAGCTGGCCCCAACATCACCGGTGCACTAAAGCTCCCGCTCTATGCAGAGTCCGGAGAAGGGCCCCCACCACAAGGGTGTATTAAACACAGTCTTACCTTGCATTTCTGCTAGAGGCTGTTTTCGAGGCTTGATGACCTCCTGCCTCCTGTTCACATGACAGCAACTTTACCCGTTACTCCAAGGCTCCCCTTCTTTAACTGCCTAAGTCATTAAGAAAAATATCAATCAATCAACTACCCCTTAATCCCAAATTTGTTCGAGTCAGGTGTACATCATGGTTCGACTATTTTTACATATTTGTTGACCTATTCTATCCTTTAACCGGAGTTAGCTAGCTATGCATAGGCGATGAATCATGACGGTAAAGGCTTCATATAGCCTATCATTTATGATAAGTCTCTACTGTCTCATTACAATCTTTTATATCATTGCAGAGATTCTTCCTTGGAGGCAGATTTGTATTTGGTCCAGATATTAGAGCACTGTTTCTTACGTTGTTCTTAATCCTAGTTCCAGTAGCATTATTTTGTGCTTTCGTCTCAAGAGGCCTCGTCGATGCATTTCCCCACCGATTAGGCTATCTTATTGTGGCCATATCTCTTATCTTCTCAGCCCTTGTGAGTTTTCTTCTTCTTTTACTTTACTTGACTATTACTGATTTCTATGTTTTCAATCCATCTTTATATGCTGTTACTTTTTGAGTTTAAGTTTGGTGCACTGTCAGTGTAGTTTTTTTTTTTACTCCATCAGGTGACTTTTACCTGTTGTAGCAGCTCATCCATTTTTATATTTTTACCTGAGAAATGGATGACCTACTACAGTCCATGCAAGCCAAATCAATAATCAGCATTGTTAGTATGTGCCTTGCTTGTCCCTTTAGATGTAGTATCAAAGTGGAAATGTTTAGTGAAAGGCATTTTCTTCTACTCATGCATTTTGTTTTTCCGGTGTATATTGGTCTAAGTATTACTACTTATCTTATTTAGCAGTTACCATGTTCCTTGTTAATTGTTATGAATATTAGTTATAAGTATGCGAAGATGACACATGGTTCGATGCACTAGCATGCACTAAGAGGAGGCGATCGTTGTATATTTCTTCTATCCCCTCTCACTCTTTCTCTGTACATGGTTGGTGTGTGGTTAGAGTTGGTTCATGGTGGATGGAGGATCTTAATAGGTAATGTCTAATGTATTGATATGTAAATTTTTGCAGATTGTAATTCTTCTCTTGCTAACTTCTGCGACAGATCCTGGAATAGTTCCACGAAATGCCCATCCTCCAGATGCTGACGATGAATGTGAAACCTCTAGCATCTCAACGAGTTGTTTAGGGAGTCAGACTGGTCCTGTCAGTTTACCGCCTATGAAAAATGTTACTGTTAATGGAATAGTTGTCAAAGTAAAATACTGCAAAACATGTATGTTATATCGGCCACCACGCTGTTCTCATTGCTCCATATGCGACAATTGCATTGAGCGCTTCGACCATCATTGCCCGTGGGTGGGACAGTGTATTGGGAAGGTATGTTTGATCCATGCTTGCATTTCAAAAGGTTTTGTCATTTGGATCTATTGTCCTTAAGCTTCTGGTTAGTATTGTCCTGTCTACAAAACATTCATCTCATCTGTGATGTATTCGCGTTATTTCTTGCAGAGGAACTATCGTTACTTTTTCATGTTTGTTTCCACTACAAACCTCCTGAGCCTCTATGTCTTCGTGTTCTGCTGGGTAAATATAAAGAAGATTATGGAAGCACACCACTGTAACATTTGGCGCGCGCTTGTCAAATCACCTGCTTCAGGCATCCTTATAATGTATACGTTCGTAGTTTCTTGGTTTCTGGGAGGTCTCACGGCATTTCACTTGTACTTGATAATCACGAACCAGGTCCATTTACCCCGTCCTTTCTTGATTTTAGTTAATATTACTCGTTCTGATAGAACTGAGGTTCAGCGGAAACAGCCTCTTTACCTCACTTTGTGGGACTACACCGGGTATGTTTTTGTTGTATTGCTCGTTCCACTTCTCACCCTTAAGAATGTTGTGTTTCATGCAGACCACATATGAAAATTACCGGTATAGGTATGAGAGGAAGATGAATCCTTTTAATCTCGGATGTGCTAGAAATTTTAAGGACATCTTTTGCACTGGCATGGCAAGTTCCAGGATCAATTTTCGTGCAAAGGTGAACGCTGATCGCTCATCAAGCTTCAACGCTTCATCTTATTTGGGTGGCGGAACTACTACGAATTCATCAGATACGCACAAAATGAAGAACTTTGACATAGAAGTTGGCAGAAGACAGGCTGATGATATCGATGAGTGTAAAGAAACAGACAGCCGGACAAGAAGCAGCGTAGGTGGTGTGGGGGCAGACCGATGTGAGGGATGAAGACAAGACCATAAAGACCACCGGGCAATATCAGATAATCGGGCGTACAGACTACAGATATTGGCTGAACGAGTTTAGAGCAGAACACGAAATGCAGGACAGGGAGAAGTACTGGTCTAATTCGTTGAGATTGTTCGTTGAAGTTCTCATTCTTCCTGCATTGATGACATGGCTATTGCCACAACATTCGCGGCCGGAGGGCCGGAGGGGTTGGTGCTCAATATTTTCTTTTTTCTTGTGAATTATCAGCAGCTCATAGTTCTTTGATGATATAACCATTCAATGAATGATTTTCTGGTGAAGTTGTAAGATATTGTTGCTTGTCTATATTTCTAAAACTGAAGTTTATGGCTATCAGATTGAAAATAACTTGCATAACTAGGACATGTTTAAGCTTCAAGTAGAGTCGCAGCTAGAATTTTAAGTTTTTGGGTTCCGGATTCTTGAAAACACATTTTATTAGCTTTTGAATGACATATTCGTAGATATTAAGAGGGTATTTTTTAAACACAAATACTGGTCAAGCTATTGAATTCTGTCGAACTCGTAAGCAGAATTGTAGCTCCGCCCCGACTTGTCTACTTTGAATGGCCCCTAATATAACCCAAAGACAAAAGAAACAAATGTTGAAAGGAAAAACATTGAATATAATAATGATGCTATATTGAATACTGGATAAATTATTGGAAAAAGAATTAAATTTACCCTCTATTTTGAAAAATTGGCGAAATATACCCCTCGTCATATTTTGAGGCTAAATTTACCTTTCTGCTTTGAAAAATTGGTTAAATATACCATTCGTTGTACTTTGGGACTAAATTTATCCTTGTCATACTTTGGGGCCTGATTTATTCTCATTGTTAAGAAGTTTAATCTCATTAAAAAAATTTGACCAACAGAACTGAAGGAAGATATATTTGTTTGTGTCTTTTTTGTGACTCGAGTCCGATTAGACGAGTTAGATTAAAATGTGTTTTATTTTTAAAAAATTGGGCATTTAACATGAGCTTTTCTATTAAAGTAAGGGTGCATATGAAAAAAAAAATTAACAACGAGGATAAATTTCATCCTAAAATATAACAACGGGGGTAAATTCGGTCTCAAAGTATGACGAATGGTATATTTAGCCAATTTTTCAAAGTAGAGGGAATAAATCTGACCCCAAAATATGATTAAAGATATATTTAGCCAATTTTTTGAAGTAGTAAATAAATTTGACCCTTTTCACTAAATTATTTGCAATAATTTACAGGAAGCAAAAGAAAAAACATGTGACAAATCAACAACCAGAATTATCAAGATAGTGAGATTAAAATAATTAAACATAAATGATGAACTTGTTACACATTCATTCATTCAGCACAAAGTATGTATATTGTATAAGGATGATGAAATTACAGCATTAATTAATAAAACCAAATAATAACAAGCACAAGGAGAAATTAACATGAGTTTTTATGTGATGGATTCAATTTTTTTGAACCATCTGGTATTCCATAAGTCACTGATTCGACTAATCTAAATACATGCTGCATGGTTGAATCTCAGTGAACCGTGGCAGCAAGGTCACTCTGCCACTTACAATCCTACCCTCTCGTGTTTAAGCCATTTGCAAAGGATAATGTTCGAATTTATGAGAACCAATAACCCATACTATTATTGTTGGGTTCATCTTGCAGTGGCTGTAAACAGTCATCAAAACCAAAATAGTTAAAACTCCCAGCTGTTGTTGTTGTACTGCTTGTTGTAGTAATTGTACTTCCTCCATATTGATACTCATTGTTTGTACCAATTATCATTTCATTCAAAAGGCCATTGTTGCTGCTGCTGCTGCTACAACCCATTTCTGAAATAGTTGTTGTTGGAAATTGTGTACTTTGATCATTCAAGTAGTAGTAGTTTCTGCTGCTTGTTATATCTTCTGGCAATGGTGGCAATTCTGTTGACGTTGCATTATTAATATCGTACCTGTTGTTAAAAGACGGTCAGTTGAATACTCTTTATCATCTGCATATACATCGAATATTACTTTTATATGCTTGGATCAACAAAAAGAGATGAAATTATCATGCTTCAATACCTGTAATTGTCTTCCATATGCATACTGTAGTTGGGGTTATAGTACTGTTGTAACACAAACTCTCCACCACCACCACTGTCGCCACCAACATTATTCATGTTGCTGGCAGAAAAGTGACTGAAGTGGGCCCCACAATCGACCGTGGGAGCAGGAGCACTCTCGGCCTGACCAAAGACCAATATCTGTTGTTGGTGGTGTTGATATTCCTCGTCCGGGGAGACTATACAAGTGACAGAATAGCCATGTGGCATGTCTGAGTAGACAAAGTTAGTCCGAGTTGGTTTGTTAGATTTGTTGTTAACGCGCATGGAGCGTGCAGCTCTGTCATAGGCCAACGCGGCTTCTTCAGCAGTGTCAAATGTCCCGAGCCAATGCCTTTCTTTCGTGGTGGGATCTCTTATCTCTGCAGCATATCGACCCCATGGCCTTCGCCTCACGCCCAGATATCGAATACTGCTCTGTTGTTCCTCTGCCTTTTGCTTGACACTTTGAGTAGTAGCACCAATGTTCTTTCTTGGTTTTGTGCTCTTACTAGTTGATGAAGAACTAGATGAGTTGATGAAATCCATTTTGGAATTTTCCGTACGAGCGTTTAAATTCTGAATTCGTCTCTGTCAGCTGACCACAAATTCAAATTTTCTCTTTATTTAGTGAACTGAGTATTGATGATTGAGATGTTTTTTTCTTTGACTAAATAGTGGTTGTTGCATACGGATATATATATAGATGTGACAAAGTGATAAAATGATGCTCATTATTTTAAACTATATCTAAGTGTAAAATACATAGTAGTAGAAAATTTTTCAATCATGAATCATGATTACTTCAAGTGATGTTACAAGTCTTAGGACTATCTGATGTTAATCATGTTGTGGGCTCAAATCTAGTTCTTTTATGTTTTAATCTAAGCTTCTCTTTAATATTCATTAGAGGAGGAGCCAGTATTTCAGCTGAGAGGGTTCAATATTGGAAGAAAAATTACTCAAATGGATTCAATACCTAATATATATATATATATATGTATATATATATATATATATATATATATATATATAATCATGTACAAATAGTAAAATTTTTCCGTCGAAAAAAATTCAGATGAATCTCCTAGCCAAAGGCTGGCTCCACCCCTCATATTCATTAAAGATGGCTCATAGAGTTGATAATGGTGGACGTTAACGATAGGTTATAGCAATGATTGTTTGAAATTAGTGATATATCTATTCAGATTTATTAAGTGATTGTAACACAAAAGAAATAAATGCGCTAAACAGTTAAGACTTAGATAACTCATCTCAAAAATAAATGGATTTAATGATTGAGATGTGAATAATTAAGATCAAGACTTTCATCAACTGCAAGCAAATGAGGCCGAATACTCTTATGAATTTTTAACTATACGAATCTTAATTGATTAAATCATCTTCAAATAAACGAATACAACAATAACTACCTTCAGTCCCAATAATAGAACCTATTCTTATAACTAGTAGATATCATCAGGGTGGAGTTGGCATACAATGAGGGGTTCATCCGAATATCCTTCGGCGAAAAACACATTATTTATATTTGGTTAAAATTATTTTTTATTTATATATAGTAGATGTTGAACCCCTTAGGCTAGTTCGTGTATGCATTTCTGAACTCGCTAAATGAAAATTCTGACTCCACCACTGGATATCACATGTGTGAATTTTTTTTTTCATTCTCATGTCATATTTTTAGCTAAATTTATATTGATAACGATGACTAATTTGTAGATCTTATATGAGAAAACTTCTTGCATGTAATTCTAGGTCTACATATGTACCTCTGAACCGGTATATTTGTATATTGACACAAGACATATTCAAATTATCTCAAGTGACCTTCTCACATTTTATTCTCGATGTGTGCTCCTTACACCTTCTGATGAATCATTTTTGGGGTCTAAAGAGTAATATAATAACTACCTATAACAATCTTTCTAGCCAAATTAAGTACAATAATATCCATCTACCCATAAATTAGGTTGGGTCCTCCAAATAATGCTTCCAAAATCCAAATGGGTTCCACAAACATTGCCTTAAGTACTAATTTGATCATCATGCTAATTATGATTATATACCACCTTCACATCATTAGTATCATGTGCATTAATGCATGCCATGCCAACAAATAATTGCCCATGCACCTAGCACCGTCCCTCCAAGAAAATATATTAACAATTAATTATTTAAAACATATTAGGTATTATTAGTGTTATGCTTGCAGTTCCTTGAGCTTCGATTTCAGCTTTCATCGATATTTTATGTGTTGATTATTGTATTATTTTATTTTCGTTATTGTTCTTTCTATAGTTTGTTGCGTAGCGGTTTCCATTTCGATTAGTTTGTAATTGTATTGTGATTGTATATGGATCTCTTTTTCAAACTATTTGGCAGGTACCGATCAAGCTGAGGTTCTATTGAAAACAACCTAAAGATAGAGGTGAGATCTGCGTATATTCTACCCTTCCCAGACCTTACTTGTAAAGTAACGTTGATATGTTGTTGTTGTTGTTGTTGCTGTCGTTGTAGTTGTTGTGGTTGTCTAAATCTCGACAAGCGTCGCCATGTGAGGGCATTTATTTTAGTGGGAGGTAGTAAGTAATCGTGAAATAGACATTATTATATGCACAAATTAGCTTGGATGTCTGAGCTGATCCATGGAGATTCAACATAGCGTTCGGACTCATGTGTCCACTTTTATTTTTTTTAAAATAAAACATTAATCCTGTCAAATAATTTTCATCATTAAACCTATGGTACAATATAGTTGCAAATTTTGACAAAATAATAGTAATTATTTGTAGTAATATCACTAGCTATTTAATTGTAATGTGCCTGAGAAAATCATTTAATATTTGTTCATTAATTAAAGCAAACATACAAATTTTATATATAAAAAAAAAAAAGAATCTGAGAAAAAGTTATCCTTTCTTTTTATTCATTGATTTTCAAAGATAGGGTCAAATAACTTACAAAGGATTGAGTCAAGTTGGAATAACATGCAAAAGAGATTAAAATATACTTTTGTCCACATGAAGCACAAATCAAGAACATGATTAACATATAATATGGCCACACAAAATAATGAAATGTGAACATAAATTTTCTATATTAATAATCAAGAATCTTGGTACTAACTAGTTTGAATTGCGGTGGAATGGTTACCTTCTCTCTATTCTTAATCAGAAATCTCGAGTTCGACTGTTCGAGCACATGAGAATGGAAAAAAAAAAATCTTGTTGAAATGAGTGTTATCCCGCAAATGGGGCCTTGCAATGCGTGAATTAGGATTTAATCGAATTTCAATGTGAATGCCTACGAAAATTTAAAAAAAAAATAATAGAATCTTCGTTCTACATTAAAATTAAATATATCGACTCTAGTGATCATTCATTTATTGAGTATATATTTACTTATGATTTTGTGTGACATGTGAATGTGATATAGCTCTTATAATTAGTAAACTTGACCAGATACTATTAATCATACAAATATATTGAAAACCAAGGCCCACTCACAACATTAGAATAAACATGGAATACATGTATAAAATAATTAAATAAAAAAACTTTTTGCAAAAAATTAAAATTTGATATGAGAAATTCCAAGATTGCTAAATGCACCTAATGATTGCTAAATAAAAGCATCAATTTTAGTCATCATTTGGAATATAGAGCTTGATGAGCATGCAATAATTTAGCTCATTGGCCTAAATCTATCATATACTTCTATGTCCTATAGAGTGTGAACTAATTTTTATTAAAACTTATAGGTTACTATAACAATTTCAAGTTAACATACTATAATTATTAAGTTCAGAATAAGAAAATATATAATTATTAATGAATACTTTAATATTTATATAGGATATGAGCAAAAGTTATTGAGTTTTCTTAACAGTAGCTAACACATTGAATCCCTCTATGTTATTACTATTACTAGTGTAATCGCACGTGTCTCGCACGTGTAATATTTAATTATTTAAAATTAGATGATCTTGTTTATTGCAAAGGTTTTTAATGAAATTTAAAAAGTTTAAATCACTTCTTAAAATCTTTCACACTTCAATATAATAATGTAAACATAACATATGTTTTATTGTAAGCACATATATAGTTTTTTCAAAAGTTTCAAGTGGTTAATGGATCGTCACTTTTGCATTTGTCATGTAGTACCTCTTTTCCTTAATGCTAGCTAGAGGCTAAGAGAGATGCATCGATTTGAACGATATTTGTAGTATGATTTTTTTTATATATTTAAAAAAAATTCTTATTTAAAGTCACATCTTTAGAAAATTTTTTATTACTTACATAAAACATTTTAAAATTTGATCCTTATATTTTTCTTTTCTCACGCTTTCATATTTATTTATGGATTTTTTAAATATGCTTAAAGTGAACTTTAATTGATTTAGAATTCTTACACTAATTAAAAAAGTATTAATTGTCATTAATTTTTATGACTTCGAAATATTTTACTATAAATATTTAAGTAATTTTCAACTCTTAAATATTAGGAAAATAGTGAAAAGACGATTTTGTCTAAAAGCAAAGACTTTTAATGGAGGACAAAAAAGTTCAAATAATATTTTTAAAGCCTTTACGCTTTTAATATAGTATAGATATAGATTAATGTTATATACATCTACATCTACAATATATTATTTACTATTTTCTCAAATTATTGTCCTTTAATTATTTTTCTAATAAATAATTTAAAATTAACTAAAATTTGATTTAGGCAAAGTTGTCCAAATATTAGTATAGTATGTGTTGCTACCATTTGTGATGTCTATTATTTTTTCTTTGTATAGAATTAGGACTTGATTTATTTATTTTGCAAAACTGCTTTTTATGTCTTCTGTTTTGGACTTAAGGAAGAAGCAATTCATGATAGAATTTATTTACACCATATTGACTACTCAAGTTTCAATTTCTTAGCTATTTCTTTAACTTTACAAATGCTATTTTGCATATTTCAAATAATAAAAAATTTAATACATAAATTTAGTGGATTTCAAAGTCATAAACATAAAAAAAATAATTAAATTCCTACATAGAAGAGAAGATTATAATATTAACATGAATACAATTTTTATTGAGTGAATTTAATAAAACTATTAACTTAGGCTTATAAATCAACTTGAACATAAATAGAAAAAGGGACACACGGTGCCTATCTTTTTTATGTTGACGTGTATGCCAATGTCCAAAGCAAAGTTATAGTCATTCGACAGTTTCGATTAGAAATTTCCAATTAAAAATTTGAGAAAATTATCATAAAAGGAGAATTCATTGTCAAAGAAACATTAATTATGTATGATTCGTATATAATCCTTAAATTTAATAACTAAAAAAAATAGAAAAATTAATGATAATGAATTTTTTTAAAAAGAGACTTCAATCCAAACCAAAATATAATTAAAAAAAGCATAGAAGTAGAAGAAGTCATGCGACTTGTGGAATCTACGCTCTTATACTTGATTAGAACAACATATACACATAAATAACGTAAGTTATAATATTTTTGACTATTCTACCTTTTTCCTAGTGCTTGGCGAGGAATTAATAACTCAATCATGAATTTGTGATCGTATGATCATGATATCAGTTGAATTCAATGCAATAACAAGGTCAATTTTTCTACAATAGTCAAAGGCACCACGTTAGTATAATATTTAT
Organism: Capsicum baccatum var. pendulum; assembly: GCA_030864225.1. Lineage (NCBI taxonomy): Eukaryota > Viridiplantae > Streptophyta > Magnoliopsida > Solanales > Solanaceae > Capsicum > Capsicum baccatum. The sequence goes on along the minus strand of CM061552.1, from coordinate 22,450,176 downwards.
TGGTATAAATGAATTCAAAACCAAAATAATTAATTTTTAATAAACAAAAGATGCACAGATTTTAGTGGTAGAGCTATCTGTATAAAAAATGTACTATATTATTTTCTTTGGTACAAATAATTACTAATTAATTATATCATTGTATTTCAAAAGATATACATCATGAACATAAAAATATCATATGTTTAAATTTTAGAACACCTTATAACTATAAAAAGAACTGTACCACTTATAAAACAAAAGCAAAATAACAAAATATTAAAAAAAAATAGCAATTAAAAACAGGAATAAACAGACAATACTCAAGCAAATTGAAATCACCTTATTAAAAAAATTATTACCTAATATCAAGACATAACTGAGGAGAACCAAAAGAACAATGACCGAAAGTTTAAAACATGGTAAGTATACTCAAATCCTTTTATAATCACATTTAGAAGATTTTGTCTTGTTCAATGATTCTTGAATATATTCTTTTAAAATTATATTTTAAAGGACGAAAAGTTTAAAATATGGTAAGTATCCTTTTATAATCACTTTTTAGTAGAATTTGTCTTCTTCAACGATTCTTCAATTTATATCCTTTTAAAATTGTATTTCAAATCCGACTAAATTCAATTGTGTTTAGAATTACGATCCATGCAAATTTTAAAAGTAAAAGAACAATTTTGTCTATTGTAGATTGTCATTAATTCTAGTGATTTCTAATTAGAAAAGGTTTTACCATAAATATATTTAAATATTTTTTATTTTTTATATATTAGGAAAAAATAGTAAAAAGACAATTTTGTCTAAAGCAAAGACTTTTAATGAAGAACAAAAAGTTTAAACAACATTTCTAAGGCTCTTCACACTTTTAATATATTATAGATACATAAGCGTGACTAAGCAAGTTGCTGGTGGTCATCCTGTGTGCTTCCTCACGTGGATATTTCAGTCTTTTCACACAATTTATTTGTGTAATCACTTGCGTATCTTTTGGTTGTTGATCGAAAACTCAACGTGTCAAACGCAAAATCGGAGTATTTCTCTATTTTTTTCACAGGTAGGCATTATAATTTTTTGGCTAAGGGAATTGAAATGTACCTCCTTGTGTCCCCTAACTCTACCCTTGGTCCCAAATTACATGTTTAACTTCATTCATCCACTTTTAAATAGTTATTTCGTGTTTGAGCAGTGAAAACAGAGAATGATAGGAGCACATTCTCCTTTTATAAATGCTAAATGGTGTGAGCATAAATTAGTTGTGTCAATGAATTTTTACTTTTAAGTAGCGTTCTCGTGTTTGAGCAATGAAAATGAAGAATTGTAGGAGCGTATTCGCCTTTTATAAATGATAAATTGTGTGAGCATAAATTAGTTTCAATGAATTTTCACTTTTAAGTAGCGGTCTCATGTTTGAGCATCGAACATAGAGAATGGTAGAAGCGCATTCTCTTTTTATAAATGTTAAATGGTGTGAGCATAAATTAGTTTGACTCAATAAATTATGAATAACAAACGATTAAAATAATATTTAAAAAAATGGAGTAACACATAAGATTTAAACCCACAACATGATTAATACCAAGAAGTCCCAAGACTTGCAACATCACTTGAGATAATCATGATTCATAATTGACAGATTTCTACTATTATTACATACTTGGATAGTTTAAAATTAATGAGCATCATTTTATTACTTTATTGCTCTATATATATTTGTATGCAACAGCCACTGCTTAGTCAAGGAAAAAAACATCTCAATATTTGAATTCGTGGTCAGCTGACAAAGGCGAGTTCAGAATTTAAACTTTTGTATATTCCAAAATGGATTTCATCAAATCATCCACTTCTTCATCAACTAATAAGAGCACAAAACCAAGAAAGAACAATGGTGCTAGTACTCAAAGTGTCAAGCAAAAGGCAGAGGAACAACAGAGCAATATTCGATATCTAGGAGTGAGGCGAAGGCCATGGGGTCGATATGCTGCAGAGATAAGAGATCCCACCACGAAAGAAAGGCATTGGCTCGGGACATTTGACACTGCTGAAGAAGCCGCATTGGCCTATGACAGAGCTGCACGCGCCATGCGCTCTAACAACAAATCTAACAAACCAACTCGAACTAACTTTGTCTACTCAGACATGCCACATGGTTATTCTGTCACCTGTATAGTCTCCCCAGATGAGGTTTATCAACACCACCAACAACAGATATTGGTCTTTGGTCAGGCCGAGAATGCTCCTGCTCCCACGGTCGATTGTGGGGCCCGCTTCAATCACTTTTCCGTCAGCAACATGAATAATGTTGGTGGCGACAGTGGTAGTGGTGGTGCAGATTTCGCGTTACAACAATACTACAGTAACCACAACTACGACATGCATATGGAAGACAGTTACAGGTATTGAAGCATGCGATAATTTCATTCAAAAGATCAAAACTTTCAGCTAGAACACATTTTTAACTGTTTTATTACTCAATCTAAAGCACCATATGACTCTTTTTCGTGGTCCAAGTACGTGAAAACTAAGGATGTTCATAGTTCAAGATTCAATACATACATGTATTAAACGTAATATGCGACCTATATGCATAATATATAATTTCTGATGAAAGATATTCAACTGACCATCTTTTTAACAACAGGTACGACAGTAATAATACAACATCAATAGAATTGCCACCATTGCCAGATGATATAACAAGCAGTGGCAACAACTGTTACTACTTCAATGAACAAAGTACACAATTTCCAATAACAACAATTTCAGAAATGGGATACAACAACAGCAACAACAATGACAGTTTGAATGAAATGATAATTGGTACAAATAATGAATATCAATATGGAGGAAGTACAATCACTACAACAAGCGGTACAACTGCAACAGCTGGGAGTTTTAGTTATTTTGGTTTTGATGATTGTTTACAGCCACTACAATGCAGCAGTAACATGCAAGATGAATCCAACAATAATAGTTTGGGTTATTGGTTCTCATGAAATCCTGTCTGGGGGAACGAGCGTTATTTCTGTTGTAATGAGCTTTATGCAACATGAATTTAGATTAGTCGTACGAGTGATTTAGAATGTCGGATGATAAAAGGGTGAGAAAGAAGAACGTGAATACCTTCTCACAAGTTGAAGATGGAATATGCCTATCACTTTTATTATAGTTGAATTGAACCTAGTTAAGGAAAGCAAGATAAGCACGTCTCAGCACAACGAATTTGTCATTTTTTTTAAAAGTGTCTTAATTGTACTAGTACTTTCACTGACATATTGGAATTGGAAATTGTATTGTGTGCAAACGGCTTTTCCTATCTTGTTAATTTGATCGTATTAATTACTGAAATTAACATCACAACTAATTTGAGACAAACGATAAACAGAGCATATAAAGACATGCATCATAAATCCGTTGGTTTAGTGTGACCATCGATCCAGATTGTCTTTTTTTCTTTATTTCCCTCTCTCAATTGTAGAAGGTAGTAAAGTTGGAGTTATTGTTAATATGTAATAGTACAAAAGATACTTTTTTTATTTCATTTGAAAGATAAAATGCTCCTAAAAAGAGAAATATTTCCATATTGTAGTGCTACAACAATTTTACACGGCCTTAATTTGCACTTCAGTGAAACGTTGTTTCCATAGCTTGAACCCATAACCTCCTTACCAAATGTCAACAATTTCACCAATTACGTAAAAGCTCCCCAATCAGGCTTAACATTATCCTATTAATTTTTTTTATCAAGGATTGCATGTAAGTGATGCAACAAATAAAGATGCCGGAGATCAAACACATTGGAGCAAAACTTTACGAGGAAGAGCATGCTAGGAAGATCTAATTATCTACCTTTCTAGCTACCCTCCTTTTATCTGCTAGAAAAAACTAATACCGTTGATTCGTTCCAAGAGCACCAGTATCTGTAATTTTAACCCCCACAGTGAAAAACCATCGAGTGTAATACCACAAGGGAACAGAGGCTGCAGATTAATTAGAAGGTACATGCAACAATCTCACACAAATAAAACACAAAAAGATATGGTTTTACTTCGACTCAATCATGGAAAATGAACTCCCACTACAGGCCATATTTTGTTAACCATCATCAGATGAACATAACCATATACCGCTAGTTAGCTAGTAAAGCAATTAAGCATCATCTAAATGTGAAGTGTGCCCGCAAAGACATGAAACCCATGACCAACACTCTTGTAGTTGAAAATATAGATGTAGATGTGATATAAACATCTTCTAGCTTTAACTGGATCTCCCACAACAGTGAAACCAACATTGTTTCAAAAGTTGGCCAACTATCATTAGGATGAAAGGGAAACAGAACGGCAGCAGCCAATTCTAAACCTCATCATCTCCAGACCAGTATACCAGTTGACCAGTTGAGGATGAAGCACAAAATCATCCATGACTTCGAAATTCCACTGGACAAATATAAGCATGTAAAGAGAAATTACAATGTCAACCATTTCTAAATGCAAAACATATTTACCAATCTTTCCCCAGAACGTGGGTGCATCTAATACAAGTTGGTGGATCAACGGTTAAAGGGACAAGGCACCAACTACTTTTTACTTGCCTTAAAGGTTAAAAGAAATGAACCACCAATTCAACAGCGCCAATTCTCAGGGAACCAACACAGAAAAACATTTGAGCAGAAATCCAACTCCAAAATGGATAAATTTAGAACAATAACATAATCAAGTCATTTTAGACTCCAAAACACTTGGTTCTTAATTAAGACATAAGAAAATAGAGTACTGCACCAAAATTCTCATTTGAAGGTTAAATTCAACCTACAGCAATCACTATCATATCTAATCTCCCTTTCTCCTGAAAGAACATCCCTCGGTAAGTCTAGCACGACCACCAGTAGGTTGGCACAACACAGTCTGGCAGTTTCCGCAAACAACCACAGTCTGAGAATGGCTGAACACAGTTGTTCTGCATGTTAAATATATATCAGAAACAATGAACCTGTAATTCTCACTTTGTACCATCTAATTGAGCAATGTTAGGTGGCACGGGATTCAGAATAAAAGGAACCATATGAGGGTCAAACTGCTACTTTTTATCACTAATTCAGGCATTGAAAGTATAAATTTTCAGTGTCAATTCAAACATAGATCCTCTAAATTTTTTAGGACAACAATTACTACAAGTCCACCAATTCGTCCCATTTTACACTGTTCAAATACACGGTGTCAAACTACTTGATTTTAACCATGAATTGTGGCATAGACTACTTAATTTTCAGTGTGAATTCAGACAGGTTCTCCATGATTTTTGGACTACCAGTCACACAACTAGGTTCCATTTTACAAGGTTCAAAGCTTGTAAGAGTGTCAAACTATGGTGAGTACAAGGATAGACTGCTTATTTCAGAGTGAATTTAGACAGATTATCGAAAAAAATTTGGACTGTAAGTTGCATCACACCAATTGGTCTACATTTTAAGCAGCTCAAGGACACGAGTGCAAAATACTTAATTTTAATTATGAATTCAGGCATAAACTATTTATTTTCAGTGCGATTCAGACACATACTCCAGGGTTTTTTTGAAAAATGGGCAATATAAGCCGCAACAGTGTATAGTTCAGAGAGAAACATCTAAATTCTAAATAGCAATTGTGCTGCATAAATGGAACAGAAGAATACTAAATTTTTAAGGGGAAAAAAACAAAAAGACGAGGTTCTTACATGTTAAAGCAGCCTTGGCACTTCACATCCTATATACAAAATAAGCAACATCAAAATCCAAATCTAAATCCCAATCCAAAACCATACATAAACAGGAGAATCATTCTCATTAAGATAAAATATACGCACCATGAAGAAAGAGTTGGGAGACTGAACAAGACGTTTGAGCTTGTGCTTCTTCTTTTCAATCTCTGCTGGTGGGTTCAACAAGTCGACATCATTTGAAAGAACCTACAAAATTTCAAATAACAGATACACATTAAACAATTGATACATAATTTCTAACTGATTTTTGAGAAAATCATAACAATTGATGCATAATTTCTAACTGAATGTTGAGAAGACAGAATATGAAATGCAAATAAGGAAGCATAAATAATGATGCATAATTTCTACCTAATCGATGAGAAACACACATACGAATGTAAATATAAAAGCAAAAGAAAATGATGGACAATTTCTAACTGATTGCTGAGAAAATCGAAACAATTGATGCATAATTTCTAACTCAATGCTGAGAAAACCATAACAAATGAATGTTGAGAAAACCATAAATGAATGCAAATACAGTACAGAAGCAACAACAAAAAAACAATTCATATTCTCAACCTAACCGTTGAGAAAATTATATATGAATACAAATACAGAAGCAAAATAAATTGATGTGTAATTACTGTCTATTGAGAAAATCATAACTGACTGTTGAGAAAATCATAACAATCAATGCATAATTTCTACCTAATTGTCGAGAAACCCGTATAAAATGCAAATTTTCAAACTGATTGTTGAGAAAATCAAAACAATCGATGCATAATGTCTACCTAATCACTGAGAAATCAAAACAATCCTACATAATTTCAGTTGATGCATAATTTCTAGCTGATTGTTGAGAAAATCATAGCAATTGATGTATAGAAATGATTATTGAGAAAAACTATATATAAATGCAAATTTTCAAACTGATTGTTAAGAAAATCATATATATAAAAACATTCAGAAGCATATATATGTATATGTATATGTGTATATGTATATGTGTGTGTGTATATATATGTGTATATGTGTGTATATATATATATGTGTGTGTGTACATATATATATGAGCTCAAATACAGAAGCAAAAAATTGATGCGTAATTTCTCCCTAGTTGCTGAGGAAAAAAATATAATGAATGCAAATACAGAAGAACAAAACACTGATGCATAACTTCTAACTGATTGCTGAGTAATTTCTAGCTGATTGCTGAGAAAATCATAACACTCACTTCTACCTAATCGTAGAGAAAATCACATATATATATATATATATATATATATATATATATATAAAATCAAATACAGAAGCAAACATATAATGAAAGAAAATACAGAGGTAAAAAATTGATGCGTAATTTCTACCTAATTCTGAGAAGAAACATATAATGAATGCAAATACAGAAGAGCAAAACATTGATGCATAACTTCTAACTGATTGCTGAGTAATTTCTAGCTGATTGCTAAGAAAATCATAACATTCACTTCTACCTAATCGTTGAGAAAATCATATATGAGCTCAAACATAGAAGCATATATATAATCTCAAATACAGAAGCAGACCTATAATGCAAGAAAATACAGAAGAACAAAATATTGATGCTTAATTTCTAACTGATTGCTGAGTAATTTCTAGCTGATTGCTGAGAAAATCATAACACTCACTTCTACCTAATCGTTGAGAAAATCATATATGAGCTCAAATACATAAGCATATACATTGATATATAGATATATAGATAAGCTCAAATACAGAAGCAAAAAAATTGATGCGTAATTTCTACCTAATTGATGAGAAAACGAGTAATGAATGCAAATACAGAAGCACAAAATACTGATGCGTAATTTCAAACTAACTGCTGAGTAATTTCTAGCTGATTGTAAAGAAAATCATAACACTCCATGCACATTTTCTATATGATTAATGAGAAAAATAACATATGAATGCAAATATAGAAGCAAAGAAGCTGTAGATCCAACCGAAAACTCACCATTTTCGCTAAGATGAAATGCGAAACCTTAGAAACTCTGAAGAGAGTGAAGGGAGGCTGCGAAAAATGGAGATGAATGAAATGAGAGAAGGATGGATTAGGGTTTTGTTAAATATATAGTGTGTTTCGAATGTTGTGGACCGTTGATATGTTGATGATTTAATCTGGGCCGTGCATTCGCCGACTTACTCGTATTCCTACTTTTCTCTCTAATCTACCTGAAATTACTCATTCCGTTTCTTTTTGTTTGCCACATTTTTTTAATGAAATCGTACAAATTTTAGCTAATATTTTAAAAATGATATTTTTCCATCGTATTAATATATAAAGAATTATTATTTAATTTTTTTATAGTTTTCAAATTTTAAAATTTAATATATTTTAATTTTGCTTCAAAATTTAATTAAATCGCGTTTCATGAAGAAAAAATTAACAAGTAAATTAAAAAAAAAAAAGAGTACCTTTTTATCCCATAATATTGTCTTAGTTCGAAAAAAATATTTTTTCTTTGTAAATTCGAAAGTAGATTTTTATTTTTGGATAATCATAGTATTTGAATTGACATTCGTAAATCTCGATTAAATTTATGAGATACATGTCACCTCCTATGAAAAAAATACAATCTTAAGTTTTCATCTCATTTTATTGACCATTATATCATGCTCTTGGATGTTAAACTATTAAATATGAGGTTTTTAAAAATTAATTATTTTTTCAGCTATAAATATTTTTGTCGAAATATTATTTAGCATTAAAATCAAATTACTTTTCAATTACATAAAATAATTGATAAATTTTAATTGCCAACTAAAAAGTTAAGTCATCCTGCCTAAATTTTCCTTTTTGAGTTCGTAACTTCATATACCTAAATTGATAAATATATTTTGTCATCGTTTTATTTTTCTTTCCACAGCACCAAACCTTAAAACTTATACTCTCTAAAATTTTAAATATTTATGATGAAAAACATGGAACGACAACTTCTTTTATAGGGTTGTTTAGCTTCTCCTTCCTCTTTATGGAATTCATAAAAAGAAAAAAAAAAAAAACTCTTAGAGCTCTATTTTTTTACACGTTAAGTATAAATTCAAATTGGAAAGATTTTGAAACTCTAAAAATAGAAGCTTCTCCCAATAGTTTTGTGTTTTCTTTAATATTAGTTTTCATCTGTAGGCCAGTTGGTTCAATTATATCAATAATATTATGATTTTAGTTTATATTGCGTCATCTAAATTATCGTCGTCTTGATTTGCAAACTTTAAACTTCCTTATGTTGCCTTTTCGATTCAGATACCACCTATATTAAAAGCGATTCAGCTCTTCCTCTTGTTCTAGCATTGAGAAGTGGTAATCTTTGAATTGCATCAAATTTGGTTTAAAATTAATGTCCAATTATCATGCATGAATTTTTCATGATAATTCCATTTTGTTTTCTTTTTACCTTTATTTATAATCCTTTTTGGAAAGAAACATCAGAACTTGGCTAAAGTTGAATTAATTTCCCTGTGGAATGGTGTCTATTTCCTTGAAAAAAAAAAATGTTTTCTATTTCCCCACTTATCCATATTATTAGTTTTTTTTATAAGATTTTTTCTACTACTGTAAGTGAATGATGGTAAAAAAAAATTATCCTCTGTTCTGATTTGTTCCCTTGATTTTAATTTAATACAAAATTTAAGAAAGTAATTTTTTTTTAAAGATTTTATGGTTTTAATTTTAAAATATACATAAAAAATTAAAATAAATTAAAGAATTATAAAAGAGAGATTTTTTTTCAATGGATTTAAATAGAAAATAAGACAAATTAATTAAATTTGAAGAGTATATTTTACCTCATATCAGAATTAAATATATTATTTTATTTGTCCATTTAACAAATCAAGAAATTTTATGATTTTTTTTCATACTACCCTTAATATTTAAAAGGCGAAATGGTCAGATGTACCCTTATACTTGTCTGAATTTGTAATGTGAACAATTCTACTTATCTTTTTGTCATATGAACCTTTTAACCCATTAAAACATAATATTTTAAACTTTTTTTACACATATACGACATTAAATTGTTGAACGAAAAAAACGCATATTTACATGCGTTTTAAAGTGAGTGAAATCAAAAATAATTCGCCTTAAAATTATAAGAAAAAGAAAAAAAGGACAAAAAATAGAAAAAATCCTAAATCCTACCCTCCTCCTTCATTGACCCGTCCCCGTCCCCCGTCCCCCACCCAGCATCAGCACCACCAGCCAGCCATTCCCCCCACCTCCAAACAAATACCTACTTCAATGCCCTTATCCCTGCCAAATAAATAGATATACCTCATTCTTTGCCTCCCAACCCATCACCACCCCATTGTACCCCCTCTACCTCAATTTTTCCTATTTTCACCATCAATCCACCCATATCCTTAAGCCTCCATTTTTCCCCATATTCACGATCACTATGTGGGTGTTTGACTTAACTTTTAAATTGGTCAAAATAGATTATAAGCTATTTTTGGCTTTAAAAAGTATTTGACAAATTTTATAAGTGCTTCAAAAAGTTAATTTTGACTTTTTTTAAGTGAAAATAAGACGTTAGCATTCCTAACTTTTTTTTTTTTTTAAGATTATAAGCTATTAGAATTGATCAAGTAAATTATATTTGTGCCCTTATAATTATTCCGTATTCCAACTTTATCCTTGTAGCCCTAATTTTCCTTCACTACTATACAACACACTTCACATTACACTTTAATTTTTTGCTGAAGCAAAGTTGAATTTTGCTTTGTTGATCTTCTATTGTATAATGAGTTTATTACTATACAACACATTTCACATTACACGTTTATTTTTTGCTGGAGCAAAGTTGAATTTTGCTTTGTTGATCTTCTATTGTATAATGAGTTTATTTATTTTTTTGGAGCAAAAATGGAAAGAGGTGGTATTGTTGTTCGTAGATCTGGCAACTCTTTAAAAAAGTTATATAATAAAGTACTAAAAAGTTTATTTAAATTAATAAGAAAATGAAGTGTTGTCACAAATTGCACCTTAATGATACGAAATTTTAACGTAACTATGAAAAATAAATAATTTTTAATATATAACTATCTTTTTCAAACTCAAACATTGAACACTTAAACTCTTAAAAAAAAAAAATTAGCGCACAAGTTAATAGTCATTCATGAAAATATTACATCTATATAAAGTTTAATTTGAATCATTTTAGCACTAAAAATTAATAATAATCAACTCTATATATTATTAACAGCTATAAGGGTATTTCAGATATTTTGACAAAAAAAAAATGCTTAAAAGCATTATTACCAAACACATCAATAACTTTTTTTCAGTTTCAACACTTTTATCCAAACATTTAACTGCTTATTTTTAAAATAAGTTCAACACTTTTAAAGAACTTTTTATCAGCATATCCAAACGGGCTCTATATCCCTACCCTTTTATTTTCAATTACCATCGTATCCCCGACCTATTTTTCTCAAATAATTACCTAATTAAAAATCTTCTCAAATCAAAGAAGAAACTATAAAATTTACAATTTTTTAAAGTTATTTTTTTTTTTTTTCAGTTCATCCATAATGAGAAATGGAGGGTAAAGGGATATTTAGTTTTATTTATTGAGTCTTGAAGTTTTTCTAATGATGGATGGCTTGTGATTTTTGGAGAAAGAGTTTGTTGTTAATGGATAAAAATAAAGTGTTGTGACTGGTACGGGGTTCCACCACCCAAGTCCACCAAAATATGTGATTGGAGTTGTTTGATTGGGGTGTTAGGTGGTTTAATGGTGTTTCGGCGACATGATGGTGCAGCAGTGGTGAGATAAAGAAGAAGAAGAAATGGAGGGGTGGGGGGAGCTTTGTTGATCTTTTTTTTTATATATATAAAATATGTTAATTTCTCATGTGTCATTTTAAAAATGACGTGGAACTCCAAGTAACCGCATTTGTATCACACATACATTAATCAGATGAAAAAAGGATTTACAATTTTATGTTTTACATTAAATTTAAGAGTTCAGTTGGCAAAAGATTAAGTATAAGAGTTCAGTAAATTATTTCACCTATTTAAAACCTAACTTAGCTAAATTTTCTTAAGGAGTGTACGAAATCGAAAGGGTAATTTGTAGAGCGGTTTAAAATCAACCCAAAGTCGATAACTCAAACCGAAAAATGGTTGTGAATTTATTAATAATGTGTTATTGAGTTAGCCGTTTCGATAACAGTTTTAATTTTTTTTATACCGGTTATCGGCTCTTGACTATTTAGAATGAGGTCTTAGAGTAACTGGTAAAGTTACCGCGATGCGCTTGGGATGTCATGAGTTCAAACTACAAAAACATCCGGCCCCTGTCTAAAATTCGTGCATAGTGAGAATTTTAGTGCACCGAAATATCCTTGGTTCTTAACTGTTTGAGGCTTTTCTTCAATGGATTAACCAATAAATCAATAGTAAATTAATGAATGATATTTATAAATTCGCTATATAAAGTCATTCCCCATACCCACACTAATTATGTTGATGTTGTTGTTTGTATATAAAATACTTGACTTTAGGTTTAGGTTATACTTTTTTTTTTCAAACTTTCAGTTATTCTATAAGGTGTAAGTATTTGTTTTTGAGCAAGATGTGATCTTCAATACTTGTACATAGTTCATTTGGTTTGTCACCTTGTTTCTAAGTAATTAATTTTTTTTTTAGAGAAATATTAAAGGTCAAACCGATAACTAAACAACTAATGATTAATAATCGATAAATCGCTAACCAATAAATTGATATCACAGTAGTTCCATAATAGTTAACACATGCGCATACATCGATATCAATAAGTAGTGGCGACGTCAAAATTTTCATTACGAAAAATCAAAATATAAAGAATTTAACATACGACCTAGCCGAAAGAATTCGACGTCTACTATATATACATAAAAAATAATCTCAATCATGTATAAATTGTATAATTTTCTGTCTAATGAGTTCGAATGAACTCTCTAGCAGGGACGGACATATGTTGTGGGCAGAGGCGAATCCTAATACAAGAAAAGGCAAGGAACACACGGAACAAACACCAAAACAGTCCACAAGTTCAAAGAACCGGGGACCTCTTTGATGACCACTCTCGAATTCAACAAGAAACCAACAAAACAATATGAACAATGGTGTTTAACACACCAAACAGCTAGCCCAAACTAGATTAACACACAAGACGAACAACAACAACAAGAGAATAACAACAACTCCACGAATTCAACAATACAAGAACAAAACGGGTATAAGAAAGTAAGATAAATAACTTGACATACAATGCATAAACACTTATGAATCAAAATGTATATTAAACATTAAGACCCAAAGTTTTCATATAAATAACACTAAGTTCTTACGGGACCTCAAGGGAATTAGAATTTCCAGCAACCGTCGTTTCTAAGATTGTTATCAACGCAAGTCATGTCCACACTTGTCACAAGGAATCCACTTTGCAAGACACTCTTCAGAGCTCTCAAAAATATATCATCAAAAGTTGTGGACAAAATGACCTATTATGTTCTATTTATAAGCTAGGTTACAACTTATTACAAAATAACTAAAATGTCCTTAATGAGTCATGGCAAAGGGGCGGCTTTGGCATGTAGAATTGGTCAACCTTGGAGTGTTTTAAAAGACCTTCTTGACACTTCAAGGCTTGTTGTCTTGGTTGGGTAGCGCCCAAGCCCGAGTCTCAAGGTGTTGGTCTACAATCACGATCGATCTTGTATCATCCTCCCCTTCTTCAAAATGATTCGACCTCGAATTTGAACCTTGCAAAACAATGAAGGAGACAACAAAAAAACATATATTCCCCATGGCATGAGGGTTAATGTTAGCACAATCAACAAAGGTATTAAACCACGAGTGTACATTCTACACTTAACGCCAAAAGAAATAACTTCTCTATCCAGCTGAGTTTGACAAGAAACAAAAAAAAAAAAAAAGAAAAGTGTAATCCCTTGGAGCAAGGACCATAGTGCCCTCAGGTTCTTTCATCATCAAGAGGTTAAAGTGCAATCAAGATTTCACCTTCCTTGGGCCATACATTATCATAAAGTGTCCTCCTCATTAATCCGCAAGACACATTAACTTCTCCTTCTTCCACCACCCTCTCGGCTTCACCATCATCTCCATCATCCTCTTGAGAGGTTTTCTCACTATCATCATTTTTGGTCACTTCGTCCCCAATATAGTAAGGATCACCCCCTCACCAACACAATATTCCTTCGGTTCGGGCACTCACTAGCTTTGTGACCCCAACCTTGATATTTAAAACAAACCATACCTTTAGGATTAGGAGTAGAAGAACTAGTACTTTTAAGCCGTGGATTCCTTTGGAGTGTTTTATCAAATAGCTTTTTCTCTAAGGGCTTGTAGGGCTTGTTTCACCTAAAGTTCTTCTTGTCATGATTGTTCCTTTCAACTTCAATGACCGCTTCTACAAGGTCCTCAATTTGGTCAAACTTGTGGAAAACTAATCGAGAAACAACTTCGTAGCACAAGCCACCCTTGAACCGATCTAGACAATGATTTAGAGGTTCGACAATATCAAGACGTAGGATCAAGTTTTGGAACTCATCATAATATTCCTCTACACTTCTATCTTTTTATCGCAAGTTGTAGATCTTTGTTAATTGCTCTTGTTTGTACTTTTTTGTGACATATCTCTCCCTCATAAGAGCTTTCAATTCATCCTAATCTAGGAGGTCAAGATTACTATTCCTTACTCATTGCAATCGCTTTGTCTCTCACTAGGTAGAGGCATAACCTTCAAATTGATTAATGACATGTGCGGCTTTCTTTTGGGAAGTTAACTCATTGAGTTGGAAAATCCAATTACATTGTAACTCCCAGTCAAGATAGAGAGATGGATCACTAGTCCCCTTAAAAGAAGGAAGAGTGATCTTAATGGAATTTAGGCCCGTGTCTCTACCCACATTACCTTCTTGGTCTACTAAACCTTCTTGAATATGAGGTCGGTGTACCAAGTTACCCCTACCCTAAGGAGTCGGTCTAAATCTTCCCTCTCGGCCTCTATGTCCCCCGCCATAAGCTCCTCTTCTATTGCGCACAAATTCTGCAAAGAGAGTTGCTTCATCTAACCCCTCACCTCCATAAGGACCCTCACCTTTCACATCATCAATTTGGATTAGTTGGTTTTGGTTTAGTGTTGCTCTCGGCATATCAAGGGGGTATCAGATTTGGGGAGCTTCTTGATGGACTTGACTTCGGTTGTTTGGATAAGTAGGGACTTGGTGGATGGGTTTATGGGCTGGTCTAGGTGGATTGAGTAATGGTGAAGTGTATCTGAGGTGGTAGCATGTCCACTAGTCGAATGGTAGTGTTTGGGACTTGAATGGTTGGAATCTAAATGAACTTCCAATGTATCCATTCTCCTTGAAAAAGCACCCTCCATCCCGTCCATCCTTCCCTCCATCCTCTCCATTCGACCACTAAGATAATGTTTTACGCTCATTATGGCCGCCAATAAAGCATCCATGGTTACCTCTCTCGAGGACCTTGGACTACCTTCACCCGAAGCTATCATACCTAATAAGAAAGATAAAAAAATTCAAACAATAACAAGTTAAAGGTTAGCAAAATTAGTCCACAAATCACCTTAAAACAGTCCGCCAACTTTCAAGCTCACACTTTTGAAGTTTTCACTCTATTGGTCTCACAAGTGTTGATAACACACTTATACTCTAATGAGGTCACTTGGTTCCAATTGTGGCTCTAGATCGGAGTAGATTCTTGTTTGAAACGACACAAAAAAAGGTAATGTATGAACTTGAACAAAAAAAGTTACTACGATTCAAAAACAAGAAAAGCACAAAAACAACGCTAACACGAAAAACGTACTCAAAAACTAATCTACTACTTAGTAGGTATTTACTAGTTGTCAATTAGTATTAGAGTCAACAAAATTGGACGCCAATAGAAACAGGAAAGTGAAACTAGGAAATCCAATGTTCTGGAGCTTTTTGATGACGTGACACTTAACTATTGGACGTTGTAATGTTGTTGAAGTTGAAAATTTTTGTTTCAAGAATCTAGTTGTTCAATTTCATGTGTGGAAGAAGAGAATTTCAGTCAAGGCATGGGGAAAACAAGTTTTAGGCTCCACTTTCAAGATCCATATATTCTTTCACCTACTTGCATCAAATTAGCATCTTGTCCTCTTTCCTCTTTTGGGCAATCCTTGAAAATTGTTTTTCTTCTTTTTGGTAGTATGGATTTTGGAAAGTCTTTTTGTTTGTTTCCTTTTTGGTGATGTCTTGGAAGTGTTTCCAAGGCAAACAATACCAACACTCTCTTTCTTTTGAAATTTGGATCAAACAAGTCCTCTTTTTGAAGCTTCTTCTTCACCACATCAAGAACACAAGAATATCAACAACAAGAACACACAAGCCGTCCACCCCCACCACGATATTACTTGATTTTTAGCTCATAAATATTGGATTTTAGACACTAAAAGTGTTAGTGAGAAAGGAACCAACACTACAAACACTCAAAACAAGTAAAAGACTACCAAATTTAGACACACAACAAGTTTTTCGGCCAATAAATTAAGAATACCAAATCTATTTTTTTTCACTCTCGTTACAACAAAATCAAAGATGGCTCTGATACCAAATGATACAAGAAAAGACAAGGAACACATGGCACAAACACCAAAACAGTCCACAAGTTTAAAGAACCGAGACCTCTTTGATGACCACTCTCGGATTCAACAAGAAACCAACAAAATAAGATGGACAATGGTGTTTAACATACCAAACAGCTAGACCAAACTAGATTAACACACAAGACGAAGAACAACAACTATATAATAACAACAACTCCACGGATTCAATAACACAAGAACAAAATGGGTACAGGAAAGTAAGATAGATAACTTGACATACAATACATAAACACTTATGAACCAAAATGTATATTAAATATTAAGACCCAAAATTTTCATACAAATAACACCAAGTTCTTACGGAACCTTAAGGAAATTGGAATTCCCAAGCAACCATCTTTTCTAAGATTGTTATCAACACAAGTAATGTCCACACTTGTCACAAGGAATCCACCTTGCAAGACACTCTTTAGAGCTCTTAAAAATATATCATCAAAAGTTATGGACAAAATGACCTATCATGTTCTATTTATAAGTTAGCTTACAACTTATTACAAAATGACTAAAATGCCCTTAATGAGTCACGACAAATGGGTGACTTTGGCATGTAGAATTGGGTAGCCTGAGAGTGTTTTGAAAGGCCTTCTTGACACTTCAAAGCTTGTTGTCTTGGTTGGGCAGCCCCCAAGCTCGGGTCTCAATGTGTTGGTCTACAATCACAATCGATCTTACATCAAATCCAAAATCTGAATTCTCCGAGTGTCAAGTAAATTTATCGATTAAATCAATCAAATTATTTATCTTTTCGGTGTATAGGAGAATTGACAAATCAATCAATACAAAAATAATAGTAATAAAACAACAAAGCTTAAACTTTCAATAATAGTACTAATATCATAACATCCATAAGTAATTACAATTGTCCACGGTGCATTTTCATATTCTAAAAATGATAAACGATGACATCATTACTTATATTTGCAAATACATCATGCTCTATGTAACATACTAAATAATTATTTAATTATTAATCACCAATACTATTTTGCACTTTATTTTTTATGTGCTTCATGGACGAGAATGCTCTCTCTACAATTGTCGTATTAACGGGTAAAATCAGAGTCAACTTCACAAATAAATAAACAAGTGAATAAGTCTCCACAAGATTTGCCTCAACTAATGCCTTTGCCAAATCATGAATTTCTTGCAAGTTAGAGAATTTGGAATTACCCCATCGCATATGAATTATGAATGTATCGAGTTGGTAACTCAAATCTCGAAGTTTTCTATCATCAATCTCATTTGAGTAACACTTTACTAAAGTCATGATTCTATCTTTGTCAAATTAGAGAAAGAATTGATAGGATTCAAATTGCTCATTTCAAGAAGCAAAATCACTACTCACTACATTAAAAAGATCATCAACCTCTTAAAATTGCACATCAATGACAATACAAAAGATTTCAACACACACGTGGTGCAAATAACTAACATCCAAACACTTACGCTTTGACTTTCCAGAAAAATAAGGCTCATTTAATTTGAAAATCAAGATACAATGTGAATCACAAAATGAAGAAACATCACTCAACAAAGATTTCCACCCATTTTCTCTCATATCTTGTAATCTTTACTTTGAGATGTTATGAAACTCCACGACATTTACAATATATTGATCCTTTTTTTTGTAAAATCTTGCTCAACTCATGTAACATGGCCAATATTTTCAACATCAATTAAAGAATAAAAATAAATTTGAATGTCTTAACCCTTGTCAAAAGATATTCCGCTTGATTTCTATCACTTGAGGTAGAACCTTCAATTTCAATCACTCCAAGCACATGAATAATAGATGAGAAAATAACAAGAAAGTTATCTAATGTTTTGAAATGTAATTTTCAAAGAGTATCATCCGGTCTTTGAAGCCCACATTCTTGATGTAATTTTTGTCCGGTATGAGTTTTATCGGACTCAAGTAATTGCTTCAAATTTTAGCTTGGTGATGATAAAGCAAATTTTCACGCTTAAAAGATCCTCCAACAACATTCAACACATTAGTAATATGATAAAAAAATCTTCAACTTCCAAATGTTTTTTAGCAATAGCTGCTAGTGTTAGTTGCAATTGATGTGCAAACAATGAATATAATATGCCGAAGGACAATCTTTCATAATTGAAGTTTTGAGATCATTTATCTCTCCCTTCATATTACTAGCTCCATCATAACCTTGTTCACGTATATTGGAAGGACTTAGTGAGTGATCGGAAAGTAAAGAATAAATTTATTCCTTCAATGAGCATGCCGATGTATCACTAACATGAACAAGATCGATAAATCGCTCTACTACTTCATTATTCTTATCAACATACATCAAAACAAGAGCCATTTGTTCTTTGAGTGAAATGTCTTTGGATTCATCAACAAATATACTAAAATAATCTCCATTTAAGTCCCCAAATATAACTTTTGGACAAACATTGACAATATCCTTTTGAATCAGATGACAAGTCAAAGTATCATTTTGTGGAACTTTTATTAATATCACTTTTTCCACATTCAAATGTTTGTCTCTATGCCACTGCAAAAATTCTAAAAAGTAACCTTGATTAGTTGAAGATTTCCTTTCGCTATGACCTCAAAATGGCAATTTATGATACAAAAGAAGTCTTGCCACATCAATTGAAGCTTCCAAAAAAATTCGTTACTCATTTTTTGACTTTTTGAAATGTTTGTCAAGAACAACTTGAATTGATCAATGATGATTTGATAAATCTAACATCTTTGTAACATTTGGTGTAAACACTATTAATTTTACCAACATATAAATGAAATCTTTCAAGAGTCGTATTTCAATTCCTAAAATCCTTTGTGGCATAAAAATCAGTTGTAGTTTCATGAACAAATTTATTTTTGAATAAATAACAACAAAGACAATATGCGACATCTTTCTTCATACTATACTACAACCAACTAGAATTTGAACCTTTGAACCAACTTGAAGTATCCTATCTCCTATTTCACTTGAAGGATATGGTTTCAAGATAATTTGACAAAACTCTTTTTCAATATAGTATTTTCTCACTTTATCCCGTATTCGAGAATCATAATAAAAAATTAATCTTCTTTCTCTTGGTTCGACTTTAAGTGAACCCAAATCGAGACTAGTTATAAGACCAGAACGATTGACATTGACATTATTAGAACTTGACTGAGAATAATTAACTATCTTGAAAAGTTCTCCATCTCAAATCACAAAATTAGAACACTTTCTCAATCCTAAATCAAGATTATTCAAAATTTGAGTTTCTAGGTTCAAGAAAGAGAACAAAAAAAAAAATCTTTCAATGCAACTTACAAAGAACAGTGGCTTGTGGGTTGATGTTGAGACTTGAGATAGCAACTTAACAACGGATATAGAGAGAGGTGGTCGGTGAAGCTGAGGTTGTGACCTTTGTCGGCGACGTCAAAAAGTCTAATGATAACAACAGAGACCAAAAAAGCAGAGAGCGATGATGATTTGGGAATTGAAATTTGAAAGGGAAAGGATTTTTTTTTTTTAATTTGAGGAGAAAGAATAAAATTATACACTTTTAAAACAAATATTAACTATTAATATTTAAAAAATAAAAGAAAAATTCAATATAATTATTAATTAATATAATTTAACATATATAATAAAGGGGTTGCATTCGTCATTTGTGGCTTCACTTCACCAGCGGAGGTCGAACTCGTGACCTCTAGGGAGCAAATGTGACGCTCTACCACTCGCACCAGAGGGTACTTCAACATTGTGGGCGGCGTGACACCCTCACCGCTCTAAATGGATCCGCCCTGATTGTGGGAAGGGATATCAATCAAAACTATTCTGAGAGAGAGGGGGAGAGAAAGAGAGAGCGCTTCCATCAAAGGTTGCGGATGGTATGGCACCCTCACCATCGGAATGGATCCGCCCCGATTGTGGAAAGGGATGTCAATCGAAACTGTTTCGTCAAATTTTTTTAATATATAAATATAATAATAATATATATATATATAATAATAATATATATAATGATAATAATATATATTATAATAATAATAATAATAATAATAAGGGAAAATTACCCGAATTAGCCGCTATTAGGCTTTTATTACCACTTAAAACCTAATTTTTAATTAATTACAATTCATAGCTCTCTCTTTCTATTAATTATTCCTAATTACAATTAATAGCCTTTCTCATGTATTTTCTCTTTTTTTTTTTATTTTCTATTATTCTTTTTTTTACTTTTGCATTTTTTTGCTTCGGCTTTTCTTTTCCTTTTTTTTTTGTTGCTTTCTCTTTTTTTTTTTTGCTTTTTTCTTTTTCTTTTTTATTCATTTTTTCCCTTTTTCTTTTTTTCCTTTTCATTTATCTTCCTCTTCTTCTTTTGAATTTTTTCTCCTTCATTTTTTACTTCCCCCCCCCCCCCCTTTTATTTTTTCTCCTTTTTTAATTTTTTTTCTTATTTTCTATTACTTTCCTTTTTTTTTTTTATTTTTTCCTCGTTCTTTTTCTCCTTTTTTTTAAAATTTTTTCTCCTTGTTTTCATTTGTGCAAACTAGCAAACACAAATACAAGTGTGAACTATAAAATACAAATACAAATGCAAATTATAACATACAAATACAGGTGCGAATTATAAAATACAAATACAAATGCGAACTATAACATATAAATACAAGTGTGAACTATCATTTTTGTATTTTTTAATTACTGAAAAGGAACGATTGATTTTCTTTCCACGAATACTTATTTGTATTTATTGATACGAGTTATATTTATTGATACAAATAAACACAACTCAAATTTTTATACAAATACATATTGTATTTGTATTTGTAAAATTGTTTGTTTCATTTGCTTGTCATTGTATTTGTATCAAGTGATATTTATTTATTTACAAATATGAATGGTAATTTTGATATACAAATATAAAACGGTACATTTGTATCAAATGCTACATTACATATTTATATATTTTAGAATCAAGAAAATACAATTAATGCAATTACTTGTTTGTATACAAATACAAATGATAAATTGTACATAGTCACAACTAGATACAATATGCAATCAACTTACAAATACAAATACAAAATAATTTCTTAAAAATAAAAAGGTAATGAAGAAAATAGAATACAAATACAAGTATAATCCAAATATTATCTAAATATACAAGCACAATAAAACCATAAATATAATCCAATATAATATGCAATCAATTATAAAATACAAATACAAAATAGTTCTTTAAAATACAAGTATGAATTATATAAAATACAAATGATGGCGCAAACTAACAAATACAAATACAAGTGTAAACTGTTAAATACAAATACAAATGTGAACTATAAAATATAAATATAAGTGCAAACTTTAAAACACAAATACAATTGTATCAATAAATACATAAATATAAATGACGGTGTGACTACAAATACGATAAACAATTGTTGTATTTATGTTACATCCATGACTTGTGTTCGATTAGTCATATTATTTGAAAATATAAAATAGAACAATAAAAATAATAAGGAAAATAAGTGCAAAAAAGAAAATAAAATAATCAAAGAAGAAAAGAAAAGAAGAAAGAGAAATATAAGTTAGAGATTAAAGAGAGGAAAAAAACAAAAAAACAAAAAGAAAGAAACGAAAAAAATAAAAGTAGGAAAAATAGAAAAAACGGGAAAAACACAAAACATGAAAAAATATATAAAAAATAATGGTAGTGTTAGGTAAGAAAATATTCAGTTCAACGAGATAAGTGTGATTGAGATTTACTAAATCGGGACTGTATTTATATTTTATATGAATACATATTATCTGTAAAATCGAATACCGCGGGCATAAATCGAATACAATGGTTATAAATGATAATTATGTAAAAGGTGGCTATTGAAGGTGAGTTTTATAGCAAAATGTTGCTATTTTTTGAAAGATACCCTAATAATAATAATAATAATAATAATAATAATAATAATAATAATAATCTATCTATATATAATAGGAGTAGCAAAAATGCCATGTGTGAGCACCACAAAAAATAAAATAAAAATTTGAAAAGTATATATTTAAAAAAAACTTTAAAACTCTGTATAAATAAAAGAAAAATAATAAAAAAGGAATGTATGGATTGTGAGCTGTAAGTATCATGTAATATTATTACACTTGGCATTATTTGAAAAATAAGTTAAAACTGATTACTATTAACCGTGTCAGTTTTTTACATATACTTTAAATTTCAATAAACTTTTCTTTCTTTAGCTTTGAATGGTAACTCTTGCCAAATTCAAATTCATAGATGATCCAAATGCGTCATTTATCATCTGAGTATGTTATAATTAATATCCGACGAATATTGAACTCTCACACAAATAAAGTGAAATTTTAAGTCAGTAACCAAAAAAACTCTCTGATTTGTAGTGCTTTTCGGCGCATTTCCTCCTACATATTTTTTTTTTTTGGTTTTCCAAGATATCCCACAGCCGGCAGCCGTGAGACTAATCCCCGTTCCTCAGTCAGTGCGCTAAGCGATAGGGAACTGGCCACAAAGTTTGCTCTATTCGCTAGAGGCGGGGATTTCCTCATACATATTTTATTATTACACAATTGCTTATAAAATCCTTAAGAACTAGCATTCTTGGAATCTTTGTTCAATAATCACATGAATATTTTATCTCCTTTGATGTGAAATAAGAAAGTTGCATTAACTATCAAGCTATATCTGTTTCAGAATGTAAGAGTTATACATGTGGATAACTTAATATTTTAACGTGATGATGAGAGTGCCATATAAATTTTGCTTTAGTGCTAATGATAAAGTAATTTAAATGCATCGTTCTCCTTTATCTTTTATCCTTTTAGCCCTTCAACTTATCTTGGCTACCTGTATTTTTCATTGAAGGGGAGATGTGAATAAGTAGAGCTCTAGCATTTTTATTGTCATCGTTAAACTTGGGATCCTTGATATTGCCTTTTCACTTGAATATTTTACTGTCACATTAAGAATAGGAAAAACTTTACTGGATTTTGACAAGATTGGTGAATGTTCCCTTTGTAATAGTCGATGCTACCACAACTCGAGTATGTTGTTATCCTGCCACTATATCTCATCTTCAATAAAATCAATCTTTTTACATGTATTAATACATTGTTCTCTTGGTTCAAGAAAGACTCTTTCGTTAAATTTCAATAATATTTTGGTGCCTTTTGAAGGCATCTTATTACAAATCTTTACTTGAAAAATAATGTTTTTTCTTTCTTTTTTTCTCTTCTGTTTGTTTTCTCTAACCATTGTCAACACCTTTTCTAAATCATATATAACAACATGTTTATTAAAGTTCAATAAAAGTGCAGATGATATTCGCATTCAATTTCCTAATTTGACATTTTGCAATTTCACCTTTCTTAACGAAAGTTCACTTTAACTGTTAACATGATTCTGCATCCACAAACTATGGAAACTAAGTGTTGATCAGTCAGGGGAATATATGTATGTCATTCCCAAGTATAACACTTTAAATGTCACAATGAAAATTAGTGAAATAGGTAATAGGGTCAAGAAGAATTGTTTATGAACTGCCAAAATAAATGTACTCGTGGAGTTTTTTGGTGAAGAAGTTCAGGTAGAATTTTTTGTGAAAGCTCGATAAGCAATTTGAAGCATACAACACAGACCATAAAACAATGGCTCTCAACTGAAAAACATAGAACCAATGTGTCCTATCTAAAAAATTTACTCTCTTATCTTGATAAGTAAGAGGGATGGCCTTAGCTCAGCGGTAAGCTTGCTTACCGTGGTGTGCCAGGGTTGGGGGTTCGAAACGCCCCTCCAGTGAAGCTGGGGTGAGGGCGCGTAGGTCAGGTCCGGAGTGGTCCCCCCTCCCCGACACCTACGGAGTAGGTATGAACCGGGTCGTCCCTTTATCTTGATAAGTAAAATGGGACATCAACTTAGTCAATTTGGGATGGATAAAATGGGACGGAGGGAGTATTTTCCAAGATTCTCTTTGTTCCTATGCATCAATATTTGAGAGCAACAACAGTATATTAGACTAATGTATTGAGACCCCAATTTTTATGTTTTAAATAAAATAAAGTTGAATCAGTGAAGCATGGATATGTATAATTGCAAACTTAAACTGCATAGTTTATATATGGAGAAATACCTTTTCTGAAATGGAGAAATTAGATTAAAAAATCACTTCTTTTTTATATCTTCGCAAATGGAGAAATCAGATAAAAATATTAGCAGATGTTTGTAATGTAATAAGGCATATATTATTTGATGATTTTGAATTGTTATTCTATACTTTTTGGCCTATACTTAATTTTGTAGAAGCAAATTCAGTTCAAAAATTTTACATGGACACAGAATGACAACTGCAATAGTGATATGATAAGAAATTTAGTTCCTTCGCTTTGGAATAATAAAATACCCCAATCAATTGAAGATATTACATGTCTTACTGGATCATAATATCAAGTAGTGGTATGTTCTTTTTTAATTATCTTTCTTTTTCAGGTTTAAATACTTTCTAATACTAAATTATGATTGTGAACTTTTATAGATGTTAATGACTATACCTATGCATGAAGATGAATATTATTCTTGATTGAATGATCATTTTTAAAGTGGTAGTTAATCACTTCAATGTTAAGTTAGTTGCAGATGTGTATATAGATAACGATGATGAGAATATTATAATGCAATTATCTTTCTCCGTTTGAAGATACATTAATTGTCTATTGTTTTACTTGCATGTTTTATAGCATATTGATATTTTTGTTTGCCAAGTCGCAGAGGGAGATAAAGATTTCATGGTGATCTTCTATCTCTCTTTTAAATTGCAAAAAATAATCACTTCAATTATTGTTTTAATTGTCTCTACGTAAAGTCTCATCACAATAATGCTTATGCACGTATAATGTGTAATATTGATTTTCACTAACTTCATATTTTTATTTGTAGGATTTCTAATGACATTCTCTCTCATTCTCCTAAAGAGGCCTTGGCAAGAGAAGTAGCTTCAGATTTGGATACTATGCCTTGGCAAGAGAAACAGCTTCAGATTTGGATACTATCGTAGGTGATAGAAGTTGATAACAATGTCAATGTAAAGATCGACAAAGTGGTTATAAATATGAGTAAAATGCAGAAATTATTTCGTCAAATATTAGCTTTTTCAATTTTATTTCTAGCGACAAATACTTTAACAATATTTGGAGTCCAAAGTTGTCCATTTCTTATGGTGTCTACAGACTACATCCATTAGTGAGTTTTTTTGATCATGTGCAGATTTGAGTACATATTTATTAATCTCAGCTTCAAAAGGTTATGCCGTTTTGCGAAATATTTAATGACATCATCTATTAGAGAAGCTTAAAAGTCAAATCATAAAATATATTATCCTATAAATAGCTCACAACCATTGTAGCGCCTTGGTGAGGCTTTTTAAGGCGTAGATAAAATATTTTCCTCTTTGGGAGGATTATTCTTTAACACAAAAATGTTTGTTTATACAACTACAAGTGAAAAATGCACTCCAAGTGTGAACTATCACTTTGGAATTGCAGATAGTTGTGAATTTCTTTTTATCAAGATCATTAACATATTCTGCCATCGATACTTTCTTTTAAAAATTCATATAGTTAATGATTCTCATAGCATGTTTACGTTATTTAGTCTTTATTTCTTTTAAATACTGTATGGAAAACTAATAGATGACAATTTAGAGGTGATATTTGAAGAGGTATCGATTATAGTTCATTAGAATTTATTAATTCTCTATTGGCCTGATAAAGTTTGTTAGGCATGTTTGAATACAATTTATTATCAATATTTTGATTACAAGCTACTAACATTGAGAGCGAATACAACACGACTTTTAAAAATTATTTATTTCAAGATACTTTGATTACACATAAATTGGAACTTTATTGAAAATAAACATGTAAATTTAAAGAATAAAGAAGTCTTAGATTACAAAAATAAATAAATAAAGAGTTTAAGTAGGTGTTTGAATGAGCTTATAGTTTCTGTACTTATGATTTTGGATTTATTTTTGCCTTTTACTTAAAAATAAGTGCTTAAAAAGTATTTTTTTCCTTTAACGAATCACTTTAAAAGTGATTAAAAATGATTTGTACTTAAAAATATTTAAATAAGTCAATACAAATGGTTCCTAAATTTCTATTACAATCCGCACATCGCGCAGGTGCTATACTAGTAATAATAATAATAATATACAACACGACTTTTAAAAATTATTTATTTCAAGATACTTTGATTACACATAAATTGAAACTTTATTGAAAATAAACATGTAAATTTAAAGAATAAAGAAGTCTTAGATTACAAAAATAAATAAATAAAGAGTTTAAGTAGGTGTTTGAATGAGCTTATAGTTTCTGTACTTATGATTTTGGATTTATTTTTGCCTTTTACTTAAAAATAAGAGCTTAAAAAGCATTTTTTTCCTTTAACGAATCACTTTAAAAGTGATTAAAAATGATTTGTACTTAAAAATATTTAAATAAGTCAATACAAATGGTTCCTAAGTTTCTATTACAATCCGCGCATCGCGCAGGTGCTATACTAGTAATAATAATAATAATATACAACACGATTTTTAAAAATTATTTATTTCAAGATACTTTGATTACACATAAATTGAAACTTTATTGAAAATAAACATGTAAATTTAAAGAATAAAGAAGTCTTAGATTACAAAAATAAATAAATAAAGAGTTTAAGTAGGTGTTTGAATGAGCTTATAGTTTCTGTACTTATGATTTTGGATTTATTTTTGCCTTTTACTTAAAAATAAGTGCTTAAAAAGCATTTTTTTCCTTTAACGAATCACTTTAAAAGTGATTAAAACAACAACAACAACAACAACAACAACAACAACAAGAACAAGAACAAGAAGAAGAAGAAGAAGAAGAAGAAGAAGAACAACAACAAGAACAACAAGAACAAGAACAAGAACAAGAACAACAACAAGAACAACGACAAGAACAACGACAACGACAACGACAACGACAACGACAACAGTAATAATAATACTAATACTAATAATAATAATAATAATAATAATAATAAGAAGAAGAAGAAGAAGAAGGATATTGTCAGGCGGGGTAAGCCGCGGTGCCTGCTAGACCAACTTCTAAATATCAGATTAAGCCATAGTCGGAATACCGAACCAAAGCACCAACCTAAATCTGAAAGAATTTTCGAATAGATTAATGACCGTATGGAAAAATTAATCTTTTTACCCAAACAAGGGGTCTGTCTGACTGTACAAAAGATCGCCTTGTTTTTCTTCATCTATCACGGTCTAAAGAGGCACAACTTACTAGACGTAGTCACTAAGACAAAGCCAACATAAACCTTATTAAACTCGACTGTACTACCATTTTGGAACCAAGTCAAGAAACTATAGAAAAATTCCTTCATATTTTGATAGAGTCTGGATCTTTCATAGTTACTAGGTAAGAGAAGTTAGATCTCTGACATAGATATGAAAGGTTTTTAGCCAGACATAGTCACGGCTGGAAGGGAAGAAGAAGTATTAAAAGTATGTTAGAAAAAGAAATAAATACCTTAAAAGTGGCCGGATGTAAGGCCGGAATAGTAAACGTCGGCTATCTGCCTTCTTTTATTAAAGCCTTCAAATAATTTACAAAGAGGAGAGAAGGAGGAGCTTTTGCTTAGAGAGAAAGAGAGAAAATAAAATTTCTAACTTGTGCCTCCCTAACAAATAAGGCAACTATATATAAAGAGAGAAGCATGTGCGCACAGTACTATGGTCCCACATCTGGGTCCCTGCGTATAGTGTTTTTACTGTTTAGACAGTAGAAAGGTTCCACATATGTGTCCTATACATATGAGACAAACATAGTGAAAGTATTTAATAGATGGTCCCTTCTGGTCATAGTTTGTCTTTTCTTTTCAGCTGGCAGAGTAATGCCTCTGTTTTTTCAATTTCTTCTTCGTTAAGAATATTTTCTGGAGGAAGTGGTTGGAAATCTTTAATATCTTCAGTTTCCGCTGCTTCGTCACTTGTAAGACTTCTCATAGAAGTATCCGATTGTTGTTCAATTGTTTTTATTAAATTTCTTCGGACTTCTTCTAAATATTGCTTAATCATTTCGATCTTATCTCCTTCATTTACAGAAATTCTTCTAGAAATATAGCTGAAATTTTTATCTTCAACGATTTTTTTTTGTGAAGTGGTAGAGTATTCTAGGATTTTTCTATTAATGGATTCGATTAATTCTCGTCCATGTGGTAATTTAGTAAGGGGATCTTTTCTTGTCAGTTTTTTCCAAAAAATATTATAGAATACCCTATAGATTCCGGGTATTTGTTCTTTGGTGTAACCAAATTCAACACCTCATTTATGTATCCAAGGAATGGAGAACTCTATTAATGGATTCGATTAATATCTGGTTGAAATTAATCCTTTCTGAATGCAACTAACATCAGCACCACTATCAATCATAGCCACATTAGTTATAGAAAATTCATTTTCAATTAAAATAGTTCAGTTTATATACCATTTATGGGCCATAACTATTTGCATCATACCCAAAAAATAATCATTTGCTACATCAAGATTGAAAATAATACCATTGTTAGAATTTTCAGAATTTTTCACAATTTTTTCTTTTCCTTTGGAACAGGAGGAAATATCATTCTGAAAAATATCCTTTTCAATCTTTGAAATTCTATGATCTGAAATCATTTGATTTTGTTTCAAATAAACAATTTTCTTTTTTAAATTTTCAACTTCTATGTGTCTTTACCAGGTGTTTGACTAATGGCAAGACGTCTATTAACTTTGGTTAAAGAATAAGGTATAATATCAAAATTAGAATTAATATTTTTCTTAACATGTTTATTGTCAACGGGCTTAGAAATACTGGTTTGGGAAGAAGAAAAATCAATAATTTTTTATCGAAGTTTTTCATCAGTAGTTTCTTTTAATAATTGCTAAAGCGCTATCAACAGTGATTGTTTGAACATTTAAGCCTAAATCTTCAAACTGGGATTGCAATTTATAGAAAGTATCATCACAATCGCAATCATTATTGTTTCAATCAGTGCACGCATTAGTAGAGGGTTTTTCGTCGGCATGATTTTCATTATCAGTTAACTCAAATAATTCAACCTCAGTGTCGGATGAAGATTCATATTCATAATCAGATTCAGAACCAGAAGTATATAACAAACCATAAACCTTATCGTGAACCTCATCAGAAAGTCCTAAGGACTTACGTTTTTGAAGTTTACAATTTGGAGGAATATGACCAAATTGACCACAATTATAACACTTGATTTTTGCTAAATCTCTCTTATACCTATTTTTCGTAAATCTAGTAGACTTACTATGGGTTTTTCTGGCTTCACACTCTTCTTTGTATCTATGTCTGGATTTTCTCTTTATCCTATAGGGCTATCTAGTTCATTAGTCTTAACAACAACATATCTATGGTTCTTCTTCTTGGAAGTAGAAGCAGGATTTTCCATACCAAATTGTCCACAAAAATCACCTAACTGAGATTTTTCTTTAATCCTATCTAGCTTAATTTGTCTAGTCAATTTCAATTCATTACTCAGATTGAGACCTTCTTGAGTACAGGCTGCAATAAGCTGACCATAAGTAAAATCTATCCAAAGGATTGCACCATATTATTCCTTAATTAATTTTTTAACTCTTTCCACAAAAAGTGGTGAAAGTCCATCTATATATCTAGCCTTCCAATGTTCAAGCCTAGATTCGGGTAGATCCATAACTCTACTAATGAAAGTATCCTTGTACCATTTGAATTATCCTAAGTGTTTACATCTAAGGCCATTTAAGAGAGTACGAGCATTTTTATGTTGATTGGTAAATCTACCCCCAAATTGCTGAATAATGGTGAGAATAAGGGTATAGACAACATCTTTTCTACCTTCTGGTAGTTGTCTACCTAGGTTGTCAATCCCAGACAGCCTATTCTTAGCCTCAAAAATTTTATTTCTTTCTTCGTTGGAAAGAAAGTTGTCCCACTAGCCACGAAGTTGGCCAGTAAAACCAGCAACAATCATTTTACATATAGTGGTATCTGTTCGAACATGATTGCCGTCACTAGCTTTAGGGCTAGTGACTTTGGCAATAGTATAATACATTAACATACGATGGACTAAAATAGATAATTATATTTCTGATAATCCATCTAAATTCCATTCATAAATATGATCTCCACTATAAGACGTGTTTGTCAAAGACCAATCTCTTTCCTCTATCAGAACATCTTGAGGAGTTGGTCTTGGATAATAAGCAGTTTGCATATGGGGAATATCAACAAATTTTTTCCCTGGTTGTTTTCTTACCAAACCTCTAAGTTTATTTATCTCCGAGTGAATTTCAACACCTACGTCCATAATTAGAGTAGACTCAAGGTTATCAGCAAAAACATTTAACAGATCTATGGGCTTTATGTTTAAACTAGAAAATTTCTTTTCAAGTAATTTTTCAAGTTGTTCTAAATCAGAGAGTTTTCCAAATCCTTGAATATCAGGAGGTCTTTGAATATGAGGCTTAGCTGTCAAATCTTCTGTTTTGCTTTCTGACATGGAAGCAATATCAGATAACTTTTGACTATCGGTTAGCTTCTTAATCATAGTTGTCATAGTATCGAGTTTTTTATCAAGAGAAGAAATATGTTCTCCACGAACTTTCACATACAAGCTTAAATAATTATTTTGAGCAATTAAACTATTTATTTCAGAAATAGTGATTTTTCCAACTTCATTATCAATGAATTTTTGAAAGGCATAAAAAGTTATACCAGTATTATTAGGTAGTATAAAAGAGGATTGAGGAGGGTAAATAGCCTGAGTAACAGTACTATCTGAATTTTTGTACGATCTTTCAATAATTCTTACATATAAAGGCAAGTATATAGATATAAACCATTGCACAAAACAAATAATTTGATTATTTGATGCACACATTTCATAAAATTCTTCGTAAATATTTTTCATTTCATCAGGACTATAAGTTTCAAAAAACCATGTCCTAATCATTTTTCATTTTTCACCAAAAAATTCCTTTTTAATATAATTTCTTGCCTGTGAACCAGGACTAAAATCAATTAGATTTGGAATCATGATTTAACAAGAATTAATATCAAACTCCATTTCAGAGGGAGTGAGGTTATCTCTATTTGGGATATTATCATTATCTTGAACTATATTTGTTTTAGGATTTATTTTAATCTTTTCAATACTTCAAAGTGGAGTATGCAAACCTGTAGAACTTAGTGTATGTAATGATGCAACATGATTTCTAGATGGACCATATACTGGTTCAACTGGAGAGATGTGATGCATAGCAGGCAACATTTTAGGCATAGAAAAAGAATTTTGGTCATACACGGTAGAATTATCATCAAATTGAAAACAAATTATAGAATTAGTATTTTGAGTTACATGAGTTAACTCTGAGTTTGTCACATCCTCCGCAAGTTGTTTTGGAGAAATGACTGAGTTTAAAATTCATGTTTTTGGGAAATTAATTTCATCCTACCTTCTAGGTCTCCTGGTAGTGGCCTTGGATTTTGCAAAATTTATTTTAATAAGCATGGTATAATCAGAAGTATCATCTATCAATTTACATCGAGGATTCATTTTGGCTAACAAGCGATAATAAATGCGATAGAATAAACATATTAGTTTGGATCCAGGTGCATAATTATAACCATCGATCTTTACATTTAAAGTCAAAGCATCAAGGATATTCATATTAGTCAAAGATAATTGTAAATTTGGCTGAGTGTTAAAATATACAGGGTCATATGCAAGAGTAGATCCAATAGATCCCATTAGAGACTGTCTGAAATTTAAATTTTTAGCATCACGTTGTGCAGATAGAAATGTTTCTGGAAGACCTTTCAAGGATAAAGATTTAAAAGCAATTTTCACTAAACCAATATGCATAAAATTATACTGATGTTTAAACATATCAATATCTTTTTTATTCAGTAAGTTTATAGTCTATTTGTCAGCATTTAAAGAAATAGATTGGTCAGTGATTTTTATTATCTGCTTATATTTAAATTTATCAAGAAAGTCATATTCATAAATGGTTTTTATATCTACTTTTGGAATTGTCCATTTATTTAATAAATTCATATTTTGAGGTAAATCTACCCCTTTAAGTTTAGTACTTTTCATACTAACCTCTCTCATATCCATTATATTAAAACTTCATACCTATGCCATAGACTTCAAATCTATTACTTTATTACTATGAAATTTCCTAGGCTCTGATACCATAAAGTAGGATCTTGTCAGGCGGGGTAAGTCGCGGAGCCTGCTAGACCAACTTTCAAATATCGAATTAAGCCATAGTCGAAATACCGAACAAAAGCACCAACCGAAATATGAATGAATTTTCAAATAGCTTAATGACTATATGGAAGAATTAATCTTTTTACCCAAACAAGGGCCCTGACTGATATTTAATATACTTATATTGAACCCATGTGTCTAGAATTTTTGATTGTGCAAAAAGTTGCCCTGTTTTTCTTCATTTATCACGGTCTAAAGAGGCACAACTTACTAGACTAGTCACTAAGACAAACACAACATAAGACATTTTAAACTCGAATGTACCACCATTTCGGAACCAAGTCAAGAAACTATAGAAAAATTCCTTCATATTTTGATAGAGTCTGAATCTTTCATAGTTACTAGGTAAGGGAAGTTAGATCTTTGACATAGATTTGAAAGGTTTTTAGCCGGACATAGTCACGGCTGAAAGGAAAGAAAAAGTATTAAAAGTATGTCAGAAAAAGAAATAAATGCCTTAAAAGTGACCGGATGTAAGGCCGGAATAGTAAACGTTGGCTATCTGCCTTCTTTTATTAAAGCCTTCAAATAATTTACAAAAAAGAGAGAAGGAGGAGCTTTAGCTTAGAGAGACAGAAAGAAAATAAAATTTCTAACTTGTGTCTCCCTAACAAATGAGGCAACTATATATAAAGAGAGAAACATCTGCACACAGTACTATGGGTCCCACATCTGGGTCCCTGTGCATACTATTTTTACTGTTTAGACAGTAGAAAGGTCCCACATATGGGTCCTATACATATGAGACAAACATAGTGAAAGTATCTAATAAATGGTCTCTTTTGGTCACATTTTGTCTTTTCTTTTCAGCTGGCAGAGTAATGCCTCTGTTTTTTCAATTTCTTCTTCGTTAAGAATATTTTCTGGAGGAAGTGGCTGGGAATCTTGAATATCTTCAGTTTTCGCTACTTCGTCACTTGTAAGACTTTTCATAGTATTATTCGATTGTTGTTCAACTATTTTTATTAAATTTATTTGGACTTCTTCTAAATATTGCTCAATCATTTTGATCTTATCTCCTTCATGTATTGAAATTCTTCTAGAAATATAGCTGAGATTTTTATCTTCAACGATTTTCTTTTGTGGAGTGGTAGAGTATTCTAGGATTTTTCTATTAATGGATTCGATTAATTCTCGTCTAAAAACCACTGAACAATCTATTGCTTTAAATGCTGACGAACAGACTATAAAATTACTGAATAAAAAAGATATTGATATGTTTAAACATTAGTATAATTTTATGCATAATGGTTTAGTGCAAATTGCTTTTAAACCTTTAACCTTGAAAGTTCTTCCAAAAACATTTCTAGATGCACTGCGTGATTGTCACGCCCCAAAATCCCATCGGGTCGAATGGCACCCGAAGCCGAGAAGACCCGGGAGAACCCGTTCAAATACTGTACTTTCACTTACATGTCACCAAAAATTTGGACAACACTTCGTTGCATATAGAAGGGTCTAATTACCTGTATCAGCACAACACGCACAAATATATATATATAATACTTGGCCGTCGGGGCCACCACATATACAAATATAACATCACTATATAAACTTCCATGACTTTACCCTTCCTTATGTCTACAAAGCCTCTAGGATATACATGACATAACTAGGGTCGGGACAAACCCCCGCCCACACATGACTCCTGTACAATAACAAAACATAAGGAACTAACTCGGAAAGCTCCGAAGCAAACTGGAGCTCACCAATAATAGTTGTATGACCTGGCTCCTACTTGTGCGGTGTATGAGCTGAGGTACCTGTGCCTACAACATGAAATGCAGGTCCCCGTGGGGGACGTCAGTACGAAATATGTACTGAGTATGTAAAGCTGTAGATAATCACATATGATATTGGAGCTCAATAGAAATCAGAAACAAGTGAATAAAGCGTAATAGGAGTGGACCACACTTACTAAAACTTGTGACAACCTGTACATTGCATTTATTCAATCACTTTACCTTCGTTCTTATCATCTTTGTAATCATTACTGTACTGTACTGTGACCATTAGGCTGTCTCCAGTACATATCAACTGGGATCGACCCATGCTAGGCTTATGCCCCTGGGATACCACCCATAAACATATAAATAGGGATCGACCCATGCTAGGCTTATACCCCTGGGATACCACCCATAAACACATAAATAGGGATTGACCCATGCTAGGCTTATGCCCCTGGGATACCACCCGATAAGAGAGAACTTTCATCACTTAGTTCAATTAATCTTTGAGATTGGTATTTCGGTTGCCACCACATTTTTGATACTTTGAAACAATGATACATCA
This sequence comes from Capsicum baccatum var. pendulum, assembly GCA_030864225.1. Lineage (NCBI taxonomy): Eukaryota > Viridiplantae > Streptophyta > Magnoliopsida > Solanales > Solanaceae > Capsicum > Capsicum baccatum. Next base: position 22,415,083 of record CM061552.1, on the reverse strand, counting down.
ATAGGAACCAAGTAATAGACCTTCTATATAATAACGATGTAATAAAGACTCATTGGTACATCAACAACGTGTTTCAGAATCATCAATATCACAACAATGAAATAGGAGCCTTTTGGTATATCAATGAAACATTTTGACACTTTATAGAATGGAAACAACTTCGTTGGTAATGTAGAACAATACATGTTTTTGGACAACCTCGGAATCTTACTTGATGGAACATTGGTGTTTTCATGCCAAAGAACATTGTTAGAGTATGCTTTACATACCTCGTTGTAGATTCGGATACCAATTCAACACAACTTCCCGCCTTTACAAATCACTTATCTACAATGAAATGTTTGGCATCTAGTATTAGCAACCCAACACCACAATTCTTTTCCATAATTCCATACAACCAATATTTGCAAAACATTCCAAAAACCAACTTGAACAATAGGTTTATGTGTATATATATATATATATATATATATATATATATATATATATATATATATATATATATATATTCATCATTTCAATACCACATCATCACACCAAATCTCTTCACAATTCAACATAATCCAACATCATTTCCCAATCATCTTTCAACAACAATCAAATAACATACTTCTTATGCTCACATGCATATATATATACATATCTATATAAATAACACCAACATAATTTACATCCTTACCATAAAATGGCCCTTTTGATTTCGAAGTCCTGCTTGCACAAATAAGGGGTGCTTCTTGAAGCCCTCGAGACAGTGAACACAACTACGGAATCAATTTGGACTTTCTACGGTTGAATCACAAGATAATTGGAGTTGAACTTAGACTGGGGTTTCTTATTCTTCAATACTTGGATGATAACATGATGGATATGAGGCTAAGTATATGTATATAATGATCAATTTTCGTCCATGAGGTGATGGAAAATGACCATATTGCCCTTAAAAATTTAAGTAAATCTGAATCTGTCCATGGTGGACTATTTTGATAGGCTAAAGTAAATCGACCATAACTCTTTGTTCCGATATAGTATTTGGGTGAAATTGGTATAGTTGGATAGATAATTCAAAGGGATTTCATTTCATATAAAGTAGGCCACCCAGTTCGTCCTGTACAAGGAGTTATGATCGTTTGAAGTTGACCCTAAAAATCTGTTTTGAGAGGCTGAAGTAAAACGAGTATAAGTCCTTACTCAGATGTTGGATTTGGATGAAACCAATTGCATTAGAAATAAGACTCTCGGGGCTTCTCATCGATATATAGCATCTCACACAGTTCATTTTGTACAAGGATTTATGATCGTTTAAAGTCGACCCAAAAAACTGGCAGGCCTCAGTAGTTTGTGTGCAGGAAATTTTCCTGCACATTTACTGTTCACAATATCCGGGCCATCGTTTTATAGTTTCGAACGTGCTCGATTATATCCAAAACTTATCCTTTTTTGGAAATCTTTATATCATTGGAAAGCTTATTCAATAACCTTCATGTGGAACCATCGACGGGCAAATTCCGGTATAAATAAAGTCGATTCCTATACACATATAATCAAACTATACACTTGAAACCATCTCAAAATAATCAATACTCATACTTAAACTCATATATACCTAACTTATGATCAATACATATACTCCAACACATATAACCATGGCTAATTCACGTAATTAAGTACGGGGTGTTACAGTGATGCTAGAAATTTAAATTTCAGATAGTCTCTGATGGGATCTATTGAATCTACTCTTGCATATGACCCTGTATATTTTAACACTCAGCCAAATTTACAATTATCTTTGACTGGTGTGAATATCCTTGATGCTTTGACTTTAAATGTAAAGACCCATGGTTATAATTATGCGCCTGGATTCGAACTAATATGTTTATCCTATCACATTTATTATCGCTTGTTAGCCACGATGAATCCTTGATATAAATTGATAGATGATGCTTCTAATTATACTATGCTTATTGAAACAAATTTTGCAAAATTCAAGGTCACTACCAGGAGACCTATAAGATGGGATGAAATTATTACTCAAAAACATGGATTTTAAACTCAGTCATTTCTCCAAAACAACTTGTGGAGGATGTGACAAACTCAGAGTTAACTCATGTAACTCAAAATACTGATTCTACAATTTGTCTTCAATTTGATGATAATTCTATCGTGTATAATCGAAATTCTTTTTCTATGCCTAGAATGTTCCTGCTATGCATCACGTATGTCCAGTTGAACCAGTATATGGTCCAGCTAGAAATCGTGTTGTAGCATTACATACACTAAGTTCTATAGGTTTGCATAATCCACTTAGAAGTATTGAAAAGATTAAAATAAATCCTAAAACAAATATAGTTCAAGATAATGATAATATCCCAGATAGAGATAACCCCACTCCTTTTGAAATGGAGTTTGATGTTAATTCTTGTTAAATCATGATTCCAAACCTAATTGATTTTAGTCCTGGTTCACAGGCAAGAAATTATATTAAAAAGGAATTTTTTGGTGAAAAATGAAAAATGTTGAGGACATGGTTTTTTGAAACTTATAGTCCTGATGAAATGAAAAATATTTCAAAAGAATTTTATGAAATGTTTGCTAAATAATCAAATTATTTGTATACCTGCCTTTACATATAAGAATTATTGAAAGATCGTATAAAAATTTAGATGGTACTGTTACTCAGGCTATTTACCCTCCTCAATCCTCTTTTGTACTACCTAATAATACTGGTATAAATTTTTCTGCCTTTCAAAAATTCATTGATAATGAAGTTGGGAAAATCACTATTTCTGAAATAAATAGTTTAATTGCTCAAAATAATTATTTGAGTATGTATGTGAAATTTCTTGGAGAACATATTTCTTCTCTTGATAAAAAACTTGATACTATGACAACTTTGATTAAGAAGCTAAGTGATAGTCAAAAGTTATCTGATATTGCTTCCACGCCAGAAAGTCAAACAGAAGATTTGACAGTTAAGCCTCATATTCAAAGACCTCCTGATATTCAAGGATTTGGAAAACTCTCTGATTTAGAACAACTTGAAAAATTACTTGAAAAGAAATTTTCTAGTTTAAACATAAAGCCCATAGATCTGTTAAATGTTTTTGCTGATAACCTTGAGTCTACTCTAATTATGGACGTAGGTGTTGAAATTCACTCGGAGATAAATAAACTTAGAGGTTTGGTAAGAAAACAACCAGGGAAAAAATTTGTTGATATTCCCCATATGCAAACTGCTTATTATCCAAGACCAACTCCTCAAGATGTTCTGATAGAGGAAAGAGATTGGTCTTTGACAAACACGTCTTATAGTGGAGATCATATTTATGAATGGAATTTAGATGGATTATCAGAAAGACAATTATCTATTTTAGTCCATCGTATGTTAATGTATTCTACTATTGCCAAAGTCACTAGCCCTAAAGATAGTGACGACAATCCTGTTCGAACAGATGCCACTATATGTAAAATGATTGTTTCTGGTTTTACTAGCCAACTTCGTGGCTGGTGGGACAACTTTCTTTCCAACGAAGAAACAAATAAAATTTTTGAGGCTAAGAATAGGCCGCCTGGGATTGACAACCTAGGTAGACAACTACCAGAAGGTAGAGAAGATGTCGTCTATACCCTTATGCTCACCATTATTCAGCAATTTGGGGGTAGATTTACCAACCAGCATAAAAATACTCGTACTCTCTTAAATGGCCTTAGATGTAAACACTTAGGATAATTCAAATGGTACAATGATACTTTCATTAGTAGAGTTATGGATCTACCCGAATCTAGGCTTGAACATTGGAAGGCTAGATATATAGACGGACTTCCACCACTTTTTACGGAAAGGGTTAAAAAATCAATTAAGGAATAATATGGTGCAATTCTTTGGATAGATTTTACTTATGGTCAGCTTATTGCAGCTTGTACTCAAGAAGGTCTCAATCTGAGTAATGAATTGAAATTGTCTAGACAAATTAAGCTAGATAGGCTTAAAGAAAAATCTCAGTTAGGTGATTTTTGTGGATAATTTGGTATGAAAAATCCTGCTTCTACTTCCAAGAAGAAGAACCATAGATATGTTGTTGTTAAGACTAATGAACCAGATAAGCCCTATAGGATAAAGAGAAAATCCAGACATAGATACAAAGAAGAGTGTGAAGCCAGAAAAACCCACAGTAAGTCTACTAGATTTACGAAAAATAGGTATAAGAGAGATTTAGCAAAAATCAAGTGTTATAATTGTGTTCAATTTGGTCATATTGCTCCAAATTGTAAACTTCAAAAGCTCAAGTCCTTAGGACTTTCTGATGAGGTTCATGATAAGGTTTATGGTTTGTTATATACTTTAGGTTTTGAATTTAATTATGAATATGAATGTTCATCTGACACTGAGGTTGAATTATTTCATTTAACTGATAATGAAAATCATGCCGACGAAAAACCCTCTACTAATAGTTGCACTGATTGTAACAATAATGCTTGTGATTGTGATGATACTTTCTATAAATTGCAATCCCAGTTTGAAGATTTAGACTTAAATATTTAAACAATCACTGCTGATAGCGCTTTAGAATTATTAAAAGAAATTACTGATGAAAAACTTCGACAAAAAATTATTGATTTTACTTCTTCCCAAACCAGTATTTCTAAGCCTATTGATAATAAACATGTTAAGAAAAATACTGATTCTATTATTGATATTATGCCTTATTCTTTAACCGAAGTTAATAGATGTCTTGCCATTAGTCAAACACCTGGTAAAGACATATCTTTCAATGATTTGAAAATAGAAGTTGAAAATTTTAAAAAGGAAGTTTTTTATTTGAAACAAAATCAAATGATTTCAGATCATAGAATTTCAAAGATTGAAAAGTATATTTCTCAGAATGATATTTCCTCCAGTTCCAAAGGGAAAGAAAAAATTATGGAAAATTTTGAAAATTCTAATAATGATATTATTTCTATTCTTGATGTAGCAAATAATTATTTTTTTGGGTATGATACAAATAGTTACATCCCATAAATGGTATATATACTATACTATTTTAATTGAAAACGAATTTTTTGTAAATAATGTGGCTATGATTGATAGTGGTGCTGATGTTAGTTGCATTCAGAAAGGATTAATTCCAACCAGATATTTTCATAAAACCACGCATATAGTTAAATTTGCATCTGGTCATTCTCTTGTATTAATTATAAACTTCCTAATACACATATTTGTAGAAATAAGGTTTGCATTCTGCATTTTTTTTTTCTTAGTAAAAAATCAGTTATACCCTCCTATTATTTTAGGAACGCATTTTATAAATGTTATTTATCCTTACACTCATATTGATGCGAATGGTTTCAAGGCTACCTACAAAAACCAAGAAATTTCCTACCATTTTGTTACATATCTAGTAACAAGGGACATAAATGCTTTAATTAAATTAATTATCGTCAGTTATATTTCTTACAACTTGAAATGATGAGTATGAATATTCATAATACTATGAGTTCTATGAAAATTCAGGAGAAAATGAAATCGATATCTGAACAAATGATTGTTGATATTTACGCTGATCACCCCAATGATTTTTGGAACCGCAAAGAGCATATTGTTACTCTTACTTATGAAGATGATTTCAACGAAGATAAAATCCTAACCAAATCTTGACCCTGCCAAATGAACAAAGAATTAGTCGAATTCTATAAAAAGGAGATTGATAATCTCTTACAAAAGGATCTTATAAAACCGTCAAAATCTCCTTGGTGATGTACTACGTTTTATGTTAATAATGTTGCTGAAAAGGAATGTGGTATACCAAGACTTGTAATTAATTACACACCTCTTAATAAAGTTTTAAAATGGGTTAGGTATCCAATACCTAATAAAAAGGATTTGTTATCTAGATTACATGATGCTAGTATATTTTCAAAATTTGATTTAAAATCTGGTTATTGGCAAGTTCAAATTTCTAAAAATCACACTTATAGAACTGCTTTTAATGTTCCTTTTGGACAATATGAGTGGAATGTAATGTCGTTTGGTCTGAAAAATGCTCCTTCTAAATTTCAAAAAATCATGAATGATATATTCAATCCATATTTGGATTTTATAATTGTTTATATTGATGACATTCTAGTATTTTCAAAAACATTATAATTGCATTTTAAACATCTGAATGTTCAACCAAATTGTGTTACAAAATGGTTTGGTCATTTCTAAACCAAAAATGTGCTTATTTCAAACTAATGTTTGATTTTTAGAACATTATATTTGCCAAGGAAAAATCGAACCCATACAAAGGGTGTTGGACTTTGCCAAAAAAATTCTCCGATATTATAACTGATAAAACTCAATTGCAAAGGTTCTTAGGCAGTTTTAATTATATTTCTCCTTTTTATCAAAATCTTTCTCGTGATTTAGCCCATTTATATGATAGGCTGAGATTACAAAGGACTTTGGACTAATTCTCACACTAATCTTGTAAAAATTATTGTAAAACGTGTCGAGTCTTAACCTTGTTTAGCCTTAGCTAATCCTGCTTGGTTAAAAATAGTTGAGACTGGTGCTCCGAATGTTGGTTATGGTAAAATACTTAAACAAGTAAACCCCCATAATAATAATGAATGTCTCGTTAGGTTTTATTCTGGTAAATGGTCTGAAAGTAAAAAAGAATACGCTACTGTGGCACATGAAATGTTGACTATTGTTAAGTATGTTTTAAAATTCCAAGATGATTTATATAATCAGAAGTTTATAGTTAGTACTGATGCTCAATCAATTAAATATATGTTTGATAAAGATTTTAAACATGATGCGTCTAAGATAATCTTTGCAAGGTGGCAAGCTCAATTACCCCTTTCGATTTTGAAAGACAGTACAAGAAAGGGAATGAAAACTCTTTACCTAATTTCTTGTCTAGAGAATATTTAAACGATTAAATGAATTGTTATACATACTTTCTTTCTGAAAAGATGATAATTACAATTATTAAATGTATTCCTTTAATTGAAGATATTCATTATATTATATTAGAAAAAATCATCCATGATATGATAACATAACCACAACAAACACAGTGTATTCCCACAAAGTGGAGTCTGGGGAGGGTAAGATGTACGTAGTCCATACCGCTACCTCCGAAGAAGTAGAGAGGTTGTTTCCGATAGACCCTCGACTCAAGATAAAGAACAGTAAACAATGGGATGAATGACATAAAAGAATATCAAGAATAAGAAATAATAAAATAGACATCAAAGAAATATGAAAATACGAGACATAAGGGCGACACAAAATAAGAAAATAGGTACTAAGCCATGACATATGACACCTGCCTAGTAGAACCCTACACTAACATAAAAAGGACACCTATGTACACAGACCTAGGATTACTAACCCAAATACAAATAAAACTCTCTTGGATGCATGCTACAACCCATACACTCACATTAACCTTCTACCCTTATTCGCGACCTCCATACCTTCTTATCTAGGGTCATGTCCTCTGTCAGCTGAAGCTGCTCCATGTCATATATAATCACCTTCCTCCAGTTTTTCTTTAGCCTACCTCTACTCCTCCTGAAGCCATCCAAAACAAGCCTCTCACACCTCCTAACAGGGGCATCCATGCCCCTCCTCATCATATGCCCAAACCATCTCAGTCTTCTTTCTCGCATCTTGTCCTCCACTGAGGCCACTCCCACCTTCTCTCAAATAATATCATTCATAACTCAGTTTTTTCTAGTAAGCCCACACATCTAATGCAATATTCCCATTTCCTCCACCTTTAATTTTTGAATGTGGGAGTGCTTGACTGGCTAATACTCCGCTCCATACAACATGGCCGAATAGACTGCCACTCTATAGAATTTACCTTTAATCTTAAGGGGCACCTTGTTATCACACAACACTCCTAAGTCAAGTCTCCACTTCATCCAACCTGCTCCAATATGATTAGAGACATCCTCATCAATCTCACAATTCCCTTGAATCATAAACCCAAGATATTTGAAGTTGTCCGTCTTACCGATATCCTATGAGTCCAACATTACCTCCCCTTCGTCCTCCTATCTCAAGTCACTAAAATTGTATTCCAAATACTCTATTTTGGACCTATTCAACCTAAACCCCTTGACTCAAGGGTTTGCCTCCAAACCTCCAGCTTGCCATTTACACCCCCTCGCGACTCATCAATCAACACTACATCATCCGCAAATAACATACACCAAGACACCTCGCCTTGAATGCTCTACATCAACACGTCCATCACTAAAGCAAAAAAGAATAAACTCAGAGTCGACCTTGATGCAACCCGGTCTCTACTGGAAAATGCTCTGAGTCTCCTCTCGCCGTCCTCACCCGGGTCTTTCCTCTATCGTTCATGTACTTAATAGCCCTAATGTACACCACCGGGACCCCTTTCACCTCCAAGCATCTCCAAAAAACCTCCCTCGGGACTTTATCATAAGCCTTTTCCAGGTCGATGAACACCATGTGTAAATCCCTCTTCCTTTGTTTATACTTCTCCACTAATTTCCTCACCATATGGATTGCCTCTATCGTCGAGCGACCAGACATAAATCCAAACTGATTCTCCAAAATGGACACAACTCTCCTCAAGCTCCACTCGACCAGTCTCTCCCAAATCTTCATAGTATGACTCAACAACTTAATACCCCTATAGTTGTTGCAACTCTGAATGTCACCCTTGTGATATGATAAAAGATGATTTATTTCTTCCCAATTTTGTAGACATCTGGGATGAAATCGAATAATAATAATAATAATAGGATAGGTCAGGCGGGGTAAGCCATGGTGCCTGCCAGACTAACTTCCAAATATCAAATTAAGCCATAGTCGGAATACCGAACCAAAGCACCAACTGAAATATAAAAGAATTTTCGAATAGCTTAATGACTGTATGGAAGAATTAATCTTTTTATCAAAACAAGGGGCCTATCAGATTTTTAATATACTTATGTTGAATCCACGTGTCTAGAAGATCTGTCTGTGCAAAAGGTCGCCCTATTTTGTTCATCTCTTACGGGATAAAGAAGCACAACTTACTAGACGTAGTCACTAAGATAAATCCAACATAAGCCATATTAAACTCGACTGTACCACCATTTCAGAACCAAGTCAAGAAACTATAGAAAAATTCCTTCATATTTTGACAGAGTATGGATCTTTCATAGTTACTAAGTAAGAGAAGTTAGATTTTTGACATAGATATGAAATGTTTTTAGTCGGACATAGTCACAACCGGAAGGGAAGAGGAAGTATTAAAAGTACGTTAGAAGAAAAAGAAATAAATACCTAAACAGTGGCCGGATGCAAGGCCAGAATAGTTGTTAATGGCAGCTATCAGCCTTTTATTCAAACCATGAAATAATTTACAAAAAAAGAGAGAAGGGGAATTTCAATCATAGAGAGAGAAAGAGAGAAAATAAAATTTCTAAATTATGCCTCCCTAACAAATGAGGTAATTATATATAAAGAGAGAAGCATCTACACACAGTACTATGGGTCCCATATTCGAGTCCCTGCACATAGTGTTTTTACTATTTAAATAGTAGAAAGGTCCCATATATGGGTCCTATACATATGAGACAAACATAGTGAAAGTATCTAATAATTTAATAAATGATACCTGCTGGTCATATCTTGTTTTTTCTCTTCAGCTGGTAGAGTAATGCCTCTGTTTTTTCAATTTCTTCTTCGTTAAGAATATTTTCTGGAGGAAGTAGCTGGGAATCTTGAATATCTTTAGTTTTTGCTGCTTCGTCACTTGTAAGACTTTTCATTGAAGTATCCAATTATTGTTAAACTGTTTTCATTAAATTTCTTTGGACTTCTTCTAAATATTTCTTAATCATTTCGATCTTGTCTCCTTCATGTACAGAAATCCTTCAAGAAATATAGCTGAGATTTTTATCTTCAATGATTATCTTTTGTGGAGTGGTAGAGTATTCGAGGATTTTTTTATTAATGGATTCAATCAATTCTCATCCATTTTTTGTAGAGATGCAGGTATTCTTCTGGTAGAATTTTAATTGTAGGGCCATGATATGACTACCACTGAATAAACCAATTAGGGATTGGATCTTCAAATACTTTAGAACAGACTTTTAAAAACCAAGTTTGCTTATGTTTAATATTGTTGTAGTATAAAGTCTGAGTAAGGGCCTTAATGTAGTCCCAATATGTAAAGGAAATTTTTGATCCTTTAATCATCATGAGCTTTTCTGACATGGAAGTAGTTCCCAGTCTTCTATTGAAATGAGTTTTTTAATAACAATTGGAAAATCCATGAACATCTGGGGTTGCCTAACCCATTTGGTGATGTTCTAATTCAATACTTCCGGTGGACAATAATATTGTTTCATAGAATGCTCTTGTCTTATAGGATTCTCCTGCAAAATAAAGGTTAGCTAGTAAATATTTTTGGAGGAGTTTCCAGGGATCATTTTGTTTGCATATTTGAGAATTTTCAACGAGAACTTTTAGCTCTCAATTTTAAAGTTTTTCATATTATTTCCTATCAGCAGAGTTTTCTTTAGCAGTTGAAGCAAACGACTCAGCTTGATTTGCGGATATAAAAGATTGTAGTTGCTCATATAAAGGATGATCCTCCGGAATATCTTCTAGATGGATCGAGGTGCTTATATGATGAGTTTTTTTTGTCCTTTGAAGAAGATTCTGCAATATGCGGAATCCTTGCATTTATCAGGCTCATATTTCCCCTTTGCAATACAGGGAAATTAGATAAAGACGAAGTATATGATGAAGATAATGATGGGGAGTATCTTCCCCCTGAGAAGGAGTATCTTCCTCCTTGGCTTCTGCCTCTGCCTCGACCTCTGGCTGTTTTCCAGGGTGGATCTGTAGCCATACTGCATAGAATGATTAGGCAGATAAATTAATATCATACCAATCGATTTCATTGCAGATATCTGCAAAATTGAGAAGAAATAAATCTTCTTCTATTATATCATGGATGATTTTACTAATATAATAAAATGAATGTCTTCATTTAAAGGAACACATTTAATGATTGTAATTATCATCTTTTCAGAAAGAAAGTATGTATAAAAATTCATTTAATCATTTAAATATTCTCTAGATAAGAAATCAGGTAAAGAATTTTCATTCCCTTTCTTGTACTGTATTTCAAAAGCGACCTTGCAAAGATTATTTTAGAAGCATCATGTTTAAAATCTTTATCAAACATATATTTAACTGATTGAGCATCAGTTCTAACTATAAACATCTGATAATATAAATCATCTTGGAATTTTGAAACACACCTAACAATAGTCAACATTTCATATGCCACAGCGGCGTATTTTTTTGACTCTCAGACCATTTTTCAGAATGAAATCTAACGAGACATTTAATATTATTATGGGGATTTACTTGTTTAAGTATTCCACTATAACCAAAATTTGAAGCATTAGTTTCAACTATTTTTAACCAAGCAGGATTAGCTAAGGTTAAACAAGGTAAAGACTCGACACGTTTTTTAATTGTTTTTACCAGATTAGTGTGAGAATTAGTCCAAGGTCCTTTGTAATTCATTTTTAGTCTATCATATAAAGGGGATAAATCATGAGACATATTCTTACAAAAAGGAAAAATGTAATTAAGGCTGCCTAAGAACCTTTGCAATTGAGTTTTATCAATTATAACATCGGAGAATTTTTTAGCAAAGTTCAAAGCTCTTTGTATGGGTTCAATTTTTCCTTGGCAAATATTATGCCCTAAAAATCGAACTGTAGTTTGAAATAAGCACATTTTTAGTTTAGAAATGACCAAATCATTTTGTAACACAATTTGCTTGAACATATTCAAATGTTTAAAATGTAATTCTAATGTTTTTGAAAATACAAGAATGTCATAAATATAAACAATTATATAACCCATATATGGATTGAATATATCATTCATGATTTTTTGAAATTCAGAAGGTGCATTTTTCAAACCAAACGGCATTACATTCCACTTATATTGTCCAAAAGGAACATTAAAAGCAGTTCTATAAGTGTGATCTTTAGAAATTTAAATTTGTCAATAACCAGATTTTAAATCGTATTTTGAAAATATATTAGCATCATGTAATCTAGATAACAAATCCTTTTTATTAGGTATTGGATACCTAACCCATTTTAAAACTTTATTAAGAGGTTTGTAATTAATTACAAGTCTTGGCATACCACATTCTTTTTCAGCAGCATTATTAACATAAAATGAATTACACGACTAGGGGGATTTAGGAGGTTTTATAAGACCTTTTTGTAAGATATTATCAATCTCCTTTTCACAGAATTCGACTAATTTTGTGTTCATTTGGAAAGGTCGAGATTTGGTTGGGATTTTATCTTCGCTGAAATCATCTTCATAAGGAATAGTAACAATATGCTCTTTGCGGTTCCAAAAAGCATTGGGGTGATCAGCACAAATGTCAACAATCATTTGATCAGATATCAATTTCCTTTTTTCCTGAATTTTCACATCACTCATAGTATTATGAATATTCCTACTCATTATTTCAAGATGTAAGAAATTTACCTGTTGATGCTTCATGTCAATTGAAGCTTTTATGTCCCTTGTTACTGGATCGGTAATAAAAGGATAGAAAATTTCTTGGTTTCTATAAGTATCCTTGAAACCATTCGCATCAATATACTTGTAAGGATAAATAGCATTTATAAAAGGTGTTCCTAAAATAATAGGAGGATATAACTGATTTTTTACTAAGAAAAAGAAATGCGGAATGCAAATCTTATTTCCACAAAATATGTGCATGAGGCAACTTATAATTAATATCAAGAGAATGACGAGATGCAGATTTGACTATATGCGTGGTTTTATGAAAATATTTTGTTGGAATTAGTCCTTGAATGCAACTAACATCAGCACCACTATCAATCATAGCCACATTAATTACAGAAAATTCATTATCAATCAAAATAGTACAGTTTATATACCATTTATGGGCCATAACTATTTGCATCATACCCAAAAAATAATTATTTGCTACATCAAGATTAGATATAATATCATTGTTAGAATATTCAGAATTTTCTGTAATTTTTTCTTTTCCTCTGGAACTGGACGCAATATCATTTTGAGAAATATCCTTTTAAATCTTTGAAATTCTATGATCTGAAATCATTTGATTTTGTTTCAAATATACAATTTCTTTCTTTAAATTTTCAACTTCTATAGGTTTCCTGGTGGTGACCTTGGATTTTGCAAAATTTGTTTCAATAATCATAGTTTAATCAGAAATTATATCTATGTAAAACAGGATTTATCAGGCGGGTTAAGCATAGGCAGGATCTGTCAGGCTGTGTAAGCATAGATATCCAAGGTCATAGATATTTGTTTCAAAGAAATTGAAAATTTAAAGAAAGAAATTGTTTATTTGTGTAATACCCATGCCTTTTCTTAGCTTAAAATTATCACCAGGATGTTTGAACTTGCATTGAAATATGAATTTATTTTTATACATGTGGTATTTTTATGATTTTCACTTTCCATCACGTGGGAAATTGATTAATCTTTCCATCGATACCAATTTCACCAAAATCTGGTGTCAAATGAGAAAGTTATGTCTGAAAAACAGAACGCAGGAAATTCACTCAGATGCGACGGTATGGCTTGACAGGCCATCGCAGGTCCGACTGGCTGTCGGAGGCCACCGTCGCAGCAAACCAGTGGACCCCGTTTTTGTTCCTGTCCGATGGCATGGCCCAACGGACTGTCACAGATCCGACGGACCATCGAAAACGTCTAGTAGCACCAAGTTCTGCCCAGGTCCGGCGGTATGGCCCGACGAAACATCACAGTCCCGACGGACTGTCATAGGCCATCACAAACTTTACGATCAGTTTTTCCAGATTGTTTTAACAGGGGTATTTTGGTCATTTAGAACCCGTCTATATATACCCATTTATTCACGACTTCAGCCACTTTATCCATTATTATTTCACAAATAAATTAGGGTTTCTCTCTAAATTTAATCTCCAAGAACAAGATCCAATCCTCTTCAAGAATTAAGGGATTTTCACTTCTCCAAGTTCAAGAACATTATCCCAGGTATGCATAGTGTTCATTCATGGACCCCTTTCGTCCATGAAGTCCAAGAATCCTTTTTTTTGAAACAAGTTATGGATTTCTATCATGTTTTTTCATGAATTAGCTGCTCATGTTCGTGTTGATATATGTGAAATTGGATCCTACTCCATGATTGTTGATAATTTCTATGTGGGTTTAATTACTATTGTCATAACTTCATGTACCCCTAAGTTAAACCCTTGAATGACGAAGTTAGAATTGAATTATGATGTCACATGTACCATGCCCACAATATGTTTGATTAAATACCTAGATGAAGGAATATTGTTTAATTAGCATGATATCATGCAATTCCCATGTATGTACAAGTTTATGCTTATTAAATGTTTGATGAAATACTCCTATGAATGTAGTACGTATTATGATGTTAGTCAAGTCTTCAAGTAAATCATGCTATGTCAGTTTCCTTCTATCGAGTCCTGGGGGGTAATTGTACCCGAAACATTAGCTGTGTGCCTAGAGCCATGTTATGTTTTCACGATATTCTCATTCAGTCTATGAACTCTTAGACTTTAGATAGTCTTATGACTCAGGAAAATATCTCCATGATCTCATGACTCAGTCAGTTGACAGATATCAGTAGTATTCCGCCAGTCAACGGAATTCAGTAACTTGGCTCACAAATCAGCCTTTAAATGTTCAAATAGATAGTAATGTAAAAGGCAGTCATAGTGAGAGAGAAAGAGATGAGAAAATATGGGGGTGTGCGTACATGAGTGTATTTTTAGTGTATTTGGAACAAAAGAAATGAAAAGACTTGAATAAAAATTAATTAAAAAAGGAATAGCATTAATTTTTTGATTCTTATTTTAATTATTTTTGTGAATTTTAAAATGTCTTAATATGTTGTTGTTTATTTTCGATTATCATTATTTGAATGAATATTGATTGATTTTATTTATTTTTATATTATTTTATTTATTATTATTAATAAAGCTTAAATAACTATTCATCAAATTAATTAATTATTTTAATTGCATGTATTTTTAAAATTAAATAGTATTTCAAACAGACAAATTGCTACAAGTTTACAAAAGATAAATTAATGTTTTAATGCTAGGTAAATTTTAGGTATGTTTTAAAATATTCGTCTCAATTAAGAAGGCGACGCACGCATCTTTATGAGATATTTAAAACTCAAAGATGCAATAATGCATCTTGGCAAATTTTTTTTTCTAAAAGTAATTTTTCACCGATTTATTTAATATAGGATAATAGACAAGGTTTAGATCTTTAAAGACGAGCGATTTTAGGCCTTAACATGCTTTATCAAATTAGTTTAAGCTAAGTATAAGTCAATAAAAGCGACCGTGTTAGAAACACGGGACTCGAGGGGTGCCTCACACCTTCCCTTCGGTCAACAGAATTCCTTACCTGATTTTCTGTTTTCGCAGAACAAATAAAAGAGTCATTTTCTTTTGATTAAGGATTCAAAAAGGTGACTTGGAACACCATAACTCAATTTCAAGTGGCAACTCTGTAATTAAAATAATCTCTATTCAATACCGTCACTTTAATTGGAAAAACCCTTCGACTCGACCCTTCGAGTGGAAAAGGGGTGTGACAGATAGAAGGAAACTGGCATAGCATGATTTACTTGAAGACTTGAATAACATCATAATCCGTACTACATTCATTGGAGCATTTCATTAAACATGTAATAAGCATAAACTTATACATACATGGGAATTTCATGATATCATGCTAATTAAACAATATTCCTTCATCTAGGTATTTAATCAAACATATTGTAGGCATGATACATATGACATCATAATTCAATTCTAACTTCATCATTCAAGGGTTTAAATCTTAGGGTTACATGAAGTTATGACTATAGTAAATAAACCCACATAGAAATTATTAACAATCATGGAGTAGAATCCAATTTCATATATATCAACATGAACATGAGCAACTAATTCATGGAAAAACATGAAAGAAATTCATAACTTGTTTTAGAAAAAGGATTCTTGTACTTCATGGATGAAAGGGGTCCATGAATGAACACTATGCATACCTGGGATAATGTTCTTGAACTTGGAGATGTGAAAACCCCTTAATTCTTGAAGAGGATTAGATCTTGTTCTTGGAGATTAAATTTAGAGAGAAACCCTAATTTTGTTTGAGAAATAATAATGGATAAATTGACTGAAGTCGTGAATAAATGGGTATATATAGACGGGTGCTAAATGACCAAAATACCCCTGTTAAAACGACCTGGAAAAGCTGATCGTAAAGTTTGATGATGGCCTCCGGCGGTCCGTCGGGACTGCGACAGTTCATCGGGCCATACCGTCGGACCTGGGCAGAACCTGATGCTACTGGACGTTTTCGACGGTGGCCTGCGACAGTCCGTTGGATCTGCGACGGTCCATCGGGCCATGCCGTCGGACAGGAACAAAAACTGGGTCCACTGGTTCGCTGCAGTGGTGGCCTCCGACGGCTAGTCGAACCTGCGATGGCCCGTCGAGCCATACCGTCGTATCTAGGCGAACTTTCTACGTTCTATTTTTTGGACATAACTTTCTCATTTGACACCGGATTTTGATGAAATTGGTATCGATGGAAAAGTTAATCAATTTCCCACGTGATGGAAAGTGAAAATCATAAAAATACCACGTGTATAAAAATAAATTCATATTTCAATGCAAGTTCAAATATCATGGTGATGATTCCAAGCTAAAAAATAGCTCGGGTATTACAGTATCTCCCTCGTGAGGACATTCATCCTCAAATGAGACTAACTGAGAGGGGAAACAATAATCTGAACATGAACTAGACATGAATGACTGGGACATGATCTCATAACTGACAAGCTGAACATAACATACTGAACATGTAAGATTGAACATGCATATCTAATGCATGTATAACTGATTCATGAATGCATAACTGAGTGTTCTAAAAAACTAAGTTTCTCACCATGAGAAAGAATGTCTAATGCATAATTTCATAACTGAATGATACATGAATGCATGACTGAATATGCAATGGTGTTTGACACCAAGTTTATCATGGGAACATGAATATGAAACTGAATACCACTTTTGTGATGAATACTGAACATGAAACTGAATAAGCTTAAAGAGAACTGTTACCTTGAGCTTGATCTGAGTTGGCGGGGAAGAGATGAGGACACTTGGTATATATGTCTGCTTCTACTTCCCAAGTATCTCCCTCAACGGATTGATTTCTCCAAAGAACTTTAACTAGAGGGACCTCTTAGTTCCTCAATCTACGAGTTTTATAGTCTAGGATATCGACTGGGATCTCTTCGTAAGAGAGGTTGTTCTGAACATCTATTCTCTGAATAGGGACTACAACTGATGGGTCACCTATACACTTCTTGAGCAAAGACATGTGAAAGACTGGATGAACTGAGGCTAGATCGGAAGGCAATTTGAGCTCATAAGCTACCCTGTTGAATCAATTGAGAATTTTGAAGGGACAGACATATCGGGGACTAAGCTTTCTCTTCTTGCCGAATCTCTTCACTCCCTTCATGGGAGAGATCTTGAGGCAGACATGATCACCGACCTCAAACTTGAGATCTTTTATACGAACATCTGCATAAGACTTCTGTCGTCTATGAGCAGCCCAAAGTCTTTCTCTGATTAACTGAACTTTCTCTAGGGCGTCGAATACTAGGTTAGGACCTATGACTGAGGCCTCACTAACTTTGAACCAAACTATTGGAGATCTACATCTCCTATCATAGAGAGCTTCGAATGGAGCCATCTAAATACTGGAATAATAGTTATTGTTGTATGCAAACTCAATCAAAGGCAAGTGGTCATCCCAACTTCCCTTAAAATCAATTGCACACGCCCTTAGCATGTCTTCTAAGGTGTCCTTTTGGGTACCAAGACCCTTTTGAAAGGCTGTACTAAGATAAACTTGGGTACCAAGACCCTTTTGGAAGGCTTTCCAAAAATAAGAGGTGAACTGGGTACCTCTGTCTGAGATAATGGATAACGGAACACCGTACAATCTGACCAACTCCTTGATGTAGAGTTTGGCGTAATCCTCGGCTGAATAAGAGGTATGAACTGGAAAGAAATGAGCTGATTTGGTCATTCTATCAACAATGACCCAAACTGAATTATGCTGACGACGAGTTCGGGGTAAACCCGTCACGAAGTCCATGTTTACAACTTCCCACTTCTAAGTAGGAATACTGAACTCCTGCATAGGACTACTAGGCTTCTGATGCTCTATCTTAACCTGCTGACATGTAGAGCTCTTAGCCATAAATTCTACAATATCTCTCTTCATCCCACTCTACCAATAGATCTCTCACAAATTACGGTACATCTTAGTGGCCCCTGGATGAATAGAGTAGTGCGCACCATGTGTTTCTGCAAGAATTCGCTGCCTTATGTCATCTACACCTGGAACACATAGACAAACCTGACAACGAAGAACAACATCTCCCCCTTGGGAGAAAACCTCAACTTTCTGATTCTGAACTGACTCTTTTAACTTGACTAGGCTAGGATCTCTGTCTTATTTTTCTTTCACCTCGAAAACTAGAGATGATTATGAGCTACTCTGAAAACATATGCCACCCTTCGAAGAATCGACTAAGCGAACGTCTAGTCTGGCAAACTGGTGGACTTCCTGGACTAACTTCTTCTTATCATCCTCAACATGAGAAACACTACTCATAGACAGTCTACTAAGAGCGTCGGCCAATACATTGGCCTTTCTCGAATGATAGAGGACACTCATGTTATAATCTTTCAAGAGCTCTAACCACCTTCTCTGATAAAGATTGAGATCTTTCTGAGAAAAGACATACTGAAGGCTCTTATGATCTGTGAAAACATCTACATGAACACCGTATAGATAATGCATCCAAATCTTTAAGGCAAAGACTACGGCTGCTAACTCAAGATCATGAGTAGGATAATTCTTATCATGGAGCTTTAACTTTCTGAAGGCATAGGCTATGACCTTACCATGCTGCATGAGGACACAACCAAAACCCACTCTGGATGCATCACAATACACCACGAAATCGTTTAAGCCATCTGGAAGAGCTAAGACTGGAGCTGAGAAGAGTCGAGTTTTCAATTCCTGAAAACTCTTCTCGTATGGATTTGACCACTGAAACTTGACTTTATTCTGAGTCAATCTAGACATAGGGGATGTAATAGATGAAAATCCTTCAACAAACCATATATAATAGCCAGCCAAACCCAAGAAACTCCTAATATTTGATGGAGAGACAGGGCGAGGCCAGTTTCTTACCGCTTCGGTCTTTTGAGGATCTACTCTAATGCCATCACTGGAAATAATATGACCAAGAAATGCTACTGACCTTAGCCAAAATTCTCACTTACTGAATATGGCAAACAACTAATGATTTCTAAGAGTCTGAAGTACTATTCTGAGGTGGTCTGCATAATCTCACTCAATGCAGGAATAGACTAGAATATCATTTATGAAGACTATGACGAACGTGTCCAAGTACTGCTTGAACACACGGTTCATCAAGTCCATGAAAGCTACTGGGACATTGGTAAGACCAAATGACATGACTAGGAATTCGAAGTGACCATACCGAGTACGAAAAACTGTCTTCGGGATGTTATATTCTCTAACGCTGAGCTGATGATAACCGGATCTGAGGTATATCTTAGAGAAATAACTGGCACCCTGAATTTGGTCAAATAAGTCATTGATTCTGGGGAGAGGATACTTGTTCTTTACCATAACCTTATTGAGTTGACGGTAGTCTATGCACATTCTGAGAGAACCATCTTTCTTGCGCACGAATAAGACTGGTGCGCCCCACGGGAAAATGCTCGGTATGATGAATACCTTATCTAATAGATCCTTCAACTGATCTTTTAGTTCTCTAAGTTCTGTTGGTGCCATCCTGTATGATAGAATAGAGATAGGCTATGTATCTGGAAGAAGATCAATACCGAAGTCTATTTCCCTTTGGGGAGGAATTCCTGGAAGATCTTCGGGAAAGACATCTGAGTACTCACTTACAACTGGAACTGATTCAAGACTACGAGTCTCAAAACTAGAATCTCTAACATGAACAAGATGATAGACACATCCCTTAGATATCAATTTCCTTGCCCGAAGGTAGGAAACAAGCGGACCTCTGAAAACTGAAGTATTACCCTTTCACTCAAGGACGGTTTCATTAGGAAATTGAAATAGAACTATCCTATTTTTGCAGTCGACTGTGGCATAGCAAGAATGAAGCCAATCCATGCCAAGAATGACATCAAAATCAGTCATCTCTAATTCGACTAGGTTTACTGACGTGACTTTCTGAAATATCATAACCGGGCAGTTCCAGTATACCCGCTGGGCTATGATGGTTTTACCCACTAGGGTGGATACTGAGAAGGGATCTGCTAGAATTTTAGGACTAATTTCAAAATCAACTGCTATATAAGGAATAACAAAGGATAAAGAAGCTCCTGGATCTAGCAAAGCATAAACATGCATATGAAAGATCTCTAACGTACCAGTAACTATGTCAGAAGAATTTTTCTAATCTTGTCGAGTCTGAAAAGCATAGAGACGATTTGGGCGTTGCCCACTAGTAGCACTGGAAGTGGTACCCTGCTGATTTGGGCAACCGTACTGAGCTGAAGAGAGATTCTGTTGACCCTGAGGACCTGGCTGAGGAAAGTCTCTAACTCTATGGCCTGGATTGTCACAATCAAAACAAATGCCACTATCCGCTCTACACACACCCTGATGGTGCTTACCGCAAGTCTGGCAAAGAGGATAGGTGCGGGCACTACTAGCACTGCCTTGGGTCTTAGAGCCTGGTGCTCTATCTTTGTTATCCTCTCTGAACTTAGGGACTGGGGCACTGGTTGTAGAGGGAGCTAGAACTGTTAACTTAGGATAAAACTAAGAATAATTTTCTCCTTCTGATTTAGGCTGACTGAAATTGAAGCTACCTGTCCTAGCTTTCTTATTCTGCTTTTCCCTCTACTTAATATTTTGCTCCTTTATCTGCTGAGCATGGGTCATGAGTCTTGCAAAGGTCATGTCACTATTCAGCATGGTGGATCTGCATTCATTAACCACACTGTCGTTTACCTCTGAAGTGAACTTACTCATCTTGGATTTACTGTCTGCAACCACATGAGGGGCATATCTGGCTAATTGAGTAAACTTAAGAGAATACTCTTTCACTGTCATATTGACCTACCTGAGGTTGATGAATTCAAGCACCTTGGCCTCCCTAAGCTATTGGGGAAAGAGTCTGTCTAAGAAAGCAGTGACAAACTCCTCCCACTCAATAGGACCTGCATCATCTGACCTTTCAGACTTCTACTGTTTGAACCAAGCATGAGCCACACCCTGCAACTAGTATGCAGCTAACTCAGCACTCTCAACAGTAGTCACCCCCATGCCGTCTGTCACTTTCTGGACCTGATCAATGAATTCCTAAGGGTCTTCAACAGCCTTAGACCTAAGGAAGGTTGGAGGATTCATTCGGGTGAAGTCCCGAATCTTCGCTGCAGTAGAGTTGGCCACTAGGATAGCTGGAATGACTGTTGGCCATTTATTATGAGTAGCGACTGATTAAGTAAGAGTGGTAAATGTTGTCCTAAACTCCGCATAAGAAACATGTTTGCCCAAAGGTTCTTTGGGCTGAGGGGCTGACTGATTTCTTCTCTTTGGAGACATATTTTGAAATAAAGAGAAGAAGCGCATTAGACTGAGAGACTGACTTGTGATTATGTTCACTGGCATGATATGACTACTAAAAGAAGGGAAACTGTTTTTAAAACATCTTATAGCCCCTCGCACATAAATATGGCGCACAACACACCCATGTATAAGACTCTACTAGATGCGGCTTTCAGACTTCCTAGGACACTATTGAACCTTAGGCTCTAATACCAAGTTTGTAATGACCCGATTTGCTGAACCGAAATGCTACACTATGCTCATGACCCCGAAGGACCACAAGCTAACCCATGACTGATATTTGTACCTGTACACTGCATAATATGACATAGTATTGCAGAAACATGCACTGAAAGGCCATAAGGTTCAATACTGAACGTAATCTAAATAATGATAATAGCTGAACAAAATGGTATCACAATACCAAAACAGAACTGAATTCTAAATCTGATAATATTGTAATCGTCTGAAATCTAGTCTGCATATGTCTGAAAGCCTCTACTGTCTGAATAATCCGAACAAGGAGTTGATAGGACATGTCCCCAACTAAACCCAACTAATAAACTAATCAATGAGATAAAATAAAATCATCATGTATTCGAAGGATGAGGACACACTTCTATTCTGACTGCTGAAATTGGAATCTACTGCTGATCTGGAGCTCGTGTCTCTGAACCTATGGTGTAACATAAAAAGAAAGCACCATAGCGCGAATGCGTTAGTACATATGTACTAAGTATCTATGTGAGGTAGGCTATATGCAATAGTTCACATGCATGAATAATGCTATCTGACTGTCTAACATGAACGTGAGAATACATGCATAAATACATAACATAACTGACAACGTGATATCGTGATTTCTGAATCTGAATACTGATAACATGACATGACTGATAACATGAATGACTATATCTGAATATAACTAATAACATGGGTAACTGTGTCTGGCAGTCCTGAATCTGATGGAACTATCTGAGTTCCGTACTATATCTGAATTGACTGTGTCTGACAGTCCTGAAATTCGAAGAACTATCTGAGTCAAAAAACACAATAACATCTATAAAATAAATGCTACATGATTAAATAAGAATTAACAATATTACATGATTAAATAAGAACTTGTTGATAAATCAATAGATCGTCACCGAAAATCTCAAGCGGAATACTAAACTTCAAATTCAACTTTTCTTTATTTTGTTTATCTGATGTTTTTCTCTCTGCTTTTTTTTATAGGTGTCTAGGCAGAATAGTGTAATGTACGTAAAATCTCCTTTTTTAAACTCAGTAGGAAGTCCTTTTGTAAAAGGACTTTTGGGAGGGAACGGTTAAAAGTCAGATAAGGGGAAGGGGGAAAAAAATTTAAAATTTAAAAATCAAAATCTATATATTATATATTATTTAATTAATAATAATAAATAAAGATAAATAATAAATGGAAGTAAATGAATAAATAAATAAGATAATAGAAAATAAACAAATGAAATAATAAAACATTAATATAATAATAATTAATTAATTTTATATTTAATAAAACATAATAACAATTTATAAATAGACAAATATAAATATAATAAAATAGTATTTAAACTACTAATTTATTTATTAAAAATTTATAAGGAAAATATTTTTAAATTTTTTTATATTTTTTAAAATTAGAAGAATAAATAAATAAAAAAAAATATCTTGAAGTTAACTTTATTTAATTATTTATTTTTGTAAGTAAAAGTTTATTAAAAATAAAAATAAGAATCAAAATAATATATGATTAAATATAAATATAAATATTTAATATCGATAAATGAGTTAAAATTAGGGAGGATGTATAACAAGTCAAGGCTGTCAGGAGCCCCTCTTTGTGTGGAATCTCGAAGAGTTTTCATACAAAGAAATAGACATGATATGATTTTTGACTTTCCAATTATTTGAAAACTAAGAATAAAATAAACTTAAATTTAAAATAAAATAAAAAATATGACCGAGTCCTTGTTTTCGACATCCTACCTATACCAAGTTATAAGGGAATCAGGTCACGAGTAGTTCAAAGGTAGTATGGAGAGAGAAAGAGTTAAAGTCGAGTGAGATTCCATCGAATTTTCGGTTAATAACTTCTGCCTTTTACATTCAAATGACTAACAAAAATAAAAAATGAAATAAAAATTACAATTTTGAAGGTCTTTCTTTCAGGCGGGCTCCTGACTTGTTATTTCTTCACCTTGTTCTTCAGGAGGGCTCCTGGATTTGCAATTTCTTCATCCTGTTCTTCAGGTGGGCTCCTGGACTTAAAATTTTATCACCCTGTTCTTCAGGCGGGCTCCTGGACTTGCAATTTCTTTACCCTATTTTTCAGGCGGGCTCCTGTGCACAAAGTAAATTCCTATACAACACACATAAAAATTTTCCCTAGTTTGTACTGAGAAAATTTGTATGTCATTAGATCATAATTGAGATCCAGTATCGTATGCTGTAATCATGATTTTTGCATTGACAAAACTGTGAAATTGTATCCTTTATTTGAAAACTTTTTATCCCTATTTCAAACAAAACAAAGAAAAATTGTGAGTTTTGAAAACACGTGGTGGTTGGTTTGTGGTATTTGGCTCTTGAATTGACTGTTCTTACACTTGTCATGCTCAAATCCTTTTCCAATCCTTGATAGATATCTATTGACTTGTCACACTTCTGAGCCAAAATTTTGACTACTGAGATTCTCAACTCAAAGCACATTTCTCTTGTGTAATATCTCAGAATTTAACATTCCATACACCCTTTATCTTTCAACGAGTCAAAAATTATCAAATCACAATCATTCTGAATACTTTATTATACTTTGAAATGTTGTCCTTGTACGTCGACCCTTTGTCTTGCTTTTTTCCATTGAAGAAGTTGATAGCAAGTTTTGAATCCTCTCTCACTAGACCTGATGTGAATTTGACTCAAAAACACATACAAGACAACAAAATTTTTGTTTGATGACAAGGACACAAAAATAAAAAATTAAAATAAAACAAAAAGAAAAAAAGACAATAATCATCTCTTTTTCAAAACAAAAAGAAAAATTTATCTGAATGTGGAAACCGATTCTGGTGATTATGACATGCATTTGAATCAAACAACCAGATCTATCCACACCAATCATTATAATTTTTTGTCCATTTATTGAGCTTGAAATTTAGCCAATCTCGAACTTGTTCCTTCTGGATAACAACTCTCCTTCGGCTAGTGGCACCTCAATGGGTTTTTACCAACGAGCCTATCTCATTTTCACTTCTTTCTCAGCTTACAGTCGCCTTATGGTGCCCAACAGGATTTTCACCAATAAAACTCTATCTTTTTCATTCATTATTTTTTTAAATAAACACCTAAAATATTAAATATCATGCACTCATAACATGTTTAGCCTTGACATTCTCAATGATTGATCTGAAGGTCTTTCTTTGTCTGTAACTTTGCTTTTGGATAGGGTTAGAAAGAAAGGTCGGCATGAGGCTCAAAGTTTACACAACATTGGGCAAAACATTCAACTTTTGAAATCGATTCTTTTAAGAAAATAAACTTTGCCCCAGTTTTATTTCATTCTGGGTATTTGATTTTTCTTTTGGTTGGATCGAACCCCGGAGTAGGACTGCCTACGTATATTGTCATAGTAAGAATCAGGTCAAATGTAGTTCAGAAAAATCACTCTTTTGCCTTTTTTTAATCGACCTTTGGCTCTCGTGTTTTTCTTTTCTTTGATTCTTTTTTTTAACTCTTTTTTTACTATTTTTATTATTAATTTTTTTTTTAAATTTTTCGAATTTCTGACTTTCATTTGATTCCAAAAGAGGGGTACGAAGAAAGATAAAAGCTCAAAAAGGGTAAGCAAAGTTTGATATATTATTCGGATAGTAGAACAAAATGCCTTCATCATTTCAATCTTTTAAAATGTAAGTACAAAAGATACATAACATAATTGTATATGAATATCATACATAATATCTTTTAACTGCATCAGCATTGACCGACATTTCTTCCATTTTGCCTTCTACATCAGTCAGATATAACGCGCCATTAGGTAACACTTTCTCCACCACGAATAGTCCATGCCAATTAGGAGAAAATTTGTCTTTTGCTTCAATTTGATGTGGTAGGATGCGTCTTAGTACTAACTGACCAACTTTAAAATGTCTGTGACACATTTTTTTATTATATGCTTGTGTCATTCTCTTCTGGTATAGTTGTCCATGACATACTGACGTCAATCTTTTTTCATCAATCAAGCTTAATTGCTCTAAATAAGTCTTGACCCATTGGTCATCATCGATTTCAGCTTCCACAACTACTCGAAGAGATGAAATCTTAATCTCTGTAGGTATAACTGCTTCAGTTCTGTACACTGACAAGTAAGGAGTTGCACCAATTGAAGTCCGAACTGTAGTACGATAATCCAACAAAGCAAAAGGTAACTTTTCATGCCATTATCGGGAATCCTGTACCATCTTGTGGAGTATTTTCTTTAAGTTCTTGTTGGCAGTTTCATCAGCCCCGTTTGCCTTTGGACGATAAGGAGTTGAATTTCGATGCGTAATCTTAAATTGATGACAGACTTCTTGCATCAAATGACTGTTGAGATTTGCAGCATTATCCGTGATAATTATCTTTGGAATGCCAAACCGAAAAATGATGTTGGAATGAATAAAATCAACTACCGCTTTCTTGGTCACTGACTTGAAAGTTGTTGTTTCCACCCACGTCATACAATTATCAATGTCTACTAAGATGAACCTATGTCCATTCGAATCCTTTGGTTCAATTGGTCCAATTACGTCCATTCCCCAAGCCATAAAAGCCCATGGAGCAGTCATTGTATGCAACTCAGATGGAGGGGAATGTATCAAGCCCCCATATACTTGACATTCATGACATTTACGAACAAAATTGATGGAATCTCGCTCCATGGTGAGCCAATAATAACCTGATCGGAGTATTTTCCTTGCCAAAACATACCCACACATGTGTGGTTCACAAATCCCAAAATGTACTTCAGTCATGATTTTTAAAGCTTCTTTAGCATCTACACACCTCAAAAGTCCCAAATCAGGAGTCCTCTTATACAAGATTCCTCCACTTAGGAAAAATCCACTAGACAAATGTCGAATGGTTCTCTTTTGGTTACCATTGGCATGTATAGGATATTTTCCAGTCTGAATATATTCTTTAATATCATGGAACCATGGCTCCCCATCAAGTTCTTTCTCAACCACATTGCAATAAGCATATTGATCATGAATCTGTATATGAAATGGGTCAATATAAGTTTTGTCGGGATATTAAAGCATCGAAGATAAGTTGCCAAAGCATCAACAATCTCATTATGAGCTGTGGGAATGTGTTTGAACTTTACTGATACAAATCGTTGACATAGATCTTACAAACAACCTCGATATGGTAGGAGCGTTGAATCACGAGTCTCCCAATCTCCTTAGATTTGATGGACTAACAAATCTGAGTCTCCTAACACTAACAGTTCTTGGATTCCCATGTCAATAGCTAATCTCAAACCCAGAATGCAAGCTTTATATTTTGCCATATTATTGGTATAATAGAATCGAAGTTGGGTTGTTATAGCATAATATTGTCCTAATTCAAAAATAAGAATTGCTCCTATCCCCACTCCTTTTTCATTAACAGCTCCATCAAAGAACAACTTCCAGCCTAAATGGCAATCGTCAGAAATAAACTCATCAACATACAATACCTCTTCATCTGAAAAATAAGTATTTTTAGCCAAATGATCCGCTAAAGGTTGAGCTTTCATTACAGTTCATGTCATATAGACAATATCAAACTCTATGAGCAATATCTTCCATTTTGCGAGTCTGTCTGTGGACATAGGCGTCCGAAAAATATACTTTAAAAGATCCATACGAGAGATGAGGTAAGTAGTATAAAATGACAAGTAATGTTTCAGCTTTTGGGCTACCCAAGTTAAGGCGTAACACGTCTTCTCAGGAAGAGTATACTTAGCCTCATAAGTGGTAAACTTTTTGCTAAGGTAGTAGATAGCCTATTCTTTTCTGCCAGTGACATCATGTTGACCCAATGCACAGTCAAAAGAATTGTCTAACACAGACATGTATAATATCAAGGGTCTGCCTGGTTCTGGAGAAATTAAAACAAGCGAATTCGACAAGTACCTCTTAATTTTATCAAATGCCTCTTGACATTCTTCAGTCCATTCAACTTTAGATTTTTCTTCAAAAAATTGAATATTGGCTCACAGGTTGTCGTAAGCTGAGCAATAAATCTACTGATATAATTTAATCTTCCAAGTAAGCTCATCACCTCCGTTTTGTTTTTTGGTGGAGGCAAATCTTGAATAGCTTTTCTTTTTGAATGATCTAACTCAATGATGCGTCGACTGACTATAAACCCTAAGAGATTTCTTGAAGACACTCCAAATACACATTTCGCTGGATTAAGTTTGAGATCATATCTTCAAAGCCTTTCAAAGAATTTTCTGAGATCTTTGACATGGTCAGACTGCTCTGTTGACTTAATGATCATGTCGTCTACATAAAATTCAATCTCTTTGTGCATCATATCATGAAACATTATGGTCATTTCCCTCATGTAAGTTGCCCCAGCATTCTTTAGGCTAAAAGGCATAACTCGATAACAATATGTCCCCCAAGACGTGATAAATGATGTCTTTTTTGCATCTTCTGAATCCATAATGATCTGGTGATACCCCGCATAACAATCCACAAAAGAAGCAAGATCATGTTTGGCACAATTGTCCAACAAAATATGAAAATTGGGAAGTGGAAAATTATCTTTCGGACTCGCTTTATTTAGATCACGATAATCGACACACATCCAAACTTTACCGTCCTTCTTTGGAACAGGGACAATATTTGCCAACCAAGTAGGATACTGGGCCACTCGAATGAATTTAGCCTCAAGTTGCTTCGTGATCTCCTCTTTGATTTTTACACTCATGTCGGTTTTAAGCTTCCTTAACTTTTGCTTGACAGGTGGGAAAGCAGGATCAATTGGAAACTTGTGAACTACCAAATCGGTACTCAAACCAGGCATATCATCATATGACCACAGAAATATGTCTTTATACTCAAGAAAAGCTCCAATTATAGCTTTCTTTTGTTGTGTCTGAGCATATACACTTATCTTAGTCTCCCTAATATTTTCATGATCTCCTAAATTCATCACTTCAGTTTTCTCCAAATTGGGGTTTGACTTGTTCTCAAACTATTTGAAATCTTTGCTTATATCTTTGAATGCTTCTTATTCATCATATTCAACTTATTTATTTAGTATTTCATAATTATATTGGGTTTTTAAATCTGGTTGACAATTCTTCATGCATGTCATATCATTAGAATCAGCATAGAAAGAATTGTATGATAGAAAATAAATAAATATCAGACTCAAAATAAAATAAAGGAAGACTGCACTTTATTAAAAACAAAGATAGAAAGAGTTTTAACCTAAAATACCAAGGTAAAGATCTGAATTACAATCCTAAAATTATTCAAATTACAGAAAGAAAAACAAGCTACCAAAACTATATCAGGGCCGATAAACTGCACATCTGCATTGCTGGTACCTTCCCCAACTCCAACCATATCAGCTTCAATGAACATATTCTGGAAAAGGCCAATCAACTCTGTATCATCATCATTCACTAACTCTGTAGCGGGTAACATAGAGGACCTAACAACATTGAATTTGATAAAGGATTCGTGATGTGGAGGTATCGATTTGGTAAGTGTCCATGACTCTTTCTTATGCTTTTTATCCTTCTTTATATCTTCAGTATTGGGCACATATCCCAAACTAAAAATACCAAGGTTCTCATGGAGGTTTACTGGATGAACCCTACCTTGCAAAAACAATCCTAGACCTTTCCCTGGTTCAAAACCATGCTTCAATATTTCATTCACTACCATAACAGATGCAGAGGATAATTGTGGTCTTGCGATGAGATTCCCCTCGAGGATATGCTCAACAGCCACTACCTCAGAAGTTTAATGAATTAATACTCTGTTTGTAGTATATGCTTCGATGGAGGAAACAGAGTAGTCTTTATACATGGATAAGTCTCCTTTACCATGAACAACTATCTCTTGTCTGTCATGTTTAAATTTGACCATTTGGTGCAACATTGATGTGAATGCTTTAGCCCTATGAATCCATGACCTTCCCAATAACATATTATATGAAGCATCAATGTTCAGCACTTGGAAATCCATAGCAAAATCCACATGCCCAATTGTCAATATGAGTTATATTTCACCAATGGCATCAGTTTTTGATCCATCAAAACCTTTGATGCATACATTGTTAGGTCGGATTCTTTCTACATTAATATTCAACTTTTGCAAAGTTGACATAGGACAAATATTAATGCCTTATCCTCAATCAATTAACAGTCGAGTGATGATAGAATGCTCACATTTCACAGTAATGTAAAGACCTTTATTATGTCCAGCACATTCTAGAGGCAATTCGTCATCTGAGAATGCAATCTTATTTACCTCTAGGATCCTTCCAACAACTCTTTCCAGCTGATTCACCTTAATTTCACTGGGAACTTCGTTAAGAATCTTTATTATAGCCTTGCGGTGTTCTTTTGAATGTATTAATAAAGACAACAAAGAAATCTATGCTGGTGTCTTCTTCAACTGTTCTACAATAGAATATTCTGGCAATTTCATTTTCTTTAAGAATTCTTCAGCTTCTTCATAGTAACAGACTTCTTAAATGTCATTCGCTCTTCATTGCCTTGTCTATTCTTTCTTAACTTTACTGGGTCATAACATCTTTCAGATAGAGTTAATCCTTCTACTTTGTCCACATCTTCAATCATATTCTTTCCCTTGTGCATCACCACAACGTGATCATAGTTTCAAGGAACTGCCTTAGTATTAACCATAGTCAACTGTGACACTGGTTTAATAACAATGAGAGCTCCTTTTATGATTATGAGAGGCTTAGGGGATCTTCCAGGAATAATGAGTTTTGGCTTTACTTGACTTGACCCATCATTTTCTAAAATCTCTTTCTCTATCACCAAGGGAACATTCGATGATTCAGGTTTTGTTATCACCACATCTATTTCTACAGGTTTTTCTTTTGTTGAATCTACAACATTTGTTGATTTTTCCAAATCAGTTTTAATTTTTATGATCGGCTAGAAGGATATTACAACATCTTTACCACTGGGTATCACTTCGAGCATGTTTGCTTCATTATGATCTGGTAGTGGATTTTGATTGACATTTGGAGCATCTGGACTTTGTATCATGATCTGCTGGGTGTCAATCAACCCTTGAATAGCTCTTTTCAAATACCAATATTTCTTTATGTCGTGCCCTGGGGCATTAGAACAGTATTCACATCTTCTAGAATATTCCAAGTTTTTCAGAGGAGGATTCGGGATTCTTCTCTCAATTGGGTTTAGAACATTCATTTTTCTCAGCCTATGAAATAAACTGGTGTAACATATTCCAATAGGAGTGAAATTATCTTTACCCATGTTATCCCTTTTGTAGTCTACTCTAGGTTAGAAATTAGACGTAGGAAGGCCTCTTTGAATTTGCGGGACCGGTGGATGATTTTGGATGGCTGGTGCACGCCATTGCGGGTAAGAAGGAGCCTGAGCTTATGGTTGTGCAATGTAAATAGGATCTTGGGGGATGGAATGAAATATAATGGATTTTGTGCATATGGTTGACCCGCACCTCTCCAATTTTGTCGTGGACCTGGTACGACAGTCGCTACGTCCTCTTTTCTTTTATTTCCCCTGAAACTTCCTCCACCATTTTGAATTACCTGTGTTGTTGCTTTCAAAATGGTCTGGCTGATAATCTTTCCCGACTTTATTCTATTCTTTACCATCTCTCCAACTTTAATAACTATGGCAAATGTGTTTCCAATAGTAGAAAGTAAGTGATGGAAATAATCGGGTTCTTGAGCTTGCAAAAAGATATCGATCATTTCAGATTACTTTATCAATGTTCTGACTCTTGAAGCCTGCTCTCTCTATCTGATAGCATATTCTCGAAAACTTTCACTCATATTTTTTCTTATGTTAGCAAGTGTAGTGCGATCTGGTACTATTTCAATGTTATATTGAAATTGTTGAATGAAATCTCAAACCATGTCATCCCACACGTGCCAACGGGAAATGTCTTGGTCAATAAACCATTCAGAAGCTATTCCTGTCAGGCTTTCTCCAAAGTAAGCCATCAATAGTTCTTCTTTTCCTCCTGCTCCCCTTAATTGATTGCAGAACTTCTTCAAATAAGCTACAGGATTGCCATGACCTTCATATTTGTCAAACCTTTGCATTTTGAAACCTAGCGGCAAATGGACGTCTGGAAACATACATAAATATTTGTATGAAACACTTTTTGGTCCACCTAATCCTTGCATATTTCTCATACTCTGCTCTAAGCTTCTTACTTTCCTAGCCATTTCCTCTTATTCCTCATTTTTAACAATCTTCTCAATCATGATTGGAGAATCATGTTGATAAGCATGATAATGTGGATTTTGGGATTTAAAAGTTATTTTAGAAGGATATAATAGATCATGACTTGGTTTCCCCATATTCTTCGATACTGTCGGTTGAGTATCCGCAGTAGCTGGTGCTATAGAAGTAAAAAATGTATTATTTGTGACAGTTGAATTTGGTGGCCGCATGGTAGAAGTACCAGCAACACCAAACATATTAGCAAATGGGCTGAATCCTGGTGGGTAAAATGGATCACTAGTTTGAGTTGGAGTAGGATTTGGATCATTCGAAGTCGAAAGTCCAGGGATTGAAGGAGGCAGGGATTGTCCATTCAACCAAGCTTGGTACATCTCTGCCACCTGTTGTTTCAATAACTTAAGTTCTTCCATTAATGCTACTTCCTGCGAAATCAACTGATTTTGATCTTCTTCACTGTCAGACCCTATACCTTCTCTACGGCTTATTTTTTTCCCCTTGTATCTGGTGTTGTACGGATGTGATACCAGTTTAAACCACAAACCAACCACCAATTACTTTATCTTTCTGTTATCAAGTAGCAAACAAGTAAGTGCTATATATTCAACACATTATAATGCCACGTTGTGTTTTATCCCGACTTTTCTAGGCATACTTTTGAAAAGTTATGATTGAACCCTTTGGAGGGTTGCCTATGTATCATGCCAGGACATGAATCAGATTTTGCATAGTTCGGGAGGAATTTAACAAAATGATTGTTTTGTCTCATTTTTTTTGAAGAAAATAAAGTAAGTGAAGTAAAACATATGTAATAAATATAGAAATAAACAGTCAACTTCATTACATTCTATAATATAAATATGACAAAATAACTGACCCAACTCCTAAGATAAAACCTACTAACTGATATCTGAAAACTAAAAGACATAACATCTAAACAAGAAGTTTTAAAAATGAAAATGAAAAACTATGACCAAGAAAACAACTATCCATTCAAGGAGACTTCGGCTTGATATGTCCTCCCAAACCCAAGTATACGTCCTCCAATGAAGTAGTGAGACGCTGTGCGAAAGCTGGTACTTGTGCCAAAAAGTCTTCACGATCCAACTGCTGATAATCCAACCCCATTCTGGCAGTATCCTATGCTACACGACGGACCTTCCCTCGAAGAAAACTGAAGGCCTGATCCCTTTCATGGGCCTGTCGATCTCAAAAATCAACCATATCTCTTGCACACTGTTCACGAGCAGAAGAAACCTCCAACTGTTCTTGTAATATTCCTCTTTCAAGGATCCACTGAGATCTCTCTCGATTAAATTCTTCTTACATGTTCTTTTCAACTTCTTGTAGTTGTTTTCGGCGAGATGCGACAAGTTCTGAAACGTGTGACCCCCTAGTGGTAGCCAGTTTGATTTGTCCCTGAAGTGGAACCTCAATATCTGCGTATTTAGCCTTCTCTTCAGCAAATTCCCTTTGTTGCTTGTCTATTTTTGCCCTAGCATGCTCTAATTCTACTCTCAAAGCTTGGTTGGCCTCATGATGTTCTCGCATGACTCTCTCAATTCCTATCCTAATTGCAGCTTTCTGATCTATAGGTCCTCTAATCGATCTTTATGGTCTGACTGGCAGACTCGACTGTTCTTCAAACCATTCATGGTAATCTGGGTGCACTTCTCCTTTCTAACACTCTATGACCATTGTTTCAATCCCCATGATACGGCAAGCCTCCCAAATCTGCTAGGCCAATTCCTCCAGAAGTGAGATCTCTGGTCTGACCTCAAATACAAACTCGATCATAACGTAGAACTCTCAATGGAACATAAAGTTGAACACCCCTAATACCTATTAATAACAAGAACGACCGAATGACAGAACTATGTATGACTTGCCTCCAAGGGAACCAAGGGAGATTCCAAGTGATTTTATCTACTGTTAGAGAACAAAAAATCTTATCCCAATCTCTAACTCCTTCTGGGCATTTATATTGTCACACCCCTTTTTTTACTCCCAAAAAGAATTAATTTTTTAATTTGAAAGAGTTTTATTATTAAAGTGACAAAAGATTGAAAATTTATTTCGAAAAAGGATTGTTTACATTTTTTATTCAGAGTCGCCACTTGACATAATCCGGTGTGCCAAGTCACCTTTGAAAGATCCTTTTCAAAATGATTTGACTCTTTAAACTGGTTTACGAATAGAGATTTCCGCTAAGGAATTTTGTTTATCGAAGGGAAGGTGTTAGGCACCCCTCGATCCTGTGGTTCGACCATGGTCGCTTGGTGGAGCGTATCGGCTAATTTTGACACTACGAATGTACAAAATACGTAAAACAATCAAACAAACAAACAAAACAAAAAAATGAATCAAAAGTACAGTGTCCGGTCCAATTTATACAGTACAAAATAGAAAAATGCAAAAATAAATCCTATCTAACCTACACTAATACTAACTATGCTCCCGTGTTTTACCCGACGCCTCGGGCCTTCCTCACGAACGTCTTCCGCCAACATAGTATGTTGGGGCATTCCCCGGTGAATAAATACATTGTGTCTCGGGGCATTCCTCGGCTAAATAAATACATTTGAATTAAACACGATAAACTAGAAACCAAATATTCACACGCACATTAAACATTCAAAACATTTAATAAACACATCACTCCTAGGTTTTGCCTACCCAAACTGACATTTGCCTATCCATTTCAACATATCATAATTCTATCACATTCCAACAATATTCATGCTCATTACGAATTAAACAAAACAACAGTAAACCAAAGTTAATCTAAATTTAACTTTTTATCAATTTCTCAATTCCATCCCCAAACAACCAATTTTAATTCTCAAACGAGATACCATTTCACCAACCATAATCAAGCAAACCAACCACGAGTCAAAATAAACACGTATTCATCACCAACAAGGACCAAATAAAACGCAATATTCAATCCAACACCAAATGTAATAAACAATGAAATAAAAAGAGAAAGAGAGTAAAATTGGACCTCAATTTGAAGCTTTCAAACTCAATGTTATTCGAATAAAGAGAGTCCGCACTCGGAAACCACAAGCCAAACCTTAACACCAACAATCCAACTCAACAATGAGAAATAATGACCCGTTCACCGTCACTTTTCATCAACACTGTTCACGTAGTTACTGTTCACTTCATACTGTTCACGCCGTTACCGTTCACGCCGTTACTGTTCACCCAGTTACTATTCACACCGTTACTGTTCATGCTATTACTGTTCACTGGCACTGTTTACGCCGGATTCCCATTGTCCAGACCTTTTTTCTCTCTCAATTTTTTTTTCTCTCGCGTGATTCTCTCTTTCTCTCTCTCGGTTTTTTTGTTCTTGTGAGGAAGATGATTTGGTGATTGTTGTTATTCTGGAGAAGATGATGATGAAAGAATGAGCCTCTCCCTTTTCCCTTTTTAGAATTTTCCTTTTATATCTTTTATTTGGTTTTTCTTTTTCTTTATTTATTATCCTATGTGGAAGCATATAAGTGTGTGGCATGCGGAAAAGTTAGTGTGACATGTGGAAAGATGAGGGTGGCGTGTGGAAAAATGAGTAGGGCGTGTGCCTTATGCATGTATCCAATGAAAAATGGAAAGTGAGGTGTTGAGGTGGCATAGTGATGTGGCAAAGATGCTATGTATTTAATTATTTTCAATTCTTTTTTTTTTGGAGAAATTATCAATAAAACAAAAGTATGGTAAGGTGAATAAAATAAAAATAAAAATTAAAATAAAATAATAATGATTAAAATATTTTCGGTAAAGGACAAAATTACGTGTCTACATCATGCTCCCTTTAGATGTAAACACATGGTGTTTTCATACAAAGCAGTAGACAAAGAGACATAATTTTTTCCTGACCTTTATTCAAAAGCACGGAGCACAAGGAATGAGGGAAACCAGGTCTTGAATTAGGACATCCTACCTACCCAATTTATGAGGAATCAAGTGATAGTTATCTCAAAGGATTAGAAGGAGATGGACTATGCCGAGTTGGAGAGTCGAGTGAGGTCCCATCAAGGTTCCGGTCCGTGGCTCTGTTATCACATCAAAAAGTGAAAATTACAAGTTAAAAACATAAATGAAATTACAAAATCCTATCTACGCAGCTTTTTTTGGACTTTTGACTTGAGTTTCATCACCCTATTCTTCAGGCGGGCTCCTGACTTTCAATTTCTTTAACTTGTTGCTTGGCTTTCAATCTCCTTACCCTGTTCTCCAGGCGGGCTCCTGACTTGCTATTTACAATCTGTTGCCTTTCAATTTCTTCACCTTGTTACTTGACTTTCCATGTATTCGCCCTATTCTTCAGGCGGGCTCCTGTCTTGCAATTTCATCAACCTGTTCTTCAGACAGGCTCCTGACTTGCAATTTCATCACCCCGTTCTTCAGGCGGACTCCTGACTTGCAATTTCATCACCTTGTTCTTCAGGCGGGCTCCTGACTTGCTATTTCATCAATCTGTTAACTTTCAACTTTCACTTTGTTTCTTGACTTTCAACTTCTTCACTTTGTTGCTTGACATTTCATTTCTCCACCCTGTTCTCCAGGCAGGCTCCTGAAATCACATCAAAACTAAAAAAAAAATTATCCCAAACAAAGATTATTATAAAGAGGTTTCATTTTTCAGAAAATTGAAGTTCCAACACAAGAATTAAACTTTTGCCTCAGTTTATCATCAAAGGACTTTTGTGCAAGTCACGTCATTATGGGAATCAAGGAGAATGACTCGACTAAAGGTACGTCTTATGGGAATCAATGGATGATTCGACTAAAAGGTACGTCTAATAGGAATCAAAGGGAATGACTCAACTAAAGGTACGTCTTCTAGGGGCCAAAGGGAATGACTCGACTAAAAGTTACGTCTAATAGGAATCAAAGGGAATGACTCGTCTAAAAGGTACGTCTTATAGAAATCAAAGAAGATGACTCGACTAAAAGGTACATCTTATAGGAATCAAAGGGAATGACTAAACTAAAAGGTACGTCTTCTAGGGGTCAAAGGGAATGACTCGACTAAAAGGTGCGTCTTATAGGAATCAAAGGGAATGACTCGACTAAAAGGTACATCTTCTAAGAGTCAAAGGGAATGAATTGACTAAAAGGTATGCGTTATAGGAATCAAGGGGGATGACTCGACTAAAAGGTACGCCTTATAGGAATTAAGAAGGATGACTCTACTAAAAGGAACGTCTTCTAGGGTTCAAGGGAAATGACTCGACTAAAAGGTACGTATTATAGGAATTAAGGGGGATGACTCGACTATAAGGTACGTCTTCTAGGGGTCAAGGGAATGACTCGACTAAAAGGTACGTCTTATAGAAATCAAGGGGAATGACTAGACTAAAAGGTACTTCTTATAGGAATCAAGGGAGATGACTCGACTAAAAGGTACGTATTATAAGAGTCAAGGGGAATGACTCGACTAAAAGGTACGTCTTATAGGAATCAAGGGAGATGACTCGAATAAAAGGTACGTCTTATAGGAGTCAATGGGAATGACTCGACTAAAAGGTACGTCTTCTAGGGGTCAAGGGAAATGACTCAACTAGAAGGTATGTCTCCTAGGAGTAAAGGTTTAATTTAAGAAGTGTATCACCTAGCAAATGAAAACTGAAATTCCTGGCCAAGACAGTGTGTCTCCAACGGATATAGGATGATAATTTTTACCATGATTTGATTATCAAACTTGTGCAGCAACTTTGCTTCCTGTATTTGTTGAAGTGAGGCATTGTAGCCCTTGATATTTATGCTTTGACATGGACTTGACTCAATAACAAGAGAAAGATGACAATGATTTTTTATTTGAATAACTGACTCAAGAAAATAAAATAAAAATAAAGAGAAGAAAGAAAAGACAATGAATGTCCCTATTTGAAACAAAGAAACAAAATATTCATCTAAAAATGACAGTCAACTCTAAT
This sequence comes from Capsicum baccatum var. pendulum, assembly GCA_030864225.1. NCBI lineage: Eukaryota > Viridiplantae > Streptophyta > Magnoliopsida > Solanales > Solanaceae > Capsicum > Capsicum baccatum. The sequence goes on along the minus strand of CM061552.1, from coordinate 22,376,838 downwards.
GATTATGTCATGCATATCGGATTAAACTGCCTGATCTTTCCATTCAAAACTCACAAATTGTTGTTGAGTTAATGACCCTGAAACTGAGTTGCTTTCTTAGGTCAATTGTATTTGGAGACCTCATTTGGCTAGTGGCACCTTGAAGGGTTTTCGCCAACAAGCCCCTCTCATTTCTTTTTATCAGTTCACAATTGCCTTATGGTGTCTGTGAGGGTTTTTCACCAATGAGACTTTCTTATTTTCATTTCTCTTAACTCACAGTCGTCTTATGGTGCCCATGAGGGTTTTCACCGATAAGACTCTCTCATTTTTATCTCTCTCAACTTACCATCGCCTTATGGTGCCCGTGAGGATTTTCACCAATAAGACTCTCTCATTTTTTATTTTTCTCCTATTTTTTTATGCTGAGGAAGACAAGTAGATCCTAAATGCATCATCATATCCCTTGCATGCTTAGCCTTAACATCCTCAAAGATTGATCTGAAGGTCTTTCTTTGGTTATAACTTGGCTTTTGGATAGGGTTAGAAAGAAAGGATGGCATGAGGCCCAAACGACACTTGAAGTGGGGTAGGACTTACTACTTTTGGAGTCGACTCAAACAATGAGGATTAACTCATGCCCCAGTTTCTTTTGACTGGGTGACTCTAAATTGTTCATTTGGTTGGACCGAGCCCAAAGTAAGACAACCTACGTATCTCACCCCCGAGAGAGGAGAAACAGGTCACGCGTAGTTCTAGAAATTTATTCTTTTGATTGATTCTGATTTCTTTGTTTTTCTCTTTCATTGACTCTTTTTCTCTTTGTGATTTTTCTGACTCTATTTTTCTTGACATTCTCCTCTTTTTTTTTTGGACACATTTTTTCTTCTTCTTTTTTTGAAACTTTTCAGGCATTATTTTTTTTCCGACACTTTTTTTTTAGCTTTGCTAACTCTATCGTAATTCCAAAAGAGGTGTATGAAAGAAAATAACACTTAGTCTCAAATGGGGTACACAAAGGATGACACAATGTATGGATAGCAAAATGAAATGTCTTCATCATATCAATCCTTGAAAATGTCAGTACACATCATGCAATATGAAAGTGAAAGATGAAGATCATTTGTGACACTTTCACAATACTAACTTTAACTGAGCATGCGTTCCACTACTTTTTCTGGACTTGTCAAACATACAACTTTACCTATATTATAGATCCCTCACATCGACTGACCCATGCTTTCGTGGAGCTGATTTTTCTGTTCCTTGGGATCACACATCCGCTATTTGACCTAATTGAGCTATGTTTTTCAATTGATGACCAAGTTATTCTTGTGATTCTCAAAATAATCGCCTTAATTTTCAAAGAAGGCTTGAACTTATCACCAAATGTCTCAGAACTCTACCTATTTTCTCAGATGCTCTCTTTTTCTAACTTTAACCCTCTGATTCAATGTTCATGCTTAAACTGGAATTTAAGATCTGGCAGAAAATTTCACTAGCATGTTATATCTCTAGAGTCAACATAAAATGTAATATGTAAAGAAAATAAACAAAAAACACATATTTAAAACACAAAGAAAAATGGGACACTTCATTTAGTTGAAACAAAAGATAGAAGGGTTTGAACATAAACGACAAAAGAAAAACACAAAATAGATCCCGAACTACAACCCTGAAGTAATTCGGACAATAGAAAATAAAACAAAACAAGCTACCAGACCTCTTCCTAGTAGGGAGAAGGGTGACTTCTCAATTGCTCAGTCTGACAAATTAGCCACTGGTTTGCATATCAGCATGACTAGAGTTTTCCTCACTGTCAATGTTCTGCATCATAATTGATTTATCTTAAAGTATCTTTTCAATTTCTCTTTTCAAAGCACGACAATCTTCAATATTGTGACCCTGAACATCAGAATGATATGCACATCGTACATTAGGATCAAAACTTCTTGAATATGGGTCAGGAGTATACCCAAGGAGAAGAGTGATCATGCCCTGCTGTACCAATCTCTGGAATAAACTTGCATACGACTCTTCAATTGGTGTGAAGTTATCCCTCGACTTCTGCCTCATTTCATCATTTGGCTTGGACCAAAAATCTAGCCTAGAAGGGCTTTGGTATGTTCGTGGAGTTTGAGAATAACTCTAAATAGTTGGTACACGCCATTGTGGGTAAAAAAGGGAATTGACCATAGGGTTGTGCATTGTATATTGGATACAGAGGTGGGGCAATAGAGTATAATGGATTTTGGGAAAGATTTTGTGGAGCTTGGGATAAACTTGGGCTTGATCCTGAGAGTGACGATGACGTGGTCTTCTTGACCGGGCCCGCTGTCTCAGTCTCAAATTCTCTTCCTTTAAACTCTCAATTTCCTGACTCTTTGTTTCATCCATGATGCTACTCTCTATATCTTTGTTGAACACAACTAACCCTTCCTTGGATTTGGTGTGATGTGGAGGACCATCCAGGAAGCCACAAACCAACCACCTTAAACTAATTGAACAAGAGGCAACAAATATGTTAGAGTTCAACATTTTTCTTCAAAACCTTTTTTTTCATTTAGAAAACCTTTCTCTTCCTTTTTTTTTCTTTTTTCTTGACACTTTAAGAAGAAAAGAAAATAACAAATTGTCAAAAGAATCGGCGAAAATCTTTTTGAATTTTTCAGGTTTAACATCCCTATACAAAATAAATCTATGATTACCAAAGAAAATCTTTTTGGGTTTTCAATTTTGAATTTCATATGAAAATGAAACTTACAACTATTAATGGAAAATCATTTTGTAGTTTTATTTTAAAGATGTATATGAAACACCTACTCTAAGTGAAGAGTGAATAAAATATTTTTGAATTTTTTAGATTCCTGTACAAAATGAAATCTATGATTATCGAAGAAAATATTTTTGGATTTTCGATTTTGAATTTCATACAAAAATGAAGCTTGAACCTATTAAAAGGAACACCTATTCTAAATGAAGAGTGAAAAAAATCTTTTTTGGATTTTTGAAATAAGATCCCCGAACCTACAATAAGCTGCCTACGTATCTCACATCCCGAAAGAGGAGAATCAGGGGTGCGTAGTTCGTCCAAATTGGACAATTAAGGATTAAATAACAAACTGAACCCTGACTTGAGAGACACGACGGAAGACAGACGATGAACAATGTCAATAAAATCTTTTTTGAGTTTTCAACTTGACGCTTCACACAAAAATGACACCAATAACTATGAAAGAAAAATCTTTTTGGTATTTTGATCATATCAGATGTACAAAACTTCTACCATCTTTTTTGAACTTTCCTTTTATAAAAAGCTCCTATTGAAATAAATCTCTTTAAAGTTTTTGAATTGTGAATGATTGTCAAAGAAAACAAAAAGCAAAATATTTTTGATGTTTTTGATTTTTTTTTAAAATGAGTGCAACACATAAAAAATCTTTTTTTTGAATTTTTAAATTGTGGAAAATAAAAACCATAAAGAACTCTAAAAACTAAGAAACTCTTTTTTTTACTCACTCTTCCTTCTTTTTCCTCTCTGTTTTTTATTTTTCCTTGCCTACACACTCGATTAATTCTAGCAATTGCTTTTCCTAAATCAGTCTGTCAAATGACCACGTTACCCTTAGAGATGCAACATTTAGAATGTAGGGATGCTTTAGAGGTGAGTCTCCTACAAAGGACCACGTGGGTCCCACTAGGTCTCAATATGATGCAGATAAGCATGACCTAAGGGTTGACTTATGTTGGGGTCCAATAACAAGGCTGTTCGGGGGAGCGTGTGGTCGATAGTGGTTGCAAGAGCTTTCCACCCACTCTATAACACTGACGGCTCCCCTCCTAAAATAAGGGTGACTCAACTAGAGGTCGTGTACAACACGTGTACTACGGACTTGTTGCAGAAAGAATGACTCGGGTTATGCACATGATGCCAGATATGAAGTGGTAACACATAAAGAGAAAACTGTAAACAAAGAGCACGTAAACACTCAACAATGATAAACAATAACACAAAACAACATAAATAATTGTCTATACACCTATAGTGCCAAACTGAACCGATACAACTCCAAAATAAGCTCGAATTCTGGAAAGTGTCCCCAGCAGAGTCGCTAGAGCTGTCACACCCCTTTTTTCACTCCTAAAAAGAATTAATTTTTTAGTTTGAAAGGGTTTTATTATTAAAGTGACAAAAGATTGAAAATTTGTTTTGAAAAAAGATTGTTTACATTTTTTATTCAGAGTCGCCACTCGACATAATTCGGTGTACCAAGTCACCTTTAAAAGATCCTTTTCAAAATGATTTGACTCTTTAAAATGATTTGTGAATAGAGATTTCGGCTAAGAAATTTTGTTGATCGAAGAGAAGGTGTTAGGCACCTCTCGATCCCATGGTTTGATCACGGTCGCTTGGTGGAGCGTATCGGCTAATTTTGACACTACAAATGTACAAACCACACAAAACACGTAAACCAATCAAACAAATAAACAAAACAAAAAAAAATGAATCAAAAGTACAGTGTCCAGTCCAATTTATACAGTCCAAAATAGAAAAATGCAAAAATAAATCCTATCTAACCTACACTAATACTAACTACTCTCCCGTGCTTTACCCGATGCCTCGGGCCTTCCTCACGAACGTCTTCCGCCAACATAGTATGTCGGGGCATTCCCCGGTGAATAAATACATTGCGTCTCGGGGTATTTCCCGGCTAAATAAATACATTTGAATTAAACACGATAAACTATAAACCAAACATTCACACACACATTAAACATTCAAAACATTTAATAAACACATCACTCCAAAGTTTTGCCTACCCAAATCGACATTTGCCTATCCATTTCAACATATCATAATTCTATCACATTCCAACAATATCCATGCTCATTACGAATTAAACAAAACAACAATAAACCAAATTTAATCTAAATTTAAATTTTTATCTATTTCTCAATTCCATCCTCAAACAACCAATTTCAATTCTCAAACGAGATACCATTTCACCAATAATAATCAAGTAAACCAACCACGAGACAAAATAAACACTCATTCATCACCAACAAGGACCAAATAAAACGCAATATTCAATCCAACATGAAATATAATAAACAATGAAATAAAAAGAGAAAGAGAGTAGAATTGGACCTCAATTTGAAGCTTTCAAACTCAATGTTATTCGAATAAAGAGAGTCCGCACCCGAAAACCTCGAGCTGAACCTTAACACCAACAATCCAACTCGACAATGAGAAATAATGACCCATTCACCATAACTTTCCCCGACACTGTTACACCGTTGTTCACGACATTATTGTTCACGTCGTTACTGTTCACCCCATTACTTTTCACATCGTTACTGTTCACGCTGTTACTATTCATAATATTACTGTTCATCGGCACTGTTTACGTCGGATTCCCATTGTCCAGACCCTTTTTCTCTCTCGATTTTTTTTCTCTCACGCGATTCTCTCTTTCTCTCCCTCAATTTTTTTTGTTCTTGTGAGGAAGATGATTTGGTGATTGTTGTTATTGTGGAGAAGATGATGATGAAAGAATGAGCCTCTCCCTTTTTCCCTTTTAGAATTTTCCTTTTATATCTTTTATTTATTTTATTTTTTCTTTATTTATTATCCTATGTGGAAGCATATAATTTGTGGCTTGTGGGAATAAGTGTGTGGCATGTGGAAAAGTTAGTGTGACATGTGGAAAGATGAGGGTGGCGTGTGGAAAAATGAGTAGGGCGTGTGTCTTTTGCATGTATCCAATGAAAAATGGAAAGTGAGGTGTTGAGGTGGCATAGTGAGGTGGCAAAGATGCTATGTATTTAATTATTTTCAATTCTTCTTTTTTTTTTTGGGGGGGGGGGAGAAATTATCAATTAAACAAAAGTATGGTAATGTGAATAAAATAAAAATGATTAAAATATTTTCGAAAAAGGACAAAATAACGTGTCCACATATATTTCTCTAACCTTGCTTCGTAATCTTTGATGCGATTGAATCTTTCAGGATTAAATCTTGTCATTGTAGGACGTTGGTAAAGATGCTCCACAATCCACATCTGTAACAAGATATTACATCCCTCGAAAAAACTCTTTCCTTTCTGACAAACGGTAAAAGCACGGTAGATATCTGTCAGGATCATTGGTACCATAGTGTAATCTTTCTTAATCAGTATCTGTACCACACCCGCTAAACGAATATTAATTTTTTCTTCTCTCCTCGGGAAAACCATAGTTTCTAGAAAGGCTACCATGAATGCAAATCGTCGATGAACTTTCCAAACCTCAAAACTTCCTTTATTACAAAGCTGTTTATCGTACTTTTCAAACCCCTCTTGTCTTCCATATCTGTCATACAAAAACTGCAAGGAAACCCAACCTTTTTTCATTGATTCTTCTTTTGAGTTTTGTATGTTCATGAGCTTGCAGAATCTGTTTATCAAAATGAGTCTTGGGGTTATAAGTTTCTTCCTATGCGTATCCCCATATCCAACATAGGCTGCTATCTCCTCTAAAGTCGGAGTCAACTCAAAATCCAAAAAGCGCAACACATTGTTCTTTGGGTCCCAAAAGGTTAGTAATGCATCAATCACCTCCTTATTAGGCTTGATTGACATAATATTCGTCAAAAAACCCAAATACTTATGTATCTCATCATAATTGAATGTATCCATTTCGTTCCACCACAACCAAAGCTGCAAAGGGGTACAATCCACAACCTGAAGAGGTACACTCCCATCCCTCTTTCTCTTTGGACGCTTTTCACGAACAGGAGGAGACATTTTATACCTATTGACAAAGACATGAGATTAATAAATGTCTAGACTTAGGCAAGACTTAATTCATTAATTTTTGAAAAAAAATTTTAACTTGACTCGTGAGAACCAGTGCGACCATTAAATTAGGGCCTAGATGTAAAGAACGATTTTATTAAAAATCAAAGTGAGAGAAGCATGAATGATAATATTTTTAGGAAAAATACTTATTTAAGTTGACTCTATCAAAAATTTTTCAATAACAGACCTCTAGAGAATTTTAACTATATGTTTTGGAGACAATACCCCCTAAGTACATTTAAAAAGAACAAAAAATAAAATAAAATGATTTAGAAATAAAGAAAAGAAGAATGATTGTTTTATGTATGAAGTTGTATAAAAATTTCAGCCTCACGACTCCTAAAGGTTCCGAACTGTTAAGATATATGTTTACATATTTTATTATTTTACAAAAATTCAGCTCGCGACCCCTAAAGGTTCAGGCTATTATGATTTTTATGTTAAAATTAATTTTGAAAATAAAAATGAAAAGTAAAATAAAGATAATAATATTCATGAAAACAATCATGTTTTGATCATTATGATTTTTTATTATTTTTTTCAAAAATATCCTTCGATAAATTTGTGAATAAATATATTATTTTTTATATATTTTTTTCAAATCCAGGGTCGTATCCCGGATAGGACTTCCTACGTATCCCACTAAAAGTAAGAATCAGACCCTCGTAGTTCATGAAAACTCTAAAAGTATGTTATTTTATATCTAAAATCTTCCTTTCTTTTAAAAAAAAAATTTCTTTGAAAAATAGTTTACTAAATTTGAGGATAATATAATCTTTTTCATTTTAAAGTTGCCTGAAAGCCGGTCAACAATAAAATAAGACTTCCTAATAAATGTCAAATAGTACGTAGGATACATATGTTGGTCTTTATGAAGTAGGTCACCTGTCCTAGGCAAACTCGACCCCTGTGCCGAGTCCCGCTAAGTCAAATGCATATGATGCAAATAAAGCGGCACCTAATAGGGATAACCAGATTCTGAGTTTTCAGTTCTTCTAAGTTTAAGCCTAATAGGGATAGGTGTCTAGACTGGCTTACCCGAGCGGACACTCGAGCCGGGGAGGGACAACTTGGTCGGTAGCAGGGAAACACCGCCTTCGTTGTCAATCTGAACCCCGCCTAACATGTGTGACTATAATCCTTCACCAGGTGCCTTGACACTCCGGCTATCTCAAAAAGAAAGTAGGATGCATGCACTGCATTCCTTCTATCCTATTTCAGAGACTCAGAGGGGGTACGCAAGAGAAAACAGTATATAATATAGTTCAATCAATATCAAAGCGGTAAATAAGAGACAAGTAGCACATAAGACCAATAAATACAATATCAACAATAATTAAAGCAAGTATAAGTCAATATAAAAATCTCGAATTCTTATAAATCCCCAGCAGAGTCGCCAAAGATGTCACACCCTTTTTCGCTCGAAGGTTCGAGTCAAAGGATTTTTCCAATTAAAGTGACGGTATTGAATAGGGATTATTTTAATTGCAGAGTCGCCACTTGAAATTGAGTTATGGTGTTCCAAGTCACCTTTTTGAATCCCTAATCAAAAGGAAATGACTCTTTTATTTGATCTGCGAAAACAGAAAATCGGGTAAGGAATTCTGTTGACCGAGAGGAAGGTGTGAGGCACCCTTCAAGTTCCGTGATTCTAGCACGGTCGCTTTTATTGACTTATACTTAGCTTAAACTAGTTTGATAAATTATGTTAAGACCTAAAATCACTCGTCTTTAAATATCTAAAACTTGTCTATTATCCTAAATTAAATAAATCGGTGAAAAACTAATTTTAGAAAAAAAATATTCGCCAAGATGCATTATTGCATCTTTGAATTTTAAATGTTTCATAAAGATGCGTACGCCACATTCTTAATTGAGATGAATATTTTAAAACATGCTTAAAATTTACCCAGCATTAAAACATTAATTTATCTTTTGTAAACTTGTAGCAATTTGGCTGTTTGAAATACTATTTAATTTTAAAAATATATGCAATTAAAATAATTAATTAATTTGATAAATAGTTATTTACTCTTTATTAATAATAATAAATAAAATAATAGAAAAATAAATAAAATCAATCAATATTCATTCAAATAATGATAATCGAAAATAAACAACAACATATTAAGACATTTTAAAATTCACAAAAATAATTAAAATAAGAATCAAAACACTAATGCTATTCCTTTTTTAATTAATTTTTATTCAAGTCTTTTCATCTCTTTTGTTCCAAATACACTAAAAATACACTCATGTACGCACAACCCATATTTTCTCATCTCTTTCTCCCTTTTACCATTAATATCTATTTGAACATTTTAAAGGCTTATTTGGGTCGGAACGATAGAGGATGGAAATGGAGTTGGGTTGGTCGTTGATTTCAATGGGATTTGGAAAGAAGAGTAGTCGCCAGCGACGATAAAGGGAATAAGGGGGCGGCGACAGCGGCGCGGGTCGCCTAAACGGCTTGAGGGAGTTGGCAGATCTGGGGTTGATGGTCGTCGATGTAGGTATTTTTTGGCCAATGATGGCTGGCAGCGGCGAGAGAAGGAAAAGGGCGACGGGGAAGGGGAATACCGGCGTGGCGGCGAGACAAAGGAAAGGGAAGGTGGCGTCGCGATGGCGGATCTTCACCGGCAATGGTGAAGTTCGCCAGTGGGGAATGGTTTTTGGTTAAGTTTTCCGGCGGTAGGGTGGATTTAGGATTTCCCAATCTGATTTTTAGTATTTTTCGGCGAGTCTCGTCGCCGGGACAGTAATAGCAAAGATGATGGAATATCTAATCACTGTTTTCTATAAATTTTTTGGCGAAAAATATATTTCTTCAATTCAAAACTTTCTTAATTTTTGTTGAATCAAAACCCAAATTTTTACTGTTTAATTATTAATTTTCTCTCCGCTGATTTTCATTATTTTTATATGGTGTGTGTGTGCATGACAGTATATGTATGTGTTTTCGGATGGGTGTGTGTACTCTGTATATATGGAAAAGTGGATTGACATAACTGTGCGTGAATGTGAATTAATAATTATTGTATAAGTGATTTTGCTCTGTTTTTAACATATACAGAAAAAAAAACTTTTCATTGTTAACAGTAAGAAACTTAAATAATAATAATTCATGAAAACACTTAAGCATTTTTCTTTCATGCATTTCACAATAACATCTATAAAATAAATGTTACATGATTAATAGAATTAACAATGTTACATGATTAAATAAGAACCTGTTGATGAATCAATAGATCGTCACCGGAAATCTCAAGCGGAATACTAAACTTCAACTTGACACTTTTCTCTGTTTTATTTGTCTGATGTCTTTCTCTCTGCCTTTTTTTTCATTGTTCAAGTGTCTAGGCAAAATAGTGTAATGTACGTAGAATCTCCTTTTTAAAACTGAGTAGGGAGTCCTTTTATAAAAGGATTTTGGGAGGGAACGGTTAAAAGTCAGATAAGGGGAAAGGGGGAAAAAAGTTAAAATTTAAAAATCAAAATCTATATATTACATATTATTTATTTAATAATAATAAATAAATATAAATAATAAATAGAAGTAAATGAATAAATAAATAAGATAATAGAAAATAAACAAACGAAATAATAAAACATTAATATAATAATAATTAATTAATTTTATATTTAATAAAATATAATAATAATTTATAAATAGATAAATATAAATATAATAAAATAGTATTTAAACTAAGAATTAATTTATTAAAAATTTATACAAGGAAAATATTTTTAAATTTTTATATTTTTTTAAAAATTAGAATAATAAATAAAATAATAAAAAAATAAAAAAATAAAAATAAAATATCTTGAAGTTAAATTTATTTAATTATTTATTTTTTTAACTAAAAATTTATTAAAAATAAGAATCAAAATAATATATGATTAAATATAAATATAAATATTTAATATCGATAAATAAGTTAAACTTAGGGAGGATCAAAAATCACGTGTCTACACTATCGAGTCCTGGGGGTACTTGTACCCGAAACATTAGATGTGTGTCTAAAGTCATGTCATGTTTTCACGATATTCTCAGTCAAGCTATGAACTCTTAGACTTCAGATAGTCTTATGACTCAGGAAAACATCTCCATGATCTTATGACTCAGTCAGTTGACATATATCAGTAGTATTTCGCCAGTCAACGATATTTAGTAACTTGGCTCATGATCAGTTCAGTAAGTCATGTTTAGTGTCTATTCAGATAGGAGTAGGAATTAGCACCGAGTATACCCAAGAATGGAAACTTACCTGTTATATGAGGGTGTGATTCTTAGAAGCAAATCCTTATGTTCCAGAACTATGTAGCCAGCATAGGTTGAGACATCGTAGCCTGCTATATGAGGGTAGATGAGGTGGCTTAATCTGTTATATGAGGGTTCCCACCGTTCTCACTAGATTTACCTGTTATATGAGGGTTACTAGCATGTTGTCCTTACCAGTGGCGCGGTGTTGACACCCTTCCAATCAGGGCATAGATTGGACCCCAGTTCAGCTATTATAATACCTTTGGGTCATGTCGATTAAATACTACTTCCCACAGTTTCATGTCACAGAATTAGGACTATCAGATACAGTCAATCAGTCTTAGTAATAGAACTCAGATAGTTCTTCAGATTTCAGGACTGTCATACGCAATCAATTCAGATACAGTACGAAACTCAGATAGTTCCATCAGATTCAGGACTTTCAGACACAATCACCCATGTTATCAGTTATATTCAGATATAGTCATTCATGTTATCAGTCATGTCATGTTATCAGTAATCAGATTCAGAAATCATGATATCACGTTGTCAGTTACAGTTACATATTTATGCATATATTCTCACATTCATGTTAGAAAGTCAATTAGCATTATTCATGCATGTGAACCATTGCATATAGCCTACCTCACATGTATACTCAGTACATATGTACTGACGCATTCGCGCTATGGTGCTTTCTTTTTATATTACACCATAGGTTCAGAGACACGAGTTCCAGATCAGCAATAGATTCTAGTTTCAGCAGTCAGAATAGAAGTGAGTCCTCATCCTTCGAGGACATGATGATTTTCTTCTATCTCATTGATTAGTTTATTAGTTGGGGTTAGTTGGGGACATGTCCCATCAACTCCTTATTCATATTATTCAGACAGTAGAGGCTTTCAGACATATGCAGACTAGATTTTAGACGATAAAAGTATTATCAGATTTAGACTTCAATTTTGTTTTGGTATTGTGATACCATTTTGTTCAGATATTATCATTATTCATATTACGTTCAGTATTGAACCTTATGGCCTTTTAGTGCATGTTTCCGCAATACTATATCATATTATGCAGTGTACAAATACAAATATTAGTCATGAGTTAGCTTGTGGTCCTTCGGGATTATGAGCATCGTGTAGCGTTTTGGTTCAGCAAATTGGGGCGTTACAATTTGAAATAAAATCAAATGATTTCAGATCATAGAATTTCAAAGATTGAAAAGGATATTTCTCAAAAAGATATTGCCTCCAGTTCCAAAGGGAAAGAAAAAACTATGGAAAATTCTAAATATTCTAACAATGATATTATTTCTAATCTTGATGTAGCAAATGATTATTTTTTGGGTATGATGCAAATAGTTATGGCCCATAAATAGTATATAAACTGTACTACTTTGATTGATAATGAATTTTCTGTAACTAATGCGGCTATGATTGATAGTGGTACTGATGTAAGTTGCATTCAAGAAGGACTAATTCTAACCAGATATTTTCATAAAACCATGCATATAGTCAAATCTGCATCTCGTCATTCTCTTGATATTAATTATAAGTTACCTCATGCACATTTTTTGTAGAAATAAGATTTGCATTCCGCATTTCTTTTCTTAGTAAAAACTCAGTTATATCCTCCTATTATTTTAGGAACACCTTTTATAAATGTTATTTATCCGTACAAGCATATTGATGTGAATGGTTTCAAGGCTACTTACAAAAACCAAGAAATTTCCTATCCTTTTATTATCGATCCAGTAACAAGGGACATAAATAATTTAATTGACATGAAGCATCGACAGGTAAATTTTTTACAGCTTGAAATGATGAGTATGAATATTCATAATACTATGAGTTCTGTGAAAATTCAGGAAAAAATGAAATTGATATCTGATCAAATGATTATTGACATTTGTGCTGATCACTCCAATGCTTTTTGGAACCGCAAAGAGCATATTGTTACTCTTTCTTGTGAAGATGATTTCAGCGAAGATAAAATCCCAACAAAATCTCGATCCTTCCAAATGAACACAAAATTAGTCGAATTCTGTAAAAGGGAGATTGATAATCTCTTACAAAAGGGTCTTATAAAACCTTCTAAATCCCCTTGGTCGTGTACTACATTTTATGTTAAAAATGTTGCTAAAAAAGAACGTGGCATGCCAAGACTTGTAATTAATTACAAACCTCTTAATAAAATTTTAAAATGGGTTAGGTATCCAATACCTAATAAAAAGGATTTGTTATCTTGATTACACGATGCTAATATATTTTCAAAATTCGATTTAAAATCTGGTTATTAACAGATTCAAATTTCTAAAGATCACACTTATAGAACTGTTTTTAATGTTCCTTTTGGATAATATGAGTGGAATGCAATGCCGTTTGGTCTGAAAAATGCACCTTCTGAATTTCAAAAAATCATGAATGATATACTCAATCCATATATGAATTTTATAAATATTTATATTTATGACATTCTTGTATTTTCAAAAACATTAGAATTGCATTTTAAACATTTGAATATATTCAAGAAAATTGTGTTACAAAATGGTTTGGTCATTTCTAAACTAAGAATGTGCTTATTTCAAACTACAATTCAATTTTTAAGGCATAATATTTGCCAAGGAAAAATCAAAACCATACAAAGAGCTTTGGACTTTGCTAAAAAATTCCCCAATGTTATAACTGATAAAACTCAATTACAAAGGTTCTTAGGCAGCCTTAATTACATTTTTTTCTTTTTATAAGAATCTGTCTTGTGATTTAGCCCCTTTATATGATTAAAAAAAGGATTACAAAGGACCTTGGGCTAATTCTCACACTAATCTGGTAAAAATAATAAAAAAACGTGTCGAGTCTTTACCTTGTTTAACCTTAGCTAATCCTGCTTGGTTAAAAATAGTTGAAACTGATGCTTCGAATGTTGGTTATGGTGGAATACTTAAACAAGTAAATCCCCATAATAATATTGAATGTCTCGTTAGGTTTCATTCTAGAAAATGGTGTGAGAGTCAGAAAAAATACGCCACTGTGGCACATGAAATGCTGACTATTGTTAAGTGTGTTTCAAAATTCCAAAATGATTTATATAATTAGAAGTTTATAGTTAGAATTGATGCTCAATCAGTTAAATATGTGTTTGATAAAAAATTTATACATGATGCTTCTAAAATAATCTTTGCAAGGTGGCAAGCTTAATTAGCCCCTTTTGATTTTGAAATACAGTACAAGAAAGAGAATGAAAATTCTTTACCTGATTTCTTGTCTAGAAAATATTTAAACGATTAAATGAATTTTTATACATACTTTCTTTCTGAAAAAGATGATAATTACAATCATTGAATGTATTCCTTTAAATGAAGACATTCATTTTATTATATTAGAAAAAATCATCCATGATATGATAGAAAAAGATTTATTTCTTCCCAATTTTGCACATATCCGCGATGAAATCGATTGGTATGATATTAATTTATCTGACTAATCTTTCTATGCAGTACAGCTACAGATCCACCCTGGCAAACAGCTAGAGGTCAAGGCAGAGGCAGAAACCAATGAGGAAGATACTCCTCCTCAGGGGGAAGATACTCCCTATCATCATCTTCATCATATACTTCGTCTTCATCTAATTTCTCTGTATTGCAAAGGGGAAATATGAGCCTGATAAATGCAAGGATTTCGCATATTGCAGAATCTTGTTTAAAGGACAAAAAAATCAGCATATAAGCACCTCGACCTATTTAGAAGATATTCCAGAGGATCATCCTTTATATGAGCAACTGCAATCTTGTATATCCGTAAAGCAAGCTGATTCGTTTGCTTCAGTTGCTAAAGAAAACTCTGCCAATAGGCAACAATATGAAAACTTAAAAATCGAGAGCTAATAGTTCTCGTAGAAAATTCTCAAATATGCAAACAAAATGATCCCTGGAAACTCCTCCAAAAACATTTACTAGCTAACCTTTGTTTTGCAGGAGAATCCTATAAGATAAGAGACTTCTATGAATCAATATTATTGTCAACTAGAAGTATTGAATTAGAACATTACCAAATGCATGAGGCAACCCAGATTTTCATGGATATTCCAAGATTGTTATTAAAAAACTCATGTCAATAGAAGACTGGGGAACTACTTCAATGTCAGAAAAGGCCATGATGATGAAAGGATAAAAAATTTTCTTTACATATTGGGACTACATTAAAGCCTTTACTCAGACTTTATACTACAACAATATTAAACATAAGCATACTTGATTTTTAAAAGTCTGTTCTAAAGTATTTGAAGATCCAATCCCTAATTGGTTTATTCAGTGGTGGTCATATCATGGCCCTACAATTAAAATTTTGCTAGAAGAATACCTGCATCTCTATAAAAAATGGACAAAGATATCCTCATTTTTAATGGATTTATACCATTCAGACCATGTCTGCAATCTGGATAAAATTGACCAGATGTATTTCTTTGTAGAGTTCTCCATTCCATGGATACATAAATGGGGTGTTGAATTTGGTTACACTAAAGAAAAATACCCAACTCTATAGGGTATTCTATAATAATTTTTGGAAAAAATTGATAAGAAAAGATCCCCTTACTAAATTACCACATGTACGAGAATTGATTGAATCCATTAATAGAAAAATCCTTGAATACTCTACCACTTCACCAAAAAAAATCGTTGAAAATAAAAATCTCAGCTATATTTCTAGAAGGATTTCTGTACATGAAGGAGACAAGATCGAAATGATTAAGCAATATTTAGAAGAAGTCCGAAGAAATTTAATAAAATAGTTGAACAACAATCAGATACTTCTATGAAAAGTCTTACAAGTGATGAAGCAGCGGAAACTGAAGATATTCAAGATTCCCAGCCACTTCCTCTTGAAAATATTCTTAACGAAGAAGAAATTGAAAAAACAGAGGTATTACTCTACCAGCTGAAGAGAAAAGACAAGATGTGACCAACAGGGACTATCTATTAAATTATTAGATACTTTCACTATGTTTGTCTCATATGTATAGGACCCATATGTGGACCTTTCTACTGTTTAAACAGTAAAAACACTATGCGTAGGGACCGAATGTGGGATCCATAGTATTGTGCGCAGATGTTTCTCTCTTTATATATAGTTGCCTCATTTGTTAGGGAGGCATAAGTTAGAAATTTTATTTTCTCTTTTTCTCTCTTCTTTTGTAAATTATTTCAAGGTTTGAATAAAAGGTTGATAGCTGCCGTTAACAACTATTCCGGCTTGCATCCGATCACTGTTAAGGTATTTCTTTTTTCTAACATGCTTTTAATACTTCTTCTTCCCTTTCAACCGTGACTATGTCCGACTAAAAACCTTTCATATCTATGCCAGAAATCTAACTTCTCTTACTTAATAACTATGAAAGATGCAGACTCTATCAAAATATGAAGGAATTTTTCTATTGTTTCTTGACTTGATTTCAAAATGGTGGTACAATTGAGTTTAATATGGCTTATGTTGGTTTTGTCTTAGTGACTACGCCTAGTAAGTTGTGCCTCTTTAGCCCGTGAAAGATGAAGAAAAATAGGACGACCTTTTGCACAATCAGATCTTCTAGACATATGGGTTCAACATAAGTATATTAAAAATCTGACAGGCCCCTTGTTTGAGTATAAAGATTAATTCTTCCATACACTCATTAAGATATTCGAAAATTCTTTTATATTTTGGTTGGTGCTTTGGTTCGGTATTCCGACTATGGCTTAATCCGATATTTGAAAGTTATTCTAGCAGGCGTCGCGGCTTACCCCGCTTGACAGATCTTGCTTACTGGTAAGCCATAGTCGGAATACCGAACCAAAGCACCAACCGAAATATAAAAGAATTATCGAATAGCTTAATGACTGTATGGAAGAATTAATCTTTTTACCCAAACAAGGGGCCTGTCAAATTTTTAATATACTTATGTTAAACTCATGTGTCTAGAAGATCTGACTGTGCAAAAGATCGCCCTGCTTTCTTCATCTCTTACAGGCTAAATAAGCACAACTTACTAGACGTAGTCACTAAGACAAAGTCAACATAAGCCATATTAAACTCAATTGTACCACCATTTCGGAACCAAGTCAAGGAACTATAGAAAAATTCCTTCATATTTTGGTAGAGTCTGGATCTTTCATATTTACTAAGTAAGAGAAATTAGATCTCTGACATAGATATAAAAGGTTTTTAGCTGGACATAGTCACGACTGGAAGGGAAGAAGAAGTATTAAAAGTACGCTAGAAGAAAAAGAAATAAATACCTTAACAGTGGCTGGATGTAAGGCCGGAATAGTTATTCACGGCGACTATTAGTTTTTTATTCAAACCTTGAAATAATTTACAAAAGAAGAGAGAAGGGAAATAGCAGGCGTATAGAGAGAAAGAGAGAAAATAATAATAATAATAATAATAATAACAACAACAACAACAACAACAACAACAACAACAACAACAACAACAACAACAACAACAATAACAATAACAATAATAATAACAACAATAATAATAATAATAATAATAATAATAATAACAATAACAATATTACTTGACAACATGTTCCTCTTGATGCCATGGTGCAACCTTTTGTTTGCTTTTCTTTGATTGGCAAAATTTTCTTTAAATATTAATAAGTAGTATTAAATCCAAAATCTCTTGTAACTTAAAATTAGATTATATCTAAGTTTTTTGGCAAAATTTTCTTACAATATTGCTAAGTAGTATTGAGACCAAAGTTTCTCGTAACTTAAAACTAGATTATATTAACAAGCCAAGAATATATCATGTTAGTTGATATGATAGTTGAATTTTTTTATTTTTTTTTTATATAGATATCGGCACTACTTATTGAAAATTTCACATTGCTCTCTAGCGTCCACCCCAGCTTCAACATAATTGATAAGTCGAATCGATAAATTTCAAATTGAATTAAACCGACCATACACAACCCATGAGATTGCAAGAGCCAACTCTTTTCCTTCTTAGCAATTGGGTCGGGACATTCTTATTAAACGGGTCAATCATTTCAATCAACCAATCAAATTCGTTATCAAAAGATCCAACGGTTCTGATCATCCCAAACACGTCAACTCTTTCACTCACTCATAGCGCTCACACTGATCATCACCATCATTTTAGCTAAACCCCCAAATCAAAAATCACACACACACACACACAAAAAAAAAAAAAAAAAAGCACCGGCGCCGGCAAATCGGTCACCGGAAAAATGTTCCCGCCGGAGCTTCACCCTCGTACTTACCATCCGTACATGTCAATTTCCACAAGTGCCCCTTCATTATCCACCGGTTACAGTCCCGAACGGAACCCTAACGCCGTTAATGGTTCTCGATCTCTACGTAGCTCACGGTTCTCATCAACGCCGTTTATTCACAACGCTAGAATCGCCGCTGTTTTGGTACCCGTCGCCGGATTCCTCATCGACCTCGGCGGTACTCCGGTTGTTGTTACACTTACATTAGGGCTTATGATTGCTTATATACTCGATTCGTTGAGTTTGAAGACCGGTTCGTTCTTCGCGGTTTGGTTTTCGCTAATCGTTTCTCAATTTGCATTTTTCTTCAGTTCATCGTTGATTTCGTCGTTTAATTCTGTTGCGCTTGGTTTATTAGCGTTATCGGTGTGTTGTTTAGCGAATTTTTTGATAGGTGTTTGGGTATCTCTTCAGTTTAAATGGATTCAAATTGAGTATCCAACAATTGTGCTTGCTTTAGAGAGGTTATTATTCGCTTGTTGTCCGATTATCGGTTCGACGATTTTTACTTGGGCAGTAGTTTCAGCTGTTGGTATGGTGAATGCAGCGTATTATTTGATGGTGTTTAACTGCATTTTCTATTGGCTTTTCTCGATACCGAGGTTATCGTCGTTTAAAATGAAGCAAGATGCGAGTTATCATGGTGGGAATATTCCGGATGATAATTTGATACTTGGGCAGTTAGAGAGTTGTGTTCATACGTTGAATTTACTGTTTTTTCCATTGTTGTTTCATATTGGGTCTCATTATTCGGTTATGTTTGTGTCGGGGGCGGCTATTTGTGATTTGTTTCTGCTGTTCTTCGTTCCGTTTTTGTTCCAACTGTATGCCTCAACGAGAGGGGGGTTATGGTGGGTGACGAAACATGAGAATCAGTTGCAGAGTATTCGTGTGGTGAATGGAGCTATTGCGTTGGTTGTGGTTGTGATTTGCTTGGAGGTTAGGGTTGTGTTCCATTCATTTGGACGATACATTCAAGTGCCACCACCGTTGAATTACCTACTTGTTACTATTACAATGCTGGGAGGGTCAGCAGCAGCTGGTGCTTATGCTCTTGGTATGGTTTCTGATGCTGTTAGCTCAATAGGATTCACTGCCTCAGCTGTTGTTGTAAGTGCTGCTGGAGCGATCGTGGTGGGGTTTCCTGTTCTGGTATGTACACATTTTGTGTTTCTGAATTTTTACTTTATGTTATTCATTCCATTTCCAAGCTGCACTTTATTATTTGACTTCCGCTGTTATTCACTGGTGAAGTTACCTTAGATTTGCCTCTTTTCAACATGGTGTGAACTAATTTTAGGTAAACAAAATTCTTTGTTGAAGGATTCTGTATTTGCTCATATTATGTTTGTACTTAAGTTAACAGTGTGGTTAGTTTGTATTAGCTTGAAAAGATGCTCATTTCGAGATTCTATATGGTTGTTGACTATAAATTATTTAACTTTGCTAACGTTGTTTTGATTTTAGGTCTTCATTTATTTGGCAAAATGATATGTAATGTGAGATATAAGTGAAATATCCAAAGAATTTTAAGGGAAGGTTTAAATAAGAGAAATCATTGTTCTCCTAGTTTGACGGGGCACCCTTGGAATGATTGGTGTGCTCAGGTTGAGGAATATTAGAGTTCAGTGATACTAATGTGGAGGGTGATTTATAAGTGTCTTTGGATGAGGGAGTGGCCCCCACTCATGCTGTATCTTCTTAATCTTAAGCTATCAATATTAATTAATTCAACTGGTTGCCAATCTAAGATTAATCGGGATCGATATGTGTATCTTCTTTATCTAGTCCCTTTAGTCGGGCCCATTTTATTCTAATACTAAATAATTTTCCTTCAAGACAAAGTAGGATTTGCTAAATTATTGGGTTTGCTAAGTCCACACTTGCGTTTACACCGACTTGCAAATTTCTCACATTGACATAAATCTGTAATCTTTACCAAAGAGATGCCTGACAGACACTAGAGCTAATGCAAGTGTAAAAACGACTTAGTTTTGATCTCGATGTATCGGTATTATCCAAATCAGATATGTGAATTTCTGCATGTATTCCCTTTTCTTGGGCTCATTTTATTCTAATATGAAATAATTTATTTTAAGACAGTATGGATCTGCTAAAACATAAGGTTTTATAAATTTTACACTTAACCGATATGCATATCTCTAAATTGACACGAATCGTATATGACCAAGGAGATACCAAACAAACACTAAGCATTAATGTAACTGTAAATACAACTTAGCTTGTAATCTCAGTAAGTTGGTATTATCCACTATGTGGGGCTACGCTTATCAAATTTCTTTCTTAAGTTTTACACTGAACAATATCTGTACAAGGGTATAAGTGGCTAATCACATATATCAGTCAAGCCATCTCCGTCCTTTACACATGTGGGTATCTTCTCCTTATGCCAAAAAAAAAAAAAAATGAAATAGAAATTCATTTGTTTGATTTTTCAATTTTGTCGCTATTGTGAAGTAGTCTTATTTTTAAGGAGATTTTAGAATTGAAAGTTTCAGTGATCTTATTTTTAGTTTTTTAAACAGATGTTATATTTGCTAATAGAAAGTTCGATAATAAAGGATTGTTATAGATGGATTTAACTTACGTTGAACCGTTCTTGATTGAGTTGGTAAATAGACCTTTGATTAACCCAGAGGTAGGTAAATAATTGATAAGGGAGGTGTCTAGGTTTTGAAAGCAAGAGTCTTCTGTACAATGTCAATGTGTTCTTTAGGCACTCAGTGAAACAACAACAACAACATACCCAGAATATTCTCACATCGTGGGGTCTGGTTAGAATGTATGCAGTCTGTACCACTACCTTAGAAGTGAGGTAGAGAGACTGTTTTCGATAGACCCCCGACTCAAGACCAAAAAACGTAGGAAAAGACATAATACAAGAACAAGAAACACAAGGTAGTAACAAAACAACAAAACAACAGATAGTTGCAGAAGCAAGATTGTCACCAAATAATACGACTAATAATCCATCCGAAACCACAAACAACACCCCAAAACTCCAAGAACAGGATACTACCTGTGAAACGCTAAAACTACTAGCTGTATGCTATGAACCTTCCGCCCTAATACGTGTCCTCCACACCTTCCTATCTAGATTCATGTCCTTGGTAAGCTGTAACTGCTCCATGTCATATTTAAGCACCTTCCTCCAATATTTCTTTGGTCTATCTCTACCTCGCCTAAATCCATCTATAGCCAACCTCTCGCACCTCCGCACTGGGCATATCTATGCCCTTCATCACATGTCCGGACCATCTCATCCTTGCTTCACGCATCTTGTCTATGACCGAAGTCACTCCTACTTTGTCACGTATGACCTCATTTCTGATCCTATCCATCTTAGTAAACTCAACATTCATTTCAACATCCTCATCTCTGCCTTCTTCATCTTTTGAATGTGGGAGTTCTTAATTGACCAACACTCCGCCCATACAACATTACTGGTCTAACCGCCACTCTATCGAACTTGCTTTTAAATTGAGGGGGCACTTTCCTATCACACAAGACTTCGGATGTGAGCCGCCATTTCACCCATCCTGCGCCAATACGATGGGTGACATCCTCGTCAATCTCACCCTTTCGCTGTATGATAGACCCAAGATACTTGAAACTATCTCTCTTTGGAATGACCTGGGTATCACACTTCACTACCACGTCCGTCTGACGTGTCCCCTCACTAAATTTACACTCTAAATATTCTGTCTTGGTACTGCTCAACCTAAGTCCTTTAGACTCCAAGTTTTGCCTCCAAATCTACAACTTAGCATTAACTCCTCAGCGAGCCTCGTCAGTCAAAACTACGTCATCCACAAATAACATACACGAAGGCACCTCACCTTGAACTTGCCGTGTCATGACATCCATCATCAAGGCAAATATAAACGGGCTAAGAGACGATCCTTGATGCAACCCCATCAATACGGAAAAGTGCTTTGAGTCACCTGCCACAGTACTTACACGAGCATTAGCTCCATCGTACATGTCCTTAATTGAACTAGTGCACGCCACATGAACTCCTCTAGCCTCCAAGCACCTCCATAAAACCTCCCTGGGAATTTGCCATACGCCTTCTCTAGATTGATGAACACCATGTGTAAGTCTTTCTTCCTCTCGCTTTATTGCTCCACCAGTCTCCTAACGAGATGAATGGCCTCCGTTGTCGAGCGTCCTTACATGAATCTAAACTGATTCTTAGAAATAGGCACTCAATGAATCGTTTGGAGTAAAAACCATATATAAAACCATATATAACAAAGTTTCAATGTTTGTCCACGATGTGTTTAATTTTTGCTAGAGTTTGAAGCAAGTACAACAACATCAACAACAACCACATACCCAACGTAGTTCTGCATTGTGGGGTCTGGGGAGGGTAGAGTGTACACAAACCTCACTTCTACCTCAGAGGTGAGGTAAAGAGGTTGTTTCTGATAGACCCCCGGGTCAAGACAAAACCCCCCAGCTCAAGACAGAAACAATCTAGAGAAAGACGTAATGGATGTACAAGAAACAATAGATAGTAACAAAAACTGGATATGGGGTAATCACAATTCGGAAATCAGGGATAATGCGCCCTGCCCCTCTACTGCGAGAATGATTAGATTTTCAGTTTTCCACCATACTGGATGTCCTTGCAGGACTTTTATCTTGTGAATGGGTCTATTGATGACCACACTTAGAAAAGCTAGAAACAACTGAGCAAAAATGCGAGCAAATGGATTATCTATCAATATATGTATTCCTGATTTTCCTGTTAGATGTTTGATTTCCTTCTGGGACTTGATAGTCAAGTCTCAAACCTATTAATAACTGCATCTGCTGCACCTATCGACTTTAACTAGTCAACAATTTCGCTCAGTCTATAAGGGCCATCTTTGTGGGTTAGTTTTTGTGGATTTGATGTAACATCATAGAGCCCACTTTGGTGGCTTTGCATATGAAAGTTGGCAGCCGTAAGGTGATAAGAAAGTATAACATGCTGGATGTCTGCTGGATTTTGTTTTCTTTTAGGCTCGTATACTTGCGAAATGAGTGCTTGAATTAGGTGTCTCATTCCATTCAGCAAGACACCATCAAATGGTATGTTTACAGCGTCCTATGTCCTGGTCAACCCATATTGACCAGGATATTAAGCTTGTGACTACAACCTATTGGGCATCTGCTCACACGAATGTTGTGTTAAATAGAATTGCAGGCTGTAGCATTTATGAGAGAGTCACTTTGAAGGTAGGGGTGTCAGTGGTTTGGTTCAATCTGTTATTTTTAGAAATTTATGCCAGACTAGTTTTTGGTTACTTCTTTTTATATAACCAAAATTTAATATTTTTGGGGACCATCCTGATTATCTCGGTTTCTCTTCGATATCAGTACAATCCAGTTAAATTTTGGTGCTTAAATCGTTACGGAAGAGTGGCACTGCTACAAGGATATTTCATCTTTTATATGTAACATAACAAGCTTAGATGCGTTTTTTTCAAATAATTTGTTTCGTTTAACGATAAGTATAACATCTGAAGTATAGATTAAGAGTAATGTATGTTTGTTGAGTATACTTTTTACTACAAGAGCTTTTATACATGCAATGCTCAAGCAAGGTTTTAATTTACTGGATAAAGGTTGCAGTAATGCAAGCTGTGTACAAGCACACTTTAACTAAAATAAGTGTTGTTCTTTTGTAGAACAATTACTGAGTTACGAATAAAAATTTTGCAGGCCAAAAGATTAAATCTGAAAATGTGCAACATCACTAGATTTTTATTTCTTATTTGTTTTCATTTATTCATGCATGCTCCCTGGCAGACATGCCCTCGGCCTAATGGCTTCGGGTGCAACCTGTGTTCAAGGATACCATGATTATCAGATAGACCGAAACTTGATATCTGACTCTGACTCAAAAGTATCACAAAGATACAAAGTGGGAAGAAGAAAAAGATAGAGGAGAAAGTGTACCATGGTGGCTTGCTGTTGAAACTTGTCGGAATTAATTTAGCTTCAGTAGTTATAGAGGTTTAGGGATTACTTATAGTCATTTTGGTCTGCGTCTAACCCAAAGGTAAGCAACCATTTTGGCAAGTTTTTTGATGCACATCGTTGTGATAAAGCTGTAAAAAGAATAAATCGACTTTGCTTGTGTAATCCTTGCCATAAAATTATAAAAAATGAATATTTGAAAAGTTTAATGCATTGAAATAGCATGAAGATTGTTGCTTGAATGTGTTTCTCAGGCATTATACACCGTTTTAGTGATTCATTCATCTGATTTCTTTAACCAATGAAAAACCGAAAAAATATTTGGCATATGTCAATGATCTTTACTTCAATTCAATATGCAGTACGTTCCATTCCCATCAGTAGCAGGATTTTATTTGGCTCGTTTCTTCACGAAGAAAAGTGTCTCGTCATACTTTACTTTCGTTGTGCTTGGAAGCTTGATGGTTATATGGTTCGTGATGCACAATTACTGGGATCTAAATATTTGGATGGCAGGCATGCCTTTAAAATCCTTCTGCAAGCTCATTGTTGGCAGTGTTATCCTGGCAATGGCCGTTCCTGGTTTAGCTATCCTCCCAGCACAATTTCGCTTTCTGACTGAGATCGGTTTGATTGGCCATGCTTTGCTGCTGTGCCATATTGAAAATCGTTTCTTTACCTACTCTAGCGTTTACTACTATGGGTTGGAGGATGATGTGATGTACCCAAGTTACATGGTAGTCATAACTACTTTTGTTGGTTTGGCGGTTGTGAGGAGACTTTCTGTGGACAACCGCCTCGGATCAAAGGCTGTTTGGGTCCTAACTTGCTTATACTCCTCAAAGCTGGCTGTGCTTTTTGTCACATCAAAGGGAGTTTTGTGGGTATCAGCTGTCCTCCTGCTGGCTATTTCTCCTCCCCTGCTTCTTTACAGGTATCTCCTGATCCAGATTGATTTTGTCCTTGCCCCCCCTCCCTCTCTCTCTTCCCAACCCACAACTCTGCCCAAAAAAAAGACAATGAAAAAACAAATGCTAGATATTTCAGATTCCTAATGTGTTCATCTTGCAGGGATAAGTCAAGAACTGTCTCAAAGATGAAACCTTGGCAAGGCTATGCTCACGCTGCCGTTGTTGCTTTGTCAGTTTGGTTCTGCCGTGAAACAGTATTTGAAGCTCTTCAATGGTGGCATGGTAGACCTCCATCTGATGGTTTGCTTTTAGGCTCCTGCTTCCTCTTGACGGGATTGGCTTGCATTCCGATTGTTGCACTTCACTTTTCACATGTTATGGTATTCCCTCCAACCAATTTGTTGTTGTGTTTGTTGTTTCTTTTTAATAGAATTGATGATTAGATCAGTGATTGTTAATAGATACTCCCTCCGTTCCGTTTTACTTGGTCCATGTTGACTTGACACTCCCCTTAAGAAAATACTTATTAGGGGTTTATTTTACTAAACTAACCTTCTTAATTATACTTTGAAAATCTAAATTTGACTATTAATACTTTATATAGTTATTAAATGATAGATAATATTGGAAGAACATGATAAATTTCTCTTAGATTTCATAAATTGGACAAGTAAATTGAAACATCTATTTTCAGTAAGGGGCCAAGTAAGATGGAAAGGAGGGAGTGAAATTTATTACTCTAAAAGAAAATGTGCTTAACATTTTGATTTTTTGTTCTGCACCCTTTTAAAGAGATAATTTCTTTTACTATAATACAGATATTTGTAACTCCAAGGTTGTTCATATATTGTGATTAATATGGAACAATGTGAATCTTCAAGTAGAGTGTGTTTGCTTAAGCATGTCCTCTTTGTGTTTGTCTGCTATACATTATTTGGGTAGCCTAGTTAATGTTTTTTTTTTTTTTGGTTTTAACTGTTCTTCAAACATTTCATGGTCATAGAATAAGTGTCCTCTTTTTTTGTGTAGAAGATTACTTTTCCTATTGCTTTAGTTGGTGGTCTTGACTGGATTCAAGTAGTTACGAGCTTTTTCTTTTTATCTTGCAGTCTGCAAAGAGGGCCTTAGTCTTGGTGGTTGCAACTGGTTTGTTGTTCATCCTAATGCAGCCACCAATCCCCTTGTCATGGACTTACCACTCGGACGTAATCAAAGCTGCTCGTCAATCTGCTGATGACATTTCTATTTATGGCTTCTTCGCATCAAAGCCCACATGGCCCTCATGGTTGCTTATTGTTGCAATTCTGCTCACTCTGGCCTCAGTTACTTCCACCATCCCAATTAAATACGTCGTTGAATTAAGGATATTTTATGCCATTGCTATAGGCATTTCTCTTGGAATTTACATATCAGCAGAATATTTTCTCCAGGCTGCAATCCTCCATGCTCTCATCATTGTCACCATGGTTTGTACTTCAGTATTTGTTGTTTTCACTCACTTCCCATCTGCTTCAAGCACAAAGCTTCTGCTATGGGTATTTGCACTTCTTGTGGCTCTCTTTCCTGTGACATATTTGTTGGAGGGACAAGTCAGAATAAATAAAAGCATCCTTGGAGATAATTCACTGCAAGATATGGCAGAAGAAGACAGCAAACTGGCAACCCTTCTGGCCGTTGAAGGTGCAAGAACTTCCCTTCTTGGCTTATATGCTGCCATCTTTATGCTTATTGCGCTTGAAGTAAAGTTTGAACTGGCTTCGCTGATGCGAGAAAAGGTAGCAGATAGGGGTGCAGTTAGACACAGCCATTCAGGTCAAAGTAGCTCTACTATTCTTCCCCCAAGATTAAGGTTCATGCAGCAACGTAAAGCCTCTGCTGCTCCATCCTTTACAATCAAGAGAATGGCTGCTGAAGGTGCCTGGATGCCTGCCGTTGGTAATGTTGCCACGATCCTGTGCTTTGCTATATGCCTGCTCTTGAATGCCAATCTCACTGGTGGCTCAAACCGTGCTATTTTCTTCTTGGCACCTATCTTGCTGCTACTCAATCAAGATTCTGATTTTGTTGCTGGCTTCGGAGACAAGCAAAGGTACTTCCCGGTTGTAGTTGTCATCTCTGCCTACTTGGTGTTAACTACCCTGCTTAGCATATGGGAAAATATATGGCATGGGAATACAGGGTGGGGATTAGACGTGGGAGGTCCAGATTGGTTTTTTGCGGTCAAGAATCTGGCACTTCTCATTCTAACATTTCCAAGTCACATCCTTTTTAATCGTTTCGTCTGGAGCTACACAAAACAGGCAGACTCTATGCCATTGCTGACAATACCTCTTAATTTGCCATCAGTTTTGATGACGGATATTATCAAGGTTAAGATATTGGGACTACTCGGAGTTATATATTCTTTAGCCCAGTATCTCATCTCTAGACAACAATATATTTCAGGAATGAAGTATATTTAGACAAACATCAAAATTTTGTACTATATGTTTCTTAGAAATTTTCAAGTGAGGAATGAAATTAAAGATTCTCTTGCTGTTATTTATGGATCTTTATGTGCCTTTGGGTTCCTCATGTTGCATTGATTATGAGTTCGATCTCATATGTGACTAATCAGTCGACGGCATTAGAGAAAATCTTCTTGGGGAATGACATTAGTTATAGATTCTTTCGTGTAGTAGAAGTGCAAAATTGTATAGATCTTGTACTTGCAGTTGATGGTGTGAAATCTGAAGTAAAAATCTACCTTCTTGTTGAAAGGTACTTTGTTATACAGTCTGTCCTCACCTCTCTACAATGATATTGTTTGTTAGATATCTTTTGGATGCTGTAGCGGATGACACACCTGTAATAACGTTTGACATTTAGATCTTATTTGATTTATAAAGACAAAAAAGTTCATTTTTTCTAAGAATTTAATGGTCAAAATCATATTTTAACTTTCACCTTTTGCTCGAGTTTCATATTTTAACTATTCATTGTTCTTATGATCTATTTAAACTATCATGTTAATTAAAATACCTCTCGATGTCGACTTGGCCAAATATTTGTTTCCAGTCAAAATTAGAGAGTTTCTGCTTATAATGGAAGAATTAGCGATTGTCCAAATTTTCAACAAAAGGATTGTCGATACTCGATAGCATCTTCTGTCAACCTGAATTAGCATTATTTTACTGAAAGACAAAATCAATGAATATTTGAGCATAGTTACAGAAAAAAATTTACAAAAGTGCATCGGTATAATTATTGTCATAACGGAAAAAGTTTATATATACTCCCGAATTATTGAAATGGTATGTAAATGTCCTCCGTTATACTTTTGGGTTATTTGTATCCTTACTGTTTAACTTTGGGTAGTATATACCTCTGAACTATTGAATATGGTACGTGTATGTACCCTTCGTTAGACCGGGCGCACCACGTGTCCTCATCTAAAGGAATTAACCCATTTCCTCTTAGCAATTTCTACTCCGGCCTGCGGCGAAATGTTATGTGTCCGAAATTGGAAGCGAGTTTTGCCCACATCTATTTCTTGGCGAACCAAAAGCAATGCATTCACAGAACATTTCTCTAATTTCTTGGCGAACCAAAAGCAATGCATTCACAGAACATTTCTCTAAGATGAGGACGTGTGGGCGAAACTCGCTTCCAATTACAGCCTAGAATATTTCGCTAGTAGGCAAGGGGATAAATTGCTTAGGGGAAATGGTTAATTTGACATGTTGTGCGGGTACACATGACCCAAAATAACGTTTAACTTCAAAGATCTGATGAAATTCGATGCGTTAGTGCTGGTATAATCACATCCATCCGGCGTACTAACCCAATGAAACATAAACATCAATATAACTTTTGGTTGCAAAATTACAATGAAACATGGGGAGATGATGCAAAGGAGTTCAATGCAGACAGGTCTTAGTGAAGGAGTTAATAAGGCAACAAAAGGTAAATTTGCATCTATCTTCCTTTTAGCTTGGGACCAAGAATATGCATTGGACATAATTTTGCTATATATGCTGTGTATTTTTCCGACGAAGGGGTATCAACTGACTCTCATTGGACAAAGGTGGCTCCAACATTGGTTGTAGGGTAGATATATAGATTTGTTATCTACTATAGGTACTACATTTTCTTAAGGCATAATACATAAAACAAATTAACGCTCAAATTTGGCCTTAGCTAGCAACTAAACACTCCAACTTGTTCCCACTGTGTCTTATAGACACCGTATGCTGACGTGACACATAGATTTTAGAGGTGTTTGTAAGTGGAGATGAGTTGAGGTGTCTAGATGTGCATCCTCAAAGTTGAAGTGTTTACTTGTCAACTGAGGCCAAATTTGAGTGTCTTGTTTATGTATTAGTCTTTTGCTTAAGTTATAGAACTTCTATGTTGACAGTCCATCACCTTTTTATGCAGTATATTTCATTAAGACAAACTACTTTTTTGGTTTGCATAACCTTGTATCTTTCTTTGTAATTTGAGAGCACCATTTGAGTCTCTCTGTCACTGTTTATCTTTTGGTTAATGCAGAATACTTGCTTCTAGTTTCTGTTTGTGGCACATGACTCATATTGCTTAAACATCTTTCGCAGTAGCGGAGTTAGAAATTCTAACAGAGGAACTCTATGCTAGCATAACACAACCTGTCCTTCATCTCCAGAGTCATACATATATTACACGAAGGAATAAAGTTCCATATCATCACACTAAGGCTGTATACGTTCTGCGATTATTTTGCAAGGCATCAACATGGCGACATGATGAAAGTGTGCAAGAATCAAGTGATGACTTAGTTGAAAGCTGAAGTTTTTGTAACATGAACAAGTTCAAGAGTATTACAAGATAAAAACCATGCATCTTTATGTGCCTTTGGGGTTCATATCTGACTAATCAGTTGATGAAATGAGGAATCTTCTTGGTGAATGACATTAGCTATAGATTCTTTTGTGTTGTAGAAATGCAAAATTGTATGTATCTTGTACTTGCAGTTAAGTGTTAAAATTGAGGTAAAATCTTACCTTGTGGTTGAAAGGTACTTTGTAAATTGTATTACAGTTTGATTCACCACTCATTATCTTTTGAACTAGGTCAAACACATCGACAGACACCTAAATTTGGTACGATATTCATTTTTGGCACCTCAAGTAGTATCCAAGTGTGGTATGGGGGAGGGGGAGGGTGGACTGTCAAATAGACTAAAATAATCTTATAAGTACTTGAAAAAATGCCTTGTGTCGGCAAATAATTGGTTAGCTTGTCATATGCTTTTACCTTTACTTATTTTTCTTTAATTTAATTGTGTATATATTAATGAGGTGGATAATTAAAATGAGTTGACATAATTTAATTGGTCAATTAATCCACGTAAGAAACAATTGTGGCCACGCGCATGAGGGTATACAACAATCTTTGCAAAAAGTGTCAAAATGACACACTTGAATATTATTTGAGGTGTATGAAATGAACAACGTCTAGTTTAGGTTTCAAAGTGAAAATTCGTGATGTGTTTCGCCTTTCAACTAGTAGTAAATTGCAACGGCAATGGTCGGTAGCCGTGGAAGCTGACATCCAGAGTGTATATCAAAATTCTAACATATATATTGCGGCTTTTGCATTCTGAAGTAAGTATAATAAGAAAAGCAAGTAATATTTGCTTTAATTATAGCCTTAGTTCAAGTAGTATTTGTCAGAGAAACATGTTAATTACAAGAAGAGACAGATGACAGTGGTGTCATCTCTCTTGCTGTTTGGAAACTTGTGTTTCCATGCATCCAAAGAAGCCCGTGCCACTGCCTCTGAGGCTTTTGCTGCATTATTTGTTGCACGCACTAAGGCGACAACTTGATCGTTGCTCAGAACATCCCACACCTATTTTAAAACGAAAAATGAACACATCAAAGTGTTGTAGAAACAGAGGTAAGAAAGAAAGATAGATAGACTTGGGTAATGTAATTAAGCTCTTACCCCATCACTTGCCAAAACAAGAAACTGGTCATTTGGAGAAATATGGTGATAGGAGACATCAGGCTTGGAGATTATGCCATAGCTTTTGAGCATAAAATCTCCAAAAGCTCTAGACATGGCTAGTCCAGGAACATCTTCATAGGGTAGCCACACTCTCTGTATATGTGGCTCTTCTTTCAATGCAAGAACTCTGCCACCACACTTGATTATTCTTTCTGCTTCAGCTACATGCAATCAAACAGTTCATGATCATTTAATCTAGTCAATTAATAAGCACAATTTGGAATTGAACTTTTCCATGTATATAGCCAGGAAAAGAGAGTCTTACAATGTAGGCTAGGCTTTAAATCAGTAGTTAACTGAATAGCCTCAATTATTCCCTCATCTGTCTTTCTTCCCAATACAGCTCGAGAATCGCCAAGATTAGCAATAATCAGATCATCATCCTGTCATATATATACCATTTATTATTACCTACATTAGAAGAGACAATGGAACCGGAGGCGGATCTAAAATTTTAAGTTTGTGAGTTCCTTGAGCAAAATAAAAATTAAAAAAAAAACGGTCATTGATGAGGTTAGAGAACCCACAGCCAAGTAGGCAATAGTGCTCTAGCAAGCACTTTTCTAGATCAATATCACACTTCATTGTGGTTCTTAACTTAAAATTTTTATATATTTACTAAATTTTTTAATATAAATATAAGCACAAAAATTACTGGATTTCCGACAACCCCCACATAAGCCTCTAAATTCGCCCCCTGAGTGGAGCAGCTGAAACGACCTGTCTTTGTTGCATGTCTGCTTGGCTAAAAGGCAATATGGTAATTTCAATTTAAAATGGAGTAATTTAATTGACTTAAAAGAGTTGTTACAATATACCCAAGAAAGAAAATCAATTAATTAAGAAAATATATTTCACAAATAAAATTAAAGAAACTCCAACCTTATATTATGTATGAGTATAACCCATATAAGAACGTTTCGGACAATAACCACATATATTACTAAAGTGAAAAATAGACTAACTAAAATAGCTATATTTAAACGTGAGTCTTAATTATTGTTTTCAAATAAAAAAAAGACCTTGAAAATTTGTTATTGTAAATATGTTATAACAGTTATTATGTGGTTATCAAACTTTTGAAGCTTGTAATATTATTGAATATATCATAACATTTGTGTGATAATAAACATTTGTGATCAAGAGTAAAACGATAATCTATTGAAAAAATTAACTAAAAAGATATATTGCTTCCTTTTTATTTTACTTGATCTTTTTTGACTTGTTACATACATTAAGAAAATATTAATTAGAGATATATTTTACAAAATTTACCCTCTTAATAATTTCTTAAAAATTATAAATCTAACTATTACTGTTTTCTTTAGTTACTATTTAATAACGAGGGTAGTATGAAAAAGAAGTAATAAGACACACTTGAAATG
The DNA here is from genome assembly GCA_030864225.1 of Capsicum baccatum var. pendulum. Lineage (NCBI taxonomy): Eukaryota > Viridiplantae > Streptophyta > Magnoliopsida > Solanales > Solanaceae > Capsicum > Capsicum baccatum. The sequence goes on along the minus strand of CM061552.1, from coordinate 22,344,158 downwards.
CAAAAATGTAAAATAAAGCCGATTTTTTCTATCTTTTTCTCTCTCTCACACACACATATATATATATATACTCTCTCTGTCCCATTTTATGTGTCGCCATTTTCTTTTTGGTTCGTCTAAAAAAGAATGTAATCTTTCATTATTTGGTAACTATTTAATAACATCATTCCCATTTTATTCTTAGAGGGTCTCACTTTATAAGAAAAAATAATTAAAAAATAAACTTTAAGAGGGGTAATTTTGCAAACTCTACAAAGTCATCATTTATTTCTTAAATTCCGAGTCCAGTTAAATGACGATATATAAAATGGGACGGAGGAGGTAAATAATAAGTTAATACAAGTGAATTATTTATTACCTGTCTTATAGCAACCACAGCAGTAGTTCCACTAGAAGAACAATCCAATTTGTCAAGACTTTTAATGTCTTTATCCATCACCTTAAAGGAACTCAAATAAGCCTCTTTCCATTTGTTAAAATTCTTGCTCTTCCTTGATTCTTCATCAACAAATTTGACATTTTGTACTTTTGGACAAGTAGTAATCTTTGGCAAAGAGAGTATGTGTTTCAGAAGCAAAGATGACAACTTATTCATAACTAATTTGCTCACTATATGTCCATTCTTTCCATGTCCATCAAAAACTCCACAAAAAACTCCATTTTCTACACCATACCCCTGCCATAAAAAAAATGTAGTAATTAAGTAAACATGTTAGGCAGGGGTGTACAATGGGCGGAGCTACGTGTAGGATAGGGGTTCATCTTGACGAAAAATTATAATTATATATACATAGTTAAAATTATTTTTTGTGTATATATAGTAGATGTTGAACCTCCTTCGATTAGTTCGTATGCTATCTTGTGAAACCCTTAGTGAAAATTCTGGTTCCGCCAGTGAATTAGATCGGGTTGGTTTGATTTTTTATTAAAATAAATAAATAAATAAATCATGTCGGTTTATTGAAATTATGAATCAAATCAAACCAACATAAAGTTGATTTTTTCAATTTAGGTTTTGGTCGGTTCTTTCGATTTTTTCGTCTTTTATCAATTTTTTTTTGTATAATCTTTAGTTTTTATAATTATATTATGATTGAAGACTACATCGGATATGTTTTCACTCATTTGCTAATGAAAAATTAAAATTATGAAAAACTGAGTAGCGGAAAACTCTCCCGAAACTAAAAAGTAAGATAAGAGTGAAAGTTTAAGTTTTAAGTTTATATTGAGTGGATCATTTAAATAGAAATTAATGAATAAATATTACAATGTAAAGGCTCAGATCTGAATATATATCTATATCTACTTTCTAAATATTGAAAGTTATATTACTTTCTAAATATTGAAAATTAATAAAACTAATTAAAAAAATATTTAAAAAGTAGATTCTAATTAATATTTTATGTATAAAAAATTAAGATTATATATATAATGTCAATTTGATCTCTACACCCCAATGTTGTGAATGAGAGAGGTGACTACTGACAAACCTGAAAGAGAATAGCAGAATCTTGATTAAGTCCTTTGTTTCCTTGTTGAGAAAAAACAGAACCAATCACTTGGTGGTACCCATTAATGTTGTTGTCTTCATAGTGAACCACATTTTCATTGCCAAAATCTACAGCATGAATCTCATGAGATACAGTTGATACACACATACCCATATTGTTTGTGGTTCCTATTTTTAACAACAGAAAGAGAGAATCCTGTTTATAAAGAAGTTTTAGATGCTTGAGAAGAGTTGAAAAAGGGATTAATAAATTGAATAAATAGTAAAATAATGCAGTAATGGCTCCAGAGGATTCCAAAAACTCATTCAAATCCAATAATACACTTGTTAATTGTATTTTATTAATCTAGATTACCCCAAGATTCATTTCAAAAGGCAATTAAGTTGTATTCTTGTAGAATCTCCACACGCAAATTTTAATATTATTAAATACTCCATTCGTTTTTTAAAAAATGACGTATTCTGACGTTGCGTGAAATTTAAGAAAATAAGGAAAACTTTTGAATTTTGTGGTCTTGAATTAAAGTTGTGTCAAATGTACCAAAATGATACTTCCTCCATCCTATTTTATGTGTTATCGGACCCGAAATTTAAGAAATGAGTGATGACTCTTTACTTTTTAGTTGTCTTTTCTTTTTATTAAGTGAGACTCAGTAAGAATAAAATGGAGATATTGCTATTAAATAGTTATCAAATAAGAAAAGATGGCATTCTCTTCAAACGAACTAAAAAAAATAACGACACAAAATATGATTGAGATAACATTTAATTTTATGATTTTAAACATGTTAGTATTTTTTTCTCTGAATAAATCAAGAAAAAGCAATAAAAACACTGTTGTAATAGTAAGTCAACCCTAAGGAAAAATAATTATGAATAGCAAAGGGTATTTATGTATTTGAATGTTAAACCAAAGTATTATTGCCCTACCTACTGGATGTTGACTTTTTAGAGCCCTTTATTTTTTTTTTTGTCAAAAAGAAGTTTGTCATTTCATATTAATGGGGGTTGGAGGGATTAGTACTCCTTTTAGAGGACGTAGCCAAAATAGAGTTAGTCAAGGCCATATCCCGGCCCTGTGGGTTTGCATCGGAGTTTGCATTGGTCGTAAGTAGACCCAAAAAAGATTGTTTGATCGTACGTCTAAAAGTTTTGCTTGAGCTATCATCCAGAACATAACTTAAAACAAAAGGGGATGGTGTAGAAGAAGTGATCGGCTTTTCAGTGAACTGTATGGAAGATCCTTCCTTTGCCAGTCGATCCGCCACTGCATTTTGTTCCCTAAATATTTGAGTTGGAGGTGCTGCTCCCAGCTCGTTCAGCAATGTCCTGCACTCCATTAAAATGTTATGATACAAAGGATGATTATTATGCAGCATATCAAGGACTATCATTGAGTCTAATTCAATATCAAAGTTATAAATATGATGCTCCTTGGATAGTCTTAGTCCCCATCTGATGGCTTGAATTTCAGCCATTATTGGGCTTGTGTGGAGAAGATGTTGGTGAAAAACAAGAATCCATTCCCCATTTGTGCCTCGAAAGACACCTCCTAAGCCTCCAGGTCTAGGGTTCCCTTTCACCGAGCCATCAGTATTCAATTTTATGGCTCTTTGCTGGGGAGGATTCCACCTAAGAGTGATGGTTTGCTTAGGGTTATTTAAAGTTGTGGTGGGATTGGCTAACACAGTATATTCAACAGCATTTGTTGTCGCGTTCTCATGCTTGGCGAGGTTACGTTTGCTGTTGAATAGATTATCATTTCGAGTGAGCCAAATCTCTCTTAAGCAATGTAGAAGAAGGGTGCCCCATGTTAGCCACGTATTAAAAGGCTTCGATTAAAGTTGCTCCCACCAAGTGTGCCAGTTGGCATCATTGATGTTGTTGCCAGGAAGAGGAGGCTTGTAGATGCTCTTACCTACTAGACTTAACCAAAATTGTTTGGCATTATTGCATTGGAAAAAGATATGGTCAATATCTTCCCTGTTGTGATTGCAGAAGTGACATTGGGGGAGGGGGGACATTAATATCGATGTGGTTAAAAAAGATGCTAGTGGGGAGTCTCTCATGCATAAGGAGCCAGAGAAAGGTTTTGGTCTTATTGGGAGCTGCATTTTTTCAAATAATGGAGAAGTTTTTGTTCCTAGTATAGGTGTTGCTGAGATTTCTAAGGCAAGAATACATGGTGGTGGTGGTAAAGGTCCCTGTAGAGCTATTTTTCAGAGGGATTTGTCTTCAACATTGGTGTTCAGATTCATGTTATGGCTAATGATGATGTCTTGGATGGTTTTTGGGATTTCAAAGGAGAGGTTATTGAAGTCCCATTTTCCATCTTTAAGAATATCCTTAATCCTAATGCCCAAGTCCTGCTTGTTAAGAGGCCCTTGGATGATACTTCTGAGGCTATCAAGATGAGGAATCCAAGTGTCATTGTAGAAATCTACGCTGTCCCATTTTCTTATTCTCCATCTAATGCCCAAACAACAGTCCCTTCAGCCCTTCTTAATGATACTCTAAATTCTAGAGGTAGATTTTAGCCTATTGGGATTATAGTATTTGGCCAGGAGTGTTTGGCCCCAAATGTTTGTAGACTTATGGAACAGTTTCCAAGCTAGACTAGCATGCAGAGCTCTATTTCTAAGTTCAGCTTTGTGAAGTCCCGATCCTCCATTGGTCTTGTCAGTGGTTGGGACATCCCAGTTGAGAAGGTAGAGTTTCTTCTTATCATTGCTACTTCCCCAAACAAAATCCCTCTGAATTTTGTTAATATGTTCTGTGAACTTAGCAGGAATTTTGATGTAGTGCATTACATGGGTGGGTATAGCACTAAGGGTAGATTTAGCTAACACAGATCTACCAGCCATATTTAAGAATTTGGTCTTTCAACCTGCTAGTCTAGAGTTCATATTGTCAATGATGAATTGGAAGTCACTGTTTCTAGGTTTGTTGGAGAAGATAGGGTACCTAAGGTATTTTCCGAAAGTATGGCTAGACTGTATATTTAGGGCTTGAGTGCATTGTGTTACCACTTGAGGGAGACAATTTTTAGAGTAGATGACCTTGGATTTCTGATGGTTAGTAGTCTAGCCTGAGAGGAGTGAAAAAGTTTGCAGAGTCCTAACTATAGTATGACAGTTAGTGGTGTCTGCCCTTGCTAGAAAGATGAGATCATCTGCAAAAAAAAAGATGTGACAGTTTTGGACCTTTGGGAAAGATGGTTATGGGGGTCCAATTATTAGTTTTAACTTCAGCTTCAATCCTCCTTGATAGTCTTTCGAGGCATATTATAAAGAGATAGGGAGAGAGAGGGTCTCCCTGTTTGATGCCTCTGGATGGGTTGAAGAGGTTTGTCCTCTTTCCATTAACCAGAACAATAATTTAGGAGGAGGTGATACAAGACATGATGAGTTTGACCAGATTCCCAGGGAAGTCAAAGAAGAGGAGAGTGTCCTTTATGAAGGACCAATCAATTTTGTCAAAGGCTTTTTCAAGGTCAATTTTGATGATTATATTAGCCTTTTTCCCTCTCATTTTTTTGAAATGATTGATGTATTCTTGGATGACAATGGCATGATCAGCAGCCCTCCTATGGGCCAAAAAACTGGCTTGGGTAGGGCTGATGATATGTTGGAGAAGGGGATTAATTCTATTGGCTATGATCTTGGTAACAATCTTGTAACTGGTGTTACATAGCCCAATATGTCTAAAGTTTTTCATATGGGAGGCATTAATACATTTAGGGATCAGGCAAAGGAGAGTACTGTTATGGTCAATATTCATTTTGCTGTTATGGAAAGCCTCTTTACAAAAAGCAATGGTTTTTGGGCCAATGTCAGTCCAAAATCTTTGGTAGAAGAGGGGATGTAGCCCATCTGGGCCAGGTGCTTTCATGGGCTTGAAAGACTTAACTGCGAGGAGGATCTCTGTATCTCTAAGAGGTGCAGCTAAGGACCTTTTTATGTCAGAAGGGATGAGGTTAGAGCTGCATGAAGGGATGAAATGAGAGTTGGGCAAGTAGTATGGCTGGTAGAGTATAAATTTGTGAAGTGGTGCATCACATGTGTTACAATATTTTCCTCACTCCTATAAACATTCCCAGCTCCATCAGTAAGTTCATTGATTTTGTTCCTCCTTCTTCTGTTGAGGTTTGATGCATGAAAGAAGAAAGTGTTTATATCTCCCTCTGTGAGCAAGGTGATTCTGGATTTAGTTTTCCAGAAGTCTTCCTCACATTTGAGAAGGGCATCGTACTCATGGATGAGTTCATTTTTAAGGTTTTGTAAGAAAGTGCTAGTGTGGTAAGCCATGGATCTTTGAATACCATCAATTCTAGCCCTGACTATTTTCAGCTTAGTAAAGATGTTACCAAAAACCTGTTGGTTCCACTGAATAGCCTGGTTCTGAAAAGAGGTGACAACCTCCTGAAGGTTATTATTTTGGCTGAAGCAATCTTTAACTAGCGTCCCAAAAGAGTCATGGTTACACCACATTGGTTCAAACCTAAAAGGTTTGTTGTGGTTACCATGAGATCTATTAGATAGAGATAGCAGGAGAGGACAATGGTCAGACTTAGTTCTAGGTTGATGAGTGACAAGGCTTTTAGGGAAATAATTTATCCACGAGTTATCGGCAACACATCTATCTAGTCTCTCCTGAATAAGGGCAAGTCTATTGTGGTGTCTCTTATTGGTCCAAGTGTATTAACTTTCCCTAAAGCCTAGGTCCACCATGTTGCAGTAGTTTAGGCAATCCCAAAGCTTGCTAACTCTATTATTATTGATGGGAGCCCCTTCAAGTTTTTCATTAACTCTAAGGACCTCATTGAAGTCCCCACCAATTAACCAATCCCTTTTGTGAACGGGGGATATGTGGCATAATTCCTCCCAAAGGGTGTTCCGGATCTTGGGGTCAGAACTAGCATAAATAGCTGAAAAGAGCCAAAGTGTAGGATCAGAGTGTACCTTGATTATGGTATGAATACCTTGGGGGAAAATGGAGAAGTTCTGCAGCTTAACAATGTTTTCTTTCCACATTATTACAATACCACATTTTCTTCCATCAGCACTTGACTTCATTTGAGAGTCAAAATCAAGCAGCTCAGTGAGATTTGTGTGATCAACCATTTTTGTCTCTAGAAGGACAACCACGCTTGGGTTGTGAGCTTTGATTAGAGCAGTACAATGTATTTTGAAGTTGGGGTTGTTAGCTCCCCTGGTATTCCAAATAAGAAAATTCATGGAGTCCGCAGGATGAGGGATATGGTTCAGTACTAGTCTCTTCCCCTTGTCCAACTTGGTCTGATGATTCTTGTCTAAGTATGGGCTCAGAGAGACTACTACATTGGATTGATTGGGCATATTCTTCAGTGTTATCTTGAAGGTTTTTATTTTCCTCGGACAGAGAACTATAGTAGCTGTGCTAAATGGCTCTATGAACTCTTTCTGAAGGGGTTTTTCCAATATGAAAAAGTCCGTGTTTGGTTCCCCTAAGGTTTCCAAAAGTTGTTCCAGTTCTGCATTTGAGCTCTGCATTTTCTCTAGGAATGTTTTTTGTATTCCTTTTAGGTCTTTTACCTATGTTGTTGTTTGTTTGTTGTGATTGTTGGTTTGGTTGGTTGAGGCATGAGAGACTGGTGGTGTCCATGGCACAAACGTTAGCATGTCCAGCTCCGAGAGGTAAGGGCTCTCTGGGTAGTATGGCATGCTTTTGAACATGTGAGTCATTAGTGCCATTATTTGAGACCATACTTGGTAACTCAATCCCGGTACTATGTGATCCACCCCTTCCTTGATTATTTGAGCCATCCAGGCAGGGACTTGGATCATTAGTACTATGGGGTGGTCCCCAACTATGACATAATGCGATATTATTTTCCCTTTCATCACCAGTTCTGCCCAGGATATTGGGAGTTGATTGGGGGAATGAGGTGCTCAGACAAAGACTAGGGGTTCCTTCAAAGGTGGTTGGGAAGCCATTGATATCCTTTAAACTTTGTGGTTTGTTTTGGGTGTTATTTTGGGTCACGAGTTCTTGGTTGGGTGTACTAAGGGAAGCGGAGTTAATGGACGTGACATCGAAAGTCATATCAATTGACTCTACATGATGATTACCCTATTAGGGACTTCGATTCTCATCCCAGAATATGCAGAGCCGGTAGCCTCTATTGGAGTGTTGTTAATGTTGGTGGTAATTGGGACCCTTAGTGGGCCATCATTCTTAATGGTTGGGGGGATGTTTTTTTTTTTAAAATTAATGGATGGAAGGTGATGGTTAGAGTTATTTAAGGATGATGCACGTGTGTGTGGCATGTGGTTGACTTTTGGTAGAAAATTATTGTCACCAGCCTTTGCAGATTTTGAAGGTGACTCATTTACCTATGTGGCTTTTTTTTTGTAAAGGGGATTTTTCCATAGTGGTGTTTCTGGTGGTACTAGTAGCTCCATTTTGAGCGTCAGGGTGGTGGTGATAAGGTTGAGGGGGTAATTCTCCATACCTTTTAACTGGTTTTGGTCAATTATTAGTGAATTTTTCCTTTCATGGTTGGCTGCTCCTCAATTTGGGTTGTGTCTCCTCTTTGGGAAGGAGACAACTTGCCATTCTTCTTGCTGTTGTGTCTGTTTTATGGTGTTGCTAGTGCAAGGCTGTTCCATATCTTGAAGTACATCACTGGTGTTGTAGTGGCAATGTTTTGCCTGATGTCTAAGTCTTCCACACATAGTGCACAGAAAGTCCTCTCCTTCGTAGATTACTTTCTGAGAGTGGTTGCAAATTATGATATGCTTTTTGAGAGGGACTCCAAGAGGGACTTGGATACATATTCGTGCATACCGACCTCGTAAGGTCGCAGAGGTGCAAGAATCAATCTTTAACAGTGTTCCCAGCTTCGAACCTATCATTTCCAGTACTTTTTGGTCATAAAATTCCATTGGTAGCTATGGGAGTCACAACCAGATAGCTGTGTGCTTTTGGGTTGCTTCCTCTGGCACAAAATTTGGTTCCCATTGTCTTACTGACCAAAAATTCCTCGTGATGAACCACGACCCTCCATGAAGAACTTTTGCCGCGTTTTCAGGATTATTGAATTTAGCCACATAGTAATCATATCCTAGATCTATCAATAGTAGTGGTTCCATTGGCTTCCAAAGCTCAGCTAGCTTGGTTCTTAGATAGTTGTGTGTTAGTTTCTTGTTCACCAACTTCATTACGACTGAGTATTGCCAGGGTCGATAAATTCGAAGCTTTTCTTCTTCTGTTAAGTGAATCGTCTCGCCTTCCTCCGCATAGAGTATCGGGCTTTTGTTGGTATAATGGTTGTAACTTTTGTTTAAATTGATGTTTTTGTTCATTAGCTTATCTCTGAAGCTGTATTTTGGAATTTTTGTGGTGGTGTTATTGGGGATTTTGATAGAAATCAGATCTGGTGATTCTGGTGGGGTGAGTTTATGGGGGTATGTAGTTCACTCTGTGTTCATCTTATTGGGAGAGTAATACTTTTTAGAACCCTTTGTTAAGTAGCCGTTTGGGCAATGAGAAGTTTTTACTTTTTTTAAAAAAATTATTTCACTTTAATAAAAACAATATATGTTTCATCATGATAATTTTAAATATAATTTGAAATTGCATTTATAAAAATGAAACTCCTATTTCTCTCATAAAATTTTAAAAATAACTTCAATTTATATTCATGGCCAAATCCAACTCTAATTTTAAAAAATTATAATTTTTATGGTCAAATGAGACTTTAAAATAATTTCTTTTTAAAATAAAACATCCCATTCCAACATGTAAGGATCTTGTCATGTAATGTTAATGTGATTGTGTTTATGAATAAAAAATATACACCACCAAGTAGAGGTCTATATTATGTTATTAGTTTGAATTTCGACAATGAAATAATTTTTGATAAAGAATACTTCTTATGTACAAGTGAACTTATCTGCACAAGATCAATTTAATCGAGCTCAGCCGAATAAGAAAATAAACACCCAGCTCCCCAATACTTTGCTCGACGAAAAATTATACTGCTTTTATACTATTTATACGTAGTTAAAAATATTTTTTATGCATATATAGTGCATGTTGAACCTTCTTCGATTAGTTTGTATATTTATTTTTGAACTTTCTTAATCAAAATTCTAGCTCTGCCGCTGTCCCCAATGATGGAAAAAATCCAAAGGGTTTGGATAACAATCCTATGACAACACACCTCCAACTACTACTCCTAGGAAATGATATTTAGTAGGCGTTTGACCATGAAAATAAAATATTTTGAAGTTGGAGTTAGGGTTGGAGTTGAAATTTTGTTTGCCCATGAATATAATTAGAGTTGTTTTTAAATTTTTATGAGGGAAGGATGATGAAAAAAGTGAAAACAACATTTTCTTGTTTTTCAATTTTTCAAATACAACTTCAAGTTATATTTGAAATTCTCGTGACTAAACATCAACTTAAGTTGATTTTTACATCAAGTGAAAATTATTTTCAAAAAAGTGAAAAAAAATAATGATCAAACGGGCCATTAGAAAGGGGGAAAAAGCACAAATATGTGAAAATGCCTTTTCAAATCATTCACTATTGATTTAATTAAGGGATAATACTCACAAAAATATCTAAACTCTGATCGGAATTTTTAATTGAGCATACTGAATTTTGCAGGATTCCTATTACTCCTAGACTTTTTTTCCCGTATTTTAATGACATAAATCTGCCCACTTGAACACGTGTAAATATGAGGTTGGCACGTGTATTACACGCGCCAATACACATATAAAAACGAAATTGGTACGTGTATTACACCGCCAGTCGCCGAAACTGGGTCTAGAATTTTGGAGGGAAATTAAATCCACTTTAAAAAGTCTGGGGGGGGGGGGGTAATAGGACCCCCGCAAAGTTCAGTATACTCTCAGGTATTTTTGTGAGTATTATCCCTTTAATTAACTATGTCTTATTAAGTTTCAAGTTTCAATTTATTTGATTTTTTTTCTTTTTTAGATCATTTTTAAGAGAATAATTTTTTTCTTAACAATTTTTTTAATTTCAAACGGGCATTTTGATATATTTCATTCATCTTTAATTTAATATTTTAATATTTAAATTATTTTTTTTATGCGTGTAAAGTCAAAATATATCAAACAAATTAACATAGAAGGAATATAACTTCTTGTGGTGGGAAGATAAGAGATAGATTCTTAATAGCCTATCAACTAGCAATGACATAATATAACACAGTCCTAATCAAGGTTTGTGTAATGAAAATGTTTAGTATTATCATTGGTCAAACCAATCCATTTTTTTAAAAAAATTATAATCTTTAGCTTGGAAACTATAGCTTTACATGAAAGGACATTAATAGTGATCTAAAGATATGTGTTATAACCCCTCAAAAAAAATATTAATCCCCTTTATGTCAAATCAACATATTTTAAATCGTTAACTATTAATTTATAATACTTTCCTTGCAGTAAAAATATTTGTCAAAAAAAATAAATTAAGCAAGCCTTATATAAGATGTCAAGTTAATTTAAAATGTCAAGAGTTAATTTATTATTTTATATTTGTTTTATTTTTTTATTAAATGTTATTAATTCTTAATACTTAAATGACTTATAATAATCAATTAAGGTGATATAATAAAATTACGATTGAAACAGTTGAAGCAAACATGTCATAAATGTCTGTTTTACTTTCTTTTTATTAAACATAATTAATTTTCTAATATGAAGAGTCAACCTAATATTACGATTGAACTAGCGAAACAAACATGTCTTAAATGACTCATAATAACTAATTAAAAGTAATATAACAAAATTGCTACAAAAAATACTTGTGAAAAAAATTTAAAATTACAGTTGAAACAACTGAAGCAGACATGTTATAATATCTATTTTTACCTTTTTATTAAATATTATTAATTTTCTAATACATAAATGACATATAATAATTAATTAGGGGTGATATAGTAAACTTATGGAGTAAGCAGGCATGTCAACGAATACGTACGGTTCAAACAAATGAAACAAACATATCATAAGTATTTATTTTATTTTTTATTAAATATTATTAAATTTTTTAATACGTAAATGACATATAATAATTAATTAAGGATGGTATAGTAAAATTGCAAAGCAAGCAAAAGAATTATATGTTTACAATTTTTTTAATGAAAACAAAATTAAACAACAACAATAATAATTAGTGTTATTATAAAAGAGTTCTTTCTTTACCCCTTTATCTTGAGGCCTTTTTATTTATCGACAATCTTTCATCTCGAGAAACCTTTAGATGAGCTGCAAAATACATGAAAGAAAAAATAAAAATAAAAAGTGAATAAAGAAGAAAAAGAAGTAGTAGAAAATGAAAATGAATATTAAATAATTTCATAGGTGTTTGTTATTTATAGAATGATTCAACCATTTGAATTAAGTAATTGAGAATTGAGGAGACATGTAATCTAAGTAGAGAAGAGTAAAAGGTAGAGTTTTTTTTGTAACTCATTTGATATAATTATTGTAATAAATATAATAGTCTTTTTAATTAATAAATAAATTGATAAATAAGAAGTGAAAGGAAAAAGTTAAAAAAAGAAGAAAAAAATAGTAAATTAAATGGTACATATTTATTATGATTTAGTGATATGTATTTTACAATATATTATTAGATTTACCAATTGCGATTATTACTATTACATGCACTGGATAGTACATTCCACAACCTGTATAATCCAGTGAGTAATAATCGCAATCGATAAATCGTAATAACATATTGTAAAATGTATTATACTAAATCTTGGATGAAGAGGAGAATAATTCTGACAAAATTATTACTATTATTATTATTGTGAAAAAAACTGTTTTAGTCATTAGTGCAATAATATATTTTATTATTACTTTCAGTAAATAATATGAATAAGTGAAGTACTAAATTTTGATATATTTAAGTTTTCATAATAAAGAATAGAAATAAATGAAGAGTAAATGAAGAGGTGTAATTAAGAAATTTTAATAGCAAGTAAATAGAAAAAAATAGAGAAAATATCAAAATTTAGGAAAAAAGAAAAATAAGAATAGAGGCCTTAAAGTATGAATTCGGAACCAAAATGAGCCATGGAAGTAAAAAAGTAATCAAAATAGGTCAACTATTTTAAAAGTTACCAAAATAGGCTAAACGTAATAATTTATTACGTTTTTCACTTTTTTCTTAATAGTTAACTAACAGAGTTGACTTTTAAAAAACGTAAGAATTTCTTATGTTTTACAATGTTTTTTTGTAAAACGTAAGAATTCTTACGTTTTATAAAAGAAAAATGTAAAACGTAAGAATTTCTTACGTTTTATACAGTGATCGAGGGAAAAACGTGCAGTAAATTGTCAAATCTATTAAATCACTTTTTTTAAAAAAAAATTCTTAAACATAATAAAATGTTACGTGTTTACCTTTTTCAAATAGTTCATGTGGTCCCACACACTTCCATATTGTCCACTTTTCCATGGTCTTATGATGGTCCCCACCCTTAATTTTTTCAAACTTGTACTTTTAATAATTATAATTTTTTTAATTTTATATAGTTAAATTTATTTAGATTTTATACCCAATTAAAATAATTTATTTTTACTTTACGTAATAAATTTTTTACATTTTACATATTTTTTTTTAAAAAAAGTATCAATTAGATCATTAACTTAACAATTTTCTTATATTTATTTTATGTAAAAAAATAATCAGTTCTATCCTGAATTATCTGATTTCTCTCTAAAAAAATTATTTTTTTGAGTTTTCTTCTAGTCCCAAATAGTAAAATGTTGAATTTTCGTCGATCAAATATGCTACTATATACAAGATTTATATTTTCTTGGTGTACTAAAAATATGAAATTAATTTTTTCGGTTAGTGATTCATCGTAGTTTTTGATTAGTGTTTCGTTTAGGATATTAAGGAGACTCACATACACAAATTCGTTTCATATTATAATTAACGGATTAAAAAATCACAATTTAATTTAGGAGTGTACAAAATCATACCGATAAATATATATGATAATGTATAAATCAATAGCATTTTTATCGGTATGATTTTATTAAAAAAATCATTGTATTATTTGTTCGATTTTGATTTTTGTATTGGTAAACTACTTATAAGAAGTTGAAAACTTCTACTTATTATATATATATATATATATATATATATATATATATATATATATATATATATATATATATATATGGTGTAAAATAATTATGTAGTATAATCTTATGGGGTTATCGGTTTACCAATACAAAAATCAAAATCGAACAAATAATATAATAATTATTTTAATAAAATCTCACCGATAAAAATGGAATTGATTTATCCATTATCATATATATTTATCGGTACGATTTTGTACACTCCTAAATTAAATTGTGATTTTTTACTTCATTAATTATAATATGAAACGAATTTGTGCATGTGAGTCTCCTTAATATCCTAAACGAAACACTAATTGAAAACTACGATGAATCACTAACCGAAAAAATTAATTTCATATTTTTAATACACCAAAAAAATATAATTCTTGTATATAGTAGCATATTTGATCGACGAAAATTCAACATTTCACTATTTTGGAGTAGAAGAAAATTCAAAAAAATAATTTTTTTAGAGAGAAATCAGATAATTCAGGATAGAACTGATTATTTTTTGACATAGAATAAATATAAGAAAATTGTTAAGTTAATAATCTAATTGATACTTTCTTTTATTTTAATTTTTTATGTAAAATATAAAATTTATTACATAGAGCAAAAATAAATTATTTTAATTAGGTATAAAATCTAAATAAATTTAACTATATAAAATTAAAAAAAAATTAAAATTATAAAAAATACAAGTTTGAAAAAATTAAGGGTAGTGACCGTCATAAGACCATGGAAAAGTGGAAAATATGAAAGTGTGGGGGACCACATCAACTATTTGAAAAAGGTAAATACGTAACATTTTATTACGTTTAAGATTTTTTTTTTTTTAAAAGTGATTTAATAGATTTGACAATTTACTGCACGTTTTTTCCTCGATCATTGTGTAAAACGTAAGAAATTCTTATGTTTTATATATTTTTTATAAAACGTAAGAATTTCTTACGTTTTACAAAAAACAGTGTAAAACGTAAGAAATTCTTACGTTTTTCTAAAAGTCAACTCCGTTAGTTGACCGTTAATAAAAAAGTGAAAATCGTAATAAATTATTGCGTTTAACCTATTTTGGTAGCTTTTAAATATGTGACCTATTTTGGTCACTTTTTATTTTCGTGACTCATTTTGGTTCCAAGATCTTAAAGTATACCACATCAGCATACTTCTAAGTCTCCTTTATATATATATATATATATATATATATTGAGGGTATTAAGGTCTTTAAAATAAGTTCTAAGCTCAATTTGATAATCTTTTGTGCTTTGTTTTTTGAACCTCCTTAAAAATTTTAATAAAAGCACATTCTTTTATCTTTAATTACCAACAATACTATGTAAGAAATTTACAATAATGCCATCACATGTGACTTTGCATATATTTCCACATATGTGGGCCCCTCTATCTTTCATTTATTTTTCATTTTTATTTATCTTTTTTTATGTATACAATTTTTCAAATATATTATATTTAAGTAAATTGATTAGTAAGATGAAAATTTATTGTAAAAATTAATTATTGATACAATTAAATAAATGTTATTCTTTATTTAATTTCATATCAAATATATAATTTACTTTCTTTCTTATTTGTTACTACAATTTCACCTAATTTTTTTTTCTAATATATAGAAGAGAAAATTTTGATATGCCTGCTTATGTTGTCTTCTTCAATCGTGATTTTATTATATTGCCCCTAATTAATTATTATAAGTCATTTATATATTAAAAAATAATATTTAATTTAAAAAAAACAGACATTTATGACATGTCTATTTCAGTTGTTTCAATCGTAATTTTACTTTCTATTACATCATTTTTAATGAATTATTATAAATTATTTATATATTAAAAAATTAATAGTATTTAATATAAAAATTAAAATAGACATTTATAACATGTTTGTTTCAGCTGCTTTAATCGTAATTTTACTAAATATCATCCCTAAGTAATTATTATAAATCATCTAAGTATTTAAAGCAACTCTCCGTTGATCTGTCAGCTTCAGTTGTTTGCTCCATGATTTTACTATATCATTCCTAAGTAATTATTATAAATTATTTACATATTAAAAGATTAATAATATCTAATAAAATAATAGAATAGACATTTGTGATATGTCTGCATCAGCTACTTTAATCATAATTTTACTAAATATCACCTCTAATTAATTATTATAAGCCATTTAAGTATTAAGTAAATAAATAATTAAATAAATAAATAATATTTAATTAAAAAGATAAAATAAATATAAAATGATAAGTTAACTCTTGATGTTTTAAAATACCTTGACGTCTTAAATGAGATTTCACTTACTTTTTTTTTTTCACAAGTATCTTTTATAGTAATTTTATTAGATCACTTCTAATTAGTTGTTGTGAGTCATTTAAGACATGTTTATTTCGTTGTTTCAATCGTGATTTTACTATATCACCTCTAATTAATTATTATAGTCATCAAGGATCATGTCACTTAAATTGGAGTAGAAAAAGTTTTATACAATAATTAAAAATTTAAATTATTTAGAAAATATAATTGACTATCAGTGACATAAAACTCTGGACAAGGAGAGTAGCATATTTTTTTTAAAAATTACATAAAAATATTATAAATTACAATAATTAAAAATTTGAAATATCTAAAAATAAATTAATCTATTATATATTTTTATAAAATACTTAAAAAATACTATAAAACACAATAATTAACAACTTAAAAATTTTAAATGATATAAATATTTGGTTGACTCTAGAAATTGTATCAGTTTCACTTAAATTGAAATAGAAGAAAAATATTATAAATCACAATAATTAAAATTTTAAATTATTTTAAAAATACAATTGACTATCAATGCCACAAAAGTTTGAATAGAGAGAGTAACATATGTTATTTAAAAATTACATACAAAATATTATAGATTACAATATTAACAACTTAAAATATTTAAAAACATATTAAAAGTATGATTGATTATCTAAATTCAATTTGTGTCATATAAATTGTGACAAAATAATATATATTGAGCTCATGCTAGATCCCGGGTGGCTCTTAGGATGTATATGCAATCCAACCTTTTTTTTTTTAGATTTTGTTTAAATATATCAAAATTAAAAATACAAGTTCTAATACAGTGCATCAAATAGTGCATAATAAATAATGTTAGCATAAATAATACCAATATTATTAATACAAACATTATTAATGCAAATATTATTAATACATTCTATCGGCATTATTTTTGTACACTCTAACAAATGACTCCACATTTCAATGTAAGGAACATATATAAAAGCAAAGTTCAATAAAATATCTACATAAGTATATTTTATCATGTTCTCAAAGTCAAATAATTTAAATTAATATGAAAGATGGTAACTTATAGTTTTCTTTTCTATATAATTTTTGAAACACTTAAAATTTGAATTTAAAATATTAATTTAGTTTAACTTCAAAGAATAAGGTGACAAATAAAAGAGAAGGGAAAAATGAAAGCAAATGATGTTTATGGCAACTTAGAAAGGGAATATAATGCGGGTTATTAATTGCAATTCACATGTGATGTAATATGTAATGACTAGATAACCCTTTATCTTTTTCTACACTTATTCTCAAGTCTCATGTATCATTTTTAATCTCAAATTTTCTACTTAATGTAGCAAATCTCAATCATATGATTAAAGATATAAACTTTTAAATGCATCAAATTTTATTGTTTATATGAGTAAGTTATACATAATTATCTTGTAAGACTTAACTCCATGAAAAATACTACCAAGTTGTTAATATGTTTTGTATATTCATGTTTTATAATTCATAATTCGAATTAATATCAATTTAACTTACTGTACATAATAAAAATATCTTAACATTGGCACGGGCCATGCTCCTCTAGTATATATATAAAGTTATCTTTTGATAACGTTTGCCATTTTAAAAGTTTAATATATTGATAATAAATTCATTACTAGTAGTACTATACCTACAAAGGAATATAATTCAAGCATTTACATATTCTAAAACTATTTGAAAATTTAAAATCTTCAAATTTGATGGAAAAAAAATTATAATTGTAGCTTGTTTTGTAGATTTCAGTCACTTCATGGCAATATTACGGTTGAAGAAAGCAATAAAACTCCGCATCACGCATGACATAAAGCGTGAAGCAATGCGAGCGAATCATTAAAGTGAAGCAATGATACAAGTGAGAGTGCCTCAAGGCAAAGATTTAGAGACGAAGAGGAATATTGTGATCCCCCCTGAGAAGATTGGAAGAATGGAGATTACTCCTTGTTATATTTTGGGCTTGGGTCACTTTTGAGCCCAAGTTGCATTTAGGATCACTTTTGGGCTCAAGTAATAATAAGTGGCCTTTGGGTCTATAAATAGCTATGACTCTCTTTATTTTAGACTTAGATGATTTTGAATGTAAGTTGACACATGAGAGTGTTTTATTAAAACTTGTTGGGAGTTTCTTTGGTTGTTGAGAAACGTGGATGCTCGAAAATCCATTTTCATTTGTGTTTTCGTAAAAGGTTGGTGTTATCGGTAATTGATAGGAAGGTCTAGGGTTTAATATATCCTTGGTAGTTCTCTCGTTATCGATTTATGTCAATCTATTTATCTTTTACTTTATCATTTCATTTCATTGTTTCCTTCTTTTTTGTGATTTTATATTTAGTGTGTTTTCTTTGTTTTTGTGTCATTTTCATTTATTTAGTTTTGTCTTGTATCATTTGGTATCAGCGTCGAGCTTGATTTCGTTCCCACGAAGTCAATCTTGGGTCTATTTGTGTTGGACAATCAAAAATTTCAAAAAAAATTACTATTCACATTTTTGTCTTTAGGTCTAATTTTTAGTCTTTAATTTTGTTGTTTTTCTTGTGTTTTAGTATTAGATTCTTGTTACCTAACACTATTAGAGTTTAAATCTTGAATTTAAGCACAATCGGAGGATCTACTATTGTTGAGAAGCACAAGTTTAAAGGTTGAAAGTGGGTGTTGAAATCTAAATTTTTTGGTTATGAATTTGAGGAAAATGATGTTTAGAACTTGATTAGAGGGTGGAAAAGATCTTAGGTTCAAAATTTCATTGCATTCCGAGCAAGGGTTGAAGAGTTATAGATTTTTGTGTTCTTGGTGTTCTTGAGAAAGATTCAAATCTTCCTCTTGATTTTTCTTCAAAATATGGTGTTTGATCTAAAAAGGAGGAAGAAAAGTTTGCAACAAGTGTTTTTCCTAAAGCATGAAAAACGATTTCAAAGAATATTCCACAAGAGAGTACAAGGGGGGACCATTTAGAGGGCAAAAGGGCCATTTCAAGAGAGAGGGGTGGGTGACCTGCCTTGCATCTGTGGCCAGGGTGATCTTGGTCTGCTCCAGCAGGTCCAACGCATCTCAAATCAGTAGGGGAAGGTCCTCCTACGTCCAGGGTGTGCTGGACATGCGCCCACCTATTGCAACAACTCCCCAAACACACCTCAACACAGAACACCTCAAATTGAGCGCAAATCAGCCCTAACGCATCCCGAACACGATTTGACACTTCTCCAACATCAATTCAACTTCTAAAACACTTATCATCACTTCAAAAACTCCATTAAATCCGGTTCAGACCATTAATTTCATCTCTTAATCCTTCCTTTCATTTCTTTGATTCTTGAAACTAATTAACGATTAAATCATAATCTACTTAGTTGTCTAATTAGTTCTTGATTTATTCTTCTTTGTGTATTGATTTCTTGTGTATTTTCCTTCTTTTACCTTTTGTTTTCTTAGTTTAACACTTGAATTCAAGTTCTTCAATGTACTTCACTTCTTAATAGAGTCATATACGTTAAGCAACCAAGATCAACAAGTTGAGCTAAATTATGAGGCAAACCAACCCCTTAGATTGAGAGTGTTAATTTCACTAAATTAATTGTTAGTTGTGTTGAGTGTCTTATTCATAGGTATAATGGCACCGAGAGATGATACCCTACCTATTTCAAGTGGGACAACCATTGATAATCTCATGAAAGCTATGATGGGAATGCAACAGAGTATCAATGTTATACATGAAAGGATATCGGGCCTCGAGGAGAAGGTAGCAAATATGGATGGAAGGGTGTTGACTTTGGAAGGGAACTCAAACAATGGAGGTTCCAATTCGAGCGGGCACACTCAAGAAACTTCCACCGCCGTCTCTCTTAGAACACTACACCATATGTTCTATCCTCCCCACAAGTAAGTGCTCACTTGCCTACTACTACTTCCGATCAAACTCCACGCCAAGTAGCCCGATCACTACAATTCAACCAGAAAATGCCTCAAAACCCCACCCAAGTTCCATAAATTCTCACCCCTTTATCAAACACCATAAAATTAAGTGCTAAATTACCAAATTCCCCGAGGATTGAACCCAAAAGGCCTGAATCCACCCTACTACCCACCCTATAATTTACCCCAAATCCAAATACCATACTACCAAAGACCACCAAATCCAAATCCAAATCCACCCTACCAAGATCCACTTAATCAAATGCCACCTAGACAAGCCGTTGGAGTTCAAGAAGAGTTTGTAGAAGATCTAGATGAATGGTATGAATATGGTGAACAAGTACATGGCCCAAGGGACCAAGTTGGTTATAGAGTTCATGACATGGGCCTCAATTCTATCAAGGTCACCATTTCTAGCTTTCATGGAGGTAGTCCCGAAGGGTACCTCAAATAAGAGTCGCAATGTAATAGCATCTTCTAAGCTAATAATTTGTGTGATGTTAAGAAGACGACCTATGTCGTTGCTAAATTTGAGGGATATTCTTTGACTTGGTGAGAATCGGCTAAGAAAACACAAGGGATCCTTCATGGAGGTCAATATTCACCATGGGATGTTATGAAGGCCCTTATGAGAGCCAAGTATATACTCGAGATATATAGACAAGGATTTCTTGCCAAGCTGTACAATTTGAGATAAGAAGACAAGAGTGTTGAAGCATATTATGATGAATTTTAAAATCTACTCTTGAAGCTTGATTATAATGAGGATGAAGAGCACACCAATACCCGGTTTAAGGTAGGATTGAATCAAGAAATTATCTCTTGAATGTCAATACATAAGTTTACTCGGATGGATGATCTCTTAAAGACATCTTTTGATGTTGAGAGAGATATCAAGTTGGAGAAGGAGGTCACTAAGTCTAAGATGGGGAATCAAATATCCTCCAATTTAAGTCAAGGCCCCAAATTTAAGAAGGCTTTTGAGAAGAAGACCATTGAGAAGAGTGCTCCAAAGTATCCCCCTAGAGAAGGAGGTAATCCTAATCTTAAGGGTACTCAATGCTTTAAATGTCAAAGATGGGCCACTAAAGGAGTGAGTGTCCAATACGAAGAGACATCATACTTCGAGAAGGTGGTCCACACTACAAAGATGAAGTGGAGCAAGTGGAAGGAGTTTATGATCTTAATAAGGATGTGGAGGTTGATGTGAATCCATATGATAAGGATATCACTGTTTCAAATTTTTTAGTCAACAGAGTGCCAATAGAGGATGTTTGGCCTCAAGAAGGTGAGTTTAGCATTCCACTTTACTTAGCTACACATGCCATGCTCCCTCCCACTACTAAGAACTCCCTAGAATTCCTTGATTTTGAACGTGAAGTACTCTTGAGTTTGAGGACAAATTCTCATTAAGAGGGTGATAATGATACAAGTGAGAGTGCCTCATGGCCAAGATTTAGAGACGAAGAGGAATATTGTGATCCCCCATGAGAAGATTGGAATAATGAAGATTACTCCTTGTTATGTTTTGGGCCTTGGGTCACTTTTGGGCCCAAGTTGCATTTAGGATCACTTTTGGGCCCAAGTTGTAATAAGTGGCCTTTGGGTCTATAAATAGCTATGACTCTCTTTATTTTAGACTTAGATGATTTTGAATGTAAGTTGACACTTGAGAGTGTTTTATTGAAACTTGTTGGGAGTTTCTTTGGTTGTTGAGAAACGTGGATGCTCGGAAATTTATTTTCATTTGTGTTTTCGTAAGAGGTTGGTGTTATCGGTAATTGATAGGAAGGTCTAGGGTTTAATATATCCTTGGTTGTCCTCTCGTCAACGATTTATGTCAATCGATCTATGTTTTACTTTATCGTTTCATTTTATTGTTTCCTTGTTTTTGTGATTTTGTATTTAGTGTGTTTTCTTTGTTTTTGTGTCGTTTTTATTTTTGTAGTTTCGTCTTGTATCAAGAAATGAAGAAGAAGAAAGCGCAGCAGTGGGAATGCCTCATTAAAGTGAAACCGTGAAGAAGAAGAAGGCACAGTAGTGACAGTCGCACAGTGAAGAAGAATAAGTCGTAGTAGTGGACTCCAAAGTAAACTTTAGAAAATTGCAGTAGTGGTAGTAACTACAGTAGACTTTTTTTTCTTACAAAAAAAATTAAAATTGACCCTAATTATAAAATCAACAGAAGTGAATCTTTTTTTAATTTAAAATTGACCCTAAAAATAAAATCAATATGATGCTCTCGCAGAAGCCACACGCAGCGAGAAAGTCTTGCATTGCTTTCGCAACTCGCATTATGCGACAATGCAAGCACATTCCTGAACACTGGTAAAAGGCAAAATCAATCAACATTTAAGTATAGTTTTTATAGAAAGATAATTTTTTAAAAAGTATAATGATATAATGATTGTCACAATCATTATAAGTTGAACATTGTTACAAAAAAGTAAAATATAACATTTTAATTGATTCTAAAGAAAACGTGATCACTATAGTAAAATGCTCAAGAGGGTGACCCAAGTCTTAATGACCCCTTGCCAAATGGTGGTTCTAGTAGTGAAAGAAAGTTCATACCTAACTCGCTATGTTTGGTTAGTAGTGAAAGAAAACTCATACCTAACTCTCTATGCTTGGCTAGTTAGTAGTGAAAGAAAGCTCATATCTAACTCGCTATGCTTGGCTAGTTAGGTATGTTGAGTAGGATAAGATTGCCAGCCATATTTATTCGTTGTTTTGTTTCCATTTGCTTTCATTTGAAGCAAACATCATATCTACCCTAGTAACGTACAACAATAAAATACGTAGTGTAATCCTATAGGTGAGGTTTAGAGAAGATGGAGTGTATGCAGACCTTGCTCAAACACACTTGACTTTAAAATTTTGATGAAATTGGGTGCATTAATGCTAATATGATTGCATCATATGACAATGAAATATGGGGTGATGATGCAAAGGAGTTCAAATTAAAGGGGTTTAGTTAATGAGTTAATAAGGCAGCAAAAGGTAAAGTTGCATATATCTTCCTTTTAGTTGGGACCAAGAATATGCATTGACCATAACTTTGAGTTTGCACATCCAGACACCTCAATTGGTCTCCATCATGTTACTTAAACCCTTCAGCTTACAAAATGATCATTTAAACACCTTCAAAATTTATATGAACGTTAGCATCAAGTGTCCACGAGAGGGACGAGTGGGAGTGTTTAGTTGTAAGTTGTGACCAAGTTGAAGGGTCTAGATGTGCACTCTCAAAGTAGGAGAGCTTACTTGCCAACAGGGACCAAGTTTGAGTGTTTGTCTATGTATCATACCTATATAAATAAGAATGAGAAAAGACATCTGGCCCCCCCCCCCCCCCCCAGAACTTGTCCTCCCAACTCACTTTAGCACTTAAACTTAACTTAACATCTTTAAAGTGAATTAAAATCCCCCCTTAATTGCTCGCGTGTAAACAAGAGTCGTTGGGCGCGTTAAAATTCATTTTTCTGTCTATTTAATTTCTTTTAAATATTCATTTAAAGAAAAAATGCATATATTTGTAAAAAAAAAAAAAACACTAATATTCTATTTAAAATATAATTAAAAATTGTTAAAAAAATTAAAAATAGACACATTTTATTCTTTCTTCTCCAAAACATCAACAACACTCAAATTCCTCCATTAACAACCTCAAATCCATTCTCCACCAACACTCTTCTTCAATCTTTTTCATTTTCCTCCATTAACACCATCAAAGAACAACCACAAAGACACTAAATTAAAAAAATTTCTCTATTGAACACCTTTTATTCTTTCTTCTCCAAAACATCCACGACACTCAAATTCCTCCATTAACAACCTCAAATCCATTCTTCATCAACACTCTCCTTCAAATTTCTTCATTTTTCTCCATTAACACCATCAAAGAACAACCACAAATACAATAAATTAAAAAAATTCTCCATTAAACACCATCTCAAACTTCAATCCAACTCCCTCAAAATTTGAACAAAAATTAAATTAAATTGATGATTTTGTCTTTGAACCACTTACCATCAATGAAATTTCTTTTAATATCTACTTTTGTCGTCATTCTCCTCGTTTTGTCATCATTCTTCTGATTTTTAGTTAGTCCAAGAGAACTGCCTAATTCGAGAATTCACATAAAAAAATTTTATTCTCCATTGCTCTCCTTTAATTTCTCACTTTTTCCTTTGCAAATAAGGAAAATGGATTATATTTCTGCACTTTGGTTTGTTTTTTATACGTGGATTCACAAGAGACATATTAGAAAAGTATATAATTGAGAGTTGTTGGAATATTTTAAAAGAAACATAAATGGAGAATGACGACAAAATTTTGATGAATTTCTACTTTTTTAAACTCCAAACTTGAATTAGAAATAAGAAAAAGAAAATATTACAAACTTATTTGTAGGGGTGAGGTTGCGGAAGGTGGAGATTGAAAAAAAAATAAAGGTATTTTTATATTAACAAGAAAGGAGGGAGGGACGGGGGTGGGTGGGGATTGGAAGGGGAGAAAGAGCTGAGAGGGGGAGGAGACCTATTTTGTTGGGGAGGGGTTGCGGGGGAAAAGGGGGGTGCTTGAAGAGGACGGAGGGAAGGGGGCTGAAGAAGAAGGAAAAGTAGGGGGAGGGGGTGCTGAAGAAGAAGGAAAAGGAGGGTGGAAGGCATTTTTATTTAATACTTATATATATATATATATATATATATATATATATTTAAAAAAAATACACAAATAATATATGTGTGAAATTACTTTTTTTAAAAAAATTATAAATTTTTAGGTGGTAATGAGGTGGCGCTGAGGTGTGGAGAGTGTAACACACTCTCTGTCATGAGAGTGATAATATATATTAAGGGGTGAAACTAATTCACTTTAAAGATGTTAAGGGGGATAAATAAACGAAAGTTAAGTTTAAGTGCTAAAGTGAGTTTGGATGACAAGTTCAGGGGGGAAATGTCTTTTCTCAATAAGAATAAGTAAACATATGAAGAAGGGCAAAATACATAGACAGGCCCCTGAACTTTTTGACTTTTTTCATATTGATACCTCAATTAGGCCATTTATGATACAAGTACGACCACGAGGATGGACGTGTGAAAGTGTGATGAACCCGAGCCTTGGAGTGTGCAAGAAAAATGCAAAAAAGGTCCTAAAACACACACCAAAACCGAACCTACACTACATTCCATGGGCAACATTTTGATGCTTTTCATTAAAGGGCCTTTTGGTCATTTTGTATTCTATTTATAACCTAGTATAATAGAACATTGTAGGTCATTTTGTCTTAGATTTTGCTGAATATGTTGAGTGTATAACACTTGAAACATTTCCTCTCTAAGGATAGAAGACCACCAATCCAAAACTAAGGTGATACGCATTCAAGGCTTGGAAACGAAGGTGCTTGGGGAGATTGACGTCCCTCTTGTGTCAACGTAGGAGTTAGGTTAACCGTTGTGTGTAGTGTTAAGGGTCCAAGATTACCATATTCTTGGATTCTTAAGATTATACCAACCAAGGTCTAACTATCTATCCATTTTATTTATGTTGTAATCGTTTGTTTGTGTTCTTCTAATTCAAATCCGTGACTTGTTTTTCTTGTTCCATTGTTGTTCTTCATCTTGTTGTTGTTAACATAGTTTGTTGTTAGCTGTTTTTAGGTGATAAACACATCAATACATTGTGTTCTTGTTGTTGTTTGTTGAATCCGAGTGTGGTCTTCAAAAAGGTCCTCGGATCTTTGATCTTGTGGACTGATTTTGGAGTGTGTTTTGTATTGTCCTTGTAATTCTTGTATAATTTGGTATCAAAGTCATCTTTGATTTTGTTCTAACAAGATCAATCTTGGGCTTGAGAGCTGGAAAAAAAATATCTAAAAAAAAAGAGTTGAAAAACTGGAAAAAAAATTCCAGAAAAAGAGTAATTTGCCCGTTCTTGTTGTTCTTGGCGGAGAAAGTTGTTGTTCTTGTTGTTGTCTTGGCCGAGACATGTTTCTTTGTGACTAGATCTTATAGTCTTTTGTTGTTTAGAGTGTTTCTAGTGTTGGTTTCTTTCTCATCAACACTAAAAAGTGTCCAAATCTAAGCTTAAACTTGAACTTGTTGGTGTTGTTAATGTGAACAAAGTGTGGATGATTTGATGTTGTTGTCATTCTAAGCCTTGACCGTGTTGAAGGCCTTGTTGTTGTGGAGTTGGATGTTGGAATTTGTTGTTGTTCTTGGAGAATATTGTTGTTATTATTGTGTTCTTGTTGTTCTTCACCCTTTTCATCTTTTTTTAAAACAAAAAGTGAACATTAGATCCACAAAAGGTGAAAGACCAAGTTGTAGTACTTGTTGGTGAAAGACTTGATCACATCACTCAAAAGACTTGACAACCACTTTTCACCTACTTTTCTTGATTTACGAACCTTGTTTCAAGGAGAAATTACCAAGAAGGTCAAGTCTTGTTTTGAACTTGAAAAAATGAAGCTCCAAGACCAAATTTCCCTCCATTAACCAAATCCACCACTTCCAAATTGTAGATTGGTCAAGACTTGAAATTGGAGAGTAAAATTTTGACAAAACCGAGGCCAATAATGGACTGCCACATCACTAAATTACTGTTTACGCAATATTTTGAGTTCAACTTTTAGATTTCTTAGTTTTATTTTATTGTTTCTTAGTTTTGTTTGTTGGTTTGAACACTAATTGACGACCTAGTAATCTCCTACTAGTTTGTTTGTTAGTTTTTGTGCCCGTTTGTTTGTGTTAGCGTTATTTTGTGCTTTTCTTGTTTTTGAATCATAGAATTTCTTAGTTCAAGTTCGGACATTATTTCCTTGAGTCTTCAAACAAAGAATCCATTCCGACCAAGGAGTAGACTCACCCCTCGACTCATTATGAACTACAAGCCGACTTGCAACACTTGTGAATCCAAGTGTGAAACGATCAAGTGTGTGAGAGTGTAGTGAGGTTGTTTCGAACTAACTTGTGTTTTATTTTGTAGACTTGTTCTTTTTTTTTAGGTGCAATTACGATGGAACCCGCGGTTGCAAGTGTTATTTTGGCTAAACTTGAAGCCATTACCCATCAATGGAAAGTGATAAATAAAAGGTTGGATCATATGGGAGTTCCAAGGGAGCAAGTGGGATACCCCGACACACGCCAAGATGAAGACCGTAGCTCATGTGAGCTACGAGGTAAAAATGTTATCCCCTACATTCATATGAATGTAGTTGTGATTTTACCTAGTGGAGGAGTGCATGAGTCTTCATTTTGTGATACTCTTGATATTGTTAGGTCATATGAGGACCAAACTCTTGTTGTAGGTACACAAGCACTAGTTGATCCTTTAGATGACGAAATTGATTCTCCTCGTGAGAATGATTTGTGTCCATCTGGTATTAGCAATTACAACTTGACTAAGGTTCCATTACCAAGTGACGAGAGTATTCACACACCAGTTGACCCTTGTGAAAAATAAGGTGAGTCTATGTTGGTATATGAATTGCCAACAACTACTGAGGGTGAGCAAAATAATCAACCGAGCGTTGATGATCTTGATTTGCTTGAATATTTAGAAAACCCAAGTTGTGATTGTCTTTGTGAAGATGATTTTGATTGTTGGCTTTCCGTGATGGTTTGTACGTATGTGAGGACAACTCTTGTGAAAGAGAGGGTGATATGTGCTTAGAAATTCCATCTACTTCGTCTTTATGTGTTTCTTATGTTGGGCATATTCTTAGTGGAAATTTTGAAACTAGTAGTAAGTGCATGCATGGGAACCCTTTATTTGAAGTTGACTTATGGAACACCTTTCTCAGCCCTCTTTTAGTCCATGATATTTTCAATAGTGATAAAGAGGGCTTGCTTAATTTCGAGGATGACACCCTAGGGGAAAGTGAGAGTGACCGAGACCTAAGCCCTTGGTTACGTCTCCCATTCGATCCCGGTAACTTCTTAGGGTGTGAAGGATGGATAGTTGTTGGTCGGTCCACTTGTTTGAGTGATATTGTTATATGTGTTAGGTGGACTTTACTTTCAATTAGGACACCACCCCTTTATGGTGATTTTTTTCGCCAACTCCTTTGTAATTTTTTTTATAAGTCTCTCATGATTACAACAAAAGACGTGTGGTTATATCTCAAGTGTGTACCTCCTTGGCATGTTGATGTTGTTTATTTTACTAACTCTAACCCTCATGTCATGAGGATGTGGTGCTTGTTTGTCTTCTCTTTGTTCTTGCAAGGTTTGGATTCGAGGTCGAATCCTTTTCAAGAAAGGAAGGATGATACAAGTCAAATGACCACCTTAATTTTTGAAGACATGACTGGAGGTCATCATTTAAAGGCTCAAGACTTGGTCAGCCCGAAGGCACAAGAATATGCAAGGAAGACCCGTTTTTTAGCACAAGCAAGGCCGTGTGTGGAAGATTGCTTGGAGCATCGAAAACTTGAGGACTCACGGTTTTGGACAACACTTAATAGGTCATGATTTGGTCATCTTCATTAAGGGTATTTCGGTCACTTCATTGGGTCCAAATACACTCCATGGCCACCCCACCCTTTAAGGGCATTGTTGTCATTTTGTTTTGTCTTGTAATAGAATATAAATAGAACATTTTAGGTCTTTTTCTCATTAGTTGTTCATTGATGTAAGACTTGAAACATGAAACACCTCTAGTTGTAGGGCTTAGAATAGCCACCACACCGAAATGAGGGAAACAAGTTTGGATATCACTTGTGTTGCAATGTTGGCTTGAGACGTTGGTGCTTAGAGGAGGTAAAGTTTCTCTTGTGTCGACGTAGGATTTAGGTTAACCGTTGTGTGTAGTGTTAAGGGTCCAAGATTACCATATTCTTGGATTCTTAAGATTATACCAATCAAGGTCTAACTATCTATCCATTTTGTTTATGTTGTAATCGTTTGTTTATGTTCTTGTAATTCAAATCTGTGACTTGTTGTTCTTGTTCCATTGTTTTTGTTCTTTATATTGTTGTTGTTAACATAGTTTGTTGTTAGCTGTTTTTAGGTGATAAACACATCAATACATTGTGTTCTTGTTGTTGTTTGTTGAATCCGAGTGTGGTCTTCAAAAGGGTCCTCGGATCTTTGATCTTGTGGACTGATTTTGAAGTGTGTTTCGTGTTGTCCTTGTAATTCTTGTATCAATTTACCTGTTGAACCCTTTAGTTATTCACAAATTATGTCAGTTAAGCACAAATTGCACAATTTCAGATTAGATTTGGCGCGTGAAACTCACTTGCCATGATATGGATATTGTAACCAATGATAAAATTACCTGTCATCCGAGAATTTTTTTTAAAAAAAAATCATTTTTTCCGTTCTTCTTCCTCTAGTCTCTTCTCTCTTTCCACCATTAAACTCACCTATTGTAAACCTATTCAATAGATACATGGGTTAATTGAGGTGCCAATGCAAAAAAAACTCAAAAAATTCAGGGGACTAGCTATGTATTTTTCCTATGAATAAGTCAAAGGGGATTGAACATGTGTAAAAGAAATTTCACTTATATATGTTTGTGTAATTTTCCGATGAAGGGGGTGTCAACTGATTCTTAAAGGCAACTACTATTTTGGTTTGCAGAACCTTGTATCTTTCTTTCTAATTTGAGAGTTCATCACATTACAGTAAACTTGCCCATACTTTCTGTGGTGGTACATGATTCTCATTGTTTAAATATGCTTAAGCATCTTACATAGGAGTGGAGTCAGAAATTCTAACAATGAAACTCTAAAACATGATCGAATAACACAACTTGCTCTTTCGTCTCCACAGTCATGTACTCGTGTACACCTATAAATATACACGAAGGAATAAATTTCCATATCATCACTCTAAGGCTGAATACGCTCTGGGATTAATTTGCAAGACATCAACATCGCGACATGATGAAGTGTGCAAGAATCAAGTGATGATTTAGTTGAAAGCTGAAATTTTTGTAACATGAACAAGTTCAAGAGTATTACAAGATAAAAGGCCATGCAATGTAGAGCCATATATCCTATTTCCAGTAACTGAGAGAGTATATTTCTTCTTTTCTTTCTCAGTGTTTGGCTACATTTGCCTCTTACTATTACTATGTCACTAACAATAATACAACTTCTCAAACACAATGCTTTAAACAAAGAGAATGGATTTTTCTTTCCCTTTTTCCTCTTTGTTAACTGAGTTATATTTGAGATGGTGGAAAGGTGGGCTATTTTTCACTTTTTTTTAAAGCGAGGGATGCAGCTCGAAGACTCCCTAAGGGTTACTGACCTAGTACTACTCTCGTCCAAACACGCTTAACTGCGGAGTTCTGATGGAATCTGTTGCGTTAGTGCTGGTATGATCGGATCCAGGCCCTTTCTCACTTGGTCGGTCAGTTGACTGGATATCATCCTTTGATCTGTACTGATAACAATTTGCTGCATAAAGAAAAGCAGCAAAATTGACGAGACTCATGATAGTGAGGAGCCAATAGAAGTAGTCGAATCTTCCGGTGTTTATATTCTGGGAAAGCCAGGATTCTCGCCTTTCGCCTTTTCCACGGGTGACAGACTTGACAATGCTGTTCAAAATTGTGGCTGCAAAGCAACCAAGACC
Source organism: Capsicum baccatum var. pendulum (assembly GCA_030864225.1). Classification (NCBI taxonomy): domain Eukaryota; kingdom Viridiplantae; phylum Streptophyta; class Magnoliopsida; order Solanales; family Solanaceae; genus Capsicum; species Capsicum baccatum. The sequence continues at coordinate 22,313,638 of CM061552.1, read as the reverse complement.
ACCAGCCACAGCAGCATATGCTGAACCAATGCTTCTCATTGCATCAGGAGCCTCTTCGTATAGAAATTCCAGTAATCCCACTATGCAAAAAACTTCAGCTATTCCTATTAGGCAATACTGGATTAGTAACCAATAGGCACTAAGGTCAGACATCGGAGTCAAAAAACTAGCCTGGTAACCATGTTGTATCGCGTAAGTTCTCCGATACCTCTCGAAGACACCAGCCCACGCCACCGAGAGTATAGAGACTGCCAAGCCAATGCCAACTCTTTGAAGCTGAGAAGCACCGTGGGGGTTTCCAGTGATCCTCCTAGATATTGGGACGAACACGGAGTAATAGAGGGAGAGCAGGAGGAATATGCTGAGGCCTGGAAAGACCGGCATACAGGTCACAGGAAGTTTCAAATGTCCCATGTGAGTGTTCAAGGTATACGCTTGTTGGACCGATAGAGTCAAGTACTCTGTTAGAACCATGTTTAGCATTATAGTGCAGGCTGGAATCGGGAGAAGTTTCACCAGGATTTTAACTTCTTCTACTTGAGTCACGGTGCAAAGCCGCCAAGGATTGACGCCATCATCTTCCTTTAGCTGCAGAGCTGCTTTGTCCAACCATCTACATTGAGCACACATATAGTGAATGAGATTAGGCCTTCGGGAGTGTCATATCACAATGGTATACGTGTTGAAGACATAATTAGGTGATAAAAAGCTTAAGCTTTTAGATGAGATAGTCATACAATGCAACAGCGTCAAAGAAGTGAAAAACGGAGCAGCATTTGGAATTTACCTGAAATCATCGGTATGAGCTATCTTGTTGCTGCCCTTGATAGCAGATCTTTTACCAGGAAGTTCATACAATCCCACAAACTCGCTGCTTTGGAACGAAACATTCCTCTTCCGGAAGGCAGCAACTAGGACTTGGGCCACACGTGTGAGAGGACTGCCTCCGGGCAACCTATGCCTATACAGAGGTGTGCCAGCAAAAAACATGATGTTGGAAAGGCCCATGGCAATTGCCAATGACCCAAAAGCAGCTCCCCATCCATGTTTCATTTGAATATACACTACTGCAGTAAAGGCCACGATCGCCCCAACTGTGACTGAGAGGTAAAAGAAGTTGAAAAACCTGTCCAGGTGTGACCTGTAGTTTCTGCTTCTCTCATCGAATTGATCAGCCCCGAACGATGAGACACAAGGCCTTATCCCTGCTGCTCCAAACCCCGTCACATATAGCACCGTGTATAAGTACATCATTTGCCAAGATTTCGCTGGTTCGCAGTTGCCTAGAAGAAGGGCAATCTGATCACACTGATCTTGATTTGGCACAAACACCTTTATGGTTGCTAACAATGTTATTCCTGTTAATCCCTACAAAACCATGAAAAAATAAGTGACTAGTACTACCTTTTATTGTCTTTACTAGACAAGCAAATTATTCATCGATTAATTACCGCTAGGTAAATGGTGGTAAAGATAGCAATAGTCCAGTATCTACCAAGGTAAGCATCAGCAATGAAACCACCCAACACGGAGGAAGCCTGTGATATGCCCAAGAAATTGTTGACAGCATTGGCGGAGCTAGAGAAAGGCCGGTGCATAACGTAGAACATAAACGCCACCATGTTGACAGATAGACCAAAGTAAGCCATTCTCTCAGCCATTTCATTTCCAAAAATGAACAAGGCAGCTATCCAACCACCCGTCTTGTTTATATCCGGAATAGGCTTCCCGTGGATATTCACTGGAGTAGCTCCTCCTACTCCGCCACTATAACCACGTCCAAAAGCTGTCCTCCTATCATCCGATTCAAGGAAGTAGATTCCGAGTTTCTTTGAACCCCGTTTTGGATCAGGAGTCCCTCCTAACTGAACTTCAGGTGATTTGATTTCCATCGCATTACTGCCCATCCTTTCGACTCTACAAGCTCCCTCCCCCGCCTTCTTTCTTTATCACACACACTTCATATACACCAACACTGAAACCAAAAAGGAGAAAACTTGTAAGGCTTATTACATCGAGATTTGGTAAGAATAAGTTGAATAACATCCTACCAAGATTTCCTCCATTGCCTAGAGTCTGATGTATTTAGAGTCGGTGGGTTCAGAACGAGTGTAACTTTATTTTCTTATATTCAATGTTTTATGATATCAAGTTTTGGAAGAATTAGTTGGATAACATCCAACCAAGATTTCCTTCATTGCCTTGAATCCAAATTATACATAAGCGAATTCAATACCTAGAACCAACAACAACAATAACATGCCTAGGGTAATCCCATAAGTGGGTTTTGGGGAGGGTAGAGTGTACGCAGATCTTACCCTGACCTCGTAGAGATAGAGAGGTAGTTGCCGATAGACCCTTGGCCTAAAATAAAGCATTCCAAGTAGTTCGAAAAAGGGAATACAGAAAACACAACAGTAAAAACAACTAAATAATGTGAAATAGAGAACAATACACAATATACATAGGTAAGAACAGTAATGACAAAACAATAACGCGATAATTGAAGCATCAAGATCTAGCGTATGCGGAGTCAGAATGAATGTGATCTCATTCTTCATAAACATTTCAAAAGTTTTTTCTACATATCTATACAGTTCAAACTCAAAACAATGGGTGCAGCAAATTCACAGAACCCGTCCTAGATCCGCCTTAACACCTGATGTGAAACATGTTATTACCACTTACCAAATTTTTATCTGATTAGAAACTTATAGACAAACAATCTTGGGACTGAGACATAGTCTGTTGTTGTAGAAATTCAAGAATTACTTGTGACAACTCTATAAATAGTGTCATATACAAGAATATATTAATAACAATTCCTTGAAACATAATGAAAGACAGAATTTCTTTTTACTCTTAAGTGATACTTTACTATTGAGACATGCATCACTACTACAACAACAACATACACATAATAATCCCACAAAGTGAGGTCTGGGCACGGTAGAACGTACGCAGATCTTACCTCTACTGCAAAGGTAGATAGGCACGTTGTCTAAAGCAGTCCAAAAAGTTCACTAACATCACTAGTAGATAAATATATTATAAGTACTCAAAACACAGATTTGATATTCATTTTCTTGATAATGAAAAAGAGCAAAACATTATCAAGTAACATACCTTAAAATTTTGATAATTAACAAGTAACAATGCTAAGGACATTGAAAAGTCCAATAGCGATGTACTATATAAAACCAAACAACAACAACAAACACATTATAATCCCACAAAGTGAGGTGGGGGTACAACGTACGCATAACTTACCTCTACCGCAAAGGTATATAGGTTGGTTCCGATAGACACTCAACTCAACAAACATAGTCCAAAGCAGTCCAAAGAGTACACTAACATCACTAGTAGATAAAAATATTATAAAGTACTCAAAACACAGATTTGATATTCATCTTCTTGATAATGAAAAAGAGCAAGACATTATTAAGTAACATACCTTAAAATTAGGATAATTAACAAGTAACAATGCTAAGGACTTTGAAAAGTCCAATAGTGATGTACTATATAAAACCAAAGATTTTTAAGTCAATCTTTTTCAGTACAGATAAAGAAATTAAAGCAGAGAAGGACTAAATATGCATTGCCAGTTTGTTAGGTAGATAGGTAGTAAATGTACTTCTCAATCAATTCATTTATTGAGCCTATTTTAAATGCTTTATGAATGAACACTCACTACTTATAGCATGTTTGGCAAGTTGTTTTTTAAAAAAGTGAGGTGTTTTGGCTTATTTTTTGAAAAAAATAAGTGGTTTCGAACAGTAGCAGAAGTTATTTTTCAGAAGTACAAAAAAGAAAGTGAAAAGAAAAATACGTCAAAATACTTTTAGAAAGTTCAGTTAAATACTAAATGCCACTCAAAAATGTTCTTTAAATTTAATGATCCTACTTCTCACCAAAAGTATTTTATAAAATTTAAAGTTGATTTTTGAAGTTTGATCAAACGGGCGATACTCTACTAGTAAATAATTATAAGCATTATAAATACAAGTCCTATAAAAATATTAAATGTATAAGTATGTCACAGTTGATAATTCTATATAAGCACTATAAATACCAAGTCCTATTAAAATATTAAATGGAAGTATGTCACCCTGTGTATACACAATACATCAGTGGGATGTATAAATAAGAGGTAATTCAGAATTTAACTTTGATAAGTTTAATTTTTAAATTTAGTATTGAAATTCTGAGTTCAGAATTTAATATTTGTTAAATTTATATTTAAGCTTCAAGGGTAAATTATTGGGCTCGGTTGACTCCGTAGCTCAAAGGGTCCGTCCGTCCACTATTATATGCAACAATAGAGTTTAAGTTCTATGCATCAATGCCTATAGATTTTTTTTTCATACCATTAAATTAAAACTGATCTAATAGATAACTCTTCACAGTAAATTGATGTGCTAACTTGAAATAAGATTATAATTTGTGGCCAATTAAATTGCACCGATAACGGAGAATAATGTATACAATTAGATTTTTTTACGACAACCATTCTTTATAATAACATTTGTTCTAGCAATTAAGTCTTTTTTTGGAATGCATTTTTCATGTTATATTATATGTTCTTTATTATAACATTTTGTTATAGCAATCAAAAGTGACAAACGATATTCAGGATGGCCTAGCAATGCCGGCAAATAGAATAAAAGAAGCGTTTGACTATTTCATGCATGCTCCACTTGATTTGGGGGATATAGCTCAGTTGGTGAAACTTTGCTCTTGCAATTAGGTCGTTGCGATTACATATTGGATTGTCTAATTTTTCAAGGGCAATGAAAATATCTTGTATTTGAACTAGTGGGTCACTTTTTCTAAGTAATGTAGAAGAGGATCAACGTGCCACTGAAATTCTCTATTGAGACAAAGACGTGTTGTCATGAACGTAGAGGAGGTAGGATGGACAACTAATCACATTTTGTATGAATCATACATGAACGATTGTTAAAATCAATAGCTCTCCAGGATTTTCTAGAATATAGAATAACTATGTACAAACAAGAACCAATCTCAAGAAAAGGGCAAAATAAACTAGATTACTTTCTCCATCTCATTTTAGTTGGACATATATCATTTACACGATGATTAAGAAATCATCAATTGAATGATGATTTTGACGATTTTACCCTTAGCTCATATTATTGATATTCATTGGGCGTAGAAATAGATATTGAAATTATAATTCTTCACATCTAATGTATACTATTAATTATAGGGGTAAAATGAGAAAAAAATAATTAATTCTATCATAATTTAGTAAGTGATCAACTAATATAAGATATTTATTTTTAGTAAAATGACCAAATAAAATGGTACGAAGGAAGTAGAAAGTAATACCACTCTTAGACCCCTTAATTTAAGACCAAATCCTATAAAGACGAAAAAAATATAATGTATTGGTTCAAATAAATTCAATATTAATAAAAAGATTAATAGGAATAATTTTATGATTTTATTAACATGACCAGGAAAAAAAGAGTTTTTTCTATTTTTATGATACTTCTTAATTGTTAATTAAATGAAATTGATTATTAAAAAGTTTGACTTTGTAACTCAAATTGTTGAGAAGAATAAAAAGGAGAAAAAGCAGGACTGAAAATTAATTAAATGTTGGGATCCTTTGCAGCCCCAACCAACACATGGATCATTTATTTGTACCATAAAACAAGTCAAATAAAAATGTTATAGTAAGCAGTAACAAGTAAGCAAATTGTCCCACTTAATTTATTGCACTTTCCTTCCAAATACAGATAGTAGTTCCCTGCTTCATCTGTCTATTGGTTTGTTGGGCTGAAAGCCCAATCTTAAAGGCCCATCCATGTTGTACATTGTAGGCCCATGAAATTATGTCTAGTGTCCCCTAAAGTGTCCGGTCTTGGATTTTTGTTCCTCAAATATCTGGTCTTGAATTTTTATTGACCAAAGTGTGTGGTCTTGCTCGTGATGTTTCGGTGATGTATATGATTTTTAATATATAATTTATAGTATTACCTTGTGGACAGGGATGGATCTATTAAGGCCCGTGGGGGTGGCATGCCACCCGCAAACTTCGACGGAAACTCTCTCTATATAGTTGTATATATATACAGATATAGTTAAAAATTACATCTGCCACCCATAATAACAAGGCATTGTCTAGTGCGGGTGGCAAAGTGTTGCTTTTGTAGCCCCAAGGTCATGTGTTCGAACTCAGCTAACAGCATTTGTTTTTTAAAATCATTTTTGTGTACTTGATAATTTCCATTAAAACAGGCAACGCGACCAGTTGAATTTTATAACTATAAGGCTATTTTTTTACTTTTATTTATTTAATTATTTAAAAAGGTATAATCAAATATCTCCCATGAAAATTTAAAAAAAAAACTATTTTCGAATTCCAAATCAAAACATCGACTGAGACTCTCTTGTTCTTGAGGTTTGCTTTTGCTGCTGCTTGCTCTCTTTGTGATACAAGATCGACCAAGAACACACAAAACACACACTCAAAACAGTCCACAAGTTCAAGAGAATCGAGGACACTTTGAGTGACCTCTCTCGGATTCAAGATCTACAATTAGAACACAATGTAATGAGGTGATTAACACTTATTTTCAGCGGACAACAAACTAGATTAACAACATGAGAATGAAGAACACGAAGAACAACAACAATATTATTAAGAACAACAAACACACAGCTACAAGAAACAAAGGAATAGATAGATAGACTACACAAAGATGTAATCTTAAGAACCCAAGAGCCTATTCCACTCTTGGACCCTTAACACCACGCACAATGATTCACCTATCTCTTACGTTGAAATAAGAGGGACCTCGATCTCCCAAGCATCCAACATTTCCAAGCTTGAATCCAACACGAGTGATTCCACACTCAAGTTGATTTCCCTAGTTACTATGTTTCGGCCAAGAGGCCATTCTCTCAAGAGAGGGTGTTTCAATGTTACAACTTTCAATATTCAATCAAAACTAATGAATAAAATCCTACATCATTCTATTTATAGTGTATTACAAATAATAGGTAAAATGATCTAAAGGTCCCTTTGATGAAATGTGACCAAGGGAGCCCTTGGAGTGCAATTTTAGGGTCGGTTTTAGTGTGATCCAAGGCCTTCTCCATACTTCACTTAGATGTTTTATTAGACGGATCTAATGCATTCTCACATATGTGAATCCTCGTGGTCGTACCCGTATCATCCTCCCCTTCTTGAAAAATGATTCGACCTCGAATTCACTCCTTGCAAAATCAAAGAAGGACAAACAAACAAAACATCCTCATGACATGAGGGTTAGGATTAGCAAAATACACACATCACATACCATGTCAAGGTGGGACAAACTTGGAGTATACCCACGGGTCCTTTGTGTTGAACATGAAAACCTTAGTATAATTGACACAAAGGAAGAGGTCATCATCAACAAAAAGAGACAAGGAAGAACCTTGCATTCCTTCATTAGCACTCACAATCAAACATTGCTTGTCATCTTGACCAAGCATCAAGTAGGAAGTGTAGAAATTTCCACATTTCGGGAGGGTGCCGAGGTCAAATGGGAGAAGTAGCCAAGGGTCTAAGCCAAGATTAGCCCTTCCTTCCCCTAGAATGTCACTCCCACAACCACGTATGACATTTGCCTTTAAGAGAAGACTAACATTCAAGAATAGAGAGACACGACCTAGAAATCCTACCTCAAAAAGACATATGCCATCATTTACAACATTTTCATACACATGATCTCTATGAACAAAACTACTAGCATGGATTTTACCACACAAGATGTTCAAAAAGTCACGTGCACCATCAAGATCAACTCTATAAACACCATCACTAACTTGAGATTTTTTTAGCACGCCACATATATGCTAAAGTAGTGGAATACATTCATAAGTAAGTTGATATTCATTCACATCCTTACTAGTTATTAGAAACTCACATACCAACGTAGACTCACCTTGGTTCGTATAAGGGTCAACTAGTGTGTGAGTACTCTTGTCAATTGGTAATAGAACCCTGTTCAAGTCATAAGGGCTAGCACTAGATAGACATAAATCAATCTTACAAGAAGAATCAATTTCGTCATCTAAAGGATCAACTAGTGCTTGCGTACTTACAACAAGAGTTTGGTCCTCACGTAACCTAACACCACTAAGAGTATCACCATAGGGAGACTCAAACACCTCTGCTCAACGTAAATTTTTAACTTCATCCAATTGGCCACTACTAGCCACAACACAACATTCTAAGTTCATAGTAGTATAGGGAATAGTGTTTTACCTCATAGCTCACATGAGCTACGGACTTCCTCTTGATGTGTTTTCGGGCAACCCACTTTCTCCCTTTGACCAATCATATGATCCAACCTTTCATTTGCCATAGCTAGGTCTCGGGACATAGTGTCAAGGTAGGCCAAAATGACATTGGTGGCATTATTGTCCATGGGTTGAGAGGTTTCCTTGTAATTGTACCTAAAAAAAAAAAAAGAACACACCTACAAAATAAAACGCAAGTTAGTTTAAAACAACCTCACCACACTCTCGCGCACTTGATTCGTCTCACACTTGGTTTCACAAGTGTTGAAAGTCGATTTGTACTTCGCGAGTGATTGAGGGTCGAGTCTACTCTTGCCCAGAATAGATTTTCGTTTGAGTGGACTCAAGAAAAAATTGTTTACGGACTTGAACCAACAAGATACAATGATTTTACAAAAGAGAAAAGCACACAACAACGCTTAACACGAATAAACGAACACAAAGACTAACTAACAATCTAGTAGATGCGTACTAGTTTGCCAATTAGTATTGGAACCAACAAAAGTGAAACTAAGAGATCAAAAGTTTGACCCAAAATTATTGTGTGACCAGTAACAAGGATGAAGTGGCAGCACGCAAATGGTTGCGGTTTCTAACAATTTTTGTTGTCCAATTTCAAGTCTTTGGTCAATTTACAATTTAGGAATTGGAATTTGGTTAATGGAAGGAGATACAAGTCTTGGAGCCCTTTTGAAATTTAAACACAAAAAGTCTTGACTTGACTTGCACTTTTCCTCAAAACATAGGTCCTTGTTTTGTGGAAAATGGTTGAGATGTGATTGACTAGCTTGTGAATGATGGTAAGTCTTTCAAGACTAACAAAGTTCTCACACCTTTGGATCTAAATTTCACTTTATTTTAACAAGCTATGAAGGTTGTGAAGAAATTCAAGAACAACATCAAGAATTACCAAGAACAACCAACAACAATCTCCAAGACACCAACAATTTTCATACGGCCAACTTTCAATTTTCACAATACAATATCTTCAACACTTGGCCAAGACAACTACATCTTCAAAAAAATGGTTCTTAGGCCACCAATGAACAATAATATCACGTGGCCAAGCTTATAACAACAACAATATGAAGACCACAAGGCCAAAATAGTCCACCACAACAATGTTTCAACAATAATTCGGTCAAGCCTTATGTTCACAATAACAACTCCAACAATGTAAGCTCAAACTTAGATTTAGACTCAAGAGTGTTAGAGATGAAGAAAAATAACACTAGAAACAACAAAACAAGTAAAAAATCTTGGCCAAGACACAACAATAACACAATTTCAGCCAAGAACACAAAATGGACAGATTTGCGTCTTTTTTATTTTTCTATTTTCTAACACTTTTTTTTTAATTTTCTATCAAGCAAGCCCAAGATTGATCTTGTAGGAACAATATAAAGCCATGATTTGATACCAAATGATACAAGATCGACCAAGAACACACAAAATACACACTCAAAAAAGTCCACAAGTTCAAGAGAACTGAGGACCATTTGAGTGACCCCTCTCGGATTCAAGATCTACAACAAGAACACAATGTAATGAGGTGATTAACACTTATTTTCAGCGGACAACAAACTATATTAACAATATGAGAATGAATAACACGAAGAACAACAACAAAATTATTAAGAACAACAAACACACAGCTACAAGAAACATAAGGATAGATCGATAGACTACACAAAGATGTAATCTTAAGAACCCAAGAGCCTATTCCACTCTTGGACCCTTAAAAACACACACAATGATTCACCTATCTCTTACATTGAAATAAGAGGGACCTCGATATCCCAAGCATCCAACGTTTTCAAGCTTGAATCCAACACGAGTGATTCCACACTCAAGTTGATTTTCCTAGTTACTATGTTTCGGCCAAGAGGCCATTCTCTCAAGAGAGGGTGTTTCAATGTTACAAATTTCAATATTCAATCAAAACTAATGACTAAAACCGTACATCATTCTATTTATAGTGTATTACAAATAATAGGTAAAATGATCAAAAGGTCCCTTTAATGAAATGTGACCAAGGGCGCCCTTAGAGTGCAAGTTTAGGGTTAATTTTGGTGTGATCCAAGGCCTTCTCCACACTTCACTTGGATGCTTTATTAGACGGGTCCAATGCATTCTCATATATGTGCATCCCCGTGGTCGTACCCGTATCACTTTGTAAGTTATATTGAAAAATTATTTGATTTTTCTTTCTTGAGTCTAGAAACCCAAATTTGGAATTATCTATTTATCTTGATAACTTTATTTAGGAGAAAGTGTTCTAATTTTGTGATTGAGATGGAGAATTTTTTCAAGAAGGTTAATTATTCACAATCAAATTCTAGTAATGTCAATGTCAATCGTTCTTGTCTTATAACTGACCTCAATTTGGGTTCACCTAAAGCCGATCTGGGAGAAAGAAGATCTATTTCTGATTATGATCCTCGAATACGAGATGAAGTGAGAAAATATTATATTGAAAAGGGGTCTTGTCAACCTGTCTTGAAACCATATCCTTCAAGTGAAATAAGAGGTAGAATGCGTCAATTTGCTTCAAGTTGGTTTAAAGGTTCACATTCGACTTGGTTGGAATATAGTGTGGAGAAAGATGCAGCATATTGTGTTTGTTGTTATTTGTTAAAAAAATAAATTTGTTCATGAAACTACGGGTGATTTTTATGCATCAAAGGGTTTTAAGGGTTGGAATAAAGATCTTGAAAGATTTCGTTTGCATGTCGGTAAAGTTAATAGTGTTTACCACAAATGTTATAATAAGATGCTAGATTTGTCAAATCATCGTCAATCAATTCAAGTTGTTCTTGACAAACATTCTCAAAAGGTAAAAAGTGAATACCGCATTCGTTTGGAAGACTCAATTGATGTGGAAAGACTTCTTTTATATCATGGATTGACTTTTTGAGGTCATGATGAAAGTAAATCTTCAACTAATCAAGGCTACTTTTTAGAATTTTTGCGGTGGCATAGAGACAAACATCCGGATGTGGGAGAAGTGATATTAGAAAAAGCTCCACAAAATGATACTTTGACTTGTCCTATGATTCAAAAGGATATTGTCAATGCTTGTGCGAAAGAAACATTAAAAGTTATAATCGAGGACTTGAATGAAGATTTCTTTGGGATATTAGTTGATGAATCTAAAGACATCTCACACAAAGAACAAATGGCTCTTGTTTTGAGGTATGTTGATAAGAATGGTGAAGTTTTAGAACGATTTATCGGTCTTGTCCATGTTAGTGATAGATACATCAGCATGCTCATTGAAGAAAGAAATTTATTATTTGCTTTCCGATTACTCACTAAGTTCATCCAACGTGAACAAGGTTATGATGGAGCTAGTAATATGAAAGAAGAGATAAATGGTCTCAAAACTTTAATTATGAAAGATAGTCCTTCGGCATATTATATTCATTGTTTTGCACATCAATTGCAACTAACACTTATTGCTATTGCTAAAAAATATTTGGAAGTTGAAGACCTTTTGATCATATTACTAATGAGTTGAATGTTGTTAGAGGATCTTTTAGGCGTAGAGATTTACTTCGTCATCACCAAGCCGAAAATTTGAAGTAATTACTTGAGTCTGGTGAAGCTCATACCAGAAAAGAATTACATCAAGAACGTGGTCTTCAAAGACCGGGTGATACTCGTTGGGGATCACATTTCAAAACATTGGATAACTTTCTTGTTATTTTCTCATCTATTTTTCATGTGCTTGAAGTGATTGAAATTTAAGGTTCTACCTCAAGTGATAGAAATCAAGTGGAATATCTTTTGACAAATGTCAAAACATTCAAATTTATTTTTATGCTTCACTTGATGTTGAAAGTGTTGGCCATGTCAAATGAGTTGAGCAAGATTCTACAAAAAAAAGATTAAGATATTGTTAATGCCGTGGATTTTCTTAACATCTCAAAGAAAATATTTTAAGACATAAGAGAGAATGAGTGGGAATCTTTGTTGAATGATGTTTCTTCATTTTGTGATTCACATGATATCTTGATTCCCAAATTAGATGAGCCTTATTTTCCTAGAAAATCAAAGCGTAAGTGTTTAGATGTTTGTTATTCGTACCACTTGCATGTTGAAATCTTTTGTGCGGTCATTGATGTGCAACTTCAAGAGCTTAATGAGCGTTTTGATGTAGTGAGTAGTGATTTTCTTCTTGGGATGGGTGGCTTGAATCCTGTCAATTCTTTCTCCAACTTTGACAAAGGTAGAATCATGACTTTAGCAAAGTGTTATCCAAGTGAGTTTGATGATGAAAAGCTTCGAGATTTGAGTTACCAACTTGATACCTTCATAATTCATATGCGAGGTGGTAATTTCAAGTTCTCCAACTTGCAAGGAATTCATGATTTGGCAAAGGCATTAGTTGAGGAAAATCTTGTAGAAACTTATTCACTTATTTATTTACTTGTGAAGTTGACTTTGATTTTACCAGTCGCTACGACAACTGTTGAGAGAGCATTCTCTTTCATGAAGCACATAAAAAATAAAGTGTGAAATAGTATTGGTGATCAATATTTAAATGATTGTTTAGTATGTTACATAGAGCGTGATGTATTTACAAATTAAACAATGATGTAATCGTTGATCGTTATCAGAATATGAAAACTCGTCGTGGGTATTGTAATGAATTATGGATATTATGATATTAGTAATACTATTAAAATTTTAAGTTTGGTCATTTTATTATTGATTGATTTGTTAATTTTCATATAGATCGAAAAGATGAATAATCCGATTGAATTACTTGGCACCCGGTGAGTTTGGATCCTGGATCCGCCTCTACTTGTGGAGTCTTGTTTCCTTTATTATCTAGCAGTGTATGGTTGTTGTGTGATTTTATATTTTCTGTTTGTTGTACTGTTATCTGTCATGAGTTGAGGTCTATCGGAAATAACCTCTCTTACTTATCTGAGATAGTAATATGGACTGCGTACATTTTACTCTTTTCAGACCCCACTTTGTGGAACTACACTGGGTATGTTATTGTTGTAAAATGTGTGGTCTTGAATTTTTGTCTCCACTAAATAAGTTTTAGCATTGGCCTATGAGGCTGAACTTGTAGCCAATTGAGTAGGTTTATTGTATTAAAATGTTAGAACAATGATAAACTGTATTAAAATGTACAAGAAATTCAAAATAAACTTGCTTGGATTAGAGGCACGATAATACGCTTCTTGAAGATAGTTGAAGTCTCTCCCACGAGCAAACAGAAGAATTAGTAACAACTCTATCTTCGGGATTCAACTAAGCCACAAAACAAGTAGCATTCAAGAATGTTGCTCTTCTATTCTCTCAAATGTTTTTCAAGAGGAGAGTAATTTTTTTGAGTGCTTATCTTTCCAAACAAAAGAAACACTATTTATAAGGTAAAATTTTCATGGAAGAGAAAAGTATTAATTAATTAATAGTAAATAGATTCATGAAGACCTTAAAATAAAAAGTAACTTTTTTTAAGAACCTAAAACGTATAATTTAAAGAAGAATGAATTTGTCAAATTCATGTTCTTTGTAACCCCATACTTTTAACTAATGCATTTGTTTCAAAAATTAATTGAGACATAACTCAAAATCTTTAACAGATTTATTGTATTAAAATTTATTGAAACACAACCTTTAACAATAACTATCCCCCAATTGTTTCAAAAAATTTTATCTTTAAAAATAAAATTCATTTGAGACATCAATCTAGCAACATGCATCAATAATGGTATCTTTTGAACTTGAACCATTAGCTAGTGAAGACTTGCTAAATCATTGACTACTTAGTGAATAAATCTAGAACTAAGTGGTTCATTGAATGAAATAGAAAAATATTCCACGCATATTACTATGTTCCGGTGAAAATCAAAATTCTTTGACACCTTGCGGCCATGTGTCCTGAATCCTTTTAGCTAAGTGCTTTAAGATTTCCCTGTTAAAATCTTATTGAAGCGGCCTCCACTTCGCACTTAGTGCGGTGAATTCATCAAGAGTATCTTTGTATACTCCGACCAAATAGTTTATGAATTTCATTAAGAGAAATTAATCTCATCCTCCTTTATAGTAAAATATTTGTAAATCTATCAAGAGTGTTCCTACACACTTTAACCGAAATTGGTGTGTAGACTTATTAAGAGAATATAATCTCATTCTTTTCTTCTGTAGGAATACTGTCAAATCTATCAAGAGTATTATTATTTACTCCAACCTAGATCGGTCTTATAGATTTATCAAGAGAGAAAAAAATCTCAACTTATGCACATCTACTCACTCTCTAGGAAAAAGGAAATTTTATAGATATGCTTCACAATTGTAACTTTACTTGTTTTTCCCTTTGAACCCAAGATTACATCATTAGGTAGGGTTTCCATAAAGTACAATCAATCTACAACAGGCTTTATTCCCATCCCATTACAAGTTTGTACCACCAATTCCTTGCCTAACCCTTTAGACAAGAGATCTATTAAATTGAGTTTGGACTTCACATATTGAAGCGATATTATGTCATCCTCCAATAATCTTCTCACATGATTGTGTTTGAGACGAACTTGTCTTGACTTGACATTGTAACAATCACTTGAAGCCCGAAATATAACAGCTTTATTATCACAATATATAATCAAAGGTGGTATTGTCTTACCCCATAATGAAATATCTATCAGCATACTCCGTAGCCAATCAGTTTCTTCTCCAGTAGAAGACGTTGCGATAAATTCTAACTCCATGGTTGAGTGAGTAATACATGTTTGCTTCTTTGATCTCCAAGATATTGCTGCTCCTGCCAAAGCAAAAATTCAGGCAATAATAGATTTTGAGTCATTCGGATCAAAATTCCAGGTAGCATCATTATAGCCTTCAAGAACTGCTAGAAAGGTAGAATAATGTAGGATAATATTAATTGTACCCTTCAAATACCTTAAAACACGAATTAAGGCATTCCAATGCTCAACTCCAGGGCTACCACTAAACTTGCTCAAAGTTCCTACTGCATAACCAGTATTTGACCTGGTACAATACATGGAATACATAAGACTCACAACAATTTGAGAATATGTCAATTGGTCAAGAATATCACCAGAGTTTCGCACTAGTTTGATGCTAGGATCAAATGGTGTAGGAGCAGGCTTGTCGTCAAAATGACCAAACCTCTTTAGATACTCCTCAATATAACTTGATTGAGTAAGAGTCAAACCATTTGCTGATATTTCAATTTTGATGCCTAAAATTACATCAGCTTCTCCAAGATCTTTCATTTCAAACTGAGAAGCAAGAAAATATTTTGTTTATTTGACTCTTTCGTTATCAGTTCCAAAGATCAACATGTCATCTACATAAAGACATATCATAACACAATAATTTTCTTAAAATTTACTAAATATGTAGATATCTCCACCATTGATTAAGTAGCCATTAGAAATCATAACTTTTCTAAATTTATCGTGCCATTGTTTTGGATCTTTTTTTAATCCATAAAGAGATTTAAGAAGCTTACAAACTTTATGTTCTTGATCAGGATTAACAAATCCTTCTGGTTGTTTCATGTAGACTTCTTCATCTAGATCTCCGTTCAGGAATGCATTCTTTACATCCATCTGATGAATCACAAGACCATGAATTGCTGCTAAATCAATTAGGAGACAAATATAGGTCATTCGAGCTATAGGTGCAAAAGTATCAAAATAATCAATATCTTTCAATTGAGTAAAATCTTTATCTACCAAACGGGCTTTGTACTTATCAAAAGTACCATTGGATTTTATTTTCTTCCTAAAAATTCATCGGCAACCAATTGGTTTACATCCAAGAGGAAGATCTGATAATATCCATGTATTATTAGACAATATAGAATGCATTTCATCATCAATGGCTTCACGCCAAAAAGGAGCATCATGTGAAGACATAGCTTCAGCATAACTTTCAGGATCCTTTTCAACCAAATAAGCTTGAAAATCAGGTCCAAAGTCTTTTGATTTGGCTGATCTTGAACTACGTCTTGGTTGACTTTATTGCAATAGCTCTACTATTTTTATTTTAAGATGAGAAATAGAATAACTTGAATCTTGTTCAAAATAATCTTTTTTCTTGAGAAATATATGTCAAAAAAAAGTTAGCATGTAAAGATTCAATAATTGTGTGAGGACTTGGGGTCTCAAGATTTAAAAATCTATAAGCCTTACTGGTTTGTGAATAACCAATAAACACACAATCTACTCCTCTATAGCCAATCTTGGTTAAATGTTGATCTGGTAATCGAACATGAGCCAAGCAACCGCATACTTTAAAATAATTTATATTTGGTTTTCGATTATTCCAAAGTTCATATGGAGATGCATCATGATTCCTGGAAATAATTCTATTCAAAATATGACATACTGAAAGTAAGGCTTCAGTTCAAAAATTTTCAGACATACTAGATCCATAAATCATAGAATTAACCATTTCTATGAAAGTCCTATTTTTTCTTTCTGCTACACCATTTTGTTGTGGTGTATAGGATATGATTAATTATTTTTTAATGCCTTCTTTCTTACAAAAATCAATAAAATTTGACTTTAAGTACTCTCCACCTCTATCAGACCTAATTGATTTAATTTTCACACTCAATTTATTTTCAACTTCTGCTTTATATGTTTTGAAAGTCTCAAATGTTTTATCTTTTATTTTCAATGGAAAGACATAAGTATATCTTGAGTAGTCATCAATAAAAATGATAAAATACCTCTTTCTATGATGTGACAAACAATCCATCTCACAAATATTAGTGTGGATTAATTGCAAAAGTGTGAAAGTCCTTTCAACTGTCTTAAAGGGCTTCTTTGTAATCTTGCATTAACTACAAGTAAAGACACTTAGTAGTATGATTCTTTCCATAATCTTTGATTAATCCATTATTCACCATAAGTTGAATAGATCTAAAATTAACATGTCCAAGACGTTCATGCCGTATGTCCAGACACTCCACAAGATAAGCAGAAATATTTTTATTTTCAATATTGAGTTTAAACATTCCATTTGTAACATAACCTTTTCCAACAAACATGTCATTTTTAGATAAAATAAACTTATCTGCCTCAAAAACCATTTTAAAACCATGCTTCGAAAGAAGCGTACCTGATACCAATTTCTTTCGAATATCAGGAACATGCAATACGTCCATCAATGTAACTATCTTTTCGAAAATAAATTTCAGTTCAACAGTTTCTTTTCCCACAACTTTAGTAGAGGAGGAGTTTCACATATATACAATTTTACCATCCCCCACTAATTCATAAGTCTTGAAAGAATTTCGATTACCAGATATGCGACGAGTTGCGCCGGTATCTATCCACCATTCCACTCGATCTTCCGCTACAAATGCTTCTGTGACCATTGCCACAAGATCATCTTTTTTATTTTTATTTGCTTTTTCTTTCTTCTTTTCATCTTTGAGAATTCTACAATCATGCGCATAGTGACCAACTTTGTGACAATGATTGCATTCACCAGATTTAAAATTGACACCATTATGCTTGAAATTTGTAGTCTTCTTTGCCTTTGAAAAAATTTTATTTTCAAATTCCTTCTTGTTTGATTTTTCTTCAACCATATGAGCTTTTATGACAGGTTCCTTTAAACTATTATTATCGCGAGTGTCTCTTGTTCAATTTGCAAGTGTTGCAACAATTGTTCAAGAGTCAAATCTTTCTTTTTGTGTAAGAGTTTGCTTCGGTACTCTTTTCAAGATGGAGGAAGTTTTGATATAATTGCACCAACATGAAAGTTTTCATCAAGAGCAATTCCAGATATAACAATTTTATTAGCTATAAGTTGAAATTCTTGAACTTGTTCAGTGATTGACTTGTCATCAACCATTTTAAACTTCATATAATTTGAAACGAGAAATTTCTTAGAACTCGCCTCTTCTGCTAAATAAATAACTTGAAGAGTGTTCCATATCTCTTTAGCATATTTGCATTTAACATAATATTGATCATAATATTTATTGGACATTCCTCCAAGAATATAATTCTTGCACAAATAATCATCATATTGCCACTTGGCAATTTGTTATTTAATCAAAGTAGCCTCATCAGATGCTACCTCAAAACTAGGAGCATTAGGACAAAGTTCTTCAAGAACATATGCCAACTTTAATCTTCTTAAAAAGAATTCCATCTTTCCACACCATCTAAAAAAGTCTTTGCCATCAAATATTTCAAAATTAGGATTAGGCAAAGATGGAATACTATTTGGTATTGATGTAGAAGCCATTGAGACAACTATCTTCAAATTGTTAGAACAATGATGATAATTGTACAAGAAATTCAAAATAAACTTTCTTGGCTTAGAGGCACGATAATACGCTTCTTGAAGATAGTTGAAGTCTCTCCCACAAGCAAATGGAAGAATTAGTAACAACTCTATCTTCGGGATTCAACTAAGCCACAAAACAAGTAGCATTCAAGAATGTTGCTCTTCTATTCTTGAATTAGTGATTTCACCTTTTGATCTATGTCTTTCAAATGTTTTTCAAGGGGAAGTAATTTTTTTGAGTGCTTATCTTTCCAAACAAAAGAAATACTATTTATAGGGTAAAATTTTCATGCAAGAGAAAAATATTAATTAATTTATAGTAAATATATTCACGAATACTTTAAAACAAAAAGTAACTTTCTTTCAAGAAACTAAAACGTATAATTTAAAGAAGAATGAATTTATCAAATTCGTGTTCTTTGTAACTCCATGCTTTTAACTAATGCATTTGTTTAAAAAATTAATTGAAACTTAGCTCAAAATCTTTAACCGATGTATTTGTTTCAAAATTTAATGAAACACAACCTTTAACAATAACATAAAATATTCAGAATGTTTGTCATGTGGGCAAGAGTTAAATGATTATCTTATGGGAAAGATATCTAAATTCTAAGTTTTGCTTATTAGACAAACCCCTCTGGTTAATTATGTAGGTCCAATATCATGAAATATCATGGATATCTGTCTTATGGGCAAAGAATTAAAATATCTGCCTTATAGGCAAAATTTACTAAGCAGGTAAAAAAATCAAAACCTTCTCTTACTAAGTTCCATTTTTGTAAGACTTCTTTTTACAGGAAACAAAATAACAACACCAAGTCCAATTTAGGGCCATTTCTCAACTTAATATATGCCCAAATGGTGGCCTGACCTTTTAAGTAGAAATTTAATCAGGTAGCTACTTTTAGGATCATTATTTAATTTTTACTGTATCCAGTATTTGCAAATTATTTACTTTGTCCATCTCAACTTATATGGCATCTTGATTTGACATAAGAATTAAGAAAGGAAGGCCTTTGATACATGTGATCTAAAACAAAACCCATACAATTATGTGGCTATAAACCATTTTCATTTGAGGTAAAAAGGAAAATGTAAGGTTAAATTATTTCTAATTATAGGATTAACAAATATGTTGATATCTTCTACCAATCTTTACTTTAAGATCATAGGATTCAAAAGTTTTTTTTTTTTTACTTTGTTAAACTTCGTGTTAAGTCAAAATCAAAATCAAACAAACAAATCAAAACGGAAGGAATACTTAATAAAATTTTCAAGAAATTTTTTTTAAAAAAAGTCTTTAAAGTACATAGTACTGAACAATCTTATTCTCAAACCAGAAAAGAAGATACCCTGAAAGGTCACTTTTCACAAGAAACAGTCAAAAAACTATGAACACAAGGTTACATCAACAACACCTAGACCCCATTACTGTTACTTTTCAAAATGAATGTTTCAACAACTTGATGTGCTTACAACAACAACAACAACAACATACTCTGTATTTCCACATAGTGGGGTCTAGGGAGGGTAAATGTACGCAGTCCATACCACCACCTCCGAAGAAGTAGAGAGATTGTTTCCGATAGACCCCGGCACAGGAAACAACTTGATGTCTTTGAGACAAAGAAAACAAAATCTTTTTTTTTTTTTAATAAACACAAAGACCACAAAATCTTAAACCTCTATAAGGAATGAATGAGTCTTTCATTAGGATGATGCTCCTTTCATCCAACTGGAAGTTGATCTTGCTGCAGCTAGATAGAATGTCGTGGCGAAAGTTGAACAAGGTGACTTCATTTTGGTATGATTTTCAGGAGCTCGATATCGAACAGGAGTGTCTTATCAATCAATCCTTGGTTCCTCAACACAAAACTCAAAGCTCTTTGTCCCTGTAAAAATGTATGAAAGGAACTTTTGAAGAGAAGAAAGGACATCTGCGTGATAGAACACTGTTTTACAAGGAATTGAGATTACCGAAAATGTTGTTGGTCTTGGACCTTTCTTGTTATAGTCATAGTCAGGGTATCCCAGCTCCGGAGGAACTATGATTCTGCACTATCGCAAGGAGAAAATAAAGCAATAGAATACACGATACGATAGCTTCCTTGTTGCAAAAATAGTAATACAGAAGCCACGTAGTAGAAGTGACAAGGAGATGCAACATTGTTGTCGCGTCTCAACTAGGTTCATGTGTCCTAGGGAGTCTATGAAGCCATGTCTAGTAGAGTCGCATTTATGAGTGTGTAGCACGCCAAATTTATAACTAGGAGGCTATGCATACATTTAAGAAATGTTACCCTTCTTTTGTTGCATTGGAAACTAGATTCAAAGACCTCTAATTCGATAGGTAGCTCAACACTTTAACTCCATATATCCTGGGAGATGCACTAGTTTAAAGTACCTAGGAAACTCACATAGATAGGAAAAGATTAGCTAATCCGAAATGTTCCTAAATTAGGAATACCATTTCAGTTGACCAGATCAAATGTAGCATACAAAGAGAGACCACATTGATGATATAAAAGTGATCAACATCACTGTGAACACTCGACTACCATCGTTTGAGGCACTGCTGCTCATCAGGTAACTGTATTCAAGTCGAGCCCATATTTACGAGAATATAGAATCATTCAAGATGAGCTATCAGTTAGATTATCTATATCTAATCCCACCAGTGATACTCTAGTTTTACGGGGCTAGAGGTAGATTCTTAACACTCTTGGTGGCAGAAGAAAGCCACAATTTAGCAAAACTTAATGTTACAAGAATCCTAGTTTTTAATAATCTTCTTAAGGATACAACGATGTTAAACTTAGGCCATAAGGTATATGGAGCTGTTATAAGTCAAACAGAGCTATATCACCTTCTGATACCACCAAGTGCCATGCCAGTAATAGCTTCCTCGAATGCCGGTATGACCTGAACATATGATAAACAGCAATGCTGTTGGAAACCTTCCTCACAGCCTCAAAAAAATGCCAAGAAAAAAGACAAGCGTAACAGACAAGTTTGGTGGAACCAATATACTAATTTGTTTGTCTCATTTATGACGTCGCCATATGCATGACTAATGAAATAACATTTACTGAAACTTAATGCAATTCCAAAACATGGTTTTAAAACCAGATGAAATTTACGCATATAGGACCACTATCAAAATCACCATTGTCTGGAAAGCATCAGATGTTTATCGAAAAAACTCACCTCTTGAGATCCCACTCTAAATTTGAAAAAGTCCTTATCATCCCCCTGAAGCATAATGAAAAATTGTCACCTAAAACTGTGCAAGAATCACTAATTTAACCATATATTCAAGCTGGATTATTACCTCAAAAGAACCACCTTTTGTCTTGTTGCGAGCTTCAAATATGCGACCATAATAACCTATTGTGTAACCATCCCAGTCAACCTAAATTCAGTTGTTAAAGATACATATTCAGATCAACGTAAGCTTAAAACTGCAGCTGCCTCAATTGCTTCCATGAAGGTAAGTTGCTAAGTCCAATGAAAAACAGTATAAAGTGAACACCAAATGTTTAAACAACATAAGAAACTTCTTTTGTGCAGCTTTAAAGATTCCACCAAGCCAATTGATTAATAAACCTAATTGATTTCTGCAACTATTCTCACTTAAAACATGATATTAAAACGAAAAAATTGAAAAAAAAGGGCAGCCCGGTGCACTAAAGCTCCCGCTATACGCAGGATTCGAAGAAGGGCCCCACCACAAGGGTGTATTGTATGCAGCCTTACCTTGCATTTCTGTCAGTAGCTGTTTACAAGGCTTGAACCGGTGACCTCCTGGTCACATGGCAGCAACTTTACCAGTTACTCCAAGGTTCCCTTCGTTGAAACGAAAAAATTGTGCAAGAGAAAAATTGAGTGGGACATCACAGGCTTACCACCACTGTCTCTCCGATCTTTGGAGTGGGGCCACTTCCGACTCTCAAATCCTGCATGTTTGCCAGACTCAGTCAAAATCCAAAGCAACCTATACATGAAAAAATGTGATACAGTTCTTATGCATGCTATCATATTAGTGACCTTATACTGGAGACCTGATTGAGTTTCAGTATAGTCAGGAAATTTCATCTTGGTCTTCCCATAGTCCTTTCCTCTCAATGCAGGCACTGTGATCAGAAAGAAACCAAAAGAGTTTATAGTCCTTTCCTCTCAACGTAGACACTATATATTCAGAGAGATATCACAGAATTAGTTCTTGATGCTGTCCCCCTAAATTTAGAGCAAAAGTATCCCAGCTCTTCCTTAAGGACGACCACAGAAGGTCAAGCTACTTCCCAATTAATCACAAACTAAGCACTTTGATCGATGTAACAGCAACAGCAACCTTAAAAGGACTAGCATTCTAGGTCTACCGTACAAAACTATATCAAGTTGGTAATCGCCAATATACTAGACAATGAAGTTGTGAGGTGAAGAGAAAAAAAAAAAAAAGCACATCCTTAGAGCATCTTAAAGCAAGAGTTATTGTGAATATCTAAGTTGCTCGAACTCTCCAAAAATGTTACCGCACCAGAGTCGTATCCTTCAAAAATGCACTAGTTTGGAAGGATCCGGCACAAACCCAATAACATTTTTGAAGAGTCCAAGCAACGTAGGTGAATATCTGCAAAGCCGAGTTTCCAACTCTCCCATAGCTACATGTACAATTGGCAAACGAAAAAGAAAAAGAGATGTTTCTCAACAGCTTATGTTCAACTCCAAATCTCATCAACACTTAATAACATCATGTCGAGGCGGGTCCAAGATTTAAACTTGATGTGCGGCACTGGACTCAATATACTTTTCAAATTCTGAGTTCCGAATTTAATATTTGTTGAAATCTTATTTACATATGCTATACTGTTTTTCAAAAAGTACTGGTTCAGTTGGACCGATTGAAACAGGATCCATCCACCACTGAGTTGCCATGTTGCACAGCAAAAAGAAAGACAAATTATTTAGTATTGTAACAAAATTAACTAAACAAAGGGGAATGCAGCCCGAGTCAACGGGTTCATCAAAATCAATGTTTTCGACACAAAACATAGATATACACTCCTATGTAAAAAATCACTAAAATTTCAATAAACTTTAAATCTGAAACCATAATTTCAAAAGTACAATTAGTTTAGAGCTGGTTAAACACATCAAGTTATAATTCCCCCTCCGCTAATGATAAAACGGGGAAGAATAAAATTAAAATGTAGATAGGGATAGATATTACTGTCAGCAAATTCAGCTGCTGTCATTCCAGCATTACTAATGGATGCTGCTAAAAATCCCACCGACGACAGCAACACTTGTCTCCGATCGAATACAACTCCACAATCCAAGCTTTCAATACCATCTAGGTCAGTGAAAAAGAATCGACTTAAAATTTCACAATAAAATGAAGAGTTAATGATCAAAAACACACATGAACTATCACTTCTTCGCGAGTTTCACACCCCAACTATCAACTATCAGTGGCTTCTTTTTCCTATCTGAACTATCTGCATATATGTATTTAAATGCACCTCAAAGCTCACTAGTCTAACCATCAATCGTTCCCTTTTCCTACCTGAACTATCATCATCTACTCAATTAAGTGTGTGTTAATTCAATCTATATATTAAAACACGCCTGAAATCTAAGGTCAAGTGGCCAACTATCAACAGTGACGGAGCTAGAAATTTTAGTAAAACCAGATTGCAGCCGCTGGGATCGAACCCATGCACGAGTTGCCTTTTGGCCTTTACTGAACACCTACCACCACTAAGCTACATCCTCAGATGTGTTAAGGTTGTTCAAACCTTCATATTTAACCAAACAGAATAACATTTTACCTATATACACGGTATAATTTTCCAGGGGAGGTTTTTCACCTGACCGCCCTTGGTACAAGGTGGCTCCGGCCCTGACTATCAACTGTTCTCTTTTCCTACCTACACCATCACTATCTACTCAAGTAGATGTATTTTTAATACAACCTATTTACTATAACACACCTCAAAGCTGACTAGACCAAATATTAGTTGTTCCCTTTTCCTATCTGAACTATAGCATTAATCAACTAGGTATTGTTTAATACAATTTATATATTAAAACACACCTCAAAACTGACTAGATCAACTATCAGTTCCTATCTAAACTATATCATCTGATGGTGATGGTTCAAGTAGGGAAAAAGAACAGTTGACAGTTCCAGTTTGAAATTCTCGGAAAAGTGATATTTCAGTGTGTTTTTGTCCATTATCTCCAAAATAAGAGTAAAACATCTAGTAACCCCAAATTTGCTACGACACACTCCAACTTCACGGTGGTTCTATTATAACTAAATTTTAGCATATTTTTGTCAACCCTTTTAGCTGACATGGCACCTTTGCTGTGAGCCCTATTTTTATGTAATAAAGTTATCACGACAGCACAAAAGGGCGACAAAAATACGCTAAAATTGACTTCAAATGGGTAATAGGATCCTATTAAGTTAGAGTAGCAATTTCGACCAAAATTCAAGGATACTGGATGCTTATCTCCCAAAATAACACAAAAAGACAAACAGAAAAACTGAAAAAGTATTACCAACCAGAGGAAGTAGATAAGTCTATACTTGAATCTCTACATACAATTTGCCGTTGCACCAACTAATAACAAAAAAACAGAAATTAGTAGTAATACAATTTTACGACACGATAATAAATTTAAAATTTCGCGAAAATTGAAAAGTAAACAAATTACAACAAATAGTAAGAAATGTTACCGTTGATGAAGAAGAAGGTGAACAAGTTTTTGTAAAGTTTGATGAATTTGGTAGCCTTGAAAATGATCCTAATGATGAAAAATATGTTGTTGCCATTTTAGTTAAAAATGAGGTTTAACTAATTAACTAACTGTTTGAAGATAATTTGGATGTGGCAGTTAAGGAGAGAGAAGGTTCCAGTTCAAGGTGAATGAAAAAGGAAATAACATCCTCAGATTTTCTTATTATTAGTATTAGTCCCTCCCTCTAGTTTTTGTTTTAGTTGATCCTGATAAATTGGTGTGAAAGATAAAATATAAAATTATAGAATAAATAAAATATAAAATTATTTTATTTGTATTTAGTTGAAGGTATTACTCCCACCATTCTTTTTTATTTGTTTTATTTGAAATGCGCTTATATTTTTAAATATTTGATGCTTTAATCTTTCAAGAATTAAGAATGATATGAACAAAATTTTTTGATTATGTTCTTGTTCAATAAATACAATTATTATTGATTTGAAAAGAGGTAGTATAAAATTTAATTGGGGTATATTAATAATTTTATTTTTAATTTTGTATGAATTGGGATTTATTAAGGATTGTATCCTACCAAAATGGACCAAATAAAAAGGAATGGGGAGAGTAGTTAGTTGCGAAATTATTTATCCCATCATTTATAATAAAGTGATGAGATAAATTATTTATATGCATGGTGAAATAATGTATCTCACATTATTTCAAGATAACTCGTTCCCAACCAAACGTCCTCTAAGAATGTTATTAATCTACTAACAAAATTCTTCTTGATTTCATAAATTAAATAAATAAATTGAAATAATTTATTTTTAGTATAGAGGTCAAGTAAAATAAAATGGATGAAGTATTATGTACTTTCATTTGACCATCATATCCTTTGAAGTTCTTATAGTATGCGGCTGGATCAAGATGGAATACCTCAAATTTAAGTTTATATATGATATTTGAATGACGAGATAAATTTATTATTAAGTTGGAAAATAGATTTATACAGTTTACATTAGGTCTTTTATTTTCTTTTAATCATCGATAGCGAAAGTTCATTAGTCTTGTTAAAATGAATTCATAACGAATCGCCCATTGAGAGGAGAGATAAACCTATTGCTTATTAAAGTGTTCCTCATTTTCACAACTCCAATTTGAGACGTCTTATTGAGGATAGATAAGTCTCAATCATTTTGTCACGTCCTTTGGTGCTCTCTCAAGGATAAATTTATACCTTCAATCAAATAGTATATAATTAGTCCGCCTCATCCCACCAAACTTGATGTTATTTATCTAAGAATTATAATGTTATCTAACCACTAAACTTGTGCTTAACAAAAGTTATCGTTGGATTAACAAAATTTGTGCTTGTCCAATAGATGTAAAAGACAAACTTAAGAGATGCATTATTTTTTAAATATAATTTTTAAAATATGGTGAGAAATTTGTATGTCTGCAAGAACAAGAATGAGATTCACAACAACATACCCGTGAAATCCCACAAGTAGGGTCTAAAGAGAGTAGAGTGTACGCATACGAGAGGTTGTTTCCAAAAGACCTCGGCTAATAAAATGAAAAAAAAAACATCTCTTCCTTATTTGAGTGAACAGGATCCAAATAGAAAGGATATAATGTTGACATTTGACAACCACAAAATCCAAACCAATATGAAATTTCTCATATAAAGAAAAGTACACCACCAAATATCCTCAAGATTATACATTACAATCCAGCAAACTCAGACAAGAAGTAATCATTTTATTTAATCAATTATATCTCCTAGCAAATTGAACTTCTTGTTTTACAGGCTCACTAACTTGAGTGTGTTTGCCTTCTCCTGCAGACTGTCAAGCAAGCTGTCGAAGCTCTTCTTGAAGGAATCCACACCCTCCAATTCAAGTTGAGACCCAACAAAGCTCCAGTCAATCCCCAACTTCTCGAGGGCGCTGTAGATACCTTCGGCTTCAGATACGTTTGAGTCGATGGTCCTTGCAACAGAACCGTGATCGATAAATGCTTGAAGAGCTTGGTCAGGCATCGTTGAAACCTACCAGACATTTCATTAGAAATGTCAACCATCATGCAAATGCAGGTAATACGGATTATTCTCACCGTATGGCCCTTTTTTGAGGCCACTCTTTAATGTTTGTCCCCGTTTGCCTAGAAGGGCTATATTTTCCCTTTGAAAGTAAAAAGGCAGCCCGGTGCACTAAGCCCCGCTGTGCGCGGGGTTAAAGTAAGGGCCGGGCCAAAAGGATCTATTGTACACAGTCTTACCCTGCATTTATGCAAGAGGCTGTTTCCACGGCTTGAGCACGTGACCTCCTGATCACATGGCTACAACTTTATCAACTTTACCAGTTACAAGTAATCGAATAAGTTACTCTTACCGCCAGGCTAACTTAAGAGAGAATTTAAATAGCGGCCTCCAAAAGGGTCATTTGTAATAATGCGCAGGAGTAATATTTCATTATATGCCAATGCAAGAGAAGTGATTTGATGTCTTCTACAAAAAGATGAGAAGACTCACCGTGTCAGGTCCAATGAGAGGATCCACATATAAAGTGTCGGGATATGCTGGGTTCTTAACACTAGTTGAGGCCCACAATAGCCTCTGTTTCTTGGCGCCTTTCTTTACCAACGCATCCCATCTAGGACCGGAGAATTTCTTCTGGTAAAGCTTGTAAGCCAGAGCTGCCTGTGCATTTGCAGCCTGCAATGGGAGTACAACAACGTGAGGTTAACCAAAACTTGTATTTCTCTAGCATAAATATTAGGAGTAGAAGAATTCAAACATGTAGTAGGTACCTTCCCACGAAGATCAAGAGCCTCTGGAGTTCCAATTTTCTCAAGCATCTTGTCGACAAGTGTGTCTACTCGACTAACAAAAAATGAAGCAACACTTGTGACTCTGGAGAGATCACTTAGCCCTGAGGCCTCAAGGCCGTCAAGGTAAGCATCAATGACT
The DNA here is from genome assembly GCA_030864225.1 of Capsicum baccatum var. pendulum. Lineage (NCBI taxonomy): Eukaryota > Viridiplantae > Streptophyta > Magnoliopsida > Solanales > Solanaceae > Capsicum > Capsicum baccatum. The sequence continues at coordinate 22,285,302 of CM061552.1, read as the reverse complement.
GCTTCATATCTTGCAAGAGAGAAGATAAGCTGCGGATACACATAGGAACTACTTCAATATTCAAGAAACTGATAGAAGTACAAAAAGGCTATGGAAGAAGGAACCAAACGAAACATTTTGTCAAAAAGAAAACTGAATGAAGGTTCTTAAACTATATAATTTCTCTTTATCAGCATTCACTAATCAATTGCTATGCAATATCTCTCTTAAGCACCAGAAGACAAGCAACTCTCAATCACATGCAACAAAAATCAACTTACCGTGACATTGACACTTATTCCAAGTGAAATGACTTCCTTGATGGAAGGAATGCATGGAGCAGTAGCAGGAATTTTTATATACACATTAGGGCGATCAACCTTCTTATGAAGCCACTTTGCAGCCTCTATAGTGCCCTCTGTATCATCAGCAAGTCTAGGTGAGACTTCAACAGAAACGTACCCATCGCCACCATCTGTCTTATTGTAGATCGTTTCAAAGAGTCTGCACGCATCTTGGATGTCCTTTACCACAAGTTCCCAATACACAGTATCTATATCTTTTCCACCTTGTACAAGTTCCCTGTAAAGAGCAGTGAATGAAGATAGGCAGAGTGCAAAACAGGCAAAACCAACAGGGCTAGACGTAATGTACAAACTACAAACAACCTGCCCAGTGTAATCCCACAAGTGAGGTCTGGGGAGTGTAGTATGTATGCAGACCTTACCTCTTCCTTAGGAAAGAGGAGAGGTGGTTTCCAATAGAACCTCAGCTCAAAACAGATGATTAGACGTAATGTGAAGAATGCAATATATTCAATTTCGGTAATATGTGTCTAAGGAACCTTTTGAAAAACACAAGACATCATCCTACACAATTGCAAGTCCATGAAATACTATGACAACAATGTGATTAACATTGGTAACGGCATCGAATAACATTCAGATGCCCACCAGAAAGCTCTAAGCATGAGCCAAAAGGTGGAACACTCGTACCAAATGCATCCATTTGGACAAAAAGAAACATTTAACATACTCGCCAAGAAGCAAACACTAGGAACTTCCTCATTCCGTGTCTCCTCACCTCCTTTACTCTTCAATTTTGACATTCAAATTAAATCAAAGAAAATGGTCCCTGAATCCTTCCAGTATCATTTAACAACAAACTGTTACAAGAAAGCACAACAACTAATGAGAAACACTTCAAAGTCTGGATTACCTGAACTGGTCATTGTAAGCATTTGATGTTGATATAGCTTTCTGGAAAATCTACAATAATCAAACAAACAGTTAGGTAAGTTGATGGAGTTACAGAATAACAATTAGAAACTAGAAACTATAGAAATTCTATCCAAATAAATCTCCGCCAGTCACGTATTGTATTTATAGGTGAACAAAATAATAATGACAACAGGTTTCCTATCCCTAGAGCAAAAGGGTTCAGCAAGGAATAGTTTACCGCAGGATTGCTGGTTACACCTCTGACGCCACTCTCAATCAATGGAATCAGATCTGTAACGGGACGGCAGAGATTGTCGTACCAGGGGCTCTGGCCTTGCCTCTCATAAAGATCATGAAGAGTTGTTCTCTTCAGTGAGCTTCCATTTCCGTCAGCTTGGGAGCATTTGACACTGTCAAACAAGTTGATAATAAAATATTATCCAATTTTTGCCAGTAGAAATGTATAACATGTGGCAGAAAAATTGAATCGCCTGAAATTGATCATTATATCCATGACACTATTAGTTGTTTTAAACACCTGCTTAATTGCCCAGATAAGATAAGGCAATTTCTCTCCTTCTCATTCATTCAGCTAGGAAAATCTAAGGGTATAATCCATAACTAACCATATTTCAGGAAAAAGAATTGTTACCGATCTCCTTCCCCTCATAATCAGTTGACCGAGTTGTTATATTTGTGCATCCCGATTCATAAAGAAGTTAAATTCACTATCTTCTATGTGTAAAAATTGACCACTGCGCCTAATCTTAACTTCAACTCTAAAACTATGGTGCACTAGTTTAAGGAATTTACTCCCTTTTACTTGAAACATCCTAGTCAGCTGCCACATATAGCTGTCAACGAATGTTTCTAAAGCAAGTACAAGACCAATCTACATAGAAAAGCTTCCACATAAACTTCAAAGCTGGATCAGCGAATTAAATGAATGGCATAGACAAATAATTCAACAAACCCATCCACCACATCACAATCCACAGGCTAGCTACATGAATCCACTACCATTTTGCGCTATTTGGGTCCATTTTGCATAGAGAACTAACTAGTCAAAATACCTAATCATCATTTGAAGCATTTCAGTGATTACTAATACAAAAGTATATATTACTTAGAACTTAGAAGGGTACATGAAAGGATTTGAAATATCTTTCCATTCTTTTTTAGTAAGCTTATAGGGATACAACACGAGAGTTTTGAGAGATCATTGATCCAAATACTACTATCGCCGAGTTTTAATAAGTTCTGATGAATCTAAGATTTCTTGTTTTTTTTAAAAAAAAGTGAGCCCCTTTTCTTTTTTGAAAAAGAATATCACTTTCTTGCATAAATGAGCTCCACAACAATCAATTACTTAACTTTAGTGAAAAATCAACAAACTGGTTTTTTATAACCATGTTATCTAGGCCAGCTTGCACACATCTTGAATAATTCCACGTAATACCTACCACCTCTCACCAGGGCCAGCTTGCACACACTTTGACTAATTCCATGGGATTCCTGTCGCCTCCCAACAGAAACAGCTTGTACACACCTTGACTAATTCCACGGGATACCTGTCACCTCCCACCAGCAACAGGTATCTGGGCTAGCTTTGCACACACCTTAACTAATTCCATGGGATACTTGTCACCTCCCAGCAGCAACAGGTATCAGGTAACTCCGTCCGAAATCACCTAGTATCATGGAGCTCAACCCACGTCATCAACTACTAGGCCACACCCTATAAACCCCACCAACTATATACCCCACACATCCATTGCCTCATGGTGCAAAAAAAATAAAATAAAAAAAATCAACAAGCTATTACAATAGTTTTTCCCCTTTAAGCACCCTTAAATAAAAAATTGGCATAGAATCTTCAAATTAAAAATTTTAGATCCACCACCATTATAGCCAACCCACCCATTCAATCTAAAATTTAATTCATCCTGTAACAACAACAACAAAAAAATGAATACAAAAAGAGACCTTACCACAAGGATCCCTTAATAGAAGGGTTAATAACAAGTGACAACTTCTTGTGATTAAAGGTGGTACTGTTGTTGTTGGCACGAAATCCAAGAAAAAACTTGGGCGTTGATGAAGAAGATCTGGTATTGAAAGAAGTTGATGAAGAGTAGTTTAGGCATGGATTTGATAGCTTAGAAATGGTAGCCATTGTCTTGATTTTCAAGAAAGGAGAAATGAGAGTTGTTGTGGGGATTTTACTTTCATTTTAAGGACGATATAAACGAGAAGGGGAAGAGTTGGTGAGGGTGAATTAGGGGTTGTTTGGTTGATGACAAGGTTGTTGTAACAGCACAACCTCAAAAGGTACATAGGTTGTTTTTCTAAGTAATTAGTAACCGAATGAAAATTACAATAAAATAATAACAAAATATTTTGTTTGTTTCGTTTTATTTGTTATACTTATTTTTCTGTTTGATTTATCCTTAAAAAAATGTTATATTTTTTTATTTGAGAACATTTTAAAAGTACAATTACTTTTTTATTTTTACCGGTCACAATTATAAAGTCACACTTAATTAAAGATATTAGTAGTACATTTTTTAATAAAAGGGCAATTTAATAAGCATCGCCAAGTCTTCCCATATTTTTTTAGACTCTATATTTCGTCAAAATATACCACATAAAATGAGATGGATGAAGTAACAAAATAATTGAGATACAAGAAACAATAGATCCTAACTGAAATTGAGGGACAAAAAAGACTACATGCATAATTCTTCGACTACCAATATTAATATAAATATGCGAGAAGACAACACATTGTCACCTAGTAACCTTCTTGCTAATTTGTGTCTTTCATACTTTCCTATTTAACATTGTGTTCTTAGTAAGATGAAACGGCGTGTCCTATCTAATCATTCCTCTTCCCCCCTCTTTAATACTTTTTCACTTTATTTCTCATGAAATCAACCTCTTACACCTACGCACTGAGGTACACGTGTCTTTGCCTTTTCAGATGTCCAAACCATCTTAACATCGTTTCTTGCATCTTATCCTTTACGAAAGCTACTCTTATCTTATTTCGGATATCCTCATTCTTAATCCTATCTCTCATGGTATATCCACAAATCTATCTTAATATCGTGGTAACCTTCATCTTCTAAATATGAGCATTAAATTTTTAACTGGCCAACACTCTCTCCCATTTTACAAAGTTGGTCTATGTTGATAACACAATCATGCTAAATGTCGTTACATAAAATGAAACTTTTTTCAACTAAGTAACATTTAATTCAATGATACCACATAATAAACTTTTAGTAACAAATAAAATAAAAAATAAATTATTCTTTATGTTTCAATTTATGTCAAATTTTGAATTCTAAATATATATATATATATATATATATTGGGTCGCGATCTTTTCACATACTTATCAAAAAAAATTTGAATTATTAATTATTGTGACTTGTAATACATTTTAATATGTAGCTTTTAATATTTTATTTTAACTATTTATAAATTTATGTTTGTCGTTGTTTGACTGTCAAAATCTGAAAAATATCACATAAATTAAAACGAAAAAAGGACTAAAACTACTTCTAAACCAATAATTAAACATTTCATTAGTTATTCAAAAGTTAATTTATCATACGGTCAATCAAACACTACATTTGTTATATGAGATTTTTTTTTTCTAATAATTCGTTGAATTATTTTATATTTTTATGTGAAATTTTATGATGTAATTATTTTTCATAATATCTCCAACCAAACAACCCTTAATACTTAATTATTGATGAAGTTTAATTGGTTGTCTTCAAATTGGGGTTGCCTTTAGGTGGTAGGTAAAAGCCAGGGTGATCTTGCACTAATACGCCATTAATTAATTAACTAATATTGATTGTATCATTACATGGGCGAATTTAGAGAATTAGATGTGAATTTTCGAGAATTCAAAAATTATTATTTAAACTATACAATTATCTTTAATTTTGTATAATATGTGTACACTCTATCTCCAGATTCCACTATATAAAAATACACTGAATATGTTGTTATTAATTAAATACGAATTTGCGCCAAAAATATCTTGGGTCAAATACGTTCGTTCCGCAGCCGTACTTCCCATATGTAATTGCAAGGTCAACAAGACCAACAACCATTCCTAAACCCAAGAGTCAATTTGATATTTATACTCCGTTCGTTTTAAAATAATTAATATTTATTAATTTGATATTTTTTTTATAAAATATTTCATAAAAATTATTTTATTAATTATATTTTTAAAATATAAATTTAAGAATATACAATTTGTTTAGTCATTTAATTGTAAGAATAGTATTAAAAAAGTATAGTAATAATATTCTTTTGATTTCATAAAAAGAATAATTAAATCAAAACAAATACTTTTGGAAAGAATATCAACTATTTTGACACAAAGAGAGTACTATTTTCTTTCTTTGAAAAAAAACTCAGATAAATTCATGTCAACATTTGATCGGCCATCGTTTGATTTAAGTAAATTTACAACTATGTCATGATCGTAATTCATACCTAGCGGTATAATTTAGATAAAATTCACAAATAAAAATATTTGATTTTTGTAATTCAAATGGTTATTTTTAAAAAAAATAATAAATTTACATCATGGAGTTTATACGTGAAATGCAAAGCTTCATAATAGTAATTATTTAAAGAAAAAAAAAAGATCTAGAAATGGTCGATAAACATTGTTTTAACATATATAATTTGAATTTTTTTCGTTGAGCTAAAAATAGCTGACCGAAATAAGGATCTCAAATTGCATGATATAGGCCATCTTACATCATATTGTTTATATTTGTTGTTTAAGGTTACTAAAATAATTATTTGATGGTGTTAATTACATCACATTGTTTATATTTATTGTTTAAGATCATTAAAACAAATTATTATTCGACGGTGTTAATTACATCATATTGTTTATATTTGTTATTTAAGATCATTAAAAAAAGTCATTTGACAGTGTTAAACTGTTAATTAAAAAATGATTTGACTAAATTATTCTTAAGTCTTCTTTAAAATTATGATTAATACAGATTTGAAAAGAATAACTAATTTCCTTAATATTTTTAAAGTAACAAATATTTTATAACAAAACTATTTGGCTAAAGCAATAGATATTATTCAGGACCATATCTTCTATATCTACTAGTCTTAGGTACGCGCCCCGCGCGCGTACCTCGTTCAACGAGTTCAATTTGATAAAATTATTTTAATATGATAAAAGAAAATATGTTTGAATTAATAAGCAAATTGATGATTTTTTTTTTTAAATATGAAAACACTTGAACAAAAATTAATGCATTCATATAAAATTATATAAAATCATATAAAAGTATTAAAAATAAAACTTCAAACTTATTAAAAAAGACTACCAAGGTTATAGAACGGCACCCTAAATGCGAGAAGTGAAACAATTGAAAATCAAATCGTGTAAGATAATATATATTAAAAAAAATACAATTACAAATAAAATTAATATACTTTACGTAGAATGTAGAATATATATAAACAACTTTAGACTAATTAAGAAAAATTGACGAAGTTATAGAACGACATCCCAAACACACAAAGAAAAGCAATTGAAAATCAAAATATGTAAGGCAATATAAATTAAAACGATACAATTACGGATACAATTGATATAATTTACGCAGAATGTGGAATTTATATAAATAAATCTAACTCGAATGTTTGAAGTGTTACAATATGATAGTAAAACAAAATAACAAATCTTGTTTTAATTGGTCCTTATTGATAAGAAAGATCCTTCTTCTTTAAAGTAAATAATATTGTGAATGAAAATCTTCATCTCATTCTAGTTCTGAAAATTCTAATTCTGAAAATAAGAAGAGAAAACGTAAAATAGGTGTAAATTAGAGTTAAATACAATTATATCACAAAATCTAAAATAAATATTCATCAAAATAAAACATCATTGTTCAATAATCGTAAAAAAAAACAGTAAGCAACTGATTTTAAAATCTTAAATACTAAAATTTTCAACATGTTTAATTTATGAAAGAATAAGATAAATTAATATATATATATATACACACACATACATATACCTTAATTTTGATTTGTTATTTCTGTTGGTCCTAACACTCACGAAGAAGAAGCTAGTCAGTAAATTTATATTTTTCCTTTGCATCGGCAAAATCTGCTAGTAGTGAAAATATTGGAATAGATCAAGAAAGGTTGAACACAAATAAGCATACAAAAATATGTATTAAAAAAAGGAATTTAAACTCTTAAATAGATAAGCTTTTGTCTGTTTTTAGTCATCCTATAAACATGCATATGAAAGGTGTTATATTGTTACAATGTAAAAATTGAAAAGAATCTACAACACGTTTAAGGTTAGTGAAAATTAGTGTAGCAATTTTCTTTTGCCGGAAAAAATAGTAAATATACTTCAGGCCTTAGCATTTCTTGTTTACTTGGATTATAACACTTCTATTGGTAGACACTATTTTTTATTTCCAATATTAATTTAAGACTCTTACATAGTTTAAATAAGGAAAAGAATTGAAAATTAAAAGTTTAGTAGATTTCAAATTCTACATCTAATTTAATAATCAAAATTTAGTTGAATTTTAAGACCTACATATTAGGAGAATAATTAAATGTTAATTTATAAATAATTATTAAAATAACAAATAAAAAAATAATTTTATCTATTGCGGAGATTTTCAATGAAGGGTAAAAACTTTAAACCACTTTTTCAAGCATTTTCACACTTTTAATATATTATAGAAAGATTATAGATAACTTTCATATTTCCTTTTATACCAAATTATATTATTTTAAAATTTTATTTTTAGATTGAAATTAAAAGGTGCATTTGTATACGTATGAAAAGTTTTCAAAAGTTACCTTCAATAAACAAAGATGTAAAAGAATCTCTTTCCATATATTTTAGGAGTCCTTAATTCAAATATATTTTTATATATATATTTTAGGAGTTCAGTTAATATTATAAATATAATCAAAATAATAATTAAAAAATAAAAAAAAAAAAATTTGTCTAAATTTATAAATACAAAAGCATCTTCACACTTTTAATATATTATAGATTATAGATATAGATAGATTATTCACACTTTTAATATATTATAGACATAGATATAGATAGATTATAGATATAGATTATAAATGCAGATTATAGATAGATAGAAAACAAAAAAGTGAATTGATGAAGCAACTTTTAAGCTGGCATATAACAATTAATATTGTGTTTAAATTAAGTACTAACATTACCAACAATATAGGAATAGAAAACATAAGAAAAACTTGAGTTGATGAAAAACATGAATTGATGAAAGAAATTGTATCTAAAAACCTGGAAAAGAGACAAAAGCTGAGACAAATTTGGCGATAAAAGTTGAAACAATAGGAGACAAATTAGTTCGATGTTATGAATGTATTTATAGAAGGAGTGAGTTCTTTGTCCTAATTTAATTAAAATAGGATTTTGCTTTTTTATTTTTGGGGGTTTCAAGTAATTCACCTAATTTAAATAGGAGAGTTTGTAATGTAAGTAGAATAGGACTTTGTTGGTTTGTTTATTTTGAATTCATGTGAACGACTAGGACTTTGTTGGTTGGAATAGTATTTTGGATTTGGTTTTTCAAATTTACGTGATTGACTTTAAATAGGATAGGACAAAATTTTGTAATTTAAAATATAATTTAAAAGGTGAAAAGACGATTTTGTCTAAAGAAGAGACTTTTAATGAAAGACAAAAAGTTCAATGTAATTTATAAGGCCCTTCACACTTTTAAGATAATAGAGATATATATATTATAAATGGCAGAATAAGAATAAGCCACTTGGTAGTTTTAAGACAAAGAATAATAATATTGCAATAAAGTTTTTAATTAAAAAATTAGACATATTTTGAATTTAAAAATATTGGGCTTTTTCAAAAAAAATTATCATTAACTTAAAACTAGGAACCTAACATTTAAGAGTTCTAAATGAAGTCTTACTATTCATAAACTTATCTCATTCAATATTTTAAAATACACTCAAATGTTAAATAAAAGATTATAATATTAAAATTAGTATTAATAGTAATATTAATAATAATAGTAGTAGTTTTAATTCAAGTAGTAGTAGTGTTAGTTATTTTTTGTTATTGAAAAAACGTAGGAGTGGTGGCATTATTTATATATAGATTATTAAAATATGGTATCTATCTATCTATCTCTCTCTCTATATATATATTATAAAGCAGAGGACGAAACACCAGAAGAAGCCAAGTGGCAGAATAAGAATAAGTCACTTGGTAGTTTTAAGACAAAGAATAATAATATTGTAGTAAAGTTTTTAATTAAAAAATTAGACATATTTTGAATTTAAAAATATTAGGCTTTTTCAAAAAAAAAAAATATTATTAACTTAAAACTAGGAACCTAACATTTAAGAGTTCAAAATGAACTCTTACTATTCATAAACTTATCTCATTCAATATTTTAAAATACACTCAAATGTTAAATAAAAGATTATAATATTAAAATTAGTATTAATAGTAATATTAACAATAATAATAGTATTAGTTTTAATTCAAGTAGTAGTAGTAGTGGTGTTAATTATTTTTTGTTATTGAAAAAACGTAGGAGTGGCGCTATTATTTATATATAAATTATTAAAAAAAATGTTATTCTTTGTTATAAAACAAAAAGATTTTTATTAACTTAAAAATATAAACACATGGTTTCTTCATAGACTTTTACTCTTTCATAAACTTATTTCTTTTAAAATTTAAATGTTATAAGAAAAACATATATGAATCTTATTAATTAAATATTAAATGAAAGATAAAAATATAATTGTAATAGTAATATTAATATTAATGATAATATTTAATAATAGATTTTAAATAAAGAATTACAGATATTTGAATTTGAAATTAAGCTTTTAGAAGAAAAAAAAATCATTAATGGTCCTAAATAAACTCTAACTATTTCATAAATTTATCCCTTTCAAATGTTATTAAAATATATTTAAATATTAAATAATAATAATAATAACAACAACAACAACAACAACATCAATAGTACTTGTACATACGCATAGAGTAACATGTAGTAGTAGTAATAATAATTATAATATTTAAATCTATCTGCAGTTATTTGTATATCTATAATAGATAAATAAACAAATTTTAAAATTAAAATATTTCTAGATCCAAATTAATTAATATTGAATCTATATCTATATATATATAAAAGCAAAACAAAATCAAGACAAACTGTCACGTGTCAAGCTATTAAAATAGCCATATGACAATTTTTAAGACAATATTTAAAAATATTGTAATAAAAAATTTAAAGTAAAAAAATATTAGAAAGTTTTAAACTTTCAACTTTAAAAAAGAACGTGTTAGGAGCAAGGTTTTAAAAAAAAAACGTGTTAACTGATTGTAATTATCTCAATAATTTTAAAGTTTTAATTTAATCTCAATTTTTAGTGATTATCTAAATAATCTTATCCCAACTGCTTATCATTATCTTTATATAATTCAAAAACTACAATATTACTACAAAATCTCATATCTATGTATTTCAATTTCAGAACCTACAAAAAAGAAAATAAGCCACTTGGCAATTTTAAGACAAGATTATAGAGTATTTTAATAAAATTTTGAATTTAAAAGATAGGGATATTTGAATTTGAAAATAATAGATTTCTTTTAAAGAAAATTATCACTAGCTTGAAACTCGGAACCTAAATTAATTCTTTTCCATGTTATAAAATATATTTAAATATTATATAAAATATAATATTTGAAAATAATAATAATAATAATAATAATAATAACAATAATATCTACTCACAATTACTTACATATCCAAAAAATAATATATGTGTTGTGTACTCAAATCTCTCCCCGCCCCCCCTAAATGCAATTATTCTAAAATTCTAAATATAAAATGAATTAACTAAATTCATTATAAACAATGAAATTGTAGGAAAAAAAAACAAAATATTAATAAGAATAAAGAAGAAATAAAAGAAACAAAAATAAAGAAACGTAGGAAAAATTTGAATATTAAAGTTATAGATTTCAATAGTTTTCAAAATTTTCTCTCAATTTAAAGTTATAGATTATATAGGATAAATATGTATGGTATTTGAAAAAAAATTAAGGATAAGGAAGAATAACGAAAAATGTTTTAGCAATTTGATAAGAAATTCAAATTTGAATTTAAATAGAATTTGAATTGGAATAGAATTCCAACTTTCAAATCTTTCTTATATATCCTACTCCACCTTTTACTCCTATTATAGCTTACATCGATATAATGTAACCCGGAGAAAATATACATTCGCAGTAATCATCAAAAGTACGGTATGATCGCTTCTTTAATTCTATTTGTCATTTATCATTAGAGAATTAAATGTAGATATCATTCAATTTGAATAAATTTATCATTGACGATAAGTTTGAAAAGAATTATCATTTTTATCAATTATTGGTACCTGGAGAAAATATACATTAGCAGTAATCCATCAAAAGTAAGCTATGATCTATTTCTTTAATTCTATTTGTTTGTTATCATTAGAGAATTAAATGTAGGTACTCTTCAAAGTTTTTGTTGTTGTTGTATTGTTTACAATTAGCATTGTATTTATTTTGTGGTTATAGATATAATTAAGGAAATTAAAGTTTCTAATTAAGTTGTATACAAATATCTTATAAATATAAAATAAATAGTTAAACTTTTTCTTTTTAAGATGATATGATTTAACATATTTAAAATGTTATTTAGGAACAATAAAAATTGATAGAGATAGAGTGATGAATATTGTAATAAGAGAAGATAAGGGTAAAAAATTGTGCTGGCATAGGAGGTGGGATAGGTCCGGGGGGAGGCGAGGTGGTGGGCAGGGGTAGAAAATAAAGTGGTTTTAAATTATTATTTTTTTGTTTGGGGGAGGGCGGGGTTGGGGGGGGGGTAAGAAGTTTTTTTAATAAAACTTTTAAAAAGTAAAATTTGGCGGGATTGATGGGGTGGTAGGGTAAAGGTGGGGATGTGTGTGAGAACAGTGTTTTAGGAGATACAATATAAGTATAAACAAAATACTTATTAAAGATATTAATGCTGGAATTACAAACATGCTGGAATATAATTATGAACAATAGAATAAAGTTTGAAAGTTTAAAAGAAAAAAAAATTACATGTGTTTAGTTTTAAATCGAAAGTTGTGAAATTTAAATCGACACAATTAAGTACTTTTAGTGTTTGAAATAGAATTGAAAGCTATTTTTTTCTTTTAAAAGAACATGTAGTTAGAACTGATTGATAGACTAAAAAAAATAAAAATTGAAATGAAAGATAAGGAATATAATTACATTTCTTAACTGATTAAAATTACAAAGGTAAAAGTCCAACAACCAAATTAATAATTATTTAATATTTAATATTTTATTATTTTTAAAAATCAGTCAACGGATCGAATTATGGTTGAGAAAATACTAATTATTGTTCTTTTCATATCAAAATATCTAAATTAATTGCAGCTGATATTAGTTATTAAATATAGCTGTAATTTTCCTATTAATAATTATTTCAAATATTTCATGGACTTTGAAATGGATACTTTTGAAATATGTCAATATAATACAACAACAATTGATTAACCTTATAGTTCGAAAATGAATAAGCTTAATATTTTTTCAATGAATATTTTTTAAAAAATATTCCTCGCATCGCGCGGATACCTATACTAGTATAGTATTATAAAGCAGAGGACAGAGCACCATAAGAAGCCAAGTGACAAAATAAGAATAAGCCACTTGGTAGTTTTAAGACAAAGAATAATAATATTGTAATAAAGTTTTTAATTAAAAAATTAGACATATTTTGAATTTAAAAATATTAGGCTTTTTCAAAAATAAAATAAAATTATCATTAACTTAAAACTAGGAACCTAACATTTAAGAGTTCTAAATGAACTCTTACTATTCATAAACTTATCTCATTCAATATTTTAAAATATACTCAAATGTTAAATAAAAGATTATAATATTAAAATTAGTATTAATAGTAGTATTAACAATAATAGTAGTAGTAGTTTTAAATTGTTATAAAACTATAAAGAACAAGAAGATGAGTAGAGAGAATAGAGAGAGTAATTCTTATTTCTTCTCTTGAGGGATGAGAGATCGTATGGTTGTAAATACAATGAACAAAACTCCTCTATTTATAGGGAAAATTTACTCCTAGTCTGAGTAAAAGAAAGATGCTTCAAATCCTAATAGATATCAAAATAGATCTTGATAGACATTCACTATAATGTAAATACATTTATAACACTCCCCTTTGAATGTCTAGATAGATAATATGCATCGTTAAAACTTTACTAGAAAAAAACAGTGGGATAAAAAATCTAGTGAAGGAAAAAGAGTACACATTTCTAACAATACGCATATCGATTGCCTCATTAAAAACCTTACAAGAAAACCCAGTGGGACAAAACCTCATAAGGGAAAAAGAGTACAACGCGTATTAAATCCCCCTAATGAGAACATCCTTGAACCTTTGCATCCCGATCTTGTACACCATCTTCTTGAAAGTTGCAATTGAAGGAGGCTTGGTGAATACAACAACCATATTGTCACTTAAACGAATCCGTTGCACGTTAATATCACCATTCTTTTGGAGCTCATGTATGTAGAAAAGTTTTGATGAAGTGTGCTTCGTTCTATCTCCTTTTATGAATCCATCAAGATGTGTTATACATGTTGCATTATTTTTGTATAAAAGTGTGGGTACATTGTCACATTTCACACCACATTTTTCTCGAATGAGATGTATAATGGATCTCAACCATACTCATTCTTGACTTGCTTCATGAATAGCTATTATCTCATCATGGTTCGATAAAGTGACTAGATAGACTGTTTTGTATATCTCCAAGATATGACAGTATCCCCACATGTGAACACATTATATGTTTGAAACCGAGATTTATGCAGGTTAGATGAGTACCCAACATCAGCATGACCAGTAATTTCGGGAATGCAATCTTTAGAAAATCATTAAAACTCATGTATCTTATCCCTTTCACCTTTTATATTTTTCAGATTTAAGGAATTCAATCCTAACATTAGTTGGTCCAACCAACTTATCATGAGAACAAATGATATAAACAATTCTCGAAGAATCTTCTAGTTCTTCAATACGTGTCTAATATTCAATATGCACATCTTCGAGATGTCACAGTCGTTCATATCAATTTATGAACTTTTATTCTAATAAACTCTAAGTTTACCATGACATGTACTTTTTTTTCTTTTAGTAAATTTCAGATTTACTATTTACATGAATAAATTTCAGATTTACTACTTTAGAAGTAATTTCGAAATAACTCTTCTCAGTTATTCTGCCTCATTCGGAGGTGAGTTGTGATACCATCACAATCAAGTACCTGTTTGCATTAATAAGCTTCTCATTCTCCAGGAATGAAATATAATCGTGTCTTAAGCCTATCAAATTATGATAGCTTATAACCTCTTTCAAGATTTTGCTACTTCAGAAGCAAATCGAGGCATACATATGATGTAGAGAATTTTTCTCTGTTACATCTTATGATCATAATATGCGTGTGAAAATATCATCACTTTTGAAGATCATAATCATATTGTCCCTCCACGTGTATATTATTTAATCACTTGTCTTCTTTTAGATATATTATGCACTACTACCACATACACCTCAAGAATGAAGTAGGTTGTCATATTTCAGACTTATTATATATTGCTATCACATTCACTTCATGGAATAGAGCATATTCAATGGGTCGAATTTCATGACTTTCTATTAAACACCCATTATTTTGCTTTAGTCATCATAATATCATCAATATGGTATATTGAGATTCAAACTCAATATCTTATCCATATAAAAAAGCGTCTTAGGCATAAATCGATGGGACTTGAACCCAACATCTTATCATCATGGTGCATGAGACTTAAATCGATCATCATAACTTTTAACAATATTATTTCAAGAACAAATTTAAGGCATAAATAATTTTGAACCAATTAGGTTTCCTCAGATCCAAAAAATTCAATAGAGTTATATTAATTTAATAATAAACTCGTGATGTCATATATATTTAAACTCATCAAAATTGATTAAGAGAAAATCAAAGATGATTAGTTAGATTAAACCACAAGGACATAAAATATAATTTTTCACGTAGAATATAGGAGCACGTGTAATGAGAAAGTAATGCACTTTTAAGATGCTTTAACAATTGTTTGCTGTTACTTTTTCATAATTGGTGTACATAGGACTTCTTAACCATTAATAGGTTAGTATAAACTAACAGTGGTAAAATTTTTCATATCAAGATAATAATTGAATTCTTGCATAAAACTAATTTTAACTTTAACTTGATGGCTTTAATATACTTTGCTAATGGTAATGGATGAAAATCAATGTTTTAAGACTAGATAAATATTTAGATTCCAAGTCACAAAGCAGATTAGTATTAAGTGAGATTTGTTATTAGACGGACAAATATTGCATACCTGAATCGACAGAAGATTAACTCCAATTCTTTTGCTACCTTAGCCTTAGCCTTCAAATTTGAGACGGTAGAGTCTCGTACTGATAACGTGTTATAAAACAAGAAAGAATAAGAAGAAGAGTAGAGAGAATAGAGAGAGTAATTCTTATTTCTTCTCTTGAAGGATGAGAGATCGTATGATTGTAAATACAATGAACAAAATTCCTCTATTTATAGGGGAAATCTACTCTTAGTCTGAGTAAAAGACAAATGCTTCAAATCCTAATAGATATCAAAATAGATCTTGATAGACATTCACTATAATGTAAATACATTTATAACATAAATCAAGTAGTAGTAGTAGTGTTAATTATTTTTTGTTATTGAAAAAACGTAGGAGTGGTGGTATTATTTATATATAGATTATTAAAAAAATGTTATCCTTTGTTATAAAACAAAAAGATTTTTATCAACTTAAAAATATAAACACATGGTTTCTTCATAGACTTTTACTCTTTCACAAACTTATTTCTTTTAAAATTTAAATATTATAAAAAAACATATATGAATCTTATTTATTCAATATTAAATGAAAGATAAAAATATAATTGTAATAGTAATATTATTATTAATGATAATATTTTAATAATAGATTTTAAATAAAGAATTACGGATATTTGAATTTGAAAATTAAGTTTTTAGAAGAAAAAAAGACCATTAACTTAAATCTAGGAACCATAATTAAAGAGTCCTAAATAAATTCTAACTATTTTATAAATTTATCCGTTTCAAATGTTATTAAAATATATTTAAATATTTAATAATAATAATAATAATAACAACAACAACATCAATAGTAATCGTACATACGTATAGAGTAACATGTAGTAGTAGTAATAATAATAATAATATTTAAATCTATGTGCAGTTATTTGTATATCTATAATAGATAAATAAATAAATTTTAAAATTAAAATATTTCTAGATCCAAATTAGTTAATATTTAAAATCCTATAATACCTCAACAAAGTTATCTATATCTAAATAATTCAAAATTTTTGAATTATTTGAACATTAAAATACATTATTTTTTAAAATTCACAGCTTTAAATATTTTTCTCAATTCAAATACGAATAATAAGATAAATAGGATAAGAAAGAGTAACAAGCTAATCTTTTTATAACAAAATGATATGATTTTGAATTTGAATTTGAATTTAAAAAGAAATTTGAGTCGAAATGAAGTTCTACCTTCTTAACCTCTCTTATATATACTCCTACGATAACATGTAATGTAAGATATCTTTTATTAGTTTTATTTACTGATTTTTTTTTATGTTTTTCGTTTTTTTTTAAATTGTGTTTTAACATTTTTGGTTTTTGTATGTAACTAAGTGATGATCTTATTACAAGTTATTCTTCCTAAAATATTCATACATGAATTCAAGTAAGTAATATTTTCATTTTGATATTATTCGTTTGCTTTAATAAAAATAAATACTTTTGCTTTTAATGGGGCTCTTGTGCGAACACATATGAAGCATGAACACCCAAACCATTGTTGGATGGTAGGATTTTGGAGGTGTGGTGAAGGACAAACATATGGGGTCTGTGACGTGCTACAGTGGTTGGTGATCCTTTTCTCCTTAGTAAAAATGTAGTGAGGTTTTCTATTATGCATTACCATGTCTCCCGTGTACAGATCCTGAACTAAGAAATTACGGGGCAACTTTGTCTATTGTTTCTCTCCATTTCATCTATTCTTATTAAGTTGGAGCTAAAGGTGATATGAGGGCTTTTAGATCCCTCTTGAGACTCACTATACTCTACATCATCTCTTGAACCAATAAGTGATGACATTTCATTGCGAATTTTAGTCAAGTTGATGCTTTCTAATGCAACTTTTAATTGAGTGTATTGATCATCAAACATTATATATTTTCAATTGAAAATATCCAAGGATAGTCGTTTGAAATAATTACTATTGGCGAGGGGATATAAATGGATCAAACGAACATCACACAGTTCCAACACATGAGGTTAATTAGTGTCATGTTGGCTAGCTCAATGCATATATTTTAATGAGTATTAACGGTTTAATCTTCAAACTAATTTAAGTGTTTCTTTTTGTAATGTTGAAAGTTAATAATGTTCCTTCAATGTGTTTTCATCATTTATTGCAGTATAAATTACGAGTATTAGTTTCAATCAATGGGTATTAGTTTTTTTTTTTGGCAAAAATAAACATATCAATTTGAAACTTCAACTACTCTAGAGTCTTAAGAAATTTTGAACAGACTTATGACTAAATTTTCTATCCAATCCACAAAATCTTATGATACTTAGGGGCGGCTCAACCAATGTGATGGCCCAAAGCAAAACTTCAATGAGAAGCCTTACGATTTTATATGAAAAACAAAAAAAAAGTTTTATATTGTATAATGTCTTGAAGTCTCTTTTTCCTTTTCTTTTTTAGTTTTTTATATACAAAGTTGTTATAATTCTCAGGCCATCAATATCATACGCCTATTGAAATAGTTTTTGTGAAAAATAAGTTATTCATAGATTTTTCAAAAATAAATTAATATATATGTTGCGTAAATATTATTAGATCATATTTATATGTTATAAAAAGTGCGCACCTTGTTTTCAAGATTTCAAATATCTTTAAAGAGGTATACCTGTAGAGAAATTTCTATTGACGAATGACGATGTGGGATAATTTAAAATACTCTCTCTGACCCAATTTATGTGACACTTTTGGCTTTTCAAGATTCAAACATTTGATTGTATGCTTATATAGAATCATTATAATTTTACAATAAAATTATTTACTACGAAAAAAATAACTCGTTTGATTCTTAAAATTCAAACACAGTCACATAAATTGAGATAAAAAAATATAATATATACACATGTTATAAAATTTTGGGGCCCCAAAAATTAGGGGCTCTAAAGCAGCAGCTTTAGCCGACCTTGATGATACTTTGACTTATCAAGTTGTATATCTTTTCGAATGTGTTCTCAAAATATTTTTTAAACGAGAAGGTCAATATTCTATTTATATTTATTATAATTTCAAACTTAATTTTGATTTTAGAAGAATTATATATGATATTTAGTTTGTTTTAGAAATAACACTTAATTTTTTCTTTTCTTTTCTATCTGTTTGCTAAAATTAAACGGTAGCCCATTAAACAAATATGAGTGTCACTGCATCCACAAAGACATACAAAAAAATTAACAAAAGATGTCAAACAAGCACCAAAAACAATGAGGTAGATTAGATTCATCTTCATAACTAACTAAATGTAACTTGATACATGTGAATAACAAAGCTATTGGTATGTGATTGAAGCTTCTCAAAACGGTTTACAGAAGATGCTATAAAAAGCCGATCTTAATTTAGATTTTATTATTTTGACAGAGTTTTTTGTGATCTTTTAATTCACAAAGGTATTGGTTAAAAAGGTTATACTAATGCTCATCGAATTTCTCTGAATAACTACAAAGGTATGGTGTTCATGCTTAGTTTAATTTAATTTTTAAAATTATTTATTGTTATTTATGATTAATATTATATTTTTTCTTTTGTTGTAGCTGTATCTAAGGAAGTTGAAGTTAACACAAATCTGATGTACATAAATATCTAAAAATTATAAAATAAATATTTAAAAAATCAACAAATACAAATGAAGAATTGAAATACATAAAGAATATTTACTACATTATCTGTGGAAAGAAAGAATATGAATATATGTGTATGTGTTCATTGTTATTATGTATTTATTTTTTATCTTTATAAATTTCTCTTAAGCATTGAAAATGACTCTAGAACAGTATTACATCACATTTACATATTTACACTCTTCTAAGAGGATTATAAAATATATTTGTAGGCATTTATATATTTCAATTAATTTACTATTTTCATGATTTTATTTGCAAATTTATATTTATATGTAATTTTTCTTTACTGATTTTGCGTGTCATTTATATTGTATTGATAAGTAATAATTTTGCAGTCCTTCGGTATTTTTAATATTAAATTATTTTTTATTTTTATAGGAGTATATATAAGAGAGATTAACAAGGTAGAATTTCATTCCATTACTATCATTCAAACTCAAATAACATATCAAATTGTTGAAAGAAGATAAGTTCTTCATTATCATTATTTTTCTCAAATACAATTCATATTTATCTTAAAATAGAATATTTAAATTGAAAGAATAATTAAAAATCAAATCACATAACACACACATATATAGATATATTATAAAGTAGAGGATGAAGCAACATAATTACCCAAAGTGAAAACATAAAGAGTAAGCGACTTGACAGTTTTAGAAAAAAATTTAATAATATTGTAATAAAAAAATTGAATCAAACAAATAAAAATATTTGAATTTAAAAATATTAAGCCTTTTGAGGGAAAATAAATTCATATACTTAAAATTAGGAATAGTTGAAGAGTCCTAGCTAAACTCCAAACTATTCAATAAACTTATCTTTCAGTTGTTAATTTTAAATTTAACTTGAAAGACAATTTTTTTTTAAAAATGAATTTAAAAGTAAATATTTTTATGCATTCTAAATTGTAAAACGAGAAAATAATTTTAGGCAAAAAAAAATACTTAGATTATAAAATAAATTATTGGATTGTTTGAAAAATAAAATATGTATTTAAAACAAGAATTACTATCCTATTTTATTTTTGTATTTTTTATTTTTATCTTTAAAAAGAAAAAGAAAAAGAAGAAAAAGAGATAAAAATAAGAAGAGTATATTAATACACGTTTCATACCTTCATGTACACACATATTTTACACCAAAAAAAAAAAAAACTTGATTCCTTATTTGTAGCAACTATACACAAGTCTTTGTCTTCTTATTTGAATTTATTTAAAAAACTGTATTTATTCAAATTGATATAGTTAGCAATTTAAATTTTTGAAGTTTATGAATAAGAATAACAAATTGATTTACTTCAATTTCGTTTGATCTCATTTATTTCAAATATTTCTCTCAGTAACATATATAAATTGTATGAAAATTATCGTTGTATTTAAAAATAAATAAGGATAAGGAAGAGTAATTATAAGAAAATACCTTTGTATTTAAAAATAAATAAGGATAAGGAAGAGTGATTATAAGATAATATCTTTGTATTTAAAAATAAATAAGGATATTTAAAAATAAATAAGGATAATGAAGAATAATAAATTGATCTTATAATAGAGTTCTAGTCTATATAATATGTCAAGTTTTCTTCTGTTTTTTTGTTATTGTGCATTGACTCTCGTTATGAATTTATTTATTGCATTCTTCATTTTTTTTTGTATGTGTTTTAATGTTTTTGTTTGTTAAATGCATATGAATGATAAATATTCCACTTTATTATCGATTTAACTCAAGAAAGATCTCAATGCAGATAAGGTGAAGTTTGAGATCAACTTGAAGCGTAAACATGTGGATGGGTATAAGAAAATGCATGTTACAATGAAAAAGAGGAGGATTATGAGCCAATAATGTCTTTTATGTGAATGCTAAATTCTACATGCATTTTTAAAGGTATGTGTTGTTGTTTATCAATGTTTTCGGGTACAAGAATCTGAATTTAGGCACAACAATTTCAACACAAGTTCAAGTATAAAAATAAGAACACCTATGAAGTTATATAACACCCTCAACACAAGATCAAAAAGACCTTTCAAAGAAGTGTGTATTATTTTTTCAGAAATTCATATGAAACAGAAAAGGTCAAGTCCTTCGACTTCACGAAGTGTTCTTAAGGAAATAATTCCGCCCAAATACCCGAGGTTGCAGAATTTTCCTCCCAGGATAAAATGGTCTAACAATCCGACTGTAGTGGTACCTCAAACGATCAGATTCTCTTCGAACTCACTCAACGATTAGATGATCACACGGAGTATATTTTCAGAAAACAAGAAAAGTTTTATTGCAGAAAACATTTTTATTACTAAACCTGTGGATAAATGCAGGTTTATATAGCCATCAAGTGCCCTTCCGAAAGGTGGCAATGGTTCATCCGAAAAGGTATATTCTTTGAAAGAGTCATGTCTGTTCATTTGAAATATTGTGTCTTTTCTGAATAGACACAACTATCTGAACAACCACTTCTTTTCTAAAACAATATATTTTTTCCTCAAAGGTTGTGTCCCTTCATTTTCCATTCACACCAATTGAACCCAACAATCCCCCACATGAATGGGGAATGACTATTCTTTATAAAAATTTATGGATAAATATGTGATCTTCAAGCAAAGACTGATTACATCTAGATAAGTGGGTTTCCCTTTGAACTTTTCGTAGTGAACATGAATCAGATGCACTTGGTCAATCGGTAGATTTGATATCTTTGAACCGTCGAGCTTTAATGTACACCTAAACAACACATGTCACATAACTAGCCTTTTACCGTTTATGGTTCTCATAGTTTTATTCGTTTCAGCCATGAACACGTCCCGGTCTTATGAGTGATTAGAGAATAGGACTTTACTAATATTCTTCTTGAAGCAGCTTTGACTTCACCCTCACATAGGTGATTTCTAAATGTTCAATCCTATAGATTAAACTATTTGGTCAAATCGGCCAAATTTAGATAATCATTAAAAGACTTCACACCATAAATCTTATCTTCATTTACTAAACATTGTCTACATCATGAGAATGGGTTGGGTATTTGACAATATTGAACCTTTTAGACACAACTTTGTTTGATTTCCTTGAACCTAACTCTTGGGATCTCCAATATGCTAGGTAGAGTTACCGCCATGTTGACTTGTCCTAGGCCGTAAATCCATTCCCTTGGATGTCCTCTCAACTACTTCTCTAGATAGGCCTTTTGTAAGTGGATTCGACACATTATCCTTTGAGTTTACATAGTCAACAGTGATAACTCCACTAGAGAGAAGTTCTCTAACGGTATGATGTCTCTGTCTTATGTGACAAGATTTACCATTGTACATCATGCTCCCTGCCCTACCTATTGCTGCTTGGTTATCACAGTGTATACATACTGGTGCCACTAGTTTGGGCAAATAAAAAATATCTTCCAAGAAATTTCGGAGCTATTATGTTTCTTCACCGACTTTATCTAACACGATAAATTCAGATTCCACTGTAGAGCGAGCAATACAAGTTTGTTTGGATGATTTCCAAGAAACCATTTCTCCAGCGATAGTAAATACATATCCACTCGTGAATTTTACTTCGTTCGATCTGGTGATCCAATTTGCATCACTATATCCTTCAAGTACTGCGGGATATTTATTATAATGCAACGCGTAGTCTTGAGTGTATTTAAGATACCCCAAAACTCTTTTCATTGCCATCCAATACGTTTTATTAGGATTACTCGTGTACTGACTCAACTTACTTATAGCGCATGCTATGTCTGGTCATGTACATTTTATTATATACATTAAACATCTCAATACTCTTGCGTACTCCAATTGTGAGTCACTTTTACCTTCATTCTTTCGAAATGCAAAGCTCACATCCAATGGAGTCTTGGTAATATCAAATTCCATATACTTGAATTTGTCAAGTACCTTTTTGATATAATGAGACTGAGATAATGCCAACCCTTGTGGAGTTCTATGGATTCTTATTCTTAAAATCACATCTGCAACTTCAAGGTTTTTCATATCGAGCTTGCTCTTGAGCATTCGTTTCGTTGCATTTATGTCAGAAATGTCTGTACTGATGATCAACATATCATCCACATATAAACAAATAATGATTTGGTGATTTGGAGTGTCTTTAATATAAACACATTTATCATATTCATTAATCTTGAATCTATTTGCCAACATGGTTTGGTCAAACTTTGCATGTCATTGTTTAGATGCTTGTTTTAGTTCATAAAGTGACTTAACAAGTTTACACACCTTATTTTCTTTTCCTGGAACCACAAAACCCTCAGGTTGTTCCATGTAAATTTTTTCCTCCAATTCTCCATTTAGGAACGCGATTTTCATATCCATTTGATGAATTTCAAGAGTATATACCGCCGCCAAGGCAATTAACATTCGAATCGATGTTATACTTGTTACTGGCAAGTATGTATCAAAGTAATCAAAGCTTTCTTTCTGTCTGAAGCCTTTTACTACTAGTCCCGCCTTGTATTTGTCGATAGTACCATCCGCTTTTATTTTCCTTTTGAAGATCTATTTAGAACCTAAAGGTTTATTTTCTGGAGGAAGATCAACCAACTCCCACGTATGATTGCTTAAGATTGAACCAATCTCACTATAGACTGCCTCTTTCCAAAAGGATGAGTTCGAAGATGCCATCGCTTCCTTAAATGTTTGAGGCTCATTTTCTAAGAGAAATGTTACTTCAATCCAAACGAAGTTGATGTTCTTTGATGTGTACTACGTCTTGGATTCTCATCATTATATACATTCTCACTTAATTCATCTCGAGATCATTTAGACCCCCCACTAGACTGTTCATGTTTAGTTTTATACGGATAAATATTTTCAAAGAATTCAGCATTATCTGATTCAATTATCGTATTTTCATTAATATTCGAATGTTTGGATTTATGAACCAAAAACCGATATGCTTTACTACTTTTAGCATATCCTATGAAAATGCAGTCTACCATCTTAGGTCCTATCTTAATCCTTTTTGGCATAGGAACTTGGACCTTCGCTAGACACCCCCACACTTTGAAATATTTCAAGTTGGGTTTTCTTCCTTTTCATCTTTCATATGGAATTGATTATGTCTTACTATAGGGAACTCTATTGAGTATTCGATTGACTATAAGGATAGCCTCTCCCCACAAGCTTTGCGATAAACCTGAACTTATAAGTAAGACATTCATCATTTCTTTCAAAGTTCATTTTTTTCTTTCTGCAATTTCATTAGATTGAGGTGAATACGAGCCCATAGTTTGATGGACAATTTTATTTTCTACACATATTTTGGCGAAGGGAGATTCATATTCTCCGCCCCTATCACTTTTTATATTTTTGATCCTTTTCTCTAATTGATTTTCAACTTCAATTTTGTATTGCCTAAACGCATTTATTGCTTCATCCTTACTATTTAGCAAGTAGACATAACAATATCTAGTGCAATCGTCAATAAAAGTTATGAAATACTTTTTTCCACCACGTGATGGTGTTGACTTCATATCACAAATGTCAGTGTGTATTAAGTCTAAGGGATTGGAATTCTTTTCAACAGACTTATATGGATGCTTTGCATACTTTGATTCCACACACGCTTGACATTTTGATTTATTGCACTCAAAGTTTGGCAAAACTTCTAAGTTAATCAGTTTTCAATCGTTCATGCCACAAATCATAAGACTCAAGAAAGTATGAATAAGTAAAACTTTTATTAATTTCAATAGTCATTACATTCATCTTATATAGGCCCTCAGTGAGATAGCCTTTTCCTACATACACTTCTCCTTTGCTAATTACAAATTTTCCGAGAACAGTTACACATTTGAATCCATTTTTATCTAGAAGTGATATAGAAATCAAGTTCTTTCTTAACTCCGGTACATACAGGATATTGTTGAGTGTCAACACTTTGCCTGAAGTCAGTTTCAAGCATACTTTTTCTATTCCTTCTACTTTTGCAGTAGCGGAGTTAGCCATGAAGATCTTTTTTTCTCCTTGAGCTGGAGAAAACGTTAAAAATAACTCCTTATTAGCATAAACATGGCGTGTGACACCGGAGTCCATCCCCCATTCGCGAGGATTTCCCACCAAGTTGCATTCAGAAAGCATGACACACAGATCATCCATTTCTTCTTTGGACTCAACCACATTTGCTCGGTCTTTTTTCTTGCCTTTCTTAGGGGCCTGACAATCTGTTGATTTGTGGTCTATCTTTCCACAGTTGAAGCACTTTCCCTTTAATTTCTTCTTGGGTTGATAACTTTCATTTTCAGCTTTCTTTTGCTTTTTGTAGTTGTAGTCATCTTCTACAATATTTGCTCCATTCATTGTAGAATTTCCTCTTGACCTTCTTTCCGCAGCCTTATTGTCTTCTTCAATACGCAATCTTATGATTAGATCTTCGACAGACATCTCCTTACGTTTATGTTTCATATAGCTCTTGAAGTCTTTCCACATAGGTGGTAGCTTCTCTATTATTGCTGCTACTTGAAACGCTTCATTCGCGATCAAACCTACAATAAATGTTATGTGAATATTAAGAACACTTTCAAATTGTTCATCAAAGGTATTTGTCAAAATCATACCTTCCGTTAGGAGATCATGGATGATCACTTGGAGTTTCTACATTTGGGAGACAACCGACTTGCTGTCTATCATTTTATATTTCAGAAATCTTGCAACGAAGAACTTTTTAGTTCCTGTATCCTCTGTCTTGTACTTCCGTTCTAGCGCTCTCCATAACTCTTTTGCTGTCTTTGTTCCACTATACACATTGTAAAGGTCATCTTGGAGACCACTAAAAATATAGTTCCTACAAAGAAAATCAGAGTGTTTCCAAGCCTCCACAATCACAAATCCCTCTTGTTTAGAGGTTACCTCGGGTACCTCCAGAGCTTACTCAAATGTGAACCTTTGAAAACAAAGAGTTGTGAGGTAGAAAAATATTTTCTGCTGTCACCTCTTGAAGTCAATACTCGTAAATTTTTTGGGTTTCTCCGCTGGTGCCATATCTTACGGAGCATTAGTACGAATCGTCGTGGCAATACTAGTTGCCGCCATAGCCGTTCCAACATCATACACTTGACTATCGTTAGTCATTTTCCTGTCACAACAAGACGAAACCTTTTAGTATGTCAAAATACTACTAATAAAGTTGTAGCAACTTTAAACACCTCTTGTTTCTAGTTTAACGATGAAGTTTTTATGACTTCCAATCGTCAACCGAGTGATCTTTAACTTGTGATGAAGATTTTATGTCTTCAAATCACTAGTTAAGTTCAAACGGAGTAGAATTGTTGTTTTTCAAGCAAAAAATTATTTTTTTTTCAAGATTATTTCCTTAAGATTGTTGTTTATCAATATTTTCGGGTACGAGAATCTGTATTTAGGCACAACAACTTCAACACAAATTCAAGTCTAAAAACAAGAACACCTATGAAGTTATATAAGACCCTCGACACAAGATCAAAAAGACCTTTCAAAGAAGTGTGTATTATTTTTTCAGAAATTTAGATGAAACAGAAAAGGACAAGTCCTTTGACTTCACGAAGTGTCCTTGAGGAAATAATTCCCCTCAAGTACACGAGGTTGCGGAATTTTCCTTCTAGGATAAAATGGCCTAACAATCCGACTGTAGTGGTACCTCAAACGATCGGATTCTCTTCGAACTCACTTAACGATTAGATGATCACACATAGTATATTTTCAGAAAACAAGAAGAGTTTTATTGCAGAAAAATTTTTCATTACTAAATCTGTGGATAAATGCAGGTTTATATAGCCATCAAGTGCCCTTTCCGAAAGGTGGCAATGGTTCATCCGAAAAGGTGTATCCTTTGGAAGAGTTATGTCTGTTCATTTGAAATATTGTGTCTTTTTCTGAACTGACACAACTATCAGAACAATCATTCCTTTTCTAAAACAATGTCTTTTTCTTAAAAGTTGTGTCCCTCCATTTTCCATTCACACCAATTGAACCCAACATGTGTTTGGTTATATTGTACAAGGATATAAGATACATTATACTATCATTATTAAATCTTTAGATTTTATTGTCATTTTGAAAGGTAAGCATGCGTTGTAGGATGCTGTGAAATTTTGACGTTGTGCATAAAAAATTCAATCAAAACAAAGAGAAAAAAACTCAAAAAAGAAGATACACTATAACAAATCACTACCCCCATATTTATTTTTCTATCATTTGCTTTTGTAGATCATCTTCTTTTTTTCTGGTGTGATTACTTAACTATTTTTTATCCATGAAAGATAATATTAATCACATGTCTTAATTGGTTAAAATTATGCAAAATAACAATTATTTAATATTTAATATTTAATATTTATGAAAATCATCAACGAAATATTATAAAATACTAATTTCATTCTTTCATAGCAAAAGGTCTAAAATAATTGTGATTATAATTAATGATTAGTTAAAATTTTACTATTAACAATAATTTTTAATATTTAATAATCAATCTAAAATATTTTAATATCATACAATATATATTTTTAGTATTTTTTAATGATTCTTTCATAAAAAAATATTCCGCGCATCACGCGTGTACCTATACTAGTGGACTATATAATAATATAAATATTGGGATGTTTATAAATGTAGATCTCCACTAAGAAGCTTGGGGAATTCTCCAGTCTACCACACCCTATCGGGAGCAAAATAGGGTAGCGGATTTGATGGCAAAGCAAGGCTATGAGCTGGATTTTTTTGACAGATTACATGTTTTTTCAACTCCACCTATTAGTGTAGGAGTAGTTTTCTAGGAAGACTTTAAGGGAAAATCATTCTCCCACAGTGTATCCAGTAATGGGAATGCTAATCCCAACTGTTATATTTTTGTGCCTGACTAGGCCTTGCTATGTAAAAACAAAACACCTCTTTTTATTTAATGCATTCCTATTCTACCAAATATATAAATAAATATTGGGGATTAATTAAATATCTATTCCACCCACCAAAATTGCATACTTAATACTGTACTAGAAATTATGATCCACCAACTTGAATGGTCTTTTCACTGATTATTGATTTGTAATCTATAATACTTTTTCGACATTGTAATTTACTATTTTAAGCTATTTGCTATTATAATTTATAATACTCTTGTTGTTCAAACTTTTGTGATATGGATAGTCAATTTATATTTTAAAAATAATTTAAGTTTTTAATTATTGTGATTTATCATATTTTTTTCTATTTAAATTTAAGCGACATTGATATAATTTTAGAGTCAACCAAATATCACGATTGAAGTAACGAAACCGACATGTCTTGAATGACTCATAATAACTAATTAGAAGTGATATAGCAAAATTGCTATAAAAAATACTTGTGAAAAAAATTTAAGTGAACCTCATATAAGATGTCAAATTAATTTAAAACATCAATAGTTAAGTTATCATTTTATGTTTGTTTTATCTTTTTTCTATTAAATATATTAATTTTTTAAAATTTAGATGACTTATAATAATTACTTAGGGGTGATATAGTAAACGGTTGAAGCAGTTGAAGCAAACATGTCGTAAATATTTATTTTACTTTTTTTTTTTAAAATTAAATTTTTATTAATTTTTTAATATGCAAATGTCATATAATAATTAATTAGGAGTACTCTAGTAAAATTAATGAGCAATAATAATTAATTAGAGATAATATAATAAAATCACGAAGCAAGCAGACAACTGAAAGCAGGTATGGCAACCGCCAGCTGCCTGCTTGTAGCAGTTGCTACTCACACTTATATGTAGTACTAGATATTGGAAGCCCGTGCCAGCACGAGCCCAATATATGTTATTCGCTCTGTTTTAATTTATATTTTAAGTTGTCGATTATTGTAATTTTAATTTTTTTTTAGTAAGCTACTCATAATTTCAATCTATTTAGTACAAATGAAATTTCAAAAGTCAAACAAATTCTTTATATGATTTTTTAAATATGTTAAGTAATTAATTATTGTGATTTATAGTTTTTTTTTTACGTAATTTAAATATTACTACTATATATAAGTGTGACCAAGTACACAGCTCTTGGTCATCATGCTAGCTTGCCGACCAAGGGGCAATTTTGGAATATAAAAAAATAGGTTCTTTGATTGTGGTGTACCAAGTGTTATAATGGTCTACTTTTCTAAATACGTGGTGTTTTTACTTTGAACAGAATCATTAAGAAATTATTCATTTCTAGAATACAAAATTATTTTACTTACGCTTAATAAATACCTTAAAAAAATGCAACTCTTTCGTAGAGTAGTTCGTTGATTATGTAAAACTTCATTATATTAAGGAAGGTAAAATTATTATAAAATCACTAATGACTTCTTGATTATCTAAAATGCTATTTATTAAATGGCAATTTAATTTTTTGATTAGTCATACAGATATTTAATTATAATTGGACTATAAAATTACAATTAGTCTGTCTTAATTATATTTATTTCTCTATTTAAAATTCTAAGTAAACATATAAATAAATAAAATATTTAAGCTACAATTGAGGACCTCCTAAAATACTAAGGAGATAAAAGAAAAAGTATGGACCGTAAAAGTTTAAGACCCACTTTTATTTGGATGTCAATTGTTATAAATTAAACGGGAGAGTTCAACCCAAAAAACTAGTATGATAGGTGGGAGAACCCATTTGGCCTATAAACCCCTTAACATTTCTCTATTTTTTCAATTTGGGACAATTGGTTCATAACATTATATTATAGAGACCCAAAGGAGGATCATACTTCAGCTACTAAAAATGTATAAGGCGCGTAGCTCTATTAAATATCAATATCAAGTGGGGCCCCAATATCAGAAAAGAGTGGATTACTTGTTTAGCAAGACAGATAAGTAAATAAATAATATCCATTGATCTTTTTTGTCCAACAGAGAAAAAATATGACCATTATAACACTTGGTACACCACAATCAAAGCACTTGTTTTTTTTATATTTCAAAATTGTCCCTTGATGGCAAGGTAACATGACGACCAAGAGTTGTGTGCTTGGTCACACTTATGTATAGTAGTAATAGTAAGGGAAAAATTCAGAAATAGCAATTATAGAGCCTTAGTTGTAATTTTTATAGCAACAGTTTCAAAGTTATAAAAAATAGCAATATGTATTTTGTATTTCAGTAAACTGTTGCTATTTAAATACATATACAATCAGATATTTCCTTCCTAATTTAATGTTAATCTGTTTGAGTGAAATAAGGGAAAAAGTTGTACCTTAATTTATGGCACATTTAATTTTACAGATTCTTTTACCTTATAAAACTCTTTTTTTACCACAACTATTAAATTACAACTACTAATTGAAATTCAAAAAACGTTTTCTATATGCAACAACTCAAATCAAATTCAAAATATAGATTCAAATTCAAAAACGTTTTCCTTCATGTAATTTTTTTTGTTGATCGACTAAAATTTTGAAGAAAATATTGAAAATACAATGGTCCAATTACAGAAATTGATCAACTAACTCTATTCTATTTGTAGTTTTCATAAAATTAAAGTGCAAAATTGCTGAAAACTTGTAACAAATTTGTGTAATAGTTGCGGAAATCAAAAATTTGAGATCGTATATGAATTTTATCAGTTCTCGCAAAAAATGGTTTAAGCGAATTTTTTTTTTTCAATTTCAAATTTGTTCTTGTTATTCTGTTATTTGAAAGTTGAGAAGCAATTTTTACACGTTAAATTTGAATTTTAGTTTAGAGTAACTAATCGACTAAAATTTTTTTTTCTGTTTGAATTGCAGTTTTGTATATACAAATTAGTTGTTTTATATAGTACGTATTTGAGATTTAAACAAACTTGATTCTATTTGTGATTTTCATAAAATAAAATTGCAAAAATTACTGAAAAACTTGTAACTAAATTGCGTAACGGTCGCGAAATTCAAAAATCTGAGATCGTATATGAATTTTATCAGTTCTCGAAAAAAATGGTTTGATCGAAATTCTTTTTTTTTTTTAATTCAAAGTTACATGTGTCGTTATGTAATGTGAAAATTGAGATACAATTATTATACGTTAAATTTAAATTTTTGTCAATGATAACAAGTATTTGAATAAAAATTTCTTTTCGTTGGAATTCATTTTGCAGTTTTGTATATACGAATTAGTTGTTGTATATAGTACGTATTTGATATTTAAGTTTATTTTTACTATTTTTTTGTGTTTTGGAGATTGACAATGGGAAGTATACATGTTCTTATTAAACACTGTTATAAATGGACATATAAACAACATTATGAAGATTACATATGTTTTCAGCTATATGTATTTATAATATACATATGCAGTACGTTTATGTGTTCACTGACAGTTTCATATGTTTTCAGTTGTGTGTATTTATAATATACATATGCAGTACGTTTATGTGTTCATTGACAGTTTCATATGTTTTTAGCTGTGTGTATTTATAATATATATATGCAGTATTTTATGTGTAAAAATCATGTATTCTTATATGTATTTTTTCAATATGCAGGACATATATTTCCTTTGGCATATGGTGTACTTGATTCTGGAAATGATGCATCTTGGACTTTGTTCTTTGAGAATCTGAAGGAAACATACGATGAAAGAAAACATATGTGTGTAGTTTCTGATCGTAATGCAAGCATCATAAAAGTTGGTGGTGGTGTTTACAATGATATACCACATTATGCATGCATGTGGCGTCTATAAGGAAATGTGCATTAATATTGTTATAGTTTAAATGTTGCAGTTATAGTTTAAATGTTGATCTGTTAAATTGAACTTGTTATTGAACTAGTTATAGTTAAATTGTAACAATTTTTTTACTGAACTTGGTTAACTTAATTCATTATGAATATATTATACAAGGCATATAACATTATTGATTTATACCTAAGAAACTGAAAGCCACACTTATCATATGAGAATCTATTAAGTACCTATGCGCATCTATGAAAACTAAGAATAAGTTAACATACCTTTTTGTAATAAATAAAAAATAAATAAAAATACATATAAAGACATATCAATTACGTAATCAAAACTTTAAATACGTATGTTTTTTTTTTAAAAAATATATGCATTAATCATACGTAAATATGTATTATTCATAGATATATACGCATAATTGAAAAAAATCTATGGATAACTCATAAATACATATCTGCCTAAATACATATGTATATCTGGTAATAAAATATATGTATTAAACTGGACAACTATATATACATATGCATAGCCGAAAAATGCATATTTAGACAAATGGATATATTTATATCCATAGCAGAAAATATATATTCAGACTTGTAAAAATCATATGCAATATTCATATATACATATGCATTATGCATAAATATATGTGCGTTAATAATATATACATATGCATTATGCATAAATACACATGCATTACTCAAAATACTTATGCATTACTCAAAATACATATGCATAAAATGAAAAATACAAATGCATATATGAAAACTACATATAGTAACTGGAATATACATATTAATTACTCAAAAATATATTCAAAACTGAAAACCACATATTCATACCGACATATGCATAACAGTAACATAAACTAACCAAGAAAAATTTCATTTTATAGTTTAAACATCAAAAATCTAAATATCATATAAAATGAACATTAAAATATCGACTTTCAACATTAAAGTAACATATGAAACCTAAGAAATATTCAATTAAATTTTAGTCCACCTAAAATTAACTGTTATCAAATACAACAAATTCTCCCTAATTGTGCTTGAACCACACAGTTCTTCTTCTTCTTCTTCTTCTTCTTCTTCTTCTTCATGTAGACAACAAAAATGTTATTATTACAAAACATCTTGTACTGATTTTTCGTTAACATATACTTAATACGATCTTCAGTGTCATTGACCGTATGACATCCTATATGTGGAGCAAGTTTGGGCAATACTCTTGTTATGTATATTTGATCACGCAACACCTTACACCACAAAAATACAATTATATGTAAAAACAGTGACACATATGCATTTATGAAATACATCTTACAGTTTCATTAAACAATATATCATAAAACTATCATCTATATTTTGTGAATACATCACTGTTCCATATCTAAATTATTGAGCATCAAAATACAAACATTGTCATCATCTCAAGAATAAAATATACAAGTGAGCAATAAATACAAATATTAACAATAACAAAAGAAATATATTTAACCGATAACAAATACATTTAATATACTTCAAGCAAATCAAATACATATGTATTTTATTTATATATAACTGGTACAAAAATCATGCTTATCAAGAAGAAAGAAGTACATATCATAGTCAAAATCTAATGAATAACAAATGCAACTTAACATAAATACAAATCTTAGCAATATGTATTCATAAAAACATATCTAAACTGTGACATGTATATACTTTACATTTCAAAACAGTGGCACTTTGTATTTACAGAATACATATTATACTTATATTACAACATATACATATCTATTTTATGAATACATAAATGGTCCAGGCTAATACTCGCCGGTAAAACACCATTAATTACTGCCGTTGTCAGTCACTGTCACGGTGAAATCCGCCGGATAGACCTTCCCTCTGTAAAAAATTCATTGGGAAATGCCAAAACCGACGAGTCCAATCGAAGCCACCAACCCACCCATCGATGGAAACGGCATCCCTTGGTTGGAAAAACACCAAAAAAACACAAAACATCAAAACAAAAAAAACGAAGCAAAAATTCAAACTTTGTGCATTTCACTAGTGTCTAACTTATATCAAAGTTACAATTTTTAACATATTATCGCTAAAAATTCAGCCATATTAAACCGTACCAAGCAAAAATCAGCTCATTAAGCCAAAATAATAGCTATAAAACAAAAAAAAAAATGTTACCTAACAAAACTGATATGAACGCCAAGTCTACGATGAACAACAGAGCAATCAATACACAAGAAGATCGCATGCGTCACCGATGCCCAAGTTGGATTCTTAGCATTGCAATCAAAACACATCTAACAAAACAAATCAAAATTTGGAATTAAAAATCATGTAGAAAATCAACCAAAATTAACGGATCTAAAACAGATTTGAAGAAATTCTATGTAATCAACAAAATTCAATATAAAAGAGTCCAAAAAGGTTAAATAAAAATTAAAAGAGGAAATCTTATTTTCAGGCTTGGATTTGAGCTTTCGAAAAACAACGTTTTTATCGCTGAAGTTCTTGAAAGCCATGGCTATACAGAAATGGAAAATTCTTCAACTTCTCAAATGGAGATTGATAAGAGAGAGAAAAAATGGAATTTGAAAAAAAAAATTGTCGAAGAAAGATATTGGGAAAAATTGAAACTGATAAATTGGCGTGAAAAGAGGGTAATGTAAAGGAAGTGGCGTGAAAAGAGGGTAATGAGTTAAAGTCACGTACTTCTCAATAAAAAGGGTAAAATATTATTACTTTTGCTATTAGTTGTAATTTTGAGAAACTATTGCTATTAATTATAATTAATGTCTTAGGTATGCTAGTTTGTGTAATTTTTCCTAATAGTAACTAGATGAAGAAGCCCGCGCTAGCGTAGGCCCAATAATAGTAATCTAGCTATAATTTGTAACCATCAATTTTGTTTGCAGCAATTAGAATTACATCAGAGTTTTTCCGTGTAAATCTAATTTCAATGTCCATATTAGCGTCGCTATAATGTCTGCTTGGAAAAACTCAAGTGAAGAAAATGCCAAGTCTCAATTCAGCTGAATTTCCAGGAATTGTGAAATATACATAACTCAGCAAAAAACCAACACCACTCCCATCAGTTCTAGCTTTTCCAAATTGTAATTTTTTACACGATCTCCTAAAAAATGGAATAAAGCTCCCGATTCTCATAATTGTGGCAGAAAAGTTCGAGGCTTTGAGCTTTTCAGTAGTTCCGGAGTTCCCCTTAAGTTTCATCTGGATTAAATACAACAGCGATGGGCTCTTCATGTAATGGATGTCAACCAATTGTTAAGAAGTTATCACCCAAAGAAAAAACCAAAGAAATAAGGTGCTACATAATTCATCGCCATAAGTGATGCTGGATGAAGAAACCTACAACAGCAGAATTGCATGTTTATGCACTCTACAGTAAACAAAACGATTGAATTCCACATTGTTCAGGCATTTATTTCAATTGAATGCTTCAGAGACAATGTAGTATAATACTTGAGATAATTCAGTTACATTAACCAAATATGCCTTTAGTTAATAATGCATCAACAAGAGTAAAAGTTGTTATATCATAACATGTTAACTTCCTGAGAACTTATATATTACCAGAAAGTGTTTTCAACAAGAGTAGCATGGAAAATCGAGTTATTTTCAAAATCAAATGATATTTAAGAGAATATCCTAATACTCATGTAGAGTGTACACGTAGAGAGATATCCACTTTTTGTAAAATTGTGGTTTCAAAAAATCCAAATCAATCGTTTATGAGGACAAAGCTATTGAATTTCTGCAACCTCAAATTCCTACATTGCAGATTATAGATATCCAGTCTCACATCCGTTTATCGTAGTCAGGAGGTACCACAAGCATCCTGTCAAATGTATCATCATAATCCCAATTATGGGGATATATATCAAATGAACCGGCAGCATTTGTGATGATTTCTACTTAGGTGCAAACAACATACAATCAGGTTGTAATACTCCATAACTGTTAGTACATGTGCAACTAAGCTGACATCAATCAAACCGCTTCAACTTACAACACGGCATAAAGTATAGGGCCTAAATTTTGAGATTTAAGTGTTGGGTCAAGTGTTATAGTTTACGACCATGAAATGAAGATGCAGTTTGTTTCATCAAATTAGAGAACACATTGAAAAAGCAACAACACACTTAGAGAGAAATGACAATGGCGGTCAAAAAAATGATCCTATCAAGTAGATATTCATTCACCACCTGACTTGAAAATAAGAACAGGAAAACCAAATAGAAAGTCAAGATTTTTGGAAGGATCATGCGGTTGAGGGGAACAACAACAACATACCCAGTTTATTCTCACAAAGTGGGGGAGGGTAAAGTGTACACAGTCCATGCCACAACCTCAGATGAAGTAGAAGGGTTGTTTCCGATAGACCTGCAGTGGAGGGGACTGAGGAGAAAAGAGGTGATCTTTGAAGGATCACAGCTAACAAAAGGGATACAGCTAAAGTGTCCGAGAAAACAACAGTAGTGACTTTCATCCAAAGAGACATCCTTCTTGTTTGACCATAAAACTATAATAGGTATGCGGAAGCATTACTCATAATATAACAATCTGATATGCAACAGTTGAGATGGAAGTACAGAGCCAAGAAAAAATGAGTATCTTAAGCAAAATCAAAGTGAATGAGATAATAGCACATAACAAGCAGTCTATATAAATAAAAATGTACTTTTTAAGCAGGAACTAATATATACTGCATGTTCTTGACCAAAA
The DNA here is from genome assembly GCA_030864225.1 of Capsicum baccatum var. pendulum. NCBI lineage: Eukaryota > Viridiplantae > Streptophyta > Magnoliopsida > Solanales > Solanaceae > Capsicum > Capsicum baccatum. The sequence continues at coordinate 22,248,439 of CM061552.1, read as the reverse complement.
TGTTCTCAGAACAATGAAAAGCTCAAGCACAAATCAAGCTGACATTTTTACTAGGTGAAGACCAAAAACATTTTACTCAAGTGAAATGGGCTACCAAAATTATCTTTAATAAACAGTTAGTTACCTTGTCAAGAGTCCAAGTATCGAGCACACATGCTGGAGCAGTAAAAAGTTTAATTTTAACAGGGCAGTCATCATTATTAGTAGTTTCAGCCTTACACATAGCTTCATGCACCAGACGTATATATTGAAAGTTCAATATACTTCACATGTCTCACCACCATGCTGAAGAACAGCTCCTAAAAATCTCTCAAGATCTTTTGTTTTAACTTTTCGCATAACATGTTTATGACTACAAAATTAAAGGACATTTTTGGTACATTCATATATCTTTAGTTTAAGATTTTGAAATGCAAAAGTTCCTTTACTTTGTTAAATTCCGTATCAAGTCAAAATCAGACAAACAAATAGGAACAGAGGGATTAATCAAGACCCAACCAAACTGACCGAAAAAAGAAGAAGGAAAACACCAAAAACTGATTGACCAGCAATCAACATAAAGGGTGAATAGGAGAACAATAGTCAGCACCTCCTCACTAATTTAATCCTCAAATTTTGGACTCATTACATCAGATGAAATTATCTGGAGCAATAAGGGTAAAACAAACAATCAGTAAACAATAATTGATCAACTTAAATTTTGTTGACCATGCAACTACGGACACCTTTATCCTGTAGTTCGTCTATTCAAAACTATAGCTTATCGCTAATCGCTTATACCCGTCCATCCTGATAGAGAGCTTCTTTCAATGCTGCAAACACCATCCTAGTGTAAGTCGCAATCAACTTGATGCACTTTGTCGGACTAATGAGTGTAGGACCTAATTAGAGGTCGTTGGCAAAGCGAGCCATCAAAATTAGACTAAAAAAGAGGCCTAGCATCATGCACGCACCATTGTATCTTCCATTTTTGTATAAGATATATCAAGTTTTCAGTATGGATTTTCAATCCAATTCTGTAACCTGTAACCAAAGAGATTAAACATGAAATTCATATTAAATCACAGAACCAGAAGGAAAATTCTATACATATTAGGTGCAACAATACATACTACTAATGGTGGGTACCAATTAGTAGTAGATGTTGGTAGAAAAGGGGGAAGAAGGCATACCTTTGTTCGTAATAGCCAATGTCGTTGAATCCGTGTTGCTGATGGGCTGTGAAGGCGGCTGGTTTTTTGTTTGTCGACATCTAGTAACAGAAAGCAATGTTTAATTGTATAAACAATTGTGCAGGCGAATGAAATACCACAACTAAATAGCCAATTCTCCATACCACAACTACTAATTGGATTCAATTATTCGGTTCATAACCTGAGAATGAAATATTTGATCAGGTAAACACAAATTTTGATATCTGATATTTCAATGGAAAAGCTACGTACAGATTAGAGAGACATAAATCCTTTTTCTTTTGCACCTTAAATTAGGACTCTTTCGACAAACAGTACATGGAATTCCAAGAGAACACAAATTCCTCAGCATAAATCAAACAAAACAAAAAAACACACCTAAAAACAGTAAATGCAAAACAACACAAACAAACTAAACAGTTACCTTAGCAGAAAAGGCGAAATCACGCCTTGGAAACAGGTCACGGTCATCATGCCTGCTTCCAAGGGCAAATAAATCTTTTCACAAGTTCATTGTTTAAACCGCTACTTGTATTTTTTTGCCCATTGTTTACACAAAGCTTCTTCTCAAAGGAATTGGTCCCCTGCAATTGTCTAACGATTCCATTGAAATCATTATATACGTTCCTACTTTTGTTTTCTCTTTGTCGTGTTGTGTATGACATATTTTAGCATTTCAGTTAGTTGCTTTTGTTGGGTTCATGGAAGTGTGAATGGAAAATGGAGAAAAAAATGGTGGAGAAGAGGAGATACCAATTTAGAAAGTGTACTCCCAAATTGGAAAGTTCACTAATTCTCCCACATTGGTAGGAGAAAGGAACTTTGGAGTGTTTATAATGATGACACTTACTCCACATGGTAAGTGATGCAAGAAATAAGAGATGCCTTGAGCTGTTCTCGCTGCTCGGCTCAGCTTCAGATTTGGATTGATGAGATTTATCTTTTTGGACAAAATTTAGTTGAATTTCGAAAATACCAACAGTAACGCAGTAAATATTCTCTGTGTTTAATACTCCATTTATATGATTTCAGTTTCATTACGAAAGCAACGAAAGCATGCATGCAGAAGTTTCGAAACTGAACTGATGCACTGTTTTAGTAAACTGATGCACTGCTTCAGAACTGATGCATTGTTTCAATGAACTGACACACTTATTCACGAAATGGCATGCCTGTTCAGAACAGTCACAATGTTTGGACGAATAGACATGAATTTTCAGGAAAGGTTACACCTTTTAGATGAACCTTTGCCACTTTTCAGAAGAGGCATCTTATGGCTATAAAAACCTGGTTTCATCCACAGGTTTGCATAAAAATCTCTTCTTGTCTCAAAAATATTCTGTGTGATCACTCAAAACGTTCTGTGAGTTTGAAGATATTCCAACCGTTTGAGGTACCGCTAATATTGGTCTGTTAGCCATTTTATCCTGGGAGGAAAAATTCCACAACCTCGGGTACAGTGAGGGAGATTATTTCCTTAAGGAAAATCCGTGAATTCAGACGACTTGGCTATTTTCTGTTTCATCTTAATTTCTGCAAAATAAAATACACCTCTTGGAACGGTCATTTTGATCTTGTGTTGAGGGTATTTGATATACTTCATTGTGTTCTTGTTTATACTTGAACTTAAGTTGAAGTTGGTGTTGTAATATACAGATTATGCATACCCGACTATATTATGGGAAATAACAATCTTAAGAAAATAATTACTATTACAGAATCTGTATTGCTTGTTATTGGAGATTAAAGTTTTAACTTTCTACTCCGCCTGAACTTAACTAGTGATTTGAAGTCATAAAAACTTCGTCACACGTTAAAGATCATTCGGTTGACAATTGGAAGTCATAAAAACTTCATTGTTAACTAGAAACAAGAAGAATTATTTTTTTAAAGTTGCTTAATTTTTATAAGTAATATTCTGAAAATATCAAGACAGAAAAATGGCAACTGAAAGTCAAATGATGGATGCGACAACATCTGTGGGGGCAACTAATATTGCCACATCAAGTCGCACAAATGCTCCGCTAATAATGGCACCGGCGGAGAAGCTCGAAAAATTTTCGGTCATTGACTTCAAGCGGTGGCAGCAAAAGATGTTCTTTTACCTCATCACTTTATGTCTGGAACAGTTCACTAGCGAAGATGCTCCTGAGGTGCCTAAGGAACCTCGGACAAAGACCACTTCGTTATTGTAGAAGCTTGGAAACATTCGGACTTCCTTTGCAGGAATTATATTCTGAGTGGTCTCCAAGAAAACCTCTACAATGTTTATAGTGGAACAAAGACATCAAAAAAACTATGGAGGGCACTTGAACGAAAATATAAGACGGAGGATGCGGGAATTAAGAAATTCCTTGTTGCATGGTTCCTGGACTTCAAAATGATAGATAGCAAATCTGTTGTCTCTCAAGTACAGGAGTTGCAAGTCATCATACATGATCTCCTTGAAAAATACCTTAGTTGAACAAATTAAAAATGTTCTTAATACTCACATAAACTGTTTTGTAGGTTTAATTGTGAATGATGCTTTCCAAGTAGCAGCGATAGTTAAGAAGCTACCACCTTTGTGGAAAGACTTCAAAAACTACTTAAAGCATAAACGCAAAGAGATGACTGTTGAAGATCTTGTTATCCGACTTCATATTGAAGAGGATAATAAAGCTATCGAAAGAAGGTCAAAGGGGAATTCTGCAATTAATGGAGCACATATTGTAGAAGATGACCAAAACAATTCCAAGAAAAGGAAGAAAGCTGAACAAGGAAGCAATCAACCTAAGAAAAAGTTCAAGGAAAAATTCTTCAACTGTGGAAAGATTGACCACAAGTCCACAGATTATCGTGCCCCAAAGAAAGGCAAGAAGAAAGATCAAGAAAATATGATTAAATCTAATAAAGAATGCAATGATCTGTGTGCTATGTTCTCAGAATGCAACTTGACGGGGAATCCTCGCAAATGGTGGATGGATTCTGGTGCTACCCGCCATGTTTGTGCCAACAGAGAGTTGTTTTCGTCATTTGCTCCAGCTCAAATGGAAGAAAGGATCTACATGGCTAACTCCGCTACTGCTAAGGTGGAAAGAACAAGGAAAATATGCTTGAAAATGACTTCGGGCAAGGTCTTGACACTTAACAATGTCTTGTATATTCCCGAATCACATAGGAACTTAATCTCTGTTTCACTTCTAGATAAGAATGGATTCAAATGTGTAACCGTTTATGGAAAAATTGTAATTAGCAAAGGAGAAATGTATGTAGGAAAAGTTTATCTGACCGAAGGCCTTTATAAGATGAATGTAATGACTGTTGAAATAAATAAAAGTTTGAATTCTTCTTATTTGCTTGAGTCTTATGACTTATGGCATGAACGTTTAGGCCATGTTAATTATAAAACATTACGAAAACTGATTAACTTAGAAGTTTTGCCAAACTTTGAGTGTAATAAATCAAAGTGTCAAACGTGTGTGGAATCGAAGTATGCAACGCATCCTTATAAGTCCGTTGAAAGGAATTCCAATCCCTTAGACTTAATACACACTGACATTTGTGATATGAAGTCAACACCATAACGTAGTGGGAAAAAGTATTTTACAACTTTTATTGACGATAGCACAAGATATTGTTATGTCTACTTGCTAAATAGTAAGAATAAGACAATAGATGCATTTAGGCAATATAAAACTGAAGTTGAAAATCAGTTAGACAAAAATATCAAAATGATAAGAAGTGATAGGAGCGGAGAATATGAATCTCCCTTTACGCAAATATGTGTAGAGAATGGAATAATCCATCAAACTACGGCCCCATATTCACCTCAATTTAATGGAATTGCGGAAAGGAAAAACCAAACTTTGAAGGAAATGATGAATGCCTTACTTATAAGTTCTGGTTTACCGCAAAACTTATGGTGGGAGGCTATTCTTACCGCCAATCGTATACTCAACAGAGTTCCCCATAGTAAGACACAATCAATTCCTTACGAAAAATGAAAATGAAGGAAACCCAACTTGAAATATTTCAAAGTGTGGGTGTGTCTAGCGAAGGTTCAAGTTCCTATACCTAAAAGGGTTAAGATAGAACCTAAAACTGTGAACTGTGTGTTCATAGGATATGCTAAAAGTAGTAAAGCATGTCGATTTTTGGTTCATAAATCCGAACATCCAGATATTAATAAAAATACGATAATTGAATTAGACAATGCTGAATTCTTTGAAAATATTTATCTGTATAAAATTAGACATGAACAATCTAGTGGGGGATCTAAACGACCTCGAGATGAACTAAGTGAGAATGTACATAATGAAGAAAATCCAAGACGTAGTACACGTCCAAGAACGTCAACTTCGTTTAGATCGGATTTTGTAACATTTCTATTAGAAAATGAGCCTCAAACGTTTAGAGAAACGACGTCGTCGTCAGACTCATCCTTTTGGAAAGAGGCAGTCAATAGTGAGATAGATTCAATATTAAGCAACCATACATGGGAATTGGTTGACCTTTCTCCCGAAAATAAACCTTTAAGTTCTAAATGGATCTTCAAAAGGAAAATGAAGACGGATGGTACTATTGACAAATACAAGGCAAGACTTGTAGTAAAAGGTTTCAAAAAGAAGAAAGGCCTTGATTACTTTGATACATACTCGCCAGTAACAAGGATAACCTCGATTCGAATGTTAATTGCCTTGACAGCGGTGTATGATCTTCAAATCCATCAAATAGATGTGAAGACCTCATTCCTAAATGGAGATTTGGAGGAAGAAATATACGTGGAACAACCTGAGGGTTTTGTGGTTCCAGGAAAAGAAAATAAGGTGTGTAAACTTGTTAAGTCACTTTATGGACTAAAACAAACACCTAAGCAATAGCATGCAAAGTTTGACCAAACCATGTTCGCCAACGGATTCAAGATAAATGAATGTGACAAATGTGTATATATTAAAGACACACCAAATCACCAAGTCATTATTTGTTTATATGTGGATGATATGTTGATCATCAGTAGAGACATTTCTAACATAAATGCAACAAAACGAATGCTCGAGAGCAAGTTTGATATGAAAGACCTTGGAGTTGCAGATGTGATCTTAGGTATAAGAATCCATCGAACTCCACAAGGGTTAGCATTGTCACAGTCTCATTATATCAAAAAAGTACTTGACAAGTTCAAGTATATGGAATTCGGTATTGCCAAGACTCCATTGTATGTGAACTTTGCAATTCGAAAGAATAAAGGTGAAAGTAACTCGCAATTAGAGTACGCAAGAGTATTGGGATGTTTAATGTATATAATGAACTGTACACGACCAGACATAGCATGCGCTATCAGTAAATTGAGTCGGTACGCGAGTAATCCCAACAAAACTCATTGGATGGCATTGAAAAAAGTTTTGGGGTATCTTAAATACACTCAAGATTATGCTTTGCATTATAATAAATATACTGCGGTACTTAAAGGATATAGTGATGCAAATTAGATCACCGGATCGAACGAAGTAAAATCCACAAGTGGATATGTATTTACTATCGGTGGATGAGCAATTTCTTGAAAATCATCCAAACAGAGTTGTATCGCTCGTTCTATAATAGAATCTGAATTTATCGCATTAGATAAAGTCGATAAAGAAGTAGAATGACTCTAAAATTTCTTGAAAGATATTCCGTATTGGCCCAAGCCAGTGGCACCAGTATGTATACACTGTGATAGCCAAGCGGCAATAGGTAGGGCATGGAGCATGATGTACAACGGTAAATCTCGTCACATACGACGGAGACATAATACCGTTAGAGAACTCCTCTCTAGTGAAATTATCACTATATACTATATAAAGTCAAAGGATAATATGTCGGATCCACTTACAAAAGACCTATCTAGAGAAGGAGTAGAAAGGACATCTAATGGAATGGGTTTAAGGCCTAGGACAAGTTAGAATGACAGTAACTCTACCTAGCAGACTGGAGATCCCAAGAGCTAGGTTCAAGGAAATCAAACAAAGTTGTGTCTGGCAGGTTCAACATTGTTAATTAACCAACCCATTCTCATGATGTAGACAATGTACAGTAAACTAAGATAAGACTTAAGGTGAAAAGTCTTTTAATGATTATCTAAATTTGGCAGATTTGACCAAATAGTTTAATCTACAGGATTGAACGTTTAGAAATTACCTATGCGAGGGTGAAGTGGAAGCCGCTTCAAGGAGAATGTTAGTAAAGGCCTATTCTCTAAGCTCTCATGAAACCGGGACGTGTTCATGGTTGAAAAGAACAAAATCATGAGAACCTTAAACGTTAAAAGGCTGGTTGTGTGACATGTATTGTCTAGGTGTACAATAAAGCTCGACGGTTCAAAAATATCAAATCTACCGATTGACCGAGTGCATCCGATACATGTTCACTATGGAAAGTTCAAAGGGAAACCCACTTATCCAGATGCAATCAGTCTTTACTTGATGATCACTGTCACGCCCCAAAATCCCATCGGGCCAGACTGGCACCCGAAGCCGAGAAGGCCCGGGAGAACCCGTTCAAATACATATACTTTCACTTACATGTCACCAAAAATTTGGGCAGCACTTCGTTACATATAGAAGGGTCTAATTCCCTGTATCAGCACAAATATATATATATATATATATATATATATATATATATATATATAATACTTGGCCGTCGGGGCCACCACATATACAAATATAACATTACTATATAAACTCCCATGACTTTACCCTTCCTTATGTCTACAAAGCCTCTAGGATATATACATGACATAACTAGGGTCGGGACAAACCCCCGCCCACACATGACTCCTGTACAATAACAAAACATAAGGAACCGACTCAGAAAGCTCCGAAGCAAACTGGAGCTCACCAACAATAGCTGCACGACCTGACTGCTATCTATGCTGTGAGTGAGCTGAAGCACCTGTGCCTGCAGCATGAAATACAGGTCCCCCGTGAGGGACGTCAGTACGAAATATGTATTGAGTATGTAAAGCTGTAAATAATCATATGTGATATGGGGGATCAAGAAAATCAGACTCAAGTGAATAAATCATAATAGAAGTGAACCACACTTCATAAACACTTTTAGGATCATGCACATTATCATTAATCTGAATTGGGTTCTTGAATTCAAACACATTTGTGGAACGGTATACATTCGTTCATTTCATTCTTTACAATTATCAATCGCCATTACCTCCTCCTCCCGAACCTCCAACCACCTAACAATAATCAATACTGTATCGTACTGTGACCATTAGGCTGCCCTAGTACATATCAACTGGGATCGACCCATGCTAGGCTTATGCCCCTGGGATACCACCCATAAATACATAAATAGGGATCGACCCATGCTAGGCTTATGCCCCTGGGATACCACCCACACGTATATCAAGTAACACACATAAGAGATCTTTCCAATAACTTAGTTCAAAAGCTTTTGAGATTATTACATTAGTGTTCATGCCAATATAGTACCTTTGGAACAACCATACATCAATAGGAATCAAGTAATAGACCTTCTATACAATAACGATGTAATAAGGACTCATTGATACATCAACAATGTGTTTCAGAATCATCAATATCACAACAATGAAATAGGAGCCTTTTGGTATATCAATGAAACATTTTGACACTTTATAGAATGGAAACAACTTCGTTGGTAATGTAGAACAATACATGTCTTTGGAAAACCTCGGAATCTTACTTGATGGAACATTGGTGTTTTCATGCCAAAGAACATTGTTAGAGTATGCTTTACATACCTCGTTGTAGATTCGGATACCAATTCAACACAATTTCCCGCCTTTACAAATCACTTATCTACAATGAAATGTTTGGCATCTAGTATTAGCAACCCAACACCACAATTCTCTTCCATAATTCCATACAACCAATATTTGCATACATTCCAAAAACCAACTTGAATAATAGGTTTATATGTATATATATATATAGCTATCATTTCAATACCACATCATCACACCAAATCCCTTCACAATTCAACATAATCCAACCATGCACAAGAATAATCCAACATCATTTCCAATCATCTTTCAACAACAATCAAATAACATACTTCTTATGCTCACATGCATACATATACATATCCATATAAATAACACCAACATAATTTACATCCTTACCATAAAATGACCCTTTTGATTTCGAAGTCCTATTGACACAAATAAGAGGTGCTTCTCGAAGCCCTTGAGACGGTGAACACAACTACGAAATCAATTTGGATTTTCTACGGTTGAATCACAAGATAATTGATGTTGAAATTAGGCTAGGGTTTCTTATTTTCAATAATTAGATGATGAATGATGGATATGAGGCTAAGTTTATGTATATAATGACCAATTTACGTCCATGAGGTGATGGAAAATGACCATATTGCCCTTAAAAATTTAAGTAAATCCGAATCTGTCCATGGTGGACTGTTTTGACAGGCTAAAGTAAATCGGCCATAACTCTTTGCTCCGATATCGGATTTGAGTGAAATTGATATCGTTGGATATATAATTCAAAGTTATTTCATTTAATATAAAGTAGGACATCCAGTTCGTCCTGTACAAGTAGTTATGATCGTTTGAAGTTGACCCAAAAAAACTATTTTGAGAGGCTGAAGTAAAACGAGTATAACTCCTTACTCAGATGTTGGATTTGGATGAAACCAATAGGTCGCAGCTCTCCCAGTTCATTATATTGAGGGAGTTATGATCGTTTAAAGTCGACCCAAAAAACTGGCAGGCCTCAGTAGTTTGTGTGCAGGAAACTTTCCTGCACATTTACTGTTCACACTATCCCGGCTGCCGATTTATAGTTTCGAACGTGCTCGATTATATCCGAAACTTATCCGTTTTTGGAAATCTTTATATCTTTGGAAAGCTTATTCAATAACCTTCGTATGGAACCATCGACGGGCAAATTCCGGTATAAATAAAGTCGATTCCTATACACATATAATCCAACTATACACTTGAAACCATCTCAAAATAATCAATACTCATACTTAAACTCATATATACCTAACTTATGATCAATACATATACTCCAACACATATAACCATGGCTAATGCACGTAATTAAGTACGGGGTGTTACATCCTTCCCCCCTTAAGAACATTCGTCCTCGAATGTGAATGTAGTTATTTAGCCGAAACAAGTTCGAATTCTATAGGCGCCATCATAGCCTTACGACTTAACGCATCATCTACCACATTTTCTTTCCCTGGATGGTACAAGATATCAACATCATAGTCCTTTAATAGTTCAAGCCATCTCCACTGCCTTAAATTTAGATCCTTCTGATTAAAAATATATTGCAAGCTCTTATGGTCAGTATATATATCAACATGAACCCCATATAAGTAGTGGCGCCATATCTTTAAAGCAAAAATAACTGCTGCCAGCTCAAGATCGTGTGTAGGATAATTTTTCTCATGTGGCCGCAATTGTCTAGAAGCATATGCTATTACCTTACCATGCTGCATCAATACACATCCTAAACCAATTCTGGAAGCATCACAATACACTGTATACCCTTCGGTGCCTTTTGGAAGTACCAACACGGGTGTAGAAATCAACTTGTTCTTTAAGTCTTGAAAATTCTTCTCACAGGCATCATTCCATTGGAATTTGGATGCTTTATGGGTTAGCTTGGTTAAGGGTGCTGAAATGGAAGAAAAGTCTTTAACAAACCTTCTATAATAACCGGCCAACCCGAGAAAACTACGAATCTCCGTAGGCGTTGTGGGCCTTGGCCAGTTCTTCACAGCTTCTATCTTTTTAGCATCAACCTTTATCCCTTCACTAGATACAATATGACCCAAAAATGCCACCAACTTTAACCAAAACTCACATTTAGAGAACTTTGCGTAAAGCTTACAATCACGAAGAGTCTACAATGTCTGTCATAAGTGATTGGAATGATCCTCTTCTGATCTAGAATAAGCAAGAATATCATCTATAAAAACTATCACAAATACATCCAGGAATGGCTTAAACACCCTATTCATCAAATCCATAAAAGTTGCAGGTGCATTTGTTAGCCCAAATGACATAACTAGAAACTCGTAATGACCATACCGTGTTCGAAAAGCTGTCGTGGGTATATCCTTCTCTTTGACCCTCACTTGGTGGTAACCTGACCTCAAATCAATCTTAGAAAAGCACTTGGCGCCCTGTAACTGATCAAATAAATCATCAATTCTTGGGAGAGGATATTTATTCTTAATAGTAACCTTATTTAATTGCCGATAATCAATACACATCCTCAGCGATCCATCTTTTTTGCGTACAAATAACACTGGTGCTCCCCAGGGGGACATACTAGGCCTTATGAATCCCTTCTCTAACAAATCTTTCAATTCTCGTAATTCTGCTGGGGCCAATCTATACGGAGGAATGGAGATTGGTTGGGTGCCTGGTATTACATCAATACCAAACTCTACTTCTCGTTCAGGAGGCAAACCTGGAAGATCTTCAGGGAATACATCAGGAAATTCATTTACCACTGGTACCGTGTAAAGATCTGGTGATTCCGATTCCGTATCCTTTACTCTAACTAAATGACATATGTAGCCCTTGGAAATCATTTTTCTCGCTTTGAAATAAGAAATAAATCTACCTCTTGGTGCGCCAATCTTACCTTGCCATTCAATAACTGCTTCATTAGGAAAATGTAAATACATCTTTTTCGTACAACAGTCAATTTTGGCATAACAAGACGCCAACCAATCCATACCCATTATAACATCAAAATCTACCATTTCTAGTTCCACGATATTGGCCATCGTGTCTCGACCACACACAGTTACTACACAATCTTTATAAACTCTTCTAGCAATAATAGATTCCCCAACCGGGGTAGACACTTCCAACGGCTTATCTAACAATTCGGGGGTTCTTTTGAACCTTCCAGCAACCAAAGGAGTTACATATGATAATGTAGAACCGGGATCAATTAGAGCATATACATCAAATGAAAATATGGACAACGTACCCGTAACCACATCTGGGGAAGCCTCTAGATTCTATCGATCCGCTAAAGCATAAGTGCGATTCTGAGTCCCACTGGAACTGGCGACTCTTTTTTCATTTCTAGCATGACCCGCAGGTTGTGCGCCCCTACCAGAATAAGATACCGGTGACGATGATGCAACAGCTGATCCCGAAGGTCGTGCTACGCCAGCTGCGCCCCTTCGTGGGCATTCTCTCATCATATGCCCCGTCATACCGCACCAAAAACAAACATTTGTTCCCATTCGACATACGCCCATATGATGCCTTCCACATTTATTGCATAACTCTCGAGGAGGTCTCGATTGGCTCATATTCCCTTGCCCATGATAACCCACAGATCGCGAACTATGACCCTCACTTTTTTGCCTAAATTGACTGCCTCTGAACCCCTGATGCTGTGGTGGAGCACTAGCTGCAGAATAAGAAAATAATGGCCTAGGTGGTCTAGCAGAAAATTGAGGTCTAAAACCTCTCTGTGGCGCCATAAACTGCCCTGTAGATCTGGCCCTCTTAGAAGATCCGCTTTCAAATTCCTGTGTTCTTTTTCTTTGCCTCTGATCTTCCATTTTTTGTGCAAATGCTTGGATCCTAGCTATATCCATGTCTTTATTCAGTGCAGCAATAGTACAATCCCTAACCAAATACGGATCCAATCCATTCACATACTGATGAACTCTGTCATCCATAGTAGCTATAACATTAGGAGCATATCTGGACAAAGAATTAAATCGAAGACTATACTCTCTCACACTTGTATGACCCTGTCGAAGATTTAAGAACTGATCCGCACGGGCCTGACGAGTCTCATATGGAAGATAATGATTAATAAATGCCTCTTTGAACTCTTTCCAAGTAGCTGGGGGTGCATCAATGCCCCTTGACCATTTCCAGTCTTCATACCAATATATAACCTCACCTTTGAATCTATACGCGGCTAACTCCACTGTCTCTCTGCCCGATACATGCATCACCTCTAGGGCCCTTTGGATCTGATCAATAAAGTCCTGCAGATCTTCATTAAGATCGGATCCGGTAAAAGTAGGCGGATCCATCTTAAGAAAATCTTGCGTCCGAAGACTAGCGGCCCTATCAGTACCGCTAGAACCCGCGGCAGGAATAGCTTGCCCTTGGACTTGCCCAGCAACTATACGAGTCAAAAGTTGCACTGTATTTCTAAGATCTTGATCAACAGCATTAATAGGTGGCTCTGGGGATATAGTTCTCCTCCCCCTTATTTCTTCCGGACTGGGGGAAGTTTCTGATGCATGCTCAGCTGGAGCCTCACTTTGATTAGCTGGTATAGTGGGTGACTTACTAGTCCCCTCTTCGGTAGCCACATCTACTTGCTTATCGGTATTTTTGCTTCTGGTAACCGGCATCATTACTATAATAAGAGAAACAAACTGATTCAGTGGTCAACTATGACTTCATATACAATATAAGCTCTATCGCACGATCTAAGACATGAAGAAAAGAAACAATTCCTAAATGTCCATAGCCTCCTGTTTATAGATGTGGTGCACAACACACCGATAAACAAGACTCTACATAGACACGGCTTTGTAGACTCACTAGGACGAACCGCTTTGATACCACTTTTGTCACGCCCCAAAATCCCATCGGGCCGGACTGGCACCCGAAGCCGAGAAGGCCTGGGAGAACCCGTTCAAATACCTGTACTTTCACTTACATGTCACCAAAAATTTGGGCAGCACTTCGTTACATATAGAAGGGTCTAATTCCCTGTATCAGCACAAATATATATATATATAATACTTGGCCGTCGGGGCCACCACATAGACAAATATAACATCACTATATAAACTCCCATGACTTTACCCTTCCTTATGTCTACAAAGCCTCTAGGATATATACATGACATAACTAGGGTCGGGACAAACCCCCGCCCACACATGACTCCTGTACAATAACAAAACATAAGGAACCGACTCGGAAAGCTCCGAAGCAAACTGGAGCTCACCAACAATAGTTGTACGACCTGGATCCTATCTATGCTGTGAGTGAGCTGAAGCACCTGTGCCTGCAGCATGAAATATAGGTCCCCCGTGAGGGACGTCAGTACGAAATATATACTGAGTATGTAAAGCTGTAAATAATCATATGTGATATGGGGGATCAAGAAAATCAGACGCAAGTGAATAAATCATAATAGAAGTGAACCACACTTCATAAACACTTTTAGGATCATGCACATTATCATTAATCTGAATTGGGTTCTTGAATTCAAACACATTTGTGGAACGGTATACATTCGTTCATTTCATTCTTTACAATTATCAATCGTCATTACCTCCTCCTCCTGAACCTCCAACCACCTAACAATAATCAATACTGTATCGTACTGTGACCATTAGGCTGCCCTAGTACATATCAACTGGGATCGACCCATGCTAGGCTTATGCCCCTGGGATACCACCCATAAACACATAAATAGGGATCGACCCATGCTAGGCTTATGCCCCTAGGATACCACCCACACGTATATCAAGTAACACACATAAGAGATCTTTCCAATAACTTAGTTCAAAAGCTTTTGAGATTATTACATTAGTGTTCATGCCAATATAGTACCTTTGGAACAACCATACATCAATAGGAATCAAGTAATAGACCTTCTATACAATAACGATGTAATAAGGACTCATTGGTACATCAACAATGTGTTTCAGAATCATCAATATCACAACAATGAAATAAGAGCCTTTTGGTATATCAATGAAACATTTTGACACTTTATAGAATGGAAACAACTTCGTTGGTAATGTAGAACAATACATGTCTTTGGACAACCTCGGAATCTTACTTGATGGAACATTGGTGTTTTCATGCCAAAGAACATCGTTAGAGTATGCTTTACATACCTCGTCGTAGATTCGGATATCAATTCAACACAACTTCCCGCCTTTACAAATCACTTATCTACAATGAAATGTTTGGCATCTAGTATTAGCAACCCAACACCACAATTCTCTTCCATAATTCCATACAACCAATATTTGCATACATTCCAAAAACCAACTTGAACAATAGGTTTATGTGTATATATATATATAGCCATCATTTCAATACCACATCATCACACCAAATCCCTTCGCAATTCAACATAATCCAACCATGCACAAGAATAATCCAACATCATTTCCAATCATCTTTCAACAACAATCAAATAACATACTTCTTATGCTCACATGCATATATATACATATCCATATAAATAACTCCAACAAAATTTACATCCTTACCATAAAATGACCCTTTTGATTTCGAAGTCCTATTGGCACAAATAAGAGGTGCTTCTCGAAGCCCTTGAGACGGTGAACACAACTACGGAATCAATTTGGATTTTCTACGGTTGAATCACAAGATAATTGGTGTTGAAATTAGGCTAGGGTTTCTTATTTTCAATAATTAAATGATGAATGATGGATATGAGGCTAAGTTTATGTATATAATGACCAATTTTCGTCCATGAGGTGATGGAAAATGACCATATTGCCCTTAAAAATTTAAGTAAATCCGAATCTGTCCATGGTGGACTGTTTTGACAGGCTAAAGTAAATCGGCCATAACTCTTTGCTCCGATATCGGATTTGGGTGAAATTGGTATCTTTGGATATATAATTCAAGGTCTTTCATTCGATATAAAGTAGGACACCCAGTTCGTCCTGTACAAGTAGTTATGATCGTTTGAAGTTGACCCAAAAAAACTATTTTGAGAGGCTGAAGTAAAACGAGTATAACTCCTTACTCAGATGTTGGATTTGGATGAAACCAATTGCATTGGAAAGAAGACTCAAATATTTTTCTTTTGATAGATCGCAGCTCTCCCAGTTCATTATATTGAGGGAGTTATGATCGTTCAAAGTCGATCCAAAAAATTGGCAGGCCTCAGTAGTTTGTGTGCAGGAAATTTTCCTGCACAATTACTGTTCACACTATCCCGGCCGCCGATTTATAGTTTCGAACGTGCTCGATTATATCCGAAACTTATTCGTTTTTGGAAATCTTTATATCTTTGGAAAGCTTATTCAATAACCTTCGTATGGAACCATCGACGGGCAAATTCCGGTATAAATAAAGTCGATTCCTATACACATATAATCCAACTATACACTTGAAACCATCTCAAAATAATCAATATTCATACTTAAACTCATATATACCTAACTTATGATCAATACATATACTCCACACATATAACCATGGCTAATGCACGTAATTAAGTACTGGGTGTTACAATCACATACTTGTCCGTAAAAGTTTTATGAAAAATAGCCATTCCCCATTCATGTGGGGGATTGTTGGGTTCATGGAAGTGTGAATGAAAAATGGAGAAAAAAATGGTGAAGAAGAGGAGACACCAATTTGGAAAGTGTACTCCCAAAATTGGAAAGTTCACTAATTCTCCCACGTTGGTGGGAGAAAGGAACTTTGGAGGGTTTATAATGATGAACACTTAATCCACATAGTAAGTGAGGCAAGAAATAAGAGATTCCTCGCGTCGTCGTCGTCGTCGCTCGCTCGGCTCGGCTTCGGATTTGGATCGATCGATGAGATCTATCTTTTTGGACAAAATTTAGTTGAATTCCGAATATTTTCTGTGTTTAATACTCCATTTATATGATTTCAGTTTAATTACGAAATCATGCATGCAGAAGCTATTTCGAACAGATGCTTCAGATAAATTTTCGAACTGATGCAATTTTACACTGAAATGGTGCACAGTTTCGAAACTGAACTGATGCACTGTTTCAGTAAACTGATGCACTGCTTCAGAACTGATGCATTGTTTCAGTGAACTGACACACTTATTCACGAAATGGCATGCCTGTTCAGAACAGTCACAATGTTTGGACAAATAGACATGAATTTTCAGAAAAGGGTACACCTTTTAGAGGAACCTTTCCACTTTTCAGAAGAGGCATCTTGTGGCTATAAAAACCTGGTTTCATCCACAGGTTTGCATACGAAATTTTCAGATTAAAAAACTCTCTTCTTGTCTCAAAAATATTCTGTGTGATCACTCAAAACGTTCTGTGAGTTCGAAGATATTCCAACTGTTTGAGGTACCGCTACTTTTGGTCTGTTAGCCATTTTATCCTGAGAGGAAAAATTCCACAACCTCGGGTACAGTGAGAGGGATTATTTCCTTAAGAAAATTCCGTGAATTCGGTTTCTGATATACTTTCTGTTTTCTGTTTCATCTTAATTTCTGCAAAATAAAATACACATCTTGGAAAGGTCTTTTTGATCTTGTGTTGAGGGTATTTGATATACTTCATTGTGTTCTTGTTTATACTTGAACTCAAGTTGAAGTTGGTGTTGTAATATACAGATTCTGCATACCCGACTATATTATGGAAAATAACAGCTTTTGTAATTCAATTTTTTAGCTTAAAGATTAGTCACAGTGACCTACTGCCAGCTGTTCAGGAGTTAGTTATAACTGACTTTTTGACTTCAATCCCAAATTCAGTTAGGATAACTGCATAAGTAGCTGGATTCTCCATCGCAATCATTTGACAGAATTCTCTCAAGTAAATCAATAACAACTTTCTCTCTTTTCTTTTGAGTTCACAAGAGTTCCATTAGAGCTCTTAGAGATAACTGTTTAAGAACAATTCAGTTATTTGTTCTTTAGGTAATCTCGTATATTGTCGATCGATTTGGTTCTCATCACTCAGCTGAATTTGTTTTTTTTTTTTGCTCTTTGTTAGCTACAGAAATTGCGATAGTGAGTTTTAGTGTTTCAAATTTCAATTTTTCATATGCTTTGGGTGGACTATTAGAATAACTGTTAGGAAATTATTATCATTTATGTCATCTTGCATTTTCCTTTTCATCTTTTACTTCTTTGCTCTCTTCACAGATACTTTTCTTGGGGGAATATGCAGGTAGTTCCATAGAAAAGGGAATACTTAAGTTGTCTTAGTTCTTTGTTTAGGTTGTAGGTTGCTGTTTGTTTGTTTATATTCCGTGTTGTATAGATTCAATCTGCTCTTATTTGTGGTTTTTAGTTGGATTTAGTTATATGATTTGTTTGAGTTGAGAATTTAGTTTGTTTCTTTGTGCAGCTTGTGCAGTCTTTTTGTTTGCTAATATTGGGTCATTTTGTCTGCATTCGGCGTGCTGCTGCTTCGGATAAAACCACGAAAAAAGTGCATACTTTTTGTGCAATTCTTATTTTTGCGGTAGCTCAGCCACAATCGAGAAAGCTAATTCAATTGAAGTGAACAGCTCTTCAAAATCTGTAAGTTATTCGTTTCTTGGTGCAAATCCTACCTTGGGTTCTTGAATTTTGAGGGGTGTTTGAGTTGAATTTAAAGTAATTCAATGTTAAGTTTGTTGCTTTGTGTGGATCTTTTCACAGTCTCTAAATTTTTTTGATTTTCTATGTGCGATTAAGGAAAAACTGAGTGTCGGTGTTTTCTTTGTGTCCTATTTGAAAATTGGTGGTGGTAGTTCTATGTATGATTGAAAATTTATTATTTGGGTCAACTTTTACGCTCTAGGTGTTTGTGGAAATTCTCCAACGAAGCAGTCTCTTCCAACAACAATTTTGTTGTCATATATCAGTTGAGAATAATTCGTATTTTGGTTATGCGTTTTGCCTTTCTTCGAATTATACTTGCTTGTTTTTCTGTATGGATATATTTTCATTGCTTTGGAGCACCTATATTACTTTTGAAGTGTTAAAAGATTTGAACTTTCCTTGTGCTGATGTTGTGGTTTGTCTGGGTATGAAGATTTGAGTCATAGCGATACTCATCAACTATTATTTGAAATTGGAGTAATACAACAACATACCCCGTGTGGTTCCAACAAATGGAATCCAGGGGAGGGTAGTGTGTACGCAAACGTTACACCTATTAGGTAAATAGGCCGTTTTCGATAGAAACTGGAATATTTTGGACTGGGATTAACTAAATGTCCCTTCACTTGGAGGACGCTCAGACTTTGAGGATCCTCAGACATCTCCCTAAGGCTGTTTCAATTTTATCTATATGGTCCTATCCAATTCCCGTTGAAATTATCTGTTAGGTTCTATAATTTTTTTGGGCTTATTTACATGCTCAAAAATCTCTCTTTTGTAGATATCCCTTTTTGTATAAAGCAAGTATACATATTGTTATCATACAAGGAGTGATATATGGTCCAAATGATTGTTATTTGGTGATATTTTGAAGTTTTAAAGTTGAAAATAATGTTTAAAGGATTATTGAAGTAAACAGAGATATAGTTGAGATGCTTATAATGTAACACAATCATTATCCTATTTTTAATGGAAAGCACTACTTAAACTGCATGAGTAAATGGCAATGGAGATCCATTTTAGGATTAAAATTTGTTTGTTATATTTCTTGATTCTTATACGTAGATCGGTCTGAGTCTTTCAATTTTTTCATATTTGGTTTGTCAAAAATTTTGAAACATAAATTTCACTCTTAGAATTGCATTGAAATGTGTGGTGAGTTTTCATCCGTTGCATCCCTTTCTTTTCTTGAAGTTTCGGTAACGTACCTACCTATCTACCGTTTGGATAATAAAAAATTTGTGCATTTGTTTGGAAAAAAATTGGCCTCATAGAGTTAATTTGTGATTCACCAGTACTGAGATTTTCCGTAGATGAAATGTTCCAGAGCATTTTTGAACATTTCTGAGCTATCTTAAGAGAAAAATTCCTTCAGATTTTAGTAACATAATTTGGCTGTATTCAGTTTGAATAGGTTTTACAACAATTACATTATTGTGAAGGATGTATTACTTTGCTTTGTAATTGAGTTATTGTAAGCTAATTCGGATAAAATGGATTTCGATTGGCTCAGTTTATGGTAGATGATTGTTGCTACAGTATTTAGGGAGGACGATCTTCCAGTTGTAAAACATTTTGATTTGATTTAATGTTCTTCTGCTCCCTATTGTTGGAGTCACTTCTTTTCCTTTTTTTCAATTTAAGTTATTTCCTTTATTTTGAACCCCTTAATGAAAATTCTGCATCCGCCACTAATGGAAGGTAGCTTGAAAAGGTAGAATAAACTCACTTCATAGCATATGTGCTCATAAAAGCAAAGGATCAGGTTCTTATCTGAGTAATTATTGAAACTTAATGCTTAAAGGAATTGTTTTTGTTCTCTTAGAATGAAACTACACACAAAGATTCTGTGAATCTAATATCTGATCCTTGATGTTATTTCTCCTATTTTTTATTGCTGTAATTTAGGTATGTAGACCTAAAAAGTGGTTGTAAGTGATGCATTAGCTTTTGCATTTCCCTGTAGGGGCTTAAACAACACTGATGGATTGTTAAGATTGCATAATACCCCGTGCGGTTCAATTTGTTTGTTTGGTTCTGACTTGACATAGAGTTTAACAAAATAAAGAAAACTTATGAATAGTCTTACACTAATATATACTTTATAGTCTTAAACATGTCATGAGCAGTTAGAGTTAAAGAGTTGTCAAAAAAGAAAAGGGACATTCTTTTCTGTCAAAGTGTTGTACTTTAACTATGTAGTAGTCGTAGGTGATTATATTAGGTTTTATGAAGAGTATGTTCATTTCTTAATTTTTGTATTGGCAAATTCAAACGACATTCAGAGTCTGCTTCACAGAGTAACTTTTCCTATTCCAACTCCGATGAATTTATTTGGTTTGCTTCTATTGTTGAATTATTTGCTATAGCATACTTAGATGTTTCTGATTATACGGAAGTTCCTTACTCGAAGATGGTCCAACTGAAATGGATACAGCTTATGAGACACCTAATTTATCAATAAATTCCCACCGCAGCATGCTGATGGATAATGATCAAGCAAGAAATTAACATTCAAATCTAGAACATATGACACGCAACAATTGTGCTGGTACTACCTAATATTTCTCTGCACATGCTTTTACTTCACCAGTGGATTGACGTACTAGAAAAGTTAATAATCCTTATTAACTGTTGGTGTGTTTTGGGGAAGGAATGGAAGGTGGCTAGCGATTATGTTGTCACATTGGGTCTGTTGTAGGTGTAGATGGGAAAGAGGTCACTTCTTGTGTTTCTGTTTTGATTTCTGCTATAGTTTTTCCATTACATTTTATAGATAATAAATATGTCACTTTTTTGCTTTTCATTGAGGAGCAGTGCATGATGAATTTAAGTCAACTTAAACGCAGTTGATCAATATCATGTATTCTGTGAACTTTTCCAATTGGCTCTTCGTGTTCTGTTTCTTTTAATGTGGTTTTATTTGTACTTATTGTCAGAAGTTTCTATTTGTTCATTTTCATGTATAGTATGCAAACTGACAATTACAAATCACAGCTCC
The DNA here is from genome assembly GCA_030864225.1 of Capsicum baccatum var. pendulum. Lineage (NCBI taxonomy): Eukaryota > Viridiplantae > Streptophyta > Magnoliopsida > Solanales > Solanaceae > Capsicum > Capsicum baccatum. The sequence goes on along the minus strand of CM061552.1, from coordinate 22,226,888 downwards.
GTCACTATTATTGGACCCGCGCTGGTGCGGGCTTCTCCATCTAGTTGTGTTTAGAAAAGTGAGTAATCTAGTCTATTGCTTGGCTTTACAGTTATATGTTGATGTAACAAACATTTACAAGTTTGAATTTTTTTTTTCTAGAAAATGTGAAAATTAAGGGAGTATACCGGAAATGGAACAGAGAATGGTAACATTCATGTAAAAAGATTGTTCATTTGCCATTAGGGAGCATGTTAAAGGTAGTGATTTCATTTAAGCCATCAATATTCATAAATGTGGTAATTTTTGGGGACGAGTAATCTTTATCCTATGTTGCTTTTTATGTTATACGCTTCCAGTTATCTGAATGAGCTGTTTGATTCTTGATATTGTGTTTAGAAAAGTGAGTAACCGAGAGTATGCTCGTCTTTACAGTTATATGTTGATCTAACGAACACATACAAGAATTTTTTTAAATTCTGGAAAGTATGAAAATTAAGGGATTATACTGGAAACTGGAATAGAGAATGGTAATAGTCATGTAAAAAAATTGTTCATTTACTACCATTAGCGAGCACGTTAAAGGTAGTGATTTAATGTAATCCATCAGTATTAATAAAATGTGGTAATTTTTGGGGACCAGTAGTCTTTATCCTATGTTGCTTTCATGTTATATGCTTTGATTTGTCTGACTGAGCTGTTTGATTCAAGATATTGTGTTTAGAAAAGTGAGTTGTGAAATGCCTATTAACTGTTTGGTATAATGCCTGAAATGAACTGTTTGATTTTTAGTAGGGAAATGCCTATTCCTTATTTGCTTTCTTTAATGATTGTGTTTGTTGGAATTCCTTGCTGGAAAATATTCTTCACCAACAATATGTCTAGTAAGTAGTCAATTTTGACTTTTTGTTTGTTTGTTATAAAGTGTGCTAATTAAGGAATTATACCGGAAAATGGACTAGAGAATGCTGATATTCATGTAAAAATATTGTTCCTTTATCAATAGCGAGCATGTAAACGACTGTGATTTAGTTTAATCCATGAATATTTATAAAATGTGGTGATTTTCGGGGACAAATAATATTTATCCTAGGTTGTTATTTCATGTTAGATGCTTCAAGATGTCTGAATGAGCTGTTTGATTCAAGATGCTGTGTTGAGAAAAATGAGTTATGAAATGCGCATTACCTGTTTGGTAAAATGTCTGAATGAGCTGTTAGATTCTTACTAGTGAAATGCATTTTCCTTATTTGCTTTCTTAGTGATTTCTTAGTTGGAACTCCTTGCTGGAAGATGCTTAATCGAGTCTATTTCTTGGTTTTACAGTTGTTTGTTGATGTAACAAACACTTAAAATACTCAACATAGGGAACTTATTCCTTTGATTGCAAGCTTAAACGAACTGTTACAAAGAAAAGCCTAAAAAGTGTGCAAATTAAGGAATTACACCAGAAAATGGAATAGAGAATGGTGATATTCATGTAAAAGAGTGTGCCGGGCTGCCCTTTAAGTGCTATGACTAGCAGATGTGAGTCAGTATTTTTTGGTTGTTGAATGTGGTCTAAAACACACGTACAAGTTGTTTTCTTGCTAACCATTCTGCTTAAATTCATAGGTAAGACTGATATTGCTTTGCCGCTGGATAAGTTGTCTTTGGATTTATTAAAACAAGTGGAGGGGCCACCAAGTCCTGAGAGGAGGTAACTTTAGTATGTGATCTTGGACTAGCCTTTCTAACATTAGTTTTTAGTGTCTGATTCAATGTCTAGTAGATTGTCACATCAAAGTTACAATGTTGATTCACTTGTAATGTTGTTTTATGATGCCCATTTGCCTTTTGTTCTTCCATTGGAGCTGCCAATTCACAGTTTGTCATGAATTATGCTTGTTTATGATGTTGAGCTACCCGACGTAGTTTTCACTTTTTTAAGAAACGTACTGGTATTCATGTTGGAAAGGGGATGGACAAGTTAAATACAAGGAACAAATTTTTCTTTTTTTTTTTAAAGTTTATTACAAGGAAGCAAAGTTGAGTAGTTTCCGAGTCTATTTTCCAAAGTGACAACTCTCACAATTGAAGTAGGGTTGAAACACTTCCATAATGTCTTAGAAGGCATGCATAAAAAAGTGAAAAGAAGCAAGACATGAATATGCATAGTTGCCTACATATTTAGGTTTATTATGGATTTCATTTATTTCCTATCCTTTACCCTTCTTCCCCCTATTCGACGCCTCCTACAGAAACTTGCTAACTCTCACTCTTCCTACTAGGAAAAGGACATATGTAGTTCTTGTATCAACAGGAAGTTTCAATCCTCCAACTTATATGCACTTGCGTTGTTTTGGTACGTATTATACAACCTTTACTATGTTTCTCTCGCTTATCTTTTTCTTCTTCTTTTTATCCCTTTATTCCCACTCGGGGAGGGAGATTGTGGATTGAAGGAGGTGTATGTGTGTGGGTACCAAGGAAAAGAATCCTCCATGTTTTTTCTTCTATTCAGATAAAAGCGACAAGTCATGTATAGTCCTAAGTCCTCCAGCACATAAGCTGCTCAGAGTTAATATGATTTTAAGAAAATGCAGTTCGTTTAATCTGTTTATTGGGTTTTGCTGAACTTTTGGGTATATTGATTCAGAGTTGGCAAGAGATGCATTGACTTCAGAAGGATTTTGTGTGATTGGAGGTTACATGTCACCAGTAAATGATGCATATAAGAAGAAGGTAGCATAGCTTTAGGAACTTCAAAATGTATAACTTGTAAGGCGAGAAATGAAAAAAAAAATTGTGCAACTAGCTTTGCCATATTATCACTTGCTTCTGCTCATCATGATGTTGCATTCTAAATCTTAGACTATATGTTTTCTGGTCTGAGACCTGATATTGCTTTATACTATCATGTCCTTTCTAGTCATGAGAGGTGTAGTTTCTTGCTGTCTTAGCACTTTTGCTGGTCCAATATGTTTTAAGAAGTGGGAAATGCTTTGTATCTTGTTTCGTTGTTACTAACACACAGGAAAGATCTTACTAATGTATTTCCTCCGTACTTTTGTAGAGTCTTATATCTGCTGAACATCGTGTTGCAATGTGCGAGTTAGCTTGTAAAAGCTCAGAATTTGTTATGACGGATCGCTGGGAGGTCTCTCTCTCTCTCTCTCTCTCTATCAATCTATTTATCTCCTCCTCCTCCTCTCCACCAGAAAAAGAATCCCCAAAACCTCCCTTTTTAATGTGAGCAATATTAAGGTACTACTTGGTATGATTGCATCACCCAGTTTTATATTTGACGTATTTACACCACTGCTGCAGTCTGGGACAAACTAAATTACCTTCATCCCGTCTATGATTTTGCTTGAAATTATTTGTGCAGGCAAGTCAGGATAGCTATCAACGAACATTTACAGTTCTTTCTAGAATAAAAACCGCTGTCATTGATGGAAGTTTGGCATCCACTGGTAAGATCCATAATTGACATAAGTCAGTCTGTTGGAATACTGTTGATCGAAATTCAGATTAATGGTCAATGGTTACATGAGAAACTTGCAATCCTACCGAAACCAGCTTTTTCTTTTTGATAAATATTATGTCGTTCCTATGTTTTTAGTGAAAGAAAATTTTATTTAATCCCCCTCCAATATACGAGAAATAGATGCTCAGCCTGCAATGTCATACACAGAGAAAAGGGAAAGGAGAAAACATACTACCTTATTCCGTTTTTTACAAGAGCCATATGTGTGATAATGTTAGCTTGCAGAAATCTTTAGCATTCGTTTTTATGCCTCCATCTTATTTAACATGTAACATGTTAGTATAGTTTCAATACGTGGTGTACAATTATCAAACTCTACACGCCCATTTTGCAATTTCTCTGCACTCTGGCTTTACTTAGGAGTTGCAATACGTGGTGTACGATTATCAAACTCTACACGCTCATATCTGCAGATCTTCCTTGCCCATGAACTGGTGGGTTTCATCTCCAAGTTCTTGCTCACAATTTTTCCCCTTGGATGGTGTTGGTAGTTGGTTTAAGCAAGGGAACAAAGACTAATGTTGCAGCAGGTTAATTGGCAATGGTTAAAAACCTTAGGGTAGTTTCATGCTTAGTATATATATTTGGCTGTTACCAACATACAGTTGAAGGTAAAGTAAGAAGAAACTTTGCATGCTTAGTATATGTTTTGGTTGTTACCAACTTATAGTTGAAGGAAAAGTAAGAAGAAACTATTTTCCGAAGCAAGTGGTTTAGTTGTTGAAGCCTAGCTTCTTCATTGTCTAAAGCTCTGAGCGATTAGTTAGTAGATCACTGTGCAGTTCATTTCTCTTGTGGAGGTAGCTTTGTTGTGTACTGATGTGTACTTTCTCAGCTTCAAATTGAATGTGATGTTCTACATCCGATTTGATGTTCAGTTTGTAAAATTGAATATTTTCACTTATATTTTTTATAATTGCAAGTTCAGTAACTCCTACTTTACAGGTCAGTTGAGTAACCATAATCCATCACTCAACTTGTCCCACTTATCGTAAATCAATGCGCATGTTTCTTACTACCTAATAAATTACTTATTACCTAAGTCGCTATGCAACCTTAAGAAACTGCTCAAAAGTGAACATGCCATTCTATCTGGAGAAGACTTTAACAAACTTCCGTTAAAGTTCTAAACAGTGGTTATTTTTCTTGCAGAAGACCTCAAGGTCATGCTAGTATGTGGTTCTGATCTGCTAGAATCTTTCAGCACACCTGGCATTTGGATACCTGAGCAGGTAAATTAAGATACCTCCGTTATGTTGGACTGAAGTTATGCTCTTATAATGTTTCGGAGAAGAAATAGGATATGTTTATCTGTTGATTTTCTAGGTCAGGGCCATATGTAGAGACTTCGGCTTGGTTTGTGTCCAAAGAGGTGGCCAGGATGTTGAAAAAATCATCAGCAATTATGATATTTTGAATGAATATAAGGTAAGTTCATTAGGAACTCCTTCTCTTGTTCCCTTTAAGCTCATCAACTGAGACGACTAAACACAAAAGAGAATGTCAAATTATTGGTCGAAGAGACATGTAATATACAGTGTACTACATGTAAATTTGCAGAAGAATATCCGAGTCGTGGATGAAGTAGTGCCAAATGGAATCAGTTCAACAGGGCTAAGGTAAAAAATCGTCGATCTGACTAGCTAGGAGGATATGAAATAAATCCTGGACAAATTGGTGGACTAACTAGCTTTTCATTCTCATGTCAGGGATTGCATCTCAAAAGGTCTGTTAGTGAAGTACTTGACAGCCGATGAAGTAATTGTTTATATCAAAGAACACAATCTTTACAAAGAACAATTATCCAACTGAATGTGGAGATATTTTATTTTTTATTTTTTAGTGTGTGAGAAATAAGTATACAGATCCTGCTGAGGGAGTTCATGGCTTCATGTGATTAGGAGAACAGAACAGAAACCACCACCAAGATTTCATTAAAAGTTCATCTATTCATGAAGCATAATTGGCTTTGCCTTTCCTTTCCCCTTCCTCTTTTGTTTTTGTTTTAAACCATAATTGGATACTTTCTTGCTATATATGTTGTTCGGACTCTTCAAATTTCAAAATGTCACTAAGTGCATGATGGATCTTCCGAAAATGCACTATTGCATTTTTGAAGGATTAGATATAGATACAACAACATATTTTCTCGGCTAAAAGTGGCGGCATTATTTTCGCAATAAGAACGTGGGCTATTATTAGCATCATGCAACTAAATTTCATGTCCAGGTTCAAAAATAAGGAAATAATTGACATTACATTCATTTATTATTAGCATAGGTAGCTTACTAGTATACATCATAAGAGTGAAAGCAATTGAAAAAGGTCTTTTTATTAGAGATTTTTAATTTTACACATAAGAGATTTTAAAAAGTCATATTTTTTATTCTAATTGTAAGTGAGCAGGAAATCTTATTTCCTCAAAAGTATACAATACTCCAAACAAAGTTTAAACAATAAAACATTATTCTAGCATGGATATTGAAGCTCAAAGTCATCTTAAGTTTACTGTCTGAACTGTCCATATGGATACATAACCCCAGGCAACCCATTGTTAGTAGCAATTGAAGAAGATGAATCAGTGAGACCATCATCCTTCGCCTCCATCTCTTCATTTCTGTAAATTTAGAAGCGGTAAAATTAATTCAATTTTTTTGGTAATCTATTTAACTAAACTAAGTTTTAATGGGTTGGACTATGATTAATTTCTTGACCTGATACAATTGCATTTGAATTTTTGGAAAATTATACGCAATGACCTTCAAAATAGATGATTTTAATACTTCTGGCTCTTGGTTGTCCAATGGACAAATCATCAAGGTCAAAAGTAAAAAATGTTGCCCATGAAACAAAACTTGATTAAATTCAAAGTTTTGTTCATCAGACGGCGGGATAGAAAAATTCAAGACCACTTACTTTCAAATTCGTCCTTATAAATCATCCTTTATTACTTGACTTATGGCCCATTCAAGTTTGATCAACCGACCCATTTGACTTTTTACTTATCTTCAAATGTCATAATCTTACGTTGCTCCCCGTGACAACGTTCATTGGCTTTTTTTTTGTGATATGATTTATATAATAGCTCACTAATTTTTGGATCTCTTCCATTTCATCATTGATAATTTTTACCTGCATTGGAAGAATATTGTGCATGATTCTCGTCACATTGGTGACGAGTAACTGAAAATTCTGTAAGCGTATGCCTAATTGCTCAACTTCTGTGTCAGTATTATTCGGACCTTACATACATATATATATAAAGAAAAAAAAAATATTTATAAGCAATTTTGTAAATTAATCCTAAATCCATCATTGATTATAGTGTGGAATATCAAAATGAAGTGTATAGATACAATTACTTACCTATAAAATCATGGCTTTTACTTAGTAATAGCCACAAAAACTTGAATTTCATGGCTATCTATAAATTCGTAAATTTTCTTAGCCACAAAAATTAAATTGACAAGGCTAAATCTTCATTTTGATTATAATTACTAACAATCGCGGCAATACTTATCTAAATAGCTATAGTTTTACTGCTACAATAAAATTTTACAGCTAACTATAAGTTTTTGTCGCACGATAAAAGTAACTGTAGCATCAGTAAGCTTTTAGCTATAACAAATTATTTGAAACAAATTATTGTAGCTAAATATAATAATTTTGCTTCAAGTTACAAACATTGTGACTGTAATTAAATGAAATAACCATAAATTTTTTGCTACAGTAAAATTTTGTAGCTAACAATAAATTTTTGCCACGCTATAAAAATAATTGTAGCAATAGTAACCTATTAGCCACAACAAACTATTTGGACCAAAATATTGTAGCTAAATAAATTTCTTTTGCGTCAAAATATAAGAAATTGTGGTAATAGATAAACAATATAGCCACGCCTTTTTTGCTATAGTAAATTTTGTAGCTAATTATTAATTTTTATCACGGGTTAAAATTTATTGTAGTAATAATAACATTCACGATAAATTAATTTTAAATAAAATGTTATGGTTAAATAAATATATTTGCTTCAAGTTATCAAAAAAGTTATAATTATTAAATGACAGAACCTTGGGAATTTTGCTACAGTAAAATTTTGTAGCTAAGTTTTAATTTTGTCATGTATAAAAATTTATTGTAGCAATAGTAACCTTTTAGCCGTAAGAAAGATTACTTAAAATAAAATATTATAGTTAACTATTTTTTTTATTTGGAGTACTAAAAATCATATAGTTGGCTTGATAATAAGTATAATTATTTGTTATTACAAAATGATTTAGCCATAAATTTATTAAAATCTTGAAGTTCATTATTTCTTATCATGAGTTGAAAATTGTTGCAGCAATACTAATCTCATGTAGTTAGGGGTGTTCACCTATCGTTCGATTCGATTCATACTGCATATTTATTTTTGAATTTCATAAATATGTGATTATATCCAATTAATTTTGAATAACTAATTATACCAAACATAAATATAACTTGCTTGGAGGTGTTAATTGTCATTTAATCAAATTTTATAGCTTCTAAGTATTAAATATAATTTAATAAATACTTGATATTATAGTTATTTCAATTAACTAATCACGTCATATTTTAGCACAATTAAAATTCAATAAGCTCCATTCAAACTTTATTATGATCAAGTATTTTCAAAATTGCTATTTGATCTAACATGATACATTGAAATATTACTTTTTAAAATCCAGTGTAGTTGAAAGTGATCATTATTTGACTTGATTCAATTTTATGGGATCTTATTTGTAAGTTTCAAATATATATTAAATAAATAGGTACTAATAAAATTACACTAATAAAAATTAATTAAAATTTTAAACAGCAAAATTAAAATATAAAAAAGTAATCTTCAACAATAGACAATTTATATATCTACTTATAACCATAAACGATCTAACTTATTAACTAACTTCTTAAACTTATCAAACCGATATTTTATCCTCTTGCAACATGCTATTTTGTTTGTTACTTTTTTTTTTTTTAAAAAAAAGATGTATAATCAATTTTTTGGTACTTTACCAATATAAGATAGATGCTTAATATTTTTATATGTAAGTACTTATTTTTTTTATGTATATTAATATTTATATTTTCATGATGCATAAATATATTAAAAAATTATAATTGTTGCAAAATATTATATGACTTATTTGAACATACTACATTATATTTATTACTTAATTTTATTTTAAAAATTACTTTGAATTATAATATCTTTACATTATCTATCTCCAGATCTATAATTTTTCTCAAACATAATATTTAAATGAGGATTTTACTTCTTTTTTTTTAAATAATGTCATATTTTATTCAAATATCAGGGATATCACTACAACATTATGTGGAATGAATTTAAATAGATTTGATTGATTTTCTAATATTGATGAGTTTATTTTTTTTGAATTGGTTACTTTAAACTTGACAGTTTAGATTCATATAATTCATTTTAAATTCATATAATTTTTATATTTCAATTAAAACTAAAAGAATAGTAATTTAAAATTCACAATCTTGTTTAAATTCAAACCAAAGTAATCGAATCTTTTGAAATTGTGATTTCATCATGATGGAGTATTTCAATATGAATTTGAATTTATGTTATTGATATTAAAAATTGAATTGACGATAGAAATTTTTATCTTAAAATATTTTCAAACTTGAATTTTATGGTAATTAACACTTGTTATCGCAATATTATTTTGCTTCTCTGATCTATATACAATTAGAACTTTCTATAGCGTACCTCGTTATAATAACATTTCATTATAACGGCCTGATTTTCTCTGAAATCAACTTTTCATGTTATATTTTACTTTTCTATAATAACATTCTACATATAACAACCATGAGGCTTATTATAGAGATACATTTTTGTAAAATTATTTTTCTCTATAATAACATACTCAAATATTATGCAAAAAATATACTATGTACAAAATAAAATACAAAAATATTTATGGTAATCATCATTAAAATCATGTCCACTGTAAATTTCAAGTACGAATATCTAATTTAAAGAAAAAATTATATTCAAATTGTACACATTCGTTATTTCATTATTTCACGAGAACAGACCACTAATGTTTGCCATATTTTATGGACACGAGAAAAGACTACTAATTTTGTATATTTTTATTTATAACAGCTAAATGAATTTTGAACGTCAAATGCCAGTATACATATATAACAATACCTCCCTACAATTGTCATGAAATTTCTGAATAAATGCTGCCACTATTAAGTGGTTTAATTGTAGATAGGTTGGATAGAATTTCTTATATTGACATTTTTATTTTATTTTAAAATTTTCTCTTTTAACCTTGAAGTATGCACAGACCTTACCCTACCTCAAATATAGAGAAAATTATTTTAAATTCATATAATTTTTATATGTTCTATTTAAACTAAAAATAGTAATTCATAATTAAGAATGATCATTAATTTAACTAAACACTATAAGTTAAGAAGTTATTAAAATAGAAGAATAGATAACAAAACTAGAAATATCATAGAGGACCCTAAAAAGTTGAAAATAATATATATTTTAGAATAATATTTATTCATAGAAATAGTTGACTTTTTTTTTATTAATTTAAAGTAAAATATATATTTATTATTATTTTCATTATATAATTTTCTTTGTTAGATTCCGTTTTTGATACAATTGTTATATTTGTTATTTACTCTCTCCGTACACTTTTACTTGTCATATTTTGATTTGACAAAGCTATTAAGAAAAAAATAATTATTAACATGATTATTTTATCGTAATACTTTTATTAATTGATTATGAATATTGTGTCTTGAAATTAGTTTAGAGAATAAATAATTAATAATAAGGATAAATTGGATTTTTTTTTTCTTTTAGTATATCAAAAATAATAAATAAAAGTAAAAATTTAATTAAAAAATAAGTGCAAAATTCTCAATGGAGGAAGTAGATACTAAGAGCATTTGTTAGAAGAGAAAGCAAACTATATACATACATAATATATGAGCAAGCACAAAGGTGAGATTTTGACCAAAAGTACTACTCATATTTCCCCCCAACTTTCACTACATCCTTACAATATCCCACTTAATCTAAAGGCAAAATGGTTCAGTGAATCCTTATACTATGTCCGTTTTGTAATATGAATACTCCTACTTACATGTTTATCATCTGGACCCTTGAACCCACTAAAAAACAACATTTTAAACACATTTTTACTATGTGGCATTAACTTGCTGATGTGGCAAAACGCGAGTAAACACACATTTTTTTAGCGCGTGATTAAATTAAAAAATATTTATAGTATTTAAAAAATTAAAAAAACACTAAATTAAAAAAAAAAAAAGTAAAATACTTCCCCCACCCTCCACCCCCACCCTCCGTTCCAACACCCTTAAGATTTTTGTCAGAATTATAGCTCCGGCATAGACCCGACCACCATCTCCAAAATTCGACCAAGACAACCACTAAACCACCATCAAAATGCCATTAACAACCTCATCTCCTATTAGACTCAATTTTCCCACCCTTTTCCCCACAATCACCCTCCATTAATCCTTCTCTACCATCACACAAAACCTCTATTTTATCATCAATAAAATCAGGGGAACCACAATAAACCGAGTTAGTCATCACAATGTCATCAAATTCAAACCTTTTACTACCAAAACCATTTGACACTTTAGCTTTTTGATACAAATTCTTGAAAGATTTTGAAACCTTAAACTTCAATACAGAGAAATGGTTTTCTTTCTTGGTCTTTGTACATGAGTCTAGTGGAATAAACTGCTTTAGCAGTGGCTGAAATTTCAGAGAAACCTCTGTATTTTTGTTTTTGTGTTATACAGGTCTATCCATAAGTTTTCAACTCCAATCATGCTGCTTCTGAAATGGGGTAAAGTAAGAATGAATAAAGACGACATTTTAAACACTTATGGAGTTGAAGTTGAAAACTCATACCCAAATTCGATAAATTCGATACAAGAAAGTTTCAATCTTCTTGTAGGAATTTCTCCAACCACTAATACTTGTGAATTCATACTTTTAAACCTGTTTTTGGGCTTCTTCTAGTACCCAAATTTGATAAATCCGATTCGAAGAGAAATTCATGTTTGCTGTAGGAATTTAAGATTTGGGTATAAGCAATTGAAGGATAAATTGCATGATTCAAAGATAAATTCATGCTCCTTGTAGGAATTCAAGATTTGGGTATAAGCAATTTTTTTTCTCCATAAAAATTGCTTCTTGATACAACAAAGTTTCAATTTTTTTTTTGGTTTCTAAAATGGATGTTGAACATCAAGAAGATATTATGATGATTGATGAAGCTGATTTCGTTGGATACACACAGTGGTACAGCTACTGAATGAAGGTGTTGAACATCAATAATTTTTTTCTGAAAAAATGATTTGTGTAAGAGAATTTTGTGTGTTTATGAACTTGACAATGGTGTGTGTGTTTGAGGGTAGGTTGGCGTGGTAATTCTAAATTTAAATTTTTTATTTTTTTAATATTTAATGTCTTATGTGGCATTTTAAAAATGATATGAAATTTAATTTTGCATTTAAAATGACGTGGAAGCTGATGTGGAAGTTGATGTGGTGAGAGTGTGTTACACTCACCAAAAAAGTGTTTAAAATGTTGCTTTTTAGTGGGTTTAGGGGTCCAGATGACAAACACGTAAGTAGAAGTGTCCAACTTACAAAACCGACATAGTACAGGGATCCATCGAACCATTTTTCCCTAATCTAAAACATCCTTCAAGTTTCTCAAAGTGAATCAAAAACATCCCTCCGTTAATATTGCCGTCTATGTACGATGGAATTTTTCTCTTTCCACGTGACTTCTCTTTTCCTTTCATTTCTCTCAAAATTTTTATTCTTGCCTCCTAATCTCCCTTTTGACAGAACAAAAAGGCACTTTTGGGAAGCTTGAGATAGATTTTCTAATGATTAAACATTTATTCTTGGGTGAAGCTTCTATCTTTGTAAAATTGACAGCTTGCTATTGAATCTGTAACAGGGGTTAGTTACTAACGGTAAGTCTTAATAAATTTTAGTTTTCTTGATTTGTTTTAGTTATGAAAGAGCTGATGCTTCACACTTCTATATTATATAACAAAAATTACTATGTCGACAGATTCAATGTTCAGAAGTCAAGCAATATATAGTGATTCTGATAATGAATCAGATTATGAAGAGTTTGAAGATTCAGATCATGAAGATGACATTTTATTTGATCAAAATGTTGAAACTTTTTCTGTCAATATCGAAGGAAATGCGAGAATAAATGATGATAGTGAAGAGTTTATTAGTAAAGAGTTGCAAAAAAGATGCAAAATGCAGATGTCAATTCCGATTGTGTTGTTTCCAGTGACATGGAAAGTTTGAATAGTGACAACGATGCATCTAATGAAGATTTTAACTTTCCAAAGAATAATCCCAATACTGATAATGCTAATCCTAAGTTAGCATTAGGACAAATATTTCAAAACAAAAAAGAATTTAAGGAAGTTGTTACTACTCATGAGATTAAAAGAGGAAGGACGATCGAGTGGATAAAGGATGAATCATTAAGAGCAAGGGGAGCATGTAAGCATCGTCCCTCTTGTAGGAGGATAATTCTAGCTTCAAAAATGCATAGGGACACGAATTTTCAGATAACGACTTACATCTCGGAGCATACATGTTTCTGTTGGAATGCCATTTCCAGTTGGATTGCAAAGAAATATGTTGATAGAACCTAATCAAACATAGAATGAAAAACATCAAAATTCAGAGATGAAGTCAGTAGAGAGATGGGAGTAGATGTATCTTTATGTCAGGCAAGAAAAGCTAAAAAAAGGTCATTTCTCTGATTGATGACAATTTGAATGACCAGTTTAGCATGTTGTGGAATTATATTAATGAGATTGTGCGATCCAATTTCGGAACATCAATTAACATGAAGTTGACACCAAATGAGACCCCTAACAATCCATCTAGATTTCAAAGATTATACATTTATTTTGCAGCATGTAAAGATGGCTTTAAGGTAGGTTGTAGAAAGATAGTTGGTGTTGATGGTTGTTGGCTGAAAGATTCTATGTATGGTGCACAATTGCTTGCTGCTATTGGTTTAGATAGCAATAACAATATCTTTCCTATAGCCTATGCCATTGTGGAAAAAGAGTGCAAGGATACATGGCAGTGGTTTTTGAACTATTTTACGATTGATATTGAAATAGAAAAGCAATATCTATGGACATTCATGTCAGATAAGCAAAAAGGCCGTCTTGAAGCTTTTAAGGAAGTGTTACTGGACGTTTCTCACAGATTTTGTGCTCGACACTTGCACAATAATTTTAAAGTAGACGGATTCCCTGCTCATGCATTAAAAAGGGCTTTTTGGAAAGCAGCTAGAGAAACAACTGTGGAAGCGTTTAATATGCATATGTTGGAGATATGTGAACTGGATAAAAAAACGTATGAATAGCTTTTGAGTAAGTTACCAAGTGAATGGACTAGATCTCACTTCTCACCACTTTCAAAGTGTGACATTCTGTTAAATAATGTGTGTGAGGTCTGTTGACACTCAATTTTTGCTCTGTGTCTAAAATTAACGTCTTCAGGCTTGCTGATCGTTAAAGGGCACAAAATATAATTTTCACATATTTTTTATAATTGTTGACAAATTATTGATAATCATCCTTACTTTAGGATTTTTATCAATTTGTTGTCGTATTTTTACTTTTCATAATTTATTAATAATTTTTCTTATAATAAGATTTCTATCAATTCATTATCGTTTTTAACATTTTACAATTATCAGCACACGTACATGACATGACATCACATTTTTATAATATTTTTCATATTAAATTATATTTTTTAATATTTTCAACATTCTTTACATTTTCATAATTACAAATCAATACCTGCATTTTATACATTTTTACGGTCCACAAATGTTAAGTCGGATCAATTATTTTTACATAGTCTAATAATTCAAGGTCTTGTCACATTCGACAACGACCACACAATAATGTCTCGTCACATCCGACAATGACTAGACAACAATGTCTTGTCACATCCGACAATGACTATACATAATGTCTTATCACATCTGACAATGACAAGTCAATGACACTACCCTTTGGACAATTACTCTATCCATTGATCAAAAGAATGAACATCCTTTGGTCAATATCCTAAGGAATAAAGGATGTGCTATTATAAAAAGAGGGGAAATCCCTTTATCCATTGGATAATAGGGAGTGCCCAATTTGATTATAAATAGGCAAGGGTGGAAAACAATTTTATTCATCTTTTCTCTCTACACACACATTTCCATACACCCCATAATTAAAGACGAATTTTATTTTCTCAAGTTACTAAATATCAATACACGGCCGATGACATTATCCCTCCGTCAGATATTTGAGGCCATCACATTATAAAAGACGGATTTTTATTTCTTAACTTTGTCTATTTTATATAAATACATGGACAATGACATTATCTCTCCGTTGGATACTTGAGGCCACCCCGTAACAAAAGACGGATTTTTATTTCTCAAAGTTTACTTATTTACATAAAAAATAAATGCTTGGCCAATGAAAAATTACCGGCGATTTTTGAGGCCTCCACAAATAAAAGACGGATATTACGTATATAAATACGTAATAAAAAATTAAATATTTTGGACTATGACGAAATCTTAAAAATATCACGACAACACAAAAGGTTTTGTGATTCGTACCTTGGCAAGGCGATTTAGGACGGTCAATTAGTCGAGCAACCACTTTGTAGCCATGACGAGTCTAAAACTTAATCTGAGCCCATTTCATAACAAAACTCTATTTTTATATATACACCTATATGTACATGTGTGCACATAATTTCACTTACTTTAATAATTATTTGTTCATTTTATTATTTTATCAAGCACTTATACATAATTCTCGAGCTTTATGTCTGTAGTTTAGTTCTTATTTGTAATTGTACATAAAGATAAAAGATAGTGAAAACTTTACTTTTTTGGGTGCCGGGCGAAGATATTCTTTATTTACATAATTTTATCGCTTTTAGGCAAAACTTAGGCCGTTAATATTTACATAAAAGAATCAAGTTAATCAAGTATTCACGTATTATGTAGTCTTTTCTTGTCAAATAAATTTTACCTTTTTGTAATTTTAATCAAATAAAATTATTACTTGTCAATACCTTTTCTTTTCATGACACATTAAAATACATTTCTCTTCGTACATCATAAAATACTTTTCTTTTTCACATGTAATTTATACATTTTATACATATCTTCTACATATTTTTTTTATAACAATAGATTTTATTTATATAGTTAATATACATATACTTTTACATGGTTTTAAACATTTATGTTTTTTTTTCAAAAGAATTATTTTATACTTAATACACATACGCTTTTACATTATTTTAAATATCTATACCTCCTCCCTCATTGATAAATTTAGTCTAGCCGGGTACCAAATTTGTGGATCTTGAAGGGTGCCTAACCCCTTCTCTTCGGGATAATTTGAACCCTTACCTAGAGTCTCAATAGATTTTCGCAGACTAAAACATTAGCTATACGCATTGACAAATAAATAGGTTTTCTTATTTTCCTTTAAAAATTAGGTGGCGACTTTGTAAAAATTTTTAATTCTTTAGAGACCAATAAATCATGTTTTGGTTGACCTTGGCGAAAACAGGGCATGACAAGGTCTTTAATAGTCTCATTCTTGATGCTAGAGATAAGCCCATTATCAAACTTTTGGAGATCATAAGGCATATACCCATGGCTAGGATTGCATTCAATAGGGATAAAGCTGAAAAGTGGGCAAGGATTGCATCCAATAGGAATGAAGTTGAACAATGGACTTTGAGTAACATTTGTCCAAATATAAAAAAAAAATTGCATAGAAACATGAAAGGGGCTTCTGGTTATATTCCTAGAAAGGCTGACTCATGGAATTATGAAATCATAGGGTCTACTGATATTGATGTTGAAGTTGTTTTGAGGAAAAGAAAACCTCCCACATTGAAAATTTACTTTGGTTGAAAGGAGGTTGAGAGTTATAAATAAACCTCCACCTTCTTCATTGTTGATACACACAAAAATATTATTTTCCTTGTTTACTATTAAAGAGATTTAGAGATAATTCTCTTAGAGATCTCTTTGAGAATAGTATTTTAGGAAGTGAGGGTGTGTGAGAAAAGTATTGTGTATTGTATGGTGTAATAATTTTCATATAGTGAATATTTTTCTGGGAGGCCCGTGATTTTTCTCTAATTGGGGAGTTTTCCACGTTAAATCTTTGTGTTGTTATTCTCTTAAATTTCTCTGTTATTTTCTGCTTGAAAGCGGTCCGGAAGGGGCGGAAAAAATAGTCCATTTTTTCCAACAAGTGGTATTAGAGCCTTCGGTGTGGAATAATTCTTTTGAAATTTTAGTATGCTCTGTGGTTGCATTTTTGTCTGATCTTCCACATCAGAAAAAATTTTTGAATTAGAATTATTATTCTCAAGCTGAAGTTTCGTCCCAGTGGAGTAGCAAGTGGAGTATGATTCCGGTGTAGTTTGCTATTCTGGTGGAGTTACTTTGGGGTACTTGTATATTTGGTAGTAGTGGGAATAAGTACAATCTAAAGAGGTTCTAGTTAAGGAAAGACTTGGTACTTAAGTGTATCCCTTGTGATCCACCTCTCTTTCCTGGGAACTAATTTAGTGGGTACTTTACATTACCATTGTCCATTTATTAGTACTGATAAACAAGATGGGGACAAAATTTGAGATTGAGAAATTTGATGGGAGAATTAATTTTGGCTTGTGGCAAGTGCAAGTCAAGGATGCGTTAATCCAATCTGGATTACACAAGGCATTGAAAAAGAGACCAACTAGCGAAAAAGATGATAAGGATTCAGAAAAATTTGAAAGCAGTAAAGACTCAGAAAAATCTAGAATTAGTGATAAAGAATGGAAAGAGCTAGACATGAAAGCGGCAAGTCAAATTTACTTGCTAATGTGATTGGATTGTCTACAACAAAGGAGTTATGGGAGAAACTTGAAGAATTGTACCAAACCAAAAGTATTTCAAATAGGTTATATTTGAAGGAGCAATTTCATAAATTGCAAATGGCTGAAGGTACAACTATTTCTGATCATCTGAGTGTCTTGAATGGGATTGTTTCTGAATTGGAATCTATTGGAGTGAAAATTGATGATGAAGACAAGGCACTTCGACTCATCTGGTCTCTTCCATCTTCCTACAAGCACATGCAACCCATGTTAATGTATGAGAAGGAAACTGTAATTTCCTCAGAAGTGACAAGCAAATTGATTTCTGAGAAAAAAAGATTGAAGAATGGAGATAAAAAATCTCTAAAAGATTCAGCTCTTGTTGTTAAAGAAAAATGGAAGCAAAGCTCCAAGAAGAAGGTCATCTGCTGGAATAGTAAACAACTGGGACATGTTAAAAATAATTGTCCAAATAATGGGGCTAGTTCGGCTAGAAGCTCCAAAGAAAATGCTGCCAATGTTGTCTCCCTAGAACAGTGGGATGATATTTCTTTGTAAGAAAGATGAAAATCCTCATGGCATGAATGCTACCTTTAGAATTGCCATGGAAGAAGATGTTTAGTTGGTAGCTGGTCCACAAGTTTTCACATGGGCATTGGTTGATAGGCGATGCAAGGTGTGTGGTGGAAAGGATGTTGATGACTAATGAACTCTCAAAGAAATCAACAAGAGAGTTGCACCATAAGTTATTAGCAAGTTTTTCGACATGTGTCGAAAATGAAATTCTTGAAATTAGGAAGTGATTTCAAGTGAAAATTCTTGGATTGGTTTTCAATCTGAGTGGATGTACTCTTTATGGTGGGGGTATGATAATTCTTGAATTTAGAATTATGATTGTCAGTAGCAGACAATGTGAAAGCTGCAGTTACACCTGGTTGGCCGTGTTTAGAGTCAGGTGGAGAACTGTTTTTGTTATGTGTAGCTGGACAACTATAAAGGGCCAACAAATTGCATTTTCTTCTCTTCAAAAGGTGGAGATTTGTTGAAGTTGTTTTTAGGAAAAGAAAACCTCCCACATCGGAAATTTACTTTGGTTGGGAGTAGGTTGAGAGTTATAAATAAACCTCTACCTCCTTCATTGTTGATACACAAAAAAATATTCTTTTCCTTGTTTACTATTAAAGAGGTTTAGAGATAATTCTCTTGGAGATCTCTTTGAGAATAGTATTTTAGGAAGTGAGGGTGTGTGAGAAAAATATTGTGTATTGTATGGTGTAATAATTTTCATATAGTGAATATTTTTCTGAAAGGCCCGTGGTTTTTCTCCAATTGGGGAGCTTTCCATGTTAAATCTTTGTGTTGTTATTCTCTTTAATTTCTCTGTTATTTTCTGCTTGAAAGCGGTCCGGAAGGGGCGGAAAAAATAGTCCATTTTTCCCAACAATTGACACTTGGGCTGTGGACTTATATAATAAGATATGTAGTTGTAGAAAATGGAAATTATTTGGAATACCTTGCAAACATGCTAGTTGTGCTAAATGGATGAAGAAAAGATGACATTATAGACTATGTGCACGATTGCTACAAGGTTGAGACATACAGAAAAATATATACATCCATATTGCCTATGAACGGGCAAGATTTATGGCCTAAATCATCTAATCCGCAACCACTGCCGTCACTCTATTTGAAAAACAAGATAGGAAAGAAACAAATATTAAGAAAGAAAGAAGTTGATGAGCTTGGAGCCTCAAAGACTAGGATGAAAAGGAAATAAAATTCAGTTGATTGTAGCAAGTGTGGTGGATCCGGTCACAACAAAAGAAGTTGCTCTTTATTTAATATTGTTGAACCAGAACCAACAAACTATCCTTCATCTTTGGACTCTATTATGGTTGAGAACACATCAAGTTGGATGCAATAATTTACTTCTTTCCATGACAAACTTCCGATGAGATACATATATCAATAATGGTTGTCTTACTTTGCGATAATGAACTTATTTAGCTTAAGGTCCTTTTATTTCCTTTTCAGGTTAGAAGAGAATAGTAGAGGAGAGTGAGCTTCAAGTTGCATAGCATCGTACACATTGATAATCGTTATCATTTTGTTCATTTCATGCTGACATAATTAATTTGGGAATGAATCAAGTTCATTTTGCAATGTGATGACTTCTAAGTGAGTTAAGTTTAATTTGTATAACTTAATTGTGAAGTTTTCAGACTTTGATTTTTTGCATTTGCGCTTAATTTCATGTTTCTGGACTTCTTTTAGTATCCATACCATGATTTAATGTAATCTGCACTTTTTTCTGTATTCTATGCATATCTTTTGAATTTTGCACATATTTTAACCTTGTATGTATAGCATAATTCTCGCTCCAAGGAGATTTTAGATGAACCTTCTTGTGACTCCCTAGCTCTGCCAGTGTGACCATCCCGTATAAAGCATAATATGTTAGGGAGAGAGTATTGCTTAACAACTTAATTATATATTTCAGCTGATACACTTGGCCCTCTATATAGCGATGGCTCATGATGGTGTTGATTTCACAATTTTCATTCTTTATTCTCTTGACAAATTGCTTGAAGAATATTTAAGACCTATTTTATAGGTTGTGCTTTTTTTGATACCTCTAAGAGGAATTCAGCAAGCCCTTGTTGCATTCTGGTCTGAAACTTTAAAGCTGGGCTTTACCAAGACTATTTTGGTTATCCCCGTTGTTGTATTCAGGATTTATGTGGGCATACTTGTTGATATAAGAGAAATGATATTCAGTGTTGTTCTTCGGAGACAAAAAGGTAGTGACTTGAGGCGTAATCAGAGTGGATTTTTTTATGTTGTTGAGGTGGCTAGTCTCTTCTTGGGTGTTTGTCATGGCATATGAGCAAATTAGTCTGTATTGATCAGTAGCTCTTCTTGCAGTGGGATTTATGTTTCCTGCTAACAATGTGGACTCTACGATGGATGCAATAACGTCTTTTAGGAGTCGTAGCTTTCGTAGACTGTCCATGTTAGCTTTCTTCACTAGAGGGATATTGGAAAGATTGGAAACCATTGTGGTGGTAGGACTTATTATTGGGTTGAACATAGGATCCTTGACAGTGGTTGTCATAGAATATGAGAAAATTGGTCTATTTTGATCAGCTGCTCTTCTTGTAGTGGAATTATGTTTCCTGCTAACAGTAATGACTCTACGATGGATGCAGTAACGTCTTTTAGTTTGTAGACTGTCCATGTCGGTTTTCTTCAGTAGAGGGATATTGAAAACCATTGTGGCGTAGGACTTAGTATTAGGTTGAGTGTAGGATCCATGGCAGGTACTATTTTCTTCTCTAACGTGATTGGAGTGGAAGGAAGAGACGTTCTATTTGCATTTTTTATGAGTCCGAGCAATATAACAGTTAGTAATGTATAAGGGTGTAGAAATTAGTTGAGAAAGTATTATTAGCTTGGGATATGTAATGAAAATAGAGTTCCGACATGAATCAAGACGAAGAACAGAGATTAAGATTGCATGAGTAAGACTCTAAAGGCAGTCGACCTTCCTTATCTTTCAAAAGGCGATATGGACAGATAGAGCGTGAAGTTCTCTCTGGTGAGATTGCAGGACTTGATCTCAGAGGAGCTCTGTTACTCTTTAGGGAGTCTTGGGAGTTGAACTTAGTGAAACAGTGCTAAGGATGGAAGAATCAATTCCACAAGTCATTTTACTTCTTGAAGCAGTAGTTAAAAAATGCATCAACTATACTGGTGGTTCTGAGGTGGATGAGCTAATTCCTACATGTACTTTCATCTCTATCAATGCCAATTCCTACATGTCTTGCTACATTTCAAATATGTTTTTCAACACCAAAAGACCAGCTCAAGGATCTTATCACATCGGATTCAGGGAAACAATTTGATCTTCCCACTGCTAACCTTGTTTGTAATATCAGTTTAGAATAATGACTACTTTTTAGTCATGCTGTTATTACAAGAATGCATCATGCTGTTCTTACAAGAATATATCTCAAATTATGCTGCAGAAGTATAATACCAAATCCATTTATTGTAGGGATCTTAGTTTTCCCCTCTCTTCATAGATAACAATTGTGTTTACATTCTAGACCATGTCAAATTTTTGTACAAATACGTTCTCGAGCTATATGTATGTAGAATTACGTGGAGTGAAGAAGCCTAACGCAAAGGTTCCACTAGCTGAAACCATTTTCTGATTACCAGTGATTGATTTTCCCACCTCGATACTTTCTTCACTTGCAAAATGCATTTAGCAAGATCTAGAAAATACAAGTAAAAGAACTAGGACACTATCCAACTCTATTATTTTTCCTTGTACAACTCCGTGTTTGCTTCTTATTGTTACTTTGTCCCACACTTTGATTTTTTATTATTTTAGCCAAAAAAGTGCACCACTACTCGCACTTCCACCAAGTTGGATTCAAAGAAGATAATGTGCTTTATTACCACAATTTTTATAAAAACCAATACATACGAAGATAACTTTTAGCAACACATTAGAAAATATATCTGTTACCATATTTTTTTTTGGTTACTATGAATCGTCTAAGGCTTTTAGGGGTTATGAAGGCAGAGAAATACATTTGCTCCATCATAGATTTCGACTCTACTTTATGCAGTTATCTACCCACTTTAATATAGTCTACTCTACTACTAGGAAGATTAATTCAACGGGATGCTTGACTTTTTATTTTTTGTACGTATTATCAAAAGCCTACCTTTCCATACTCACACTTTAGATAGATTGGCCAAAGGAGTTAGAAAGGTGTTAGGACGCTAACTGTGTTAAATATATTTGATTGAACGGGGAGTGTAGAGTGTACGAAGGCCTTACCCTACCTTGAGAGGTAGAGAGACTATTTCAATAGACCCTCGGCTAAAAAAATAGAGAGAGAAATATGAATACTATTGCGTATTGTTAATCTGAAAGAAATGTGAAGGTAACAATGTCATTTCTGAACGTCTGATGCTCTTGGGAATAAATTCATCAGTTTGAACAACAGACATTACAAATGAAGGGATTTTCATTTTCTGAAAAGGGTTAAGAATTGTTTGGTTGTGTTTCAGGAAACAAAAATTAATTCAATATAAATAAACAATTACTATATGATAACTGAATAGTATTGCTTGGGCTCTTCAAAAATGTGGAGGGGTGCGTGCATAATACTTTTAGTTCATCTATTTAAGAATCCAACATGGGTACAACATCATTTTTGAAGAGTTTAACTCTATCACCAACAAGCTGATTCACAAGTTTTTCAATCTTTTTTGAAATTTATATGGCCATCTGACTTTGTACAGAAACTGGCGCAGTCCAGATCAAACCTATTGTCCTCGGGAGAATAACTCTACAAGATAAACATTATATGCCAATAGAAAATATAGAGAACCTCTAATGCTTTTTTTAACTTTGTGTCATATCAGTTTGAGAAGCTTATGGAACGCTATAGTCGGTGAATATCTATGCATCAACTTGCTTGAAATTGAGGTGTAGAGTGAATACAATGATGACTGTTTAATGAAAGTATGAAACACACTGAACGAAAGCATTACAATGTTTTTAGAATTTAATCCTCCACAAAAATATTTTACACTTCGACTTCGTTGAAGTTTCACCACCTCCAGTTGCATCCTCCGAATTCTTATCATCCATTTCATAAGTGGAAGCTTTATCTTCTATCTTAATATTGGTGTCCTTCCCATCATCCTATTACTAGCATCCAAAGTTATTTTTTTTTTATGTCAAAAGGAGCAAGAAAATAAGTGTTTTGTTGCTTTTTGTTTTGTCAAAAGGAGGATGAAAAGAAGTGTTATGGAAAAAGGAGGGAAAAAGAGAGGTCACATGAGAATAGAAGAGCCGTGAAATGTACACGGTAATATTAACGGAGGGATGTTTTTGATTCACTTTGAGAAACTTGAAGGATGTTTTAGGTTAAGTAGGATATTAAAAGGATTAAGTGAAAGTTGGGTGAAACATGAGGGATGATTTTGGTCAAAATCTCCACAAAGGCCCACTTGACCAAAACAAAACAAAACAAAAAAGAACAACCCCCTCAAATTTTTAACTCCGACCGTTCCCACCAAAATTTTAAAACCCCCATCAAATAACCTACTCTTCCTTTCAATTTAACAAACACCTAAATTTCTTTTCTCTTGTCCTTTCTCCTTAACAAACACCCCCTCTATCCTTGTCCTTTGTCCTTAACAAACACCCCCTCTATCCTCGCCCTTCTCCCCTCTTTGTCTCAATATTTGATTCAATTTGTATTTTTGGTGTGATGTTTGCTGATTATTATTTTTTGAGAAAATGGTTTGTTACCCCCTCCAATATTTAGTCGAAATCTCAACTATACACTCAACCTTTTAATGTGACCTATTATCCCCCTGAACTATTTTAAAGTGGAATTATTATCTCCCTGAACTATTTTAAAGTGGAATTATTAAACCCCCAAAAACTGACAGCCAGTCACTGCAAATGTGGTGTGATGCACGCGCCGCCACGTCATGCCACGTCATTTTTTCATTTTTTTACTCTAAAAAAGTAATAATTTAACATTATTATTTCCCAATTATTATTTTTCTTTCTTCTTCTTCTTCTTCTTCCTCTTCAATTCTTCTTCTTTATTTCTTCTTCTTCAATTCTTCTTCTTCTCCAATTCTTCTTCTTCTTCAATGGCAACCAAGAACCCATCAATGGAAATTATTATTTTTCTTTCTTCTTCTTCTTCAATTCTTCTTCTTCATTTCTTCTTTTTCAGTTCTTCTTCTTCAATTCTTCTTCTTCTTCAATGGCATCCAAAAACCCATCAATGATATTTCTTCTTTAATAGCATCCAAGAACTCATCAATGACATTCAAGATTAATTTATTATCTTTATCATCTCCTCATTCAAGAATTCAAATTCTTAAATAGTTTCAAGTTAATTCAGGTTCAATGACATTTCTTCTTCAATAGCATCCAAGAACTAATCAATGGCATTCAAGATTAATTTATCATCCTCCTCATCTTCTCATTCAAGAATTCAAGTTCTTAATTTTTTTCAAGTTATTTGAATCGAAGTTCTTAGTTCAAGTGAGAACTCACTAATGACATTTCTTCTTGTTAGAACCTTGAAGTTTTGGTGAATGACAATATGAATGAAATAAGTTGAATTTGATTTAAACACTTGATGATAAGGGAAAGAAATTTGAGTTGAAAAAGGATTCCTATGTGAAGAAGGAGTTTCACTTCTAAGAATATCCTTAAGAGTCCAATGTGTGTAAGGAGAAAGATTCTGAAAATTGAAGAATTCAAAAGAGTTGGAGTTTTACTACAACACTAAGGAGACAAGAGTTGGAATTGAAGAAGGGGTCTCACTTGAAGTTGAACTCTCGTAGGAGTTTGAAATAAAGAATGACTCTTTGGAAAGTTGTGCTTAAATAGAAGATGCAGCAACCAGAATAATTCACGCACTTAAAAAAGTAGAAAAGCTCAATCGACAGATTGACTTCACGAAGTGCTACTCAATCACTGAAGAAACACGTTAAAGAACCTGGTCCTCAGTACAGAATCCAGCTAAGAGTTTTAACGTTGATTTTTAGAGTTGTTCATTGTGTTTGAGCTATTCATGTAATATTAGTTTCGGTGTGTTATAAACTAAATTAGGAGCTAGTCTTCGAGTTGGGAAAAACTCAGAGACTTTGGAAACACATACCTTGGGAGGTGCATGTGTAGTTAGGAATTAAAGTTTATAATTCCAAGTTATTGAGTTATAGGGATTAGAGTTTATAATTCCTAGTTGTTGAGTTATAGGAATTAGAGTTTATAATTCCTATTTGTTGGTTACAAGAGTTTTGTAATCAGTCGCTGTTGAGGCTCAGAATTTTTTTAGTGAAGTAGGGATTAAATCCTGTAGAGGTGCAGGTCGTGGTTTTTTACACCTTTTGAGCCTGGTGTTTTCCATATAAAAATCATTGTGTTCTTTACTTTCTGTTTACTGCTTCCTTGAAACACGTCAGTGGAACACGTCAGGCAACACGTTCCATCGATAGCAAAAGTTAGGCGAAAATAAGAAAATCATTAGAGCATGAATTCTCAACAAGTGGTATCAGAGCGGGTTATCTTGTGAAGGATAACACCTTAAGATAAGATCCAAGATGAATTCTACACCATCAACTGGATACTACGAAGGACAAGACATCAATAGGCCTCCGTTGTTCAAGGGACAATACTACTTAGATGGACAGAAAGGATTAAATATTTCCTTCAGGCTGTGGACTACGAACTATGAAATATAATTATCGATGGACCTCAATACCCGATGAAGAAGGATGTTGAAAAGAAGGAAGTATTAAAGGACAAGAACGAGTATGATGAGGCTAACTTTAAGATGCTTGGAAAGAATGCTAAAGCCAAGTATATTCTTACTTATGGACTTGGAATAGATGAATACAATAGGATCTCAGGTTGTACCTCTGTAAAACAAATTTAGGATACTCTTGTGGATAGATATGAGAAGAATATGGAGAACTTCAAAAAGAACGAGGGAACCAAGGATAATTCACCAGCATTAAAGGTGTCTGACAAAGACGAATCAGATATGGATGATTAAAAGCTTGTTAAGAATTTTAAAAAACAATTTAAGAAAGACAAGTGTCAGAACAAGAAAGGAACAAGTAGAAGGTGTTGTTCCAATGATAAGTCTCAAAGTGGTTGCTTCAAGTGTGAGAAGATAGATCACATGATCAAAGATTGTCCAGTTTGGGAAATAGAATGGCGAAAGGAAATGGCTGAAAAGGAATTGAAATAAAAATAAGAAAGAGGGAAGAATATGCAATGGTAGTAGCTTGGGGATTTGACTCAGATGATGATGAAGTTGATGAAGCAGCACTCATGGCTCTTGGAGATTCAGACTTGGAGGAAGAAGATGATGTTTCTAAGGTAAGTATACTTGAACTTAAAGAAAAATTGCATTTGTTTTCTAAAACAAAACTTATTTCATTGATGAGTGCACTAATTGATGACTTCCAAGAATCAACTTCCAATAAGGATGAGCTGTTCAACAGTCTTGCAAGCATCAAATTTGATTTTATTGATTTAGAAGCTTGCAAGAACATTGTCAAATAGGAAAACTGCACTCTCAAGAAACAGGTTGAGCAACTTGATTCTTTAAACAATGATCTTAAGTCTGAAGTTCTAAAATTGACACTCTCTGAAAAGGGAAAAAAGGCCATGAGTAAAGATCAAGAAAATGCTGAACTTGAGCTAGTTAGATACAAACAGGAATGTCATGATCTAACTGAAAAAATGAATAAGTTGAGTCAAGAAGTTTCTAAACTAAAACTTGATCTTGAAATTGAAAATAGGTGGACAAACTCCTCAAGAATTTTTCACAAATTGGGGGAAAGAAATTACAGTGAAAAGGCAGGATTAGGATTTCACAAAAATTTTGATGTTCCTAAAGATTTATGTTATAATTGTGGTAACCTTGTACATCCAACCACTAAATGTTCAGTTGCTTTCAAAAGAAGATCTAACAATCTAAATCTGGCAAATAAACTATCTCAGACCAAGAAAAGGATAAGTAAACCTGGTCAGAGAAATAGGTCACATAACCTGTTGCCTGCATGGGCTAGAAGAAATCTGATTCATCCATTTACTCATAAGAAAGGACCCAAGATTGTCTGGGTGCCTAAATTTAACCCCTAATTTGTTTTACAGGTGAGAGTGAAAGGAGGCAAGCAAAATTTGTACATGGATAAGGCTTGCTCAAGGCATAAGACTAGAAGAAAATAAATTTTCTTTCACTCACCACATTTAAAGGGGGAATGAATCATTTGAAAGATGACCAGATTTGTAGTGTTCGTGTAAGGGGAAAACAAGGGAGGTTTAAAAAAATGAAAAAAGAGGATGACTATGAAATTAATGTGCATGTACAGGAACATGTTATACCACCTGATTCAACTGTTGTACAGACTGAGGGCATATTGACAGGGGAAATATGTTGTACCACCTGGTTCAACTGTTATACAGATTGAGGGCATATTGACAGGGGGGACAACAAATCAAGAAATTGATGCATCAATAACACCAACACAAGCTGATGATAATTTTGTTGGTAATTCATAAGAATTGGTGTTGTCACAAGAATCTTGAGATATATCATGGGAATCAATGGCTTAAGACTATGGTATTTAAATAAAAGTAATTTCACTCTTGAGGGCTATAAAGATGTTGATTATGTGGATTACTTAATTGACTGAAAATGCACACCACTATCACTAAGTAGATAGCATTTGAAAAGAATAGGTTAGACTTGGGGATGATTAAAATTACATGAACTCCCCTCAATGATTGACTAGAATAACCATTTTTTTATCTTATTAGCTAAAAAGTTATTCTATTCAGTCTTGCATATTTAGTTGTGTGTCCCAATTCCAGATTTTTGGCCTTTCTAGCCTAATTTTGTATTAGATTGTGCAGAAAAATAGGTACAAGCAAGCAATTGTGACCAAATTTTTTTTTTATCAGGTATGTTCTACACTAACATAAGCATAGGCTGTCTAAGTTGAAACAGTTGAGCACACCTGTTCAATTCCATACAGTTCATCCTCTCATTGTCTAATATAGCTAATGAATTGGTTGACCAAACTTTCTTTGATTCTCTACAAATGGTTATGCACAAATGTTTTAATTCTACACCAGAAATTCCTTCTTCTCTCTCAACCAAAATATTAGTTTTTGGATCATGTATTTGCCAAAGTTGATCATCAACAACATGCAACATATGTTTCTGAAGAATGAAAAGGGACATGTTCTCCCTTTTAGTTCCTAATTGGCTATTTTTGGGGACTTCTTAGTCCTAGTTTAGGTTTGACTTATATAGAAAAATAATGGATGTTCTTGAACAAATGAATCATGTTGCTCTACCTGTTTCAATAAGGAGGGATGATACTCATTTAAAAGAAAGAGGATTTAGCTGACAAAAATCTGAACTAGAAGATGCATAAGACATTCATGAAGTGTAATAAGAGGTTTGTAAGGAGAGGATCATGACTTTGAATCTTGACCTTGATTGATGGAGGGATGAAAATGTTGAAGACATTCGCCAATTGACATAGTTGATATCACTTCTTCCACCTTCCTCATCAGCTCTTCACTAATTGTATCCTTAGCCATGTCCCATTTTTATACCGTATTCATTTTTGATTAATGCTCAGTTTCTTTTTCCTATTCAGTACTAGCTTAGGTTTAATGAGGAACATGCTGTGACAGTTAAATGGAATGGTTATCTTTGCTAAATTGACTCATATTTTTGCTCTCTTTAATACATTACTATGTTGGCTAAAGTCTTTATCTGATTGTTTTGGTGATTGCCCCAGTGGCCATGAATAACATAACAAATCAAATTGGCTAGTATATTATTGCATTGAAATGGTTTTTAATGATGCCAAAGGGGGAAAGATAAGAGGGTTATGAAATGTTTATAACCCATTGACTAACTTATTTCATTCTAGTATTTTAAACTTTAGTGCCAATAGGTGAAGATGTTTGAATGCACAAAGACAAAAGGTTTGTCATCATCAAAAAGGGGGAATTTGTTGGAACCTTGAAGTTTTGATGAATGACAATATGAATGAAACAAGTTGAATTTGATTCAAACACTTGATGATAAGGAAAAACAAGTTGAGTTGAAAAAAGAGTCCTATGTGAAGAAGGAGTTTCACTTCTAAGCATATCCTTAAGAGTCCAATGTGTGGAGGGAGAAAGATTCTGAAAATTGAAGAATTCAAAAGAGTTGGAGTTTTACTACAACACTAAGGAGACAAGAGTTGGAATTAAAGAAGGAGTCTCACTTGAAGTAGACCTCTATGCAATGAGAGTTCTAATTAAAGTAGGAGTTTTAAATAAAATATGATTCTTTGGAAAATTGTGCTTAAATAGAAGATGCAGCAGCCAGAATAATTCACGTACTTAAAAAAGCAGAAAAACTCAATCGATAGATTGAATTCACGAAGTGTTACTCAATCACTGAAGAAACACGTTAAAGAACCTGGTCCTCAGTACAGAATCCAGCTAAGAGTTTTAGCGTTGATTTTTAGAGTTGTTCATTATGTTTGAGCTATTCATGTAATATTAGTTTCAGTGTGTTATAAACTGAATTAGGAGCTAGTCTTCGAGTTGGGGAAAACTCAGAGACTTTGGGAACACATACCTTGGGAGGTGTGTGTGTAGTTAGGAATTAGAGTTTATAATTCCTAGTTATTGAGTTATAGGGATTAGAGTTTATAATTCCTAGTTGTTGAGTTATAGGAATTAGAGTTTATAATTCCTATTTGTTGGTTACAAGAGTTTTGTAATCAGTCGTTGTTGAGGCTCAGAGTTTTTTAGTGAAGTTGGGGTTAAATCCTGTAGAGGTGCAGGTCATGGTTCTTACAACTTTTGAGCCGGGTGTTTTTCACGTAAAAATCATTGTGTTCTTTACTTTCTGTTTACTGCTTCCTTGAAACACGTCAGGCAACACGTTCCATCGATAAGCAAAAGTTAGACGAAAATAAGAAAATCAGTAGGGCACGAATTCTTAATACTTCTTCTTCTTCTTCAATAGCATCCAAGAACTCGAATTACGTGAGAATGTTGAATCAAAAAAATCGAATGCCATTGATTACATGAAGCTGAATCGAATGTTGAATCAACGTGTTGAATCAAAATATTGAATCGAATTACGTGAAATTCATCAAAAAATAGTTGATGGAATTTTGAATTTTTCGACGCCTTCACTGTTCATTAGCATTTCACCATTGAAGTTGCACCATTGAAGAAGAAGAATAGAAGAAGAAGAAAAAGAAGAAGAAGAGAAGAAGAAGCCACTGAAGAAGAAGAATAGAAGAAGAAGCCAATATTTATTAAGAAAAAATAATTCTTACTAAAAATAATGATGTGGCAGTAAAAAAATAATGATTTTAAAGTGGAAAAAAAAGTCAACTGACGCGCCTATGGACGCGTGTAGTCACGTTCAGTAACACGTCAGCAACTGGGGGTAATAAATTTGGTAAAAATAAGTTCAGGGGGTAATAGGTCACATTAAAAGGTTGAGTGTGTACTTGGGATTTTGACTTAAGGTGGGGGGGGGGGGGGTAACAGACCATTTTCTCTTATTTTTTTTTGTAGGTTTTACGACATGAAATTCTTCAAAGAGATGAGATAAGTTTTATAATATTATCTTGTATATATTTTTGTTAACATAAAAATTATTTTCTGCTCATGGGTTTTAAAATCAACATTAAAATTTGAGATTCCCACTTGTGGAATTACACTGAATATATTATTATTGTACTGAATTTGAGATCTATGTCTACAAATTTTATGAAGCTTAAAGGACTTGCAGGTTTATTCAAGCTTTGTCTTTTTTCTTGTTTTTATTTTTTTAAAATTTAGTAAAAAAATTATCAAATACATATATATTTTTCTTCTTGAAATTTTATATACACACTTGCATATATAGTTAGTTGATTCTAATTTTTTGGTGCTAAATATTTTTTTATTATTGATAGGCATATTAATGAAATAAGAGCATACAAAGGACGAATGTTGATCAAGTTGAGGTGCAATTGAAGATCATGAAAGAAGAGATAGAAGAAAACTTATGTTGCTTTAAAACTCAAACAAGATGGTATCTCAAAAAAATTGTCTATTGCGAATATTCTCAAAGTTGTAAAATGCAATTACATATAATCTCATAATTGTAATTTGTAGCTATATTATGTACCTTTTCTTATTAGCAAAGCTTGTAGATTTTTTTTTTTTTTAATTTGTGGTAATGAAATTATTGAAATTTATTTTTATTTTAGCTATATTATAAGAATTATTGTGATTAATAATGCTATGACAATATTCTTCAATTTGTACTTGTGGCTAAACCTTTATATTATTATGAAAAAATATGGTTATATATATCAAATAAAAAAATAGTTTTAATTTATGTACTTTGTGCAAAATAAATAAATTTTTAGGCATGTACAAAAATATTTAAGACAACTACTTCGCTATAGATTTTTCTAACTTGTAGTTAAATACAAGCATTGTTATCAGGAGACAAAAATATAAAAAAGCTACTAATTTTAAATTTTCATAGCAAACAGATCAAATCTTTTGTCACACTAAGATACATTGTGACTATACTATAAAATTTGCTATACATTTTATATATCAAAGTAAACCAGTAAAATAATTTTCTATAAGAATATAAATTCGTAGCAAAAATGTTTTATCATCACAGCTAGATCAAAAAAAATTGTAACTGCAAATATTTGTCCTTAGCCACAGATCATGTAAAGTTTGTAGCTAACTTTGGTTACACCACTTCTTGCAAATAAAGCTATGGAAAGAAAAATTGTGGCATGCATGTCCGTCAAAACCATTAAAAAAATAGGTGAAAAAGCTGGAGAAAATGGCATAAATGATCCCTTATCTATAGGAGTAGATCTAAAATAGTCCCTTAAATATAAACTTACTAGTTTTAGTCCTTTAACTATCCAAAAACTTATCAAGTTTGACCTTTGTATATTTTTATACAAACAATTGTCATTTATACAAACGGAAATTCACACCTCCATTAGATTTTCTCCATCACTAATTCCTCCATTATTTTGCTCTCTTCGACACCTTTTCGTCGAATTTGTTTTGTTAGAAAATAGCTTAAAACTAAAAAAGACAGCAGCTTGGACACCGTAATCAGTCTATCAAATTAACTCGATTTGGGAAAGTATGCTATCCACTTTCGAGCTGAGGAGGTGAATAGTACTTATTTGATTGATCATGTGTTTTAACTTTTTTTAAAATTATTTCTTTGTTATTACATTATCTCAGCATTATGAACATTTTTTAATATCAACACTAGTTCTGTGGCTGAAAAAGTTTGAAGGTTGAACTAGATTTCAGTGCAAAAGTTAACGAGGTTATGCATCAAGTAGTTTCACGTTGGATAGATAACCTTCTAATCTCGTAAAAAAATATTTTGACGTTTTTTGTTGCAGTTTGGTGTTGTTTTTTGTGCAATTTATTGACGTTGTTAATGCATTTTTTGTGTAGTTTGGCATAGTTTTTGGTGCAGCTTGGTGATAGTTTGACGTAGTTTTTTGTGTAGTTTGGTGTTTGAGTATTTTAGTGCTTTAATTTGGTCAAGTTTGATGCAAATTGCAGTTTTTTTGTACTTTTAAGCTATTTTTTGACGAGAGAAATTTGAGGATAAGGTGTCCAAGAGAGAAACAATTGAGAAATTAGTGATAGAGAAAATTTAATGGAGGTATATGAATTCCCGTTAGTATAAATGATAGTTGTTTGTATAAGAATAAACAAAGACCAAACTTGATAATTTTTAAATAGTTAAAAGGCTAAAACCGATAAGTATATATTTAAGGGACTATATTAAACCTACTCCTGTAGATAAGGATCATTTATGCCCTTTTCTCGAAAAACCTGCATCTCTCACGAAGCTATTTCTCATAAAAAATAAACTTTCACTTCAAAAGCTATTTTTCACCTTCTATGCATGACGTTGCCTCAACGAACTGTGAGCAGAAGTTGCAGCAAACCATTTTTTTCCTCTGGCTTTCCTTTCCTGTTTTTGACTATTAATGTGGATATTTTCCCAAGTATAGGAAGTTATAGTTATGAATGAAACCGCAATTTCATTCCTAAACATAAAAGATAGAAATTTATAACTACAATTATTTAAATTCCCTTGGTGCCTACAAATCTCATTTCCTTCATCTCCAACACCTTTCGGAAGTAGTTAAAAAATTTTCGTCCCCATCTTTTCTGGAAAGACATTTTTTAAGAAAATGCATCTTTCACCTCCTACAAAAGTCGTAGCCAACCATTCCTTTTTTGTTCCCTCTCTTATGCATTAGCGGAAGGCAAAGTTTAAAGAAAATAGAAATGAAGTTATATAACTTGGGAGAAGTACTTTTAGATTAATTGAAAATTCGTCATTAATGGTAAAATAATATGTTTGGTTCTTGTTATAAAAAATCTTAGTGGTAAGCAATAAGTTTCAAAATAATTTAATTTAAAGTTCTAAAATATCAGACAAAGTTCTATTGTCATTCAACCACAAACTTATAAGTTGAAATATTTTTTTACAACATGTCTATTGTCGTAACTATAAGGAAATAATTAACATTAGTTGTATATTTATAATACATACATTAGTAATTTTTTGGTGGTTATAAGAAGACTTTTACTAGAGAACTAAAATTGACTATAACTTGAGATATTAAAATAAAAATTTGATAATAATATAGAAAGAAGATTAATACCTTCCTATATGACTAAACAAAAATTAAGTAATTTTTTTAATTTAAAAAGGCTTAGAAATTGTATTCCTATATCACCACCAACCCAACCCAATTATCGTTTTTCATATTAAAAATGAGAAAAATAAATAAATAAATAAATAAATACTGATCTAGATTATATAGCCATTGTTACTCTTGTGTCAATGAGCAATGTCAGGTCTAACCAAAAAAAAAAAATGAGCAATGTCAGGGACAAATTTAGGGATTCGGAAGGTTGTTCACCCCAATCTCTTAATGAAAATTTATACTTTCTTCGTTATAATTTATGTAATATTTTTTTTAATTTTAAGATTCAAATAAATTTATTTTTAATCATATTTTTTAAAATTATATTTTAAAAATATTTTGAATTATCTCATGACTTATATTTTCTCTGTAGTTTTTAAAAATACAAATTTTGAAAATATCTTACGTTTTGTCATAATTATTAAGTAACTTAAATTCATATTTAAGAAATTGAGTTAATTATTAAATACAAAGGCTTGAACAAGATAACTGTTGAAGTTAGAGTTATTTGAATTTGTATATTCAAATGAATAACTAAATAGAAAATGTTGTACTCAGTTAAATAAAAAATTTCACAAATAATTTTAAAAAGAGTTTTAAAGTTGGCCCAAAAAAATTGGTTTATATAAATTTTGTCGGGTCTATACTTTTATGGGTTTTCAAAAATATCTATAACCTTCTTTGAAAATAATTTAAACCCTCACCCAAGTTTGATAACTGTGCTCTGATACCATTAGTAGGGGGTGTGGATCTATGCGGATAACTAACTTATGAAATAGATTTATTAAATGTATAATGAATCTATTTTTCTTTGTGCGTGGATATTTCTTAAATTTTCTTTCAACATCTTTTAATGATTTATTCTTTTCGTAAGATGTATTGATTAATATGTGTAGTTTATTATTTTATCTTGTAGTAATTGCAGAGTTACAGATTTCTATATAATAATTTATCCTAATTGTACTGTAATGTATATATAATTCTACATTTTCAATGTTATTTATTATCTTGTGTTGTTCTTCTCGTAGCGAGTTTTTTAAATTATATAAACTATCACATGTATTTTTTTCTAAATTTTCTAAGGTTTCTTCTATCCATATTAATTTTTCTTTTAGATTCTCCATTATTTTTCTTATTCGGTTTCTATAATTAATTTCTTTATTTAGATTATCTTGATATTCTCTAGTTTTTCTAATATATTCTAACATCTCTTAATCTGAATAATATCCTTCTGGGTAATTATTCAGGTATAACTGTGCTATCCAATTTATAGTTTCAATTTTATAGTCTAATACTTTTTCTAATATTATTTTATTAATATCTATAATTTCGATATCTCTAAGTATATATAAGATTAAGACTTTAAGATTATCTATCATTTAAAATTGACTAAATATTTTATTATAATATTTTGTAGTTGTTTATTTTAGCCTTAGTAGTTCTTGCATATTTTCATTAAGAAATTCTATATATTTTATATCTTTAGTTTTCATGTATTTGTCTAAATTTACTTTCATCTGTTTTTCTATTAACTGTATGTTTCTCATATCTTTTTTCAAAAATTCTAGATATATGTAATTTATCATGGTAAGTATTTGTAAGAGTAGTTAGGTAGGTATGGTATGTAATTTATTCTAGTCTATAATATCTATCAAATGTTTTTTTAATATGATTTTTCCTATATCTACTACTTTTATATCTTTAAGTGCATACAAAATAAGTATTTTAAATTTATCTACCATCACATCAAATAAATAATTATTCATTTTCATAAAATTGCTATTTTCAAAATATTCCCTTCAATCATGTACATAACAAAATATGGTCATCTTAGATTACTATATACTAGATTATTCTTAAATAACATGTTCTTCGATCACTATTAGCATGGTAATCTGGATATTTTTCCCTTAAACAGGGCCTCTACTCTGGTTACTCCCCACCACGGCTTCTTGCCTCATTGGTTTCACCTTTAGGATGACATAGTTCTTAGGGATTTTTCTTCGTTTCCACTTTGCTAATAAACTTCTTAACATATTATTCTTCGAATACTTTTACTATAAAGTAACTAACATGAATTTATTTTATCATACCATGATTGTTGGGAATTATGAATTTAGCTATTCATAATCATAAATAAATATCCCTGTTCGGGTAGGTTTGATATTTCTGAGGTTTGTTCCTCCATAGCTTTTTCCATTGAAATAAATCTGTTTTTTAATAACTAAGCAAAATATTTATTGCTGACAAGAGAGAGTATTTGTGCTTCAACACATGAAGGCTTGCTTTTCAATGCCTTCGGTTCATCTTATTTATAGAATGAATGAATCTTTACAAAAGTATTCACATTTCTTTCATGTTTTCTAAAATTAGACTAAAAAAGTCTCCTAATTAGACAAGAATTATCAATGCTATAGTCAAAAAACCTAAAAAGTCTAAAAGGCTAAAAAGGCTTAAAGTCTAAAAATCTAGCCTATACAACAACTTTACGTAAAATGAATTTAATATCTTGTCTTCTATTATTACTCCGTTGATATCTTCTCGTTGTCGTATCTACTGCTTTTCCATATCTCTATTATTGCTTCTTATCTTGTATCTTTCAGCTGGCATGCTTATCTTCTTGATTCGTTTATTCTAGATGGACTTCTGGAATAATATTATTTTCTCCATTACATCTCGAACATTGATGGTCTGGATATTTGTGTCCAATTATCTTGCAATATCTTGTCAATAATCCGTCTGAAATAAATCTTCTCTTAATTGCTCTTGCCGTAGATTATTTTTCTGGGTTAAGTAGTGTCGTTATCCATTGCCTAACATCTTCCATATCTGTTTGTCGTAGTTCTTTTGAATTTGAATAAATCATTTGATGGTCTCTTGAATAATAGCTCTATATTGGATTTCCATTGGTATAATTATTTGCTAATTCTTGAATAATTGTAGCTAGTCCAATGAGTCGTTTATTTGCGTAGAAACCAGGTATCTCAATTCTGGGTATCTCTGGCTGTTGCATAATATCTTCCGGTATAATCATATCTTTGGTTAATCCTATTTTTACAACTTGTATAACTGATTTTATTTCGTCGTATAATATCTCTGCTGGTGCAGTATAACACTTTATATAAAATAGATTTTCTTTGGTTATTCTTTTATAGGTGGTGAATATTTTATGTAATTCTTCCATAGTTGTTAGTTTTTTTCCGTCTTGGGTGTATATGGTATTTAATAATCCATAGTCAAAACAAGTTTTTACTAAGCTTGGGTTGGTTTTAGGTAGTGCAATTAGCTTGTTGTAACCTTGTAATTTTTGGGTTATATAATTTGTGTTTGGTTCTTTGAAATTTGTAGCTCTGGGGTTAAGGTTTAGGAAAGTTTGTACTCTGTAGATATTTTCTATGTTATTTTGGGTTGCATAGTTATAAATTTTTTTTATCTTGGTTCAGATTATCTCGGTATGTGGTAATTTGTGGGGGTATGAACAAGGGATCTCTTTGTGTTTTTGGTATAAATGGTTTCTCAAATATCTTATTCATGTTCATGTTCTGATATCTTTGTCTACTAACTCCTCTGCTTGTACCTGCAGAAGTAGATTGATAAACGTTATGGGTTTTATGGAGTGTCCCATCATCTCATTCTAGCTCTGGAACTTTAAGTTCTTTCGATCGACATAGTTCTACACACTGCTGAGTTAGCTGATTTGTAGCTATAGACTTCAATTTATCTTCATTAGTCTTTATCTTTTCTATCTCATTACCCATACTGTCCACTTTCATTGAAAGCGTAGTTAGGGTGTTGAGTATTTTTTCTAGAGTATCTTCTTCTATTATATCAGTCTTTGTAGCTTTGTCTTGATATGTAATCTGCAATAACATTTTTGTTAGTACTAATTACTTCAATTATAAATGTGAAATTTAATATATTCAAGACTAGTCTCCGAATCTCTTTTGTTGTAACTGAATTTTGTATTTTCTTTGTTAACCACCAGCGTACCTGTGTATTATCTGTTCGTACAATAAACTTGTTATATACAATATATGGCTCAAATGCTAAAAAACATTTATATAATGAACATAATTCTTTCCTATTTATTCCCATTTTATTTCAGTTTCATTGAACGTACCTGAGTAGTATCTACAATGGTGTTCTAATTTTTCTGCTTCATATCGGTATTTAAGTACTCCTCCATAACTACATTCACTAGCATATGCTTCTACTGTATATATAAATTTTCTATTTTCATCTGGAAATTGTAGTTTTGGTAATTCTTTACAAAGTAATTTTATTTTTTGAACTTGTTTTTTATCTTCTTCATTATAGTTATATTCTACATCCCTTTTTAATTTTTTCTGTTGTGGTTTTAAAGTTTCTGCTAATTTTGGAATATATTCTCTTACTTGGTTTACTAATCCTAAAAATGATTGTAATTTCTTTTTTGTATCTAATTCTTCTTTAGAATTTATTATTTTTGTACTATATGTTGTTGCATTTTTACTCCACTCTTATCTATTTGTATTCCTAAAAATTCTATCTGATTTTTCATAATTTCAGATTTCTTTTCGCTTAGACTTATTCCCGATTTTTCTAATATATCTGTAAATTGTCCTAATAATTTAAAATGTTCTTCTTTAGTTTTTGTATATAATAATATATCATCTATGTTTACTATACAATAAGATAATTGTTTAAAATAATTATCCATAAAATGTTGATATCTACCTGGTGCATTTTTATATCCAAATGGTAATACGTTCCATTCATAAAATCCTTGTGGTACCGTAAATGCGGTTAATTCTTTAGATTCTTCTTCTAACTTTAAATGGTAAAATCCTGATTTATAATCGAATTTACTAAAATAATTATATCCCTGTATTTGTCTTATTTTTAATATCTTATTTCGTATTGGATAATTATATGTCATAGTCTTTGCATTTAAATTTCTATAGTCAATAACCATTCTACTTTTTCCTCTTTTTTGTTCACTATATTTATTTACTATAAATGCTGGACTATTATGTTTACTATTACTTTTTTGTATATATTGTTTTTCTAATAATTCATTTATATGCATTTTAAATTCTTTTAAATCGTCAAAATTATATGTTAATGGTTTCTGGGTTATTATGCTATTTTTATCTATTAATTCAATTTTTATAGTAGTTTTATGTTTTTCCCATCCTTTTAACGGATCTTCACTATATAATTGTTCTAATTTTTTCTTAATTTTTTCTATCTTATTTATTGAAAATATAGTTATTTCTGTTTTATTTATCAAAAATACAACTAGTTCTATTGTATCTTCAGTATTTTTTATATTTTCTAACTTTTGTGTAATTTTTTCACTTTCTTTTATCCAATCAGTTTTCTTTCTTATTTTATTATTAACTCTTTTTGCTCTTACTTTCTGTTTATATGGTATTGTAAACCACCTGTCTGTTCTAGTTATTATATGTGGGTATAATTTATCTAAAAATGGCATTTCTAAAAGTATATCTTTTGATGTTAGTTCATAATTATAAATTTCTTCTATTGTTTATATCTTGTCCCATACTTGTATTTTTACATTCCTAGCTTTATAAGTAATTAAGCTTCCTTCATTATTAAATCTTTCAACTATTATTGGTGTTTTTAATTTATCCTATTTGCTTTCTGGTAAGCAATTATATCTACATAAATTAGCTTCTGCTCCTGTATCTATCATAGACGTGTAATATCTACTGTAATATCCTTCTACTACTATTAGTACATATATTTTCATTTTATGTTAAGGCTCTTCTTAAGAATAATTTCTCTCTGTTATATGTTAAGGTTAATTGTGTATGTTCTATATTACATGGTTTTACTTGTTCTAGCCATTTTATTCCTAATATTATGTCTGCTTTTTGCATTTCTTCCTTTACTTCAAATTTTATTTTTATTTTTTTGATTCCTATTATTATTATTTTTTCTGCTATATTTTTCCTATTTATTAAACTTCTTGGTAGGTCTGGGCATATATCATTATCAGTTTTTATTTCTTCATTTTTTTACTAGATATTTTGCTATATAATTTTCTTCTTGTCCTGTATTTAAGAGTATTAAATATTCTTTTTCAATTACCTTTCCTGTTATGTAATATTGGTTTAAATTATTTGTTTAATTTATTTCATAACTTGTTCTTTTTGATGAGCTTGATGATTCTGGTTTTTCATCAGCTATTCTTTTCGTTATACTTATTCTATCATTTACTATTTCTAAATTTTCTTCTATATCTATGTCTCTATAGCTATAATCATTATAATCTATTGTTTTTACAATTTGTTCGAATGAACTTGCTATTCGTATTTTGTTAATCTTATTTTTTCCTGTTATTTTATGTTTTGTTGTTAATACATATAAATTTTTGCATCTTGCTGTAAATATTTTTACTTCCTGGGGTTAATTCTATTCCTTATATTTTTCAATATAATACTAATGATTTATCTATATTTTTATCTGTTACCGCTACTGAATAATTTGCACTTATTATAAATTTAAATTTTTGGTATATTAAATTTCCTTTTATGGTAGTTATTATGCTTTTTTCTACAAGTTTTATAATTCTATCATCTGCTAAATATAATTCTATTGGTTTATCTATTCATTCTCTAAAACATGCTTTTATTAATATCTCTGTACCTCTAAGGTATACATATTTTATTGGGTCTCTACTTTTTATATAATTTATCTCTTTATTAATTATCCTTTTTGTTACTAGTGGTATACTAGCTTTACATTTTGTATATCTACAGTCTATTACATATTCCTTTTGGCATACTACATAATATTCTTCTTTTTTCTTAGTAAATAGATTTCTTATTGTTGGTATTTTAAATATTTTTTCTACACTTAAGTCTAATTCTTTTCCTTTTATTTCATCAAATATGTTACTGTCAAATATTATTTTTTGTTCTGTTCCTTCATCATTTAAATATTCTTCCTTTGTTATTATTTTTATATCTTATTCAGTCATTTGATTCATCTATTTCACTATTTATTTCATTATCTGTTTCTTTTTCTGAAATTTCATATATACTATCCTCACTTTCTAATTCATAATCTATATAATCTATCTGCATATATTCTGTATTATCTATTTTTATTTCTGATATTTGTTTATTTTTTGGATTTTTAGATAATTTACAATCTCTAGCTAAATGTCCTAATTTTCCACAATTATAACAAGTACATTCTTTTATAGATTTCTTTTTTCTATATGGTCTTTTGTATTTATAATTTTTTACATAATATCTTTTTCTTGGTTTCTTGTATTTATATTTTGATTTTTTATATTTCTTATGTCTTTTTCTTTTCTTATAATATCTTTCTTCACATCCAAATTGAGGTGCTATTTTATTTTTGCAACATGCTAAATTTCTTATCAATGTTTTTTTTCATTTTTAA
The DNA here is from genome assembly GCA_030864225.1 of Capsicum baccatum var. pendulum. Classification (NCBI taxonomy): domain Eukaryota; kingdom Viridiplantae; phylum Streptophyta; class Magnoliopsida; order Solanales; family Solanaceae; genus Capsicum; species Capsicum baccatum. Next base: position 22,185,571 of record CM061552.1, on the reverse strand, counting down.
TTCTTCTCTATATTTTTCACATAAGTTTCTATACTATTGTTGTAAAAATTTTATTCTTGCTCCTAGAGTATCTACTATTTTTGCTTCTTCCCAACTCTTTATTATCTTTGAACTAAATGGTTCGGGTAATTTATTAAAATATAATTTTCTTATTTCTTTACTTTCTTCTATATTATATGCTCCTTTATGATAATATTTTTTAAATGCGCAAGTATATTCATCTATATAACTCATATTACATATTGCTAATTTTAATATTAAATTTCTATTTGTATCTTTTTCTTCATCTTGTTCTTCTTCTATTGTTGTCATACTACCAAATTCATCTTTTATAGCTGTTTCATATTTTTTTAATAATTCTATAGGTGTTAGTTTAGTTGTTGTTGATGATGTTCCTTCTATAGGTTTATTAGTTCTTAATACCTTCTTGCTATTTTCAGTTAAATTTGAAAACCATAATTTCATTGTTCCTATTAGTGTTTTTTCTATATATTCTGGTGCATCTGTTATGTTTATATTATTATCTAATAATTGTTTTGTCATATATCCTATCCATAATTGTATTGTTTTTTCTGTATCTATTACACAGTTTAAGTCTAAAAAGTTATAATTTTTATTAACTATTTGTTTTGGTGTCCATTTGTCATATTCATTCTTTAGATTATATTTTTTAAACTTATTTTTATAATATGTAGGTTTTCTTATTTCTGATGTTATAGGTATTATATTTTCTTCTTCTTTTTTATCAAGAGTATTTATTTATGTGTTGATATTTTCTAAGTTTTCTTCATTAATTCCTTCTTGTTTTTCATTGATTTCTAAATTTTTTATATTTGTTAATATTTCTGTATATGTTTCACTATCTTCTGAATCATAATTATCTGTCTCTTCAACATCTATATTATTTATTTCTAATTCCTTGTTTTTTATTTCTTTTTCATTTATTTCTAATTTTTCTTTAAATTGATTTATCTCGTTTAGTAATTTTTGTTCTTTATCTTTTTCTTCCTTTTCTTTTTGTCTTTGTTCATACAAATCTTTTAACATTTGTAGTTCTTTTTCTAATTCAGCAATCCTACTATTTTTAGTTTCTTCTATTTTTCGTAATTCTTCTGTAGTTTGTTGTTTTATTTTTTCTATTTCCTTTTTCCTATCCATTTCTTCATTTTCTCTTTCTATTCTTACCATAGCTATCAATTTATCTTCTAATTTTAATTCTTCTTTTTCTAACATTAGATATAAATGTTCACCTATTTTCTTATATCTTCTTCCTAGATTAGAAAATACTATTTTTATTTTTAATCCTTCGTGATTTTCATATATTTTTTCATCTATTATAAATTCTTCTTTGTTCATTTTATTGTGAATAATTCATGTTGATATATATATATTTTAAACTATCTATTTGTGATTCTAATTTTGATATTTCATCTTTTTGTGTATTTATTGAGTTTTCACTAACTCCGGCAAATATATTATAATATAGTCTTTCTATTCTTATTTTTAATTCTTTACGTTTTTCAGAAATAATTTGTTTTAGTTCTTTGTATTTTTGTACTTTATTCATTTAAATCATATTTATAATATTTTGGTGGAAATCTAAATCTAATTTTATCATAATTAGGTGGTATGTGTCTCATTCTTCTAGATTTTAAATGGATTATTAATTTTGTTTCACTACTAGATATTAAGGTAATTAGGTAGGCTAATCTTTGTGGGTTTTGTTTTATTTTATTTAGACTTATATATTCTGAATAATTAATAATTAAAGATTCTTTAACTTTTCTAAAAGCTTCTCTATTTTTAAATAGTCTTCTCATAACTAATTCAATCCAATCTAAATTCAAACATATATGCTACTGCTTTATTTTTTAAATAACTTGGCTTTGATACCATTAGCAGGGGGTGCTGATCTATGAGGATAACTAACTTATGAAATAGAGTTTTTTTAAAACGTTCCGCCAACTTGTGAAAACTTTTGAACTATTTTGAGCTTGTCCTTTTTTTTTTTTTTTAGAGTTTGGATTTGAGCAAAGTTAAAATTACTTTTATGTCTTAAACCCATTTTGACTATATTCACTACTTAAATTTTTAAATATCTGAAATCCTGTGCCGATTTAGCAAATTGCCTCAACAAAAAGAAACCCACTTGTTGGCAATAAGTGGCTCCAAGCCTAATATATACTTTTTTAAAATTGTTTTTCACTCGATATTTCAATAGTTATTTTAACGTCAAACGAATTTAAATTTATACCAAAAGATTTCACTTTGAACGTAAAATCCTCAAATGCTAAACATTATTTCATTATTCTCAAAACACAAACTCGATTATATTAAAAAATTTAATTGCAGATATAACATGATGTGTTTACTGATAGTGCACCTTGATGGGCTGATTGAAGTCTGCACATCCGTTCACACGACCAGGGATCGATTCCCGAGTTGCACAACGCCCTAGTTTTGTTTTAAAAAAAAACATGATGTGTTTACTAGCGTTGAGAATATTAGTTGGGTATACCTAACATCGATAATCTTACGATGTATTCTTAGACTTAGTCCGAGAGAGGGTTGTCATAACGCTCTCTTTGTTTCTTTATCTGAATCTGAATCCTACTGTAAAAGAAATTGAAACATAATAAAGTGGTGTAACACCCCACCCCCCACCCCCTCCTTTTTTTATGAGGCCAAATATACTTATGTATTGTTAGAAATAGTTTAAATATATTCCTCAATATACCTTCGATCCAAACAAAATATATGAAAATTTCAACAATTCTCATTCGAAATAATCAGCTAAGAAAGATTATCATACAATAATATAAGAATTGTTTCCTAAATCCGATAAGCGCCTCATTAATATCAAAAAGTAATTAGAAATAGATGAAATAAAGATTTATTAGAGTTTGAATTAATGATAAGCGGATCATTCAATAAGATCAGAAGAAGAAGAATAAAAAGATGACAAAAAAAAAAAAAAAAGAGAACATGAAATCTTTGAATATTCTAATATAAAATTTACATATTTTGAAAATATGTATATAGTATTGTAAGTCACGATTATTGACAATTCAATATATTTATAAGGCATGTAAAAAAATTACTGATCAAAGAAAAATTTGATTGACTGTTGAAATCTGAAAGATATCATTTAAATTGGGACGAAAACAGAGTATTACTTTAGAACCTGATATATCATGAAGTGTAGTTTCCATGACAAAGTATCTTCAATATTCTTGCATCGGGTTATCGGATAATATTTCTGTTCCTCAGTTCCTTTCATATAACAACCTATCTTTTGTTGTTGAAATTTAGTATTTTTAGTAAATGTTAGTTCTCAATTTAAGAAATAGCCATGGTGCATAGTGGTCAAGTTCGAAACGTTGCATTGTAGAAATCTATTGAAAAGTCTCGCAACAGATCGTCGATGTTGTGTGCATCATTTCACTACCCTCTATATAGTTGACTCTGTAAATTACATTAGTAGTACGTAAATTCAAACAATGAAAGTAACATGTATTGTCTAAAAATTATATAAAGAATATTGTACATCTTTAAAAACTTAAAATATTTAAAAGTTGTATAAAAAATTGATTGATTTTCTAAAATTTAACTGTATCATATAAATTGATACCAAAAAGTAGCACACGTTGTACAGGCTCTTGTATCTAGTCTATTTAATAAGTATAAATAACATAAATATCAATCCTTTTGGAAGTAATTACATTCTCTCCCATTTTTTAAATTACTTTACTCTCTCTCCCTATTAATATACATAACATAGTCGACATATACATAACATTCTTTGTATATGTTGAGATTTTTGTAATATGTTTAGGGAGTTGAGATTTTTTGTAATATTAGAAACATAAGTCGTGTATTTGTGTAATTTTTAGATTTAATAAAGGGCTGGCAGCCCACTTTAAGTTTTTCTAAAAAAAATATTGATATGGTTTAAATAAAAAAAAATATAATTTACCTATATAACGACATGTTTAGTGGTATTTATCAAAAATCCCATCTTTAACAAATTGGATAAAAAGGTAACGAAGAAATCAAAATCAAAATTTGAACCAAAGCTATGCTTCCTGGTCAGAAGTTGCAGTCGTAAGCCAATGCAAGAGATTTTGGTGGATTCGTGTACACGACTTGATTTGTGCTTGAGCTTTTCATTGTTCTGAGAACATTTTGGTCAAGAACATGCAGTATATATTAGTTTTGGCTTAATCAAGCTTTAGACTGAAAGTGCCATCTCCAGAACTTAAGAGCTCTTTAAAAATAAAAGAAAAATTAGAGGCTTCAGTGACATTGAAAAAGCTTCTTCTGATATCAGTTTTTCCTGGCACTTCTATAGTGACTACCAATGATGGTGTTGTTACACCTGCTATGTCAGGTATCCTTGGATATTCTACTAAATTTGTTGGTTTGAGAAGTGAATGATTGTCGTACTTTTCTCAAATTGTGAATCCAACAGGAAGGTAATAATAACAAATGTAAGTAGTTGTTTCTTATGAAAGGTTATGATAACAATATAAAACTGTATAATTTCAATATATATACATTTATACAAATTATGTATCAACTATATATATATAAGGAGTATAGCTAGCGCGCGGTTGATTCCTTTGTGTCATATTTATGTATTTGTAAAGTTGTATATCTGCAACGCCCCAAGTCTGTACCCCGGACACTACATAGTGCATACGACCCCGAAGGACCACAAACTAACCCATGACTGATATCTTCTGTGAGCACTGAAATATGATACTGTAATAAATGCGAAAAATAGGCTGAAATGCCATAAGGTTCAAAACATCTGAAATACTGATAAAGTATATCAACTGAAATAACAATATGTAAAACTGAATACTGACTGAAAACTAGTTTGAAAAGCCTCTAACTGAAACTGTCTGAAAGTGAAGTTGATGGGACAATCCCCCAACTAACTCCATCTACTGAAATATTGAGTCTACTGAAATAATGAAATAAGAGAATATCCTCGAATGATGAGGAATCACTGCTAAAATATTGTTGTTGGCTGAATCTGAGTCTATTTATGCATGGTTGGGAACCTGAGAGTTCGAACCTATGATATGAGACATCATAGCGCAAAGAAAGAGTATGCGTCAGTACGTGGAATGCACTGGTATGCTAGATGAGGTAAGGCTGAATGCAAGGGTTTATATGCATGAACAATAACTGACTGTATGATATAGAGTAACTGAACATGAGAATACATGGATAACTGATACTACTGTAAAAACTGAGTATGCACTAATGTACCTATAAATAAATACTGTGACTAAGCTTGTCTGAAGCTAAGTCCTGAGTTCTGATACTGAGTAACTGATATCTAAAGTTACTGATAATTGAGTTATTATGACTGATTGACTGTATCTGACAGTCCTGATTCTGTAGAACTAAATTGGGTTCTATTCTGAAGACTGAGACTGAGACTGTGGGAGGTAATCATCTAATCAACATACCCCGAATAAGATAAGATAATTGAGTTGGTGTCCAACTTGTGACCCTAGTTGGAAGGGTGTCAGTACCGTGCCACGGATAAAAACACTGAAGAGTTACCTTCATCTGGTAGGTACTCTAATGAGAACAGTAAAACCCTCATCTGACAGGTTAAAACACCTCATCAACCCTCAACTGATAGGTTTGATGTCTCAACCTATGCTGGCTATGTAGTTCTGAAACGCAAGGATTGCTTCTAGAGATCACACCCCCTACTGGCAGGTAAGCCCCCATCCTTGGGTTCACTCGGTACTGAATCCTACTCCCAACTGAAAGACACTGAACTGAGTATACTAAATTGGACTAGATTGATACCGAGTTTACTGAGTTTTCTTGAGTTCTGTAACTGACTGAGTTCTACTGAGTTTTGAAACTGACTGAGTTCTACTGAGTCTGTAACTGACTGAGAGAACTATTGATCGTGACATGACTGAGATTCTGTAACTGACACTGGCTCTAGGCACACAGCTAAATTGTCGGGTATTAAATATCCCCAGGACTCGATAGAATGAAAAATAAGCATAATATACTCCTAAAAATTATAACAATGTATACTTATCCCTAGTTCACTCACAGAGGCATTTAATCAAACACTTGTAATGCATCTACTTACACATAAATGGGGAATACATGTTATCATGTTATAATGACACTATTTCATTCACATAGGCATTTTATCAAACATATGGGCAGCATGATTAGGTTATACAATAATCAAAACATATAGCTATCATGGCTACACCAATCAACTTGCAAATTGAAGGGTTTATCATAACGATCATGTAATTTAACACATACAATGATTTATTTCATAAAAGCATGTAATTACTAAAATCCAATAATAACATGAACATGAATTCAATTCAATTCAAGCATGGAAGTTCATAATTCAACAATTTTGTATTTTGAAAACGGATTCGTGGACTCTATAGGTGAAAGAAACACATAGATGAACGCCTAACATACCTTGGGTTATTAGTTCTTGAAGGTGCTTAAAGAAATTCTTGAGTTTTGACCTTGATTCTTAAAGCTAGGGTTTTGTATTTTAGAAAGAAAGCTTTTATTTCTTGAGATAAGTGAGCAAACAATGAGATAATAGGCTATTTAGGGCTTTAATCCCGTGTTTAGGATGTCTGGAATGAGGGAAAAAGACATAAAATACCTTGGAAATTAAATCTCGAAATTAACTAAAATATCCGAATTTTCACCCTTGGTGCGATGCGGCGCTCTCGCGCCGTGTCTCTAGAAATTGCCAACTGGGAAAATACATGGTGGCGTAATGCGGTGGTATCACGTTGCCACCTTTGATAAGACTTGGAAGCCTGGTGCGATGCGGTACAATTGCATTGCTTTACTGGAAATTGACAAATGTGAACTGGGTCCTTGGCGCAACGCGCCAATATCGCGGTCCCTTACTGGAATTGAACAATTGGGAATTGGAAGCCCTCTGTGACGCGGTGAGATTGTGGAGTCACACTGAAAATTGACAATTATCATTTAGACTGGCTCCGCGATGCGCTAGTGATCAAAATAACGGTTTTTAACAATTGTAACTTAAAATCACCATAACTTCTTACCTGGTTATTAGATTTGGGAAAATTTTATATTGTTGGAAAACTAATTGAATTTCTTATGCAATGACAGACTCTAAACTGAAAAATAATGAGTATTTTAAAATTTTTATGTTGGATAACTCATGAACTGAGAGTTAATATTAAGCTAAGAAAATATAGGGTATTATAATATCTTTCCTTTGGGAACATTCGTACTCGAATGAGACTAATTAAGTTGAGAAACTGATAGACTGAGTTTACATACTAAACTTGCATATCTAATGCATGACTACATGACTGAACTACTGACAAACTAAGCTCTCACACTGAAAATGCATATCTGATGCGTGGAATACATGACTGAAGTACTGATAAACTGAATTTTCATATTGAACATGCATATCTGATGCATGAGTACATAACTGAACTGATTCATAAATGCATGACTGAATATGCAACGGTAATGGATACCAAGTTATAATTATAACTGAATATGGAACTGAGTGAAGCTAAGGAAGACTGTTGCCTTAAGCTGGAGTTGTGGAAAAGAGGTGAGCATACTTGGTCTGCATATCTGCTTCTACTTCCTTAGTAGCTCCCTCAACGGACTGATTTTGCCAAAGATCTTTGACCAAGGGAACTTCTTTATTCCTCAATTTGCGAATCTGATGATCGAGGATCTAGACTGGAACCTCTTTGAAAGAGAGATCATTTTGAATATTTACATCCTCTAAGGGGACTATGACTTCTGGGTCACCAATGCATTTTTTAACAAGGAGACATGGAATACTGGATGCACTGAGGCTAGATCTGAAGGCAACTCAAGCTCATAAGCTACCTTTCTAAAACAACTAAGGATTCTGTAAGGACCGACATATCGAGGACTGAGCTTTCCCTTCTTGCTGAACCTCTTTACCCTCTTTATGAGAGGGATTTTTAAGAACATAAAATCACCGATCTCAAACTTGAGATTCTTTATCCGCACATCTGCGTACGATTTCTATCGGTTCTGGGCAGCCCTAAGTCTTTCTCTAATTAACTGAACCTTCTCTAAGACATCGAACGCTAGGTTGGGCCCTACTACTATGGCCTCACCTACCTCAAACTAACCAATCAGAGATCTGCATCTCCTACCATAGAAAGCTTTAAACGAAACCATCTGAATACTGGAATGATAGCTATTATTGTATGCGAACTCGATCAAAGGAAAGTGGTCATCCCAACTACCCATAAAATCGATAACGCATGCTCTCAGCATATCTTCTAGAGTTTGAATATTCATTTCTGCTTGACCATCTGTCAGAGGGTGGAAGGTTGTACTGAGGTGAACTTGGGTGTCAAGACCCTTTTGGAATACTTTCCATAAATGAGAGGTAAACTGAGTACCTCTATCTGAGATAATGGATACTGGAACTCTGTATAACCTGACCAACTCTCTAATATAGAGTTTGGCGTAGTCCTCGGCTGAATAGGAAGTATGAACTGGCAAGAAATAAGTTGATTTAGTCATCCTATCTATGATAACCCAAATAAAATCACGATGATGATGAGTACGAGGCAAACCCATCACAAAGTCCATGTTCACTTCTTCCCATTTCCATGTGGGAATACTGAACTCCTGCATGGACCCACTAGGCTTCTGGTTCTCAATCTTAACTTGTTGACATGTAGAGAATTTAGCTACAAATTCTGCAATATCCCTCTTCATCCTACTCCACCAATAGATCTCCCGAAAATCATGGTACATCTTAGTGGCCCCTGGATGAATCGAGTAAAGCACACCATATACTTCTGCAAGAATTCATTGCCTCAAGCCATCTACACCTTGCACGCATAAACGACCCTGGCAACGTAACACACCATCTCTTCCTTGGGAGAAAACCTCTACTTTATGATCTTTGACTGGCTCTTTCAGCTTAACAAGACTAGGATCTCTATCCTGCTTTTCCTTCACCTCGAAACTAGAGAGGATTTGAAACTGTTCTGAACCCACACACTACCTACTGAATTCACTAAGCGGACACCTAGTCGGTCAAGCTGATGAACTTCCTGAACTAACTTCTTCTTACTGTCCTTAACATGAGAAATACTACCCATAGACAGTCTAATGAGAGCTTCAACCACTACACTGGCTTTGCCCGGATGATAAAGAACACTAATATCATAATCTTTTAATAATTTTAACCACCTTCTCTGACGCAAATTCAAATCTTTTTGAGAAAAGACACACTGCAAGCTCTTGTGATTTGTGAACACATCTATATGCACCCCATACAAATAGTGCCTCCAAATCTTTAAGGCAAACACTACAACTTCTAACTCGAGATCATGAGTTGGATAATTCTTCTCTTGGAGTTTAAGCTGTCTGGAGGCGTAGGCTATGAACTTACCTCTCTATATGAAGACACGACCCAAACCTACTCTAGATGCATCACGGTACACAACAAACCCATTCGGACCATCTGGTAGAGTCAAAATTGGGGCTAAGGTGAGTCGAGTCTTCAACTCCTGAAAACTCTTCTCGCAAATAATCTGACCACTAAAATTGAACTTTCTTCAGAGTCAATCTGGACATGGGGGATGCAATATATGAAAACCCTTTAAAAAATTAATGGTAATAGCCAGCTAAACCCAAGAAACTCCAGATATTCGATGGAGAGATGGGTCTAGGCCAGTTTCTTACCGCCTCGGTATTTTGAGGATCAACTCTAATGCCATCACCAAAAATAATATGACCAAGGAATGCTACTGACCTTAGCTAAATTCGTACTTACTAAATTTGGCAAACAACTGATGAGTTCTGAGAGTCTGAAGTATGATTCTGAGGTATTCTGCATGATCATTCTCATTACGGGAATAAACAAGAATGTCATCGATGAAGACTATTACGAACATATCCAAGTACTGTTTGAACACGCGATTCATTAAGTCCATGAAAGCTACTGGGCCATTTGTAAAGCCAAAGGACATGGCTAGAAACTCAAAGTGACCATACCGAGTTCTAAAAGCTGTTTTCAGAATGTCACATTCTCTGACTATGAGTTGATGATAGCTTGATCTGAGGTCTATCTTAGAAAAGTAACTGGCACCCTGAAGTTGGTCAAACAAGTCATTGATTCTGGGAAGTGGATATTTATTCTTGACTGTGACTTTGTTCAACTAATGGTAGTCAATACATATTCTGAGAGAATCGTCTTTCTTATGCACGAATAAGAATGGTGCGCTCCACGAGGAAATGTTGGTTCTGATGAATCCTTTATTTAGGAGATTCTTCAACTGCTCTTTTAACTCTCTAAGTTCTACTGGTGCCATTCTATATGGCGGAATAGATATGGGATGAGTATCTGGAAGAAGGTCTATTCCGAAGTCTATTTCCCTAACGGAAGGAACTCTAGGAAGATTTTTGGAAAACACATCTGAGAATTCATTTACTACTGGAACTGACTCAAGACTGGGAGTTTCTGAGTTAGAGTCTTTGACTCACACAAGATCATAGATACATCCCTTGAATATCATCTTTCTCGCTCTAAGGTATGAAATCAACTGACCCTTAAGCGCTGTGGTACTACCCCTCTATTTAAGGACTGGTTCATTTAGAAACTGAAAATGAACAATTCTATTTCTACAATCAACTGAGGCATAGCATGAATGAAGCCAATATATGCCGAGAATGATATCAAAATCTGCCATCTCTAGCTCTACAAGGTTTGCTGAAGTAACTTTCTGAGATATCATAATAGGACAGTTACTGTATACCCATCGGGCTATGATAGATTTACCTACTGGGTAGAAACTGAGAAAGGCTCTTCTAGAATTTATGGACTTACTCTAAAGTTAACGACTATATAAGGAGTTACGAAAGATAAAGAGGCTCCTAGATCTAACAAGGCATAAACATGTAAATAGAAGATCTATAACGTACCAGTGACCACATCAGGATAATTTTTCTGATCTTGTCTGAACTAAAGTGCATAAAGCTTGTTTGGGCGTTGCCCACTGGTGGCACTGGAAGCGGCACCCTGCTGATTTGGGTGACCTGACTGAGCTGAAGAATGAGTATACTGACCTTGAGAACCTGACTGAGAGGCCTGGATTGCTATACCTGAAACAAACATCACTGCCAGCTCTGCAGACACCCTTGTGGTTTCTGCCATATGTTTGACAAAGAATATTTGTTCGAGTACTGCTGACACTACCCTGGGATTTAGAGCCTAGCGCCCTATCGCTGTTACCATTTCTGAACTTAGGTACTGGAGCACTGGCTGAGGAGGAAGCTGGAACTGAAGATTTTAGGCAAAACTGGGAACGGTTACCGCCCTCTAACTTAGGCTAATTAAAATTGAAGCTATCTGTTCTAGCTCTCTTATTTTACCTCTCTCTCTCTCTCTCTGATCTTAGCCTCTTCTATCTGCTGAGAATGGACCATGAGCCTGTATATGTCCATCTTCTTAATCAACATCGTTGTTCTGTACTCCTTAACTACACTATCTGACACCCTAGATACGAACTTGCTCATTTTGGACCTACTGTCTGCTACTACATGGGGAACATACCTGGCTGACTGAGTAAACTTAAAGGAAATACTCTTTCACACTCATACCGCCCTGCCTGAGATTGATGAACTATAACACCTTGGCTTGTCTCAGCTCTAAGGAAAATAATCTCTTTAGAAAAGCAGTAGCAAACTCTTTCCACTCTATGGGCTCTACATCTGTGCCCCTGTCTACCTTCCACTGCTTAAACCATGTATGAGCTATATCTTGTAGCTGATAGGCGGCTAACTCAGCACTCTCACTGGAAGTCACTCCCATGATATCCATGACTTTCTAAGCCTGATCGAGGAAATCCTGTGGATTATCTTCTGGCTTAGATCCTGAGAATAGGGGAGGATTCATTCGGGTAAATTCCCAAATCCTAGTTGTAGCAATATTGACCACTGTATTGGCTGGAACAATAGCTGCCCGTTCATTCTGAGCTGCCACTAAATTGGCTAAAGTAGTGAATAAAACTCTGAATTCTGCATAGGAGATATGCTCGTCCAGAGGATCTGCCTGAATGGGCTGAGGTGCTGACTAATTTTCGATTCTCCTTTTGTTAGTCCTTTTGATAGGCATGTTCTGTAAATGAAAAGAAGGAAACGAATTAGAGTGAGAGTTTAACTTGAGCTCATGCTCACTCATACGACATGAATACTGAAAGAAGGGAAGTTTTTCCTAAAATATCTTATAGCCTCCTGTCCATAAGTGTGGTGTGCTACACACCCATGCATAAGACTCTACTAGATGCGACTTTTAGACTTCCTAGAACACTGTTGAACCTTAGGCTCCGATACCAAGTTTGTAACGCCCCGAGTCTATACCCCGGATGCTACACGATGCTTACGACCCCGAAGGATCACAAGCTAACCCATGATTGATATCTGCTGTGAGCACTGAAACATGATACTATAATAAATGTAAAAAATAGGCTGAAATGCTATAAGGTTCAAAATATCTAAAATACTGATAAAGTATATCAACTGAAATAATAATCTGTAAAACTAAATACTGACTGAAAACTAGTCTGAAAAGCCTCTAACTGAAACTATCTGAAAGTGGAGTTGATGGGACAATCCCCCAACTAACTCCATCTACTAAAATACTGAGTCTACTGAAATAATAAAATAAGAGAATATCCTTGAATGATGAGGAATCACTGCTAATCTACTGCTGCTGGCTGAATCTGAGTCTATCTATGCGCGGTCGGGAACCTGAGCATCCAAACCTATGATATGAGACATCATAGCGCAAAGAAAGAGTATACGTCAGAACGTGGAATGTACTGGTATGCTAGATGAGGTAAGGCTGAATGCAAGAGTTCATATGCATAAACAATAACTGACTGTATGATATAGAGTAACTGAATATGAAAGTACATGGATAACTGATACTGCTGTAAAAACTGAGTATGCACTAATATATATATAAATAAATACAATGACTAAGCTTGGCTGAAGCTAATTCCTGAGTTCTGATACTGAGTAATTGATATCTGAAGTTACTGATAACTGAGTTACTAATGCTGATTGACTGTATCTGGCAGTCCTGATTCTGTAGAACTGAACTGAGTTCTATTCTGAAGACTGAGACTGAGATTGTGAAAGGTAATCATCTAACCGACATGCACCACAAAAGATAAGATAACTGAGTTGGAGTCCAACCTGTGACCCCAGTTGGAAGGGTATTAGTACCGTGCTATAGGTAAAGACACTAAAGAGTTACCCTCATCTGGTAGGTACTCTAATGAGAACGGTGGAACCCTCATCTGACATGTTAAAACACCTCATCAACCCTGAACTGGAAGGTTTGATGTCTCAACCTACGCTAGCTACGTAGTTCTGGAACACAAGAATTGCTTCTAAAGATCACACCCTCTACTGGCAGGTGAGCCCCCATCCTTGGGTTCACTCGGTGCTGAATCCTACTCCCAACCGAAAGATACTGAACTGAGTATATTTAATTGGACTGGACTGATACTGAGTTTTCCTGAGTTCTATAACTGACTAAGTTTTACTGAGTTCTGTAACTGACTGAGTTCCACTAAGTTCTGTAACTGACTGAGAGTACTACTGATCGTGACATGACTGATATTCTGTAACTGACACTGACTCTAGGCACACAGCTAAATTGTCAGGTATTAAATATCCTCAGGACTCGATAGCATGAAAAATAAGCATAATATACTCTTGAAAACTATAACAATGTATACTTGTCCCTAGTTCACTCATAGAGGCATTTAATCAAACACTTGTAATGTATCTAGTTACAGATGAATGGGGAATACATGCTATCATGTTATAATGACACTATATCATTAACATAGGTATTTTATCAAACACATGGGGAGCATGCTTAGGTTATACAATAATCAAAACATATGGTTATCATGACTACATCAATCAACTTGCAAATTGAAGGGTTTATCATGAAGATCACGTAATTCAACACATACAATGATTTATTTCATAAAAGCATGTAATTTAATTATGGACTAAAATCCAATAATAACATGAACAGGAATTCAATTCAATTCAAGCATGGAAGTTCATAATTCAGCAATCTTGTATTTTGAAAACGGATTTGTGGACTCTATGGGTGAAAGGAACCCATAGATGAACACCTAACATACCTTGGGTTATTAGTTCTTGAAGGTTCTTGAAGAAATTCTTGAGTTTTGATCTTGATTCTTGAAGCTAGGGTTTTGTGTTTTAGAGAGAAAGCTTTTATTTCTTGAGATAAGTAAGCAAATAATAGGATAATAGGCTATTTAGGGCTTTAATCCCATGTTTAGGCTGACTGGAATGAGGGAAAAAGACCTAAAAGACCTTGAAAATTAAATCTCGGAATTAACTGAAATGTCCCGATTTTCACCCTTGGCGCGACGCGGCACTATCGCGCCGTATCTCTGGAAATTGCCAACTGGGAAAATGCATGGTGGCGCGACGCGGTGGTATCGTGTTGTCACCTTTGATGAGATCTGGAAGCCTGGCGCGACGCGGTACAATTGCGTTGCTTTACTGAAAATTGACAAATGTGAACTGGGTCCTTGGCGTGACGCGCCAATATCGCGGTCTCTTATTGAAATTGGACAATTGGGAATTGGGAGCCCTCTGCGACGCGGTGAGATCGCGGAGTCACACTAAAAATTGATAATTTTCATTTAGACAGGCTCCGTGACGCGCTAGTGATCAAAATGACGGTGTTTAACACTGAAACTTAAAATCGCCATGACTTTTTACCCGGTTATCGGATTTGGGTGAATTTTATAACGTTGGAAAACTAATTGAATTTCCTACGCAATGGCAGGTTCTAAACTGAAAAATAATGAGCATTTCAAAATTTTTATGTTGGATAACTCATGAACTGAAATTTAATCTTAAGCTAAGGAAATACGGGGTATTACAATATCTAAGCATAGCATATAAAAAAGAACAACAAATATACTGTACGTTTTGTAGTGTTTTTACTTCTTTTTTCCTCTTCGTCTCGAATTTTTCCTTTACTTTTCAAATTTTAAAATTTAATTGATTAGTTATTTATTGGATTCTATGTTTGAGAAACTGAAAACTCTTTAGGAAAGTGAAACGGAAAACACAAAAACCCATTAAAGAAAATAATTGGACGATAGTAAATAGGATTGCTTAGCTTGCGCGTGCCTTCTCCTCCTCTCTCTCTTGCGGTGCCCCTTCAACAATTCCATTTGATCATGCAGGGCTTGTCAATTACTGCGTTCCTGCTGGTGAGGCTCATCTCAAGGCGCTTGAACTTGCTAGGGATATTAATCAGAAGGTTAGACTTCTGCCTAGTCCCCTCCACAGCAGGTCTATCGGAAACAACTCCTCTACTTCATCTGAGGTTGTGCATGGACTGTGTGTACCTTACCCTCCCCCATTTTGTGAGAATAAACTGGGTATGTTGTTGTTCTCCTCAACCGCAGGATCCTTCCCAAAATCTTTTGACCTTCTGTTTGGTTTTCCTGCGCTTATTTTCAAGTCAGGCGGTGAATGAATATCTATTTTATAGGATCATTTTTTTGACTGCCACTGTCATTTCTCACCAAGTGTGTTATTGCTTTTTCAATGTGTTCTCTAATTTGATAAACGAACTATATCTTCATTTCATGGTCGTAAACTATAACACTTGACCTAACACTTAAAATCTCAAAATTTAGGCCCTATACTTTATGCCGTGTTGTAAGTTGAAGTGATTTGATTGATGTCAGCTTAGTTGCACATGTACTAATAGTTATCGGGTTAGGACCCATGTTAAAAATGTCATGTCAGCTAAAAAGGTTGATTAAAATATGCTAAAATTTAGTTAAGGGGTAATAGGACCCCGTGAAATTGAAGTGTGTCGTAAATGATGGACAAAATCAGCACAAATTTGGAGCAGCAAGAGTTGAGCTTGAAGAGACAAAGGAAAGCCTCCAGAAAGCCAAAGAAGGAGGAGATTTTATGGCTTATTGCCTTCAATCTCTTAGAGAAGAGCTCGAGCAGACAAGAAGAGAGATACAGCAGTTGAAGAGTACGAGAGATGTAGTGCCCAAGCAGAAAGTACCGTTCGCAGATATTTGGGCTCCACATAACCCAAATCCTTCCTCTTTCCCCTACCACCTAATTTGTACTCCAGTCCTAGTTGTTGGTCATTTTCTTCACTGTTTTGCCTGTGCTCTGATGCTTAACTTTATGCTCTAGTATAGCCATCAATCCTACCTTATTATTGGAAACAAATCCTCTGAGTTCCCTGTGTTTGTACATCTTATTGAGACCCCTAACATTTCATGTCATAATCCTCATCTAAGTTTTAGATTACATAAGAGAGCTTCTACTAACCCCAAACTACTTTGCCCTTCATCTATATGTACTCATCATCAGACTCTATATGTGAACCTTAAAATTAATTTACAGAAAAAATAATCAATACTAAGGGTAAAAGAGAAAAAAAGAAACTGTAAATAAAAATAAAAATACAATTAAGACATTTGTCACAAGTAAAAACGAACGGAGGGAGCATCAAAACATTAGAGCAATTACTATTTGATTTTGTATTGTTCTCATCGTTGACATTAGTAGTAAAGATCGCTAGTTTGCAGCAAAATTAGGCTCGTAGAACATCCGGTGGAAATTAGAGAAGATCAGTTGTGGAAGGACACCATTTTAGTGCAAGACGCATGTACTGTAAGACCAATTTTAATTTCATCTTAGTCTACGTAGGGAAAAATAGGTTTTTGTCCACATAGATATAAGTTCAACTACTCAGCGAACGTTGGTGGAAACAACTTCTGTATCTCTAGGCAAGGGGTAAGGTCTGCCTACATCCACCCTCCCGAAAGTCTACTTTGTGATCTTACACTGGGTATGTTGCTGTAGATACAGATTCAACTTTAATCAACTTGATCAGTTAAGTTAAACTCACCCCTGTTTATAAAGAAATTTGTATGTTGCACGCCAAGTTCTGACTGCAGTGCAAAAGAGACGGCTGGATTTTCTTAAGCTAAACAGCAAAGAAATCACAGCATATAACACCGCTATCCACTATATTATACGGATATATCCACCATATTATACAGATAAAAACAAGAGCGAAACACACACATACAACACAAAGAAAGTAGACACAGACATACGTAAAGTTGACTTCTTTTTCAACCTCATAAATACCATCCCTAAAGCAAATTAGAATCACCCTTTTTCATTGTTTTGTTTCCAGTAAACACCCTTTTGATATATTACTCAAATTCCATGTCTTTTTATTTCCTTGTGTGTGGTATTGCTATCCTATGCATAAGCCATTGTAAAATCAGAAACAAGAACCATGAACTAAAGAATGAAGTTAATCCGAAGTAGAGAATAAAGAAGGAAACAGTAAATTCATCCTCATGTAAAATCTGTTGAAGGAAGCCTAGTAGAAGGAATATGTCACTTGTAATTTAAGTATTTCCATCAACTCCTTGCCAAGTAATTGTCCAACCACCACATTGATAGCCCATATTATTTGCATGACTTCCAGCAACTAATATTCTTGATGCCTTTTTTAGGCAACGGTAGCATAGGCTTATCAACATTTGCACCATTCTTCAGTACCACAAGTGATTTTCTAACTGCTTCTCTAGCCAAATCTCTCTGTGTCTGTTTCAACGAATAATAGTAGTGTCACATAAAATGAAACAAAAAGAGTATTAAAACGTCTATAAGATAATTTTGAGGGAACACTGCCTTTTTCCTGAAAAACATGACATACTAATTTTGAGTGAACACAACCTTTTTCATTGGAAAACATGAGATATTTGGTACTGCCTTTTTTTATGTTTTGTTTAAAAAATGAGTGAATGGAGCATTTCTCCAAAACAACATGATACTTTATGCATTTATAGAAAACACGAGATACTTGGTCAATCAGACTGCCTTTTACTTGTTTTGTTTCAAAATTGAGTGAATCGAGCATTTTTCCAAAACAACATGATACTTTGTGCATTTATGAAAAATGCGAGATACTTTGTGCGTCAGACTGACCTGGCTTCCGATGTGTTTAACTAATCTATAATCAGCCAAAGGATTCTCAAAAAGGCCCAAGGTGAATTTGACTCTCAAGATCCTTCTCACAACATCATCAATTCTGGTCATGGGGATAAAATTATTTTTCACCAAAGAGGTTAATGTGTCAATGAATTCAGCATAGTTCATAGGGACCATGATCTGCAAAAACACACACAAAATAATCAGATGAAAGGCGGCCTCTATTATGTGGTAGAGGAATTTGGTCGAACATGTAACATGCATAATGATCACACTCACAAGCCATTTGCCAAAAATAGCATTGAGAAGGCATGCGTTAGGTGTATGTCCGTGATTACAAAATAGCGATGCTTGTTCTCAACTAAAAAAGTAAAGCTCTTCCGGGAAGAAACAAATTGGGAGGGGAACCAAAACTTTCCTAACACAAAGAAAATGAATAAAAAGCAAAATAGATTTATATTAGTAGAAAGGATTCATGGAAAAGAAAAATAGAACAGTTAAATTTATATTTATCAATTTAGTAAACTCAATACTATCACATAAATAGAGAATAACTACAATCCTTCGTTACTAAAATTTCTTATCTCTATATATAAATTTCAGAAGAGTAAAAAAGGATAATTGAAGATTTCAACTCAAAAATAAGAACTTGCAAAGTAGTACTAACAGATTCAAAGCTCACCTGAGATGAAAACGATAACGATCTGGGAAACACGGAAGCAAAATAAAGTTCTCCAGCCGACACTTTATGAGAGAGGATTTTCATCAAACACTTAACATGCATAATGATCATATGAACAAGCCACTTGCAAGTAATAGCCTTGCAAAGGAACATGTCAATAGTAACAAATTGAAACTCACCTGAGATGACTATTAAAACTGGTTTGCACATCCGCTGAAGAAATCCCAAAACGAAATACTTAAAAAGTAAAATGCACACTTTGTCACTCATCTGAAGCTGTGTTCCAGTGACACGTGCAGCACCTATCAAGAGAGCTTAACACAGACTACACAAAATGAGCTGAAATGAAGAAATTGTATTCCTCAATCTGGCCTAAATTCTAATTTTAATCTCAGCCATCCACAACTTCTGATCACACGGTCCTTATTAATTCCTCATATTTTCTCTTTATTTTACCCTATCAACCCTAAAATTACTCTACTTCTCCAATCCCAGCCGCAACTATCCTTTCCCGCCGCCTCCACTATCGTCTCTGCCACCAGCGATGCCACCGGCCAAAGCTGGCCCAAATACGGATTGATCCGCTGCTATTTTTCTCCTTTCTTCTCTCGCATTTAAGAAAAAAAAAAATACTTTCTTTGAAGTTTAGTTAATTAAAGATTGAATTTTTATGTAAAAAAAAAAAAAATTTGATTTTTAGTTTTTGTTGAGTTGTTTGCTTTTGTGGATATTGCTTACAGGAAAAAAGCTTAAATATGTTATTCAATTATTCAAAACTATATAAAGAGACCAAACATTCTTTTAACCCATGGAACTTTAACACCCCCGCATGCCCAGGATCGGACATTTGGAGCGTGAATAATATAAGACGAAGGGCCCAACATCGCAAACAATGAACTGGATAGATCTGACTTTGATACTATGATAAAGAAATGAATCTTGGGTCTATCTCTTCCTCAAGAGCTAGTTTTTGGGGTGTGAGTTAGGTAACTATTAGAAATGACTCAATTATGTTATCCGTTAAAAGTTGGACCCATTCATGTCATCATCGTTATAAAACTGGTTCATTCATACCATTACTTTCGTTAAAAGTTGGGCTCATTCATACCATTATCATTACAAAACTAATTCATCCGTGTCATTACTTTTAAAAATTGGTTTTTAGAAAACAGCTTTACCACGTGGCGGCATATTAGAGGTCCATGTTATTTTTTATTTTTTAAAATTATTTTTTAAAAAAAGAAAATTAATTTTTTTTTATGCATTAAAAGGAATCCACCCAACTTTTTGATCCATTCAAAATTAGTTTGATCTATGCTTTTAAAATTTGAGATTATTTGTATATTGCCCCATATCAATAGTTTTTTTTTACTTTTTTGATTTTCACGTGTGACTCTGTTCACAATACGGATCAATAATATGATCACCTCCCTTTGAACTAAGTTTTACTTGATTAATTACTGATAATGAGTTAATTTTGAGATTATTTGTGTATCGCCTTATATCATCCGAGTATTTATAGTTACCAAGCTCATCGACCTTTTTTTTTTAGTGTATGCGGCTTAAAATTATGGTCAAATATAGTAAATTGATCCATAGACAAGCAAAGACAGTAAGACAATACGTCTCATGCCGTCACTCTATCATCCTCATACCCATCCTGCAAAAATTCCAGTACAGTGGCGTTGATATCAATTATTGTACTAATTAATTACAATAAAATACATTTAATATTGTATGATATCATTCGCTTTGAATCAAATTGACATTTTTTTTTTCAAGAGACCTTAAATATTCGACATTTTATAAATAATTTCATTTCTTTTTTACTTTTCACGTGGGACATTGTTCTCTTAAACACTCATTATACTGCTCCCTTCATCTTTTTTAATATGTCGTTTAATGTTTTTACACAATCATATATTAAGATAATTATTTGACAATCAACATTAATCATTGGAGGTAAAATATTTGTCTAAATTATAATTATGTTTTTGTTAAATTACAATTTGATTAAATGATATAGTTACATAAAAATTGGTGAGACGTCATAGTTTTATATCCTTATATAATTAATTTTAAATGGTCCAATCCTAATTAGAAATTGAATAAAAACAATATATAAGTCATGCATGCAAGTTACAGCTCACAAGTATTATGTATGTATAATCTTTATCATTTCATTAGATACTTAATTCAATGAATTGATTAATTCTAAAATTTATTGTTCTTTTCTCTTTAATGAAATAAAATATCTAAGAAGAAAGAATAAAATGAAGATGACATGGAATTTATATAATATAGTCTAAGCCCAGTTGGCATATATAAAAATAAAAGTAAATCTAATATATTTTTGATAAGTTAGATAACATGGGAGTATATATTTGTGTGGGAGTACAAAATAAATTAATGTATATTTTCGCTCTCTCTCTCTATATATATACGTTCATTGATTTCTTCATATATATTTTTATGTTATTTTATAATCTTTTAATGAAAATTTTGACTCTACTATTAACCTAATCATCATAGATCAAACTAATTTTTAATGGATCAAAAAGTTGGGTGGATTCTTTTGAATGGATTAAAAAATTTAAAAAAAATTAAAAAATGATGTGGACCTCTAATATGTTGCCACGTGGTAAAACTGTTTTCTAAAAATCAGCTGTTAAAAGTAATGGCATGGATGAGCCAGTTTTGTTACGGCGAATGCATGAATGAGCCCAACTTTTAACGGATGACATAAATGAGCCATTTCTGATAGTTCGGTGGAATATTTGAGCCTTTTCCCTTGATTATATTTTTGTTGGGGTGGATTGAGTGTGTTAATTTGTTGTGGGTATTGATTTTATTTGATCAAAGGTTGGTGTTTTATGAGGTTAAAGATTTTATTTTAAGGTTTGTGGATGTGGAATTTGTAAATTTATGTTATAAAATTTTGATTTTTATAATTTTTTTTTGGTTGTTTTGATTTGTATAGATTTATGTGGTAAAGCTCATTGCGAACCTCAATCAATGTCTTTTTAAATCCAATTCGTCAAATAATTTATTAAAAGGCAATCGTTTTCCGAAATTTTGTGGGTGTTGTTCCATGTTAGGAAAAGGAAAAAAAAAAGCAAATAAAGACACCTTATTCTCTCGCTCATCTCTCTCTCTTACAAGGCTTTAAGGTGAATTTTTCTCATATGGGGTTGCTCTTTTTTTTTCTTTAACTAGTATATTACCCGCGCAATGCGTGGATTATTGTAAAGAGAAAAAAGGGGAAAGATAATTGTAACAATCTTGACACTAATCTTAGAATCATCTTGAATAGTACTAATAGACTAAGAAATTATACTAACACCATAAAATGAAAGAATTGAACTGCTAAAAGCTGAATTCATCTTAAATTATCCTTGGTAATGTCCATAATTCAACTTAATAATTTTCCCAATGCTACTATCATCAGGAGATTTCCCAATATACATACTTTTAATAATTTGGCATAGCTGTTATGCTTCTCATAGGTTGTATTCCACTTCTTAGACTCACTAAGAGTGCTCAATAGGTTGCATTCCACTTCTTGGACTCACCAAAAGTGCATTGAGCAGCTTCGTTGACTGTCCGTCCGATCCAGATCATCAACGGAGAAATGAGCGGTCACGATTCAAAGTACTTCTCCACTACGAAGAAAGGAGAAATCCCTAAGCTCAAAGAAGAACTTAATTCTCAGTACAAGGACAAGAGAAAAGATGTTGTAAAAAAGGTGATTGTTGTTATGGCAGTTGGGAAAAATGTTTCTTCACTCTTTACAGATGTTGTTATTTGCATGCAAACACAGAATGTGGAGTTAAAGAAGCTTGTATGCTTGTATCTTATCAATTATGCTAAAAGTCAACCTGATCTTTCTATACTTGCCATAAATACATTTGTAAAGGATTCACAGGATCCAAATCCTTTAATTCATGATTTGGTTGTACGAACTATGGGCTGCATTCGTGTTGATAAGATCACCGAGTATTTATGTTATCCCCTTCAACGTTTCCTTAAGGATGATAATCCTTATGCTTGTAAGACAACAACTATCTGTGTTGCTAAGCTATATGACATAAATGTCGAGTTTGTGGAAAATAGGGAATGCTCTCAAGGGCTTAATATCTAAGAATAATCCTTTGGTTGCTACAAATGTTGTTACTGCTCTTGCAGAAATCCAAGATAGCAGTAGCAAACCCATCTTTGAGATCACCAGCCATACACTTTCAAAGCTTCTAACTGCCCTGAATGAATGCACAGAGTTTAAATTCCAAACCAGAAAGCAAACTCTTTAGTGATGCTATGTTTAGGATATAACTTTAATTTGGCCGAAAAACACATAACCACACCCATACTAATCCCTAATTCGAAAAGAAGTTTGATATGCCTATGTTGGTAAAAAGAATACATCCAATATAGCCCACAAAGTGGATGGATTGTAGTGTTTACACAAACCTTACCCTGATCTCAGGGTAGAGAGCTTGTTTCATGCCTTTGTGGGTACAAAAACAACAATATCGAATAATCAAAGTCATAGAGTGAAAACAAAAAAGTATCACTGCCTCATAGGTAAAGAGAATGTTTCCAAAATGCCTTTATGTAGCCATGACAGCAATATCATATTATAATCAAAGGGTCAAAACTATCAGATCATTCAATCAGTTTGACACAACCTTGAACTATTGAAGCAACAAAAACTCATCAATCCATAAACAACAATTAATTATGTACCTATCCAGTATAAGAAATATAAGATGCATTTTTTATGGTCAAACAGTTATTATATGTATCTGCAGCAGAGAAATATAAATCACACATGCAATATTAGAAACCATCAAAAAGAAACTACTCAATAAAAATCCTTGATTCCATACCACGTAAAGTAATACTCCAGCTAAAAGGAAAACTCAAAATGTCAGCAGGGGAAAGCCAGGCAAGGAGCCCGTAGTTTTCCTCCCGCTCAATATCTTTCATGTCTTGGACCACCAAAGTAGAACAAAAGAACAGACTAAAAAAAAAGTAAACAAAATACTCTCCAACATGATTCTCATAAATAGAAGTCCCTTTACTGAGAAACTCCAAGCCACTTTGAGAAGTTGAACTCTGCATAGTCAGAATCTGAGATTATCAGCGTCTTATCTCAACTAATCCTGAGGCAGCTAAAGATGTTGTGCTAGCTGAAAAGCCCGTGATTAGTGATGATTCAAACCAACTTGATCCTACTCTTCTTGACGAACTTCTTTCCAATATTGCCACTTTATCCTTTGTCTATCATAAGCCTCCAGAAGCATTTATCACTCACGTGAAGACCACTCAGAAAATTGAGGATGAAGAGTATGCCGATGCAGGTGAACTATAACGATCCGAGTTTGTACCTCGAAGGCTACACGGTGCTTGTGACCCTGAAGGACCACAAGCTAACCCATGAATGATATCTGTAGTGAGCACTGAACAATAATACTGAAATAATTTTGGAATAATAGGCTGAAATGCCATAAGGTTCAAAACCTCTAAAATACTAATAATGAATAATAACATCTGAATTTGAAATACTGTCTGAAAATCTAGTCTAAAAAGCCTCTAACTGAATCTTTCTGAAAGTAGAGTCAATGGGACAATCCCCCAACTAACTCCATCTACTAAAATACTGCTAAGCTGAAGTACTACAATAAAAGTATATCCTCGATAGATGAGGACTCACTGCTAAAGCTGCTACTGCTGGCTGAATCTGTCTAAGCGCGGTCAGGAACTTGAGCATCCAAACCTATGATATAACATCATAGCTCAAAAAATGAGTATGCGATCTATACGTGGGAATGTACTGGAATGCTAAATGAGGTAAGGCTGAATACATTAGTTAATATGTGTGAACAATAACTAACTAAATGATATGCAAGAGCTCGATGAGCATACATGGAGTATCTATAACTACTAAACATACTGTGCCTACTGTAACTGAGTATACTGGAACTGAATCTGATAACTGAATATACTGATAATCCAAGATCACTGATAATTTAAATTACTGATAACTGAGAGACTGTATCCGACAATCCTTATTTTATAGAACTAAACTGAGTTCTATTCAGAAGACTAAGACTGAAACCGAAACTGTGGGAGTTCTCACTTAATCGATATGCCCCTGAGTAAATTGAGTAGGGTCTAACCTGTAACCCTAGTTGGAAGGGTGCCAGTATCGTCCATGGGTAAAGACACTGCTATGGTCAAGCCTATCTGACGGGTGATCCTGAACAGGGAGTCAAGACTAATCTGACGGGAGACCCCTGGGAGGTAGCTAAGCCTTAATCTGACAGGTGACTTCTCACATCCTAAGCTATCTACGTAGTTCTGTAGTGTGAGATTACTACTAACGACTTTTCCTGCCTGACGGGAGAAGTCGTCACCTCCACACTCGCTCGGTGCTAGTTCTTACTCCCAACTGAAAGGCATTGAACTGAGTATATTGAATTGGACTGGATTGATACTGAGATTACTGAGTTTTCCTAAGTTCTGTAAATGACTGAATTCTACTGAGTTCTGTAACTAACTGAGAGTACTATTAATCGTGACATGACTGATACTATTTTATCACTGACACAGGCTCTAGGTAAACTACTAAATTATCGAGTATTAAATACTCCAGGACTCGATAGCATGAAAAGTAAAGCAAAGCATCATCTAGAATAACATAACAATGTCCACTTGGTCATAATTCATTCACAGAGACATTTCATCAAACACTTGTAATGCATTAACTTGTACATGGATGGGGAATACATGTTAGCATGCTATAATGGCATTATTTCATTCTCATAGACAATTTATCAAACACATAAGAAGCATACTTTGTTCATTAAAATATAAACACTTAAGGTTAACATGGTTACAATATTCAATTTGCAAATTGAAGGGTTTATCATGAATATCATGTAATTCAACATATACTAGAATCAATTCTTGAAACTTGTAATCTAAATCATGGATTAAAACTCAAACAACATCATGAACATGATTTTAATCTAATTCAAACATGGAAATCATAAATCATAAATCTTGTATTTTGAAAAAGGATTTTTGGGCTCCATGGAAGGTAAGGAACCATAAACATCTAACATACCTTAATTTGAGAGATTCTTGGGATTGACCTTGATTCTTGAGAGCTAGGATTTATTTTCTTCAGAGAGAAGTACCTTTTGATTTTCGGAAAAAGTGAATAATGAAGGATTTTACACGTTTTTAGGGGTTTAATCCCACATTTGGGCGGAATAAAATCATGGAAAAAGACTGTTTTAACCCTGGGCCCAACTTTAATTTTTTGTGAAATTTTTTTGATCTGGACCCCTGGGCGACGCGGTGCTATCGCGTCGTGTCACTGAAAAATGACAAATGGGAAAATGCATGGTAGCGCGACGCGGTGGTATCGCGTTGCCACTTTGATTGTGAACTGGAAGTGCACTGCGACGCGGTGGAATCGTGTTGGTACACTAAAAATTAACAATTATGAACTGAGTCTATGGTGCGATGCACTAATATCGCGGAGCAACACTGGAAACTGACAATTACTATTTTGACACACTCCGTGACGCGTTACTGGCCTGAATGACGATGTTTAACGACTGAAACTTAAAATCACTATAACTTCCTACCCGGTTGTCGGATTTAGGAAACTTTTATATCGTTGGAAAGCTAATTGAATTTCCTACACAACGATATGATCTAATCTAAAAATTACTAAGTGTTCCAAAAATTTTACGTAGAATAACTGATGTTGGGCGTATTTACACGCCTAAACATCATAATTTACCCATATTTTAGGCTAAGTTTTGAGGACAAAATATATAATTCCTGCACTTTTAGTCCATTTTCCTGTAAGTGAGCTAACCAACGTGATTAGCATGTTTTCAGGTATTAATGATGAAGATTTCTGCACTTTGTCGACCTTTCGGTAGCAAGGGAAACTTCGCATAAGAGGGAAGGCAGTTGAAAGACGCTTTCCTAGAAAGATTCTTTCCGCCATCCAAGAGAGCACAATTGAGAGATGATATCAAAAATTTTCGACAGCTTCCAACTGAAGCTCTCCACGAAACATAGGAGAGGTTCAAGAATTAATTCTTATTCGAATTGGGATGTATTCTTAGGTTAGGATTAATTCTTATTCGAATTGTATCATGTCATTTCCGTCTTTTTATTTTTTTTTATCTTGGTTCCATAATCTGTCATCCACTTTTGGTGTTATGGATTAATCTTCGGCCTAATGCCTCTCTTGGCGTATTGCTTGTGGCTAGAATGATTGGTTTTCTGGCTAAAGTCTGTTGCTTTTAGTTTATTTAGCAGTTTCTAGCCAGATGCTGTTTTTTTTGTAGTTTTTGTTTGACTGTGTTGATCATGTGGTTACCACTAGTTGGTGTCATGGCTGTCGAGCTAGCAGTGTTGCTAGCAGGACCACCTCGTAGGCTCCTTTGGTTTATTATATACCTAACGAAAAATGAGAGTAAGGTCCAAAAAACATAACAAAAATCCTAGGATATCTCAATGACCGTTTCGTTTGACTCGGTCAGAAAGAGAAAGAAGATTGAAACATTCTATGGTTTTGCTTGCCGTTACTATTTGTCGTTATCGTAACTGTTGAACTGTTAATGTTCCATCTTGTGGCCTCCGTTTTCCTTGTTCTTTCTTTTCTCTTTTCCATAGTCAGGGTAATTTTCTGATTTTCATGTTGTTACTCAAGATTGCATTTTTCATTTTGGTGGGTGTTGGTTTTGCCTGGGTTTAATTATATTCAAAGTTTGAATATTGTCATGAGATCAGTGTTTTCTTTCCTTATAATCGGAAGATTTAAAGACTCCCCATGTGTATGAGCATGTTAAAAAATGTGTGTATATGTGATGGCGTTGCATTCTACAATTCGCGTTGTTTCTCTAATTGTGTTAATGAAAGATGGTTACTGCCTCTGTTTCAGGCATCTGTTTGTACTAGAGAATGTCTTGAAGTCATGCTTTAGGTGTTGATTGGTTATCTGTTGCGATTGAGTGCCAATAGATGTAAAATGTGTGATTTCCCTGAGAAGATTTGTTAAAATCCTAGCTTTGGTTTAAATATTTTCCAAGAAAGAGCCTTTGTTTGGGCTATGAGCTTTCACCCAACTATTTAATGTCCTTTAATGAGTCTTATCAACGTGGGCTAATCTTATCCCTATGTGCATAAACAATTATTCCAAATTAGTCATGAAGGTGTCATATGTTTTGCCTTTATATTCTTGAATTTGTTTTGCCATCTTCGAAAACAATGTCCTAACAGATTAGTTAAGATCTGCGTCATGTAGTTCTTTAGTTAATCATGTATTCGTTACTTTTATATCTTCTTCTATCTTTGTTTAGTCGCATACCAACCTTTGTGAATTTGCCTACTTTATTGATTATTGAAGATCCGTATGCTGCCATTTTTAGTTAAACCCACATTAATTTCCTTTAATTTCTTTCCTCTTTCTTTAGTCAATCATATGGTAATATTATTTATTGTTCTTTACATGGAAATTGCCTGAGTCATACAAGTACTCTTTCCCTTTGTATATTTCCAAGGGCCAATGCGGTCGGCCCACTTCTTCTAGCCGATTCCAAAGACCAAGTTCGAAGTCAGTCACTTGACGTATGGGCGCAAGAAGATAAAGAAGAAAAATGGGTTAAATTCCCATATCTGAAGCGGCAAAAAGATGCGAAAGTCTAATTTGTCATTTTATTTATTTAAGCATTAACACCCTTATTTTATTTATTTTACTTATTTAATTATTCATTTATTTCGGCCTCGAAGCCAAAGTTGTACTTAACACAGGTGAAGCGAAAACTTGAGCCAAAGGGCTCGAAAACATAGAAATAGGACAGGTGAAAGGAGAAATGGGTCGGAATCCCAACTAGACTAGGACAGGTCTCGTTGATTTGGGCCCAATGGCCTAAATCCTTTACTTTCTCCTCCCTTCCCTTTTATGTGTTTATTTGTTTATTAGCTTTGTTTTGAGTTAGTTAAAATCCCTACTAAGTCGCCTAAATCTATCTTACACAAGTTTTTTTTCTAAAAAATCTATCACTTTTAAACAAATTAATCTTTTTAGTAGTTAATCAAAAGACGTTTTCAAACAGTCCGGATAAGCGCAAGTTAGCGGACGTTTTAGGTGCCTAACACCTTCCTAAAATGTTAATAGGAACCGCTCATCTAGAATCTCTAACTTAAAATGATTTTTCTGTTTTGAATCGTTTGAAGTAAAATAAAAAGGTTTCTTAATTCCTTTTCAAAATTAAGTGGCGACTCTTCTTTCAAAAAGTTAAAATTTCTCTGCAAAACAGAAATGGTGACTCTGCTGTGGATCTTTAACTAGGTTCTAACCAAATGTTTGATTTCATCTTTTGATTAATTGTTTATGTGTTTGTATGTTTCAATTATGTAAAGTTTAACTATTGCATCTTATGGCATATTCCTGCATTATTTAAACTATTTTGGGATTTCGTGGGTATCTCGGCCCCTATTGATCAATTCCAAAATGTGTTGGAAATACGAACGACTTATTAGCACGTGAGTCGTCTGATGGTTGTTCGTATTTTCAAACTCAAGTTGTCCGCTTGAGAACCAATGTTCAAACTCACTCTAGACACTTAGGATGGAACGAAAACAAAACCCTATTTTAGGCATGTGCGTAGGACGACCCAATATCCGATTGGGGTATTGGGCCCATTAGAAAACCTGCCCTATGTCTATTTGACCCCGAGTCAATCACAGACGAACCATGCTTATGTGTTGAAGAAATATATGCTTGTCTAAATTCAATCCATTATCCTTTGGGGTCGGGGAAAGACTTTTTTTGTCTTCTTTTATGTAGATATGACTCAATTACATTCTCGTGAAAAGTTCAAGATGGTCACCAAAACCGACAATTACCTAAAACTGTGGTGGGATTACATGGGTATAGAAGAGAGAAAGATTGTTAGAACACACATTAGGCATCTTCCTTTTTTGATCAAGATGGACGCTTGGCCCAAAATGATCCATGTACTAACAACTTTTTGGGATGATCAGAACATGGTATTTTGCTTCGAGGATGTTGAATTGACCCCCACCATTAAAGATTTATTGATTTTCTACGAGAGTACGAAAATGTGTTTTAAGAGAAAGGAGACACTGGATAAGAATATTTTAGTCTCGAATGTGTGGGATCGTCAAAAGATCAAGGAAGCATTCTTAAATGATGACGACACCTGAATAGGAGAACGGGATGGAACAAATATCACTTTTCGTGAGTTGTACTGTCGGTTTGGAAGATTCAACTTTTTTCATAAATTTGGGCATGAATTGGAGTCGGAAGCAAAATGGAAGGAAACGAGAGCTTTTCCATTCGCGGTAGGCCTACTTGGAACCATGGTGTTCCCGCAGGGGGAAAATAGCACAATTCATCCGAGGGTTGTCACAGTGACCTATGCACTCTTATTTGGAATGGAATACAATTCTAAAAAAGTATTCCATAACTTAGCCCCCATGATTGTCGCCGACATATATCGCGCTTTGGGAAGATTTCAAGTCGAGAATCATTTCTTTCAAGGCTGCAACCGTATATTACAATGGTGGATGATGATGCATTTGGTGAAAAATCCTAGAACGGCACAACCTGATCACAAAAAAAGGAGAAATTTGCTAGAATCGCCCGACATGTGGTTATTTTTACACAAGTTCAAAAGGGAAGCATCCCACGAATTTTGGTTTAAGACTCTTGGAGAATTAAGAGATGGCGATGTCCAATGGTCCCTTAACTATCTTCGTTCAGGGAAATACATCATTAGAGGGGGCGAATGGCCTTTTTAGTGCTCCCGGGTCTTAGGGGAATCCGCCCCTACAATCCTGGCAGAGTTCTTAAGAAATTCGAGATCAAGTAGAAGACACCTCAAATCGATTCTATGCTCAGATTCTTCACCGAATATGATGAAAGTAAGCCCTCTCTCAAAGGCTACATGATAAATGGATGGAGAAGGAAAAAGTGGGTAGAAGTCTCTTTCCATATAGGATATGAACCTGAAGTCAGCAACACTTACAAGGAGTGGTTGAAAAAGAGCCTCGCCGGAGCATTGAATCCGGGACCAAATGTGCCCACTCGGGTTGTGGATGTAGAATTCAAGCATCAAATTCGGCTTCACAGGATACAAGATGAGTTCCAAAAAAGTGAAATTGCACACTGGCAGATGCACATGGAAGACGCTTTGACCATACATACATTGAGGGAAGAGTTGAAAAGAGCTAGGCAAGAAGCTGATGATGCCAGGCAATGCCTAATCGATTTGGATGATAGCATGGCCTCCCAACTCGACAGCATAGGAGAAATGACTTACGAATGCAAGGCACAATTATGAGGGAGTCACCTTATCATCAATAGGTATCATATAGCATATGAGGTAAACAAGCCAAAGAAGGCGAAAGAAGACGAAGAAGCCTCCAGTAGCTAGATTTTCTATTCTCCCCTGCACGGGAACTTATCTTCTTTCATGTTATTTCCCCTTTTCCCTAAAAATTGTATCCCTGTTTCATTATCTTTTGTAGGCATTTATGCCCTTTTTGTGTCTATATGAGTTGGGGGTTAATGGATTGACTTTGAGGAAGAATATATTTTCTTCAAAAAATCATTAGGCCTGAACCCTTGGATCAAAAAGGGGAACCCCAATTAGGATACGCGTTATTAAATGTCTTGTGTGACATAACTGTTTTATGTGATTATATGCATTTGTTGAGATCAAAGGCAATTTTATCCACTATGACCTATGGATGAATTTGGCTATGACTCGAACAACTCTGTACGATTTTTTCCTATCAAATATTTTGCATTACTTATCACATACGGAAACTAACACATTTGCCTTTGAGTTTTTTTACTTTGCAGATAACAGAAATTACTCCGTGTTGATAAACAGGCAGAACATCCCTACTTCACCCGATCGAAAGCACAGAAAATCCCATCCTCGGACCATAATTCAAAAATGACAGGAAATGATGAATAAAGCGCACTGGCTATTCAGGATAGTGTGATAGCGGAACAACACGAGATGATTGCGGAACTTGCAAGAAAATTAGAATTGCTTCAGGAGGAAAAAAATCGCACTCGAGAATTGGCTAACTTGGCCATCACCGTCAATGCCCCTGCTCCGGGGGGACACGGGACTCCACTCCAAATCCCTCACCTCAGTACCCCTATTCTCGGGGACCAACCAACTAACGTATCATCCGGATCCGCTCCTCCATTTTTCCAAAACACTAATCGTGAAAATAATCCAGACGCCTACTATCCATAAAATCCATCCGCAACCCCACAGAACCCGTCTTCGAATCCATTCTCAAATCCTCAAAACACATTCTCAAATCAACAAAACGCATTCCCAAATCCGCAAGATTTACTCCCAAATCCACAAAATACGGCAAACCTACCTTCGAATCCACCAAATTCATTTCTAAATCCGCAAAATTCCTCTTATATTCTGACAAACTACTTACAAGGCCCACATAACCTTCCTAATTTCCAAAACGTTCTCCCCACTTACCAACCAAATTCCCTCCATCTGCAAAATCAAGCTTTCCTTCCAAATCCCCCTCAAGCCATCATATCCCTTGATATTTATGAACTCCTTCCTAACCCCGAGATGGACCATTACGTGGAGAAAGAGAAGGAATGGAGGGCCCAGCATGAAAGGAATTTACTAGCCATGCAAGAAGAGATCATGAAGATTAAAGAGTCTCATGGGGCCAAGGACCACGACGGTTTGGGGTATGACAATTTGTGTATTCACCCCAGGGGTAGACCTACCAGAAGGATACAAGGTTCCTAAGTTTGAGATGTTTGACGGTACCGAAATTCCAATGGCCTATCTAAGAAGGTACTGCAAGCAACTAGTAGGGATAGGGAAAAATGAGGCGTTATTAATCTGCCTATTCAGTCGAAGTTTGAATGTGAAGCCTTGAAGTAGTTCATGTCTCAGGAGCCGAAAAGGTGGACTAGTTGGAAGACATTGGCCAAGAGTTTCCTTGACCGGTTTGCATTCAACATTAAAATAGTCCCCAATCGGTATTCACTAGATCGGATTAAACAAAAGAGCATTGAGAGTTTTCGAGATTATGCTTTTCGTTAGAGGAAAGAAGCTGCCAAAGTACAGTTCCCCATGTTCGAGGAGAAAATTATATCCGTGTTCTCTCATGCTCAAGAAGGAGAATATTATACCAGGATGGTGTCTGCTGTCAGAGCGACCTTTGCAGTTTGGTAAAAATAGGAGTTTCATTAGAGGAAGGTATTCGAACAGAAAAAATTACCAAAACCCCGACATCATCTGGAACTGCCATGTTTTTTAAGAAGAAGAAGGAAGAGGTAGGTGGGGTTTCCACCAATTTGTTACAAAATTGAAACAACGGTTCAACTCTAGAAACGTTTTATCTTCCTCGCCATCACCTGACCTTCCGTACGCATTCTACGTCCACCCCCAATACCAAACTCCACCCCCAAACATCCCATTATCATACCAAGTTCCACAGCCAAATATCTTTCCCCAATACCCAGTTTCACCTCTAAATTATCAATCTCATTTCCAAACTACTCCCCCAAATAGCTGAACAAATTTCCAAACACCTCCAAATTACCACCAAGTAACCCCTCCTACAAACCTAAGACCGTATAACCCCCAGCGTCCAAACCACGAAAAGAAACCTCCCTGAAACTTCACCCCACTAGCTGAAAGTCACACCCAATTGTTTGAAATATTAAAGATGCTGGTCATTTGCAACCAGTACAGCCAAAGCCTATCAATCCTAGCTCCCAGTTTTATCACCCTGATCAAAATTGTGCCTATCATTCAGGGGCAGCAGGGCATAGTACCGAGGACTGTCTTATCTTGAAACACAGAATCCAAGATTTAATTAATCAAAAGGTCATCACAATCCAGGCACCTACTCCAAATGTTAACAGTAATCCAATGCACAACCATGGGGGATCTACAGTTAACATAATTGAAATAGAAGGCGAATGGGCATCTGGCAAGACCATTACCCAGGTGAACTTTAAAAAATGCAAAAGGGCGGAAGAGGTAGGAAAGATAGAGAAAGTTGTGGCTGTCTTAAGTATCAACGAGAAAGCCTAATTTATAGTGATGACTGCACCGACTCAAGTGTATGCTCCCCCTCCAAAGATGAAATTTATTGTGCAAACTATTGCTTCCCAAGGGATGACACGATCAGGATGATGTTACATCCCTGAGGAATTGACCAACAAGAAAGATTCACAGAAAATACCAATCACTGAATGAGAGGCTGAGGAATTTTGGAGGCGTATGCAACCAAAGGATTACTCAATTGTCAAACACTTGGAGAAAATGCCAGCCCAAATCTCTATCTTAGCACTATTATTGAGCTCGCAACACCACCGACAGGCTCTGTCGAAGGTCTTAGAGAAAGCGTATGTTCCCACAGGAACGAGCATTGAGAATTTGGCTGCGATGATCGGGAACGTTATGGGGAACCATCGCATATTATTCAGTGACAAAGAGTTTCCGTTTGAAGGAGCAATGCATAACAAATCCATGCATATCACCGTCATTTATCGAGATTATGCACTTAATCAGGTATTAATAGACGATGGATTTAGTGTGAATATTTGTCCCCTCTCCATGTTGGTCCAAATGGGCTATGATCTGGGGAAAATTCATCAAAGCCACATAAATGTGAGAGCATTCGATGGAGGGCAGAGAGATACCATAGGAGAGATTGATTTCCACATCTAAATGGGGCCTGCTGAGTTTAAGACTAAGTTTCATGTTATGGATATCCATCCTAGCTACAACCTGCTTTTGGGATGACCATGGATACACGGGGAAAAGGCAATTTCATCACCCCTTCATCAATTATTGAAGTTCATTTGGAAAGATCATGAAGTAGTCATTCAAGGAGAAGGAAGTCGAGCGGACCATCCCAATGGTTATGTGCAGGTGATTGAAGATGTTCCAAAAGGTAGCAGTTTCTATACAGTGAAAATTGTAAATGCTGCGGAAAAAGATTCGATACCCAAAATATCAATGCCTTCTGTCTACAAAATGATTGCAACTGTGATGTTAAGAAATAGGTTCGAACCTGGTAGAGGATTGGATAAGAATTTACAAGGAATTATCGAGCCTATTGTGATCCCAGAGAGAAGCTCTAAGCACGAGTTAGGGTATCAGCCTACCAAAAAATATAGGGTTGAGGATTAGCCCGAAAAGAGTCTGTTTAGGCCCTTGCCACTCCTGTTCCAGTCATTTCCCGTACGAGAGATGTCAGATGATGATGGTCTTGGAGAGTTATCTCCCAGAGTCCAGCGGGGTAAAACAGATTGCACCAGGGGAGGCTTTGCAAAATTGGACCTCCACTCCACTCATAACCCGTCGCCCATTGTGGTAGATGAAAGGACAATTACTAATTGTTTTGAAATCGATGATGATTCGGAGAAGGCCCCACGATCCACCTTTTATATCTTAAAACTTTATTTTTGTATCTTGCTGCTTTCAAAAAAGGTGGGGGAAGCCATGGTTTTGTAATTATTTCTCAAATTTCAATGAAAAGGCCTTCATTTATTTGGAAAACTATATTAGTTCTAAAATGCTCCTAGTCATATGTTTTGTTATTTTCTTATCATCTAACTTAGTTTGTTTGTCCATTACAGTAACAGTTGCGGGAGTATATCGACATGTTTGCTTGGTCCTATGATGATATGCCAGGGTTGAGCACCAACATTGTGTCACATAAATTGCCGATAAATTTTGAGTTTGATCTAGTCAAGCAAAAAATGAGAAAATTCAAGCCAGATTTAAGTCTAAAGATCAAGAAATAAGTGACAAAACAAATCCAGTCTAAGGTTGTCGAGGTCACAAAATATCCGACTTGGTTAGCCAACATCGTCCCTGTGCCAAAGAAGGACGGCAAGATTCAAATTTGTATTGACTATAGAGACTTGAACAGAGCCAGTCCTAAAGATAATTTTCCGTTGCCCAACATCCACATTCTCATCAATAACTGTGTGAAACATAAAATGCAGTCATTCGTTGATTGTTTCACCGGCTATCATCAGATACTGATGGATGAGGAAGATGCCGAAAAAATGGCTTTTATTATGCCCTTGGGTGTTTATCATTACAGGGTAATGCCGTTTAGTCTCAAGAACGCAGGTGAAACATATATGAGGGCCATGACGACGATTTTCCATGATATGATCCATAAGGAGATTGAGGTGTACGTGGATGATGTAATTATCAAATCCCGCGAGAGTTCGGATCATCTAACTCATTTGGAGAAATAATTTAACAGATTAAGAAGGTACAGTTTGAAGTTAAATCCTACTAAGTGTGCTTTTGGTGTGCCATCAGGGAAGTTGTTGGGGTTCATAGTCAGCAGAAGGGGGATTGAGCTAGACCCATCCAAAATCAAGACAATTCAAGACTTGCCACCGCCGAGGACCAAGAAAGAAGTTATAAGTTTCCTGGGTCGTCTAAATTACATTAGCAAATTCATCGCTCAATCAACAATCATATGCGAGGCAATTCTCAAGATGTTGAAGAAAAATGCACTGAATGAGTGGACAGAATAATATCAGAGATCTTTTGATCGCATCAAGGAATACTTGTCTGCACCACCATTTTTGGTCCCACCAAGAGAAGGAATTCCATTATTGCTTTACCTGTCAGTCTCAGAAAATGCTTTCGGATGCATCCTCGGGCAACATGATGAGACCGGCAGGAAAGAGAAAGCCATTTACTACTTGAGTGAAAAGTTCACACCATATGAAGTTCGTTACACTCTTATAGAAAGGACATGTTGTGCTTTGACTTGGACGACACAAAAGTTGAGGCATTATTTGTCGTCCTACACAACTTACCTCATCTCGAGAATGGATCCATTGAAGTATATATTCCAGAAGGCCATGCCTACAGGAAAGCTAGCCAAGTGGCAAATGTTGCTGAGTGAGTTTGACATTGTGTATGTAATCCAAAAAATAATCAAGGGGCAAGCCTTAGCAGATCATTTGGCTGAAAACCTAGTTGATGAGGAATACGAGCCACTTTGGACATACTTTCCAGACGAGAAAGTTTTGTTCGTAGGAGAAGATATCACGAAAATCTACCCCAAATAGAGGCTATTTTTTGATGGGGCGGTCAATTTCAAAGGTTCAGGAATTGGAGCAGTTTTAGTGTCAGAAATGGGCCAGCATTATTCGGTAACTGCCAAGTTACGTTTTCCATGCACCAACAACATGGCTGAATATGAAGCTTACATCCTGGGGCTCAAATTGGCACTTGATATGGGTGTTCGTGAATTGCTAGCCATCGGAGATTCAAATTTGCTGATTCACCAGGTACGGGGAGAATGGGCGGTAAAAAACTCCAAGATTACTTCTTATGTGGAGCTGATGCAAGAATTATGCGGAAGATTCAAGGATGTTGATTTCAGACATATCCCACTGACACAAAATGAGTTTGCTGATGCTTTGTCCATGATATCTTTCCATGATTCAGCACCCGGAATAGAGTTACATCGATTTTTTAGAAATAAGCCTGAAGGAGCAACTCACGTGGAGGCTGATGGAAGACCTTGGTACTATGACATTAATAGGTATTTGGAATCTGAATATATCTTGAAGAGGCTAGTAACAACCAAAAGAAGACAATCCGGCGTTTGGCAAAGAATTACTTTCCAAGTGGAGAAATTCTTTTTAGGAGGACTCCTGATTTGGGATTCCTAAGATGCGTCGATGCGGCAGAAGCCAATAAGTTGATAAACAAGGTACATGCGAGAGTTTGTGGGCCCCACATGAATGGGTTTGTCCTTGCCAGAAAGATCCTGAGAATTGGTTACTTCTGGATGACTATGGAAAATGATTGTTGTAAGTTTGTACAGAGATGCCCAAAATGTCAAATACACAGAGATCTGATTCGAATGCCTCCATACGAGTTTCACGCAATGAATTATCCTTGGCCTTTCGTAGCTTGGGGCATGGATGTTATCGGACCAATAGAGCCACTAGCATCGAATGGGCATAAATTTATTTTGGTTGCCATTGATTATTTTACTAAGTGGGTCGAAGTTGCTTTGTACAGAGCTGTCACTAAGAAAGTGGTTGCAAATTTCGTCAGGAATAACTTGATTTACCGATTCAGAGTGCCAGAATTGATTATTACTGATAATGGGGAAAACCTAAACAGTCACTTAATGAAAGAAATTTGTGATCAATTCAAGATTGTGCATCGCAACTCGACAGTGTACCGTCCCCGAATGAATGGAGCCTTAGAAGCTACTAACAAGAATATCAAGAAAATCTTGAGAAAGATGGTCAAAAATGATAGATCATGGCATGAGATGTTACCTTACGCCTTGCTATGGTATCGAACAACAGTTCAAACCTCTACAGGAGCAACTCCCTATTTACTAGTTTACGGGAATGAAGCTGTGATACCCGCTGAGGTTGAAATACCTTCCCTAAGGATTATTCAAGAAACTGGACTGAGTAACAAAGAATGGGTTCGTGCTTTCTATGAACAATTCATGTTAATTGATGAAAAGAGAATGGACGTTGTATGCCATGGTCAGCTGTATCAACACAGGATGGTTCGTGCCTTTAACAAGAAGGTAAGAACTCGAGCACTTGAAGTAGGGCAACTAGTTCTCAAACGAATATTCCCTCACCAAGAGGAGTACAATGGCAAGTTCACTCCAAACTGGCAAGCGCCATATATATTTCGCAAGGTGCTATCTGGAGGAGCTCTGATTTTGTCTGAGATGGATGGCACAGAGTGGACCAAACCAATCAATTCTGATGCGGTAAAGAGATATTATGTTTGAATGACGTTCTAGTTTTTGTGTTTTCTTGGTTTGTTTGTAATCACCTTTGTAATAATGTTGTTTGCTAGTGTGTAACTACCTAGAATCAATTTCCCCTTATGTATAAACTACGTGATGACCTGAATTCCTAATAAAAGGGATACGTAGGAGGCCTATGTCGGCTTCGGTCAACCCATTAATTTTTTTGTATATCCCTAGCGTAGCCTGAACTATGTTTGACCTGATTCCTACTTCTACGGGATACGTAGACGCCCCAACGGCTCGATCATATAACCCTAGGAAATAGAAACTGGGGCAGAATTTTTGAGAAGGAATCTCGAAAATTCACAAGAAAAGATCGACATCCAACAAAGATAATAAAGATCGGCAAAGACTTCAGATCCACTCAAATTGGTATTATCTCAAACAAGTTTAAACTGGCGCAGAAATTTTGAGGAATACCTCAAAACTTCCATCAAATGCCGGAACATATTCCAAATTCCCCGATTAAAGCTTTGGAAACCACCAACTGTAACAAAGTCTGGGTAGACTCAATTTTTGGCTATAATAGAACTACTTGAAGAAACCCTCCAACAATAATCATGAGTTTTGGAAACCATCTATCGGATATAGTCAGAACCGAGAGGAAGACATTCATTGAGCTAGTACATGACATGACTGGCAGAAATTTTCTAAAATTTTACAGAAGTTTTCAAAATTATTTTCAAAAATTTAAGACTATTTTCAAAAATCTTACGACTCACTTACTTAGTACTTGCCTAGACATCATTTGGGATAGAGTGTCAGGGTGGAAGTCTCAATATGGTGGAATGCCCAAGAGATGGCAAGGAGCAAATCAAGGATCAAAGAAGGTCAACATGGAGTAATTTCATTCAACTAATCATTTTTCTGTGGATGCAGGGATCAATACGCAAAATAATAGTCTCTTTCAAAAATCCCCGAGCAAATTGGGAGCCACAACAGATCATTAATGCCCAAGAACGGTATTTTAGGGAAGCCCTAAAAATAGGTTTAATGCCCATTTATTGAGGACCTTTTGATTTGTCCATCTCATTTCTTGAGATCGTAGGCGACAAGCAAAAGCATTTTGTCTTCTTTACACGTATCGTATTTAGAAGTTTCCTAAAAATAGTCGCTAGTAAAAGCGACTTTGTGTCTACTAATTGTCTACCTTGAGTACAGGCACATGTAGAAAGCAGGACACTGACAAATGAAGCCAGGTAAAATTATTTTATCACTAGCACAATGGCCATTGCATATCATTACCGCAAAGGTCATCACATATCATTACAGCAAAGGCCATTACATATCTGTTGATGCGCTAGACACAACGCTGGCGTCGAGGATATCATCAGTATTCAATATCTGTCGACACGCTAGACACACTTCTGGCGTAGAGGATATCATCAGCATCCAATATATCTGTCGACACGCTAGACACAACGCTGGCGTCGAGGATATCATCAGCATCCAATATATCTGTCGTCACGCTAGACACAATGCTGGTGTAGAGGATATCATCTGCATCCTATATATCTGTCGACATGCTAGACACAACGCTAGCATAGAGGATATCATCAGCATCCAATATACTATCGACACGCTAGAAATAATGCTGGCATCAAGGATATCATCAGCATTCAATATTCTTTGACGCGCTAGACATAACGCTGGCGTCAAGGATATCATTAGCATTCAATATATCTGTCGGCACGCAAGACACAACGCTTGCATCGAGGATATCATCAGCATTCAATATATCTGTTGACATGCAAGACACAATACTAGCATTGAGGATATCATTATCTTTTCATGAATCAGCATCTGAATACATTAAGAGCACATGATTTGAAGGGACGCCTTCAGGTCGCTATCTAAGGATGAATGATATATAAGATTTCCTAGTAATTGACAATTTGAAGGTCATCTATAAGTCATATTATTTGAAATAAGATAGTGTGCAAGATCACCTATGAGTTGATAGCCTGTAGATCATCCGTAAGCCATAATAATATCCTAACCGGATAGTGTGCAAGATCGCCCAAAAGTTGATAGTTCAAAGATTATCCGTAAGTCGCAACTAAATCCTTACTGGAGGATATGCAAGATTGTCAAATTGATACGTCCAAGGGGTCTCTATAAGCCGCATCATATCCAACATCGATTATGTGCAGGATTACCCAAAGACGATCAATTTGAGGGATTATCTATAAGTCATATTGTATCCAAGGTCAGATAATGTGCAGGAACACCTGAAAGCTAGTAATTGGAGGGATATCTGTAAGTCATCTCTTATCCGGAGTCAGATGATGTGCAGGATTACCTAAAATCTAGAAATTCAAAGGATATCTGTAAGTCGCCTCGTATCCAATATCAAATAATACGCAAGATTATCCAAAGATTGATAATTTGAGGAAAATTTATAAATCGATCATCGACTGTAACCGGAGAGGTTATCATTCCACATACAACAAGTGATATAGTTAACCAAAAAGTTTGCCACTCCAGCACAAGATTACACGGTTGTAGAGATCATTCTACATAAAGTATCGACGGTGTCCAAAAAGGCCACCCCACTTTGAAAACATATTTGCTCATCAGATGAGCTAATTATACAACAACCAAGGAGGTTGTTGCATCTGTTATTGCGAGTTATTTCCCATCAAATAGGTTCAATAAAGGATGACTTCGCTTTTCAGGCCACAACTTACGTAGAGATATGGTAAAAGATTACTTACCTCTTTCGTGAATTATGTTTAACACTAACACTCTTTGCCTGAAGCATTGTCGAGAGCATCCGAGAATATGAAAATCTCAAATCAAATCCATAAGTACGGACGACTCCAAAAAGGATGCAGCACAACGTGGAACTCTTTCTCAGTACCAAAATGGGACATAGTCTGGAGAGGGATGTTAAACTCTCTAGACGCGAGCTAAATGATGATCACCACCACCATTTAACCACACCTCTATTAGAAGGCATGTGGGTATTTTTCGGATATTCTAGTCTCACCTTTACCTCTGGGACGTTTGTTAACTCATACTGAGGGAAACTTTCTTTTTCTTTCAAATTCGGGTGGAAACACACTTAGAGTTTTGGAAGTTATGCTTACGTAAGTTCTTACCTATGGATTTGAAGAGCTCCACGTTCATGGTTAAGAGGTTACAAGCCTCTTTTCCGCAACTCGATTAACTTGTCACTCATCTCAAGCTAAAGATCATCTAAAATAAAAGACTATCATTTCTACCGATTGAGTCGAACTACAAGCAGTCTGATTCCTTGCGTCTCGGAGATATGTAGGCTGGGCTCTATGTAGAAAACTCGACTGCATTCCAATTTCCCCCCTAATCCCTTTATTCCCCAGTTTCTCAGTTTTATCAAAAACTCTAAAACTGAGATAGTTGGTGAATTCTTTTGAAAATTGTAGTTGCAATCAAGTTTCATGAACTACAAATGGCCTGAATTGTCATGTAACCTGAGATATGTAGAAAAATTTGTACTGAAGTTCGGCCATAACTCCAAGAAACTCGGGAGGAAAACCAACCTCTTTCAGATTCAAATCTGTGGTTAGGCAAAAAATTAGGAACATCAACCTCCTTTTGCCTAGGGTTACTTGCATTCACCCTACCTAAAGGGAGGGGGCAGTTCTTGACACCTAATTTTTGCCCCTACTACTAAGTTTAATTCGAAACTTCTTCAATTTCCAAATAAAATTATAGCATTCATTTTATCTGAACAAAGGTTTTTAAAAATATTTATTTGGGTAAAATTGCCATCTTAATTGGAGATTATATATGTTCGCGTTCAATTATACAAAATTTTATAATTTTGTTACTTAAAAATTTCATTTTTACAAAATCTCGAATTTTTTAGGCAAGGCTTATCTTGAAAATGATTTCAAATGATTTATTTGGATAAATATGTGTTTGGTTTTATTGAATCAAGAAGCTCGGGATTAAACAAGGGGTTAATTCGTATTTAATTTTGATTTGATTTAGTCAATTTATCAAATTTGACTCCAATTGAAATCAAATTGGCCCTAATTATAAATGCAATTGACCAATTGGTATTCAATTTGTCTAGAATTTAAATTTGATTGCCTAAATTGTAATCCAAAATCAGAATTGTAATTCTCGAAACCCTCTACTCATTTGACCCAAATTGAAACCTACTACCCAGGCCCAAAAGCAAACCATTCCCCAGCAACCCTTTTACATTTTTGGGCCGATCACCAGCCAACTTTAACAATAATTAATACACAGCCCAACAATATTCAGTAACCCTAAGCCCACTTTAACTAAAACCAACCCGACCCATCTCTTGCTCTTTCTTCAACATAACAGCAAACAACAACAGCGTACAAAATACGCATACAAATAGCCTTCAACATGCCTCAATAATATCGATCGACAACAGCAACAAGGTCTCACAATCTAAACCATACTCGTGAACCCAGTGACCG
The DNA here is from genome assembly GCA_030864225.1 of Capsicum baccatum var. pendulum. Lineage (NCBI taxonomy): Eukaryota > Viridiplantae > Streptophyta > Magnoliopsida > Solanales > Solanaceae > Capsicum > Capsicum baccatum. The sequence continues at coordinate 22,142,416 of CM061552.1, read as the reverse complement.
AAATCAGCACATTTTTTTTCCTCTGTTACGCATCACATGCACCTCCCAGCTAATTTTTACGAAGAGGATGCTCGAATCTTCTAGAACAGGGCAAAGATGGCCTCTCAATATTTCAATTCCACGAATCTCAGGTACCATGGTAATAATTCATACGTTGGTGGAGATTTCTCATTGATTCTTGGGAAGAAGTGCTTTCTATTGGCTACTCCGTTTTTGGATTTCATGAGAAACAATAAAAAAGGGTACAATCGATGGATGAAAACAGGCTGTGGGGGGGAAATTTTGGAATTGGAATTCAAAATTCCTTCTTCCGAATTTTGAAAATTCCCCAACCCTTTCTTTTATATAAAGGATCTTGGGGCCACTATTTTTGTGGTTTTTTTTTCTCTTCTGGAAGGGGATTTTCTCTTTTTAGGCTCTTAGAAAAATAAAAAATTTAATTAGTCAAAAATGGGGGGAGGTTCGAAAAGGGAAGGGTTTTCTTTTGCGTCATTTTAGGGTTTGAATTTTTGAGGTCTGAGAGAAAGGAAAAGTTCTGAGTATTTTAGTTCGAATTTTTGGTTGAAGATTCGGAGTTTTTGAAAGAAACTGAAGGAGAAATTTTTAGGCTGGTTCGAATATTGGGGGGGGGGGGGGGGATTCTTCTCGTGGGGATACTATTTCCAAAGCTAGGTTTGAATTTTGGGAAATTCTGAAAGTAAAATTTTATTTTGCAAAAGTTCTCTCGTTCATTCTTTTCTGGGAAGCTATTCAATTGATTGGGAATTCCCGAGTCGGCAATATTAGCTCCCTGTGGTGACAATTTTACTGATAGATCGAGTCCTATTTTGCCGCTCCTTGAAAGGTAACGTCCTATTCCTTTAAGATTAAGATTGCTTCTCTTCATCTCACTATTCTGTAGTCCTAAGCAATTTGAGATTATCTTGTATGCTAGGCTGACTGCTGTAGAGGTTTCAAAGACCATATAAGTTTTCTTTTTTAGTGAAAAGTTTTGGATGTATTGTTATGTTAGGATTAATTCTTATTCGAATTGTATCATGTCGTTTCCGTCTTTTTTTTTTTTTTTTTATCTTGGTTCCATAATCTGTCATCCACTTTTGGTGTTATGGATTAATCTTCGGCCTAATGCCTCTCTTGGAGTATTGCTTGTGGCTACAATGATTGCTTTTCAGGCTAAAGTCTGTTGCTTTTAGTTTATTTAGCAGTTTTTAGCCAAATGTTGTTTGTTTCATAGTTGTTGTTTGACTGTGTTGATCATGTGGTTACCACTAGTTGGTGTCACGGTTGTCAAGCTAGCAGTGTTGCTAGCAGGACCACCTCGTAGGCTCGAAGGGAAAATGAGAGTAAGGTCCAAAAAACGTACCAAAAATCCTAGGATATCTCAATGACCGTTTCGTTTGACTCGGTCGAAAAAAGGAAGAGGATTGAAACATTCTGTGGTTTTGCTTGCCGTCACTATTTTTCATTATCGTAACTGTTGAACCGGTAATGTTCCATCTTGTGGCCTCCGTTTTCCTTGTTCTTTCTTTTCTCTATTCCATAGTCGGGGTAATTTTCTGATTTTCATGTCGTTACTCAAGATTGCATTTTTCATTTTGGTGGGTGTTGGTTTTGTCTGGGTTGAATTATATTCAAAGTTTGAATATTGTCATGAGATCAGTGTTTTCTTTCCATAAAATTGAAAGATTTAAAGACTCCCCATGCGTATAAGCATGTTAAAAAATGTGTGTATACGTGATGGCGTTGCATTCTACAATTCGCGTTGTTTCTCCAATTGTGTTAATGAAAGATGGTTACTGCCTCTGTTTCAGGCATCTGTTTGTGCTAGAGAATGTCTTGAAGTCATTCTTTAGGTGTTGATTGGTTCTCCGTTGCGATTGAGTGCCAATAGATGTAAAATGTGTGATTTCCCTGAGAAGATTTTATGTTAAAATCCTAGCTTTGGTTTAAATATTTTCCAAGAAAGAGCCTTTGTTTGGGCTATGAGCTTTCACCCAACTATTTATTGTCCTATAATGAGTCTTCTCAACGTGGGCTAATCTTATCCCTATGTGCATAAGCAATTATTCCAAATTAGTCGTGAAGGTGTCATATGCTTTGCCTTTATATTCTTGAATTTGTTTTGCCATCTTCGAAAACAATGTCCTAATAGATTAGTTAGGATCTGCGTCATGTAGTTCTTTAGTTAATCACGTATTCGCTACCTTTATATCTTCTTCTATCTTTGTTTAGTCACATACCAACCTTTGTGAATTTGCCTACTTTATTGATTATTGAAGATCCGTATGCTGCCATTTTTAGTTAAACCCACATTAATTTCCTTTAATTTCTTTCCTCTTTCTTTGGTCAATCATATGGTAATATTATTTATTGTTCTTTACATGGAAATTGCCTGAGTCATACAAGGACTCTTTCCCTTTGCATATTTCCAAGGGCCAATGCAGCCGGGCCACTTCTTCTAGCCGATTCCAAAGACCAAGTTCGAAGTCAGTCACTTGACGTATGGGCGCAAGAAGATAAAAGAAGAAAAATGGGTTAAATTCCCATATCTGAAGCGGCAAAAAGATGTGAAAGTCTAATTTGTCTTTTTATTTATTTAAGCATTAACTCCCTTATTTTATTTATTTTACTTATTTAATTATTCATTCATTTTGACCTCGAAGCCAAAGTTGTACTTAACGCATTTGAAGCAAAAACTCGAGCCAAAGGGCTCAAAAACATAGAAATAGGATAGGCGAAAGGAGAAATAGGTCGGAAGCCCAACTAAATTAGGACAGGTCTCGTTGATTTGGGCCCAATGGCCTAAATCCTTTACTTTCTCCTCCCTTCCCTTTTATGTGTTTATTTGTTTATTAGCTTTGTTTAGACTTAGTTAAAATCCCTACTAAGTCACCTAAATTTATCTTACACAAGTCTTTTTTCTAAAAACTTAATCACTTTTAAACAAATTAATCTTTTTAGTAGTTAATCAAAAGACGTTTTCAAATAGTCCGGATAACCGCAAGTTAGCGGACGTTTTAGGTGCCTAACATCTTCCTAAAATGTTAATAGGAACCACTTATCTAGAATCTCTAACTTAAAATGATTTTTCTGTTTTGAATCGTTTGAAGTAAAATAAAAAGGTTTCTTAATTCCTTTTCAAAATTAAGTGGCGACTCTTCTTTCAAAAAGTTAAAATTTCTCCGCAAAATACCATGTACTGAGGGTTAATCTAGGCTAGGGAAATACGAGGTATTACATGAACAGGGTTATTCTGATTCTCATGCTCTTGTAGAAGAAAGTGGTGTGTCACCGCCATCTAGTACAACTAATGCTTAGCATGTCACATCAAGGCAACCAACTGCACCTGTAGCTCCTGCACTTTTTGTTACTTGACCCTGGCATGGATAACTTCAATTGTGCTATTGTGTCAGCTGAACGGCCTGCAACCACTGTCAGCCCTTCTTTACCCGTGGTATTGCCAGCCTCTAGTGAGTAAGGTTTATAAATCAGTGCCCAACTGGTGTGAAGAGACAGACATGTATTTACAGCATAATTTTGTGAACAATTCATAGGTTTCTCATGATGGCTTCATGATTCAGTTTAATAAGAATACATTTGGTTTTGCTGTCGGTGGACAACTCCAAGTTCCTCAATTGCTACCTGGGACATCTGCAAGTACTCCAAGTTGAACTACTCGTATCAGGTCTTTCAACTACTCGCAATGTTTGTAAAGTAAATCTAGTAACGTCTGAAGCTCAGCGATGGGATCCCTTACTATTTCATATCAACAATTTTATACTTTGATAAACACTACTACTGCAAAAGTAACTTAAGAGTGTAGATTCTAAAACCATAAAGAAAATTCTTTAGTGATGTTATGTTTAGGATATAACTTTAATTTGGACAAAAAAAACCCCAACCACACCTATACTAATTCCTAATTCGAAAAGAAGTTTGATATGCCTATGTTGGTAAAATGAACACATCCTCTATAACCCACAAAGTGGATGGGTTGTAGTGTGTACACAAACCTTACCTTGATCTCAGGGTAGAGAGCTTGTTTCATGCCTTTATGGGTACAAAAATCACAATATCAAATAATCAAAGGCATAGAGTGAAAAAAAAAAGTATCACTACCTCAACGGTAAAAAAAATGTTTCGAAAATGCCTTTATTTAGCCATGACAACAAAATCATAGTATAATCAAAGTCTCAAAACTATCAGATCATTCAATTAGTTCGACACAACCTTGAACTATTGAAGCAACAAAAACTCATCAATACCGATGGAAACTACCCCATAAACAATAATTAATCATGTACCTATCCAGTACAAGAATTATAAGCTGCATTTTTTATGATCAAACAGTTATCTGCAACAGAGAAGTATAAATCATACATGCAATATTAGAAACCATTAAAAATAAACTACTCAATAAAAATCCTTGATTCGATACCACGTAAAGTAATACTCCAGCTAAACGAAAAACTCAAAATGTCAGCAGGGGAAAGCCAGGCAAGGAGCCTGTAGTTTTCCTCTCGCTCAATATCCTTCATGTCTTGGACCACAAAAATAGAACAAAAGAACAAACTAAACAAAAAGTAAACAAAATACTCTCCAACATGATTCTCATAAATAGAAGTCCCTTTATTGAGAAACTCCGAGCCACTTTGAGAAGTTGTTGAACTCTGCATAGTCTGAATCTAAGATCATTGTCTTGTACCACGAGTGGCTTGCACTCCTGATAGATTATGCCTCCTCCTACAACCAAAAACATGGAATAACGAAAACATTTCAATCCATATGCATTGTGCGGCCTAGAATATTTATGCATAGTTTTACTGAAGTTCTTTTGAAGGAGAGCCCAAAATGGGAGACAACTCTAAGATGCAATAGTAAATTTATACAAAGGGTTATGCAAGTGTGATGGTATTATTCAACATACTTACATAGGAATTTAAACACAATAAGAGAAACTTCTCAAACATGATAGGAAGCTTCCACATCTGGCCACTAATAGTACAATACATACAGCGTGAAAGCAACATCCTGATTATCTAGTAAGCCTTAACAAATTCTACTGGACATAATATATAGGTAGATAAAAATGCCAAAAGGGTCCATACTTGCATCCTCTATGGTGTTATAAAAAAAGCATAAGATTTTAATAGCCTTACATACTACAGGATAATTACTATTCTGAATCTGATTCCAAGACAAGTTGATTCCCAACAAAACAAGTAAAAAATTTGATAAACAGAGTCACAACTTTACTTACAATATTGGAAAGTAGTATACCAATAACACTCCCAAAGTTCAGTTAGCATTCCAAACTAACTTGGCAGTTTATAATATATTAAAATATAAGGGACTGGAGACTGCTCCTCTTTGCCAGTTTGTTGTGTATCAAAATATGATCCATCATAACCTCTTGCAATCTCCTTTGTTCGTCCCTTATATAATTTTCTTGATGAGCAATCAGTCATATATACCCTGTGTAATCTCACAAAAGAAAAAGCAAAAATATATGTGTATCACAAGTATAACATTTATAAATTGCATTTGATATACCAATGAAATTATCTCATTAAGTATATATATATGGTTTTGTAGATAAACCATGAACATATTCACTAAATTTAAACCATTCATGATCACAACACCTGAATCTTGAAAGCTTAAATTAACATGTCAAATCAAATTACGAAAAACTTCAATGTACACTACATTTCTAGCTTCATTTGTTATTTTTCCATCATCATCATAAACTAAAATCTTTAGCCCTTTCCTACTTGTCACACGTGAATGCAAAACATACAACTGTCCATGTGTAAACACTGGTTTCTTCAAAAATAACCCCACATGAGGTAGTGACTGGCCATGACTTTTATTGATCGTCATTGCAAAAGACACAATGAATGAAAATTGTTGTCGTTGAAACTTAAAAGGTATTCTCACGTCGGATGAAGTCAACGTCATTCTTGGGAAAAATACTTTTTCTCCAGCCATATTACCTGATAAAACCTTGGATTTAATAACTCGATTTTCAAGTCTTGTGATGACCAATCTTGTTCCATTACATATCCCGATGATTGATCTATATTTCTCAATAACATCACAGGAATACCTACCTTAAGAGTAATAGAGTGATTCAGAATTCCTGAATATTTAATACTATTTAGAAATTCCAGTGTATGCACTTGGTCCAAACTTGTAAAAGCATTATCAAACATAAAAATCGTATCAAAACTCAAGTAGGTCTTCTCGGTATTGTGATTGAGTGAAACCATATATTCATTGACAGATCCCACCATATCGAGAGTTGGAGCAAAAATTGCTCTTTCCTGGAGGTAGTTTATGTCATTAGAATGATTGAGAAAATCAGGATAAGTACTTCGACAATTGCAGATATTGGATCATCACAATTATGTATGAGAATATCATCAGGCAATCGGCCCTTTTCAATTCCATCAATAGAGCTTCCAATTTTTCCATCACTAATTGCCAAAATCAAATCTAAAAGCTCTTTTAACTCTTCTAAATGTGGCCCTAACTGATTTTCCTGCAATATCATATTCCTTGTCAATTTCAAAACTTCACAGTGGGGCCACAAATAAGAAGAGTTTAAAGTAGCATTAACAATATCTTGTCGAGTACCTTTTGTAATGACAGGCAAAATTTGTCTGAAGTCACCACCTAGAACAACTGTTTTACCTCTAAATAGTCTATCCAAATTGGAAGTGGCTTCAAATCTAAGAATATCTCTAAAAGTTTGATCAAGAGCTTCAAAATAGTATCTATGCATCATTGGCGTCTCATCCCGGATAATCAACTTTGTCTTGATGATCAATTTTGCTAGGGGACTACCTTGCTTTATATTGCAAGTGGCATCTTCGGTTGGATTGAGGGGAATTGCAAATCTTGAATGAGTAGTTTGACCTCCTGGTAACAAAAACGATGCAATCCCACTTGATGCAACAGTTAACACAATATCTTCTCTAGATCGTATTCCAGAAGATAAAGTCCTCCAAATAAATGTCTTGCTAGTTCCTCCATAACCATATATGAATAACAATCCACTTCTATTTTCATCCACTGCTGTCATAACTTTATGATATATAGATTTTTGTTCATTTTTCAAATTCAGCAATATACATTGATATTCATCCAACAAAGAACGTCTATTATACTGCAATTCATCATGAATTAATTTGTTGCTATTGTCAACTTCTTCCTCATTGTAAAGAGGACTTGGCATTATTAAAAAATCTTGCAAAAGTCTTCCGCAACCTTTCAAAAAATTTTCCAACTTCTGTAAACAATGATTTTTTAATTCATTATCGCATAGATGTGCTTCTGAAAGAACAAAAATAAACATCATCTCAATGGATATAATGTAAAAATAAAAGTTACATGATTACATAAAATAATCATTATCTAATTTAGTGACAGCGCTAGAATTATGTTATGGTTCTTTGTTTTAGAGATGTCTTAGAATATTATTTATCAAATTTGGCTTGTAGATTTCGAGGAAACATTCCCTACAACCCCATTTTATGTAGCAATATAAAGAGCTTAACTCGATGGAGAAAAAATATCAAAATGAATTTCAGCCATTTTTGAGTGAACTACAATTGATGAACAAATATAATCACTTTAATTATTCAAGTTTTTGACATTTGTTTATCACTATAAAGACAATTTATCTCCTCTTTGAAAATATATATTTGCAATATCCTAAGAATGAATAATTCATTTGTCATTATCACATGCACACCAAAATTATATAAGATACTATCATAACATGAAAATATAAGAATTATATTTGTACCTGGATTATTCAATAATTTTCTTTCTTCATGAAGAATATCATCTGCCAATAATTGCCATGTTTTTTGCCAAACATTTTCTGGTCGTGACATCAAATTTGATAACAACAATATAGAAAATAATTTCCTAAGATACGATAGTATACCCCAATTACTTGTCTCCTTTATGGCATCCACATATTCTTTATCATCATCCAATAAGCAAGGTGCATAACATGCACCCCTAAAAGTGGTGTGATCATGATTGTTTATAAACTTAACATCCTTATAACATGTTGGACCTTTAATAACATCCAAAAATAAATTGAGGTAGTATAGTTCACCAGATCCAGGAGGAACAAAGAAAATCCTTACAATCTTAAATGTAGAAGTTTTTCTTTTCTCCCATCTTTTCAAATCTGATTTCCACACAAACTTAAGAGGAAATTCTGCATAAGTTAGTTATCTTGCTTCAGAAAATCTTTTATTTTCCTCAAACCAACTTAAAAACATTGATTTTCTTACACCGGGTCATCAGAGAAAATGAAATTTTGTTTATTTGGAAGATGAAATGACAGCCTCTCCACCGAAGGTTATCTATGTGAATAGGAAATCCAAATATCCTCTAACCAGCTTCACAAGGTGATATGTTTTTACAATCATAATACATATTTATGTCATCAACATCCTGTGAACCCTCATCATGTACACTTCGGGGAAAAGCAGTAGTGGCATGATCATGCCCTTTATTAACATACTGAAATAAGTACTTGATGGATTTCAACTGATTTCACCATTCCATATTTATGTGTGAACCATACTTCATTAACATAAAACGATTATGCGGCACGACAAACCTATTATCCAAGTCAATACGATCCTTCTAGATAGTTCTTCCATTATCTCTTCTTCTGTAAATAGGATAACCATCTTCATCAATTATGGTTGAATCCATAAACTTCTTAGGAAAAGGTTTGGTATATCTCTCATTCCACATGTAAGGAGAATATCTTCTAGCAGCACCACACGGGCCATGAATCATGAAACTTTTCACGACCTTGTAATAATGAGGATCAGCTACTTTACATGGTATTTTTTTTGTAATTATTTTATTGATATCCGCGGTAGTTGGGAAACAAGAATATATGAGCATAAGGCAACCCTTATTTTTGGAATTCAATAGTATAAATCACTGCACAGAAAGTTTAAATGAAGTTATGGAATAATAAAGAATTTAAATCTATAACAAAAAATCATCACGACAAACCAAAAATAACGATAAAATTATGTAACACTGTAACACCCCGCATTTTCGAGCTAGAAAGTGAACTATCATTCCTATGTACGTACACTCTAATTTCATGGTTTATATTTAAATCCATGTGTATTGATCCTTATCCTAGTGTATTAAGTGATTATGAAGTGAAAAGTGTTCATAAAAATCACTTGGAGCAAAGTTGAGCTAATAGTCATTCATTTATCCAAGGTTCGATATTCAATTCTACAAGGGTAAACTTTGAACGTGTATAACTTTTGATACACATAGAATTTCCCATCTTAAGACCTACTAAATTTTAGATAATTGAATTTGATTTCCAATGATACCAATTTCGCCAAAATCCAATAACTGAGCGAAAAGTTATGGCATTTTCCGTGTGAGGTAGTAAACCAATGCGATCTTGATGCGTCGCGTCGACTGCGTCCCAACACGAAACTTGACGCTAATTTAAAGTGGTTTTACGCGTTATTTCAATTCCTAAAGGGTTTAGGGGCACTATAGTCATATTCCCTCACCCAAATTCCGTCCTTAATCATCCTTAAATGTAATTAAACTTATCAATAGTGTTGTAACTCTCTTAAGATCCCTAATTCATCTTTCAAGAACACAAGAGAAGAAAACAACTAGGGTTTGGGAAATCAAGCTTAAAGGCCCAATCCTTTTGAAATTTTTTCATAATTCTTTTCAATTAAGGTACGTGGAGCTATCCTAAATCTCATGGGCATGGGTTTTATGATTTTTACAAGCTTTGAAGATATTTATGTATGTATATGAAAAAGGTTTTGGTAAATTATTTTAAGAGCATGCATTGTGGAATCAATTTAATGGAATTATGAAATTATTAGGGGTTTTTCCATAAATTTTGAATTATAAATCTCGTGCATATATGATTTGAATTCGAAAGACGACTTACGAATGTAACATTTCAGATTTTACCCCCCATGATGAAATTTATGAACCTTGCATGATATAATTTGTGAATTGTTTTTGAGAGCATGAATTAAGAGCCCCTCTTTTTATCATGAAATTTGTGTATAACTAATGTCGGAGGCTGATTTGTGAATGATTAAAACTCTTGAGTTTTAAATGACTCTTTAATAATTATGCATGAGTAGAATAAATAGAATGGCCACTATGTTTTCAAGATTCATAAAAAGAGTGTGTTTGAATGAGATTAATGTAATTTTGATAATAAGAACCCTCATGTGACTTGATAAATCTTTGGTGGCCATATACGTATTTTTTGAATAAGAAGGGTTGTGGAATGATATGATGTAAATGACTTGCAAGTCGGGGTATGACGATACTCCTTTGTAAATTGCCCTTAAAAGAACAAGAAAAGAATGTTATGAGTGAGATTCATGGATTTCTATAATAGATTTTGAAACTGGGATAATGCGAGTTAGATGGCTACCCAAAGAAAGCACGAGTCAATGACTCTATGCTGGAAACCATATTTGCTGACATGGGAACTTGGTACCCTGCTATGTTATATTGCGTACCTAGTACTATGTCATCATATTGACTTGATTGGGGTTGTGGCACCCTGCTGTGTGATCTTGTGTGTCTTTCCCTCACTAGTACTCCTATCTGTGCGGCAACTAAGATTTGGCAGTTGGTGAAACTATGAAATTGTAGGGTGTACCACCTAGCTCAACAGTGTTGGGGAAAATTGAACCACATAGGGTGAAAATATTGTTGAAACTCAAATACCTTGCCTATGTATTTTTGAATGATTTCTGTGATACTATGTTTTATAAAGGCTCTCACCTATGTTGTATAAAAATATATTTTGTTTTTGGATTACTCTGCGTACCAGTACATCTGTATTGACCTCCTATATATTAGGATTCTGAGACACAGTCCTGGGGTCCCGTTAAGCGATTGAATTGTCAGAAGTTTACAGCTGGTGAGCCTCCCTTACTTTGGAAGAACAGGATTAGAACTTATTATTGTTATTTTATTTTGATTCATGGTCCCACTGGGGGTATTTTCTTCGTATTTCCTATCATTTGATATGACAGTACCAGTGTTTTGTTTATTTCATCTCGAAATAAGTTATTATGTGTAGTAACAGGCTCAAAGGGTTAGCTTGGGGCTCCATGTAGCCTTAAGCACCGTGTGATGCTCTAGGATGAGATTTCAAGGTGTTACAGAGATATGGAATTAAGTTAGTTCCCGAATTTTTCTCAATGAGGCAAGTTGCGGGGAGGAGTCATGATAAATCTATTCCTACTCAAGCATATTCCTCCTACTTCAATTTAGGAGAGTATCCTGCTAATGTCTTACATCATTTCTTCAAGTCATGCCTATCCCTATGGTTCAAGTTCTCTATGGACTTATGTTTATGATCTGACCTCCAAACTAGAAGCAATTATGTCTCCCAGTAATCCATTCTTTCATGTATTCTTTGTGATCCTTGAAAATCTATGCCTCCCAGCATACTAGGTCCTAGGAAATATGTTTCTATGTCACTGATTCATCCTATGTCGGGTTTATCCAAAGTGATAAATTTTATGCAAACTGGTGGAAAATCATAGTTCCTTAAATGAGGAGCAATCGCTTCAAGCGACACTCTTTGTCTTAGTTGTAATGTAACGCTCTGTAGCATTCTCGACTCAATACCATTCTTGGTTGCACGAATGGAGAGCTGACAACCTGAATTTTTTTTCCAATTGTTAAAAGACAGTCATATTTATGAGCTCTTAACCTTCTTTATTTTCAAATTGATCTTCCCGACCCCGAGATGTATATTTTTGAGTTGACTCATGATCAGGGGTGTAAAGGGGGTGTCTCAGGAAAGCTTCAAATTTTTCAGACAATGTTTGAGGCATGTTTGGTGATCAAAACAGTGGGCCAACGCGATGTCGACGCATCGCTCTAGGAATCACATCGGTAGGGACCAACGTGGCACGTCGCTTAATGCGTTGGGTGCCCAGTTCGTCTTACTAATTTCTGGAACCAAGAGCATAATTCAGTCTGTTTCCTCATTTTATCTTGATATATGCACCAATGTTTTCTTACTGTGCTCTATCCTAAGAATTCATGTTGTATTGTGTTTCTTCCGAACAACCCTCTACTTATAATCCAGACACTTGATATAAAAAGTACTTCATGATGGTATTGTATCTTCACCTCATGTCCCACCTTGAGTAGATTAATAGATATGGGTTATAATTGAGTAGTGTTTCTCCCATGCTTGATGCTTGTGCTTGGGTCCCTTAATGACCCTCTGTATGATAGTATGATGGTGGTTGTGGAAGCGTGGTGATGTGTTAGGTAGGGGATTAGATGTTCTTGAAGGTAAAAAAAATTTGATGTGATTCTCGGGCTAAGGTTATAGGTGAAAGGGAAAAGAAAGAGATGAACTTTTGTTGTGTGAAATAACTAAGAATGGGATGGATTGTTATTATGAGAAATAATTGGGAATGAGATAAATCGCAAAAATCTTAGTGAATGTGATTGAATTTGCTAGTCTTAGTGGGGGGAATCCATGAAGTGGGTGTAGTAATGATAGGCTTGAATGTTGTGATTGATGAAAACTCAACCCATGTGCTATGTGGTTAGTACTCTCTAAAATATCGAGTGTGTTTAATGGTAATTATAAGGTGAAGAAATATTCTTAAAGGGACGTAGAGTACAGGATCCTATAGTTAAAGTTATCACCTTGTAACTCCCAATTAGGCTTCAACATAGCAGTACTAAGCAGTGGGACTCTAATTCTTATGGCTAGATGTGTGATTGGAGAATTGTAAGTTGGCGAGTGTGAAGTATGCTATTTATTGTTTGGGGTGTAGACAATTAGTGCCTCTAAGTTTAAGTCTATTCATGGTACTTTGTAAAGTAGAGAATGCTTCTAATCCTATCTTCCGCGAAATCTTATTTCATTATCTATACCAATATAAATCAGGTCTCTGATCATCAAATTAACTCATGACTTATGTTGTGATGATTATGATTCATATAACTCACGTGCAAGATCATCCCTATGTAGAGTCTCATTATCCTATGTTTCGTTCTTTCATGTTTCACTAGGGGTTATCATAAAGCTTGTTTGATGCCATTACATATTTTGTTAAGGAAAAGTGTTCAATGCTAAGTTTCGTTCTTTATTCTACACTTTTATAACTTCAACAAGTCCCTACCCATCATTCAGGGATGAATGATCCCAAGGGGGAGTTAATGTAATACCCCACATTTTTGAGCTAGAAAGCGAACCATCATTCCTATGTGCGTACGCTCTAATTCCATGGTTTATATTTAAATCCATGTGTCATGATCCTTCTCCTAGTGTATGAAGTGATTATGAGGTGAAAAGTGCTCATAAAAATCACTTAGAGCAAAGTTGAGCTAAGAGTCACTCATTCATCCAAGGTTTGATATTCGATTCTACAAGGGTCTACTTTGAATGTGTATAAAATTTGATACACATATAATTTTGGAGCTCAAGACCCATGAAATTGTAGATAATTGAATTAGCTTTCCAACGATACCAATTTCGCCAAAATTCGGTAACCGAGCAAAAAGTTATGGTATTTTTTGTGTGAGGAAGTAAGCCGACGCGATCTTGATGTGTCGTGTCGACTGCGCCCCGACATAAAACCTAACGTGAATTTAAAGTTGTTTTACACATTATTTAAATTCCTAAAGGGTTTAGGGGCACTATAGTCATATTCCCTCACCCAAATTTCGTCCCTAATCATCCTTAAACAAAATTAAACTTATCATAACTCTCTTAAGATCCCTAATTCATCTTTCAAGAACACAAGAAGAGAAAACAGCTAGGGTTTGGTAAATCAAGCTTAAAGGTCCAATATTTTTGAAATTTCTTATAATTCTTTGCAATGAAGGTACGTGGGGCTATCCTAAATCTCATGGGCATGGGTTTTATGATTTTTACAAGCTTTGAAGATATTTATGTATGTATATGAAAAGGGTTTTGGTAAATTATTTTAAGAGCATGCATTGTGGAATCAATTTGATGAAATTACGAAATTGTTATGGGGTTTTCCATAAATTTTGATTTATAAATCTTGTGCATATGTGATTTGAATCTGAAAGATGATTTACGATTGTAACTTGTGAGATTTCACTCCCCATGACGAAATTTATGAACCTTGCATGATATAATTTGTGAATTGTTTTTGAGAGCATGAATTAAGAGCCCCTCTTTTTATCATGAAATTTGTGTATAACTAATGTCGGAGGCTGATTTGTGAATGATGAGAAACTCTTGAGTTTTAAATGTCTCTTTAATCATATGCATGAGTAGAATAAATGGAATGGCCACTATGTTTTCAAGATTCGTAAAAAGAGTGTGTTTGAATGATATTAATGTGATTTTCATAATAAGAACCCTCATGTGACTTGATAAATCCTTGGTGGCCATATACATATTTTTGAATAAGAAGGGTTGTGGAATGATGTGATGTAAATGACTTGCAAGTCGGGGTATGACGATACTCCTTTGTAAATTGCCCTTAAAAGAACAAGAAAAGAATGTTATGAGTGAGATGCATGTAATTCTATAATAGATTTTGAATCTGGGTTAAGGCGAGTTAGGCGGTTACCCGAAGAAAGCACGAGTCAGATGACTCTATGTTGGAAATTGTGATTTGCCGACACGGGAACTTGGTACCTTTCTATGTGATCATGCATACCTAGTATTATGTTATCCCAACTTGGAACCTATGGTTAGGAGCCCTGCTTTGTGATCTTGAGCACGATATATTGACTTGATTGTGGTTCTGGCACCCTACTATGTAATCTTGTGTGTCCTTTCCTCACTAGTACTCCAATCTTAGTGGCAACCGAGATTTGGCAGTCGGTGAAACTGTGAAATTGTAGGGTGTACCACCTAGCTCAACCATGTTAGGAGAAATTGAACTACGTAGGGTGAAAATGTTATTGAAACACAAATACCTTGCCCATGTATTTTTGAATGATTTCTGCGATACTATGTTTTACAAAGGCTCTTACCAATGTTGTATAAAAATATATTTTTTTTTTGGATTACTCTACATACCAGTATGTCTGTATTGACCGCCTATATTTCAGGATTCTGAGACACAGTTTAGGTCCCGTTAAGCAGTAGATTGACTTGTCAGAAGTTTGCAGCTGGTGAGCCTCCCTTACTTCGGAAGGCCTGGATTAGAACTTGTTATTATTATTTTATTTTGATTCATGTTCTGACTGGGGCCTTGTCCCAGTTGTAGACAAGATGTTGGTTTTGATGTATTAGAGATTTCACAGAATGATGTTAGATGTTGTATAGGTTTATGGATTCCATTCCAGATTGTCCAATTGAATTGTGATATTGACCATGATTCTGTATTGTTATATTTCCGCATTTTCCTTCATATTATATGAAAGTGTGTATGATTGCAAGATAAAGATGGGCGCTCGGGCGTTCATGATTCGGGATACCCATCATGGCTAGGGCCTCGGCTCAGGTTATGACAAACACCCTAAACTTTTTAGCTAAAAACAAAATAAATGATTAAGGTTTCGTACACGTTCATACAAGTATAAATTTTAAGGAAAAATATCTCCAAGAATACTTAGTGTTACGTGACCCATCACCTATCAAATTAAAGATTTTTTAATCTTCTTTCCAATGACACCAACGGCTCATCAATCTAAGTCCCGAGTCAAAAGTTACGTGTGTTTTTCTAAGAACGGTCAGAACAACCTAGCAAATGAAAATTTCCTATTCTTTTCTTATCTTTTCACATTCCTGGAGCCTTTCCTTTTCCCATAACCCCCAATACCTTTTAAAACTCTTTCTTCATCAGTTTTAAATGTTTTTTGTCAGCCTTAAAACCTCTTTCCTTTCTCTCAAACTCAAGCTTAAGAAATCCAAGAGGATTGGCTTGAGAATCAATCTTAGTTCCCTCCTTCACGATCACTAAGTTCCTTTGACAATTTGTGGTATGTATGTCTACTCCTTTCGTGTTTATTTTGCGATTTGTTCTCCTTTAGTTCCATTTACTCTCATTCTAATTAGGTTACATAAATTTCCATGTTACTTTCAAAGAATAGAGTTCTTTTAGCAAGTTGTTTGGAAAATTCTTTGATAAACTCTCAACTTCATGAATATTACAAAAAGTTTAATGAATTTCACTAACCCATATGTATTGATAAAAGCCTCTTGAATCTGGAAAATTATGAAACTCATGGTATTTGTGAAAACCATGAACCTTGTGGTTATTTTGTATAATGATTTGAATCATAGCATGAACGATATTAAACTCTTTAGAATTCTGAACTTTATAAATGATGAATTTTGTGATGATTGTTAAGATCTTAACCATGAACTTCTCTTGTTATTTTCTTGCAACAAAAATCTATTGTACAATCATAACTTGAAACCCCCATTATTTTTATATGAACCATGAATCGTATAACATTTTCTTGAATTAACCCCAATTTGAACATTTTATAAATGATGGACTTTTAATAATCCCTAATGAACTCCTTTCTTTTCCTCACAGCTAAGAGGCGTATATTCTTAATTATTTTTCTATATCATAAAATTTCCACACTTTTGATATGATATGATGCACTCTCAACAAGAATACTTTAAGTTACTCCATAACTCCCCTAAATGTTACAAAAGCCAGACAATGAGTCATGACATAAAGTATGATGACATTTACCTCTAATGACTCCTTAAATATTTTATGTAATGATAAGAATTCATGATTTGTGAACCTAATATGAAAATTCAAAGGCATGAGCTCTAAAGTGCCAAATCTATGATTTTGTG
Source organism: Capsicum baccatum var. pendulum (assembly GCA_030864225.1). NCBI lineage: Eukaryota > Viridiplantae > Streptophyta > Magnoliopsida > Solanales > Solanaceae > Capsicum > Capsicum baccatum. The sequence goes on along the minus strand of CM061552.1, from coordinate 22,125,579 downwards.
CCTAAAAATGGCCAAATTATATACATAAGCCTAGAAATGCTAAATCACGACCATGAGCCTAATATGGCTAATACTTTGAACAAATAAATAAGATAACTTCATAGCATAAGAGAGTTAGTTAGCTGACTATAAAGGCAGAGGTCTAAAGGACAAATGCTCGAAACTATGTTTGCCAACATAGGATATAGATTATTTCGCAAATCGGATGGCTCTTTTTTTCATGTGTCCTGAAAAGGGTCTAACCATGGATACTTGCTAGCAAATTATTTCATGTCATGTCCTTTTCCAGGCAAGGTAGAGAATAGCTTAGCTGATCAAGCCGAGATCAGACTCCATGCGCTCACATGGTGGTTTATGACGGTTCACTACTTTCTCCCACAAATAATAAATGGAATTAAATTATGTTACTTTGCCAATTATAAATTTTGTTCATATTCTTGTTCCTTTCTATTTATCTTCACTTACATTTGAATTTTATTGTCATTTCTAATCTCTTATTGTACTACCATCATGAAGTGGTTTTGCATATAATTACATTCCATGTATTGACCATCTTTGGTGCTACATCATTTCATGATGTAGGTTCTGGCTCTCAAGTCTATGGTCAGGCATGTCGTTAGGATCTCTATCTTCTGCTATTGGTGAGACTCTTTCCTATTAAGAGGTTGGATGAGATATGATGACTTCTTTATATTTTCTTTCCTTACTTATTAGAGGCTTCACAGGCTGGTGCAGTTGTCAGGTAAGCTTTGTAATTCCCAATCTTTATTTATCATAACTATTAGTACTATTGGACATTATGCGATGCTAATAAAATTTGGTGAAGTTTTATCCCTTGAGGAAATCTTAAATAAATTTTATATTTTTTTTCTTTATTCATTTGGATTAAAAGTATGCTCTTGATATAGGCTAGAACATTCACTCATACTAGCAATAGTATCGAGTGTGTGTCACATCCAGGGGCCTCGTCTCGGGGTGTGACAAATTATTATTTGAAAAGCTATATGTATACCAGATTTACTTCTCCAAAAATATTATTGCCTCGGAAATCCTTTATTAAGCTATCCAATTTGATTTTGAAAACCCTGCTTAAGATATCTGGACGATCCTCGAGATTTAAGCCCTTACTCGTTACAAATCTTTGAATCTCAGGCCACTTTGGATTGCAAGTGAACGTGATAAAAATATTAGGATACCCAGCCCATTTGCATATACCCATAGTATCTAGATAGTTTTGAATCATGTATCGTGTACCTCCCGTGAAGATTGATGGTAAAACAACTCTTTTTCCCTGAGATGAAGGATTAGTTTCTCCATGCAAAATATCTTCTTGTAACATATTATACATTGAAACTCTCAACTATTTTTGATGAGTCCAAATATGCTTCAATCGACCTGATTCAATCATTGTATATGCATCAACTAAGAATTGCTGAAATAATCTTCTTGCAGACACAATTGTTGGTAATTCATCCTTCCTATCTTGAATTTTGTTAGAAAAAAACTCTCGCACGCTAACACGTTGTCTTCCTCCAAATGATTCATGATCTCCACCTATATACCCATTTAAAGAAATGTCGTCTCTTTAACCGTCTTCACCATATGGAAAAAGCAAAGGATACTGTAGACCTAAATAGGCAGCATTCAACTCATTTATCCTCTATCACATCTTGATAGTTCAAAATCTCCAACTACCAAAGTAGCTACCTCTTAAACCGTTGGTAAATTATACCTTCTTCTATCAGTGTTTCTTTTTCCTATCAATCTGAGTTTAACATTGGAGCTTCTTTCTTCTTGAAATCGATCTCTTACCATTCTAAGTGTCTTGGCCAAAATATTATGTTCATCAAGCATTTTCTTCAAATCAGAAACAATCTCAGCGTGAAGTTTGCTTACGATTTGACCACTACTGCAGAAGTAAAGATTATATGAATTTTGGTACAGGATTTCGTTTAATGTACTTTGTTATGTATATAATATTTGGTACAATACTTACCTCAAAACAATAATTCTATTTTCGACTTCATTTCCTCTATCATAAATATATAATTGTGTAAATTTTGGATTAGGCCCCTCAGGAGGCAATAAACTTCCAATTTGATGATAATTCTGGCGAGATAATTTGAATGTTCGCGGACCATGTGATTGATTGACGAAAACATCAACCTTTCCCCCCATTGATGTAAATGAGAACATCGAATTGTAAGTTTTAATATTTTCTCGAAAATGAACAGCTTTAGGACCTACAAAATATAAGAGTTGAAAATGATAAGCATAGACATGAAGTGCGGAGTACATCACAATAATAAGATTAAATTAGTTATTTCTTCTAACCTGATCCAAACGATAATTGTTTTAAAGTTGGAGGAGGTTCCTTTGAATAGGGAGCTTGATCTTTCCATGATTATAACATAAATTAAACATTGGTCTTTTAGATCTATAGTGTTTCTTTATTCTTTCATACCAAAAATATGCCCCACAATGTTCACATTCATAAGTACCATCTCCTATGTCTCACTACTCTAAAATGAATAAAATTTAAATATAAAACACCATATTCAACACAAAAATTTTAAATATTAAAGTAGTATAAAACATACAATACGTACCATCGTTACAGATGTCTCCACATTCGATGTTATCCTCTAAAAATTTAATATTAAAATCAAATAAGTGAAAAATATGTTAAAGTTCTAGTCTTTCTATATAAAATCATATTGACAATTATTTGATTTACAATTTACATACCTTCATAATGATCGTCCTCTTCGTGTTCATCATCTAAGATTGATTGCATATCACTACCTGTTATGTATGAAAGTAAGACATGATGAAATTGTACACGTGTGTTCATGTTTAACAATGTCACTCTAAAGTTACTTTTCTCATAGAATCTAAGTAGTTCAAAATCCTCAAAAATATTGATGGGTGCGTGTTGAATCATCCAAAGATAGTGTATTTTTTAAGAATCTAACATAAATACGGCAATTTTAAGGGTCCAAACAACTTAGATAGAAATCACATATTTACTTGTTGATGCCTATAAAATGAAAAATCAAATTACCCTTGTGCCATACCTTGTATAGCAGCATCAACATTTCCAACCTCAGATTCTAAAAGAATTATATAATTATTGCTTGTCAGTAACTTCCAATATTACATATTATTCAATATGATAGTATAAGAATCTCAATTACCGACCTAACAAAATTAAATGAACATTTAAATCAGGTAGAATCTGATGTGGGCAGATATCTAGAGAATGACTTTGAAAACCTATATCAGTTGATTAAATATAGATAAGGGTCATATTAACAATCAAATAAGATAAATACTTCAAATGTTGTAAAGAGATTCAAACTTTACCTCCATTACATGAATATTCATTTAAATCAGACAAATTATTTTCACTTCGAATACCAATAATAATATAGTAAAATGTAAAAAAAGTAATTAATAACTATGACACTCGTGTTAGAACACAAGTTTTCTAAATTCAGGATGAAATTACGATAAATACTATAAATCTTGAATTGTCAGTACTTTTTAATACCACATATTAATTAATAGACAAAAAGTTAAAGGATAACCTTGCACGATCGGAGGAACATTTAAATCAGGCAGATAATTATTTTTGATCATATTTCCAAAACTTTGAACACCTTGTGAAGTAGCCTTATTAAAACTTGAACTTCCATCTTGCATGTTAAAATGACTAAATCTGGAATCTTTAGACCACCCAATATGCCTTTACCCTTCTTTTGTTTTGAATTTGCAGACAAATAATTTTCAAACTTTGTCATCAATAAATGTTTGAAATAATCAAATTATTTAAATATTTGACGCAAAATTTATTCAATTTTGATACAAACTAAGAAACAGAGAAATTAGACACTAACCATTGCTCAAATCTCGCAGTGGAAATGACTTTTGACTATGTGCGAAAATTTGCGATGATGCAACGTTTCCACAACTCATTGATAGGATACTCATCAAAGGTGTGTAATTTTTACATGATGAAATGGTATGTCGAACATGTGCCATTGTGTTTACACTTTCTGGGGTATTGGTGATTCCATAACCTTTATTCCTTTCTAATTCTATCGAATATGAACTATTATGGAATGTTCCTCGCATACAGGTGTATCATTTGATATGTTTGAGCTCATCACATTCTTTTGTTTTCTCATTGCAGTAACAGCAACACTTAGAGGACACTTCTCCTTGACTCTCGATGGTTTACTGTTCACGGATAAAAATCTGTAAATGTAAGTTCTATATTCAGAGCCATATTAAAAAAGATTACCTGTTTAGAATTGACCTTTCGTTATATCATGTAAAGTGAAATTATTTTCCTTTCATCCGATTCTACTCCCTCTGATATTCGCTAGTTCAACATTCTCTGTATAATAATTATCGTTGCAAACAAAATAAGTTATAGATAGTTAAGGTGGAAAGAAAGCAATTTCATAACCAATTTAGCTTTTCTCTCATCATAATAAATTAAAATGGTATGTAGAACGTGTGTTATTGTTCTTATGCTTTATGAGTTATCGGGAATTTCATATATTTTATTCCTTTCTAATTCTGTTAAATATGAAATATTTTTGAATGTTCCTCGAGAAAAACAGGTATATTAGTTAATATGTTTGAGCTCATCACATTTTTTCGTTTTCTTATTTCATTAACAACACCACTCAGAGGACCATTCTCCTTGCCTATTGATAGTTTTACTATTCACGAATGAAAATCTTTAAACATAAGTTCTATATTCAAAGCCATATTGAAAAAGATTACCTGTTTGGAATTGATCATTCATTGTATCACACAAAGTGAAATTATTTTCCCTTTGTCCAATTCTACTCCCTCTAACATTCGCTGGTTCAACATGAAAGAGATCTTCATTCGCTGTTAACATACGTACATCAACCATCAATATATACAACGACCAAAAGATGTAGAATACTATAGGAACTAGGCATCAAATACTGAGGAGAATTAGTCTCCTAATACATCACTACTTACACAATCTTTACATAATCTAGATCTAACAAAAATCTAATCTATTTAAGAACCTATCCGTTACACTCCCCTGCAATTTGAATGGGGGAAGAAAACCTATCAACTTGACTCTAAAATGCTGAAATTGTACTTTTGGGAGACCTTTCGTGAGGACATCTGCAACTTGATCATGAGTGTTGAGATAGCGAACAACCAAAGACTTATCCTTCACCTTTTCACGGACAAAATGAAAGCCAATATCCATATGTTTGGTGCGAGAATGGAAAATAGGATTAGCCATTAAATAAGTTTCACTTAAGTTATCACACTAAATTATAGGAGTTTTAGTGTCAAATCACCTGTAATACCCCAAAATTTTTTAGTTTAAATTCGTCACTAAAATGTCAAAGATTTGCTTCGAAGATGAATACCTTTTATTACATGTGAAATTTTTTAGATTAATACCTTCCATTTTGTAGGAAATTGAATAAGATTTCCATTGATACCAAATTCTCCTAAATCCGACACTTGATGAAGAAGTTAGGGTGTTTTTAGTATACAGTATGCCAACTGGGCAACCACCGCATCGCGGTGAAGGCAAAATTCATACTTTCATTTTCCAGTGGACCTTTGCAATATTGGCACGTCGTGGAAAGGTCCAAATTCCCATTTCCAGTAGTCCAACGCGACAGTGACGTATTGCGCGGATGGCCAAAATGGCATTTCTATAGCCTATAGGGCACCGCGATGGTGGCACGTCTCGTACAGTTTCTAGTTCCCAATTGTCCCTTATCCAGTGAGCCACGGCGATAGTAGCGCATTGCGGTGGCCTATTAAATCGAGATTTTTATTCCCTTTTCCAGATTCATTTAGAAGTTTAAAAGGGGTATTTTGGTCAATTCCCAAGAACCCAATCCATCCAAAACATGAGATTAAATCCATTCTACTCCTATTATGCTCATTATTCATCAATTTTCTCTCAAACAAAAACTAGAGTTCAAAGCTTCTTCTCCAAGAAATCAAAATCCTCCATAGTTTCTCCAAGAAAGTTCTAAATTAAGGATTCCCAAGACAAGATAATCAAGAACTCATCTTCAAGAATTCAATTAGGAATCAATAAATCAAGTTTCTTCATTCAATCATCTACCAAGGTATGTGGGGTTTATGAATAGGGATCTTCTTTCATCCTTGCGCCCAAAACCAAGTTTTAATTACAAATTCATATGATTTTGAATGTTTATACATGAGTTTTAACCAAAGTTCATACCCATTATTGCTATTTGCAAGATTTTGAGTTTTCAAGTGTTTATGAAGTTGAATTGCATGTCTATTTTCATATTTTCATGCCAATTTCAGAAATTTCTAGATTTTGAGAAGAATTATCATTGTTTTCATTATCAAGCATGATTATTATGATGTTTTGACATAAGAGTAATGCATGGGTTATTACCCCAAGATTGAATATTATTATTTCAAGAAATATATGCTTTAAGCATTCTATTATCATATTATTTACAAAATTATAGTAAAGCTTTGATCTTTTGATCCTCAGTTTAGCTATGAAATCCACTTTAAAAATTTATTACAGATTTTAAAAATCAGATTAGATTTGCTTACAGATTATATCAGATAAATGCATAACTGGTTTTATATAATCCTTATGCTAGTTTTTAAAGTGGATTTCCAACAGAATGAGCGCAGATTTAAACGGAGTAGTATTTAGCACTAAGCGGGAAGTGAGGGATTAGTGTGCCCTATCTTCCATAGAACTACATAGCCAACGTAGGTACAGATTGTCAGATTTTTCCCATTCTAATATAGGTGACAGTTTCAGATATGATCACTTAGCTCAGGTTATACTCCTTGGCAGGAGTATGACACCTCTCCCCATCGTGAGATTTTCTCCTTAGGGAATGAGATGTTAGACTCCATATTAGCTCACATAGTTTATGTCAGTTAGGAGAACCTCCCTGCTAGTTAAAGTGAAAGATTAATAGAAAAGCTTTTAAGAACCACTAAGCGTAAAGGCTTATAATTTTATTCAGATTATGCTTTACAGAAAGATAAGAGTTACAGATTTTTTCTTTCAGACTTTAGACTTAGAAGTGAGTCCTTTATAGACTTAGACAGCATGATTTAAATACACAGTACTAGTACAACTTTTAGAACTAAATGTCATAGATCACTAGAATTACAAAGTATGATTTGCTATTCATGATTTCAGATATTCCAGCTTATGTGAGTCATTTACATTTAGCATACATTGTTTTACAAATTATGATAATGAGATGATGTTTTAATTATACATTTCACCCCATATACTCAATACATCATCGAAGTACTGATCCATATATACGTTTATGTGCTGCATTGTCTCATAATGTAAGTTCAGGTGCTCAGTATCAGCAGTGTGAGTAGTTCAAATATCTCTATCTACATCTGATAGTTGGTGAGTCCTCATAGTTCGGGGACTTATTCATTTAAATTTTGCAGCTTATCAATTTATATGATTTAGCATTCTTCTTAGACAGTTCGAGTTAGCTGGGTGTTTGTCCCAGTGATTCTCTAATTATTAGTAGTAGAGGCTTATCAAACTGCTAGTTTTGATTCAGATTATTCAGTATTGATATTTTAGACATTATTGACAGATTTCTGTATTTAGCAAGATTATACATCTATTTTTCCATTATTATAAGATTCAGACTTTATAGCAGGCAGACAGGCATAGCTTAAGGCTACTCATAGTCTTGAGCATTGTGTTACATCTTAGGATTAGATTTTGGGGGGTTATAAACTTGGTACAAGAGCCTAAGGTTTATAAGAGTCCTAGGGAGTCAGAGAAGCCGCATTACGTAGAGTCTGAATCATGGGTGTAAAGAACGCCACATTTATGAGAAAGAGGCTACGGGCCCAAACTGTGACTGCTAATGTTCAGGGCAACCATTAGGCTGCAGCCCTACTACAACAAAATAGGGATTTAGCAGCAGCTAAAATCAGAGATTTCATGAGAATGAATCCGCCAGAGTTCTTTGGTCGAAAGCAGATGAGGTCCCACAACTTTATTTAGATGAGGTGAAGAAGATCACCCAGATTATGTATGTTTTTTAGGAGGAGAATGTAGAGTTAGCATCCTATAGATTAAAGGATGTAGCGTATCATTAGGTAGTGATGTGGAAGAATAGTATAGGTGAGAATACTGCTCCTCTGAGTTGGTAGGTATTTCAGGAGGCTTTTCTAGATAGGTTCTTCCCACGTGAGATAAGGGAAGCTAAGATCGAGGAGTTTGTGAACCTGAGGTAGGGATCAATGACAGTGAAGGAGTACTGTCTTAAGTTCAACTAGTTGTCTAAGTATTCCCCTTATACATGGCCGATCCTAAGTATGAGTAAGTTTGTTACTGGAGTATCTGGTTTGGTAGTCAAAGAGTGTAGGACTACTATGCTTATTGGAGACATGGATCTTGCTAGATTGATGATTCATGCTCAGCAGATTGAACCAGAGAAGTTGAAAGGAAGTGAGAGAAAATAAAAAGACTAGAACAAAGCAGTTTGAGTATACCAGCATGAATCGTTAATCTATACCAGCACTATCTGCAGCTAATGCTCCCACTTCCAAAGGTAGGTAAGAGCAGTAGGGTAAGTCTTTTATTTCCAGATCCCAGAATAGTATGAGTGGTAATCCCAGTTATCCTCCATGTGCTAGGTATGGTAAAAGTCATCCTCGTGAGTGTTTAGCTGGATAGAAAGGTTGTTATGGTTGTGGTAAGTTGGGTCATATGATTAGAGATTGTTTGCATGCCAAGCAGGGGAATAGAGATAGTCGTCCTCAGACTCAATCTACCTGTGCACATCCCCTTTAGGTCACCCAGTTCCTCCTCAAGGCGCATCATCCAGTACCAGTGGCGATCAGTGCCAGAATCAATTTTATACTTAGCCATCCCATCAGGAGTAAGGGGATTCACCATATGTTGTTACTAGTATGCTTCATGTCAAGAGGATTCACCATATGTTGTTACTAGTATGCTTCATGTCTTTTATCTTGATGTTTATGTGTTATTAGGACCTGGGTTGAGTTTCTCTTATGTGACCCCATTAGTTGCAGTAAATTTTGTAATAAGTTTTGAAAAGATCCCTGAGCCTTTCTTGGTTTCTACCCTAGTGGGTGAGTCATTTGTTGCCAAACAGATCTATAGAAAGTGTCCTATCACTGTCCTACATAAAATCATTTTAGCAGACTTAATAAAGTTAGATATGGTTGACTTTGATCTTATTCTTAGTATGGATTAGCTCTATTCTTGTTATGCATCCATAGATTGTCTCACCCTAGTGGTGAAGCTCAAGTTCACAGATGAGCCAGTTTTTGAGTGGAAAGGTAATTCAGTATCTCTCAAGAGTCATTTTATATCCTATCTTAAAGCCAGAAAGTTGATATCCAAAGGATGTATCTATCATCTAGTTTGAGTCAAAGACACTAAGTCTGAGACTCCAACAGTTCAGTCAGTCAGTATAGTTAATGAGTTTTCTGATGTTTTTCTCTAAGATTTGCCACGGGTACCTCCCAATAGGGAAATAAAATTTAGGATTGACCTTCTTCCAGATACTCAGCCTATTTCTATACCTCCATATCATATGGCTCCCACCGAGCTTAAAGTGTTAAAAGAGCAACTCAAAGATTTTTTAGACAAAGGTTTTATAAGGCCTAGTGTTTCTCCATGGGGCGCTCCCATCCTATTCGTGCAAAAGAAAGATGGTTCTTTACGGATGTGCATTAACTATCGTCAACTGAATAAAGTTACAGGCAAAAACAAATATCCTCTTCCTAGAATTGATGACTTATTTGACCAACTCCAAGGTGCAAGTTATTTCTCAAAGATAGACCTTAGATCCGGCTATCATCAGCTTAGAGTAAGGGAATGTGATATTCCAAAGATAGCTTTTAGAACCCGTTATGGTCATTTTGAGTTTCTAGTCATGTCCTTCGGGCTAACAAATGCCCCAGAAGCCTTTATGGACTTGATGAACAGAGTGTTCAAATAGTATTTGGACATGTTTGTCAAAGTCCTTATCGATAATATTCTTGTCTGCTCTTGTAGTGAGGATGATCATGCAAACCATCTTAGAATTATGTTACAGACTCTTAAAGACCACCAGTTGTTCGCCAAATTCAGCAAGTGTGAATTTTGGCTAAGATCAGTATCTTTTCTTGGTCATATTATTTCCAGTGAGGGTATTAGAGTTGATCCCCAAAACACAAAAGTCGTAAGAAATTAGCCTAGACCTATCTATCCATCAGACATTAGGAGTTTCTTGAGTCTAGCTGGTTATTACAGATATTTTGTTAAGGATTTCTCGTCTATTACGTCTCATATATCTAGATTGACCCAAAAGAAAATTAAGTTTTAGTGGTCAGATTCCTGCGAGAAGAGTTTTTAGGAGTTGAAGACTCGACTCACTTCAACCCCAGTCTTCGCATTACCTGATGGTACAGATGGTTTTGCTGTTTATTGTGATGCCTATAGAGTTGTTTTATGTTATGTGTTGAAAATCTGGAGACATTACTTGTATGGGGTGCATGTTGATGTGTTCATAGATCACAAAAACTTAGAGTATGTGTTTACACAGATGGAGTTAAATCTTCGTCAGAGGAGATAGTTAGAGTTGTTAAAGGATTATGACATGAGTGTGTTGTATCATTCAGGCAAGGCTAATATAGTGGAAGATGCCCTTAGTAGATTGTCTATGAGTAGTGTTGCTCATATGGAAAATGATAAGAGAGAGTTAGTTAAAAAGGTTCATCGCTTAGCTAGATTGGGAGTGAGATTGGTTGATTCAGCTGAAGTAAATGTTTGGGTTCAGAGTAGATCCGAATCTTCTCTAGTTTCAGAAGTGAAAGAGAAGCAAGATAAGGATTTGAGTTTGGTCAAACTGAAGGAGTCAGTTAAAGACCAAAAGATAGAGGTTTTCTCCCTAGAGGGAGATGGCATGTTGAGATACCAAAGTGTATTGTGTGTGCCATGTGTTGATGATTTGAGGTAGTGGATTATGGTGGAAACGCATGGTACACGTTATTCTATCCATCCAGTAACTACCAACATGTACCGCGACTTGCGGGAAATCTATTAGTGAAGTAGTATGAAGAGAGATATAGAAAAGTTTGTAGCCAAATGTGCAATATGTCAACAGGTTAAGGTAGAGTATCAAAGACCTGGTGGTATGTTGTAAGAGTTTGGTATCCTCACTTGAAAGTAGGAAGAGGTGAATACGGATTTTGTGACTGGTTTACCCCATTCACATCGTCAGCATGATTCGATTTAGGTTATTGTAGACAGATTAACTAAGTCAGCACATTTCTTGCTAGTTAACACATCTTACATAGATGAAGATTACGCTAAGCTATACATCTGAGAGTTGGTTAGTTTGCATGGAGTTCCTTTGTCCATCATCACAGATAGAGGTACTCAGATCACTTCTCAATTTTGGAGAACCTTTCAGAAGGGTGTTGGTGCCTAAGTTCATTTTAGTTTAGCTTTTCATCCGCAAACAGATGGTCAAGCAGAGAGGACCATTTAGACTTTGGAAGATATGTTGAGAACATGTGTTCTTAATTTCAATGAAATTTGGGATGAGCATTTGTCATTGATTGAGTTTGCTTATAATAACAGTTATCATGCTAGTATTCAGATTGCTCCGTTTGAGGATATTTATGAGCGAAGATGTAGATCGCCAGTTGGTTGTTTTTAAGTAGGTGAAGTCGCTTCGATTAAGCCAGACATAGTGTTTGAGGCCGTGGAGAAAGTTCAATTGATTCGAGAGAGATTGAAAGCAGCCCAGAGTCATCAAAAATCTTAAGCGGACATAAGAAAAAGAGACCTTGATTTTGAGGTTGATGATCTTGTGTATTTGAAAGTTTCACCCATGAAGGGGGTGAAGAGATTTGGCAAAAAATGGTGCTACTTGGGAAGAAGAAGCAGACATGCATACCAAGTATCCTCATCTCTTCTTCACGAACTCAGATTCAGACAAAGATAATAGTTTTTCTTCATTTAGTTCTTTCCCAGTCTTAGATTAAGTTAGATAGTCATTTTTATGTAAATTAATGCACTCATAGATCAGTTCAATAGCTCATTAAATGTGAGATTCAGTCATACTGTTTATCTCAGCTATGCATGATAGATTATAACCTCAAATTCCTCAGTATTCTCATCTTAATTAGCCAACTTCGTGGACGAATGTTCCCAAGGGGGAGATATTGTAATACTCCAAAAATTTTTTTGCTTAAATTCGTCACTAAAATGTCAAAGATTTTCTTTGAAGATTAATACCTTTAATTGCATGTGAAATTTTCCATATTTAGACCTTCCATTTTGTAAGAAATCGAATAATCTTTCCATCGATACCAAATTTTCTCAAATCCGACACTCGGTGAAGAAGTTTGGACATTTTTAGTAAGCAGTGTGCCAACTGGGCAACCACCACATCGCGGTGAAGGCAAAATTCATAATTTTCATTTTTTAGTGGACCTCTACGATATTGGTGCATTTCGGAGAGGTCCAAATTCCCATTTGTGAATTTCCAGTAGTCAACCGCGATAGTGATGCATCGCGCCGATGGCCAAAATGGCATTTCTATAGCCTATAGGGCACCGCGATGATGGCACATCACTTTGAGTTTCCAGTTCCCAATTGTCCCTTATCCAGTGAGCCACCGCGATAGTGGTGCATCGTGGTGGCCTATTAAATCGGAATTTTTATTCCCTTTTCCAGTTCCGTTTAAAAGTTTAAAGAGAGTATTTTGGTCAATTCCCAAGCCCCCAATCCGTCCAAAACATGATATTAAACCCATTCTAAGCCTATTATGCTCATTATTCATCAATTTTCTCTCAAACAAAAACCCTAGAGTTCAAAGCTTCTTCTCAAAGAAATCAAAATCCTCCATAGTTTCTCCAAGAAAACTCTAAATAAAGGATTCCCAAGACAAGATAATCAAGAACTCATCTTCAAGAACTCAATTAAGAATCAATAAATCAAGTTTCTTCATTCAATCATCTACCAAGGTATGTGGGGTTTATGAACAAGGATCTTCTTTCATCCTTGTGCCAAAAACCAAGTTTTAATTACAAATTCATATGATTTTGAATGTTTATACATGAATTTTAACCTAGGGTTCATACCCATTATTTCTATTTGAAAGATTTTGAGTTTTCAAGTGTTTATGAAGTTGAACTGCATGTCTATTTTCACATATTCATGCCTATTTCAGAAATTTCTAGCTTTTGAGATGAATTATCATTGTTTTCATTATCAAGTATGATTATTATGATGTTTTGACATGAGAGTAATGCATGGGTTACTACCCCAAGATTGAATATTATTAATTCAAGAAAAATGATGCTTTAATCATCCTATTATCATATTATTTACAAAATTACAGTAAAACTTTGATCTTCTGATCCTCAATTTAGCTATGGAATCCACTTTACAGATTTATTACAAATTTCAGAAATTAGGTTAGCTTTGCTTACGGATTGAATCAGATAAATGCATAACTGGTTTTATATAACCCTTATGCTGGTTTTTAAAGTGGATTTCCAACAGAATGAGCACAGATTTAAAGGGAGTAGTATTTAGCACCGAGCGGGAAGTGTGGGATTAGCGTGCCCTATCTTCCACAGAACTATGTAGCCAACGTAGGTGCAGATTATCAGATTATTCACATTCTAATATGGGTAACAGTTTCAGATGTGATCACATAGCTTAGGTTATACTCCTTGGCAAGAGTATGACACCTCTCCCCATCATGAGGTTTTTCCCTTAGAGGAACGAGATGTTGGACTCCATGTTAGCCCACATGGTTTATGTCGGTTAGAAGAACCTCCCTTCTAGTTAAAGTAAAAGATTAATAGTTAAGTTTTAAGAACCACTAAGTGTAAAGGCTCACAATTTTATACAGATTATGCTTTATAGAAAAATAAGAGTTACAAATTTCATATTTCAGATTTTAGACTTAGAAGCGAGTCCTTTCAAGACTTAGACAACCTGATTTAAAGACAGAGTACTAGTACAACTTTTACAACTAAATATCATGGCTCACTAAATTTACAAAGTATGATTTGCTATTCATGATTTCAGATATTCTAGCTTAAGTGAGTCATTTACATTTAGCATGCATTGTTTTACAAATTATGATGATGATATGATGTATTACTTATGCATTTCATCCCATATACTTAGTACATCATCAAAGTACTGATCCACATATACGTCTATGTGTTGCATTGTCTAGAATGTAAGTTCAGGTGCTCAGTATCAGCAGTGTGAGTAGTTCGAGTATCTCCATCTACATCCAACAGTTGGTGAGTCCTTATAGTTCGGGGAATTATTCATTTAGATTTTACATCTTATCAGTTTATATGATTTAGTATTCATCTTAGACAGTTCGAGTTAGCTAGGAGTTTGTCCCAGTGACTCTCTAGTTATTAGTAGTACAGACTTGTCAGACTGCTAATCTTGATTCAGATTATTCAGTATTGATGTTATAGACATTATTCTCAGATATTTTAATCAGATTTCTGCATTTTGCAAGATTATACATCTATATTTCCATTATTGTGAGATCCAGACTTCGTAGCAGGAAGACAGGGTTAGCTTAAGGCTACTCATAGACTTGAGCACCGCGTGATGTCTCGAGATCATATTTCGGGGCATTACAACACCCAATCTCACGAAGTAAGAATTCCAACCAAGTTTGCTCCAATGCAGCAGTGGCAAGTGCACGATACTTTGCCTCAGTACTAGAACGTGCAACGGCTCGCTGCTTTTTGGAAGCCCAAGATATTAAATGAGAACCAAGAAAGATTGGAAAACCAGTAGTCAACTTACGATCATCCATTGAACCACCCCAGTTCACATCACTATAACCATGTAGAATTTTGGTATTTTGGCGCGCAAAGAACATACCATGGGAGGAATTGGACTGTATATATCGCAAAATGCATTTTACAACAACCTAATGGGACTCTCTCGGACTATGCATAAATTAGGAAACCTTATTCACCGTAAATTCTTTTTCAGGACGATTAAAGGATAAATATTGGAAGGCTCCTACAGTGCTGCGATACAAAGTTTCATCATGGAATGGAGATCCTTCAAAACTTGAAAGTTTAGAGGAAGATGCTGCAGGTGTAGAAATATGATTGCAGCCATCCATTTGTGCTTTCCGCAACAAATCAGTAGCATATCAATGTTCCGATATATGCAAACCTATAGAAGTCCATGATGCTTCAATCCCCAAAAAATAAGAGAGGCGACCAAGGTCTCTCGCTAAGAATTATGACTTTAAGCGAGTAATAAGAGAACCAATAAGAGACGAACTAGATCCCAAAATAAGAAGGTCATCGAAATACACTAGGTAAAATAATTTATCACTGTTGGACACAAACTAGAAGAACCACAACTAGATGAAATAAAATTACAAGACGGAAAAGTCCGACGAACTGTAGGATAGGACGCGTGAGCCAAACACGCATGCAAAACACCAAGTAAAGCAGCATATGAAGCTGGTGAAGAAACTGACTTCATTACTAAAAGGGAATATAAACATCCATCATTCGGGCCTTTGTGAAGAACTTCCTTCGTTGCCAAGTCCTTAATCAAAAAGTAGTTAGGAAAAAAAATTCAATTAAGACTTGGTTAGAATTAGTAAAAGAACTGATAGATAATAAATTTTAGGTAGTAGTGGGAACATGAAGAAGATTGTCAAGGGCATACGACTTATTGAAAATAGAGAGAAATCCTTTACCAATATATGAGATAGGCAATTTAGAGCCATTACCTAGGGTAACTTCTTCAAGACCATGATATTCCTAGTGAATTGCAAGGTTGTTAAGATCAGATGCTAGATGATGCGCGGTGCCACTATCCATCAACCAATGCGATGTTGATTGGGAAGTCGTACTTCCTAGATTTGAAAAGGGGCATCCAGATACCCGATTTCCATTCGTAGTCCTAGGTAACGGACAAACACGTGCAATGTGACCTTTTTCTTCACAATTATGACAGACAATTACAGAGAAATCAGTAGAAGGTGGTGGAGTCCCAGAATGTTTCGTGGTGGCATAATTACGACTCTGAGGTTGCTGAAAATTTCCTAGCCAGCAGAGCATCCGCGACCTCGATTAGTACGCCCTATACCGTGCCCACGAGACGTAGAGATTGAACTTTGTGTGTACTGTGTTGTTGGGGAAATAACAATAGTAGCGTCCTCACAATTTAATTGCCTTTCTTCATTCAATAACATACCATAAAGTGCATCAAAAGTGACGTCCCCAAGACGTGATTCAAGCGACCTTGTGAAGGGGCGATAGGCAGGGCCTAATCCGGCGAGAACATACTCCACCAAGTCATTGGGTACTTCAAGGCAGCCAACTTATCAATAATCGCATTCCCTCCTTGGACATAACTTTCAATAGTAGCATTATCACTACACAAGTTGTGTATTTGTGCCTTAAGTTCTCAAATCAATGGTTTGGACCCAGTAGCATAGGCTGCCACAAGTTTATTCCAAGCAGCACGAGCCGTTTCTGCTTTGACCAATTGAGGGAGAATAGTTTCTGAAATTAAACCGACTATCCAACTAAACACGAGTTGATCTTAATGAACCTAAACCTGATATATAGGATTTGGTGCATCACCATTCAAAATGTGTGGTGGTACAGGTTCAGTACCATCAATATAATGGCAAAGACCACAACCGCAAATCATCGGAAGAAATTGTGTCTTCCAAAGCAAAAAATTGTTGATGTGAGTTTCACAAGCAACTGGTGAGCAGGATTAGGCGTAGGATAATAATTTCCCAAGGCATTTGTTGAAACAACTGAAGTTGCCAAGGCAGAAGAGCTCTCTGCTTTATCTCCTATTTAGTTTCGATTTCTCAAAGTTTTTTTTTGTTTCTTTTAAATGGAAAGGAAGAACGGTTGTTAAACCACAAAAGGCTCAGATACCATGAAAGAGCTCTTCATTCACTATCAACATACATACATCAACCATCAATAAATACAATGACCAAACACGTAGAATCCTATAGGAACTAGGCATCAAAGATTGAGGAGAATTAGTCTCCTAATACATCACTACGTACACAATCTTTACATAGCTTAGATCTAATAGGAATCTAATCTATCTAAGAAGCCTATCTGTTACACAACATTATCTATATAATAAATATTGTTGCAAACAAAATAAGTTACAGATAGTCACAAGGTGGAAAGAAAGCAACTTCATAGCCAATTTAGATTTTCTCTCATCATAATAAATTAAAATAATATGTAGAATGTGTGTTGTTGTTTTTATGCTTTATGAGTTATCAGAAATTTCATATATTTTATTCCTTTCTTATTTTGTTGAATATGAAATATTTTGGAATGTTCCTCGGCATACAGATGTGTCAGTTGATATGTTTAATCTTATCACATTCTTTTGTTTTCTCATTTCATTAACAGCAACACTCAGAGGACAATTCTCCTTGCCTCTCGATGGTGTACTATTCACGAATGAAAATCTTTAAACATAAGTTCTATATTCAGAGCTATATTGAAAAAGATTACCTGTTTAGAATTGACCATTCGTTATATCAAGCAAAGTAAAATTATTTTCCTCTTGTTCGGTTCTACTCCCTCTGACATTCGCTGGTTCAACATTCTCTGTATAATAAATATTGTTTCAAACAAAATAAGTTACAGATAGGGGAAACGACTCACAATCAAAAATCTGTTAATGTAAGCTATATATTCCAAACCATAGGAGAAAAGATTAGTGTTTGGAACTAACCATAGGTTATATCACGCAAAGTGAAATTATTATATCCAAAACAAAATTACACTATAATTAAATCACAACACAACCTTCGATAAAACTTAAATTTTCTTTAAAATAAAATGCTATCTCAATAATTTGGGAATTTTTAAATTGATACGTTCAGCTACATAAAATGGGGAATTTTGGCATATAGATAAATGCTTAGTGGTACATAGAGATGCATCTACCTAATAATAAAAATAATAAGAAAAACACATAAAAAATGTAGTTTGGTGTTCAAATTTTATACTATTGCTTCTCGAAGAATATTTAGCCTGTTTCTGTCTCCGCACGCATACTCTATTTACTCTCGCAAATTTCTTGCCTTGATTTTCCATCTTTATGCACTACTGAAGCTGGATTTCATATGAGCCTGGAACCTTGTGGTAGTCTATTTGATGATAGATATAGACCGGGATAGAGAAAGGTAAAGAGTGCGAGAGAGAGAAAGAGAAAGCGGCTCTTACGCTTCTTTTGTGATATAAGGACAATTTGGTGGATTGCCTGAATGTTCCTATTTCATAATATGGGATATTTTTTGGGTTTTATATTTATTTATTATTATTATAAAAGTAATATTATAATTGTGGTCTTATTATTTTTTGTTCTTTCTATTAATAAAATAACATAAACATACACACTAATTTATCATATTTACACAAGTTCTCATCCTTATAAAGTAATTATAAAAATGTCAACTAATTATATATCTTCATTGGATGTATCAAAAGTTAATTATGTATCTCGACAGAGCCAAAATAAAAAAAAATATTGAGATCTAATTATATATCCTTACAAGAAAAAATCTATTTTCGTTTAGATATATCACGGGCTAATTATGTATCTCAACATACCTAAATTTGAGATTTTTAATAATTATATAAAATGACGAAATTTTCTGTAATTAAGCTTTAAACTATTGAAATTTGTGTTGTTTGATATATTGATAGTTTGGTAGGCTTATTTAACCAATATTAGTGTTACTCTGGAACTCATTCCAATATTCTTTTCAAACCATGAATATTTATTTGCCAAGTTTTCTAAAAGGTATATATTTACTTAATATAAGTCAGAATCTGAAACTCTACAATAGTAAATATATTGGACTCTTGGTATTGTAAATTTAAATTTTAAGTTTCATACAGACGATTTCAAGAAACATAGTACAATTTTTTCCATTTATTGTTAGTGTCCTTTCCAGAATAAACTATGAGAAAATGAGAAGTTAGACTTATACAGATGCATATCCATAGGCTAACTACTTTGAGTAATATAGACATTTTTTTCAGATGATGATCCTTATGTTTGTAAGACAGTAGCTATCTGTGTGGCTAAGCTCTAGGACATAAATGTCAAGCTTGTGGAAGATAGGGAGTTTTTGGATTCTCTCAAGGACTTAATATCTGACAATAATCCTATGGTTGCTACAAATGTTGTTGCTGCTCTTGTAGAAATCCAAGAAAGCAGTAGCAGTCCAACCTTTGAGATCACCAGCCATACACTTTCAAAGTTTCTAAGTACTCTGAATGAATGCACAGAGTTTAGATTCCAAACCAGAAAGCAAACTCTTTAGTGATGCTATGTTTAGGATATAACTTTCATTTGGCCAAAAAAAAACCACAACCACACCCATACCAATTCCTAATTCGAAAAGAAGTTTGATATGCCTATGTTGGTAAAAAGAACACATCCAATGTAACCCACAAAGTAGATGGGTTGTAGTGTTACAAATCTTACCCCTATCTCAGGGTAGAGAGCTTATTTCATGCCTTTGTGGGTACAAAAACAACAATATCAAATAATAAAAGGCATAGAGTGAAAACAAAAAAGTATCACTACCTCATAGGTAAAGAGAATGTTTCCAAAATGCCTTGTTTCCAAACTGCCTTTATGTAGCCATGACAACAATATCAAATTACAATCAAAGGCTCAAACATATCAGATCATTCAATTAATTCGACACAACCTTGAACTATTGAAGCAATAAAAACTCATCAATACTAATGAAAACCACCCCATAAACAACAATTAATCATGTACCTATCCAGTACAAGAAATTTAAGCTATATTTTTTTATGGTCAAACAGTTATTATATGTATCTGCAGCAGAGAAATATAAATCACACATATAAATCACACATGCAATATTAGAAACCATAAAAAATAAAATACTAAATAAAAATCCTTGATTCCATACCACGTAAAGTAATACTCCAGCTAAAAGGAAAACTCAAAATATCAACAGGGGAAAATGTAATACCCTGCATGTTTCTAAGCTAGGAAGTGAATAAGTATTCCTACGTATGAAATCTCCTATCCTGTGATTCATACTTGAGTACATGACTTACAATGAATATCCTAGTGATAGGATAGCTTATGATGCATTAAGCAAGTTTATATGAGTCACTTAAGGTAATACAAGCTAAGAGTTTTTGAATCCATCAAGTTTTAGTGTTCGATTTTGTAAGGTTCATCTTTGAATGAGTATAAATAGATGTTAATATGGTATATTGGATGATTTAGACCCACCAAATTGTAGAGAATTAAATTAGATTTCCAACAATACCAATTTCGCCCTAATCCAATACCCGAGCAAAAAGTTATGCCCATTTTCGTGAGAGATAGTAAGTATAGGCGATTGGTTAGGCGCCACCCAACCCAAGCATAGGAGATTGGTTAGGCCCGCCCAACCCAAGCATAGCCAATCACTTGGGCACCACCTAAGTCAGTTCCAGGTGCCAAAAACACTCCGTTTTGAGTTATTTTAAGGGCAATTAATTCTTTTAATACTTCTTACACGTCCCTAAACTTAACCCTATGAAACATATAGCTTCTAATAATATTACAACCCTATTATCATCTCAAAGATCATCATCCAATAGAAATAAAAGAGAAAAACAACTAGGGTTGCGTAACTAAGCTTGAAGATCCGATTTCAAGAAAATTCCTCCGTCAATCATCAAGAATCTTCCTTCTAAGGTATGCATGAGTTGATTTATGGATCCCTTTCATACATAAAGCAAAAAAATCCTCTTTTTCATTATAAAGTATGATTTCTATATTGTCGAATGTTGATGATCATGTTTTTGATATTGGGTGATTCCCAAGATGGAATCTTTATATGTTTTTATGAATTCATGATATCATATGAGTTGGAAACATATAAATTTGGTTGTTCATGATGTATAATTTGATGATTTTACCTATGCTTAAGATGTCCATATAAGGTGTTTGATAAAATACCTAAGAAACTAGAAATCATACAATATGGCTAAATTGTGACTAAGTGAAGGATTCATGATATGCCCTTACGTTCCAATGACTTCTATGTTGATAATGTGCCTTGTAAATATTGTTGGAATACTTATGAACTATTCTTATGAGATTATGCTATGTTTACTTGCAAATCCTACTAATGAACAAGATGTATGATAACCATGCAATCCACATGAACTTCCATGCTATTGGTATGTGTTGTCAATATGATTATGCAATGAACATGATATTAAGATTTTGCAAGTACTTCCATGTAATATGAAATCCTTTCCATGCAATACATTTTTGATAACCATGCTTAGTATGAGATCCCTACTTATGATATTATAACCTATAGACTCTACTCTTATGATCAAGCCAGTCATATGTGTCAGTTTCCTTCCATCGAGTCCTGGGGTACTTGTACCCGAAAACTATAGTTGTATGCCTAGATACATGTCATGTTTAACGATATTCAAACTCAAGCTATGATTCCATAGACTTCAGTCAGTCATGTGACTCAGGAAAACCTCATGATCTCAGTCAGTTGTCAGATATCAGTAACATTCTGCCAATCAACAGAATTCAGTAAGATTAAGTCATGCACATTTAGTTATTCATGTCCAGTCCCTCCAGATGGGAGCAGAGGTTAGCACCGAGTGAACCCAAGGATGGGAACTCACCCGCCAGTTCAGGGTGTGATTCTTAGTTGTCATTATTATGTTCCAGAACTATGTAGCTAGCGTAGGTTGATACATCTTAACCCATCAAATTAGGGCTGATGAGGTGGCTTAACCCGTCAGTTTAGGGTTCCCACTGTTCTCATTGAGTACCCGCCAGATAAGGGTCACTCACAGGCTGTCCTTACCCGTGGCACAGTATTGACACCCCTCCAGTCAGGGCAGAGATTGGACCCTAGCTTAGCCATAACGACATACATAGGGTATGTCGGTTAAATACTACTTCCCACAGTTTCAGTAGTAGTCTCAGTAAAAGAACTCATGGCGTTCTTCAGATTTCAGTATATACAGGACTGTCAGATATAGTCATCCATGTTATAAGTTTCAGTATCAGTCATGACAGTTATCAGTAAACTATGTATTAGCTTACAGGTCATGCTATCATGTATTCATGGTCCCAATTTCTATATATGTATGTTTGCACTCCCACGTTCATATTGGTCAGTTAGTGTTTTTCATGCATTAAACCCTTTATGTTCAGTCTACCTTCCTTGTATACTCAGTACTCTAGTTGTACTGATGCATTTGCGCTATGGTGCTTTCTTTTCACGTTACACCATAGGTTTCGAGACACGAGCTCCAGCCCAACAGTAGCGGTAGCATTCCAGTCGTAGAGACACAGTGAGTCCTCATTGATTCAAGGACAATATGATTTGATTCATTTATTTATTTCTTCAGTTCAGTTTTACGGAGTTAGTTGGAGACATGTTCCTTCAACTCCTTATTTAGATAGTTTAGAGGCTTTCAGATTTACGTTTAGATTGAGTTGTTTTGGGTATTTTCACTCATATAATTGTATTCAGTTAAACCTTATGGCCTTACAATTCTATGTATTCCGCATTATTATATCATGATTTGCAGTATACAGGTACAGTTATCAGTCATGGGTTAGCTTGTGGTCCCTCGGGGTCATAAGCACTGTGTAGCATTCCGGTTCAGTGAATCGGAGTGTTACAAACTTGATATCAGAGCCTAAGGTTCAATAGAGTCCTAGAAAGTCTGAAAGCCATATCGATTAGAGTCTTGTACATGGGTGTATTGGGCGCCACATTTATGTGCAGGAGGCTATAAGATGTTTTTGGAACAGTCCCCTTCTTCATTATTCATGTCATGCTAGTGAGCATAATCACAAGTTAAACTCTTAGTATAATCCATTCTTCTCTTATTCCAGACCATGACCCCAAAGAGAAGAAACCAACCAGCTGCTCAGCCCGAAAATCCTTTGGGCGAACATGTTTCCCATGCAGAGTTTAGAGCTACATTTACCACAATTGCTCAGTCCATGGCTACACAAAATGAACGGTCACCTGTCATTCCGGCCAATCCAGTGGCCAATCCCAAAGAAGCTAGGGTTCGGGACCTCACCCAGATGAACCCTCTATTTTTCCATGGGTCTAAGTCTGATAAGGACCCTCAGGAGTTCGTTGACCAAGTCCAGAAGGTCATTGACATCATAGGTGTTGCTTCTATTGAGAGTGCTGAGTTAGCCACCTACCAGTTATAGGATGTTGCTCATGATTGGTACAAATAGTGGAAGTCTTAGAGGTTAGATGATACAGGCCCTATCGAGTCGGAGGAATTTGTCACAGCCTTCTTAGAAAGATTCTTTCCCCAAGAGCTGAGGGAAGCCAAAGTTCTTAAGTTCATCAACCTCAGGCAGAGGAATATGACTGTTAGGGAGTATTCTCTCAGATTTACTCAACTAGCCAGGTATGCTCCTCATGTGGTTGCAGACAATAGAGCTAAGATAAACAAGTTCGTGTCAGGGGTCATCGATAGTGTGGTAAATGAGTGTAGGTCTGCGATTCTGATTGGTGATATGACCTTATCAAGACTCATGACCCATGCCCAGCAAGTAGAAGAGCAGAAGTTTAAGACTAGGGAGAGGCGTAACAAGAGAGCAAGGTCTGGTAATTTCAACTTTGCTCACCCCAAGTCAGATGGAGGAAACCGTTCACAGTTTTACTCCAAGTCAGTCGTTCCAGCTCCTTCCTTTGCCAGCGCTCCAGTGCCGAAGTTCAGAGACGGCAATAGAGACAAAGCGCCAGGCTCTAAATCTCAGGGCAGTGTTAGGAGTGCCTGAATGAATCCTCTTTGTCAGACTTGTGGTAAGAACCACAAGGGCATTTGCAGAGCCAGTAGTGATGTCTGTTTTGGTTGTGGCAAGCCAGGCCATAGGATTAGGGAGTGTCTGTAGTCAAGTCTTCAGGGTCAGCAAAATTATTCTATAGCTCAGTCCAGTCGCCCGAACCAGCAGGGTGCCATTTCTAGTTCTACCAGTGGGCAATGCCCAAATAGACTCTATACTCTTTAGTACCGAAAGGATTAGGAAAATTCACCTTATATCGTTTCTGGTACATTATAGATTTTCCATGTTCATGTTTATGCTTTTCAAGACCCAGGTGCATCTTTGTCTTTTGTTACTCCATACATAGCAGGCGATTTTAGAATCAGTCCCGAAGTCCTAGCAGGGCCCTTCTTAGTCTCTACCCCAGTAGATAAAACCATCATAGCCCGGCGGGTATACCGGAACTACCTGGTTATGGTATCTCAGAAATCCATGTCAGTAGATTTAGTAGAGTTAGAGATGACTGATTTTGATGTCATTCTCGACATAGATTGGCTTCATTCCTGCTATGCCATAGTCGACTGCAGAAATGGGATAGTTCAGTTTCAGTTCCCAAATGAGCTCGTCCTAGAGTGGAAGGGTAGCATTTCAGCGTTCAGGGGCCAACTTGTTTCCTACCTTCAAGCAAGAAAAATGATTTCTAAGGGGTGTGTGTATCATCTCGTGCATGTTAAAGATTCCAATTCTGAGTATCCCAGCCTTGAAACAGTCTCTGTTGTTAATGAATACTCAGATGTCTTTCTTGAATATCTTCAATGCATTCCTCCCGAAAGGGAAATAGACTTCGGCATAGACCTTCTTCCAAATACTCAACCTATTTCTATTCTGCCATACATAATGGCACAAGCAGAACTCAAGGAACTAAAATATCAATTGAAGGATCTCTTAGATAAGGGATTCATCAGACCCAGCATTTCTCTATGGGGTTCGCCAGTATTATTCGTGCGCAAGAAAGACGGTTCTCTCAGGATGTGTATTGATTACCGTCAACTCAACAAGGTCACGGTCAAGAACAGATATCCTCTTTCCAGGATTGATGATCTATTAAACCAACTTTAGGGTGCTAGTTACTTCTCTAAGATAGACCTTAGATCAGGCTATCATTAGCTCAGAGTTAGAAAATGTGACATTTCAAAGATAGTTTTCCGTACCAGGTATGGTCACTTTGAATTTTTAGTCATGTCATTTGGTCTTACCAATGCCCCTGTAGCTTTTATGTATTTGATGAACCTTGAGTTCAAGGAGTACTTGGACATGTTTGTCATAGTCTTTATAGATGATATTCTGGTCTATTCTCGCACAGAGCGTGATCATGTAGACCATCTCAGTAATGTTCTTCAGACTCTAAGGGACACCACTTATTCGCTAAGTTCAGCAAGTGTGAATTTTGGCTAAGATCAATAGCATTCTTTGGCCATATTATTTTCGGTGATGAAATTAGAGTAGATCCTCAGAAAACCAAGGCAGTGAAAAATTGGCCCAGACCCGTATCTCCATCAGATATTAGGAGTTTCTTGGGTTTGGCTGGCTATTACAGACGGTTTGTCGAGGGATTTTCTTCTATTGCATCTCCCATGTCTAGATTGACTCAGAAGAAGATTAAATTTCAGTGGTCAGATTCATACGATAAGAGCTTTCAAGAGTTGAAGACTCGACTCACCTCTGCTCCAGTTCTAGCTATTCTAGATGGTTCAGACGATTTTGTAGTCTATTGTGATACATCCAGAGTGGGTTTAGGTTATGTCCTTATGCAGCATTGTAAGGTCATAGCCTACGCCTCCAGACAGTTAAAGCAACATGAGAAGAATTATCCTACTCATGATCTTGAGTTAGCAGCGGTAGTTTTTGCCTTGAAGATTTGGAGGCATTATCTCTATGAAGTTCATGTAGATGTGTTCACAGACCATAAAAGCCTCCAGTATGTCTTTTCCCAGAAAGATCTCAATCTTCGCTAGAGAAGGTGGTTAGAGCTCTTGAAGGATTACGACATGAGTGTTCTTTATCATCCAGGCAAGGCCTATGTTATGGCTGACTCTCTCAGTCGACTCTCCATGGGTAGTATTTCTCATGTAGAAGATAGTAAGAAAAAGATGGCTCAGGAGATCCATCAGCTTGCCAGACTAGGCGTTCTCTTAGTCGATTCTTCAGAGGGTGGTATATGTGTTCATAGTAGTTCAGAGTCATCTCTAGTTTTTGAAGTAAAAGAGAAACAAGACAGGGATCCTAGCCTTGTCAAGCTCAAAGAGTCAGTTCAGAATTAGAAATTTAAGGTTTTCTCCCAAGGAAGAGATGGTGTTCTTTGTTGTCAGGGTCGTCTATGTGTTCCAGGTGTAGATGAATTGAGGCAGCGAATTCTTGCAGAAGTGCATAGTGCGCGATACTCTATTAATCCAGGGGCCACTAAGATGTATCGCGACATGCGGGAGATCCATTAGTGGAGTGGGATGAAGAGAGATGTTGCAAAGTTTGTGGCTAAGTGCTCTATATGCCAGCAGGTTAAGATAGAGCATCAGAAACCTAGTAGTTCCATAAAAGATTTCACCATTCCTACTTGGAAGTGGGAAGAAGTTAACATGGACTTCGTGACGGGTTTGCCTAGAACTCATCATCGGCATGATTCAGTCTGGGTTATTATAGATAGAATGACCAAGTCAGCTCATTTCCTTCCTGTTCGTACTTCTTAGTCCACTGAAGATTATGCCAAACTCTATATCAGGGCGTTAGTCAGGTTACACGGTGTTCCACTCTCTATCATCTCAGACAGAGGTACCCAGTTCACTTCTCACTTTTGGAAAGCATTCCAAAAGGGTCTCGGTACCCAAGTCCATCTCAGCACAACATTTCATCCTCAGACAGATGGTCAAGCAGAGAGGACCATTCAGACTCTTGAAGATATGCTAAGGGCGTGTGCAATTGACTTCAAGGGAAGTTGGGACGACCACTTGCCTTTGATTGAGTTTTCATACAACAATAGCTATCATTCTAGTATTCAAATGGATCCATTTGAAGCTCTCTATGGTAGGAGATATAGATCTCAGATTGTTTGGTTCGAAGTTAGTGAGGCCTCAATCATAGGTACTGACTTAGTATTCGACACCTTAGAGAAAGTTTAGTTGATCAGAGAGAGACTCAGGGTTGCTCAAAGCCGACAGAAGTCCTATGCAGATGGTCGTAGAAAGGATCTCGAGTTTGAGGTCAATGACTAAGTCTATCTTAAGATCTCTCCCATAAAGGGAGTGAAGAGGTTCGGCAAGAAAGGGAAACTCAGTCCCCGATAAGTCGGTCCCTTCATAATTCTTTGTCGCTTCGGCAAGGTAGCTTATGAGCTTGAGTTTCCTTCAGATCTAGCTTTAGTCCATCTAGTCTTCCATGTCTCTTTACTAAAGAAGTGCATAGGTGACCCAGCAGTTGTTGTCCCTATTCAGAGCATTGACATTCAGAACAGCCTCTCATATGAAGAGATTCCAGTCAAAATCTTAGATTATCAGACTCGTAGATTGAGGAACAAAGAAATCCCTCTAGTCAAGGTTCTTTGGCGAAATCAGTCTCATGAGGGAGCTACTTGGGAAGCAGAAGCAGATATGCATATCAAGTATCCTCACATCTTCCCTGCCAATTCAGATCAAGCTCAAGGTAACAGTTCTCCTTAATCTTATTCAGTTTCATGTTCATGTTTCCAGTATAAACTTGGTACCTATTAACCATTTCATACTCAGTCATGCACTCATGTGTCAGTTGTCCGTGCATCAGATATGCACGAGTTCAGTATGTTTAGCATGTCATTCATGAGATCAAGTTTCAGTTCTTCATGTTCAGTTCAAGTTCTATTGTCTTGATATCCCTTCTCAGTAAATTCTCATTCGAGGACGAATGTTCCCAAAGGGGAGATATTGTAATACCCCGCATATTTCTAAGCTAGGAAGTGAATAAGTATTCCTACGTATGAAATCTCCTATCCTATGATTCATACTTGAGTACATGACTTACAATGAATATCCTAGTGATAAGATAGCTTATGATGCATTAAGCATGTTCGTATGAGTCACTTAAGGTAATACAAGCTAAGAGTTTTTGAATCCATCAAGTTTTAGTGTTCGATTTTACAAGGGTCATCTTTGAACGAGTATAACTCGATGTTAATGTGGTATTTTGGATGTTTTAGACCCTCCAAATTGTAGATAATCGAATTAGCTTTCCAAATATACCAATTTCTCCTTAATCCAATACCCGAG
Source organism: Capsicum baccatum var. pendulum (assembly GCA_030864225.1). Classification (NCBI taxonomy): domain Eukaryota; kingdom Viridiplantae; phylum Streptophyta; class Magnoliopsida; order Solanales; family Solanaceae; genus Capsicum; species Capsicum baccatum. Next base: position 22,097,373 of record CM061552.1, on the reverse strand, counting down.
CGAAAAGTTATGCCCATTTTCGTGAGAGACAGTAAGCATAGGCGATTGGTTAGGCGCCGCCCAACCCAAGCATAGGCGATCACTTGGGCGCTGCCTAAGTCAGTTCCAGGTGCCAAAAACACTCTGTTTTGAGTTATTTTAAGGGTAATTAATTCTTTTAATACATCTTACACGTCCCTAAACTTAACCCTACGAAATATATAGCTTCTAATCATATTACAATCCTATTATCATCTCAAAGCTCATCATCCAAGAGCACTCAAAGATAAAAACAACTAGGGCTGCATAACTAAGCTTGAAGATCCAATTTAAAGCAAATTCCTCCATCAATCATCAAGAATATTCCTTCTAAGGTATACGTGAGTTGATTTATGGATCCCTTTCATCCATAAAGCTCAAAAACCCTCTTTTTTCATTATAAAGTATGATTTCTATATTGTTGGGTGTTGATGATCATCTTGTTGATATTGGGTGATTCCCAAGATGGAATCTTTATATGTTTTTATGAATTCATGATATCATATGAGTTGAAAACATGTAAATTTGGTGGTTCATAATGCATAATTTGATGATTTCACCTATGCTTAAGATGTGCATGTAAGGTGTTTGATAAAATGCCTAAGAAACTAGAAATCATGCAATATTGCTAAATTGTGACTAAGTGAAGGATTCATGATATGCCCTTACGTTCTAATGACTTCTATGTTGATAATGTGCCTTGTAAATATTGTTGGAATACTCATGAACTATTCTTATGAGATTATGCTATGTTTACTTGCAAATCCAACTTATGAACAAGATGTATGATAACCATGCAATCCATATGAACTTCCATGCTATTGGTATGTGTTGCCAATATGATTATGCAATGAACATGATATTAAGATTGTGCAAGTACTTCCATGTGATATGAAATCCTTTCCATGCAATACATTGTTGATAACCATGATTAGTATGAGATCCCTACTTATGATATTATAAACTATGGACTCTACTCTTATGATCAAATCAGTCATGTGTGTCAGTTTTCTTCCATCGAGTCCTGGGGTACTTGTACCCAAAAACTATAGTTGTATGCCTAGATCCATGTCATGTTTCACGATTTCCAAACTCAAGCTATGATTCCATAGACTTCAGTCAGTCATGTGACTCAGGAAAACCTCATGATCTTAGTCAGTTGTTAGATATCGATAACATTTCGCCAATCAACAGAATTCAGTAAGATTAAGTCATGCACAGTCAGTTATTCATGTCCAGTCCCTACAGATGGGAGTAGAGGTTAACACCGAGTAAACCCAAGGATGGAAACTCACCCGCCAATTCAGGGTGTGATTCTTAGTAGTCATCCTTGTGTTCCAGAACTACATAGTCAGCGTAGGTTGAGACATCTTAACCCGTCAGATTAGGGTTGATGAGGTGGCTTAACCCGTCAGTTTAGGGCTCCCACCGTTCTCATTGAGTACCCGCCAGATAAAGGTCACTTACAGGTTGTCCTTATCCATGGCACGGTATTGACACCCCTCCAGTCAGGGCAGAGATTGGACCCCAGCTTAATCATAACGGCGTACATGGGGCATGTTTGTTAAACACTACTTCCCACAGTTTTAGTATCAGTCTCAGTAAAAGAACTCAGGGTGTTCTTCAGATTTCAGTATATACAGGACTGTCAGATATAGTCGTCCATGTTATCAGTTTTAGTATCAGTCATGACAGTTATCAGTAAACCATGTATTAGCTTACAGGTTATGCTATCACGTATTCACGGTCCCAGTTTCTATATATGTGTGTTTGCACTCCTACGTTCATATAGGTCAGTCAGTGTTGTTCATGCATGAAGCCCTTTATGTTCAGCCTACCTTCCTTATATACTCAGTACTCCAGTTGTACTGACGCATTTGCGTTATGGTGCTTTCTTTTCACGTTACACCATAGGTTCTGAGACACGAGCTCCAGCCCAGCAGTAGCGGTAACATTCCAGTAGACACAGTGAGTCCTCATTGATTCGAGGACAATATGATTTGATTCATTTATTTATTTCTTTAGTTTAGTTTTGCAGAGTTAATTGGAGACATGTTCCTTCAACTCTTATTTAGATAGTTTAGAGGCTTTCAGATTCATGTTCAGATTTACATTCAGATTGAGTTGTTTTGGGTATTTTCACCCACATGATTGTATTCAATTGAACCTTATGGCCTTACAATTCTATGTATTCCGCATTATTATATCATGATTTGCAGTATACAGGTATAGATATCAGTCATGGGTTAGCTTGTGGTCCCTCGGGGTCATGAGCACCATGTAGCATTCCGGTTCAACGAATCGGGGTGTTACAGAAAACAAGTCAAGGAGCCTATAGTTTTCCTCTCGCTTAATATCTTTCATGTCTTGGACCACCAAAGTAGAACAAAAGAATAGACTAAACAAAAAGTAAACAAAATACTCTCCAACATGATTCTCATAAATAGAAGTCCCTTTACTGAGAAAATCCGAGCCACTTTGAGAAGTTGAACTCTGCATAGTCGGAATCTAAGATTATTGGCATCTTCTCTCAACTGATCCTGAGGCAGCTAAAGATGTTGTGCTAGCTGAAAAGCCTGTGATTAGTGATGATTTAAACCAATGTGATCCTACTCTTCTTGATGAAATTCTTTCTAATATTACCACTTTATCCTCTGTCTATCATAAGCCTCCAGAAGCATTTATCACTCGTGTGAAGACCACATAAAAAACTGAGGATGAAGAGCACCGATGTAGGAGAATAGAGTTATTATAGATATAAGCTATATTTTTGTATGGTCAAACAGTTATTATATGCATCTGCAGCAGAGAAATATAAATCACACATGCAATATTAGAAACCATAAAAAAGAAACTACTCAATAAAAATCCTTGATTCCATACCACGTAAAGTAATACTCCAACTAAAAGGAAAACTCAAAATGTCAGTAGAGGAAAGCCAGGCAAGGTTCCCGTAGTGTTCCTCCCGCTCAATATCTTTCATGTCTTGGACCACAAAAGTAGAACAAAAGAACAGACTAAACAAAAAGTAAACAAAATACTCTCCAACATGATTCTTATAAATAGAAGTCACTTTACTGAGAAACTCCAAGCCACTTTGATAAGTTGTCGAACTCTGCATAGTCGGAATCTGAGATCATTGTCTTGTACCACGAGTGGCTTGCACTCCTGATAGATGATGCCTCCTCCTATAACCAAAAACATGGAATCAGGTAAACAGTGCAAGCCATATGCATGGTGCAACCCAGAAAGTTTATGCACAGTTTCACTGAAGTTCTTTTGAAGGAAAGGCCAAAATGGGAGACAACTCTAAGATGTAATAGTTAATTTATACAAAGAGTTATGCAAATGTGACGGTATTATTCAACACACTCACTCAAGAATTTAAACAGAATAAGATGAAATTTTCAAACATGATAGAAAGCTTCCACATCTAGCCACTAATAGAACAATACATACAACGCGAAAGCAACATCCTTATTATCTAGTAAGCCTCAACAGATTCTAATGGACATAATACATAGGTAGATAAAAATGCCAAAAGGTTCCACACTTGCATCTTCTCAAGTGGTAATCAAAAAAGCATTAGAATTTAAAAGCCTTACGTGTGACACCGAGAAAACCAACATATTTTTCCAATATCTCAGAATAGTCTTATATTCTAAAGGCCATAATAATTCAGATGATAGAGTAACTGCTCTGTGCATAAAATGACTAAAGTAATCTACTAAATTGAATAACAAAAGAGCAGCTATTGGTTCAAATACTCAAGCAATAGAATTAATAAAGCTCTTTATAAACTGGAACATCACATCCATAACAAAAATGGATTATTACGTTTCCAAGAAATAAAACAACAAATCTATTCTATATTAATTAAGCCTTGGAATAAAATTAAATAGGTCTCAACAAAAACATATTGTTCGCAACAAAACTAATTCCCTGAAAAAACATAAAAACAATCATTTCTCTAATTATCGTCTTCAAGCTTGTTGGATGCTCTAACTCATGCAAGTTTCTCCTTCTTAACCACTTTGTTAAGCTTAGTGCTTGAGAGTTATGCATTGGGGTCATCTTCAACTTCTATGCCAAGCGATTCAATCTCCCATAAACTTCTCTTGGCTGGAGTGTTTGTTGGAGTATTCAAGTCATTATCAGGATTAGAATCCTACAATGTAAGGGCAACTTTAATTTCAAAATTATCGTCAATAAACAACTCTAATGATAATTATTGTGTTTATCTATAGAATAACAGAAAAGGCAACATTGAAATCACCGTGATTTCATGAGTTTCAGCAGCGACCTTTTTACTGTTGAAATCTGGATCCTGTGAATATGAAATTATTATATTAACAATTGGTCACAAACCTTTAAGGTATTGATATATAGTTGTGAACATTATAAACTAGTGTGGTTTGAGTTATGTATAAACAAAAACATACTAGAAAATCGTCATCACTGAAAGAAGGTCGAAACTGCTTGGTAAGTTCCTCATCATCACAAATCTTAAGAATGGTATAAGTCTCAACATGTTGTTCTACATTATGGCTCTTGACAGCCACCTTAAACAAGGCATTTTTATCAAGAATAGTATCGAGCTCCACTAGATAAGCACCATCATCATCAGAATCAGTAGTCTGTTAGCCAAAATACATAGTAATTTATGTAGTAAAATGGTTTTTTTCCAAAAAATATAGATAACAACAAACTATGCCTTTAGAAAAGTCTAAAACAAATTCTATATGAAACACGTCGTTAACATACCTCGTCTACCTACCCTTTCAATTGAGTAGCAAACTTCCCTATGAGCTTTGTTACTTCGCGATCCCAAAGCAACAAAGAAATAAAACCAGTAACGTCCATTACTCTCACTTGGAGTTTATATCTAGAATAAAAGTTTACAATATAAATTTTGAATCATATTTCAAAATCTCATTTAAAATATTCACAATTGGGCTCAAACCTATGAGCAGCAGAATGATCCAAGCGATCACATTTCTTGTAATGAAACTTATTTCCAATTTTTGCAACTTTTTTAGGTCATCTTTTGCAACCCACATATGACCAACCACTTTCCTTTTCTATATGAACAATGGTTGCATATATCCAAGAGTTCCCCTCCTATCACATATAAAAAAGAAGATTTCATTAAGAATTAATTTTCTAGATCAATTGATTATTTGTTAATTCCAAATGCATGCCAAATTATACTCACATGAAGACACTTAAACTGATTGCACAATAGTTTTACCCTTCATATCTCCAGACATTAGCTCATCCGAAACAGAATAAGAACGTTGAGTTGAAATTTGGCTAAATCTCAATGTGTTATCTCCACGTACACTGATCAAACTTTATTTATTTATTAATTTTCTATAGTTGTAGTTGTGCAATTGAAATTGCAAAAAAATATAATATAATATAGATCGATAGAAAACTTGGTCTTAAAAAAAAAAAACTTGAGGAAGATCGGGATTAACCCACAACTTTGAAGAATGCCAAGTATTACGAATAGAGTACTTATCTATATCCACAAACATAAACAAAGTTAAGCATACATAGGTTGTTAAATATATAAGTACTTGGTTAACTACACATAAGACACTTCGTACCTTGGAATTTATGCTCTCGAATGAACTGCATAACAACTACGACTGGAGCAGCGTTGGATCCATCCAAATATGGAGTCATTTGTTCAACAAAATCACCCCAAAAAGTAGCCTCAATGTTGTTCAACCTACATGAAAGTATACATCATCATAACAAAGGAAAAAATGTAATTTCTATAGGAATTAGTAATTCTATCCATAAAACATGAGATTACTCGTGGTCTTGTAGCTCGACATTCATAAAGACACTGTTCTTATCATTTTGTTTGTGCGGTTGAATTTCCCCATGGCCAACAATCTCACCAACGATATCTAATATAGATCCAAAAATAATAATAAGTTGGTTATTGGTTAAAAATAATGAAAATAATGATGTATATTACAATATAAGTCTGTTATGATAATTACCAAATAATTCATTCTCGTCAACATTCACTTGGTCAATCAAATGCTTATAAGGTCGTATATTGAAGATATTTATACCAAAAAGTAGATCATTTATTTCTTCAACCATTGTTCTATTTGTGAACGTTAACCTCATCATGTGCTTAGTGGTCCTAAACTTGAAAGTATTTGGACCAACCACAAAGTTTTTCATTATACATAGCCCTAGCTCACTTATTTTTCCCTTGAACAAACGCATAACATATCTCCCAATAGTTGCATGGATACGATCTCCCTATACAAAAATTCAACACCTATATTATATCCATAATTGAAAAATGTCAATATATACATGTACAACTAATTTTAAAATTGATATATCAATACCTTTACATCCTGCAGCACCATCTCCGTCGATTGTGGATTGTCTTCCTTTTCACGATCAGGAATAACCCACAATCCTACGACTCGTACTTTTAGACACCACTGCATTTTTGTCCCTGAAACCTCTTTGATTAAGTCAATCTTAGCAGCCATAATATTAATGAAGCGAATGAGTTAAGTGTTTCTTTTTTGTAGCTTCAATGTTCATATTACGTAGGAATCATGCTATTATATAGTAATTTTTACAGGAAAAATTAGTTAGAATCAACTATGATTAGAATATATGATCAGAATATATTACTTTTCCATATAAAATTATTGCCTCATGATTAGTTGTATTACAATTTAGTAGAACTTACCATAGTCATATTTGGTAATGATTGGTAGTGTAAAAGTTTGATTTAATATATATACGATTCAGTTACCATAGCCATCTACTTTTCATCCATGGAAGTGAAGAAATCTACAATTCACTTACCATATTCATCTAGCATTTGTATGATCTTCTTAAATCACTTGATTGATTGGAATATATAGTTGAAAATTGGAATACAAATTGTGAAATTAGGAGTATCGCTCGATTGGAATGTATATTTGGAAATTGGAATACAGATTGTGGAATTACTCCTACAGCTTGATTGGAATATATATTCGGAATACAAATTGTGGAATTACTCCTAATGATAGTGGAATTAGGAGTAATTGACGGATGATCTTCTTAAATCACTTGATTGATTGGAATAAATATTTGGAAATTGGAATACATATTGTGGAATTACTCCTATAGCTTGATTGAAATATATATTTAGAATACAAATTGTGGAATTACTCCTAATGATAGTGAAAATAGGAGTAATTGACGGAAATTTTATGTTGAATATGTTAAAGTCTTACATATCTCTGAAATAATCTATAAACTAATTAAATAGAAGTCAAACTTAATTATTTTTTACCACAATGTGAAATATATTATTTTTATTCTATTATTTCATATTTTTATAGTGTTCATTAATAGGAGTCAATTCTAATTATTTATTATAACAATATGAAATACAAAACAACAACAACAAACCCAGTGTATTCCCACATAATGGGGTCTGGGGGGTAAGATGTACGCAGTCCATACCTCTACCTCTAAAGAAGTAGAAAGGCTGTTTTCGATAGACCCCCGGCTCGAGACACGAGATACTACACAAATACATAGTAAAGCATAGAACAAGGTGTCATAACATAAATGCGACACCCATAAGTAATAAAAACAGAGAAAAGCAAACAGATTCGTAATAAAACATGGAACAAGGTATCATAACACGAATAATACCCCCACCAAGTAATTCCCTACACTAGCGACCCAAACTGGCCCTAGCCTTCTGCCCTAATTCGCGTCCTTCAGATCTTCCTATCTAGGGTCATGTCCTCGGTGAGCTGTAACTGCTCCATGTCCCGCCTAATCACCTCACCCCAGTAGTTCTTCGGCCTACCCCTACCCCGCCTAAAACCATCCAAAGCTAGCCTCTCACACCTACGAACCGGGGCATCCATGCCCCTCCCCATCACGTGTCCGAACCATCTCAATCGGACTTCCCGCGTCTCATACTCCACTGGAGTCACACCAACCTTCTCCCTGATAGTCTCATTCCGAACTCTATCCCTTCTAGTCAGCCCACACATCCAACGCAACATCCGCATTTCTGCCACCTTCATTTTTTGAATATGGGAGTTCTTAACTGGCCAACACTCTACTCCATACAACATGGTCGGACGGACTACCACCCTTTAGAATTTGCCTTTAAGCTTGGACGACACCTTCTTATCACACAACACCCCCGACGCGAGCTTTCACTTCATCCATCCCGCCCCAATACGGTGCGAGACATCCTCGTCAATCTCACTATTACCCTGAATCACGGACCCGAGATACTTGAAACTATCCCTCTTACATACCTCCTGTGATTCCAACTTCACTACCACCTCATTCTCCAGTCTCAGGTCATTAAACTTGCATTCCAAGTACTATGTCTTGCTTCTACTCAACTTGAACCCTTTAGACTCAAGAGTTTGTCTCCACACCTCTAATTTGTCATTCACACCCCCTCGCGTCTCATCAATCAAAACTACATCATCTGCAAAAAGCATACACCAAGGCACCTCCCCTTGAATACGCCGCATCAACACATCCATCACCAAAGCAAACAAAAAGGGACTAAGAGTAGATCCCTGATGCAATCCTGTCAAGACAGTGAAATGCTCTGAGTCTCCTCCCGCCATCCTCACCTGAGTTTTCGCTCCATCATACATGTCCTTAATTGCTCTGATATATGCCTGCGGGACTCCACTCACCTCCAAGCATCTCCAAAGCACCTCCCTGGAAACTTTGTCGTATGTCTTCTACAGGTCGATAAACACCATGTGCAGGTCCTTCTTCCTTTCTCTATACTGTTCCACCAGCCTCTGTACCAGGTGAATTGCCTCCGCCGTCGAGCGGCCAGGCATAAATCCAAACTGGTTTTCCGAAATAGACACTATCCGTCTCAGCCTCACCTCAACCACTCTCTCCCAAATCTTCATAGCGTGACTCAATAACTTAATCCCCCTATAGTTATTGCAACTCTGAATGTCACCCTTATTCTTATAAAGAGGGATCATGATATGAAATAACAGAATAAAAATAAACAAAAGTATTCATCAAACATTTTTGCTTTATTATATATAGAGAGTTGAAATATATAAATAATTATAATAGTGTTCATTCATAGGAGTCAATTCTAATTATTTTTTATCACACTATGAAAATATGAAATAATAGAATAAAAATAAATAATAGTGTTTCTTCAATATTTTTTACCACAATATGAAAATTTTAAAATCTATATATAAAAGAAATAATTAATCGGTAAAATAAATTTTGTTACCAACAAAATAGATTTTTGTTGCTAAAATACCAAGTGGCTAGTTCTCAATATGCCACTTGGCATAATTTTAGGCTAACTTCTTTGTTTTATTATATATAGATATGAAAATAGATATAAAAATTTAAAAAACTATATATAAAACAAATAATTAGTCAGTAAAGTAAATTTTGTTGCCAACAAAATATTTATTGCCAAAATACCAAGTGACTAGTTCTCAATATGCTACTTGGCATAATTTTAGGCTAACTTCTTTGTTTTATTATATATATAGATTTTGTTTGTAGCATTGCCCATTTGGGGTTCCTTTTATATTTTGCTTGAATTTTGTTTGCAGCACTATTTTGATGACTGTTTTTGTTAAATCTTGATTGTTGGATGCTTATTTTTCTTTAATTTTTTCATCTAAAGTTACTTTTGTCGGTGTTGAATTTCTAAAGAGAAGAGTTTTTTGCGGTGGTTGAGATAGATGTGGAAGGACAAAAATATCCTTAGAGATTATTGTGCAAGGACAAATGCCCTTAGAGGGATATGTGAAATGATAAAATTATCCTTCGGCTAAGCTGGCCAGACAACTGCCTCCTGCCTGCTTTACGCCACTTGTATATATTAGTAATAGAATAAGAAAATACAAGTACTCATAATTTAGAAAATAAATCAAAAAATTTGATACGAAGCAAAGAAGATATGTGGATCAACTTAAAGATTTTTATAGGCACAATACATAAATATATCCTTTAAGGCCTTAGATCACATTTATGACCTTCAATTTTAGGTGTATATAAGTAAACACTTAAACTTGTATAAAGTTGAATCAATAGACATATATGTCCTATGTAGCATCCTACGTGACCAATTCTTATCCTACATAGTGTCCTACGTGTATTATGTTACATAGAACATGTGTGTCTACTTATTCAACTTTATAAAGTTTAAGTGTCTACTTGTGCACACCCAAAGTTGGAGGTCACAAATATGATATCTTGTCAAATTAACGGACATATTTATGTATTACGCCATTTTTATACAAGTTACAGACATTCAAATTAAACAATCAAATATTTCTCTATAAACTCTAAAGATCAAGCCAATGGATTCAGATAGACCTTCCACTTTTAATTTGCAAAAGGAATATCTATTTTTCTTTGCTGGTAACTCTTTAATTTCAATATGACGTGTTTAAGTACACAATATTAAATGATATTTTTATATATTCTATACATCTTTACTTCAAAACACATGATTTGAAAGTTTGTTTCTCCTTTCTTAAATTCGTGCAATATCAAAACAAAAAACAAATTGAAATATAGAAAGTATAATTTAAATTATTTTAAAATATATAAAGTATATTATTCCTTTTATAAAACATTATGCTTTAGTGTTGTATGACACCAACTAAAAAAACATAAAAAGAATGTCACGACTAGAGCCGAGGCCCTAGCCGTGACGAGCATCCCGAACCATGAAGGTCCGAGCGCCCTTCTCTATCTGGCAATCATACACACTTTCATATAATATGAAGAAAAATGCAAAAATATAAAATAATATGGAATCATGGTCAATATCACAATTCAATTGGACAATCTGGAATGGAATCCATAAACCTCTAACAACGTCTAACATTAGTCTGCAAAATCTACATCAAAACCAACATCTTTTCTAAAACTGGGACAAGGCCCCCAGTTGGACCGTGAATCAAAATAAAATAACAATAACAAGTTCTAATCCAGGCCTTCCGAAGTAAGGGAGGCTCACCAGCTGCAAACTTCTGACAAGTCAATCTACTGCTTAACGGGACCCCAGGACTGTGTCTCAGAATTCTGAAATATAGGGGTCAATACAGATGTACTGGTACGCAGAGTAATCCAAAAATAAAATATATTTTTATACAACATAGGTGAGAGCCTTTGTAAAACATAGTATCACAGAGTCATTCGAAAATACATGGGCAAGGTATTTGAGTTTCAACAATATTTTCACCCTATGTGGTTCAATTTCTCCCAACACGGTTGATCTAGGTGGTACACCCTACAATTTCATAGTTTTCACCGACTACCAGATCTCAATTGCCGCCAAGATTGGAGTACTAGTAAGGGAAGGGCACGCAAGATTACAAAGAAGAGTGTCAAAGCCCCAAATCAAAATAACATGTCGTGGTTGGGTTCAAGATCACAAAGCAGGGCTCCAAATCATAGTCCCAAATTTGAATGACATAATATTAGGCACACAAGATCACATAGCAGGGTGCCAAGGTCCCGTGTCGATAAACAACAATTTCTAGCATAGAGTCTTCTGACTCGTGCTTTCTTCGGATAACCACCTAACTCGCATTAATCCAGTTTCAAAATCTATTATAGAAATACATGCATCTCACTCATAACATTCTTTTATTGTTCTTTTAAGGGCAATTCACAAAGGAGTATCATCATACCCCGACTTGCAAGTCATTTACATCACATCATTCCACAGCCCTTCTTATTCAAAAAAATATGTATATGACCATCAAAGATTTATCAAGTCACATGAGGGTTCTTATCATCAAAATCACATTAAACTCATTCAAATACACTCTTTTTACGAATCTTGAAAACATAGTGGCCATTCCATTTATTCTACTCATGCATATTGATTAAAGAGACATTTAAAACTCAAGAGTTTCTCATCATTCACAAATCAGCCTCCGATGTTGGTCATACACAAATTTCATGATAAAAAGAGGGGCTCTTAATTCATGCTCTCAAAAACAATTCACAAATTTTATCATGCAAGGTTCATAAATTTCGTCATGGGGAGTGAAATTTCACAAGTTACATTCGTAAATCATCTTTCGGATTCAAATCACATAAGCACAAGATTTATAAATCAAAATTATAGAAAATCCCATAACAATTTCATAATTCCATAAAATTGATTCCACAATGCATGCTCTTAAAACAATTTACCAAAACCCTTTTTCATATACATACATAAATATCTTCAAAGCTTGTAAAAATCATAAAACCATGCCCATGAGATTTAGGATAGCCCCACGTACTTTAATTGCGAAGAATCACGAAGAAATTTTGAAAATATTGGATCTTTAAGCTTGATTGCTCAAACCCTAGTTGTTTTCTCCTCTTGTGTTCTTGAAAGATGAATTAGGGATCTTGAGAGAGTTAAAATGTTACTAAAAGGCTTAATTTCGTTTAAGGATGATTAGGGACCGAATTTGGGTGAGGAAATATGACTAAAGCGCCCCTAAACCCTTTAGTAATTGAAATAATGCAAAAAAATAGTTTAGATTCGCGTCAGGTTCTGTATCGGAGCAGTCGTTGCAACGCGTCAAGATCACGTCGGTTTACTGCCTCATACGAAAAATGTCATCTTTTCGCTCGGTTAACGGATTTAGGCAAAATTGGTATCGTTGGAAAGCTAATTAAATTATATACAATTTGGTAGGTCTTGATCTGAAGAATTTTATGTGTATCAAAAGTTACACACACTCAAAGTGGACCCTTATAGAATCGAATATCAAACTTTGGACGAATAAAAGATTCTTAGCTTAACTTTGCTTTAAGCGATTTCTATGAACATTTTCACCTCATAATCACTTCATATACTAGGAGAAAGATCATGACACATGAATTTAAATATAAACCATGGGATTAGAGCTTACACACGTAGGAACGACGGTCCGATTTCTAGTTCGAAAATGCGGGGCGTTACAGAGAAACACGAAGAACTTGCTACAAGGTTAACGCTAAACTGGAGGAATGAAAACAAACCACAGAATCTATAGATTTTAGGTTGAACAGGAGTGCAGGACCAAGATCGAATATCTAAAGTGTAAGTTTAGTGATGTAATGCGTGAGATCTGTGTAAAATCTACAAATCATTCAAAAGAGAGAAAGTTTTAAGTATCTTGCATTCATAATCCAAGGAATTGAGAAATTGATGAGGATGTCACTCACCAATATGGTATAGGATGGATGAAATGAAAGTTCGCGTCCGAAATATTATGTAACAAGAAAATGCCAATAAAACTTAAATACTAGTTCTCATAGTGGTAGCTAGACCCTTATGTTGTATGGGATGGAGTGTTAATGCTAGTCAAGGACTCTCGTGTTTAAAAGTTGAAAGCTATCGAAATGAGAATATTACAATGGATATGTGGAAATAGTAAGAGATTTATGATTAGAAATTAGGATATAAAGGACAAGGTAGGCAATTTGATGGAAGACAAGATGCAAAAAGTGAGATCGAGATGACCTGAAGATGAGATGTCCAGATGCCTCAGAGCAGAGTTGTGAAAAAATGGCTATGAATAATTTGAGGAGAGATAGAGGTAGACCAAAGAATTACCGAAAGAGGTGATTAGACATTACATGACATGACAAAGTTTCAACTTATCAAGGACATAATCTAAGATAAGAGGTTATAGAGGATAATGACTATAGTAGAAAGTTAACATGTAACAGTGTGTTGTCTAATTATTTATCCATACTAGTAGTTGTCATATTGCTCATGTAGTTTTTGATCCTTGACTTATATAATTACTTATTGTTAATTTGTTGAACTTTGACTGTCGTATTGTTTATTGTTGTTATTGTCTTGTACTATCTGTTAATTTTTTACTTCGGCTCTTTGTTTTTTTTGTTTTGAACTTTCTCGGAACTTTTTTTTTTCTTAAGCCAAATGTCTATCGAAAACACTCTCTATCTTTAAGGTAAGTATAAACTCTGTGTATATTCTACCCTTCTTAAAATTCACTTTGCATGGTTATACATCACATTGTTGTTGTTATTTTTAAATAGAGAAAAAATATCAAAGCACCTCTAAATTTGTCCGTTAAATTTACTTTAGCCTTAATTTTACGGGCAATTATTTATCCCCTAAACAACTTTTGGGTGAATTAGTATCACCTCTGGTGCTAATGTGAGATTAAAAAAAAAAAAAAACTTAAAAGCATTTTTTTTTTTGCACACTTGACCTGCCTGGGTAATTGTAATAGAAAATTAAGTTTAACTGATGGTGTAAAATATTTTTTACACTAATAGTGTAGAAAACTTAAATTATATTAAAAAATATTACTCCTAATTACTTTTTTTTTAAAGGCAAAATTATAGATAGACCCATGAATTTTTTGACTTTTTCGTATTGACACTTTAATTAGGTCATGTACTTATTGAACCCTTTAGTTATTCACAAATGTGTCAATTAAGCACAAATTGCACAATTTCAGATTAGGTTTGACGCGTGAAAGTCAATTGCCATGACATGAAAATTATAACCAATGATAAAATTACATGTCATCCAAGAAAAAAAGTTAATTTTTTGTTAAAAAAAATAATTTTATTTTTTTGCCGCCTTCTTCCTCTAGTCTTTCATCCCTTTCCACCATTAAAAGTTCATCTTCACTCCATTTTCTACCAAAACAACATCCAACAGTCATTAGAGGAAGAAAAAGAGTAAAAATACAAAACATACTTATATACAACAACAAGCAACAATAACAAAGAAGAGACCCACACGATTCAAATTTTTTTTTAGTGAAATCTTTGCTGGAAAACGCCATTCCAACTAAACCACCACCAAAACACTCGCAACGACCTTCACCTCATTGTCTGTCTAGTTGTCGGTGAAACCCATCTAATGCATCCACTGACCAACTTCGAACCATCATTCACTTTATTAAAAAACGATTAGTTTTCTCTATTTTCACACATCCCATTAAATAATTTTTGCACAAGAACTCAGATTTTAATATTTTGGAGGAATTTTAACTTCAACTGATAAGAAGATTTTTTTTTTAAAAGAACAGAAATAAGAATAAATTACGGCTTCTCACATTTTTGGGGAAATCAGAATATTTTGGGAGAAATATGGTTAATTGACATATTTTATGAAGAATTTCAGAGTTTAATAGGTACATGACTTAGTTGAGACGTGAATACAAGAAAAGTCAAAAAATTGAGAAATCTATTTACTTATTTTGTCATTTTTTAATGTTTGTAACTTATGTTTTAATTTAATTTAATGTTGTATTTTTTTTCCAACTAATTTAATGTTGTGTTACCCCCACCTAGAAAAACCTAGTGGACTAACGCTTTAGTGCTGCATGCGTATCCTTCATACTCTGACTATCTCCGCATTTTCCCTCCGCCGCCGCGTAACCCCAACGCATTTCTCCCTTAAACCCTACATCGGAGCTCCTCATTCTTCCGGCTCAATGTCCACCGCCTCCGCCGACGAAAACTCACTTCGCCGAACACTCGCACAAAAACAATCAACCATCGAAATCCAAGGCGGCGCCGTTCGTCAATTAAAGTCATCAGGTGCATCGAAGTCGGAAATCGATGCTGCTGTACAAGCATTGAATGCGTTGAAACTCGAGAAAGCGGATATTGAGAGTAAGTTACAAGCTGCTATTGGTGGTGGTGCTGGTGGTAATTCGGCTGCGAGTAGAGATGCGTTTAGACAGAATGTTGTGAATACACTTGAACGACGGTTGTTTTATATTCCGTCGTTTAAGATATATAGAGGTGTTGCTGGTCTTTATGATTATGGTCCTCCTGGTTGTTCTGTTAAGTCGAATGTACTCGCTTTCTGGCGCCAGGTTAGTTTCCATTTTTTCGTGAGCATACTATTAGTGTTTCAGTATTTTAGTGAATCAATTAGTTTTGGCATGTTAGTGAATTATCTGTAGCGCAACTCGACCAATTCCACGAGATACCTGCCACCTATGACCTGCAATAGTTCTGGTGTTCGTGTTAGATTGTGTGCACCTTAATTAATTCCATGAGATACATGCAACCTGCTACCCGCAATAGGTACCAGGTTATACTGTTCACCAAGGCTATATCAGGCAATAGGTTCCAGGTGACACTGTCCACCAAGGCTATGACAGAAGGGTAGAAATCACCTATTAATTTTTGATTATCATGGTGTTTGGGCCAGGTTGCATGCACCACGACTAATCCCATGAGATACCTGCCATCTCCCACCCACAACATGTACCCGATGACATTATCTACTTAGGCTAGGACATATGGAAAGAAATCATTTAGTGTTTTTGTTTTTTAATAATTGTGGTGGCCGGATCAGCTTGCGTGCACCTTGATTAACTCCATGAGATACATGCCAACTTTCACCCACAATAGGTACCCGGTGACACTGTCCACTAGGGCTATAATAGACGGCAAGAAATCACCTATTAATTTTTTATAATCCTGGTGTCTGGGACAAGTTGCATGCACCACGACTAATCCCACGAAATACCTGTCATCTCCCACCCGCAATGTACCTGATGACACTATCTACTTAGGCTAGGACATATTGGAAGAAATAATTTAGTGTTTTTGTGTTTTAATAATTGTGGTGTCCGGACCAGCTTGATCTCAGCTAATTCCTAATTCCGCGAGGTACCTGCTACCTACCACCTACCTGTATTAGGTACTAGGTGACTCTGTGACTCTTTCCACCAAGGTTAGTTAGGACATATTGGAAAAATCACCTAGTTTTTTCTTTAATAATTGTGGTTTCTGGTTTAGCTTGCGTACACCCCACCCGCATTAGCTACCAGGTGACTCTGTGACTCTGTCCACCAAGGTTAGGACATATGGGAAAAAATCACTTAGTTTTTTTTTTCTTTTTAATAATTGTGGTTTCTGGGCTAGCTTGCGTGCACCTCAGCTAATTCCTAATTCCGCGAGATACCTAATTCCTAATTCCGCGAGATACCTGCTACCTCCCACTCACATTAGGTACTAGGTGACTGTATCCACCAAGACTATAACATATGGGAAGAAATTACCTAATGTTTTTTGTATCGTGAATGCTATGTATCCCTTTTGCTCTATGCAGGATTAAATTGGAAGATGAAGGGCATTTAGAATTTCTATTTAAATTTTTGAAAATGTTCTTACAAGTTTCAATTCATTGACCTCCAATCAGAATGCTTATATTCAACACAGTAAGAACCGGAGGATTTCCATTTTGGTTGTGGCAAACAATTTGTATAGCTATTTCCTTATATATTCGCTAAACGTTGTGTTGCGGCCAATATCACGCAACTCGACTAATTCCACGAGATACTTGCCACCTCCCACCAGCAACTAGCAATAGGTGCCACTTAACTCTGTCTACCAAGGGTAGCACAAATGGGAAAAACTCACCTAGTGTTTGAACCTGAAACTTTGATTCAACCTAGTTATTGACCACTAAGCCACAACCTTGGTTGATATTTCTTGAATATGCCTTAGCTAATATTTAAAAATTAACCTAAAGAAGATAGGTAACAATAGTTCAGTAAGGGTTTTAGGGGTGCCCAGCACTTTCTCACTAAGCAAATATCCTTCCTTAGAATCTATGTTGCTCGGACTCTCCAAAAATGATGCTGCATTGTGTTGGATCCTTCAAAAATGAACTACTTTTAAAGTCCAACACGCACCCGTTGACATTTTTGAAGAGTCCTAATAAAATAGCATATAATCACTAGGTTCAAGGCTAGTTGAGTCAAATATATTCAATGGGGTTCGTTTTATAGAACTTTAATAATCGGATCAGGTGATATAGCACCCTATAAATGGAAGAAATGTTTTTGGGAAATTTAAAAAAACAACTCGAAAGAGGTTAGAAAGGCATTCATGACCAAAAGACAGTAAGCAATTGCATCTACCTTAAACTGGTTAAAAGACTAGAAACTCAAGTTTTGGAGCTGTTAAGCTTTGTATTCACCTTCTCATGATTTTTTGACTGGTTTTCCTGTCATATTCCAGCATTTTGTTTTGGAGGAGAACATGTTGGAAGTTGACTGTCCCTGCGTGACCCCTGAGGTTGTCCTAAAAGCATCAGGTCACGTTGATAAGTTCACTGATCTTATGGTTAAGGATGAGAAGACAGGAACATGTTATCGTGCTGATCATCTGCTCAAGGATTATTGTAAAGAAAAACTTGAGAAGGACTTCAGCCTGTCTGCAGAAAAGGCTGCAGAATTGAAGCACATTCTTGCAGTCTTAGATGATCTCTCTGCTGAGCAGCTTGGTGCCAAGATAAAGGAATATGGTATAACTGCACCAGATACAAAGAATCCACTTTCTGATCCTTATCCATTCAACCTGATGTTTCAGACATCCATTGGTCCATCTGGCATGAGCCCAGGGTAAGAATCATGTTTCTGAATCTATTAGTTTAATGAACTTATTAGAAAAAAATCTATTGCTTTAACGGAATTTCTGGTACAACGGAGTTCATGATTCAGTATTTTTCATACTAGGTCTCCTTTTTCGCCTGATTAAACTTCCCCTATTTTCTTTTCCTACTTAACAAAGTTCGAGTCTGTCATACTGCCAGAGGTCTCTGTGAACTCCATCTGCTGGTTATTTTATGCTTATTGTTCTTTTGAAGCTTGTCTCACTTACGTGCTACCGTTTTCTTTCGTTGCAGGTATATGCGTCCTGAAACAGCACAAGGCATATTTGTAAATTTCAAAGATCTATACTATTATAATGGAAATAAGCTTCCTTTTGCTGCTGCCCAAATTGGTCAGGCTTTTAGAAATGAGGTCATAAGCTCTTCTTTTCAATTGTGAATTACAATGTCTTTCTGCACTTCATCTATTGTTCTGGATATGGTTATGCTATGTGTGTTAGTAATCTTTATAACCAAATTAAACTAGTTAAGACTCTTTCCGCACCAGATATGCACATCATGTTGCAAAATAAAGTATAAGTCTCTTTCCGCACCAGATATGCACATCATGTTGCAAAATAAAGTAAGCATTAATTAATTGTTGTAGAATTTGTTTGTGCAGATATCTCCCCGACAAGGTCTTCTCAGAGTTCGTGAGTTCACTCTGGCAGAAATTGAACATTTTGTTGATCCCCAGGACAAATCTCATCCAAAATTTACAGATGTTGCAAAATTGGAGTTTCTAATGTTTCCTAGAGATGACCAAGTGTCTGGACAATCTGCAAAGAGACTACAGCTTGGCGAAGCTGTTTCTCGAGTGAGTTTCGGTTGTGTGTCTATGTACTTGTTCCTCTTTCTTGCCCTTGTATATGCAAGCCATAACATCATTATCTGAATCAATTTTGGCCAGGGAACTGTCAATAATGAAACGCTTGGATATTTTATTGGGAGAGTTTATCTTTTCCTAACACGGCTTGGAATAGACAAAGACCGTCTGCGTTTCCGCCAACATCTTGCAAATGAGATGGCTCACTATGCTGCAGATTGTTGGGATGCTGAAATTGAGAGTTCTTATGGTTGGATTGAATGTGTTGGTATTGCTGATAGATCTGCATATGATTTGCATGCCCATTCGGTAAGAGTTTACCTTTGTTTTATCTTACTTTTAGAAGTTATTGTATAGTTGTGGTTTATCTGTGAATATTTTGTGAGTGGAAGATCTTTGGTTTGGGAAACACCCTCAAATCACTTCTTCAAAAATCAGTATTATCATTTTGCAAGGGCTTTAGAAAAACTTCTAAAAAAGTGTTCTAGGAAAAGTTTTTCCGAGTTTCCAAAAAAGGTGCCTCAAATAAAAGCAGCACTTTTTGCTTCTTAAACTTAACTAGATGAACATATAATGACGTAATCCAGCTTTTGGTTGAGGATATGCGGGCAAGGAATTATTGGTTATACACTTATACTTTTGCATTGTCTCAAATGGTCATTTTTGAACGCAACAGTTGCCTTGAAAGCTTGAGTTGAGTGTCTTCATAAGTTAAACATAGAAATGCTTTTGAGAAATCAGTTCTTGCCTTTGATAGGGTTGTGTAGACGAGTTTGAAGAACTTTTGGAGTTAGAGCCCTTCTAACCCATTTTCTGTAGATTCTCATCTCTTTCAATGTTTTATTCTTTTTTTGTCTGTGTATATGTCCATCTACCAACTTTTTCATTCCGTATTGTCTCTTTAAATTTGCATCACCCTTTCCTGAAAAAACTGATGTGTACCATATGTATTATTATTTCGAAAAAAAGCATTAGTGATGACATCGATGACTTAGAACTTTTCAGAAATCCATTAGAATGCCATTCACCAAAATGAATTCTAAATGTCGGCATATATTTTAACTTCTTAATATTCTTCTCCTTGATGATCTGGATATTATCTTGCATGTGCTGATAACATGTTGGACATTTTTGGGTGACAGGAAAAAAGTTCTGTAGCTCTTGTGGCTCAAGAGAAATTCTCAGAACCAAGAGAAGTAGAGGTAGCTGTTTATTTAGCTATTTCATTCATGAATACAATCGGTGTGCATTTTGGTGACCATCTGATTTTAATTGTTGTGTAACATCAGAAACTGGTCATAACAGCAAACAAGAAGGAGCTTGGACTTGCATTCAAGGGAAACCAAAAAATGGTCACTGAATCCTTGGAGGTAACTTGCGCATTCATTCCCTCAACCTATATTCAATTGAATTCAAACTTCTGCCACGTTTACCTCATTGAAGAATTTCATGGATACATTGCTTTGCTGTAATAAAACTGGTAACCGGTCGTGATTGCAGCACTATATTCTATAGTTTCTGCTAGTCTCCTAATAATAGCCCCCCTAACCCTCACAATGATCCATTTAAAGAGTGTTTGGGGAAATGAAGGAAGAGCAGTCAAACATTGTCTTCTTTTATAGGAAGTATTGCAAGCAAGATTAACCATTGGCTTCTCATTCAACCAGACCGTTCTTAGTTACCAACAGTCTACCTCTTTTTTGAACATCTTGAAAATGGGCCCTCTGGCTGATTACTTTTGAAACTTTAAGCTGAAAGGGAGGCTAGTTGGTAAATGTATGGCGCATAAAGAAAGGCTAAAACAGGCTTTATCAATCTCTTTTTCCTTCAGTTTTGAAGAGCTATATTTGAAAAGAAAGTAATGCTAAGTGGTTCTGCTTGCCTTTGTTTACACCAGGCAATGGAAGAAAAGGTAGCTATGGATATGAAGGCTGATCTGGAATCCAAGGGAGAGGTAGAGTTCCATGTATGTACCCTCGGTAAGAATGTCACTATTAAGAAAAACATGGTCTCTATTTCCAAGGAAAAAAAGAAAGAGCACCAGAGAGTGTTTACACCTTCTGTGATTGAGCCCTCTTTTGGAATTGGGCGGATAATATACTGTCTTTATGAACATTCGTTCTACACAAGGCCAAGTAAAGCTGGGGATGAGCAGCTAAATGTCTTCAGCTTCCCACCCCTTGTGGCTCCCATCAAATGCACTGTTTTTCCACTGGTTCAGAATCAACAATATGAAGAAGTTGCCAAGTTAATCTCAAAGTCTTTGACTGCTGCTGGAATCTCGCATAAGATTGATATAACAGGTGCATTGCTAAGAATATTTAAATTGATTCCTTTGTGTTATGCTTCGGTCTAGAACATAATGAAAACAGATTCATGAGAAGAGGAGAGAGACTACTTTTTGTTTTTGTCCTATGTGCTATGATACTCTGCCCTTCATTGTGCCCTGACGTACTTGTCCTTACCCACGTAAGAGACATGAATACTGTCCGAAATCAGAATAACCAAAATATGAACTATAATTGCATTGAGTACATAGTAATCAAACTCTGAATCTGATACCATACCTTAATTTTTTCCCCATACATTATTGACTTGATAACATTTTGGATCAAGCTTGTCCAGATTGTTCTGTGCATAATTTGTTTCTACGTATATGTATTGATGTAACTCTTTCCACTGGAACAATTTGCTTTCTCTTCTATTCTCTAGACATACGTTCAAATTACTCTGCCACTATTATTCTGATGAGTGGAAGCATATTAGCTTTATCTGCTATGATCTGATACTCTATCGTTACTGATTAGTTAGATCATAGATGCTCCCTGTATTATTCAAAGGGTAATTCGACTGATCTTAGCCCCAGGGCCTATTCACGTCGTCTGAGATGAAGTGGTTGTATTCCGTTGTGGCATTTTTATCCATACTAATTGTTCTCACTTATGTTGCAGGTACTTCCATAGGGAAAAGGTATGCAAGAACAGATGAACTTGGCGTTCCTTTTGCCATCACTGTTGATTCAACATCATCAGTGACGGTACGAGAGAGGGATAGCAAAGATCAAGTCCGGGTGGACGTGGAGAAGGTGGCATCCGTCGTGAGAGAAGTGACTGATGGAGTGAGCACCTGGGCAGATGTTTTGAAGATGTATCCTTTACATTCTTCAGAAACTGCAGAGGAGTGAAAGAGGGGCTGGGCCGTCTGGGGCACTAAAGCTTCCGGTGTGCGGGTGGTCTAGAACATGAGTCATCAAGTGATAGCATTTATACTATTTTTATCGTTATCAAAAACTCGAGGAATTATTTTTGCGGACCTATTTAACTGAGATTAGTTTCTTCTGGCTCAAGGCTAATTTGACTTGTTTTAATTTTAGGCCCCTAATTATATTTGCTGCTATAACCTATGTTACTCGATGTACTATGAAATAAAGTTACAAGAGTGTAGATGTATTTTATTCACTTCCAGTGTGTTTCATTAAGATACCCTGCTTATATTGGAAAAATCACCAAAAAGTTGCAAAAATAAGGAGAGAGAGAGCAGAGTGTATGCAGATGTTTGTTCTTACATTAATATGGTAGAAGATTGTTTTTGATACACTTAGCTGAACAAATGATGAAAAAGAGTTTAGTGAAAAACAATAACATAATGAGACTAAATAATAAGAGTAGCATATTGTAATAGAAATCTAAATCTCAAAAAGAAAAAGAAGAAAGGCTAATATGCTGAGAAAGAAAAAGAAATACTACTGTCTTCCAACTAAATTTTAACCTTCGCACCCTTCCATCAAAGGATTATTGTCTTCGATAAATTGAAGTTACACTATATTTTGTCCAATCGCCCCACATCAATATTTCTTAGGCATGCAACTAACAACTTCTCACACTTCCTAATTAGAATACTTGCACATCTGCTATTTACATATTCGAACTATCTCATTGCAAGCAGGGGCGGAGATACACTTAGAATATGGGATTCATCCGAACCTTCTTTGATGAAAAATTATATTATATATATGGTTAAAATTATTTTTTATGTATATATAGTAGATGTCTAATTCTTTCGGTTAGTTTGTATGTTCACTTTTACATTCTTTGTTGCTCCGGCACTGGGGCTAACAAATATTGGTGAAAGTTGATTGGTAGAAGAATCCTCCCTTCCAACAACTTAATCTTTGTATTTATAAATTTACAAAATAGTGATACATGGATCTAGAACAATGAATTATAACCAATTCAATTTAAGTCATGATGTCCAATTATCAAATCCAAAATTTTAAAAAATAAAAGAATAAAAAAATAAAAAAGATATATATTACTTTTTGAAATGGCATTATTATTATTATTATTATTATTATTATTATTATTATTATTATTATTATTATTATTATTATTATTATTATATATTTAACAAAAAACCGACTTCAATTTTTTTTTTTTCATAAAGCAAAATATTTATTCAAACCAAAATGAACCACAAACCCCTCATAAATTACTCTTTTTTTTTTTCTCTTAGAAAAAAGAAATACTAAGTAGTATAAAAAAGAAGTTAATTAATTATCTGATCATCAGAAGTCATATATTCCTCTTTTATGTTCATTCATTTCACCCATCATCATCGAGAAGAGAAAAAGGAAACCCTAAATCACAGGTGAAGAGAAAAGAATTAAGAGGAAGAAGAGCAAGATGCTACGAGTAGCCGGTAGAAAGTTTACATCTTCGGCAGCTAGATCTTCATCTGGCTTTTTTACAACCAGAACCTCTATCACCTTTAACGATGATTCTTCGTCTCCTCCGCCGCCAGCGGCTAGATCTCCTTCTCCTTCGCTTGCATCGTCCTTTCTCTATCAAATCAGAGGTCAGCTCCTTCATATTACAGTGTTCATTAATTATTATTTAATTTGATCCTTAGTTTTTGATGGTATTTTTAGTCGATTGGATCTGTTCTTTATATTGATATTTTGTTGTCGTTGTTTGAATTTCTATCATTGATTTATTTTTACACTTATTTTAAGGTGAATGTCTATCGGGAAAGATGAATGTCTATCTGTTTAGTTTTTTTTTTTTTTTTTTTTTTTTAGGTTTGTGTATTTATTTGGTAGGGGATGGGAATTGTAGATCTAAGTTTCAATGTATTTGGAACCCTAAGGATGTTTAATAGGGAGAATTTATATTGCTTTTTTTGTTGTCGTTGTTTGACTTTCTATCATTGATTCAGTATCTACACTTATTTTGAGCGGAAGGTCTGTCGGAAACAGTCTATATACCCAGGAAAGGTAGGGTAAGGTCTGCGTATGTCTTACCATTCCTGGACGCCACATGTGTGAGTAAAATTGTTGTTGTTATTTAAAGTTTAGTTTTTTTTTGTTTGTTTGTGTGTTTATTTGGTAGGAAATGGGAATTGTAGATTACCGAAACCTAAATATAACTTCACATTCACTGAAGCTCATCTTGGTCAAGTTCTTTCTGAATTGTACTTGTCTCAAACTTGTTTTATTGAAATTCAATGGATTTGGAACCCTAAGGATGTTTAATTTGAGAATTTATATTGCTATTTTGTTGTCGTTGTTTGACTTTCTATCTTTGATTTATAGCCGAAGGTCTGTCGGAAACAGTTTATATACCGTGCAAAAGTAGGGTAAGGTCTGCGTGTATCTTAACATTCCCGGCCGCCACACGTGGGAGTAAAATTTTTTGTTGTTGTTTAAAGTTCAGGTTTTTTGTTGTTTGTGTTTAATTGATAGGAAATGGGAAATTGTAGATCTATGTTTCAATGGTTTTGGAAACCCAAGGATGTTTAACATTGAGAATTTAAGTAGTGAGAATTTATATTGCTATTTTGTTGTCGTTGTTTGACTCTCTATCATTGATTTATCTACTAGACTTATTTTGTGCGGAAGGTCTGTCGGAAACAGTCTATATACCCAGCAAAGGCAGGGTAAGGTCTGCATATTTGTGGGAGTAAAATTTTTTTTTTTTTTTTTTAAAGTTTAGTTTTTTCTGTTTGTTTGTGTCATTGTGTGTTTATTTGGTAGGAAATGGGAATTGTAGATCTAAGTTTTGATGGATTTGGACTCCTAAGGATGTTTAATATTGAGAACTTACGTAGAGAGGATTGGGATTCGGAAAGCTATTGTAATTAGAGGGTCTTTTTTTGTGTGTGTATTTATTTGGTAGGATATGGGAATTGTAGATCTTAGTTTGAATGGACTTGGAACCCTAAGGATGTTTAATATTGAGACTTTAAGTAGTGGGGATTAGGAGTTGGATAGAAGCTGTTGTGATTATTAGTTTTATTCTTTTTGTAAAAAGTTAGTTTTTTGGCAATTCATTACCAGAGATGGGAATTGTAGATCTTATTCTCAATGCATTTGAATGTTCAGCTATCGAGAACTTAATTAGAGGGAGTAAGGAATCGGATAGTTGTTGTCATTATTGTTTTTTTTTTCTTTTTATTGAAAGTTCGTTTTTTTTTTGGTAATGAATTATCGGAGTTGGAAATTGTAGATCTAAGCTTCAATGAATTTGCGCTCCTATGTGATTTTAGTTTATATTTTGGTTAAAAGATAGCTTTTTTGTTTTTTTTTTGTTTTTGTTTGGTAGGAGATTGGGAATTGTAGATGTAAGTTTCAATTCATTTGCCACTCCTAAGGACGTTTGTTATTGGGAACTTAATTTGAGGGAATCAGGAATCAAAAAGCCGTTATGATGTTGTGATATTAGTTCATTTTTTTGTTAAAAGTTTTTTTTTTGCCGAGGGTGTATTGGAAACAACGTCTCTACCCCCGTGAAGGTAGGGGTAAGGTATGTGTACATCTTATCCTCCCTGGACCCTACATGTGGGATTACAATGTTTGTTGTTGTTTAAAGTTTAGTTTTTTTTTTTTTTTTTTTGTGTTTATTTGTTAGGAAATGGGAATTCTAGATCTAAGATTCAATGAGTTTAAACTCCTAAGTATGTTTATCTTGCTACTTTGTTGTCGTTATTTTCGTTTCTATCATTGATTTATTATCTACACTTTTTGAACTGAAACTCTATCGGATGGTAGGGGATAGGGTCTGTGTACATCTTATCCTCCTTAGACCCCATGCGTGGGATTATGATGTTTTCGTTTAAATTTTTTTTTTTTTTTTTTTTTGTGTGTGTTTGTTTGGTAAGATATGTGAATTGTAGATCTAAGTTTCAATTTATTTGGCACTCCTAAGGATGTTTAATATGAGAACTTAATTAGAGGAGATTGGGAATCGGAGATCTGTTGTGATTATTAGTTTTATTCTTTTTGCTAAAAGTTCGTTTTTTGGCCATTCATTATCGAAGATGGGAATTGTATATCTAATATTCAATGCATTTGAGCTCCTAAGGATGTTCGATAAGAGGGAACTGGGAACAGAAAAATTGGTGTGGTTATTAATCTTTTTCCCTCTTTGGAATTGTAGATCTAAATTTGAAGGCATTTGCATTATTAAGGATGTTTAATATTGAGAAATATAGTAACGGGGATTGGATGTCGAAAAGCTCTTGTGATGCTGTGATTATAATTTTTTAATATATTTTGGTCATAGTTAGGTTCTTTTTTTGGTTTGTATATTTATTTGGTATTGTAGCTCTAATTTCAGTTCTTTTGCAGTCCTAAGGATGTTTAATATTGAGGACTGAAGTAGAGGGGATTGGGAATCAAGAAACTATTATGATGTTGTGATTATTAATTTTTTTTTTTTTTTGGGGGGGGGGTCGGTCTATGGGAAGCAACCTCCTTACGTTATCAAGGTAGGGGCAAGGTCCTGCGTACAATCTATTTTTTCCAGACTCCACTCCAAGGGATGGCAGAAATGCGGATGTTGCGTTGGATGTGTGGGCTGACTAGAGGGGATAGAGTTCGGAATGAGACTATCAGGGAGAAGGTTGGTGTGACTCCAGTGGAGTATGAGACGCGGGAAGTCCGATTGAGATGGTTCGGACACGTGATGGGGAGGGGCATGGATGCCCCGGTTCGTAGGTGTGAGAGGCTAGCTTTGGATGGTTTTAGGCGGGGTAGGGGTAGGCCGAAGAACTACTGGGGTGAGGTGATTAGGCGGGACATGGAGCAGTTACAGCTCACCGAGGACATGACCCTAGATAGGAAGATCTGAAGGACGCGAATTAGGGCAGAAGGCTAGGGCCAGTTTGGGTCGCTAGTGTAGGGAATTACTTGGTGGGGGTATTATTCGTGTTATTATACCTTGTTCCATGTTTTATTACGAATCTGTTTGCTTTTCTCTGTTTTTATTACTTATGGGTGTCGCATTTATGTTATGACATCTTGTTCTATGCTTTACTAAGTATTTGTGTAGTATCTCGTGTCTCGAGCCGGGGGTCTATCGAAAACAACCTTTCTACTTCTTTAGAGGTAGAGGTATGGACTGCGTACATCTTACCCCCCCAGACCCCATTATGTGGGAATACACTGGGTTTGTTGTTGTTTGTTGTTGTTGCTGTGTATTTATTTGTTAGGAGATGGGCATTGTAGATCTGAGTTTCTTTATACATTTGCATTCCTAAATATTTAGAAACTTGAGTAGTTGGGATTGGGAATCAAAAAGCTGTTGTCATGTTATGATTATGAGCCCCCCCCCCCCCCCCCCCCCCCCCCTTTTTTTTTTTTTTTTTTTTTTTTTTTTTAGGTGTGATTTATTTTGGTAATCAATTATGGGAGATGGAAATTGTAGATCTATGTTGCAAGGCATTTGAGCTTCTAAGGATGTTTAATATCGAGAACTGACGTAGAGAGGATTGGGAATCGCAAAGCTGTTGATGTTGTGATTATTATTTTTTTTTTTTCTTTTTGTGAAAAGTTCGACTTCTTTTTTTGTTTTGGTTTATGTATTTGCTTGGTAGTGAATTATTGGGATGGAAATTGTCGATCTACGTTTCAGTGCATTTTCACTCCTAAGGATGTTTGATATCGAGACTTAAAGTAGAGGGAACGGAAAACTGCTGTGATGTTATGATTATTAGTCTTTTTTTCTTTCTTTTTTGGGGGGATGGGGGTGGAGGGAGTTTCAGTGCACTTTCGTTTTTTCACTCCCAAGGATGTTTGATATCAAGAACTTAAATAGAGGGAATTTGGGATCGAAAAGCTGTTGTGTTGTTGTGGTCATTAGTTTTCTGATGCAGAGCCTAGTACCACAACCTGTCAATTAGTGTTGCACATATGAGATGAAGCACAATCTCTTTGTAAGTCTAAACAGAAGTTCCACCCATAAAAGAATTTTGTGAGATGAGATTGTCAAGTAGTTGGTGTCTTCTGCTTCTAATGCTTTGAGAAGCTTATCAGCTCATAGCCAAGCCAAAACTAAGTTGTTATTACACTACATTCAGATTTTCCTTTTCATGGTTAGATAAAACATCGTTACAAAAAAGAGGAGATCACTGTATACAAGGAGTTTATAACTTAGGTTCTATACCAGAATGTAATCTCTCAAGAACTCATCCAAATACACAACTTGGGATATCCATTTATTCCATCAATAAACACAGTTAATATTCTGAATTTTGGGAAAGCATAGACTGTAGAAGTGAAATTCAGCGTGAGGAATTGGGCCATTTTAATTGGGGGATGAGTTGTTGGTGGGTCTTTTAAATTAATTCAACTAATTATATGGTG
Organism: Capsicum baccatum var. pendulum; assembly: GCA_030864225.1. NCBI lineage: Eukaryota > Viridiplantae > Streptophyta > Magnoliopsida > Solanales > Solanaceae > Capsicum > Capsicum baccatum. The sequence goes on along the minus strand of CM061552.1, from coordinate 22,068,435 downwards.
ACCGATTGTTTGGGGGGGGGGGGGGGGGCTCCACGTCATTAATGAAACATTTTGTTTGGGGGGCCGTTAAAATTAAGGGCAATATAGAGCTCAAAGATGGAAGTCGGGGGTATAAGGGGGCTAATAGGTGGGTAGAGGGTAGTTTTATACCATTTCCAATAGGTGGGGCAATTTTTTTTTTTGATGAAGTAAAGATGTTGTGTTATATTAGCTAGGCATCAAGAGGATGCAGAGTAGTTACACAAGAGAGTAATGGTTAACTCATGAGAACAAAAACTCCTATTGTAAGTCTAGGAGTTAACCAGGAAGCTAAAATAGGTGAGGGGTAATTTAGGCCCTTTTTTTTTAAATAGGTAACTTTAGGCCCTTTTCCGTTCATAAAATTAGCTCCAGCATTTAAAAAGTACTTGCGCTTGGTGCTTAAAAGCTACTTATTGAAATTTAGCTAAGCCAGAGAGGTTTTTATGAATACACCTATATTTCAGAACTTGCAATTGCTCCTTGTTGTCACCAAAACATCTCCAGCTCATTTGAGTCCAGATGGGAATACACCTATTTTTCAGAACTTGTAATTGCTATTTTTTGTCACCAAAACATCTCTGATTCATCTGCGTCCAGATTGTCCATGCAGTGCTTCATGAAAATCAAGTTTTCAGTAGTTATCACGGTGAACTTCTTGGAAATAGGTAGCTATTGTTTTTAACTCAGTGATAAGGAAGTATAAAGCTTTTGTTGTCTAACCTATATGTCAGTTACAATAATTGGTTTGTTTCCGGAAAACAACTCAAGGGGGTGGTTTCTGTAAATAACTTTTCCAACTCTTAGACAATTGCCTTTTTTTTAAGTTCATTTATTATTTTTAATCAGGTGAAGTAAATCGTACAAACCACTTACATAAAGTAAGTTGATTCATTGATTGGCATTGAGAAGATGCATAGGTTACGAAAGTAGATCTGCTAGCTCCATTACAAGGCAGCATAGTGAGTCTGGGAGCTAGCCAAAAAGTATCAGGATACAAGGCTAGGCTAAAGTGAGGGAGCTCGCAAAATCTATAAAGACAGTATATATATTTACACAGGACTGAACAAAACCACTTCCTCTAAAACAAGTTCACACACACTGCTTTCCAAAGAATAAAATCAAAGTTAGATTAAGACCGAGCTGTTTTCTGATCCAAACAATGAAATATGGAAACTCTTATTGTGATGTTGGTTTCTTTGTTTTGTTTAGACTTATTATTAATAAGTTCTGTAATTGTGGTTGTGACTCTTCGGATAGTTAATACTACAACAAAAGCATACCTAGTGTATTCTCACAAAGTGGGGTTTTTTGGGGTGGGGGTTAAGTGTACGCAGTCCATGCCACTACCTCAGAAGAAGTAGAGAGGCTGTTTCCGATAGGCCCCCGGCTCAGGGACAGAATAAATAATAAAAAAGTTCTTTTGATATTTGTTAGCAAACTTCCAACAATTTTCAAATGTTTCAGGTTTCTCATCCAATTCAGTTTCTCCCGCAAATCAGATGGGATTAGTCCCAGATCTTCCAGCCACAGTGGCTGCTATTAAGAATCCCACTTCAAAAATTGTATATGACGAGAGCAACCATGAGCGTTTTCCACCTGGTGATCCAAGCAAACGTGCTTTTGCTTACTTCGTCTTGACAGGAGGAAGGTTCGTCTATGCCTCATTGCTTCGCCTCCTGATTCTGAAGTTTGTTCTGAGCATGTCTGCTAGTAAAGATGTCCTTGCACTTGCTTCTCTGGAGGTCGATCTTTCCAGCATTGAACCAGGGTCGACTGTTACTGTTAAGTGGCGTGGTAAGCCCGTTTTCATCAGGCGCCGCACAGACGACGACATCAAATTGGCGAACAGTGTTGATCTTACCTCCCTTCGTGACCCACAACAAGATGCTGAGAGGGTCAAAAATCCTGAATGGCTTGTGGTTGTCGGGGTGTGCACTCACTTAGGATGCATCCCTTTACCAAATGCCGGTGATTTTGGTGGTTGGTTTTGCCCATGCCATGGCTCCCACTATGACATCTCCGGTAGGATTCGCAAAGGACCTGCACCATATAATCTGGAGGTCCCTACCTACAGCTTCTTGGAAGAGAACAAGTTACTTATTGGTTGAGAAATTATGTCTTTTAAGTTGCAGAACAACTTGTAGCTGCTGGACCAAAATTGGATCTTGCGTTTAGCTTTCTTTTGAGTTATACATGGATTGTATTTACTGACCAGTACTGGTAGCACGTTTTTGGAGTGAATAATTCTGCTGGATGCTTGTTAAGAGCTTTTCTCATGCTTCATATTTATTTTGAATAAATTTTCTATGATTTACATATTTACCAATCCAAATATGTGATTATGAGTTTCATTAACCCTTTTCTTTTGGCACTGACATCCAATTTTGTTTAACCTGTTTGTTATTGACTGAGGCTGTATGCAATGAACAATCACACGCAGGGGCGGAGTTATAGGTGAATTTACAGTGAATGTCGATGGTGCATTTAAACTAGGGTATTTTGTGTACATACTTCCTACTGTTGATGTAAAAGACGATGTTGCACTTGTTTGAATGGAGGGGGCATCTTTGTGTAACTTATAAAGTCGTCATGTGATTAGGGGGTTACGAGTTTGAACTATGAAGATTGCTTATGTAGAAATGCAATGTTAAGATTGCATACGATAGATCATTGTGATTTGTTTTTTTGGGTACCTTGTGCATGACATAAGCTTGGTACACCATGTTGTCATTGATAAAAGAAAGAAGGATTGATGCCAACTTGATACTTTTTATATTCTCTTCTAGTGTTGCACCTATATAATAGAAATTTTAGCTCAGTCATTACACGCAATATACAACGAAGTCTCCAGATGAATCTTCAGACCAAACTTACGAACCATTGAAAAGGTAAAAAAATTTTCCAAGATTCATCTGGACAAACTTTTGTACTGGGCATAGGTCTCTGATCCAGCATGGCATACTTATTGAGCGACATGTTTTTGCTGCAAATTGAGGGTGTGGTAAGCAGCTGGGGACGCGTAACTGCTTAAGGGGATTCATCCAAAAAATTATTATATATCTAAGATCAAGATTCTCTTTTATATTTTTAATCATCATAGCAAAAAATTTATTTTGAATCATCATAGTAAAAAAATTGATTCCGGCACTACAACTATAGTTGTGTATCCCATAAACTTCAAGCTAGCTAGGCTAGCTAAAGTAAGTAGACAATATAGGAGGATTAGGTAACTAATGAGTTGCTTTTCATCATCTATATCAGTTGTTGAAAGGATTTCAGACATGTCACTCTGCTTACTGTCAAGTGGCTAAATGGGAAATGTGACATAGTTTTCCAATGAACTATTATTATTTAGGAGATGACTTTTCGAATGCTTTTGCTTGATCCAAGTGATTGGAGAAATTGAAAATCTAAAACTAAGTTGAGACAATGCATATACCAGCAGTGTCGGAACCAAAATTTTCATTGAGGGGTTCAGAAGTAAATATACGGACCAGTCGAAGGGGTTCTACATCTACTATATATACATAAAAAAAAAAATTTGACCATGTAAAAATACTATAATTTTCCGACGAACGGGGTTCGGATGACCCCCTAAATTCAATGTGGCTCCGCCACTGTATACCAGACATGAAAGTTAAAAATGTCCCTCCTTCCGATTCGATCTATTTGGACCGAAATTGCCAATAAGGGTAGCCCGACGCATTAAAACTCCCGCTATGCACAAGATTCGGGGAAGTGCCCAACCACAAGGGTGTATTGTACGCAAGCTTACCTTACATTTCTATCAGAGGCTGTTTCAAAGGCTTGAACCCGTGATCTCCAGGTCACATGACAACTTTATCAGTTACTCGCTCCCCTTAAAATTTGAGAAAAATAACCTAAATATATATATCAACTTATCATATTTACACAAATATCCAATCTTACAAAGTAATTACAAAAGTCTCAATCAATTATATATCTTTCTCGGATGTATCATAGAGCGAAAAATAATGTATTTTGCCAGATCCAAAATTGAAAAGCAGTGTATCGAAAGCTAATTATATATTGTTACAAGAAAAAAATATATCTTTGTTGAATATATTATGTATCTCGACAGATTTAAAATCAGAAAATATTAGTATGAAAGATTTGGGCCCAAACATTAGTATATCCATGTGGCCCAATTGTTATACTCCCACATCATAGAAAACCCTAACCCTAAACCTCATTTTTATTCCCTCTGTAGATTTTGCTCCGGCCTCCGATCATCATCTCCGACAACACAATCGTAAGTAATAAAGACTATTCTCTCCATTCCAATTTATTCGATACTTTTTGCATTTCGAGATTCAAACAAGTCTTTTTTTATCGTAATTTTAAGTAATTTGAGTCGTCAATTATTATGACTTATAATACTTTTTACGGGTGAATATTATTTCCAAAAATTATAGTAAATTTTATGCCTGGATTTATCGTTAAAATTAAACTGTTGTACTTTCGAAATTCGAACTCTGCCACATAAAGTGAGACAGTGAGACAGACTGAAGTATATGATGATTATAGATTGTAATTTTTCCTTTTTTCGTATTTCGAGATTCAATCAAGTCTTTCTTTGACTGTAATTTGTTTTTAGATATGTATTGTGAGTTGTCAATTATTATTACTTAAAATACTTTGTACGGAGTTTATAAATATGTTAAAAGTTTCATGCTCAAAATTAAACTAATATGTTAAAAGTTTCATGCTCAAAATTAAACTATTAGACTTTAGAAATTCTAACAGTACATAAATGAGACAGAGGAGTGTTCTTCGAGTAGTTGATTTTTGTATTTTTGAATATTGAACTCTTGAATTGTAATTGTCTATTGTCAATTATTGTGATCTATAATACCATTTACGTAAAAGTTTTATGTCCAAATTCATGCTTAAAATTAAACTGTTTTGACTCTAGAAATTCTAACCATGCCATATAAATTAAGACAGATGGCATGTTCATCGAGTAGTTGATTTTTATTTTTGTGAATATTAAACTCTTGAATTGTGAATTGTCTATTGTCAATTATTGTGACTTATAATACTTTTTACGTAGAAGTTTTATGTCTGAATTCATGCTCAAAATTAAACTATTGTAATTGTGCCACATAAATTGGGATAGAGGTGTGTTCGTTTCGTTGTTGGTTTTTATTTTTGAGCAAATTGAACTCTTGAATTGTGAATTGTCAATAATCATGACTTAGTTTCACGTCTGAAGTCATGCTCAAAATTAAACTCTTTGAGTCTCGAAATTTGAAATGTGCCACGTAAATTGGGACAAAGAGAAGTATGCGATGATTACGGTCTCGTCCTCTTTGAGTAGTTGATTTTTATTTTTGAGAATTTTAAAATTCTTTTGAATTGTTAATTATTGTGACTTATAATACTTTTATGAGAAGTTTTATGTTCAAATTCATGCTCAAAATTAAACTGTTTCGACTCTTGAAATTTGAAATGTGCCATGTAAAGTGAGATGGAGAGAAGTATGTGATGATTACATTATCGTCTTCTTCGCGTAGTTGATTTTTGTTTTTGAGAATTATTTGTAATTGTAGGCTCCAAAGAAAGGCGTAGTAGCTAAAAAGAAGACCGAGAAATTGAAGGTGGTCAATCCGTTGTTCGAGAAGCGTTCGAAGCAGTTTGGAATCGGTGGCGCATTGCGGCCGAAGAAGGATCTGTCAAGGTTTGTGCGTTGGCCGCAAGGTGTTCAAATCCAGAGGAAGAAGAGGATACTCAAGCAGCGATTGAAAGTTCCTCCTGCTCTCAATCAGTTCTCGAAGACACTCGATAAGAATATTGGTATGCATTTTGTTTTTGTGTTTGCTGCTTGCTGAAAATGCTGTTTGAACTGCTGTGTAAAATGCACTCAATTGAACTCTCCAGTATTTTTTATTTCGTCATGCTTTTGCTTTTGCGAAATTGGTATGAACTGTGCCTGACTTTTGGCTGTTGCCTTGTGGTTAATGAATTTGGTTGAGAGTCACGAGGTTTTAGGATCATATTCTGGAGGAAAAAACACCGGGCCTGTTCAAATGCTGCTTGTTGAAGTGCTGTTTGAACTCCAGTATTTATGATTTGATAGTGCTTTTCCTTTTGCATATTTGCTTTGAACTGTGCTGCATTGTTGGGTGCCGCCTAGTGGTTGATGAATTATGTCGAGAATCACGAGGTTTTAGGTTCAAATTTTAGAGGCAAAAACACTTTAGGGTGGGGGTAGGGGTGGGGTGTTTGGCCATGAAAATTGTGAGTATTTGAGAAAAGAAGTTTTTTGGTTTCATAGTGCAAGTGATATTTGAAAATTGGATTTGGTTTTGAATTTTTGTGAGTACTTTGGGGTGAGTTTTTGGTGTTTTTCAAAGTTTTTGAACTCTGTAACCGAGTAGATGAATCGATCTGTCGGATTCTTGAGATGATTTCAGTCACTTTCAAGTCATTGTTCCTGGTTCTTTAATACAATGACTGAGCAAGTTACCATGTGTAAGCAGTATATTTCTATATATTTTGTCTTTGTATTAATCTCTTATGCAAGTTAAATGCATGATTTGGTACTCTTGACTGTTTCTGTTTTACAGCTTCTTTGGCACGAATTTTATTAAGGCTAACCTGAACTTTACAAAACACTACGCAGCTACAAACCTGTTCAAAATGCTGCTCAAGTACAGGCCTGAGGACAAAGCCACAAAGAAGGAGCGTCTCGTAAAAAGAGCTCAAACTGAGGCGGAAGGAAAAACTCCCGAGACAAAAAAACCTATTGTTGTGAAGTACGGTCTTAAGCACATCACCTACCTTATTGAGCAGGTTTGATTTAGTCGCACAAAACCTTTAATCCCGTCTCCAGTATATTTCATTCCCATTTACTTTATATTGTTAATGTCATTGCAGAACAAAGCACAGTTAGTTGTGATTGCTCATGACGTCGATCCAATTGAGTTGGTTGTCTGGCTTCCTGCCCTCTGCAGAAAGATGGAGATTCCCTATTGTATTGTGAAAGGGAAAGCACGTTTAGGATCGGTAAGCAACATCATGTTGTTTTTTCATAAAATTATTTTCTCCGTGGATAAGCTACTCATGATATCGCGTTATGTCCAGATTGTCCATAAGAAAACTGCTTCAGCTCTATGCTTGACTACCGTGAAGAACGAAAGATAAAATGGAGTTCAGCAGAGAATTGGAGGCAATTAAAGTAAATAAACCTAACCACTGATTACTTTCTGTTTTCTGTATCCCATATTTCTTTTTAATCTAATCCGGTTTCTTCTTAGGCTAACTTCAACGATAAGTACGAGGAGAACAGGAAGAAATGGGGAGGTGGTATCATGGGCACTAAATCTCAAGCCAGAACGAAGGCCAAAGAGAGGGTCTTCGCCAAGGAAGCTGCACAGAGATTGAAGTAAGAGCTTCGGGTCATACATGCTTGCATTTGAGCTAGAGAGTTACGAGGCAACATTTTTGTTTAGTGTACTTGCTTTGATCAAATTTTGGAGACCTTTTTAAGCCTTTTCATATTCATCCCTTATATTGCAAATTACTGCATTTTTGCAAAGACATTTTGGAACATTGGTTTTAGTGGAAAATCACCACAGCATTCGTAGAGATAGCTTGTCCTTGTAGTTGGCGTTGGATCGAGTTCTGTCTTCTTTCATCGAGCGAAACAAACAAACGTGTTCTGCCATTTACCAAAACCAGAATAACATCTAACGCGTAAGCTGAAAAGCATTGGCTCCAGTACCATCGCGCTTCTAAGAAAGTATAAAGTAAATTCAATCTCTGCATCTGTTACATGAAATCCACCAAAAGTCACTTGTTTTAGCTCAGTGTGACATGTAGGAGATTTAACAAGACTAGTCTTTATTAACTGAGATCACAACAGGAATCATGAGATCAACAGATTGTTAAGTGAATACAACGTCGACTGATATTGTTAAACCAATCCATCTAGTAAGAGAGAAATAGGAGTAAAAGACTATGGAGTGGAGAAATAGACAGAACATAGTTTATCGGAAACAACCTCTCTATCTTTACAAGGTAAGGGTAAGGCTATGTACACACCACCCTCTCCAGACCCCCTCGTGGAAGTACATTGGGACATGTTGTTCTTGAAGCTATGAAACATCTACCTCCAACTAATAGATTAACATAAACAGTAACAAGTGGTAATTCTCATGATCCACACCACATCTAAATATTCTGAACCAGAAAGTTCATGACATAAAATATTGAGCTCCAGCTCCGACCAGATGAGATTGAGGTCACACCCAAATGCAGAAAAAAGGATTGAAATGATTCCTCTTTTGAACACTTTCAATGCTACATACTGTTTGGGTTGCTGAATGAAGTATTGGGCTGACTGTTTTATAGCAATTTATCTGGCTCGATCGTGTGTCAATTTATTTCACCTAACATGGAGAAGGTATTTTATTCGATGAAATAAAATTTCCATGAAATAAATATGATCTCTACTAACACAACAAAAGAAAAACAAATACTTGTAATTTATTTCAAAGTAAAGATCACCAAAACAAGTAGTACATGAAAGAAGAAAACAAGAAAATAATCAAATCCTAAGCTACTCTCTTGTCCATAATTTGGACAAGTCTACGCATTTGGAATCTCCAAAACAAGAAATAAGCTAATCCAAATCCAACTAATACAAACAACCAAGCATTACTTTCTTTATCTTCTTCCTCAATTTCTACTATACTAAACTCTTGTCTATTTCCATTTCCCATTATACCCTCCATTAAATGTCCATATAACACATACACCCTCTTCTTATCACCTATTGTAACCGCGGTCGCAAACCGTTCTACATCAAGGGCAATTTCGTCAAACACCACTCCGTCTTCCCAATTATTCTCGCTCTTTATAAAATAAACTTTGTATTGACTCACTACTAAGACTACACCGTCACTTCTAACGGCAATTCCATCAGCCGCCGTTAAATCCTTGTTTAAATTAACGGTCTTCGTTTCTCCGTTATCAACGTTGACTTTATACATTTTGCCTGTATTTGATTGGACAACGAGTAAATATCCTAACTGTATATAAACAATGCCGTTTAATCCACATTTGTGATAGTCTACAGTAACGTCCACCGTATGAGATTTGTACACCTCCGATTTCGAGAAAATCGAGGCGTCGCCGTTGACGTCAACTTTCCAGATGAAGTCACCATCGGAGTTCGTGACGTAAGCATTACCGGAGGAATCAACTGTGACGTCGTTAGCTGCAGCGGGGCGGATTTTTATTTTCTCCGTTACTTGAGCGATCAGATTTTGATTTTCTCCGTTTGGCAAAATAAGCGGAGTGAGAAAAGTCCGGCGGCCGGATTGGAGGTCGTAGGCGGCGAGTGCGTTGAATTGGTGGTGGTTGTGAATGCAAGCGAGTAGGATATTGCGTCGGCGATCGACGGCGACGCCGAGGAAGGAGGAGTTTGCCGGTAGATCGGAATCGGATAGTAGGGTTTGGGCTTCGCCGGTGGCGGAGATGGAGAGGATTTTCTGGTGACGTGTACCGCCAACGATGAAGTTGTCGGAATTTGGATTATAAGTGAAGGATTCAGGGTAGAGAGTCGGTGAGCGGAAAGTGATTACGTGGCCGATTTTAGCGGCGGAGGCGATAATTAAAAGGGCGTTCAAGAGAGTAAAGGTGAAAGCTGATTTCATTTTAAAGCTTTTATGGGATTTCCAGTATGTTTTTCTACCTGGAAATAATCTATAGTAAATCTTTAACGAAAGAATTGTTTTTTTAAATTTAAATTAACTTGGCCAGCAAGTCGATGAATCTTAGGCACAAGAAAAAATAGAAAACACTGACTATCTAGTAACTAGGAGCGTACATAGGTCGGACTAGTTTGATTTTTTATTTTAAAAGCACTAAATAAATTATTTTAATTTGTTACAATTATAAATCAAATCAGCATAAAATTAGTTTTTTTAATTTAGATTTTAGTCGGTTCTTTTAATTTTTTTGATATTTTCAGTTTTTTATTTTTTTTTATAATTTTTAGCTTTTATAATTATATTATGATTGAAGATTAGATTAAATATATTTTTACTCATGTGTTAATATGAAAAATTAAGATGAAAAGCGAAAAGTTTAAGTTTTAAGTTTATATTGAATTTTGGATCATTTAATTAACAATTAATGGACAATATTATAACTTAAAGACCTAAATCTGAATATATATACGGAGAAAGGACAGAAACGATACTTCAAATTAAACTATTTTCATGAAAATGACCATGAAGTTTAAAAATCATGCAATTTTTGTTTTATTCACAGCGTACCATGCCAAGGTGTAAAAATCGTGCAGTTTTTGTTTTATTCACTTGGGGTAAGGGGCTTTTGGGCCTTTTCACCTATGTAGACCCTTAAGCATAAAATAAGTTTAATTTCTTTAGTTTTAAAAGATTAAAACCCCTATTTCACTCTCAAACTCAAAACCCAAGAAAAACTTAAGAATTTCACTGTGCACTCATCTTCCGGGTTCCAAGCTCTAAACTGCTTTCCAATTCTTGCGTGTCTAAGGCCTGTATCTTTTCCGTAAACTTGTTTTGTATAAAAGCATGTATTACATGGTTACTTATGTGGATTTTAATATGGGTTGATGATTTTGGAATGGTTGACTCTTAAATTATTTTTCCATGGTTTTTATGAATTGTTCATGCTTTGAATTGATAATTTTTGAACTAATTAGGTGCATGGGTATGGAAATTGGAATGGGGTTCGAGGCATTCCCCCAATTTGATAATTTTGGTTTGAAACTTGGTTTGTGAAATTGTGTTCCCTTAACCCACTTGCATAATTGACTTTAAAATATGATGTGTGTAATGCCCCCAAAACAGGTCGTGAGACGTTACACGGTGCTCGAGATTACAAGTAGTCTCAAGCTAACCCTGTTAGCCTTCTACTAACTCTGAATCTCACATTTTTGGTACTTAAGCACATAATCAATACTGAAAGCTGAATTCTGTCTTAAACATACTGAAATTAGCCGACTGAGAACTCATGAACTAGAAAGTCTAATCAACAAATGTTGAAAATTTGAGTTATGTCTAGTAGTCCGACAAGCCTCTACTACTAAAAACTAGAGAGCCGCTGGGACAGACCCCCAACTGACTCAAACTGACTGAAAAATACTGAACTTAAACTACTAAGGTAGACTGAAAAACTAAATAACCGGGTCCAACTATGAGGACTCACCAACAGTCGAATGTAGATGGAGATGCTCGAAATCACTCACACTGCTGAAGCTGAGCACTTGAACCTACATTATTAAACAATGTAGCACGTAGACATATATGTGCGTCAGTGCTTCTGGAATGTACTGAGCATGTGGGGGTGAATGCATAAGTAAAGCAAATATCTCAAATTCATAAAATCCATGAAAGAATGCATGATAGGTATAATGACTCACATTAGCTTGAATAACTGAAAGCTGAAAATCATAAATCATGAATACTAAAGCATATGTATAAATCTTGTGAGCCATCACATTTAGTTCTAAAAGCTGTACTTGTATTCTATCTTTAAACCATGCAAACTAAGTGTGGAAATTATTCACTTCTATTTCTGAAAACTGAAAGCTGAAGTATCATGACTAATATCTGATGTAAAGCAATATCTGAATAAAACCATGAGCCTTCACACTTGTTTCTAAAGCTAATCTGTTGTTCTTTTTCTGTTATGATTACTCTTTTCTGTAGGGAGGTTCTTCTAACTGACATAAACCATGTGAGCTGACATGGAGTCCAACGTCTAGTTCTCCTTAGGGAAAAACCTCACGTTAAGGAGATGTGTCATACTCTTGCCAAGTAGTATAACCCGAGCTAAGTGATCACAATATGTAACTGTCATCCATATAGAAATGGAAATAATTTAAAACTGTACCTATGTTGGCTCGTAGTTCTGTAGAAGTAGGATGCGCTAAACCCACACTTCTTGCTCGGTGCTAAATAATACTCCCTTTAATCTGTATGCTTATTCTGTAGGAAATCCACTTTAAAACTAGCATAAGGGTTTAAAAATGAAAACCAGTTATGCATTTATCTGTTTAAACTGTAATAAAACTAACTGTGAGGATTCCATGTCTTAGCTGAGGATCAAAAGATCAAAGCTTGTTCAAAACTGAATGCTTACAAATCATAGGATGCTTAAAAGCACGTCTCATTGAAATATCACTATTTAAACTAGCACTTAATAACCCATGCTTCAAATTCATATCAAATTATCACAAAATATGCTCAATAGTCAAATTCATGAAGTCCTTGCACAATTCTAGTCAAAATTGTGAAATTCAACCTTTAATATACCAAAAATCACTTCACAAGCATAAATGTGCAAAATAGACATGCAATTCATCATCTATAACACTCGTTATGCCATAATCTTCAAATAACAACATTTGGGTATGAACCCTAATTTGAAATTTATGTGTATTCATATAAAAATATAGTTAAAAGCAAGTTTTGGGTACAAGGGTGAAAAAATTTTCCTTGTTCATAACCCCTCATATCTAAATTGATAAAATTAGATGAAGACAGTTGACTTGAGTCCCTAATGGTGCTCTTGAAGATTGATTCTTGGAATTCTTGAACTGGGAACCTTGAATTTTGAAATATCTTGGAAAAAAAATGATGGAATTTGGATTTCTTAAAGTTTGAAATTTGAAGCTCTGGGGTTTTCTTGAAGAGGGATTTAATGAAAAGTGAGTATATTTTTCTCACCAATATGATTAATCTTCTGTTTTCACGATTTGGAGGCTTGATAAAAGACAAAAATACCCCTGGGGGTTTAAATCCCGCAACTGAAATGCCGATTAAGGCTTCACTGTGACACGGTGAGTGAGTCATTGTAATACCCACCGAGATGCAGTGTGTCACACCTCAAATCCTATTGGGGCGGACTGGCACCCGTAGCCGAGGAGGCCCGGGAGAATCAACTCATAACCTTATACTTCCCATGCATACCTCTATGACAACCCGGAATTCGGACAGCATCATGTCGCATATAAAAGGAAATAATCACCTGTATAAGCTCGAGCACACATATATATGTATATACAATACTTGGCCATTGGAGCCATCACGTCTATTAACAAAACACCACCTTGACTATACATTAGGTCTACAAAGCCTCTAGACAATACACAGAGTTTAACTAAGGCCGGGACACACTCCGCCATATAACTAACTTCTATACAATACCAAAAGTGACTGGATATGACACGGAAAGCCCCGAAGCAAACTGGAGCTCACCAAAAGCAGCTGGATATCCTGGCTCCTACTTGTGCGGTGTATGAGCTGAGGTACCTGTACCTGTAGCATGAAATGCAGGTCCCCCATGGGGGACGTCAGTACGAAATATGTACTGAGTATGTAAAGCTGTAGATAATCGCATATGATATAGGAGCTCAATAGAAATCAGAAACAAGTGAATAAATCGTAATAGGAGTGGACCGCACTTACTAGAACTTGTGACAACCTGTACATTATATTTATTCAATCACTTTACCTTCGTTCTTATCATCTTTGTAATCATTACTGTACTGTACTGTGACCATTAGGCTGCCTCCAGTACATATCAACTGGGATCGACCCATGATAGGCTTATGCCCCTGGGATACCACCCATAAACACATAAATAGGGATCGATCCATGATAGGCTTATGCCTCTGGGATACCACCCGATAAGAGAGAACTTCCATCACTTAGTTCAATTAATCTTTGAGATTGTTATTTCAGTCGCCACTGCATCTTTGATACTTTGAAACATTGATACATCAATAAGAGACATATAAATAGACCAATAATGCAATAACAATGAAGTAAGAACTCATTGGCACATCAATAAAGTATTTTGGAGTCATCAATGCCATAACAATGAAGTAGGAACTTATTGGTATATCAATGAAACGTTTTGGAGTCATTAATAGCACATGGATCTTGTTTGAGTAACCGGATACTTTCTGACATTCATTAGTGCAATAAACATGTAAGATTTGGAAGACAAGTAAGTATTAGAATGTCTTGATATCTTGTAGGGTGGAAACAAGTTCATTGGTAATGTAGGACATCATACAAAACCATTATGGATCACATGTTATTGAATAACTTTGGAAACTTTCTTAATAGAACAATTGTTCACTTTCATGCCAAAGATATGGTATAGAGTATGCTTTACATAGCTGACTGTCAACCTTCAATACTAGTCCCAAATGGACTTCCCATCTTTTCGAATTACTTATCTATAATGAACATATATAGCAATCTAGTATTAGCAACCAAACGTCACAATTCAATTATTTCAATTCACCAAACTAGTGGTTGAGTAGTAAGCCTTAATTACACCATAAAGGGTGTCACTTTAACCTTCTTATACTCCAATTACATTCACATGCCATGCATATTCATACAACATCCTCCAATATCAAGTTTGGATTCATTTATCCTTCCAACCAATCCATTAAACCAAATTGAGCCATAGACATAAATAATCATCAATTCAATAGTATATCACTATATCCACCTTCCATAACTCAATTACCATATCCACCTTCCATAACCCAATTACCATATCCACCTTCCACAATTCAATACAACCAAACCATGCAAAATAGTCCATAACCCTATTTCCATCACCTTTCAATAACAACCAATACATATAATCCTCTATCACACATATACATATGGAAAAGAACAAGGAAAACAATATTCATACCTTAGAATTCACCTCTTGATTATGCAATCCTGTTTGCACAAATCATAGGTGCCGTTTGAAGCTCTTGAGATGACAAACATAGTTATCGGATTACTTTGGAATTTCTACTGTTGAATCAAAAGTAATTTAAAGGTCAAATTTGGCTAGGGTTTGTTCTTTCTCAATGATTGATGATGAAAATGAGTTTTTTAACTCATATACATGTATATATACACATATTCCCGTCCATAATATAATAGGAAATGACCAAAATGCCTTTAAAATTTAAATAATGCCAAATCTGTTCTTTGGTGGACTGTTTTGATAAGCTAAAGTAGATCGACCATAACTCTTTGCTATGATATCGGATTTGGGTGAAATTGGTATCGTTAGAAATATAATTCAAAGGGATTTCATTTCATATAAAGTAGGCCATACAGTTCGTCCTGTACAAGAAGTTATGGTCGTTTGAAGTTGACCCTAAAAATCTATTTTGAGAGGCTGAATTAAAACGAGTATAACTCCTTACTCAGACGTTGGATTTGGATGAAATCAATTGAATTGGAAAGAAGACTCAAAGATCTTTCTTTTCATAGGTGTCATCTCTCCCAGTTCATTATATTAAGGGATTTATGATCCTTCGAAGTTGACCCAAAAAAATTGGCTGGCCTCAGTAGTTTGTGTGTATGCAGGAATTTTTCATGCACATTTACTATTCCCAAATGTCCCGGCCACCGTTTTATAGTTTCAAACGTGCTCGATTATATCCGAAACCTATCCATTTTTAAAATCTTTATATCGTTAGAAATCTTATTCAATAACCTTCGCATGGAACCATCGACGAGCAAATTCTGGTAAAAATAAAATAATAAAAAAATTAATTCCATATAAATAAGACCAATACACGTACTTGAATGCACCAATACACGTACTTGAATACGGGGTGTTACACGGTAGAATCGCGGTGACTCACTGGTTTATGACAAATGTTGTTTTGGGCCTTACCGCGACACGGTGCAATCACAGTGAGCTACTGAATATGGACGATTGGCGATTTGGGCATCAACGTGATGCGATGAGTAGGTCATCGCGATACCCACCGCAATACGGTGACCCTTTGGAAATTAAAAAATGCTGAATTGTCCTCCATCGGGATACGTAGCCTCCTCACCGTGATACTCACCGTGACACGGTCTAATCGCAGTGAGCTGCTGCCTTGCAATTCCAAAAGTGATCCAAACCTTGTCTGAAAATCCGACACTTACTCGAGATATACTAGTTATACCTCTGAATATAATTCAACTCAAAAATCATCATCTCGGAGCCTGGATGGTCAACTTAAAATTTTTGAAGTTTAATGGGAGTCAAAATGACTAAGTCCCTTAAATCCTAGTTTTATTTCAGGTTCTAAGTGCTATAAGTACATACTAAGGGTTGGACTGAGCTAGAAATGTTTGGGGTATTATAATATCCCCCCCTTGGGAACATTCGTCCTTAAATGAGACTAATTAAGCTGAGGATACTGATGACCTGAGACTATAAACTGGCATGCACGATTGAAAGCATGACTAAATGGATTTGCAATTGCAAAAATTATCAAGAGAGTAGCTATATAAAGCTGAAACTTAGAATGAAAAAGAGATGATCTGAGAAAACTTATTGCCTTATGCTGAATCTGAATTTGCTGTGAAAAGATGAGGGTATTTGGTTCGCATATCTACTTCTACTTCCCAAGTGGTGCCCTCAACGGATTGATTCTGCCAAAGAACTTTGACCAAGGTAACTTCTTTGTTCCTTAGTCTACGAATCTTATGATCAAGAATTTCAACTAGAATCTCTTCATAAGAGAGACTATCATGAATATCTGTGTTTTCTAAGGGTACTTCAACAGCCGGATCACCAATACACTTCTTTAACAAGGATACATGAAATACAGGGTGAACTATTGACAAATCTGCTGGCAACTCAAGCTCGTAAGCTACTTTCCTTACACGACACAATATTCAGTAAGGGCCAACATATCGGGGACTAAGCTTCCTCTTTTTGCCAAAACTCCTCACCCCTTTCATGGGTGAAACTTTCAAATAAACTAAGTCATCAACTTCGAAGTCAAGATCCCTTTTTCTCACATCTGCATAAGATTTTTAATGACTCTGAGCTATTTTTAACCTTTCTCAAATCATCTGAACTTTTTCCATAGCTTCTAACACCATATCTGGCCTTATCAAAGCAACCTTATCCACTTCTAACCAACCGATAAGTGATCTACATTTTCTCCCCTAAAGTGCCTCAAATGGGGCCATCTAAATGCTAGCATGGTAACTGTTATTGTAAGAAAACTCAATCATCGGCAAGGGCTCATCCCAACTACCCTTGAAGTCAAGAACACATGCCCTCAACATATATTCTAGGGTATGAATGGTTATCTCTGTCTGACCATCTTTCTGAGGATGAGAGGCTGAACTGAGATGAACTTGAGTACCAGGACCCTTCTAAAAGTCTTTCCAAAAGTGAGAGGTAAACTGAGTACTCCTATCTGAAATGATAGCAAAAGGAAATGGGCTGACTTGGTCAATCTGTCTACAATGACCCAGATTGAATCATGCTGACGACGCGGATGGGGTTACCCTATTACGAAATCCATGTTCACCTCTTCCCACTTTCAGGTGGATATACTAAACTCCTGCAAAGTGCCACTAGGCCTTTGGTGCTTCACCTTAACCTATTGACAAACAAAACACTTAGCCACAAACTCCGCAATATCCTTTTCATACCACTCCACCAATAGACTTCCTACAAATCTCGGTATATTTTAGTAGTGCCTGGATGAATAGAGTATCACGCGCTATGTGCTTCTGCCATAATTCGCTTCCTCAAACCATCAATGTAAGACATACATAATCTACTCTGGTATCTCAACATACCATCTTTCCCTTGGGATAAAACCTTTATCTTCTAATCTTTTACCAACTCTTTCAACTTAACTAGGCTGGGATCCTTATCTTGTTTCTCCTGTACCTCGGAGACTAAAGAAGATTCTGCACTACTATGGACCCAAATATTTCCCTTAGTTGAATCAACTAACCGCACACCTAGTCTATCCAACTGATCAACTTCTCGAACCAACTCTTTCTTATCACCCTCTACATGAGCAACACTACCCATTGATAGTCTACTAAGGGCGTCTGCCAGAATATTGGCCTTGCTCGAATGATGCAAAATACCTAAATCATAATCTTTCAACAGTTCTAACCACTTTCTCTGATGGAGATTCAACTCTCTCTACGTAAACACATACTGTAAAATTTGTGGTTCATAAACACATAGACATGCACCCCATAAAGATAGTGCCTCGAGATTTTCAAAGCAAACACAACAGCAACTAATTCAAGGTCATGAGTAGGGTAGTTATTTTCGTAAGGCTTAAGCTGTCTAGAGGCATTAGCTATAACTATACCTCTCTGTATCAAAACACAACCCATAATAACTCTAGAAGCATCACAATAGACAATAAATCCATCTGTACCATCAAGTAATGCTAAGACTGGGGTTGAAGTGAGTCAAGCTTTCAACTCCCGAAAGTTCTTCTCACAAGAATCTGACCACTGAAACTTAACTTTCTTCTAAGTTAACCTTAACATGGGGGATGTAATGGATGAGAACCCCTCAGTGAATCGTCTATAATAGCTAGCTAAACACAAGAAACTCCTGATATCTGATGAGGAAATGGGTCTAAGCCAGTTTTTTACTGCTTTGATCTTTTGGGGATCAACTCTAATGTCGTTATAAAAAATAATATGACGGAGGAAAGATACTGACCTTATCCAAAATTCATGCTTGCTTAATTTGGCAAACAACTAGTATCTCTAAGAGTCTGTAACACAATTCTAAGATGGTCTGCATGATCATCTTCACTACAGGAATAGACAAGAATATCATTGATAAAGACTTTGACAAACATATCTAGGTACTGTTTGAACACTCAATTCATTAAGTCCATGAAGGTTGCTAGAGCATTTGTTAGCCTAAAAGACATGACTAGGAACTCAAAATGACCATAATGGGTTCTGAAATCTATCTTGGAAATATCATATTCCCTTACTCCAAGCTGGTGATAGTCGGATTTATGGTCTATCTTAGAGAAGTAACTTGCACCTGAGCTGATCAAATAAGTCATCAATTCTAAGAAGCTGATATCAGTTTTTAATAGTGACTTTATTCAGTTGATGATAGTTAATGCACATTCACAGAGAATTATCTTTAGGACGGAAGCACCCCATGGAGAAACATTGGGCCTTATGAAACCTTTGTCTAAGAGATCTTTGAGTTTATCTTTTAACTCCTTAAGTTCAGCTTGAGCCATATGATATGGAGAAATGGAGATGGGCTGAGTGTTAGGAAGAAGATCAATACTAAATTCTATTTCTTTGTCAGGACGTACCCCTGGTAAATCTTGAGGAAAAACTTTCAAAAACTCATTAACTATACAGACTAACTGAACTGTTGGAGCCTCAGACTTAGTGTCTTTGAATCAAACTAAATGATAAATGCATCCATTTGAAATCAACTTTCTGGCCTTAAGATAGGATATGAAATGACTCTTGGGAGACACTGACTTATCTTCCCACTCAAAGACTGGCTGATCAGGAAACTGAAACTTCACCACTTGGATGCGACAATCTATAGATGCGTAATAAGAATGAAGACAATCCATGCCAGAATAAGGTTAAAGTCAGCCATGTTAAGTCCTATTAAGTCTGCTAACATGATTTTAGGAAGGACAGTGATAAGATACTTTTTATAGATTTGGTTGGTAACAACTGAATCACCCTCTAGGGTAGAAACTAAAAAAGGCTTAGAGAGCTGTTCAGGACCTACTTCAAAATTCACTGCAACTAATGGGGTCACATAAGAGAGATTTAACTTAGGATCTAGCAACACATAAACATCAAGATGAACGACATGAAGCATACCAATAACAATATCTGGGGAGATCTCCTGCTCTTGATGGGATGGTAAAGCATAGAACCAATTCTGTCACTGACTGCCATAGGTACTGGATGATGCGCCCTGAGGATGGGCTGGACGACCTAGAAGAGCTGGTGCACTAGTGGCCTGAGTTTGGGAATAAATATCCCTGTTTCCTTGCTTAGCATACAAACACTCTTTGATTCCATGAACCAACTTACCATATCTAAAATAACCTTTCTTCCCCAACAAACACTCACCAAGATAATTCTTACCATAGCTAACACATACAGGATAACTGGGCCATCCACCCACACTATTCTAAGACCTGGACATAGAAGTCTTATCCTATTGCTCCTGCTTGGTTCTGGGTGTAGGAGCACTGGTTGAAGATGGCACTGGTAAGGATGAGTGACTCTGAAACTGTGAGCGATTTGCCCCTGCAAATCTTGATTAGACATACTCAAAATGTCCAGTTCTAGCCTTCTTATTTCCTCTATCTTCGCCTTTTAACTTTCTGCCTCAATCTATTGAGCATGAGTCATCAATATAGCAAGATCTATGTCCCAAATAAGCATAGCAGTCCCCCACTTCTTTACTACCAAACTAGATACTCCAGAAAGAAGCTTACTCATACTAGGTCTAGGATCAACTATCAAATCCGGAGCATACTTAGACAACTGATTGAACTTAAGGTAGTACTCTTTCATTGTCATCTTGCCCTACCTCAGGTTCATGAACTCCTCAATCTTTGCCTCTCGCAATTCACGCAGAAAGAACCTATCTAGAAATGCATCCTGAAATACCTGCCAACTCATGAGAGCTGCATTCTCACCTTTACCTTTCTTCCACATAACCACCCAATCATAAGCAATATTTTTCAGTATGTAAGAAGTCAATTCTATGATCTCCTCTTCAGTTACATGCATAACTTGAGTGATCTTTTTCACTTCATCGAGATATAATTGTGGGTCCTCACCTACTTTTGACCCAAATAACTTAGATAGATTCATCCTCATGAATTCACGAAGTCTGGTTGTAGCTAAATCACCCTTTTGCTAATGTGGGACTGTAGCCTGATGGTTGGCCTGAATGTTAGCAGTCACAGCTTGGGCCAACACCTGAAAGGTGGCCTGGAATTCAGCATAAGACATTCTCATTCAGAGGGCCAGCAGGTTGGTGTAGATAGTTATCATTTTTGTGGGCATTAGCTCTG
Source organism: Capsicum baccatum var. pendulum (assembly GCA_030864225.1). Classification (NCBI taxonomy): domain Eukaryota; kingdom Viridiplantae; phylum Streptophyta; class Magnoliopsida; order Solanales; family Solanaceae; genus Capsicum; species Capsicum baccatum. The sequence goes on along the minus strand of CM061552.1, from coordinate 22,047,512 downwards.
CGGGGAGGCATATTATGTCACATAAAAGTATGAGTTAAAAGCAGATACAAATAGTTCTAGGCATGATGGATCGTGAAAAAAAAGAGATGATTTTCCTAAAATGTCCCATAGCCTCTTGCTCATAAATGTGGCGCGCTTCACATCCATGATCAATAATCTACGTAACGCTGCTTGTCTGACTCCCTAGGACTCTTTAAAACTTAGGGTCTAATACCAAGTTTGTAATGCCCTAAAAATGGGTCCCGAGACGTCGTATCGTGTTCGAGACTACAAGTAGTCTCAAGCTAATCTTGTAAGCCTTCTACTAAGTCTGAATCTCACATTTTTGGTACTTAAGCACATAATCAATACTTAAAGTTGAATTCTATCTGAAACATACTGAAATTAACTAAACATAATATTTGAGAACTCATTAACTAGAAAGTCTAATCAACAAATGTTGAAAATCTGAGTTATGTTTAGTAGTTCGACAAGCCTCTACTACTAAAAACTAGAGAGACACTGGTACAGACCCCCAACTGATTCAAACTGGCTGAAAAATACTGAAATTAAACTTCTATGGCAGACTGGACAACTGAATAATCTGGTCCTCAAACTATAAGGACTCGCTAACTACCGGATGTAGATGGAGATGCTCGAAATCACTCACGCTTTTGAAGCTGAGCACCTAAAACTACATTATTAAACAATGTATGATGAGGAATATTAAAATTCTAAAACTAGTCCAGAATCTTCATGAATCAAAAATCAATTTTGCTACTTATAGAAAGAGAGTCAATTTTAATTTTGCTACTGGTTGTCAAGTTTATATTTTACATAATTCTAGAATACTTAGCTATTAAGAAAATGAGTTGTCAACTATGAGTTGTCAATGAGTTGTACAAAGGCTTTTGAAGCCTATAAATAGAGGCAAAGACCTTTAGCTATGTAGTTTTTAGTTCAATTCTTCTATTAATGAAACTTTGTGTTTTCTTTTAAGGTCTTGGATTAGATCTTGTATTTTAAGGGCTTTGTATTAAGCTCTTGCGATCCGTGGATTTGGATTGTCTTTAAAGCGTTATCTTACAACACATTGAAGTTGTTCCTTTAACAAATTGTGTGGTTTACTTTATTTAGCACATTAGAGAGTTCCTATAAACATTGTTCTACATTAGTTTGTTATCAGAGCAATGGAGGATCTTACATTGAGGGCGAATAACATAGAATAAAGATTGGATCAACAAATCATTACTCTTTGTGAAGAACTCACTATGAGGTTTGAAGAACTTATTGTATTAGTGAGAAGCAATCAAGGAGGTATTGCTAGAAACCGGAGACAACATCGAGCTTAATATGTGGAATAGGAAGATGATGTGGAAGAACATGATCTTTATGCACAACTAAGAAGAGGTCATGAAAATGGTGGAGATATGTATAAGATTAAGGATGAAATCCCAACTTTCAATGGTAATGTAAACGTTGAAGGGTTTCTTGATTGGATCTATAAGGTGGAGACATTCTTTGAGATTATGAACATCCCTCTAGAACGTCGAGTACTATTGGTGGCATATAAATTGAAAGGAGGTGCTGGAGCTTGGTGGAATCGTCATCAAGAAGAGCTTCGTTTGAGGGATAAAAATCATGTAAAATATTGGACACAAATGAAAGCACTTCTAAAGGCTAGGTTCTTGCCTACGGATTATGAACAAATCTTGTCCCTACAGTTCCATAACTATGTTCAAGGCAATAAATCTATTTCTGATTATACAGAAGAGTTCTTAAGATTACAAGTAAGGTGCAATCTTTCTGGAAATGAAGACTAATAAGTCGCAAGGTAAATCAATGGTCTCAATGATTCTATCCAAGAATGTCTTGGCATACAAAAAATTTGGTCAATAGATCAAGCTCAAACTCTTACCTTGAAAGCTGAGAGATGTATAAAGACCAAGAAGTCTTATAAATCCGCGTCTTATTCTCGCCCAAAAAGTATATAAAAAAGTTCTCCATGCCAAGAGAAGGGGAAGTTTATTCCATATAAAGGAAAGAAATATGAAAAGGCACCATCTTCTAGCAAAAATAATGACAAGCAACCATCTAATACGATCAAGTGTTACAAGTGCCGCGAAGAGGGACACAAATCAAGCAACTGTCCATGAAGAAAGTTTGTCAACACAGAACAAAGGAAGTTTGTCAACACCGCTCATCGTGATGAAAGTGATGAAGAGGTGGACAACTATGAAAGTAAAGGTGAACTCGGACTATGTAAAGAAGAGGGAGAAGAAATAGTATGTGGGGTCAAACGCCTTCTATGCTCAACCATGCAACCTGAAGAGACACAATGAAAGAGGATATTCGAAAGCAAATGCACTTTGAATGGAAAGGTATGCAAGTTGGTAATTAGTAGTTGTAGTTGTAAGAATTTAGTTTTTGAAAACATGGTTAAACACTTAAATCTTGAGACACATGATCACCTGAATCCATATACTATTGGATGGCTCAAGAAAGGAGTGAAGATTAAGATCACCAAACAATGTTGGTTACCACTTTCTTTGGGTAATTATTATCGATCAAATATTCTATGTGATGTGGTTGATATGGATGCATGTCATGTTGATTCATGGAAGAACCTGGCAATATGATATGAACGCCACACATAAAGGAATAGACAATTGGTATTCTTTCATTTGAACAAATAAAAAATTATTATACTTCCAAACAAGACTACTAATAATGCCTCTGAAGTAGAGGAGAAAAGTATGTTAACCATCACTCAAAATCCAAAAGAATTTTCTCAAGACTTGAAGAAATCAAAATTATGTGCTGCATTAGTCATCAAAGGAGATGAACAACCAATAAAAAAAATTCCAGTGGAGATGCAAAGTCTGTCATCTGAATACCAAAGCATACTTGGAGAGCCTCAACATCTACTTCCTATGAGGGATATTCAACATTAAATAGATTTTGTTTCTGGTGCTAGTCTTCCCAACCTACCACACTATAGGATAAGCCCAAAAGAGCATGCAATTCTAAGGGAGAAAGTAGAAGAGTTATTGCATAAGGGATATATTAGAGAGAGCATAAGTCCATGCACTGTACCAACACTACTCACACCAAAGAAATATGGATCTTGGTGGATGTACGTGGATAGTAGGGCTATCAATAAAATCACTACAAGGTACAGATTTTCTATCCCTTGAATGGATGACATGCTTGACCAACTTAGTGGAGCAAAGGTGTTTTTGAAGCTTGATCTAAGAAGCGGATATCACCAAATACAAATTAGACCCGATGATGAATGGAAGACTGCATTCAAGATAAAAGAGGGGTTGTATGAATAACTAGTTATGCCATTTGGACTTTCTAATGCTCCTAGTACTTTCATGCGCCTAATGAATCAGGTTCTTTATCCATTATTGTCACCATTTGTAGTTGTCTATTATGACAACATATTGATCTATAGCAAAAATATAGAGGAACATTTTGAATATGTCAAAAAGGTGATAGATGTATTGAAGGAGAATGAGCTCTATGTTATATTGAAGTACTGTGTATTCCTTGAAACAAAACTAGTTTTCTTAGGCTTTATTATCTCAAGTGAGGGGATTCAAGTTGATGAGTCTAAAAGAGATGCAATAAAGGGATGGTCTACTCCAAAAACTATCTCTGAAGTGAGGAGCTTCCATGGTTTAGCCACTTTCTATAGAAAATTTGTGAAGAACTTTAGTACTATCATGACACCAATCACTGAATGTTTAAAGAAAGGGAAGTTCAAATGGGATGAAAAAGCCAAAGCTAGTTTCATGGAGATTAAGGAAAAGCTGACACAAGCTCCTGTATTAGTGTTACCAGATTTCAACAAGACCATTGATTTGGAATGTGATGCTAGTGGAGTAGTGTAATACCCCGCATTTCCTTAGTGCAATATAAGTCCCAATACATGAGTATTCATATATAAAATTTTTGAAACACTCATTATTTTTCAGTTAAGATCCTTCCATTGCGTAGGAAATTGAATTACCTTTCCAACGATATAAGATTCTCTCAAATACGATAACCGGGTAATAAGTAATGAAAATTTTAAGTTTCAGTTGTTAAACAAGGTCATTTTAACCCTTAGCACATCGTGGAGTAGGCCAATTTCCCATTTGGCAAATTTCAGTAAGGGTCTGCAATCCTGGCACATCGTGCCATAGGCCAAATTGGCATTTTTCATTTTCCAGTATTGCAGCGTGATGCACCATGTCGCGGTGAGCTTTCAGGTTGAAAATAAGGTGGCAACACAATTACGCCACCTCGCGCCACTATGCTTTTCCCTAATTGTCCAACTTCAGTGACACTATGCGATAGCACCGCGTCGCGCTAGCCCATAAATTGAGAATTTTCCAGTAATTTCGAGTTTTAAATCTGAGTGCATTAACATCTTTTTCCCCTCACCCTAGTCATCCTGTAACACGAAATTCACCCTAATTAACCCATTAATTCATTATTTTAATAACTTTTTCCCCAAATCAAAGAAGATTCTCTCCCAAACAAGAACCCTAACTCTTAAATTCAAGACCAATCCTCAAGAATTCACCAAGAACTTCAAGAAATTTATCAGTTAAGGTATGTTAGATGTTCATCCATAGATTCCTTTCATCCATGGAGTCCAAGTAGCGTAGTTAAATTATAAAATTGTGATCTTTTCAAGTTAATTGATTTTAAATTGTGATTTCACCCATGAATCTCCATGTACTATTGATTTTATACCGTGATTTAATGAAATTATTGTTGTTAGTCAATCCTCCATGTTTTAATATAATTTTTATGAAATTACACTATGATTTAATACTATTATGTTGGATTCATGCTATTTCTATAAGTTCCATGACATTCCTATGATTGTTTTAAACCATGAACTACAAGTGTTTGATAAAATGCCTACAAGAGTGATTGATTTAATAAAGGCCTTTATGCTGTCCCCCAAGCTTCAGTGTCAATTTACCATTGTTGTTTTTGAGTCCTGGGGGTATTGAATACTCAAAAATTATAGCTATTTATTTAGTCTAGTCTTAGTACATTACAAAATAGTCTTTAGAACATACTGTGAGAATTATCAAAAAATAGTCAGATATCAGTCAGTTAAACTCTGAATAGTTTAGTATTTCAGTGTCTTTCAGTTGGGAGTAGGATTTAGCATCGAGCGAGTGTAGGGATGACGACTTCCCTGTCAGATAGGCAGAGTCATTAGTAGCAGTCCCTACACTCCAGAACTAGATAGCTAGCGTAGGATATGAGTAGTCACCCATCAGATTAGGCTTGACTATATCGCAGGGGTCACCCGTCAGTTCAGGCTTGACACCCTTAATCATTTGGACAATACATCAGTTTAGTGGATCCACACAGCCAACGTTAGTACGCGTGGTATGGTATTAACACCATTCCAACTGTGGTTATAGGTTGGACCCCGATTAGCTCAAATTGGGGTATGTCGGTTAGATGACACCTCCCATTGTCTCAGATACAGTCTTAGTAACAGTCCCAATTTAGTTATTCAGTCTTAGTGTTGTTTGACCAAAACATATAGATATCAATTATTTCAGTATTTCAGTTTATAGATTTTACTCGGTCTATGTTATATGCTTGGTCATGCATCCTCAGTGTCTATAGATTTTCATATATTTCAGTATCCACAGATTTCATGTTCTCTATTCAGTACTCCATGTTTTACATGTATCTCTAGATAATTATTATCCTATTCATGAAAACATGCATATCAGCCTACCTCATTTAGCATACCAGTACATTCAAAGTAGTGATCGCATACCTTTCTTTTACGCTATGATGTATTATATCATAGGTTCTGATGCTCAGTTCTCAGCTCGCGATTAGACTTATCATATCATCAGCAGTAGCAGTGGTGAGTCCTCATACTTCAAGGATAGACTTACTTTATTTCATATCTCAGTTTAGTAGTTAGTTGAAGTTAGTTGGGGCCTATCGTATTAACTCATATTCAGTCAAGTTTAGAGGCTTTCGGATATGTCAGTTAGTTATTCAGTTTATCAGTACTTTATCATATTCAGACAGTTGTTATTCTCAGATTTATAATACAGTGTTGAATTTAGTTAATAAAACCTTATGGCATGTTAGTATTCTTCTGCATTTATGATCATGTTATCCAGTGCTCACTAAAGGTACCAGCTTATAGGTTAGCTTGTGGTCCTTCAGGACTGTAAGCACCATATAATGCCCAGGGTGTACTCTCGGGGCATTACAAGTTGGCATTGGGGCTATTTTATCACAAGATATAAAAATTGTTGCTTTCTTCAGTGAGAAGCTAAGTGAAGTAAGACAAAAGTGAAGTACTTACTAGCAAGAGCTGTATTCTATTTATAGAGCATTGAAGACACGGGAGGTCTATTTAATGCCTAAATAATTCATTGTCTACACTAATCATCAATTATCTTATTGTCCACAAGTCTCATTGAAGACACACATTGTCTACACTAATCATCATTGAAAACACGCATTGTCCACCTAGCGCACCAAGATGGAAAGCATACCTAGAGAGATTCAATTATCTTATTGTCCACAAGTCCGGAGTAACTAATCATGTGGCAGATGCTTTAAGACAATTTACAAATCTCATGGTTTATTTTTAAGCTTAGTTACCAGGAATAGACCAAATAAAAGAACTATATGAAGATGATGAAGACTTCGGGCGAATCTTGGTGAAACAAATGAAAGGTTTACCATTAGAAGAGAATTTTATGGTACAAAATGGATATCTCTTTAATGGAAACCACTTATGTATTCCCAGAGGTTCTCTATGAGAAAAGTTGATTTGAGAGATGCATTCATGTAATCTTAGTGGCCATGTTGGGCATGATAAAACTATTTCTAATTTAGAAGCACACTACTATTGGCCATAACTTAAGAGAGATGCTGGAAAATTTGTGCAAAGGTGTCCCATTTTCCAAACATACAAAGGTCAGGTTCAAAACACCGGACTCTATATGCCATTACCCATTCCAAGTGCACCTTCAGAAGACCTATCAATGGATTTTGTACTTGGCTTACCAAGGACAAGGCGAGGACATGATGCTGTTTATGTGATAGTAGACAAATTTTCTAAAATGACTCATTTTATTCCTTATCGTACAACAATGGATGCCCATCATGTAGCTAATCTTTTCTTCAGAGAAGTAGTCAGACTACATGGTGTTCCAAGATCAATTTTTTCAAATTGAGATGGAAAATTTCTTGCTGCATTTTAGTTTACTTTATGGAAAAAATTCAACTCAGAATTGAAGTTTTCAAGCACTGCCCATCCACAAACAGATGGCCAAACAAAAGTGGTGAATAAATTTCTAGGAAATTTAATTCGATGAATCTATGGAAATAAGAAAGGACAATGGGATTTAGCTTTATCCCTTGCGGAGTTTTCCTGTAATAATTCTAAGCATAGTTCTACGGGTCGTAGCCTTTTATCCATTGTGTACACTAGAGTTCTAAGACATGTGGTTGATTTAGTGAAGCTACCAACAAGGGAGAATTCAAGATCAGCTATGACCTTTGTGACAACTATTCAGAATTATTTAAAGAGGTTCAAGATGTATTAGAAGCATTAAACAAGAAATTCAAGCAGTTGGCAGATAAGAATAGGAAGCTAATGTCATTCCAAGTTGGGGACCAAGTAATGGTATACCTTAGAAAGGAGAGATTGCCTACTGGTGTTCACGAAAAATTAAGGCAAAAGAAATATAGACCATGCACTATTCTAAAGAAGATCAACGACAATGCCTATGTGGTAGATTTGCCAATTGAGATGAATATTTCAAATACTTTTAATGTGGCTAACCTATCACTCTATCATCCAGAGAAAACACTTTATGAAAAAAACTCGAGGTCGAGTTTCAAAGAAGTAGAGGAGAATAATGAGGAACATTATAATTCTAAAACTAGTACATAACCTTCATGAATCAAAAATCAATTTTGCTACTTATAGAAAGAGAAAGTCAATTTGAATTTTGCTACTAGTTGTCAAGTTTGTCTTTTACATAATTCTAGAATACTTAGCTATTAGTAAAATGAGTTTTCAGCTATGAGTTATCAATGAGTTGTGTATGAGTTTTCAATGAGTTGTGTATTAGTTGTACAAAGGATTTTGAAGCCTATAAATAGAGGCAAAGACCTCTAGCTATGTAGTTTTTAGTTCAACTCTTCTATTAATGAAACTTTGTGTTTTCTTTTAAGATCTTGGATTAGAACTTGTATTTTAAGGGCTTTGGATTAAGCTCTTGCTATATGTGGAAAGTGATTAATGAAAAGTGAGTATATTTTGCTCACCAATGTGATTAATATTCTGTTTTCATGATTTTGGGGCTTGGTGTAAGACAAAAATACCTTTGGGGATTTAAATTCCGCAATTGAAATGCCGATTAAGGCCTCACCATGATGCGGTGAGTGGTTCATTGCGATAGCCGCTGCAACGTGTCTCATTCATTTATAAAAAATGCTATTTTAGGTCTCACCGCGATGCGCTGTAATCGTGGTAAGCTACTGGATTTGGACGTCACTGTAATGCAATGAGTGGGTCATCGCGACACCCACCGCAATGCGATGGAATCACAGTGACCCTTTAGAAATTTACAAATGCTAAATTAGCTTCTACCATGATGCAGTGGCCTCCCCACCACGATACTCATCGTGATGCGGTCTAATTGCGGTGAGCTGCTGCCTTGTAATCCCAAAAGTGATCCAAACCTTGTTCAAAAATTTTGAAACTTACCCAAGACATATTAATTACACCCCTGAATATAATTCAACTTAAAAATCATTATCTCAAAGCTCGGAAGGTCAATTTAAAATCTTCGAACTTTAAAAGAAGTCAAAATGACTAAGTCAATCAACCCTTAGCTTTATTTCAGGTTCTAAGTACTATAAGTACATACTAAGGGATGGAATGATCAACAAATGTATAGGGTATTATAATGAGTTACAAGGTTTGACTTACTCACCTAAGCTATTGTATTGCATAAATGGTTAAATGGATAATAAAATAGTTTTGAAGGTCTTGTTGGCCATGTTTTTGATTTTAAATTGGAAGCTCGGGGTTCGGGAATTTCCTCGGGTTAATTTCATAAACTAAAGAAGGTCGAGGCATTCCTTCAACTTTATTAATAAGCTAAAGGGGTTCGGGGGATTCTCCCAAGTTAATGGAATTGAAATGACATAATTATGAGCTTGCAAGCGTAAGGGTATGACGATACTTATGGTGTGCCTTAAATGACGATTCCTTGGTTTAAACATATGGGTTATGTGTAAACTTTTTAATTAGGCTTAAAGGAGTTGTGTAGTTAGCCATGAAAGTGGAGGTCTCAAAGGACCGATACTGGAAACTCACATTTACCGGTGTGAGGGTTGGTCTATGACCATCTTCTTGTGTCACACTATATATATGTATCCTGGATTGATGTGGGATTGAGAAATTTTGTGGTCTTTATATGATATCTTGAGTTCGTGCAACTAACACGCACTGGGGACTATCCAGCAAGGGGGCTGGACCCATACAGCCCATGGGTGTTTTTGTGACGATTAAAATACATAGTCCAGTTAATGTTTTAACTCTCATGCTAATCTTGCTCCCTATCCTAACATGTTATATGTATGCATGTAACACCCCGAACTTTTGGGCTAGAATCTAGATCGTCATTCCTATGCGTATAGACCCAAACTAGATAATTCCTTGTTAATATATGTGTGGTTATCAATCCTATAGTGTGGGAATACCTTTGAATATGAATTGAGGTTAGAAAAACCCCCTAACTCTAAGACAAGTTGAAAACATTTTTAGCAATTAAGTTTCAGTGGACGTTTAAACGTACATCAAATTCCACCAACCATAAATTCTTGTATATATCGAATTAGAGGGCCTACTATATATCAAATGAAAGATCTTCAAAGTAGCTTCCAATGATACTAATTTTCCCAAAATATGATACCCGAGCGAAAAGTCACAGCCATTTTTGTGAGAGAGGCAGTAGCTGTGCGCGATTAGCGTGCGACGCATGCTCCATCGCACACACCTAATTTTTAGGTTCTATTTTCGCATTTATAAGTTAAATTTAGACCTTTACCTCACCTAAGGTTTGTCCATAACATAAGATTCACGCCCCAGCAGAATACACTCCGTAATTCAAATTTTCCACTCAAATTAAAACCCTAAATCCTTTCCCTCAAGATCAAGAATCAAGCTCTTAAGTTCAGGAATCAAGATCTTAAGTTCAAAACTCCAAGAAAAGGGTCAAGATACGAGTTCCATCTATCAAGATCTAGGTTCCATCTTTCAACTCCTATAGTCTAAGGTACGTGGGGTTTATCCTATAAAATACATGGGCTTGAAAACACTAGAGAATGATTTTTAAGATTATTAAGCATGAATTTTAAAAGGGTTTTGGAATCTATGTTTTAAATTATGGATTTCAAATGTTTCAATGTTACTATTGCTTTGTCCTTGTGGTCCTTTCCCCTAAATTGATTTACATATATATGTATATGTATGAAAATTGAGATTGACGATTGTTTGAGAGCGCAAATTATGAACTCCCTCTCTTGTATTGAATTGAAGTTTATGATTTTTCAGAAAAGAGTTGAAATGCATGTTTTATGACTGAAAGTAGTTTTATCAATGTCATAGTATTTGAACATGATGTAGAGATGATGAGAGGGTGTTTCTTGATATAACTATAATTTGTGTTAAAGAGAAAGAATTGCATGAAATTAAGAATTTTGACATGACCACCATTGTTTGTTGAATTTTTGATAAAGAGAATTGCTTGCATGGTTTTACATGAGTTTTAAAGAATGAGTTTCTTGAAAAGAATTATTGATATGGTGGTCTTGAATTCCATGATTTGAGAATAGAGACATAAATTGCTATAAATGGCTCAGAGAATGTGACTTGGAAGTCAATGGTATGACAATACCATGTAAATATATGCCATCGCAGAATTAGAGTCTCTAGAACTTGATTTCAGAGTTTGCATATTGTAAAAAATTAAAAATGGGCTTAAAGAGGGTTAGGTGGTTACCCGAAGGGTCACGAGTCAATCGACCTATAGCCTAAAACCATATTTTGCTGATACGGGTATGTTACTTTTGTATGCTAGAGACGACCCTGTGGCGTAGTAGAGATTCAGAGACTCTGACCCTTGCGGCAAACTTGGGTTGGGGACTTGGATGTCGAGTTAAGGGCAGATTCCATATAGCCTGTGGAATTACAGAATTGTAGGGTATACCACTTAGCGCAGAAGTAAAACAAAGAGTGTCATAGAGTTTAGATGATTTTACAGAGTCTTTAAATATGCCCATGTGATTTTACCTTATGATATATTTATGAATTGTTTTAAATTGCTCTCATATATGTTGAATACCATTTACTATTTTGGATTTTCTCTGCATACCAGTATAACTGTATTGACCCTCTACCTCTCAGGTTCTGAGGCACAATCTAGGGGTCCGAATAAGCAGTAGATTTCTTTAGGCCAAAGTGCAGAGTTTAGTTGGTGAGCCTTCCATATTTCAAAAGGCCTAATTTCCGTTAGTTATTTATCGTTATTATGGTTTTGGTCTACTAGGGGCTTGTCTTAGTTTTCAGACAGCTTTGTTCTTATGTAGTAGAGATTTCACAGACTGAGTCAGCTATTATTTTAGTGTTATGGAATTGCAGTCTTTAACATTATGTTGCTTTCAAGACATGACCATGGTCCCTTATTCAGTTATATTTCTGCATTTCTTTTCTATATATGAGTGGTGTATGTGATTATAAGTTAGATGGGCGTTCGGGCTTTCATGGTTTGGTTTGCTCATCACGGCCAAGGGCCAGGTTCAGGTCATGACAAACTTAGTATCAGAGCCAGGTTCATGGTCCCAGGGTGTCTGCGAAATCGCATCGGGTAGAGTCTTGTTTATGGGTATGTAGCATGCCACACTTATAAGTAGGAGGCTACAAGCTGTTTAGGAATGTCTCTCTTTCTTCATGTTCTAGTTCGTGCTATGGAGTCAGAATGTTCCTCTTTCATAATCTAATTCATGCTATGGTGTTGCCCATATGAAAGGAAAGTTATCCTAATTCTTTTCTTACTCTAGTGTTCCCAGATAATGCTCTCACATTTACTAGCAAAAATTTCAGAAGTCATATAAAGGGCCTGAGAGGAGCTCCCTAGTGTGTCGTAAGTCCATCAAGTTTAAAGTTGTGTCCTCGTTATTATGAGGCATTCAGTTAAGACAAGAGTAAGATATGTATTCTTAGGTCATTGAATATTGTGTGTCAAGTTTCCATCTCTTGTGATCTTGTCATCATTGTGTTGTTGAAACTAAAAGTCTAGTGAAGCTGTGTGGGGCTCTTTTGATTCACTAGCATAGTTGCTTTGTTGCCATTTCATTTTCTGGTTCAAACCACAAAATCAAGTCTAGTGAATCCGTATGAGGCCTATTTTGATTCACTAGCAACTTGTTGTTCATCTTGTTGTTCTTGTGTTGGTTGGAACTGGGGGTTTAGAGGTATAGTGACAAGAAAAGTGGTAAGGGCAATTTATTGAATATATATAGCCAAATATTTTTGCATATAATGGAGTCAGTAATGAAGTGATATATCCTTAAGTGTTAGGTTAGTAAAAGGTGGAGAAAGAGTTATTGGTTAAGGTAAATTATTGTTTGCTTGAAGTATGAAAAGAGTTGTTGATGGTGTTTGTTGTGCTAGAAAAGTATAGGTTGTTGGTGAAAGTACTTAGTGGATGAGTGTTGTTAATTTAGGCTTCCCAAAGGTTGCAAGAGGGAGTTTAGTTGAAACTTATAGAGCTATGAAAGAAGTTAGGTGTATAGATAGGTATATACTAATAATGTGTAGAAGGAGGTTGCGTTAATGGATTGTAAATAAGATAGGCAATATGGTTATGATTGATTATTGTTGTTATGGGGTTCTAGTGTACTAGTGTTTCTTGATGTTTTATGTCATAATCTCCAAGTGAGAATTATGTGTAAGGTTGGGTTGTAAGTCATGTTTAGCACTAGACATTAAGTTTGAACAGTTGATGGCCATGAAGGTGGATGTGAGTATTTCTTATCTAATGATACTAGTTTATGAAAGTGATCTAATAGGCTGGAATAGTGTATGCAAAAGCTTAAGCTTATTTGATTCGTAATGAAGCATGATGTAGAAGTATGCCCAAGGTGATGTGAGATTGCGGTAAATTTTATTTTTAGGCTATTACATATTGTGTGTGGCTAGTGGTACCGTTGAGTTGTTAGGTGGAGAAAGACTAGTTAGAGGTTATGTGGTGTTCTAAATAGCAAAGTTAAGGAGTTTGGATTGATAGTGTTGAGCCTTTTGATATGAACTTGATTCTTATGGTAAAGAGATTAAGTTAGGAGTCGCAATATTTATTTGCTATGACAGAAGTAGTATGGTTCATAAAAGGCTTAGTGATCCATGTTAAGTGTTAGAAGCTAAGTTTGAGTTTCTTTGAAGAGTAAGCAAATAGAAATAAGAGTTAAACAACTAGAGGGTGTGCAATCTGACTCTGGGGATACCCATGAACACTTGAAGTTAGTAAATGTGCAAGTATTATGGATGACGATTGGGACTATAGAAAGATAGAAGTGTGTCTTAGAAGATAGTATTAACAGTGGGTTTTCCACTTCCAGGTGTAATCATTCAGGTTAAATCCTATTACTTGCGTGTATTATCGTATTCCAGGCCCCAGAGTACAATAAGTGTAGTTCAATTTAGAGTCTATTAAGGAATCTCTCAAACCTAAGATGATGGCTTAAGGCTAAGGGGGAGATGATAGAACAAGTAACCAAGTCAGGCTCTAGGATTCTAGTAGTAATGCCAGTATGATATAGAACATCAGAAAGTGAGGGTGAGGCTCAACTCATTCTTATCTCAGTATTTTTCGGTTATTCCAATACCTACTCATGCCTTACATTTCGGTTCCACAATCATAGTTCATGTTCATGCATATGATAGAGAATCATGTGCTCTTCTAGTTCCTAAATAAGGAATTCTAGTTCATTCGGTAGTCGGAATCACATTCCATAAGTTATGAACTCCAAATTAAGGTCATGCAGCTCATGAATCATGTACTCATGCTTTATGGTATGCTCAGTTCCCATAACTCATGTTACACGCCAAATGATTGGCGAGATTCAGCTTTTAGCCAGGTATGCCCTGAATTCATATTAATTTGATGAATCCCTGATGTTGATTCACTGTTCCTTAGGCCTCAATTAAGAGTCAAGTTTCGTATAAGTATCCTTCCATGATTCAAGGTCTTATGTTCTAACCTTTTAGTGAATCCTCCTACTCAGTCTATGAGGTCACTCGGTTAATGCCTTACATTATGTATCCAAGTCCTACCTATGTCCAAGGGTTGAGAACTTATGTAAATCATGACATGTCCTGACTTCCAAACTAGAATAAATAATGTCCCTCGATGAGCCAACAATTCTAAGTATCCAAGCTCTATGTTATATTGCTCACGAACAACAAATCTATGTCCCAAATCATGATTGGTTCTAGGGAACTATGTTTTTTTCGTATGTTACCGATTTATTTTATGTCAGGATTAGCCAAAATGATAAAGTTGTGCAGACTCGTAACTATTTCAGTTCTGGAAATAAGAAGCGATAGCTTCGAGTAGAAGTCCTTGCCTAAATCGATGACTTCATGAATTCCACACTTATGTTGTAAGACTCATGATGAAAGCTCTCATGTTTCTCACAGTGGTTGTACTAATAACTCGTGCTATTTTGAGTTTATGCTAGAACGACTCTCCACTTGTGATCCCAAACACTTGATATATGAAACACTCTGTGATTTTATCGTATTCTCAACTCATGTCCCGCCTTGAGTATGGAAATCAGTATACGTGATAACTGAATAGTGTTACTCCCTTTCATGATGCTCTTGCTCAGGTTCTTTATTGAACCTCTGTATGCTAGTAGAATGGTGGTTGTGGAAGCGTAGAAGTGTGTTAGGTGGGGGAGTAGGTGTTCTTGAAGGTGAAAATTTTGATGTCGTTCTCGAGCTAAGGTTATAGGTGAAAGGAAAAGAAGGAAATGAACTTTTATATTGTGAAATAGCTATGAAGGAGAAATGTGGCGAAAATAGTTTTAAGAGTGACTGAAATTGCTGGTCTTAGTTGGGAGATCTATGTAGTGGGTATAGTAATGATTAGTATTGAATGTTCTGACTGATGAAAACACAAACCTATGTGCCATATGGTTAGTATTCTTTGAATTAAGACTTCAGATTGTTGGATTATAGTGATGAGGTGAGGTGACGTGATTGCTTAATGTGATGTAGAGTGCAGGGTCCTATAGTTTAGATTAGCCCCTCCTTCCTCGAGTTAGGCTTGAACATAGAAATATGTAACGCCCCGAAGACGGGACCCAAGGCATCACACGGTGCTTAAGGCTATAAGTATCCCCAAGCTAACCCTTTTAGCTGTTTTTCTACCATTCAACACTTATAATCAAAGTCATCATAATCAAAACATCTACACATCCTCCATAATATCATACTGCAATATGAATGAAATATGGAAAGTAACAAAATATGACATCTCTGATAAATCTGATCAATTTATCCATCTAGTCTGACAAGCCTCTACTAAACTGTATATCCATGAGCCATTGGGACAAACCCTAACTGACCCGAACTCAGGAAATAAACTGAACGACTCAAAGTAAATGTGGAAATCTGAATAACTAGTCCTCGGACCATGAGGACTCACAACTGCATAGGATGTAGATCAACGTGCTCGGATAATCACGGACAAACTTGGGAATGAGCACCTGAACCTACATTATAGGGAAAATGTAGCCCACATGCGAACTTGTGGGTCAGTACCATGGAATATGTACCGAGTACATGGGGGTGCATGAAATAAACATATTTATATGATATATATATATATATATATATATATATATATATATATATATATATATATTTAACGATCATGTCATAAGTTTTCTTTCCAAATCATGCAGGACATTTGTAAATGGCTCATAAAGCTTGAAAGAAATCTAAAATCTGAAATCATACACAATGAATGGTAAAACATGCCAATCTGGATATCATAAGCCATTACACTTAATCCAAATATCAAGATTCTTTTCTTATTCTCTCATCAATCAATCTTAGTGAAATCTGGAATATTGAATACATCATAAATCTGCATTTCAAATCTCTTTTAAATCAGTAAAATCAATCTAAGAATGAGGGATGGATCTTTGGGAGGTTCTTCTAACTGACATGTACACCATGTGAGCACCCATGATGTCCCACGACTTGTCCCCGTAAGTTTAGGGCTGTCCTACCCTTGCCATCGGTGCAGAACAATCTCATCTCAGTGATCACTATCTCAATTTTTCACATATAGTGGAAGTCAATGTCTCAACCTACGATGACACGTAGTTCTGGGGTATGAAACCGTAGTAACATACCCAACTTGGTGCTAAATACTACTCCCAATACTATGCTCAAAAATCTCAAGAAAAATCCACTTTAAGGGTAATCTCATATTTCTTAAGGTAAATAAATGATAAAATCCGTAACTCATTTCATAAAGTGGATTTTAACTCTGTTGTGACCAAAAGGTCAAATCGTTCTATACTTCATCAAAAATAGTCTAAACATGGGTGCATGTAGCACATAAATTCTCAAAACAACAATATCAATGTGGGTTAATAACCCTTATAGCAATACTTAATCAAAACATTTCAACATTCATGCTTTATATCACAAGCATGCATAATTTATACGGAAATCTGAAAAATTTCAGCCTTTAATCATAACAATAATCTCAAACTCATGGAGTTTATTTTCTAAACATTCAAAATAATAATAGTATCTTGAACAACAACATAGGATAAGATTTATCACTTTAAAGTCATGATAAAACATATAAAAATCATGTATCTTTGTAAAATAATGAAAACTTTGGGCACAAGAACGAAAGGGTGTTCTTGTTCATAACCCCACATACCTTTATGGTAATGAATTCGTTGAAAGATTGGACCCTCAATGTTGATTGTGTAACCCTCATTGTTTTTCTCCTTTAGTGCTATTGGATGATGAACTTAGACTGATAATAGGGTTATGATGTGTTTAGAATCTATTAAATTCGTAAGGTTAAGTTTAGGGGTGTGTAAGGAGTGCCAAAAGACTTAATTGCCCTCAAAATAACCCAAAAATGGAGTGTTTACGTCACTTGAAACCATAAGATATACGCTGCATATGATATCACATATATTTACATAGGCACTGCATATGATATAGCCTATATTTACATAAGCGCCGCATATGATATCGCCTATATTTACATAGGCACCGCATATGCTATCGCATATGCTTTCCAGTGGCCATGTGCGATTGGTTAGGCGACGCACTCTACTTCGGAAAGCAATAACTCCTAGCTCGGGTGTCGAATTTTGGTGAAATTGGTATCGTTGGAAAGCTAATTCAATTCTCTATAATTTTGTGGGTAGAAATATGGAGAAATACCACATATTTATCAAGTTATGCTCATTTAAAGATGACCTTTGCGAATTCAAACACTAAATCTTGATGGATTTTGAAACTCTTAGCTTGTACTACCTTAAGTGACTCATATAACCACACTTAACACATCATAAGCTATATTATAACTAGGGTGATCTTGGTAATTTAGGTGCCCAAATTTGGCTTACAAAATTGGGGTTTTCACATATATGAACAATGGTTCGTTTTCTAGCTTAGGAAAGTGCGGGGTATTACAATATCTCCCCCTTGGGGACATTCGTCCTCGAATGAGGTTGGGTATACTAAGAATAAAATGAAAATGAAGGGTACACAGCTGAAGAAACTTGCTAATCTTGCCTCTATTTCATTCTATATTTCAGACACAACAAGGGGTGCATCACTCATGAAATCACAGCTGATTAGTATAAAATAACTGCTGAACTACTGCAATTTTGCATAGAAAAGGAATGATTTAAAGTAGAATGGTACCTTTGGCTTGATCGGAGCTTATGGAAAATAGGTATGGGTACTTGGATCGCATATCCTCCTCAGCTTCCCATGTTGCACCCTCAACGGATTGGTTTTACCACAACACCTTGACCAAGGGAACTTCTTTGTTCCTTAGTCTTCGGACTTGGTGATCTAAAATATAAACAGGAACTTCCTCAAAAGAAAGACAATCTTGCACATCATGGTTTTCTGAAGGATCTACAACAACACACTCACCAACGTGTTTCCTAAGCATGGATACATGGAAGAAAGAGTGAACAGAAGATAACTCTGAAGGCAACTCAACCTCATACGCTACCTTACCAACACGGCTAAGAACTCTGTAGGGGCCAACATAACGAGGACTAAGTTTTCCCTTCTTTCTGAATCTCTTCACTCCCTTCATGGGTGAAATCTTCAAATACACCAAGTCACCAACTTCAAATTAAAGGTCTCTTCTCCTCACATCAGCGTACGACTTCTGACGACTCTATGCGGTTTTTAATCTTTCTCTAATCACTTTGACTATTTCCATAGCTTTAAAGACCGAATCAGGACCACTCATGGCCGCTTCACCCACTTCAAACCAACCTATAGGTGACCTACATTTCCTCCCATACAAAGCCTCAAATGGAGACATGCCAATACTAGAGTGAAAACTGTTATTGTAAGCAAACTCTATCAACGGTAAATCCTCATCCCAACTCCCCTTAAAGTCAAGAGCATACGCTCTCAGCATATCCTCTAAGGTCTGGATGGTCCCTCAGCCTGACCATCTGTCTGCGGATGGAAAGCAGAACTCAAATACACTTGGGTACCAAGACCCTTCTGAAAAGCTCTCCAAAACTGCGAAGTGAACTGAGTACCCCTATCTGAAATGATGGAGAAGGGAACTCCATGCAATCTAACTAATTCTCGGATGTACAATATAGCATAATCCTCAGCAGTATAAAAAGTATGCACAGGCAAGAAGTGCGCAGACTTAGTCAATCTATCCACAAAAACCCAAATGGAATCATGATGGCATCAGGAAGGAGGTAAACCAGTCATAAAATCCATGTTTATCTCTTCCCACTTCCAAGTGGGAATACCGAACTCCTGTATCATACCACCAGGTCTTTGGTGTTCTACCTTAACCTATTGGCACGTCGCACACTTAGCCACAAATGCTGCTATATCCTTCTTCATGCCACTCCACCAATAGATTTCCCGTAAGTTGCGGTACGTCTTGGTGGCACCAAGATAAATAGAATATCGCGCACCATGCACTTCAGCCATAATTCTCTGTCTCAGATCCTCGACATATGAAACACATAATCTATCCTGCAATCTCAACACACCATCCCCCCCTTAGGAGAAAACCTCCACCTTTTGGTCCTTGACTAATTCAGTTTGACCAAACTAGCTTCTAAGTTTTGCTTCTCCTTTACTTCCGAAACCAAGGAGGATTCGGAGCTACTCTGTACTAACATACTCCCTTCAACGGACTCAAGCAACCTAACTCCCAACCTAGCCAACTGATGCACATCATAAGCCAACTCCTTCTTACCCTCTCCAATATGTGAAACACTATCCATAGACATCCTGCTAAGGGCATCCGCCACTACATTGGCCTTTTCTAGGTGATACAACACACTCATATCGTAGTCTTTCAATAACTCTGACCACCTTCTCTGCCTAAGATTCAACTCTCTGTGGGTAAAAACATACTGCGGACTCATATGATTAGTGAAAACATCAACATGAACACCATACAAGTAGTGTCTCCAGATTTTTAGAGCAAACACAATAGCAGCTAACACAAGATCATGGGTGGGGTAATTCTTCTCATGGGGTTTCAGCTGTCTAGAGGCATAGGCTATAACCTTACCTCTCTGCATCATTACACAACCCAAACCAACTCTAGAAGCATCACAATATACCAAAAATCCATCAACACCATCAGGCAGAGTCAAAATAGGGGCTGTAGTGAGTCGAGTCTTCAACTCCCGAAAACTATTCTCAGAAGAATCAGATCACAAGAACTTCAATTTGTTTTGGGTCAATTGGGTCATAGGAGATGCTATATAGGATAAACCTTCAACAAAATGGCGGTAATAGCCAGCTAGACCTAAGAAACTTCTAATTTCGAATGGAGAGACAGGTCTAGGCTAGTTTCTAACAGCTTCTATTTTCTGGGGATCAACTCTAACACCTTCGGAAGAAATAATATGACCCAGAAAAACAACTGACCTTAGCCAAAATTCACACTTGCTAAATTTGGAGAACAAGTGATGATCTCTAAGGGTTTACAAGACGATACGAAGATGGTCTGCATGTTTATTTTCAGTACGGGAGTATACCAGAATGTCGTCTATAAACACTATGACAAACATATTAAGATATGGCCTGAACACTTGATTCATGAGGTCCATGAAAGCTGCTGGGGCATTATTTAGCTCAAAGGACATAACAAGAAACTCAAAATGACCAAAATATGTTTGGAAGACTATCTTCAGGATATCAAATTCCCTAACTCTTAGTTGATGATAGCCAGAGCGAAGGTCTATCTTTGGGAAGTAACTTGTACCTTGTAATTGATCAAACAAATCATCTATTCTTGGAAGGGGATACTTGTTTTTGATAGTGACTTTGTTAAGCTGGCGATAGTCAATGCACATGCGCAAAGAGCCATCTTTCTGTCACACGAATAGGACAGGTGCACCTCAAGGAGACACACTTGGTCTTATAAAACCTTTATCTAAAAGATCTTTGAGTTGATCTTTTAACTCCTTAAGTACTGTGGGTGCCATACGATATGGAGGAATGGTAATGGGTTGAGTATCAGGAAGAAGATCAATCCTAAATTTTATCTCTCTATCGGGAGGTACCCCTGGAAGATCTTCCAGAAGGACATCGGGAAACTTATTAACAATGTCAACTGACTGGAGATTTAGAGTCTCAGACTTGATGTCTTTAACTCTGACTAGGTGATAAATGCACCCTTTGGAAATAAGCTTTCTAGCCTTGAGATATGAGATAAAATGACTCTTGGGAGATGCGGAATTAGCATACCATTCGATAACAGACTCACCAGGGAAATGAAACTTGACTACATGGGTACGACAGTCTATGGATGCATAACAAGAGTGAAGCCAGTCCATACCTTGAATAACATCAAAATCTACAATGTCTAACTCTATCAGATTAGAAAACATAACTCTATGAAGAATAGAAATAGGACACTTTTTGTACACTTTTCTGGCAACAATGGACTCACGCATAAGGGTAGAAACTAGGATGGGCTCAGAGACAATCTCGAGACTTACTTCAAAATTTATAGTAACCAGAGGTGTCACATATGAAAAACTAGACCCAGGGTCCAACAACACATAAACATCAAACTGAAATACACAAAGCATACCAGTAACAACATAGGGGGAGTCCTCCTACTCCTGAAGGGAAGGCAAAGCATAGAATCTATTCTGGTGTTGACCACCAGCAGTGCTGGAATAAGCACAATGAGTAGGAGCTGGACGAGCTACAGGAGCTGAAGCACTAGCAGTTTGAGCTTGGGGGTGAACATCACGGTTCCCCTATCTGGTATGAAGACAATCTCTAAAACCGTGGCCCTCCTGGCCATATCCATAGCAACCCTCTGACCCCACAAACACTTACCCCCGTGATCCCTACCACACCTAGTGCATGGTGGATGGTTAGGACCGTTACTCACAGTATTCTGATATCCGGACATAGAAGACCTGTTTCCCTGTTCTTACCAACCTCTAAGTACTGGAGCACTAGCTGAAGATGGTGCTGGCATAGATGAGCAGCTCTGAAACTGAGGGCGATTCCCTCCTTGCGATCTGTTCTGACCATAAGTAGGTTGCTTAGATCTGGCTCTCTTATTGCCCCTTACTTTATCCCTCTCTTTTATCTTATCTAATTCGATCTGTTGGGCATGGGTCATCAGTCTGTAAAGATTCATAACACTATTAAGCATAGCTGATCTACACTCCTTAACCACATAGCTTGATACCCCTGTCAAGAACTTACCCATACTGGCTCGGTTGTCGGCTATCAAATTTAGGGCATATTTTACTAACTGATTAAACTTCAAGAAATACTCCTTAACAGTCATGGAGCCTTGCCGTAAGTTCATGAACTCTTCTACTTTTGCCTTTCTCAACTCTAGCAGAAAGAATTTATCCAGGAATGCATCCTGGAACTCCTACCAAGTCATAGGAGCAACACCCTCTACTCTACCCTTTCTCTATGCAACCACCCAGACATATGCAAGGTCTTTCAATCTGTAGGATGCTAAATTAACATACTCCTCCTCAGATATGTGCATTACCTGTGTGATCTTCCTTATCTCCTCTAGATACAACTGTGGATCCTCACCTACCTTGGACTCATAAAATTCTAGCGGATTTATCCGCATAAAGTCACGAATTCTTGTGGAAGCTAAGTCACCTCCCTATTGTTGTGGAGTCGGGGCCTGGTTGGCCTGAACATTGGTGGTAACAGCTTGGGCAAGCGCCTGAAAGGCTGCCCTGAATTCAATGTGGGATATATTCTAATTCAGGGTATCAGCAGGCTGAGGTTGCTTACCCATGTTATTTCTTCTAGATCAGCGAGGAGCCATATTCTTAAAGAAGAGAGCATGAATTAATAGCTAAAAGGGAACAACTTTAAGCATGATAGACTTTTGAAAGAATGAAACAACCCCTTTTTTTTTCTAAAACATTTTGTAGCCTATTGCTCATAGATGTGGCACGCTACACACCGATTATCAAGACTTTACTTAACGTTGCTTGTTAGACTCCCTAGGACTCCAATAACCTTAGTCTCTGATACCAATTTTGTAACGCCCCGAAAATGGGCCCTGACGCGTCACATGGTGCTTAAGGCTACAAGTAACCCCAAGCTAACCCTTTTAGCCATTTTTCTACCATTCAACACTTATAATCAAAGTCATCATAATCAAAACATCTACACATCCTCCATAATATCATAATGCAATATGAATGAAATATGGAAAGTAACAAAATACGACATCTCTGACAAATCTGATTAATTTATCCATCTAGTCTGACAAGCCTTTACTAAACTGTATATCCATGAGCCATTGGGACAAACCCTAACTGACTCGAACTCAGGAAATAAACTGAATGAGTCAAAGTAAATGTGGAAATCTGAATAACTAGTCCTCGGACCATGAGGACTCACAACTGCATAGGATGTAGATCAACGTGCTCGGATAATCACGGACAAACTTGGGAATGAGCACCTGAACCTATATTATAGGGAAAATGTAGCCCACATGCGAACTTGTGGGTCAGTACCATGGAATATGTACCGAGTACATGGGGGTGCATGAAATAAACATATTTATATGATATATATATATATATTTAACGATCATGTTATAAGTTTTCTTTCCAAATCATGCAGGACATTTGTAAATGGCTCATAAAGCTTGAAAGAAATCTAAAATCTGAAATCATACACAATGAATGGTAAAACATGCCAATCTGGATATCATAAGCCATTACACTTAATCCAAATATCAAGATTCTTTTCTTATTCTCTCATCAATCAATCTTAGTGAAATATGGAATATTGAATACATCATAAATCTGCATTTCAAATCTCTTTTAAATCAGTAAAATAAATCTAAGAATGAGGGATGGATCTTTGGGAGGTTCTTCTAACTGACATGTACACCATGTGAGCACCCATGATGTCCCACGACTTGTCCCCGTAAGTTTAGGGCTGTCCTACCCTTTCCATCAGTGCAGAACAATCTCATCTCAGTGATCACTATCTCAATTTTTCACATATAGTGGAAGTCAATGTCTCAACCTACGATGACACGTAGTTCTGGGGTATGAAACCGTAGTAACATACCCAACTCGGTTCTAAATACTACTCCCAATACTATGCTCAAAAATCTCAAGAAAAATCCACTTTAAGGGTAATCTCATATTTCTTAAGTTAAATAAATGATAAAATCCGTAACTCGTTTCATAAAGTGGATTTTAACTATTTTGTGACCAAAAGGTCATATATTTCTATACTTCATCAAAAATAGTTTAAACATGGGTGCATGTAGCACATAAATTCTCAAAACAACAATCTCAATTGGGTTAATGAACCTTATAGCGATACTTAATCAAAATATTTCAACATTTATGCTTTCTATCACAAGCATGCATAATTTATACGGAAATCTGATAATTTTTGGCCTTTAATCATAACAATAATCTCAAACGCATGGAGTTTATTTTCTAAACATTCAAAATAATAATAGTATCTTGAACAACAACATAGGATAAGATTTATCACTTTAAATTTATGATTAAATATGTAAAAATCATGTATCTTTGTAAAATAATGCAAACTTTGGGAACAAGAACGAAAGGGTGTTCTTGTTCATAACCCACACACCTTTATGGTAACAGATTCATTGAAAGATTGGACCCTCAATGTTGATTGTGTAACCCTAGTTGTTTTTCTCCTTTAGTGATCTTGGATGATGAACTTAGACTGATAATAGGGTTATGATGTGTTTAGAATCTATTAAATTTATAAGGTTAAGTTTAGGGGTGTGTAAGGAGTGCCAAAAGACTTAATTGCCCTCAAAATAACCCAAAAACGGCGTGTTTAAGTCACTTGAAACCATAAGATATGCGCTGCATATGATATCGCATATATTTACATAGGCGCCACATATGATATCGCCTATATTTACATAGGCACCGCATATGCTATCGCATATGCTTTCCAGTAGCCATGTGCGATTGGTTAGGTGATGCACTCTACTTCGCAAAGCTATAACTCCTAGCTCGGTTGTCGGATTTTGGTTAAATTGGTATTGTTGGAAAGATAATTCGATTCTCTATAATTTTGTGGGTATAAATATGCAGAAATACCACATATTTTTTAAGTTATGCTCATTCAAAGATGACCCTTGTGAATTCAAACACTAAAACTTGATGGATGTCGAAACTCTTAGCTTGTACTACCTTAAGTGACTCATATAACCACACTTAATACATCATAAGCTCTCTTATAACTAGGGTACTCTTGGTAATTTAGGTGCCCTAATATGACTTACAAAAATGGGGTTTTCACATATACGAACAACAGTTCGTTTTCTAGCTAAGGAAAGTGTGGGGCATTACAAAATATTATAAGGAGGGACACAAAATTCTTGTGGTTAGATGTGTTATGAGAGAATTTTTAGTTGGTAATGATGAAGTATGTTGATTATTGTTGGAGTATAGATAAGAAGTGTCGCTAAGTTTAAGTATTTTCGTTGTATCTTGTAAGATAGAGAATGATAATACTCTTATGTTCCTTGAGAAGATTATCTCTTATCTTGTACCAATCATAATCAGGCCAAGGAATCCTAGAAAAAGTTATGTTTTACAATGTTTTGATCATGTGCCAGAAAACACATGCCAAGATTATGTTGATGTCAAGTTTCGTTATCTCAGGTGTCGTGCTTACATGTTTCCCTAGGGGTTATCATGAAGATCGTGTGATGCCTTTGCATATTTTTGTTGAGGAAAAATGTTCAAATCAACATTTTTTTCTTTATTCTATACTTTTAGAGCTTCAAAAATTCCCTACCCATCATTCGGGGATGAATGACCCCAAGGGGGAGATAATGTAACACCTCATACTTTTGGGCTAGAATCTAGACTGTCGTTCCTACGCGTATAGACCTGAAATAGATAATTACTTATTAATATATATGTGGTTATCAATCCTATTGTGTGGAAATAACTTTGAATATGGATTGAGGTCACAAAAATCCCCTAACTCTAAGACTAGTTGAAAACATTTCTAGCGATAAAGTTTCAGTGGACGTTTAAACTTGGGTCAACTTCCATTGACCATAACTTCTTATATATATCTAATTAGAAGTCCTACTATATATCAAATGAAAGGTCTTCTAAGTATATTTCCAATGATACCAATTTGATAACGCTCAATCTACAGCTCACGTGGGAGTGTAAAGCAGTCGTTAGCAAATATAGAACCCAACCTGGGTTGGGTGTCGATCCCACAGGGAATAGCTTGGCCAACAAGTAAGCAAAATTACTAAACTTTTGGTGCAAGTCTCGAAAAAGGGGGGAATTCTTGTCGTGCAAGTAATTAAATAAAGTATCAAAATAAAAGCTAAAAATAAAAAGAAAGAATGTTACGTGAGTTGTAAACAATGAGAATTGAAGCGTTGGGGTTATATCCACCTTCTGAGGTATACGTCTCTATTGGCTATTAGTGTGTAGAGTCTTGACATGTAATTGCTTATAGAGAATTGTAGTCGATGGTAAATCCAAGCGTCTCTCGACCTAAACAAGGACTATTTCACTTTAACTCTCTCGAGCTTAAAGCGTGTCTAACGGTACGAATTCTCCAAGAGGTTAGTCCAGTTACGGCACTAGCTTTTTAATAGGAAAGGGTGTCCTACTACCTTGACATTATCTCTTTTCCAGACAAATAACCTTTCTCTCGAACAAGTTAAATGTTAGACTGGCGTTATTCTATGCGTCTGCAGCCACAAGAATTTACATTAAGATGAAGAGAATAATGATATAAGCAATATACGTGTCTCGAACTTACAAACTCATAGCTATAGATAGTAACTCATTCGGCTTCCATAACCCCAACTAAGAGGTTTAGTTACCCATGAATGCGAAGGATATCACGATTTGCATGGTTGATGGCGTGAGAAGTAGGTGATAGGCGTGTGGTTTTGGTGATTCCCTAGCAAGTAACGATTCTCTTGTTGTGGAATTTAAGAATAGAAGAATAGATTAGAAGTGTTTGTGGTGGAAGATGAGAGAGATGGAAGAAAATTAATAGTTTAAGAATGAATTTCTTGAATTAAGGGAGGAGTTGCCTCCACTAAGGGAGGACTTCCTTAAAATCTCTAGCATGATAGGGTATTTATAATACTCCTATCCTACTCCTACTATGCTAATGAAATAAATAACCAAATCCTACTAAACTAAGGAAATACTTAACCCATTTGTACTAGGTTAATGTAACATTCTCCTAATCCAAATAAACTAATGAAATACATAACCCAATTGTACTAGGTTAATGTATCATTGTCAAAATCCAGCTTTGTGTCTGTAAGTCCCCAAAGTCTTCAGAAATGCTGTTTTAGCCCGGGACAGATTTTCCATGCAGCAGATTTGGTCCTTTAGGCGTCCAGCTCCTTTCTACTTCGTTTGTGAGCTTTCTTTTGCGTCAAGTAAGCCATAAAATGCTGTATTTTGCATTATTTATACCTGAAACTTTCCTAATCATGTTCGTTAGCTCATTTATAGGAAAAAGGACTAAAAGTGCATGAAATATATAATTTGTTCTCAAAACTAGGCTAAAATATGTGCAAAATATATTGATATAGGCGTGTAAATTCGCCTATCATCAACACCCCACACTTGCAGCTTTGTTCGTCCTCGAACAAAATATCATGTCCTTCTAAACATCAACTTAGGGTTTTACAGCAACAACACAAAACATTCTTCAAGACAAGCACAACAATTATCAACAAAGAGTAGCTTTCTGATTATAAGTAGAAACAATTTAACCTCAAGCATAGACTCGTGATGGTGATCAACTCGCATGCAAACGTTAAGGTACATAAAATCATATACAACTATCCAAAACTCATCAACCATGTGTGTCTCACAATATAGTACCCATAATCACTCACAAATATAGTATATTTTTCAAACATGGGTATCAAAGTGTCCTTGCACTCACTCTCACAAAAAATTCATATGTAGCAACTAATGACCATAAGCTTGCCCTTAATGTAGTACTCTACTAAATGTCGGAATGTTAAGATTAGGATCAAGT
The DNA here is from genome assembly GCA_030864225.1 of Capsicum baccatum var. pendulum. Taxonomy (NCBI): domain Eukaryota; kingdom Viridiplantae; phylum Streptophyta; class Magnoliopsida; order Solanales; family Solanaceae; genus Capsicum; species Capsicum baccatum. The sequence goes on along the minus strand of CM061552.1, from coordinate 22,019,626 downwards.
AGGTCTTTTGATGGTTGTAATGTAGGCTAAGGGACGGGTAGGACTATTTTGGCCAAGAATAGTGACTAGGTTCCTAAGCGCTTTAATACATCACATTGTATCAATGACACTTTTTTTCTTTCAACCTTTCTTCTCTTTTTTTTTCTTCTACCACCCTTGTTCTCCTCTTTTGTTTTTCAATTTTAAGAACAACTCACTTTTCAGCTTTCTTTTCCTTTTTCTTTTCACGACATACCTCTTATGATAGCATTTTTCATAACACATTCAAGAACCATTCCAATTTAAAGCATCATACTCACCCAATTTCCTCTTATGTTGTCACATGACTTGTTCAATTTAAAGCACTTAGGAATTTTTTATCAAATTACGGTCTTGAAATAAAATGGATTAGGCTTACATACAAGGTTGTCAAAGAAATAGGCTAAAGGCTCAAAAGGGTTTAACTAGGATGATTTACATGGGTAGGAAAAACTGAAGGTAAACAAATATAGGTTGCCAAAGAAATGCCTAAATCATATCCTAACTTACACTCCTTATTTTCGCTTTGCATACATACCAGGAAAGTTCTAGCATCAGCCACATACATAGAATATACTATTATCTCACACACACAAGGCACATGGTCGACTTGATTGGAAGTAATATAGACTCTTGACCCAACAATTGAAGGAATTGAATCACACAACATCACATAATGAGTCACAACTAGAGCCTAAACGTCTCAATAGTCACAATTGTAGCACATACTCTTGTTATAATCTCATGCTGCCTATTAGAATAATCTCATGCGAAGCTAAGTTAAAAAAAAATTTACTGCTAAAAAAATCTTAACTAAAAAAATGAAACACAAGTAAAACAAAAGCAAACAAACATAGATGCGAGTAGAGAAGTATAGCATGCAATACCACCACCCCACACTTAGTCGGTACACTGTCCTCAGTGGAAAATAAATAAGAAGAACCTGGTTAGTCGGACTCATCCTCTATGTCTGGGGTCAAACCCCTTGCATTGGAATCATCATCAGAGTCGTCGTCCTTAGAAGTTCCTCATAAGTATCCCACTTAATTCCAAGCGTGAGTCGGGGTAATTGCTGCGAGGAGGGTTCTCCTTGGTCCGTGCAACTTCTCTTTTTGCCCTTTTGGGAGGTGGTAGCCTTCTCCTTGCCTTGTCTCGCTTTAGGTGCCATTGTACCTGAGACTAGAAATAGTGTTAGTTGCAGCACAATCTCACTTGATACAATCTATATGCAAGTACTAGGGGTACCACCCCACACTTAGCTTTGTTGCACAAATCAGCGTGGTGAACGTAGTCGATTTACTCAGATTTCGTCGACATACGTTTTAGGATTGTATTCTAAGAAAATCAGCATTGTATCACTTATTTGCAGCCATTGGACTACTTTCATGGTAGATATAGCAACACTACGACATAGGGGTTACCACATGGAATCGTTATTCTTACAACAAGCACAACCACCTAAGTCGATAGGCACTATAATCTTATCCCGATGGCCGTGATAGTCTAACATGTAAGCATCCAAACAACACTCTTAAGCAATATTCATAGCCATATCAATTCAGAAAATATCATAACAATGCTATTGAAACCAAATTCAAGTCAGAAATAAGTCAAGAATTCCCTACGTATATATTCACTCACATGATTATGCAACAACAATTCAAACACATGAACATCACCAACAATCTTATATGATTTAGCAATTTATAATAAGCATAGCAACGTAGTACTTACGATAAATAAATGAAGAATAAGAGAGTACTTACTTGCTTGAAGCTTGTGGAGACGGTGTTGTGAATTAGAAGAGCAAAAGAAGAAAATTTTGAGAAGATTTGGAAGGTTATGTGGCGCCTTTAGGGTGTTTTCTAATGTGGTTGTGTTGTAAAACTATGTCCCCTTTATATAGGAAGAGTATGGGTCGGGTTATGACCCATTTACAATCGGATTTGGGGACAAAATCACCACATATGCGACGCATATCTCTTGGCATATCAATGGCATATGCGGCGCATTGTCCATGGCATAATGGGACATATGCGCCGCATATCCTATGGCATTTCTAGACATATGCGCCGCATAGTCTATGGCATTTGGTCTCAGTATCTCAAATGCCATAGCATAGGCGGCGCATAGTCAAAAGCACACCTAGGAATAGGCGGCGCATAGTGTATAGCACACTAGATTCCGAGTCCTTAGGCTATAGAATAGGTTGTGCATCGTTCGTGGCCTATTTTTACCAAGGCCTAGCCTTCCTCGAAGCCTATTATGACGTGAGAAAGGCTCAATTCATAGCCTTATGCATCACCATTCCTAACTTACCGACTTTACCATACAATGCGACCAAATCGTCAATTGAAATCAATCTCCTCGTTGCATACTTCTTGCACCTATTTTTGCTCAAAACCAAATGAAAATGATTAGTACGATGGGTTGCCTCCCACCTAGCGCCTTAGTTTTGGTCGTGGCACGACTCTTATTTTTGGATTTTTCATAAAACAAAACAAGTACTAGAATGAAAGAAAACGAAAAAATGATAAAACGATGGGTTGCCTCCCATCTAGCGCCTTATTTATTGTCGTGGCTCGACATAGTTACCTCGAGTACTTAGACTTCGTCGAGATAAGTGATGGATCGTTTTCTAAAAGGATTTAGACGACAATGAGGCTTACCTGTGGTCACGCGATATTTTTCGAGCTGGCTCATACGATTCTCCGGAGAGTCACCAATTATATCATCAATAGTCCAACCCATAGCTCTCTTGTATCTCCTCAGAGCAGAGATGAGAGCTTCTACGTGCTGTTCACTTAAATCATCTGCTCTCTCCGGAAGTATATTTCTGCTTTTTAAGAACACATACCTTAGATAATCGGGAAGCTCTTGCGATTCTATCATCGGTGGCTCGTCAAAGGGAGTATTCGCTGTTGGTTGATTCTTGAGTTCACAATCCGATTTCTTAGGAGTATAAGACTCTATTTCTGTTAGAGCACTCATAAGTTCTTCATAACCTTCATTATCTTCATGCTCAACGTTCAGTGGCGCAGCAGACAATGGCTCAACAGTAGGTTGTTTCTCTATAGATAATGCTTTCGTATCCTCATAATGAACATCAGCTACAGATGACTCATTCATATCGCTGGGTTGCTTCATTGTTTTGCATATATCAAACCGTACCACTTCGTCAACCACTTGCTTGCCTTTTGCTGAATTTTCCATCACCTTATCACTTCTGGTAGTTATGGCCATGCATGACCCATCATTCCTTGGGTTTTGCACAGCATCGCTAGGTAAAGTGCCAGCCTTTCTTTGATTAAATGCTGCTGAAAGTTGGCTCAATTGCTGCTCTATTTGCTTGATAGAAGTGGAATGAGAATCAACTAGTTGCTTCATGGAGGACAAATCATCAATCACCTCCTTAACTCCTGCGCTCGTTGCTTCCACTCCTTTCAATAACTTAGCCATCATGTCTTCCATACTCCCAGAATTAGATGTGGTGGTATCACGTCTACCAGGGGGAACGTACAAACCACTCTTTTCATTATTTTTCTTCCAACTACCTTGGTCTTTGCTTCCAGATTTATCATAATAGTTCCGACCTTGGTTTCCTTGGGCATTCCCACGGAAACCCCCCTGATTGTTCAAGTAGTTGGCCTCCTCTTATGAATCAGATTCGTCTCTTCCTTTTTGCGCTACAGCTTTCACTTTTTCGGTCTTCCCTGATAATAAGTGCTTTGTCAGAAGATCCAATTGTGTTTTCATGTGCGCCATGTCTTGCTCACGCTCTTCTTCTCTTCTTCTTTGGTTTGCAGACATGACAATAGATAAAGTGGGGCTTGCTACCTCAGAATCCCTGGTATGCCAAGCTCTACTTTGCTTTGTCATGCGATCTAGCATATTGCTTGCTTGACCAAAGGTGAGGTCCATGAAAGAACCTCCAGCCGCATTATCAACCACGGGCTTAGTCACCGAATTCAAAGCTCTGTATAATATCTCCATCAAGTGGTCATTGGTCATATGGTGATTTGGGCACCGCATAAGCTTCATCTTGAACCTCTCCCATGTTTCGTGAAGGGCTTCAGTTGGAAGCTGTCGAAAATTTATGATCTCATCTCTCAACTGTGCTCTTTTGGATGGCGGAAAGAATCTTTCTAGGAAAGCGTCTTTCAATTGCCTCCAATTAGTAATAGAATCAGGAGTCAGCCCATTCAACCACATAGTTGCCTCCCCAGACAGAGACAATGGAAATAGACGTAATCGAATTGCATTCTGTCCAACTCCAGGATTGTCGAATGACTTGCATATAGAAATAAAGTTGATCAGATGCATATTCGGATCATCGCCTGCTAGTCCACCAAATAATCCCTTGAGTTGCAAAAGCTGAATCATGGCGCTAGTGATATTGAACTTTTCTCCCGGTGCCAATGACGGAAGAATAATAGCTCCTGTGGCACCAGCTTCGTCAAGATCATCTTCATCATCATCGAACAGCATTGGTACAGTTCGGCGTTCAGGCCTATATCTCGCTTGACGATCTCTTCTGTTTGCTGGTATCGCCATCTCAGCAGTATGCTGTGGGTTTAATAGCCCTTCATCGCCCAGATCCTCATCGTCAGGATTTGTTGCTCGTCTACGGTTATCAATATTCTGTTGATGCACTTGAGCAGTCATCCTTTCAATTTCACGTTGTGCCTCCATTGATGGACTGAATAAACCTAAAAAAAACAAAAACAACAACTAAAAGTAAAAGTACGAGAATCTTTGACCAAAGGGTTTAGTAATTATCACAAACTTGATTGACACTCGTATTCCCCGGCAACGGCGCCAATTTTTGATAACGCTCAATCTACAACTCACGTGGGAGTGTAAAGCGGTCGTTAGCAAATATAGAACCCAACCTGGGTTGGGTGTCGATCCCACAGGGAATAGCTTGGCCAACAAGTAAGCAAAATTACTAAACTTTTGGTGCAAGTCTCGAAAAAGGGGGGAACTCTTGTCGTGCAAGTAATTAAATAAAGTATCAAAATAAAAGCTGAAAATAAAAAGAAAGAATGTTACGTGAGTTGTAAACAATGAGAATTGAAGCGTTGGGGTTATATCCACCTTCTGAGGTATACGTCTCTATTGGCTATTAGTGTGTAGAGTCTTGACATGTAATTGCTTATAGAGAATTGTAGTCGATGGTAAATCCAAGCGTCTCTCGACCTAAACAAGGACTATTTCACTTTAACTCTCTCGAGCTTAAAGCGTGTCTAACGGTACGAATTCTCCAAGAGGTTAGTCCAGTTACGGTACTAGCTTTTTAATAGGAAAGGGTGTCCTACTACCTTGACATTATCTCTTTTCCAGACAAATAACCTTTCTCTCGAACAAGTTAAATGTTAGACTGGCGTTATTCTATGCGTCTGCAGCCACAAGAATTTACATTAAGATGAAGAGAATAATGATATAAGCAATATACGTGTCTCGAACTTACAAACTCATAGCTATAGATAGTAACTCATTCGGCTTCCATAACCCCAACTAAGAGGTTTAGTTACCCATGAATGCGAAGGATATCACGATTTGCATGGTTGATGGCGTGAGAAGTAGGTGATAGGCGTGTGGTTTTGGTGATTCCCTAGCAAGTAACGATTCTCTTGTTGTGGAATTTAAGAATAGAAGAATAGATTAGAAGTGTTTGTGGTGGAAGATGAGAGAGATGGAAGAAAATTAATAGTTTAAGAATGAATTTCTTGAATTAAGGGAGGAGTTACCTCCACTAAGGGAGGACTTCCTTAAAATCTCTAGCATGATAGGGTATTTATAATACTCCTATCCTACTCCTACTATGCTAATGAAATAAATAACCAAATCCTACTAAACTAAGGAAATACTTAACCCATTTGTACTAGGTTAATGTAACATTCTCCTAATCCAAATAAACTAATGAAATACATAACCCAATTGTACTAGGTTAATGTATCATTGTCAAAATCCAGCTTTGTGTCTGTAAGTCCCCAAAGTCTTCAGAAATGCTGTTTTAGCCCGGGACAGATTTTCCATGCAGCAGATTTGGTCCTTTAGGCGTCCAGCTCCTTTCTACTTCGTTTGTGAGCTTTCTTTTGCGTCAAGTAAGCCATAAAATGCTGTATTTTGCATTATTTATACCTGAAACTTTCCTAATCATGTTCGTTAGCTCATTTATAGGAAAAAGGACTAAAAGTGCATGAAATATATAATTTGTTCTCAAAACTAGGCTAAAATATGTGCAAAATATATTGATATAGGCGTGTAAATTCGCCTATCATCACAATTTCTCCAAAATCCGATACCCAAGCAAAAAGTTATAGCCATTTTTGTAAGAGAGGCAGTAGCTGCGCGCGATTAACTTGCGACGCACGCTCCGTCGCACGCACCTAATTTTTTGGTTTTGTTTTCACATTTTTAAGGTAAATTTGGTCCTTTACCTCACCCAAGGTCTATCCATAACATAATATTTATTCCCCAAAAGCATAATACACTCTATAGCTTTTCCTTTCAAATTAAAACCCTAAATCCTTTCCTTCAAGATCAAGAATCAAGATCTTAAGTTCAAGACTCCAAAAAAAGGGTCAAGATCCGGGTTCCATCTATCAAGATCTAGGTTTCATCTTTCAAATCTTATAGTCTAAGGTACGTGGGGTTTATCCTAAAAACTACATGGGCTTGAAAACACTAGAGCATGGTTTTTAAGATTATTGAGCATGCATTGAAAAGGGTTTCGGAATCTATATTTTAAATTATGGATTCCGAATGTTTCAATATTACTATTGCTTTGTCCTTGAGGTCCTTTCCCCTAAATTGATTTACATGTATATGTATATGTATGAAAATTGAGATTGAAGATTGTTTGAGAGCACAAATTATGAACTCCCTTTCTTGTATTGAATTGAAGTTTATGGTTTTTTCGGAAAAGAGTTGAAATGCATGTTTTATGACTGAAAGTAGTTTTCTCAATGTCATAGTATTTGAACATATGATGTAGATATGATGAGAGGGTATTTCTTGATATAACTATGGTTTGTGTTAAAGAGAAAGAATTGCATGAAATTAAGAATTTTGACATGGCCATCTTTGTTTATTGAATTGTTGATAAAGAGAATTTCTTTCATGGTTTTATATGAGTTTTAAAGAATGATTTTCTTGAAAAGAATTGTTGATATGGTGGTCCTGAGTTCCATGATTTTAGAATAGAGACATAAGTTTGTATAAATGGCTCAGAGAATGTGACTTGCAAGTTAATGGTATGACAATACCAAGTAAATACATGCCATAGCAGAATTAGTGTCTTCAGAACTTGATTTCAGAGTTTGCATGTTGTAAAAAATTAAAAATGGGCTTAAAGAGGGTTAGGTGGTTACCCGAAGAGGGCACGAGTCAATCGAGTTATAGCCTAAAACCATATTTTACCAATACGGGTATGTTACTTTTGTATGCTAGAGACAATCCTGTGGCGTAGTCGAGATTCAGAGACTCTGACTCTTGCGGCAAACTTGAATTGAGGGCTTGGCTGCCGAGTTAAGAGAAGATTCAATATAGCCTGTGGAATTACAGAATTGTAGGGTATACCACCTAGCGCAGAAGTAAAACAAAGAGTATCACAGAGTTCAGATGATTTTACAGAGTCTTTTCAATATGCCCATGTGATTTTACCTTATGATATATTTATGATTTGTTTTAAATTTCTCTCATATATGTTAAATACCGATTACTATTTTTGATTTGCTCTGCGTACCAGTACAACTGTATTGATCCCCTACCTCTCAGGTTCTGAGGCATAATTAAGGGGTACGGATAAGCAGTAGATTTGGCAGAGTTCAGTTGGTGAGCCTTCCATATTTCAGATGCCTAATTTCCTTTAGTCATTTATCATTATTATGGTTTTGGTCTACTGGGGGCCTTGTCCCAGTTTTCAGACAACTTTGTTCTTATGTAGTAGAGATTTTGTAGACTGAGTCAGATATTATTTTAATGTTGTCAAATTGCAGCATGACCATGATCCCTTATTCAGTTATATTTCCGCATTTCTTTCTGTATATGAATGGTGTATGTGATTACAAATTAGATGGGCATTGATGTGTGAGCCCATACTAACACATTTGAAGCTTTTAACTCTTAATAGTTGCAAAGTCTTGAGCAACTTTGATCGTTTTTGATTAGTTTAGTTTGGTTTTACAGTAAAAGTAGAGAAGGAGAGACACAAATAAAGGAAGCAAAAAACATGAAATCAGAAGCAAATAAAGAGCTAAGTGTGGTTGGCGACATCCATGACACGTCGTCATCCTGGTGATAGGCTGTCAAAGATGTCGTCAAACTTAAATAGAAGAGGGGAGTTGCAGGAAGTTTTGTGACGAACTTCATGACACGCTGTCAAGATCCTGATAGGCCGTCACTGTCGTCATCAACCTTAGGCAGCAGAAGCTGAATTTGCAAAGAAGTTGACGACGTCCGTGACAGGCCTTCAAAATCATGATAGGCCATCACAATCACCGTCATCTATTTCGAATAAAATATAAAACGTTAATTTTATTTCCTTATTTAGGGTTAACTATTTAAATCCTTGTTTTAGGGGTTTTTAGAGAGGAATCAATCAATTGACATATCCTACAACATACGACTTTTCTCTCTGTCTATCTCAAGAACAATATTTTAGAGTTTTTCCTTGTGACTCAAATATAAGTTCACTTTTTATTTCATTCATTGTTGTAAGTTAATCCTTTCAATTATGAATTTAACTTGTGTGCTTATTTCTTGCATCATGAGTGGCTAAACATCTTTAACCTTGATTATGGAATCTAGGGTTAGGTCATGATAAGGTGTTAATTAATTACTCAAGGTTTAATAGGTGTTAGGATTTCTTGGTAATTCTGATATTATAACTTATGTCTGTTGGTTGCAAACAATAGGCATACCTACTTTGGTTTGCTTGAGAAAGAAATAATAAGCAGCAGGAAGCGAATTATCAACAGGGACTCGGAAAGGCTTCGTTTAATAATTAGCACTGTAACAAGGTTGATTAACCTGAGGCAAAATCTGGGCAGTGAGTTGAGATTCCCTAAGTCCGAGAGGATTAGAAAATTAGATGCTTAAATAGGTCGAGAGATATTTGAGCATACCATCAATAAAGATAACTTGTTATCCTAACCACCGTGAGAACCTTGAGTTAATTTTAGCATTTGTCATGTACCGTAAGCCCTAGTGAACATAATCCTGGTTATTTCACAAAATTTTGGTTACAAATATTAAATTCAAATTGACTAACAATTGTCTGAGAAATTTAAACCCCCATTTCAGGAAACAGTAAACTGCCAGTGAATTATTTCATAAACAACTTGAGTTCACACCCTATTCCTTGTGGAATTCGACCCCAACCTAGTTGGGTTTTCTATTGACAACGATCGCTTACACCCATTCAAGAGTGTAGTTTGAGCGTTATCAAAAAATGGCGCCGTTGTCGGGAAGTACGATTGTAAACTGAAAGTTTGTGTACGCTAATTTGCTGTTAGTTAAGTTTTCTAGATTTACATTTATTTGTTGTTTTTGTCTATCATAGGTACTGTGTTGTTTATGCCCAAAATAAGAAGTTCTGGAGAACCGTTGTTGCCAATCAATACGGAACCTCAACTGATAAGGAGAATGGCTGAATAATAGGAGGCGGATAGACTAGCCGCTTTGGCCAGGTGTCAGGTAAACGTACAAAATTTTGGTCAACAAGCACGCCACCAGAACCGTAATGACGAAGACTTGGGTGATGAGGAATTGCTGAATCCTCAAAACCCAAGAAGAACTGAGCGAATTGCTGCACCAGTGTAGCGAAATGTCAATAGAAATCATTCGATACAAGGAAGGTATGGCCAACAGCCTGTTTAATACTAGGATGATAAAGATGATGAAGGAATGGACAGAGATGGTGCAACGGGTGCTATCATTTCTCCATTGTTGGCACCGGGTGCAAAATTCAGTATAACAAGCACCATGATCCAACTCTTGAATCTAAAGGGGTTGTTTGGAGGCTTACCTTGTGACTACCCAAACATGTATTTGGTGAACTTCATCACCATTTTCAAATCTTTTGACAATCTGGGAGTGAGCCAGAATGCGATCCGGTTGAGATTGTTTCCTTTGTCTCTGGATGGAGAGGCAACAAAATGGTTAAATGAGCTAGAGCCTGATTCTATAACCAACTGTAGAGAGTTGAAAGAGGCGTTCCTAGAATGGTTCTTTCCATCCTCCATGAAGGTACAGTTGAGGGACGAAATCAGTAACTTTAGATAACTCCTAACTGAAGCATTGCACAAAACCTGGGAGAGATTTAAGAAGAAACTCACACAATGTCCAAACCACAACATGACGGACTTGCACCTGAAGGATTCTTTGTACGGAGCTTTCAAATTTGTAACAAAGCCAATTGTAGACAACGCTGCAGGTGGTTCATTCATTGTTCTCTATTTTCTAGATGCTTCTGACATGCTGAATAGAATTACCAAGTAGAGTAGGGCTTGGCACACTAGGGATTCTGCAGTGGCTAGCCCGACTGTTTCTGGTAGTGTAACTACAGAGTAGCACAAAAGGGATGAAGAGCGATACCAGGACATGGCCCACTTAAAAACACAGATGGACTTGCTGACCAAGCATTGGCCGTCAGGAAAGACCAAAATGGCTAAGGCTGTGGAATCTCAGGATACTGTTGCTACAGGTGCTGATGCAGAGGCAAACTATATGAGTAATCAGGGGGGTTTCCAAGGAAATAGCCAAGGTAACCAAGGTCGGAACTTCTATGACAATCTTGATTATAAAGATAGAGAGTAGGGACACTAGAGAAACAATAATGACAGGAGTGGTTTGTATGTTCCTCCTGGAAGTAGAGATACTGCAACAACTAGCTCTGGAAAGATTTCCATGGAGGACATGATGGAAAAGTTGTTGAAAGGAGTAGAAGCTACCAACTCAGGAGTAACTACTATGAAGAGTGAATTCTTTACCCTCAATCAGTTGGTTAGCTCACACTCTGCTTCTATTAAGCAGTTGGAGCAACAGATGAGCCAACTTTCTTCTACACTGAACCAGAGAAAAACTGGTACTTTGCCTAGTGATATGGTTTAGAACCTGCGGAATGATGGCTCTTGTATGGTGATTACCACTTAGAGTGGTAAGATGTTATGTGGCCCTTCTGTGGGCAAATATGTGGAAAATAAGGTAAGTGTTGATAAACCCAAAGAAAGTAGTCCAGTGGAGTGTAAGAAGGTGGATGGTTTTGTTATTATTTTGGAGAACAAAGAAGAGAAGGAAGAGGAAATGTTGTTAAATACTATCCCTAGACCACCACCTCCCTTTCCTCAACGATTGAAGAAAAAGGTCGATGATGCAAAATTTGGCAAGTTCATGGCTATACTCAAGCAATTGACAATTAATGTGCCTTTGGTTGAGGCACTTGAGCAAATGCCAGGCTATGCCAAGTTCATGAAAGACCTCATCATAAATAAGAGAAAGGTCAGCAGTGAGTAGATGGACAATCTCTATCATTGTAGCACGGTTTCCACATGATTCTTAGTGCAAAAGAAGGCTGACCCAGGTGAATTCACTTTACCATGCAAAGTTGGGTCTTTGGATATTGCAAAGGCATTATGTGATTTGGGTGCCAGCGTGAATCTGATGCCACTGGATGTTTGTAAGAAGCTAGGTTTAGAAGCTCCAACACCCACTAACATGTAACTGGTGATGATAGACAAGTCGATAAAATGGCTTGTATGAATTTTGCATGATGTGTTGGTGAAAGTAGCAGACTTTATTCTTTTAGCTGATTTTGTTGTACTGGATTGTGATGTGGACTTTGAGGTACCCATTATCTTGGGAAGGCCACTCTTGGCAACAGGAAGAGTAATAGTTGACATGGAGTTGAATGAGCTCAAGTTTAGGCTTGGTAAAAAAGAGGCAAAATTCAAAATGCATCAAACCATGTCACAACAATATAATATAAATGTCTTCTCAATCGTTGATGTCTTCTATAAGGATGAAAAAGGGGTATCAACAGGTTGTCTTAGCGAATTCTGAGTAGTCAAGAGAACCTAGTCGTGCCGCAACAGTAAATCAGGCACTATTGGGAGGCAACCCAAAGTTTTTATGTTTAAGCAAGTGTTTTTATCTTTGAAATTAGGATTTAGTATAGAGAAGGTGGAAAAATGAGAAGTTCAACTGGAAAGTCATGACGGCGCCTGTGACAAGCTGTTACAACTGTGATAAGCTATCACGAATGTCGTCAGCTAGACCAGGCTTGAAGAATTCTTTGCCTAAGGTTGACGACAATCATTACAGGCTATCATAATTGTGACAAGCCATCACAAATTGGCGTCATCCCAGAGCTTTAAAATCCGAAAACTGGGCCCAAATTTAAGCTGATCCAACCCGGCCCAGTCGCAAACCTTTTCAAATTTTCACTGATTTTAACTTGTTTTTCTTAGTTATTTCTTTCCTTAGTTAAAATTAGTTCCCATCCTTGAAAAAACACTCTAAGAAAAACAAGTTTACCTTGTGTGTCGGTTGTAATCCAAAATCAAGAAAATCCATCTTTTACTCTTCCTCTTGTGCGTGATACTAAGTTAAAAGCTACATCAGGTACAACCTACTTTAACCATTCTCTTCTTGAGGTGAATGATGATTGAATGAGAACCCAAGCCCCCAAGGTTCTTTAACCAAGTTCAACTTGGAAAATGGCTAAAATCGTACCTAGGGTTTGCTGTGCAAGCCCAAGGTTTGAGAAGATAGCCCAAAATTTGAATTGAAGTGAATTTTTGGAATAAATGGGGACCAAAAACTTGATTAAAGCTAAAATTGGGTTCTAGTCAGTGTGAAAACATCCATGACATGCTATCTCAATTGTGACATCCTATCAGGAATGTCGTCAAGCTCTAAAATAAAATAAAATTTGACGGCATTCATGAAAGGCTATCACGGTTGTGATGGCCTATCATGAATGCCGTCACAAAATGGTAAAAATTGGCTAGATTCTATCTGAGGTTGATGGCAATTATGACAAGCTGTCACAGTCATGATGGCTTATCAGGAATTGGCGTCACACCTGGAGCTTGAAACATAAATGAGCCTAAATGATTAATGTACTTGTGTTTGTGATCTTTAGGGTTGACAAACATTCTTATAATGTCTCCAGGTACTCTAAAATGTGTATAAAAAGAAAGAGTCCTATAGAACCAAAGAAAGCGACCAAAGATGATGTACGTTATAAGCTCCTCAACAAGGAATCTGACTACGAAGGGGAGGAACCCCTGCTCAAAAAGCTAAAGAAGAAGTAGAGTTCAAAGAAAAATCTACCACCTCCAATAATTGAGGTAGAGGATAGTGATGATACTGAGTCAACCATAGCTTCTGAGCAGGAAAGGTTTGAAAAGAGTGAGTCTGAATATACTGACGCGGATGAAGAGGATTAAGATGAAGAGTCTCCACCTCGGAGGTCTCTTATCAAGTGTAAGAACTCGGAAGTGAGGAACAGTGCTAGATGACAAATCCCTAGAATTGAGGACATCTACATTGCTGGGTTGTAAAGAACTGATAGAAGGAATGCGAAGAGGCCAATCCAAGAAGAAAAGATGATCATCACGAAAGGGTTGAGTAGATACCCAGAAGTGGAGAAGAAATTCAAAGAATACAGCTTAGGACAGACTATAAAAGGGGGAGGTTTATTTTGCCCTACACTGGTTTGGTAGTTCTACACAAAATACCAAGCCCAGTTGGAGAATATATGCAAGCCAGGTGATAAAGTATTAGATCAGCCTCTTCTTCTGAGAGTCTGGGTGAGGGGTATAAGCATTGATGTTTCGACTAGAGCCATCAACAGATTCTTGCACGGCCCTAACTTCATGCCTTAGGCCACCACACTATTATTTTATGCTTGGATAAAGAATAAGGACCAAAAAAATCCTTGGTTGGCCAACATCATCGTTGATGGAGAACCGACTTGGGTGACAAACTCAAATGAGAGAATCTATAAGTCCTCATTGACTCAAGAGGCAAAATTTTAGTGGGGCATAGTGTGAGTTTGTCTAATGACTACTAAGGGAGACAATATTCTGGGTGATGAGAGGGATATTTTGGTAGTATGTTTGGTGCAACAACTTCCCTTGAACTATGAGGAACTCATTGCGGATGATATGAAGATCAGAATGTCGAGGGTTGACACTACTTATACTTTTCTGTGTCTTATTATAAAGCTATGCAGAGATGCTAAGGAGCCAAAAATTGTGGGATTTGATGAAGATGTTCGTGTCTGGAAGACTCACAACCCCATCTGGTTTGATAAGATTCAATCGAGACTTAGACTTGACAGAGGGGCATAGGTAGAAGCGGACCCACCGGTTATAGATGCAGGATCAACACCTCATGTAGATGTCCAAGATTCTTCAGCACAAGCAGTTTTAGTGCCTGAGACTGAAGCCAGTCCCTCAGTTCCTCCAGGAGCAACAGGTTTGGCATTTTAGCCTATTGATATCAGGAAGGTGGCTAAGCAAGCAAAGTGATGCGAGGCCCAGCTACATGCCTTCACCAAATAGTTTGTTGCTGCTGTGGATAAAAGAAACAAGGCTGCACTAGAGCCTTTTGTGACATTGCCTACGTGAGTTGCAGATTTGGAGAAAAGATTCAATGCTCGAGCAAAAGAGATGATAGGTGCTTATCTTGATACATTCAGGGCTGCATTGGATAAGGTTAAGGATGAGGTTGGGGTGCTACAGCAACACCAAATTATGATGCCAACAGGTCCGACTATGGAAGAATTGGAGGAAGAAATTCCTATACTTGATCTCACTACAGACTCCCCGAAGATAAAGAAGAAAAAAAGGGAAAAAAAAGGCAAGAATAAGAAAGAAGAGCCAGATAGTGAAGAAGAAAGAAAAACAAAGAAGAAAGCAAAGAAGAAGGCAGACAAGGAAGAGTTTAAAATGACAAGATTGGAGTCTATAATTGATAATGGGAAATGGGAAGCAACCATTTGAGCTAGGGCTACAGTTTCTTCATCTAGCCAGGCTCCGACTACTACTAGGCCAGATGCTCCTGATGGCGAGAAGACAACCGATGATACAGTAAAAGGGTCGAAGACCCAGGATCCACGTGCTTGACTATCTTCAGGTATACCCTAACCCTTAGTGCATTTTATTTTTGATTATTAAGTTGAGGGTGTAGGGTAAATTGTTGTTGGAACATAATCTGTAGATAATTAGGAGTAGTACAAGTACTTGAGTCAGTTGGCTTATTTTGTGATTTATGAGTACTTCTCCAGTGGTCAGATCTATAGTGTACTATGTGAATTATATCCATTGTGACCACTGTGTATCTTTTTGTGGCATTAGTATGGCAAATGAATGACCTGTGTTAAACAAAGGCATGAATCGGGTAAGTAGTAATATGTAAGATACTTGTGTGCCATGTGTGTGTAAGGTCTTGCTCAGTTCTTATTATGATTTGAATCTAGAACTTGCTCGACTAGTCATGCCATGGTCATCGGATAGGCATTAGGAAAGGATCATAGGCCGTTTTTGCATATTAGCCAACGTTAGCCTAAATGACCTTCCCAATGTGAATAATATCCCTTTCTCCCCCTTTGAGCCTAAATAGCCTATTTCTTTCTTGTGCACCTTTCACCTTTTTGTTTCTATCACAATGAACTGTCTTGGCCCTGGTCCTCGTTGGACACTATGCACCTTGACTAAGGCAAATAACCTAAGTTAAGGGTGGTTAATATAGGGGTGCATGATGCAATCTGTGTATGAAGAGAGGTAGAATGAGAAAGATGAATAAAGAGTTGGGTGCAGTGAAAAAGAAATAATAAAAGGGAAAACTATGTGAAAAATGATAAAAAAATAATCTGTTAATTGAAAAGACCGCATCAATCTTGAGCATGCATGATCAATAAAAGAGGGAAGAAAAGAAGGTTAAGAGTTAAAACCCCTAGGGTGTAATGTAGTGTCAAGGAGGTTTAGTCACTTTGAAATATCCATGAATATCATACCAGCCCCTAGCCGACGTTACAACCTTAAGAAAAGCCCTATAGTGATCCTACCTGACCTGTCTGAAGACTTGGGTACTGACTATAAGGGCAAGCCTATGGCATTTGATGCGCAATGTTGGAACTTCGTTTTGAGAGTGAGTCTTGTGTTTATCCCTGTGTGTATAAATTCTGATATGAGTGAAAAAAGGGACTTCTTTGTTGTGAAGGCAAACTAGGTATGTTGCTAATCATTATCCTGTTTGGATAGTGTGATTTGGGTATGTGTGGGGTTGTTATTGCTGAAAGTTTTGCCATATCTTGATCCTTATGAGTTGCATGGGTGTTTTCAATGATAGACACAGTTGTTCTTACTTTGACTGACCTTGGAGATGGTGCATGTATTCTGAACTGATTTGAGTAGTTAGCTGCCAAATTGTACTTTGTATACTCTTAGTTATGTTAAGGTTGCTTGAGGACAAGCAATTGTTTAAGTTGAGGGTATTGATGTGTAAGCCCATGCTAAAACATTTGAAGTTTTTAACTCTAAATAATTGCAAAGGCTTGAGCATCTTTGTTCGTTTTTGATTAGTTTACTTTGATTTTGCATTAAAACTAGAGTAGAAGGAGAACCACAAATAAAGGAAGCAAAAGGCATGAAATTAGAAGCAAATAAAGAGCTTAGTGTGGCTGGCGACATCCATGACATGTCGTCATCCTGGTGATAGGCTGTCAAAGATGCCATCAAACTTAAACAGAAGAGAGGAGTTGTAGGAATTTTTGTGATGACCTTCATGACATTCCATCAAGATCATGATAGGCCTCCACTGTCGTCTTCAACCTTAGGCAGCAGAAGCTAAATTTGCAGAGAAGCTGACGACGTCCGTGACAGGCCATCAAAATCATGATAGGCCATCACAATCGCCGTCATCTATTCCGAAGAAATCTGAAACTTTAATTTTATTTCCTTATTTAGGGTTAACTATTTAAAGCCTTGTTTTAGGGTTTGTTCTCTCTGTCTATCTCAAGAACAATAATTTAGAGTTTTTCCTTATGATTCAAATACAAGTTCACTTTTGATTTCATTCATTGTTGTAAGTTAATCCTTTCAATTATGAATTCAACTTGTGTTCTTATTTCTTGCATCATGAGTGGCTAAACATCTGTAACCTGGATTATGGAATCTAGGGTTAGGTCATGATAAGGTGTTAATTAATTATAAAAGGTTTAATAGGTGTTAGGATTTCTTGGTAATTCTGATATTATAACTTATGTATGTTGGTTGCAAACAATAGGCGTACCTACTTTGGTTTGCTTGAGAAAGAAATCATAAACAGTAGGAAGCGAATTATCAACAGGGACTTGGAAAGGCTTCTTTAATAATCAGCGCTGTAACAAGGTTGATTTACCTGAGGCAAAATTTGGGCAGTGAGTTGAGATTCCCTAAGTCTGAGAGAATTAGGAAATTAGACGCTTAAATAGGTCGAGAGACATTTGAGCATACCATCGATAAAGATATCTTGTTATCCTAACCATCGTGTAAACCTTGAGTTAATTTTAGCATCTGTCATGTACCGTAAGCCCTAGTGAACATAATCCTTGTTATTTCACAAAATATTGGTTATAAACATTAAATTCAAATTGACTAATAATTGTCTGAGAAATTTAAACCCCCATTTCAGGAAACAGTAAACTGCCAGTGAATTATTTCGTAAACAAATTGAGTTCACACCCTATTCCTTGTGGGATTCAACCCCAACCTAGTTGGGTTTTATATTGATAACGATCGCTTACACCCATTCAAGAGTGTAGTTAGAGCGTTATCAGGCATTCGGGTCTTCATTGTTCGGTTTGTTCGTCACAGCTAGGGCCCAGGTTTGGGTCGTGACAATGTATGTATACGATTGTATGCATGTGAATTTAAATGATTTTGAATTTCTTTGATTATGACATGACCTTATCCCTTCCTTGAGTTACATGCTAGCGCTCAACCAGCTAACCGTCTTCGGATGCTGTATCCCTACGCGATGCAGGAATCAAAAATACTTTTGATTTTCCTACACAGTGATTAGGTGATTTTTGTATTGTTCGTGAGTCAGCTTGAAGTGGTGAGCCTCCTTTTTCTGTATGGCCTGTCACTTGTTGGTTTAGTTTATCGCATAGACTCTTCATTTGGTTTCCCCTTTTTGGCTATCGTCGGAGGCATGTCCCAACTTAGATTGATGTTGGTTTCTTAGAGGCTTGTGGATTACTATGGATTAGGAATATGTCGGATTCTTAGTTTTCTTTGAGTTATTCAGTTATCTTATTTATGTGTATTTGTTTGCTTCAGCTATTATTAGATATATTTGTGTTCTGTTTGACTAGGTAAAGGGGTGATCTCCGGTATTCTGTGGTCTTTAGATACCCATCATTGCTAGGCCTTGGTTCGGGTCATGACAACAAACTAGCCTTATTTTCTCTTTTTTCACTTGTCGATCCCCTTTTCAAATCCAACAAATAAGCCCTGAATAATATTTGCAAGGTGATCAATCAGACGAATAATTGAAATCAAGAAGAAATAAATAACTCTATAGATGAAAAAAATAGATATTATGATTTTCAAGTCACAACTTTCTTTTTCAATCACAACCCTAGAAATTAAGATGTTTAGCTACTCAAAAATCTCTTTGGAAGAAGAGATTTCATGAGTTTTCAAGGCAAAAATAAAAATAAAAAATAAAATAAAAAAATAAATAAACAATGTTCTTGAGATTTTTCCTGGCCTTTTCCTTTCCCAAATCAGTTCTCCCCCATAAAAAACATGTGAAGGGGGTTTATATAGAGTTTTGATTCGGGTTAGGATAAGTTTCGATTCGCGCCACAGCCCAAAAGCTGAGCTATGGCGCAAGGAACAACCTAAAATTCAGGCCAGTGGCTAAACTTTTGCCATTCCTTTCTTTGGGTAAGTGGCGCAAACCTTTCCTGAAAGTAGTAGAAACCCGCGCCATTGCTGCTTAGCAGTGGCGCAAGGGAAAATAATTTCTACCCTTCTGCACTCGTTTTGCAACGCATTGCGACGTAAATTATTCCTTGGTTTCTTTTGGTTACTTCATGGTTTTTTTTCTTCTGGTTTAAGCTCCAAATACTTTGATATTATCTCGACCAAAACCGAGGCCCTGACTGCGATGGGTATCCCAAACCTTGAAGGCTCAAGAATCCCCTTAGCATATGATCATAAGCATAATTATACAAAAATCAAAGTGCGGAAGGTATACCAATGTTCAAAGGAAACTTAAAATATAAAATGTGTCAACAAGATATGACAACACAACACTTCAAATACCGTCTACGAAACCTCTACTGAATGCCAACTGTCTAGGCCAGGACAAAGCCCTTACCTGGACTATAAACTGAATTAGATTACATATGAATATCATGCCTTCTGGAAGATGGATGACTCACTAAGTCTGTCATTATCCAATATGAAAAACTGATGTAATGGACCACAGACCTGAAGCCCAGAGCCTGAAATATAGGGGGTCAATACTCTAAAGTAATGGTATGTAGAACAATCCAAAAATAACATATTTTTATATACATAAGTGATAGCATTTCATAAAAAAATTTAGCATAAGGTAATGAAAACACATGGACATAATTTGATGAGCTTCAAAACATGTTCTTGAAACCACGACTCAACTCTTTATTTTATTTCTGAACCCGATGGTACAACCTACAAGTCAACATTTCCACGGGCTATGTGGAATCTGCCCTTGACTCAGTGGCCAAGCCCCCAATCCATGTTTGCTGCAAGGATTGGAGTATCATTAAGGGGGACACGAAAAGATAACAAAGAAGGGTGCCATAACCTCCAATCAAATCAACATGTCATGGTAGTGAACAAGCTCATAAACAAGGGCTCCTAACCATAGTACCAAATTGGGACGACATTAATCAAAGTACATAAGATCACAAAATAGGGTACCATAATCCCACACTGACAAATCACGGTTTCTAGCATCGAGTCTTTCAAATCGTGGTTTCTTCGGGTAACCATCTAACTCTCTTAAAGCCCAATTTTATCTTCTTAAAATTTTTCTCATTCTTTTAAGGGCATATCACAACAGGGTATCGTCATACCCATACTTGCAAGTCATTCATATCATATCAAATCCACAACCCTTCTCATTCAAAATATGTAAATAACCACTAAAATATTATCAAATCATACAAGAGTTCTTATTATCAAAAGCATATGAAACTTATGCAAACACACTCTTAACAAGACATTAATACGTGGTGGTCAATTCTTTCATTAATCACATACAATCTAGGAAACCATAGTATTTAGAATAGAAATCATATCTTTGAGAAACACTTGAAACAACCATAAATAAACAGGAATTTAAAATCAAGAATCATCTTCATTTATAAAACAACCCTAACATTTGTTATATGTAAATCTCATGATCATAAAGGGGCTTATAATTTATGCTCTCAAACCCAATTCATAAATCATACACGCTAAACAATAAATTTCATCATGGGGAAGAAAATTTCATAATTCATATTCATAAATCACTTTTTGAACTCAAATCATGTATGCACAAGATTATAAATCAAGCATATGGAAAACCCCCATGATAATTACGTACTTTCATCAAAATGGGTTATGATATATGCTCTTTAAATAATTTCCAAAACCCATTAAATATACATACATATATATTTTTAAAACTTGTTTAAAAATGTAAACTTACACCATGAGATTTAGGATAGTCCCACATACCTTTTGACGAAGAAAAATAGAAGGAAACGTTGAGAGATTTGCCTTTGGAGATCAAAATCCTCAAACCCTAGATGGTTTCTACTCTCTTATTGAAGGAATGATGATTAGGGATTTTGTGTGGTGAAAATGACATGTTTAAGGCTATAATTTCATCCAAGGAGGGTTATGAAAGGTTATGGGATAATAAAAGACCTTTGTACCCTTATAATAAATCAATCAGAACACTTTTTGACGCCCCGGAGAAGCTTCGCATCGCATGGACATTGCATACCTTTGGGTGTGCATCGTATGGCCAAAGAATTGTTGAGGCAGTGTGATCAGGTGATTGGTGTGCGGCGCATGGCCATCGCACACCTTGGACAGTGCCTCATTCAAACACTAATAACTTTTGACTCCGGACTCGAATTGATGAATGATCAGTGTCGTTGGAAAGAAGACTCGAAGGGATTTAATTTGATATATAGCAGGCCAGATGACTCTTTATATACTAGGAGAAATAGTCACTAGAATTTGACCTAAGCAAAGTTGTCAACAAAAAGTCAATCGATCGGAAAGTGCTCAGCTTAACTTTTGAGCTAGGAGATTTTTATGGTGTATATTCATATCCAAGGATGTTTATATACTAAGGTAGTGTCATTCACACTTATGTCTAAGTATATACCATTGGGTTTGAGTATATAAACATAAGAAAGATGATTCAACTTTAGCCCGAAAGTGTAGGGTTTTACATTATTTTCCCCTTGGGATCATTCATCCCCAATTGATGGTTAGGAACTAATTGAAGCTCTGCAAGTATGGAATAAAGGACTCAACCTTACTCTAAGAATTTTCTTTGAATGAAAAATACATAGAACTTAAGAAGAGCATTCATGACATTGCCAAGTGAATCGTGTAAGCACGAAGTGTGATAATAAGAATTGATATAGACATGACCTTGCACATGAGTTCTAGGGATCATAATCATCAAAACATAAGACACGAGTTTATCTGGTGATAATAGGCCTGATTTACATTGGTACAATTATGAAATAAAGTTTCACGGGAGATAAGAATAGAAATATTTTCTACCTTACAAGATACAATGAATAGACTTAAAGTTAGAGACACTACTCTATATGCCCTAAACAATAAATAACATACATTATCATTTCCAATTTACAATTCCCCCACAATGCACCCAGTCACAAGAATGTGTCCCACTGCATAGTACTTATATATTGAATCCTAACCGAGAGTAAAAAGGTGCAAGCTTAAGCTATGGGACCCCATACTCTACATCCCTTTAAGAATTTTACTTCACCTTATCACTACCATCAAACACCCTCAGGTTTTAATTCAGGAATTACCAACCACATAACACATCGATTTATGTTTTCATCATTCACCACATTCAAGCCTGTCTTTACTATACCCACTTCATGGATTTCCCTACTAAGACCAGCAATTTCAATCACTCTCATAAAGATTTTTGCCACATATATCCTTCCTAACTTTTTCACATAATGAAAGTTCATCTCATTATTTTCCCCTTAACTTATAACCTTAGCTCAAAAATCATATAAAAATTTTCACATTCAAGAATATTTATGTAATTCCCATGCCTTTTTCCTAGCTTGAAATCATCTCAAAGATATTAGAAATTACTTTGAAATACCTATCCATATTTGTAAACATGGTATTTTTAAGAATCTCATTTTCTAACATGTGGGAAATTGAATAATCTTTCCATCGATACCAATTTTATCAAAATCTAGTATCGAGAGAAGATGTTATGGCCATTTTACGAAAGTAGTTCAGACTGCCCAGAACCAACGGACAGGTCAACGGACCATTGCTAGATCGATGGACTGTCGGAGCCTACCATTGCACTGAGGTAGTGAGAGTCATTTCTGCCAAGGTCCAATGGTCAGGATCGACGGACCGTCATAGTACCGACGGACCGTCGCCCTAGCTCGGTGCACCATACGTTTAGTATTTTTAGGCCATTTTTAAAAGGGGGATTTTGGTCCTTACCACCCATTTATATACCTATTTAAATTAGGACAAAAATCATATTCTCCTTATTCATTCATAACATCAAGATAGGATTTCTCTCAAGATCAAAAGCCAAGAACTAGGATTAAATCCTTCTTTAAGAAATTCAAGAAAACTCAAGAACTAGTCAAGAAATTCTCCAAGAACCTTCAGGTATCTATTATCCCAGGTATGCATAGTATTCATTCCTGGACTCCTTTCATCCATGAATCCCAAGGATCTCTTTTCTAAATTCAAGATTTATGGATTTTCTCTATGAATTTCATGATTGAGTTGCTCTTGTTCATGTTGATAATGAGTAATTGAATTCTATTCCACGTTGGGTGATAAATCCTATGTGGGTTTGATTAGTATAGATATAGATTCATGCAAACCTATGATTAAACCATTGAATAATGAAAATAGAATTGAATCATGATGTTTAATTGTTATACAATATTGTTTACATATGCTATGCCCACAATGTGTTTGATTAAATACCTAGATGAAGGAAAAATGTCCAACTAGTATGATATCATGAAATCCCCATGACTGTACAAGTTTATGATTATCACCTGTTTGATGAAATGCTTTAGTAAACGAATTATGGATTATGGTGATTATTATGTGTTCAAGTAAGTCATTATTTGTCAGTTTCCTTCTACCGAGTCCTGGGGGTACTTGTACCCGAAACATTAGTTGTGTGCCTAGAGCCAATGCCATGATTTCACGATACTCTCAGTCAATCTATGAATCCTTAGACTTCAGACAGTCTTATGACTCAGGAAATCTCCAGAATCTCATGCACTCAGTTAGTTGTCAGATATCACTAGTATTCTGTCAGTCAATAGAATATAGTAACTCAGTCTATATATAGTTCAGTTAATCATGTTTAGAGTCTAATCAGATGGGAGTAGGAATTAGTATCGAGTGAACCCAAGGATTGGGACACACACTATCAGATAAAGGTGTGATCCTTAGAAGTCATCCTTGCGTTCCAAAACTATGTAGCTAACATAAGTCGAGACATCAACACTGTCCGATGAGAGTTGATGAGATGGATAAACACTGTCAAATAAGGGTTCCACCATTGTCTTTTGGGGACACCATCAGATGAGGGTCACCCACAGCTTGTCCTTACCAGTGGTGCAGTATTGACATTCTTCTAATTGGGGTTATAGATTGGACCCTAACTCAGCCATAATGGCATATTAGGGGCATGTCAGGTAGATGATTACCTCCTACAGTTTCAGTATTAGTATTAGTAAAAAAACTTAGATAGTTCTTCAATCCTCAGGACTGTCAGATAAAGTCAACTCAGATACAGAATGGAACTTAGCTAGTTCCATCAGATTTAGGACTGTCAGATACAGTCATTCAGGTTATAAGTCATATCAATTATTAGTATGTCATGTTATCAGTATTCAGATTCAGTATTCATATTATTATGATATTAGTGTCAGCTATTATATCTCATGCATGTATTTGCATGCTCATGATAGTCAGTCTATTATTATTATTGTTTATGTATATGAACCCCATGTATCTATCCTACCTCACATTATACCAGTACATCCAGTCATACTGATGCATTCGTGATATGATGTCTTAACCATAGGTTCAGAGACACGAGCTCCAGAGCAACAGTAGATTCCAGATATCAGCAGTCAGAGTAAGCAGTGAGTCCTCATACTTTGAGGACATGATCATTTCTCTATTATCTTATTAATTAGTTTATTAGTTAGAGTTAGTTGGGAAAATGTCCCATCAACTCCTTACTCAGATAGTTCAGCCAGTTAGAGGCTTTCTAGAATATTATGTTCAGTTAGTTTATCTCAGTTGTTTTGGGTATTTCATACCCCATTCAAATGTTGTACTTTTCATCAGATATTATCTTTTAGATTGAACCTTATGGCATTTTATTTTATGTTTCTACATTATTCAGTAAATTATGCAGTATACAGGTACAAATATCAGTCATGGGTTAGCTTGCGGTCCTTCGGGGTCATGTGCACCATGTAGCATTCTGGTTACCAAATTCGGAGCTTTACAAACTTGGTCTTAGAGCCTAAGGTTTAATAGAGTCCTAGGAAGTCTAAAAGCCGCATCTAGTAGAGTCTTGTACATGGGTGTGTTTTGCACCACATTTATGTGCAGGAGGCTATAAGATGTTTTACGAACAATTTCCCTTCTTTTAGTATTCATGTCATACCAATGAGCATAATCTTAAGTTAATCTGTCAGCTTAATCCATTTCTCCCTTTCTTCTACAGAACATGCCTCCTAAAAGAAGAAATGAGAATCATCCAAACCCTCAGCCCGAAGAACCTTTGACAGTCACGGTTTCCCATGTAGAGTTCATAGATGTATTCACTCCTCTTGCTCAGTCAGTTGCTGCTTAGAATGAACTACCTTCTATTATTCTGACCAGCCCAGTGGCCAATTTAGCTGTATCTAGGATTTGGGACATCACCCAAATGAATCCTCTAACCTTTCTCAGGTCTAAGATAGACGAGGACCCACAGGAATTCCTAGATCAGGTGCAAAAGATGACAGACTTCATAGGAGTGACTAACGTTGAGAGTGCTAAGCTAGCTGCATGCCAATTACAGGATGTTGCTCATACTTGGTTCAAATATTGGAAGTTAAAAAGCGCACATGATGCATGGTCAGTTGAGTTGGAGGAGTTTGCTTTAGCTTTCTTTGATAGATTCTTTCCCCTAAAGCTTAGAGAAGCCAAAGTGCTAGAATTCATCAACCTCAGGTAGGGCAATATGATAGTGAAAGAGTATTCTCTTAAGTTTACTCAATTATCCAGATATGCCCCTCATGTGGTTACAGATAGTAGGGCAAAGATGAGTAAGTTTGTTTCAGGGGTGAATGATAACGTGGTTAGTGAGTGTACATCCGCTATGCTTAATAGTGACCTGACTTTAGCCAGACTTATGACCCATGCTCAGCAGATAGAGGGGCAAAAGATTTAGCAAAGGGAGAAGCAGAATAAGAGAGCAAGGACAGGCAGTTTCAACTTTTCTCAGCCTAAATAAGAAGAAGGAATCCATTCTCAGTTTTGTCCTAAGCCATTAGTTCCAGCTTCTTTTTCAGCCAGTGCTCTAGTTCTTAAGTTCAGAAAGGGTAACAAAGATAGAGCACCAGGCTCTAAGTCTCGGGGTAATGTTACTGCCCTCAGTCAGGTAACCAGAGTCATCTTCGCTCCTTAGCTCAGTCCGGTTGCCCAAATCAGTAGGGTGACACCTCCAGTGCTACTAGTGGGTAGCACCCAAATAGACTTTATGCTCTCCAGTCCTAACAGGATTAGGAAAATTCTCCTGATGTGGTTACTGGTACGTTACTGATCTTTCATGTTTATGTTTATGCTTTGCTAGATCCAGGAGCTTCTTTGTTTTTTGTCAGTCCTTATATAGCAATTGATTTCAGAATCAGTCCTAAAATTCTAGTAAAGCCCTTTTAAATCTCTACCCCAGTGGGTAAAACCATCATAGACTGGTGGGTATATAGGAACTGCCTGGTTATGATATTTCAGAAAGTCACTTCGACAGACTTAGCTGAATTAGAGATGACCAATTTTGATGTCATTCTCGGCATGGATTGGATTCATTCCTACTATGCCATAGTTGACTGCAAAAACAGAATAGCCTAGTTTTAGTTTCCAAATGAACCCATCCTAGAGTGGAAGGGTAGTGTATCCACTTTCAGAAGTCAGCTTGTTTCCTACCTTTGGGCAAGGAAAATAATATCTAAGGGATGTGTCTATCATCTTGTTCATGTTAAAGATTCTAGTTTTGAGACTCCCAGTATTAAATTAGTCCCAGTAGTGAATGAATATTCAGATATCTTTCCCAAAGATCTTCTAGGAATTCCTCCCGAAAGGGAAATAGACTTCGGCATTGATCTTCTACCAGATACTTAGCCCATATCTATTCTGCCATACAAAGTGACACCAACAAAACTTAGAGAACTGAAAGAATAGTTGAAGGATCTCTTAGATAATGAATTCATCATACCCAATATTTCCTTATGGGGTGCACCAGTTTTATTCGTGTGCAAGAAAGATGGTTCTCTCAGAATGTGCATTGATTACTGTCAGCTCAATAAAATCACGATCAAGAACAATTATCCTCTTCCCAAAATTGATGACTTGTTTGACCAACTTCAGGGTGCCATTTATTTCTCTACGATAGACCTCAGATGCGACTATCATCAGCTCAGATTCAGAGAATGTAACATTCTGAAAATAACTTTCTGTACTCGGTATGGTCACTTTGAATTTCTAGTTATGTCCTTTGGTATAAATAATGCCCCGACCACTTTTATGGACTTTATGAACCGAGTGCTCAAGGAGTACTTTGACATATTCATCATAGTCTTCATAGTTGATATTTTGGTCTATTCCCGTAGTGCGTGCGATCATGCAGACCATCTCAGAATAGTAATTCAGACTCTTAGAGATCATTGTCTATTCGCCAAATTTAGTAAGTGTAAATTTTAGCTAAGGTCAGTAGCATTCCTTGGTAATATTGTTTCTGGTGAAGGCATTAGAGTAGATCCTCAAAAGACTAAAGCAGTAAGAAACTGGCCTCACCCTGTCTCTCCATCAGATATTAGGAGTTTCTTAGGTTTGGTTGGCTATTATAGATAGTTTGAGGGATTTTCTTCTATTGCATCTCCTATGTCTAGATTGACTCAAAAGAAAGTCAAGTTTCAGTAGTCAGATCCCTGCGAGAAGAGTTTTCAGGAGTTGAAGACTCGACTTACCTCAGCTCTAGTTTTAGCTCTTCTAGATGGTTCAGATGGGTTCGCAGTATATTATGATGCATCTAGAGTAGGTTTGGGTTGTGTCTTCATACAGCATGGTAAGGTCATACCCTACGCCTCCAGACAGTTTAAACCCCATAAGAAGAATTATCCTACTCATATCTTAAGTTAGTAGCTGTAGGTTTGCCTTGAAGATTTGGAGGCATTATCTATATGGTGTTCATATAGACATATTCACAGATCATAAGAGTCTTTAGTATGTCTTCTCTTAGAAAGATCTCAATCTTTGTTAGAGAAGGTGGTTAGAGCTCTTGAAAGATTATGACATGAGTGTCCTTTATCATTTGGGCAAGGCCAACGTAGTGGCCAACACTCTCAGTAGACTATCCATGGGTAGTGTTTCTCATGTGGAGGACAATAAGAAGAAGTTGGCTCAGGAAGTTCATCATCTTTCCAGATTAGGTATTCGCTTAGTCAATACAAAAGAGGGTGATATATGGGTTCAGAATAGTTTAGAATCATCTCTAGTTTTTGAGGTGAAATAAAAACAAGATAGATATCCCAGCCTTGTCAAACTGAAAGAGTCAGTGCAGAATCATAAAGTAGAGGTTTTCTCCCAAGGGGGCGATGGTGTTCTTCACTGTTAGGGTCGTCTCTGTGTTCTAGGTGTAGATGACTTAGGGTAGTGAATTCTTACAGAAGTGCATGGTGCACGCTACTCTATTCATCCAGGGGCCACTAAGATGTACCGCGACTTATGGGAGATCTATTGGTGGAGTGGGATGAAGAGAGATATTATAGAGTTTGTGGCTAAGTGATCTACATGTCAGTAGGTTAAGATAGAGAACCAGAAGCCTAGTGGTCCTATGCAGGAGTTCATTATTCCTACTTAGAAGTGGGAAGAAGTGAACATGGACTTCGTGATGAGTTCGCCTCGAACTCGTCATCAACATGATTCAATCTGGGTCATTTAGATAGGATGACCAAATCAGCTTATTTCCTTCCAGTTCATACCTTTTATTTAGCCAAAGATTATGCCAAACTCTACATCAAGGAGTTGGTCAGATTGCACGGTGTTTCGTTGTCTATTATCGAAGACAGAGGTACCTAGTTCACCTCTCATTTATAGAAAGCATTCCAAAAGGGTCTTGGTACTGAAGTTCATCTTAGTACAGTCTTCCATGCTCAGACAGATGGTCAAGCAGAAAGGACCATTCAGACTTTAGAAGATATATTAAGGGCGTGTGCAATTGATTTCAAGGGTAGTTGGGATGACCACTTGCCTTTGATTGAGTTTGCATACAACAACAACTATCATTCCAGTATTCAAATGGCTCCATTCTAAGTTCCCTATGGTAGGAGATATAGATCTCCAATTGGTTGGTTAAAAGTTAGTAAGGCCTCAGTCATAGGGCCTGACTTGGT
Source organism: Capsicum baccatum var. pendulum (assembly GCA_030864225.1). Classification (NCBI taxonomy): domain Eukaryota; kingdom Viridiplantae; phylum Streptophyta; class Magnoliopsida; order Solanales; family Solanaceae; genus Capsicum; species Capsicum baccatum. The sequence continues at coordinate 21,990,618 of CM061552.1, read as the reverse complement.
ATTCAACGCCTTAGAAAAAGTCCAATTGATTAGAGAAAGGCTCTGGGCTACTTAGAGCTGACAGATATCTTCTGCAGATGTTCGTAGAAAGGATCTCAAGTTTGATTTTGGTGACCATGTCTATCTAAAGATCTCTCCTATGAAGGGAGTGAAGAGATTCGAAAAGAAGGGAAAGCTCAGTCCCCAATATGTTGGTCCCTTCAAGATTCTCTATCGCTTTGGTAAGGTAGCTTATGACCTTGAATTGCCTTCAGATCTAGCCTCAGATCATCCAGTCTTCTATGTATCTTTTCACAAGAAGTGTATAGGTGAACCATCCGTTGTAGTCCCTATTCAGAGCATAGATTCTCAGAACAGCCTCCTTATGATGAGATTCCAGTCGAAATCCTAGACTATCAGACTCGTAGAGTGAGGAACAAAGAAGTTCCTCTAGTTAAAGTTCTTTGGCAAAATTAGTCTGTCGAGGGAGATACTTGGGAAGTAGAAGCAGACATACATACCAAGTATCCTCACCTTTTCCCCGCCAATTCAAATCAAGCTCAAGGTAACAGTTCTCTTTAAGCTTACTCAGTTTCATATTCAATGTTCATCACAAACTTGGTATCAAATACCATTGCATATTCAGTCATGCATTCATGTATCAGTTCAGTTATATTATTATGCATCACACATGCATTCTCATTGTGAAAAATCTTGGTTCCTCAGAACACTCAGTCATGCATTCATGAATTAGTTACACATGCATCAGATATTCATGTTCAGTATATTATGCTCAGCTTATCAGTCATATCAGTCATAAGATCATGTTTCAGTTATTCATGTTCAATATGTACGTCATTTTAAGTTCCTCCCCCCAATGTTAGTCTTATTCGAGGACGAATGTTCTCAAGGGGGAGATATTATAATACCCGTGCCTTTTTCCTAGCTTGAAATCATCTTAAGGATGTTAGAACTTTTTTTGAAATACGAATCCATGTTTTTACATGTGGTATTTTAAAGATTCTTACTTTCTATCACGTGGGAAATTGAATAAGATTTCCATCGATACCAATTTCATCAAAATCTGGTATCGGGGAAAGAAGTTATGGACATATTACTAAAGCAGTTCAGACTGCCCAGAACCGATGGACAGGTCAACAGAACGTCGCTAGATTGATGGACCATCGAAGCCTGCCATAGCACTGAGGAAGTAGACCTTCTTTCTTCCAAATAACTACAGTAGCAGCCGACAGACCATCGCTACCTTGATGGACCATTGGATCCTGCTGTCGCACTGAGCCAGTGAGACTCATTTCTACCCAGGTCCGATGGTCAGGACCGACAGACCATCGTAGTACCGATGGACCGTCGCCCTAGCCCGTCACACCATACGTTTAGCATTTTAGGGCATTTTAAAAGGGGTATTTTGGTCCTTTACCACCAATTTATATACCCAGTTAAATCCGACCAAAAATTATATTCTCCTTATTCATTCATAACATCAAGATAGGGCTTCACTCAAGATCAAAAGCCAAGAACTAGGGTTAAATACTTCTTCAAGAAATTCAAGAAAACTCAAGAACTAGTCAAGAAATTTTCCTAGAACCTTTAAGGATCTATTATCCTAGGTATGCATTGTATTCATTCATGGACTCCTTTCGTCCATGAAGCCCAAGGATCTCTTTTCTAAATTCAAGATTTATGGATTTTCTCTATGAATTTCATGATTGGGCTGCTCTTGTTCGTGTTGATAATGAGTAATTGAATTCTATTCCATGTTGGGTGATAAATCCTATATGGGTTTGATTAGTACAGATATAGATTTATGCAAACCTATGATTAAACCCTTGAATGATGAAACTAGAATTGAATCATGATGTTTAATTGTTATACAATGTTGTTTACATATGCTATGCCTACAATGTGTTTGATTAAATGCCTAGATGAAGGAAAAATGCCCAACTAGTATGATATCATGAAATCCCCATGAATGTACAAGTTTATGATTATCACCTATTTGATGAAATGCTTTAGTAAATGAATTATGGATTATGGTGATTATTATGTGTTCAAGTAAGTCATTGTTTGTCAGTTTCCTTCTATCGAATCCTGAGGGTACTTGTACCCAAAACATTAGCTGTGTGCCTATAGCCAATGTCACATTTTCACGATACTCTCAGTCAAGCTATGAATCCTTAGACTTCAAACAGTCTTATGACTCAGGAAATTTCTAGTATCTCATGAACTTAGTCAGTTTTCAGATATCAATAGTATTCCGCCAGTCAACAAAATGCAGTAACTTAGTGAATATATAGTTTAGTTAATCATGTTCAGAGTCTAATCATATGGGAGTAGGAATTAGAACCGAGTGACCCCAAGGATGGGGACACACATTGTCAGATAAGGGTGTGATCCTTAGAAGTGATCCTTAGAAGTCATGCTTGTGTTCCAAAACTTTGTAGCCAGCATAGGTCGAGACATCAATACTATCCGATGAGGGTTGATGAGGAGGATAAGCACTGTCAGATATGGACCCTACCAGTCTCTTTTTGGGATACCATCAGATGAAGGTCATCCACAGCTTGTCCTTACCAGTGGCGCGGTATTGACACCCTTGTAATTGGGGTTACAGATTGGACCCCAAATCAGCCATAATGGTTTATTAGGGGCATGTCGGTTAGATGACTACCTCCCATAGTTTCAGTATCAATATCAGTAAAAGAACTCAGATAGTTCTTCAGATCTCATGACTGTCAGATACAGTCAACTCAAATACAAAATGAAACTCAGCTAGTTCCATCAGATTTAGGACTATCAGATAGAATCATTCATGTTATCAGTCATATCAGTTATCAGTATTTCATGTTATCAGTATTTAGATTCAGTATTCATATTATCATAATATTAGTGTCAGTTATTATGTCTCATGCATGTATTCTCACGCTCATGATAGTCAGTCTGTTATTATTATTGTTCATGCATATGAACCCCATGTATCTAGCCTACCTTACATGCATACTAGTACATTCAATCGTACTGACACATTCACGCTATGGTGTCTTATACCATAGGTTCAGAGATACGAGCTCCAAAGCAACAGTAGATTCCAGATATCAGTAGTCAGAGTAAGCAGCGAGTCCTCATCCTTTGAGGATATGATTATTTATCTATTATCTCATTAATTAGCTTATTAGTTGGAGTTAGTTGGGGACATGTCCCATAAACTCCTTACTCGGATAGTTCAGTTAGTTAGAAGCTTTCTAGACTATTATGTTTAGTTAGTTTATCTCAGTTGTTTTGGGTATTTCATACCCCATTCAGATGTTATACTTTTCATCAAATATTATGTTTCAGATTGAACCTTATGGTTGTTCAGTTCATGTTTCCGCATTATTCAGTAAATTATGTAGTATACAGGTACAAATATTAGTCATGGGTTAGCTTGTAGTCCTTCGGGGTCATGACCATCGTGGAGCATTTCGGGTACCAGATTAGGGGCATTATAATTTACTCCCCTACCTAAGACATTATTATGCTTCCATAACTACCTTCATACTAACATACGGAGGGTCATTGAGGGACCCAAGAGTAAGCATCATTAATGGGTTAGTAAATCTACTCAAGGTGGGGATTGAGATGTAAGATAATGATACAATAGACATGAAGTGATTCATATATCAAGTGTCTAGATTATAATTAGAGAGTTGTTTGGGCATCCAAACATATGATATTAAATATAATAGCACAAGAAAGGAGTATGCGATCAGTACTTGGAATGTACAGGTATAAGGGATAAGGTTAGGATGATATGCATCGGTTCATGTGTGTGAACAATAACTAACTAAAAGAATAATGCTTATACATATCTGAAACCATTCTGAAAGATACTGAGACTAAGTAAACAGCTAAGTTTTGGGTATTCATAACCCCCAACCCTGAATAGAAGTATGAATAAGGACATATATATCATTGCAACTCGTAATAGGGATCATTTTTCAAAATTCATCTCTTACGCATTTCATCAAACACAAGAGGTTCATGAGTTAAAGCATGAGAATAGTTAAAACATGTGATAATAGCATAATTGCAATATCAAAATCATGGTTTAAGGATTTAACATGCGAATAATCATCATTCAAACGTGTTACGGGATAATTTCAATGAAATCACATGGTAAACATGATTCAAAATCAAAGTTCATATGAGATTTATGGATATATTTCATAATAACATGTAAAAACCATAATTTAAAACTTAAAAATGGATTCTTGGACTCCATGGGTGAAAAGGGCCCATGGATGAACATCACACATACCTTAAAGCTTTAATCTTAAAAGAGAATTAACTTGTCTTTAAACGTTCTTGGATTGGGAAGCACAATTTCTTGGTTTTCTTGAAGGGAATATGCTTTAACTTGATGAACTTGGGAAGGGTTAGAGTTTAATTTAGAGGAAAATTGAGGAATTTGGGCATATAATGCCTTAATATAAGGTTAATCTCGTGTTTTAATAGATTGGGGAGATGGCAAAAGATAAGATCGCCCCTCTGAGATTTAAATCCATAATTGGAATGCCGAATTAAGCATCATGCAACGTGATAAACTCCTCATCGCTATACCTATTGCAATGCGATGCAGTCGCAGTGAGGTATTGGAAATAAAATCTAAACATGCCTCAATCCTCATTCAAAAAATCTAAAACTTCCTCGAGACATGCTCCTTACACCCCTGAACATGAATTAACTCAAAAACTTATGTCTTGGGGTCAGAAAGGTCACTTTAAAAATTTTCAAATTTAAGAGGCCAAAAATAAAACTAAGTCCTCAACACTTAACTAAATTTTCAGGTTCTAAGCCTCATATGCATGCACTATGAGATGAATTGAGCTAAGACTAATATGGGGTATTAAAATATATCCCCCTTGGGAACATTCATCCTCGAGTGAGACTAATTAAACTGAGAATACTGAGGGAACTAAAATCACATGCCGAACATGCATGACTGAAAGCATAGTTACCTGAATGAGTGTAAAACATGATACATGAATGAACTGATTCATGAATACATGCAATGACAGCAAAATGATGTATAGCTAGAACTAAGAATGGAGAAGAGATAATCTTAGAAAAACTATTACCTTAAATTAAGTCTGAGTTTGTGGAGAAAAGATGGGGTTACTTGGTGCGCATTTATGCTTCTGCTTTCCAAGTGGCTTCCTCAAAGGACTGTTCCGCCATAGAACTTTGACCAAGGGAACTTCTTTGTTCCCCAGTCTACAAATCTAATAATCAAGGATTTTAACTGGGGTTTCTTCATAAAAAAGGCTATCCTGAACACCCATATTTTCTAAAGGGACTACTATAGATGGGTCGCCAATACACTTCTTTAACAAAGAGACATTGAACATTGGATGCACTGATGCCAAATCTGCAGGCAACTCAAGCTCATAAGCTACCTCTCCAAAGCGGCCCAAGATCCTATAAGGGCTAACATACCAGGGACTGAGCTTCCCCTTCTTGTCAAACCTCTCCACTCCCTTTATGGGAGAGATTTTAAAATAGACTAAGTCACCAACCTCAAACTCAAGATATCTTCTCCTTATATTTGTATAATATTTCTAGCAACTGTGGGCTGTCTTAAGCCTCTCCCTGATAAACGAACCTTTTCCATCACATCAAATACTGAGTATGACCCTATCAATACAGTTTCACCTATCTCAAACCAACCAATAGTAGATCTATATCTCCTCCCATAAAGTGACTCAAATGGATCCATCTAAATACTGGAATGATAAATGTTATTGTAGGCAAACTCAATCAAAGGTAAGTGATCATCCCAACTATCCTTAAAGTCGATAACACATGCTCTTAACATGTCCTCTAGGGTCTAAATGGTCCTCTCTGCCTGACCACCTGTATGAGGGTGAAAGGCTATATTAAGAAGAGCTTAGGTACCAAGACCCTTCTGAAAATCTTTCCAAAAGTAAGAGGTAAACTGAGTAACTCTATCTAAAATGATAGACAATGGGACTCCATGCAATCTAACCTCTAAAATAATAGACAATGGGACTCCATGTAATCTACCCAACTCTTTAATATAGAGCTTGGCATAGTCCTTGGCTGTATAGAAAGTATGAACTGACAAAAAATGGGATGATTTGGTCATCCTGTCTACAATAACCCATGTCGAATCATGCTGATGATGCGAATGGGGAAGCTCTATCACAAAGTACATATTTACCTCTTCCCACTTTTAAGTGGGAATGCTGTAGTCCAGTATTATGCCACTAGGCCTCTGGTTCTCAACCTCAACATATTGAAAATTAGGACACTTAGCTACGAACTTTGCAATATCCCTCTTTATACCACTTCACCAATAGATTTCCTACAAATCATGATACATCTTAGTGGCTCCTAGATGAATAAAATAATATGCACCATACGCTTCTGCAAGGATTCACTATCTTAAATCATCTGCAACTGTCACACACAGTCTACCCTAACATCGCAACACACTTCTCCCCCTTGGGAGAGAACCTCTACCTGTTGATCTCTAATTGATTCCTTCAAATTATCTAGACTGGAATACGTATCTTGATTTTTATTTACTTAGGTAACCAAAGAAGATTCTAAGCTATTCTGGACCCATGCACTGCCCTCAGTTGAATCCACATCGCACACCTAATCTAGCAAGCTATTGAACCTCCCTGACAAACTACTTCTTATCATCCTCTACATGAGCAACAGTACCCATAGACAATCTACTAAGGGCATTTGCCACTACATTGACCTTGATCGAATGATACAAAATACTCATATCATAATCTTTCAATAATTCTAACCACCTTCTCTGATAGAGATTTAAATCTTTCTATGAAAACACAAACTATAAACTTTTGTAATCCATGAACACATCGACATCAACCCCATACAAATAATGTGTAACACCCCATATATCAGGCTAAAATGTAAATCATTATTCTTTCATATAGAGGTTGCAACATTCATGAATCCTATGCAAATTTAGTGTGTAAACAATTATGTAGTGTATGAATCTAGTTGAGCATGAATTGAGATCATAGAAGTCCCTTAACTCAAAGACGGATTGAAAACTTTCCTATCGTTCAAGTTTTAGTGAATGTTGAAACTTGGCTCACATTCAATCGACCAAAAATCATTATATATGATGAACTGGGTGGCCTACTACATATCTAATGAAAAATCTTCAAATTAGCTTTCCATCGATACTAGATTCGCCTAAAACGGACACTCGGTGAAGAAGTTAAAGCATTTTTAGTGTTAGCATTCCCGTTTGACTGGCCACTGTATTGCGATGAGCCTTAAATTAACAATTGTCAATTCCAGTAGCTCATCGCAATTTCCAGCGCATCGTGGTGAAGCCTTATATGGCATTCTAGTCCCAAATTTTAAATTCTAAGGTCAAACTAGACATTTTGCATGGACCAAAACCCATCCAAACACGGGATTTAATCTCATATACACCTAAATACATACACTTTCATCAAAATTCATCAAGAACGCTCTCTAGGATTTCAAACAATAATCCAAAAAAATTTAAAATTCAATCGTGAGTTTTTGAAGATAATTAGATATTTGGAATCCCCAATCCGTAAGCTTCAAGAATCATTCATTATTCTCTAAAATAGAACTATGTGGGGTTGTCCTAAATTTCATGGGCATGTTTTCAAAAAGGAATTTATGCAAGACTTTAAATTTATACAAGTATATATATGTTGTTACAAATGGGGGTTTTCAATTGATACAAATAACATGTTTTGATATATGATTTTGAAAGAATTATTGAGATATCATGGGGTTGTTTGTTTGAATGTATTTAAATAGTTGAATTGTGAACATGTGACCTGAAATTTCAAAAGGATGCGATGCACATGAGTTGTGAATTTTCTAAATTCCCCATGATAATATTTATACCCCATATTATATTAGTGTTAAACCATTGAGAGCATGAGTTTTACAATTGATATGACATTACTCATAAATGATTAAACTTCTTGAATAATTGCATGTTGAGAACCATGGTGTATGTGTTTTAATGGAGTAAAAGTCATACATATGTCTATGTGGTAAACGGTATGAGAAGTTGGAAAGTTGATGTGATATTAATGACTTGCAAGTCGGGTATGAAGATACCCTGTAGAGTATGACATATGATTGATTAAAATGATTTTCATACATTGATTTTGTGAGATAGGTGGTTACCCAAAGAAAGCATGAGTCAAATGACTCTACGCTGGAAACCGTGTTTACTGACTCGGTAACTTGGTACCTTGCTGTGTGATCTTGTGTACCTAACATTATGTCATCCCAAATTGGGACTATGGTTAGGACCCCTGCTTTGTGATCTTGTGCACTACCATACTTGATTGGGTCGAGACACCTTGCTGTGTGATCTTGTGTGTCTTTCCCTTATTTATACTCTAATCTCGGTGGAAACCAAGATTTGACAGTTGATGAAAATGTGAAATTGTAGGGTGTACCACCTAGCTCAGATGTGTTGCATCATTGTTGAAAAATCAGTATACTATACCCATGTATTTTCGAAATCATTTTGCAATAATATTTTTTTATAACAACTCTCATTTAGTTTATATAAAAATATATACTTTATTTTGGATTACTCTACGTACCAGTACTTAGTATTGACCCCCTTCCCTCTTAGGTTTTGAGGCACAATCTAGGGGTCTAGATAATCAGTAGATTCTTCAGACAGATTTGCAGAGTCTACTGGTGAGCCTTCTATATTCCAGAAGGCCTGATGTATGACAGTTTATTTATCATTTAATAGTTTTGGGTCTACTGGGGCCCTTGTCCTAGTTTTCAGACAGTTGTTTGTTTTACTAATGTAGTAGAGATTTTTTAGACGGTTTTCAGATATTATTAGATGTTGTGGGACATTATTTCCCATTATTGATTTCACTAGACTTATGACCATATTTCCATAATATTATGTTAATTCTGCATTTTTTTATCATATGAATTATGTGCATGATTACCAGATAGATAGTGGTGTTTCGGGCCTTCATGGTTCGGAATGCTCGTCACGGCCAGGGCCTCGATTTGGGTCATGAAAAACTTGGCATCAGAGCACGGTTCATGGTCCCAGGGTGTCTGCAAAATTACATTGGGTAGAGTCTTGTTTATGGGTATGTAGCATGCCATACTTATAAGAAGGAGGCTACAAGGTGTTTGATGTTAGGCGTATTTACACGCCTAAAGCACCTTAATTCACCCATATTTTAAGTATGTTTTAAGGACAAAATATATAATTCCTGCACTTTTAGTCCCTTTTCCTGTAAGTGAGCTAACCAACGTGATTAGCAAATTTGCAGGTATAAATGATGAAGATTTCAGCATTTTATGGACTGTTTGACGCCAAAGGAAACCTCACGTAAGAAGGAAGGCAGCTTTTGGAAGCCTATGGACTAAAAGTGATGCATGGAGAACTTGTCCTGGGCAAAAACAGCATTTCTAAAGACTTGGGGGATCAGCAATAACTTAGTAGGATTAGGACAAGTATGTAGTAACCCAGTAGGTCTAGGACAAGGAAAAAAACCCTATTTCAATAGGACTAGGATATGGATGTTATATAAACCCTATTTTGCTGAAACTTTTCAGCATTCTCTTCTTATCCCCCTTTCTATTCTTTCCCTTCTTCATTAATTCATTGTTAACATTATTCTTCATCTATTCGACTTTTAATTTTCACGATAAGAGAAGCGCTACTATCAAGGAAATCACGCCACAAGTGACACCAAAACATACTTCACGTGAGATTGTTATTATTTTGGTATGATGATAATGTCTATTGTGTTTTCCGTTGCACTCATGAGTAGCTAAACTTCTCTGTTAGGTTTACAAAAGCCTTATGAGATACTATCTATTGCTACGAGTTTGTGAATTCTTGATACGTATGCTGCTTATATCATTACTCTCTTCATCTTAATTGAATTCTTGTGGTTGCAAACATATAGAATACGCCTGTATAGCATTAACTTGTTCGAAAGAAAATTTACATGTCTGGAAAAGAGACAATGACAAGGAAATAGGGCTACCAACCCCTGTTTAAAAGTTAGTGCCGTAACTGGATTAACCTCTTGGAGAATTCGTACCATTAGATATGCTTTAAGCTCAAAAGAGTTAAAGTGAGATAATCTGTAATGGTCGAAAGACGCTAGGATTTACCATAGAATACGAATCTCTATAAGCGCATGCATGTCGGAATTCTGCATAACTCATAGGCAATAGATACGTAGAACTCATAAGGTGGACATAACCCTAACTTAAAATTATCATTGATTAAAACCTACTAAACATTCTGATTTTCTTTGTTACTTTGATACTTTTAATTCACGCTACAATTAAATCCCCCCATTTCGTAGAATTTTCGGTCAACAGTCTACTAATCGTTGCTTACTTAGTGACCAAGTATTCCCTGTGGGATTCGACACCCAACCCAGTTGGGTTCTATATTTGACGACGACCGCACTCTTACGAGAGCTGTAGTTTGCGCGTTACGAAATTTTGGCGCCGTTGCCGGGGAATACGGTTGTCAATTAAGTTTGTGATAATTACTAGACCCTTTGGTCAAAGATTCTCGTACTTTTCTTTTAGTTGTTGTTTTTGTTTTCTGCAGGTTTTTGTTCAGTGCATGCCAAATACTCGAAGTTCGGGACAACCATTATTACCCATAAGCCCTGAACCGCAACTTATTGGGAGGATGGATGCACAACGTAACATTGAGAGAAGGGCTGCTCAATAGGAGCAGGCTAGACTAGCTGCGTTGGCCACTACCCAAGTACATCAACAGAATATTGATAACCCTGGGCGGGCAACAAATCCTGACGATGAGGACCTAGGTGATGATGAGATACTAAACCCTAGGCGTGATGCTAAGGTGGCGACACCTGCAAACAGAAGAGATTGTCAAGCCAGATTTAGGCCTGAATGCCGCGCTATGCAGATGCCTTTCGATGATGATGATGAGGACCTGTACGGAGCTGGTGCCACAGGAGATATTATTCCTCCGCCCTTGGCACCTGGAGCCAAGTTCAACATCACTAGCACCATGATTCAGCTATTGCAACTCAAGGGTTTATTTGGTGGACTTGCAGGCGATGATCCAAATATGCATCTGATCAACTTTATCTCTATATGCAAGTCATTCGACAATCCAGCCATTGGACAGAATACAATTCGGCTACGCTTATTTCCATTGTCTCTATCTGGGGAGGTGACTCTATGGTTGAATAGGATAACTCCTGACTCTATCACTAATTAGAGGCAACTGAAAGACGCTTCCTAGAAAGATTTTATCCGCCATCCAAGAGAGCACAATTGAGAGATAAAATTAGCAATTTTCATCAGCTTCCAACTGAAGCCCTCCACGAAACATGGGAGAGATTCAAAAAGAAGCTTATGAGGTTCCCAAACCATCATATGACCGATGTCTACTTGATGGAGATACTATACAGATCCTTGAATTCAGTAACAAAACCAGTGGTTGATAATGCTGCGGGTGGTTCATTCATGCACCTTACTTTTAATAAGGCAAGTGGTATGCTAGATCGTATGACAAAGTAGAGTAGAGCTTGGCATACCAGGGAGTCTGAGGTAGCAAGCTCTACTATATCTATTGGCATGACTGCAGAACAAAGGCGAAGAGAGGAGGAACGCGATCAAGATATGGCGCACATAAAAACACAGATGGATCTTCTTACCAAGCACTTATTATTAGGGAAGACCGAAAAAGTCAAAGATGTTGTGTCACAGGCAAGAGGTGAATCTAATTCTGAAGAAGAAGCTAACTACTTGAATAATCAGGGGGTTTCCGAGGCAATGCCCAAGGAAACCAAGGTCGGAACTATTATGATAAATCGGGAAACAAGGACCGTGATCAAGGTAGTTGGAAAAACAAGACTGACAGGAGTGGTTTGTATATTCCTCCTGGAAGACATGACGCCGCTGCATCTGGTTCTGGAAATATGTCCATGGAAGATATGATGGCTAAGCTGTTGAAAGGAGTAGAGGAAACCAGCACGGGAGTAACTTAGGTAATAAATGATTTGTCCTCAATGAAGCAATTGGTTGACTCGCATTCTACTACAATAAAATAACTGGAGCAATAATTGAGTCAACTATCAGCGACAATCAACCAAAGAAAAGCTGGCACTTTACCTAGTGACACTGTGCAAAATCCAAGGAATGATGGATCATGTAGGGCTATTACTACCAGGAGCGGTAAGGTGTTAGACAATCCGTCTAAAGGCAAGAAGGTGGTTGATGATATAGAGAAGATTGTTATTGACGTAGATTATGATGAGTCTGTAGAAGCTGAAAATCAGAAGGAGCGCATTCATGAGAAAACTATTCCTCTTCCACCCCCACTTTTTCCTCAGAGATTGAAGAAAAAGGCTGATGACACACCTAAAAAGGCTGATAATTGAAAGCACGATAAAAAGGAAGTGGTGGAGAAAACGATTCCCCTTCTACCACCACCTTTTCCGCAGAGACTGAAGAAGAAGGCGGATGATACAAGGTTCAGTAAATTCATGACGATGTTGAAGCAGCTGACTATTAATGTTCCTTTGGTGGAGGCTCTAGAACAGATGCCTGGGTACACTAAATTCATGAAGGACCTTTTAACAAAGAAGCGGGCAGTAAGCTATGAGCCGACAGATAATATTCATCATTGCAGTACAATTGCTACAAGGTCTTTAGTACAGAAAAAGGCAGACCCTGGTGCTTTCACTATTCCTTTCACGGTTGGATCTATGAATTTTGCTAAGGCATTGTGCGATTTAAGAGCAAGCATCAATTTGATGCCACTATCCATCTACAGAAAGTTGGGGTTGGACGACCCTACACCAACCAATATGCGGCTCGTGATGGCAGATAGGTCGGTAAAATGACCTGTTGGTATCTTAAATGATGTGTTGGTGAAGGTTTCCACCTTCATATTTCCTGCAGACTTTGTTATTTTGGATTATGAGGTGGATTCTGAAGTTCCCATAATCTTGGGACGCCCTTTCCTCGCAACTAGAAGTGTGCTTATTGACATGAGAGCTAATGAGCTTTTATTTTGGTTGAATGATGAAGTGGTCCATTTTGATGTATGCAAAGCAATGAAGCAGCCCGAAGATATGGATGTGTTCTCTGTAGCGGAAGTTAATTATAAGGATGACAAAGAATTATCGGTAGAAAAGCAGCTTACTGATGAGTCACTATTTGATGAGCTACTGAATTTTGAGCGTGAGGAGGATCAAGAACATGAAAAAACCATTTGTGCTCTAACAGGAATAGGGTCCTATTCTTATGCCCCTAAGAGGCTGGACCTTGATCTTAAGAATCGACCTTCACCAATAGTGAAGACTTCCATTGAAGAGCCCCAAGTGCTAGAATCGAAAGAGCTCCCCAATTATCTAAGGTATGCATTCTTGGGAAGTGGAAATACACTTCCTGAGAGTGTGGCGGATGATTTAAGTGAACAGCACGTAGAGGCTCTCATCTCTGTTCTGAAGAGATACAAGAGAGCTATGGGTTAGTCTATTGATGATATAATTGGTATCCCACATGGGATATGTATGCACAAGAGTCATCTCGAAGAAGATTGCATGCATACAAGTAAGCATCAGCGTCGTCTGAATCCATTTAGAAAATAATGCACCATATATCTCGATGAAGTCTAAGTAATCGAGAAAACTATGTCGTACCGCAACCATAAATCAAGCGCTAGATGGGAGGCAACCCATCGTATTTAAATTGTTTTCTTTTACTAGGAGTTTGTTTTTGTAGTCGAGCCACCACCAAAACTAAGGTGCTTGGTGGGAGGCAACACATCGTTCTAATCATTTTTGTTGTTTTTGAGTAAGTGTAGGTGCAAGACGTATAAAGGAGGAGCTTGGTCTCAAATTTTGATTTGAAAATGAGCAATGTTTAAGGTGTTAAGTGAGTAATGAAGGAGCAAAAGGCTTTCGGTTAGGCATTGCCTATACAAATCTAGGAAATAGACAAGGCAAGGCCTATGTAAATCTAGGCAATGGACAAGGCAAGGCCTATGCTATGTCCTTTGGTCTCTGAATCTAGAATGCCATAGCATAGGCGCCGCCTATGCCAAAGCCTTTGGTCCAACAATGCCATAGCATATGCGCCGCCTATGCCAAAGCCTTTTGTCTCTGAATCTAGAATGTCATAGCATAGGCGCCGCCTATGCCATAGCCTATGTCCAACTAGGCTTTGCAAAAGGCGCCGCCTATGCCAAGCATAGGCAAAGCATTAGGCGCCGCCTATGCTTACTTTTTGGGCTATAAATAGAACTTCATCCTTAAGACAAAATCACATTGTTTACTCAATCTAAGCGCCGTCTACCATTCCAAAATCTCTCAAACTTTTCTTTTTACTCATCTAACCTTGCAAGACCATCTTCCAAGTCCATCACCAAGTAAGTTCTTCTTTTATATACCATAAGTGTTACACTACTACTCTTATAATGATTTGTTAGATCATGAGGTGGTGTTGGTGATTTGAATGTCCTTGATTTGTTGTGATACAACTAAGTGAGTGAAAGAATACGTATGGGTGTTCTAGACTTGGTTCCAACCTGTATTTAATTTTGATACACTGTCATACTTTTTCGACATGGTTAAGATAATGGCATAATCTTGTAACTTGAAAGCTTGCATGTTTGAATAACTTGTCCATCGAGATGAAGAGCATGATTGAATACAAGCATGATATGTTGCTATTATTTCTATACCATAAACTTGATTCAATCTCTACGTGGTCGTCTTGTTCCAAAAGTGTATTAATCCAAACCATAAAGTATGGTCAAGATTACATAACATAGAGTTGAAAAGAATATTTAAAGACAACATGCAAGTATGACTGTGCTGAACATATTGTTGGAACATATCGCCTATATGTATGTCGATGAAGTCTGAGTAATCGACATCATTCACTTAATTAGTTTGTGTCAACAAATTAAGTATGGGGTGGCGCCACTATTGTCTGTTTGTCGATTGAATCTTCCGAGATAAAGCTAACATGAATCTATTAGGATCTCAGGTAGAATGGCCTCAAAAGGATGACAAGGAAAACAAAAAGCGCCCACCTCACAGAAAGGTAAGAAAAGAGGAAGAAAAGAGCAAGTTGAATCCTCCTCTCTACAAATACCACGACACACTTTTGGCATCAAATGGGGTACAATTTGAGGAAACTCTGAGGATGACGACTCTGATGATGATTCCGATGCAGGGGGCATGACCCCAGACATAGAGGATAAGTACGACTAATCAGGTTCTTCTTATTTATTTTCCACTGAGGGCAGTGTGTCCCATCTAAGTGTGGGGTGCTGGTATTTGTATGCTGTATTTCTTTGCTTACCTGCATTTATTCATGTTCATTTGTTTGATTTTTAGTAGTAGTTAAATTTTTTTGAAATTTTTTTCCCTTTAAGTTTTTTTTTTTAGATTTTGCATAAAGTGCATGAAATTGTTCTGATAGGCGGCATGATATTATGACAAGAGTTGTGCTAAAATCATTACTATTGAGATGTTTAGGCTCTAAGTGTGACTCACTATGTGATAAGTGTGTGGTTTAATTCCTTCATCTATTGGGTCAAGAGTCTATACTGCTCCCAATAAAGTTGACCATGTGCCTTGTGTGTGAGAGATTATAGTATATTCTATTTTGGTGGCTGATGTTGGCGGCAGATGCTAGAACTTTCCTGGTGTGTGTGCAAAGCGAAATAAAGAGTGCAAGTTTAGGAGATGATTTAGGCATTTCTTTGGCAGCCTGTAATTGTTTACCTTCTTTTGACCTACCCATGAACATTTATCCTAGTTAAACCCCTTTGAGCCTTTAAGCCATCTTCTTTGACAACCTCATATGTAGCCTAATCCATTTTTTTCAAGACCATAATTTGATCCAAATTCCTAAGCGCTTTAAATTCTAAAGTCATATGACAAAATAAGAGGAAATTGGGTGAGAGTGATGCCTTCGAATTTATTGGTGCTTGAATTAGTTTTGAAAAAGAGTGGCTATCATAGAGGTGTGTTATAAAAAAAAAGGAAAATGAAAAGAAAACTAAAAAGTTAGTTTTGTTTAAAATCGAATAGCAAAAGAGGTGAAAAGGGGTGGTAGATTAAAAGAAATTAGAAAGGTTGTTTAAAAGAGAGTGTTAATGGCATAACGTAGTGTAATAAAGCACTTAGGGAACATAGTCACTATTTCTGGCCAAAATAGTCCTTCCTGTCCCTTAGCCTACATTACAACCATGTAAAGACCTATATGATCCTAAACTTAGCATTTTGATATAAGTAGAGCATTACACTAAGGTCAAGCCTATGGTCATCAGTTGCAACATATGAATTCTTTGTGAGAGTGAGAGCAAGGAAAATCTTATACCCATGTTTCGAAAAATGAAATACTTGTGAGTGATTATGGGTGATATATTGTGAGACACACATGGTTGATGAGTTGTGGGTAGTTGTGTATGATTCTTTGTGCCTTAACTTGTGGATACGAATTAACCATCATCACGAGTCTATGTTAGAGGTTCAATTGTTTCTAGTAGTGATCAGAAAACTACTCTTTGTTAATAATTGTCGTGCCTGCCTTGATGAATATTTTGTGTTGTTACTGTGAAACCCTAAGTAGATGTTTATATGGACATGCTTTTTTGTTCGAGGATGAACAAAGCTTTAAGTGTGGTGTGTTGATGTTAGGCGTATTTACACGCCTAAAGCACATTAATTCACCCATATTTTATCTAAGTTTTAAGGACAAAATATATAATTCCTGCACTTTTAGTCCTTTTTCCTGTAAGTGAGCTAACCAACGTGATTAGCAAGTTTTCAGGTATAAATGATGAAGATTTCAGCATTTTATGGACTGTTTGACGCCAAAGAAAACCTCATGTAAGAAGGAAGGCAGCTTTTGGAAGCCTATGGACTAAAAGTGATGCATGGAGAACTTGTCCCGGGAAAAAACAGCATTTCTAAAGACTTGGGGGATCAGCAGTAACTTAGTAGGATTAGGACAAGTATGCAGTAACCCAGTAGGACTAGGACAAGGATAAAAACCCTATTTCAATAGGACTAGGATATGGATGTTATATAAACCCTATAGCATTCTCTTCTTATCCCCCTTTCTATTCTTTCCCTTCTTCATTAATTCGTTGTTAACATTATTCTTCATCTATTCGACTTTTAGTTTTCACGACAAGAGAAATGCTACTAGCAAGGAAATCACGCCACAAGTGACACCAAAACATACTTCACGTGAGATTGTTAATATTTTGGTATGATGATAATGTCTATTGTGTTTTCCGTTGCAATCATAAGTAGCTAAACTTCTCTGTTAGGGTTATGGAAGCCTTATGAGATACTATATATTACTGTGAGTTTGTGAATTCTTGATACGTATGCTGCTTATATCATTACTCTCTTCATCTTAATTGAATTCTTGTGGTTGCAAACATATAGAATACGCCTGTATAGCATTAACTTGTTCGAAAGAAAAGTTACATGTCTGGAAAAGAGAGAGTGACAAGGAACTAGGACTACCAACCCCTGTTTAAAAGTTAGTGCCGTAACTGGATTAACCTCTTGGAGAATTCGTACCATTAGTTATACGCTTTAATCTCAAAATAGTTAAAGTGAGATAATCCTTGATGGTCGAAAGATGCTAGGATTTACCATAGAATACGAATCTCTATAAGCGCATGCATGTCGGAATTCCGCATAACTCATAGCCAATAGATACGTAAAACTCATAAGGTGGACATAACCCTAGCTTACAATTATCATTGATTAAAATCTTACTAAACATTCCGTTTTTACTTTGTTTACATTAATTCACGTCATAATTCAAAACCCCCCTTTCCGTAGAATTTTCGACCAACAGTCTACTAATAGTTGCATGCTTAGTGACCGAGTATTCCCTGTGGGATTCGACACCCAACCCAGTTGGGTTCTATATTTGACAACGACCGCTTACACTCTTACGAGAGCTGTAGTTTGAGCGTTATCAAATTTTCAAAATTTGGTAACACTCAAACTACAGCTCTCATAAGAGTGTAAGCGGTCGTCGTCAAATATAGAACCCCACTGGGTTGAGTATCGAATCCTACAGGGAATACTTGGTCACTAAGTAAGCAACGATTAGTAGACTGTTGATCAAAAATTCTACGAAAAGGGGGGATTTAATTGTATCATGAATTAAAAGTATCAAAGTAACAAAGAAAATCAGAATGTTTAGTAGGTTTTAATCAATGAGAATTTTAAGTTAGGGTTATGTCCACCTTATGAGTTCTATGTATCTATTGGCTATGAGTTATGCTGAATTCCGACATGCATGCGCTTATAGAGATTCGTATTCTATGGTAAATCCTAGCGTCTTTCGACCATCACAGATTATCTCACTTTAACTCTTTCGAGCTTAAAGCGTATCTAATGGTACGAATTCTCCAAGAGGTTAATCCAGTTACGACACTAACTTTTAAACAGGGGTTGGTAGCCCTATTTCCTTGTCATTCTCTCTTTTCCAGACATGTAACTTTTCTTTCGAACAAGTTAATGCTATACTGGCGTATTCTATATGTTTGCAACCACAAGAATTCAATTAAGATGAAGAGAGTAATGATATAAGCAGCATACGTATCAAGAATTCACAAACTCATAGCAATAGATAGTATATCATAAGTCTTCCATAACCCTAACAGAGAAGTTTAGCTACTCATGAGTGCAATGGAAAACACAATAGACATTATTATCATACCAAAATAATAACAATCTCATGTGAAGTATCTTTTGGTGTCACTTGTGGCGTGATTTCCTTGCTAGTAGCGTTTCTCCTGTAATGAAAACTAAAAGTCGAATAGATGAAGAATAATGTGAACAACGAATTAATGAAGAAGGGAAAGAATAGAAAGGGGGATAAGAAGAGAATGCTGAAAAGTTTCAGCAAAATAGGGTTTACATAACATCCATATCCTAGTCCTATTGAAATAGGGTTTTTATCCTTGTCCTAGTCCTACTGGGTTACTGTATACTAGTCCTAATCCTACTAAGTTACTGCTGATCCCCCAAGTCTTTACAAATGCTGTTTTTCCCGAGACAAGTTCTCCATGCATCACTTTTAGTCCATAGGCTTCCAAAAACTGCCTTCCTTCTTACGTGAGGTTTCCTTTGGCGTCAAACGGTCCATAAAATGCTGAAATCTTCATCATTTATACCTGAAAACTTGCTAATCACATTGGTTAGCTCACTTACAGGAAAAAGAACTAAAAGTGCAGGAATTATATATTTTGTCCTTAAAACTTAGCTAAAATATGGGTGAATTAAGGTGCTTTAGGCATGTAAATATGCCTAACATCAACACCCCACACTTAAAGCTTTGTTCATCCTCGAAAAAAATATCATGTCCATATAAACATCTACATAGGGTTTCACAGTAACAGCACAAAATATTCATTAAGACTGGCACGACAATTATTAACAAAGAGTAGTTTTCTGATCACTACTAGAAACAATTCAACCTCCAACCTAGACTCGTGATGATGGTTAATTCGTATCCAAAAGTTAAGGCACAAAGAATCATACACAACTACCAAGAACTCATCAACCATGTATCTCTCACAATAGATCACCTATAATCACTCACAAGTATTTAATTCTTCGAAACATGCGTATAAGATTTTCCTTGCTCTCACTCTCACAAAGAATTCATATGTTGCAACTGATGACCATAGGCTTTCCCTTAGTGTAAAGCTCCACTAATATCAGAATGCTAAGATTAGGATCAAATAGGTCTTTACAGGTTGTAATGTAGGCTAAGGGACAGGTAGGACTATTTTGGCCAAAAATAGTGACTAAGTTCCCTAAGCGCTTTAATACATCACATTATGCCATTTACACTTTCTTTCAAACAACCTTTCTACTTTCTTTTAATCTACCACCCCTTCTCACCTCTTTTGTTATTTGATTTTAAACAAAACTAACTTTTTAGTTTTCTTTTCATTTTTTTTATAACACACCTCTATGATAGCCACTCTTTTTAATAACTAATTCAAGCACCAATACATTCGAAGGCACCACTCTCACCTAATTTTCTCTTATTTTGTCATATGACTTTACAATTTAAAGCGCTTAGGAATTCAGATCAAATTATGGTCTTGAAAAAAAATTGGATTAGGCTACATATGAGGATGTCAAAGAAAATGGCTAAAGGCTCAAAGGGGTTGACTAGGATAATGTCCACAGGTAGGTAAAACGAAGGTAAACAATCACAGGTTGACAAAGAAATGCCTAAATCATCTCCTAAACTCACACTCTTTATTTAGCTTTACACATACACCGATCAAGTTCTAACATCAGCCACAAACACAGAATATACTATTGCCTCACACACACAAGGCACATGGTCGACTTTATTGGGAGCAGTATAGACTCTTGACCCAACAGATGAAGGAATTAAACCACACAACTATCACACAATGAGTCACATTTAGAGCCTAAACGTCTCAATAGTAATGATTTTATCACAGACTTTTGTCATAATACCATGCTGCCTATCAGAATAATTTCATGCAAAGTTTAACTAAAAAATTTCTAAAATTTAACTACTAACAAACAAAACAAACAAACAAAAATAAATGCAAATGCAGATAAAGAAGTATAGCATACAAATACCAGCACCCACACTTAGACGGGACATACTGCCCTCAGTGGAAGATTAATAAGAAGAACCTAGTTAGTCGGACTCCTCCTCTATGTCTGGGGTCATACCCCCTGCATCGGAATCATCACCAGAGTCGTCGTCATCAGAGTTATCCTCCACGTCGGAGTCTGACATTCGGCGATCATCATCGGTTGGCACATCGTCATCAAGAGGTTCCTCAAAATATACACCTACTCTATACATAGCCCTCGCATGCTCATTCATTGGGTAGTCATAATCCAACTATTGGAGCTCTGCAGCAGTTGGAACATGACCCCCGCTCATCATGGGAAACCTCGTCATGCCATAGAAATGGCGGAAGAAGCTTTCGTCGCGAGCATGTCTTTCTGCAGTGGTAAGGTTGACTCCATGCATAGATTCAACATCTTTAACCTTTGTAAGGTCAACCCTCTTTGGGTTTTGTGGAAGCTTATGATCTGCAGGTTCCTCTTCGATGTCCTCCTTCCTCAATATTGCAGTCAACAAATTGCTAAAGCTGAAGTGGGACCTCTTGTGTAGCCTAGCCTTACGCATTGAAGATCGAATAATTGCCCCAATATTGATGGCGACGTTCGTCATCAGTGCGTACACCAAGCACACTCGAACTCGTGTTATCTTTGTGTACTGTGTCCCTGGAATTAGGCAAGAGTTGACTATTCGCAACTATATCCGAGCTTCCCTGTTCAAGGAGGCATATGGGAAGGTGTTGTGCCGACCAGTATCCTTGTGTCTGCTCCAACGTGCCATTGATCTTGTTCCGCATAGTGTGTGTCTGATTGCCCTGTACGGATGTCTTTGTTGAACCTCCTTGAGTGGTGATGGATCAACAGGTGGAAGTCCTAGAAAAGTGTTGAAGAAATCCGCATTCAGCTGCAAGACTTGGCCCCTAGTCTCCACTTCACTGCCGGTAGTCTTTGGGGATCAATTTGCATAAAACTCTCGCGTTAAATCAAGATTGCATTCTCCCATGTCTTGGAAAATGAAATCGAGATGTAACGCCATTATTTTGGCCAAAATGCGAGGTTCTTTCTTCGCTAGGCTTTCCTTTTGTATCAGCTCCACATGAACATACTTTTTTATTTTGTTGTTCCTGTACCACTCCTTTTCTTTCTCCTCTAGGACCCATTTTATCCCATACATGCGGCAAGGTATTTGCAGCAAGGAGGATTCAGCTTGCTCTTTTCGTCCCCTTTTCTGGCCTTTCTGTGAGGTGGATGCTTTTTCCTTTCCTGGTCGACTTTTTTGTGCCATTGAGCCTGAAAACAAAGTCATGTTTACTCTCATTTTGGTAAGATTCATTCGACAGACTTAATTTGTTGGCACAACTAATTAGGTGAACGATGTTGATTATTCAGATTTCATTGCCATACAATATGGTGTTATGTTCCAACAATATATTCAGTGTAGTCATACTTTTCATGTCATCTTAACTATCTTGTTCAACTCTATTTCATGTAATTTTGTCCATGCTTTATGGTTTTCATTAATGCACTTTTGGAACAAGATAACTACGTAGAGATCAAATCAAGTTTATGGTGTAGAAATAATCACAACGTCTCATGATTGTATTCAATTATGATCGAGCCATTCAATATATTCCAACGTTCAACTTACATGATTATGTGATTAACTTTACCATTTCAATTCCATAACAAGATGACAGTGTATAACAATCAACTACAAATCAAAACAAAGTCTAGAACACCCTTACGTATTCGTTCACTTACTTAGTTGTATCACAACAAATCAACATATTCAAATCACCAAGACTACTTCAATATTTAATGAATCATTATAGGCGTAGTATTGTAATGACTACGGAAAATAAAAGAAGATCAAAGAAGTACTTACTTGGTTGATGACCTTGGAAGATGTTCTTGCAAAGTTAAAAGAGCAAAAAGAAATTTTTTCAGAGAATTTGGAGTGGTAGGCGGCACTTAGGTTGGATTTGCAATAAGTTTTTGTTTTAAGACTAAGGTTCTATTTATAGAAAAAGCTTGGGTCGGGTTTTGACCCATTTGGAATCGGATTTGGAGACAAAAAGTGAGCATAGGCGGCGCCTAATGCTTTGCCTATGCTTGGTATAGGTGGCGCCTTTTGCAAAGCCTTGTTGAGCATACGCGGCGCCTATGCTATGGCATTGTTGGGCATAGGCAGCGCCTATGCCATGGCATTATAGAATCCGAGACCAAAGGCTTTTGCATAGGTGGCGCCTATGCTATATCATTGTTGGGCATAGACGGCGCCTACGCTATGGCATTCTAGATTCTGAGAGCTTAGGCCATAGTATAGGCCATGCCTTGTTTGTTGCCTAGATTTACATAGGCCATCCCCGGCAACAGCGCCAAAATTTGGTAACGCTCAAACTACAGCTCTCGTAAGAGTGTAAGCGGTCGTCTTCAAATATAGAAGCCAACTGGGTTGGGTGTCGAATCCCATAGGGAATACTTGGTCACTAATTAAGTAACGATTAGTAGACTGTTGATCGAAAATTCTACGAAAAGGGGGAATTTACTTGTAGCGTGAATTAAAAGTATCAAAGTAACAAAGAAAATCAGAATGTTTAGTAGGTTTTAATCAATGAGAATTTTAAGTTAGGGTTATGTCCACCTTATGAGTTCTACGTATCTATTGGCTATGAGTTATGCGGAATTCCGACATGCATGCGCTTATAGAGATTCGTATTCTAGGGTAAATCCTAGCGTCTTTCGACCATCACAGATTATCTCACTTTAACTCTTTTGAGCTTAAAGCGTATCTAATGGTACGAATTCTTCAAGAGGTTAATCCAGTTACTGCACTAACTTTTAAACAGGGGTTGATAGCCCTATTTCCTTGTCATTCTCTCTTTTCCAGACATGTAACTTTTTTTTGAACAAGTTAATGCTATACTGGCGTATTCTATATGTTTGCAACCACAAGAATTCAATTAAGATGAAGAGAGTAATGATATAAGTAGCATATGTATCAAGAATTCACAAAATCATAGCAATAGATAATCATAAGGCTTCCATAACCCTAACAGAGAAGTTTAGCTACTCATGAGTGCAACGGAAAACACAATAGACATTATCATCATACCAAAATAATAACAATCTCACGTGAAATATGTTTTGGTGTCACTTGTGGCGTGATTTCCTTGCTAGTAGCATTTCTCTTTTCATGAAAACTAAAAGTCGAATAGATGAAGAATAATGTGAACAACGAATTAATGAAGAAGGGAAAGAATAGAAAGGGGGATAAGAAGAGAATGCTGAAAAATTTCAGCAAAATAGGGTTTATATAACATCCATATCCTAGTCCTATTGAAATAGGGTTTTTATCCTTGTCCTAGTCCTACTGGGTTACTGTATACTAGTCCTAATCCTACTAAGTTACTGCTGATCCCCCAAGTCTTTAGAAATGCTGTTTTTTCCCGGGACAAGTTCTCCATGCATCACTTTTAGTCCACAGGCTTCCAAAAGCTGCCTTGCTTCTTACGTGAGGTTTCCTTTGGCGTCAAACAGTCCATAAAATGCTGAAATCTTCATAATTTATACCTGGAAACTTGCTAATCACGTTGGTTAGCTGACTTACAGGAAAAAGGACTAAAAGTGCAGGAATTATATATTTTGTCCTTAAAACATACTTAAAATATGGGTGAATTAAGGTGCTTTAGGCGTGTAAATACACCTAACATCAGTGTTTAGGAATGTATCTCTTTTTTCATATTCTAGTTCGTGCTATGGAGTCAGAATGATCCTCTCCCATACTCTAATTCGTGCTACGGTGTTGTGCATACAAAAGTAAAGTCATCCCAATTCTTTTCTTTGATGTGCTCAGATATGTCTCATTGTTGGGGTGAATCAAGTAAAGAAGTTCAGAATCTAAATGGTATGGTCCTTTCTAATTGATCCACAAAGAGTATCAAAAAATATTATGCAAGGGCTTGAGAAGAGTCTGTTAGTGCTTTAGAGTATATTGATTTTGGTGTAAACTTTGATAATGATGAAATCGTTCTTTCCAGCCTGTGGTATTAAGTGTATTCGGTCCCTTTCAAAATTGATGTTGCAGATGTCATGATTAAGGGGGATGATGTGTAACAGAATGTTGGAACTGTATTTCCACCTGAGTAGTAATAGTATAAGTGCCGGTGTCATGACCTATTGGTAGTGATGCTGGATCAAGAAATTGGTGATGTGAAGTCATAAATTTTGAAGTTAGAGTGAGGATGACTTTTGTGTAAATAAATATTTTAGTTCAATAACTGATGTTTGAGGATGATTTACCCCTTTATGGTGATAGACCAATGTGGTAGCTAGTAGCATGTGTGGATTGTATGGTAGTCCGTGAAGGAAGTGTTTGACTCAGAATTTTATTTATTTAGAGTAAGATGTGTATTCTTGGGCCATTGAATATTGTGTGTCAAGCTTTTATCTCTTGAAATCTTGATATCTGTTGTTGAAAACAAAGTCTAGTGAAGCCATGTGGGGCTCTTTCGATTCACTAGAATAGTTTCTTTGTTATTCACTTCATTTCCTTGTTCAAAACACACACACAAAAAAACCAAAGTCTAGTGAAGCCGTGCGAGGCTTGTTTTGATCCACTAGCAATTTGTTGTTCTTCCTGTTGTTCTGGTTGGAACTGGGGGTTTAGAGGAAAAATGGCAAGAAAAGTGGTAAGGTCAATTTATTAAATATATGTATAGCCGAACCGTATTGCATGAGATCGAGTTTGTAATGGAGGTGAATTGTTGTTCACTTGAAGCATGAAAATGGTTAGATTAGCTAGTAAGTTATAATTATAGACTCATGGTTGTTTGTGGAATCGGAAGGTAGTCTAAATGTGTGCGTGCGTAAGTAAGTGTGATGTGAGGAAGCTGTATAAGTAGATAAGATTATATGGGGTATGATATAAGATTAAGGTTGACCATGTTTACTGTGTCATTTTATCCCCTTGATCTTCTTTTCCTTAGTAGATGTAAACTAGTACTTTATGTGAGAAGGTATGAAGTGGATTTTGATTATATTAGTGATGTCATGGAGGGGATTATTATTGTAGGTAGTATTTGAATGAAATGAGCAGTTGGAGTTTATTTCCCAATTTGATGGACTAGCATATTATGTTGCATGCTTTGCGTTATTAGTGGTAGATGATGGATGCAGACTATTGGCTTGAATTATAGATTATAGAATATGGTGGCGAGAATAGTATTTTGTGATTAATGATGTATGATTTATGGGAATTAATTAGTAGGCTTGATATGATTTGTTAAAGATCCCAAGTTAAAGATTTATGAAAAGTTTAAGAGGTAATCGTGAAGGATATATGTACATGAGGACTAGTGTTAAAATGATAAATTGTGTTTGAATCATTAAGTGGTTAAGAATATGGGTATATTGGAATAAGTTGAACCCTAGGTAGCTGATTGTTAATAAAGTTTTATGCTTATAAGTTTATGCTATACCTAGTCTGTGTTTTTGAAATTTGTAGTATGGTGGGGAATCTTAGAAAGACTCAGGGGTTGTTATTGTTGTATGGTGTTCGTTATAGTTGAATTCAGGAAATATAGGTAATAAATATGTGCCTTCGGTATAGTTTTTACAGATTTCGTTAAGTTGTTGATTTTGTGATTTGAGGTGTAATGATAGTATCCTAAGGAAATTAAAGGTGGAGAGTTAAGTGTTTAGAAGTGTGGGTGTCTATGCACATGGAAATTTTAGTCGTATGTCGATGACTCTGAAAGTTAGAAGAAAATGTCCTAGAAAATAATATAGTGCCTTTGTATTAGGGATTAATGAGAGAAGTTTGAGTTCATGTATATACTGATACCCTTTTTGTGATAAGGAGTGTGGGTGCGTGCACTCACGAGAGTGAGAGTTGTAGAGTCCTGGCTATTGACGCTAGTGAATATTAAGAGTAGCATTTTTTTCGGAAAGCAAGGCCCTCCGAGTATAGTTCATCAGGGAGAGTTTAGAGTTGAAGTTTGTGGTGATGTCTCATTTGCGTGGAGGTTGTGGCTACAGATTTTAATGTGAGGTTATGTCTGCAAGTCTAGAGGTGTGACTTTGATCTAAGGGGGAGATGGGTAATTAAAATTTTTTCTCAATTCGACAAGTTGCGGGGGAGAAATCATGATAAGTCTATTCTTACTCAAGCATACTCCTCCTACATCTATTTCAGAGATTATTCCACTAATGTCTTACATCATCTGTTCAAGTTATGCCTGTGCCTATCATTCGAGTTTCCCATGGACTTATGTCTATGATATGACCTCCAAACTAGAAGCAATTATGTCTCTCAGTAATCCAGTCTTTCATGTATTCAGGCCATATGTTATGTTGTTCGTGATCCATGAAAATCTATGTCTCTCAGCATGCTTGGTCTTAAGGAAATATGATTCTATATGTCACTGATTCATCTTATGTTGGGTTTAGCCAAAGTGAAGGTTTATGCAAACTTATGGCAAAAATCTCAGTTCCTTAAATGAGGAGCAATCGCTTCAAGTGAAAATCCTTATCTTAGTTAAGATGTAATAGTCTGTAGTATTCTCGACTCAATACCACTCTTAGTGACACGCATGGAGAGCTTGTAACCTGAAAACTTTTCTAATTGTTAAAATATTTAGTCATATTTATGATGTCTTAACTTCCATGATTTTAAATTGATCTTCTCGACCCCAAGGCGTAAGTTTTTGAGTTGATTCATGTTCAGAAGTGTAAAGGGGTGGTTCGGGTAAAGTTTTAGATTTTTTGGACCACGTTTGAGATGCATTTAAGTAAGGAAACCAGTGGATCGATGCGATATCAGTGCGCCGCATTGGTAATTGCGTTGTCCAAACTAGTGTCTCGACGCGATGTCGATGCGTCGCATCTCCTATCGCATCGGATGCCTAGTTTATCTTACTGATTTTTCCAAATCCAGGAGGGGAATCCCATCTCTATCCCCCATTTTGTCTTGATATATGCACCAATATTTCTCCCTATGTTCCGTCTTGAGAATTCATGTTATATTGTGTTTTCCGAATGACTCTTTACTTATAATCCAGAGACTTGTTATATGGACCACCTTGTGGTTATTCTATCATATTTTCATTTCATGTCCTTTCTTGAGCAGTGCAATGAGTAGAAGTTATGGTTTAATGGTGTTATTTCAATTCTTGAAAATTATGCTCGAGTCTCTTAGTGACCCTCCGTATGATAGTATAATGGTGGCTGTAGAAAAGTGGTGATGTGTTAGGTAGAAGAGTAGATGTGCTTGATGGTTAAAAATTTGATGTGATTCTCGAGCTAAGGTTATAGGTAAAAAGGAAAAAGAAGGAGGTGAACTTTTGTTGTGTGAATTAGCTAAGAAGGAGGAATGTGGTGAAAAATATTTGTAGAGTGATTGAAATTATTGGTCTTGATGTGCAGATCCATGAAGTTGGCGGAGTTGATTAGGCTTGAACGTTGTGACTGTTGAAAATGCAAATCTGTGTGCTATGTGATTAGTACCCTCTTAATTAAAAACCCAAGAGTGTTTGATGATATTGATGAGGTGAACAATTTCTTAAAGGGATGTATAGTACAAGGTCTTGTAGCTTAAGTTACCACCTTGTTACTCCGAGTTAGGTTTCAACATAAAAAACACTTTGCACTGAGGCTCAAACTCTTATGGTTAGATGTGTGATGGAAGAATTGTAAGTTGGAAGTGATGAAGTTCATTGTTTGTTGTTTGGACATGGATGAGTAGTGTTTCAAAGTGCAATATCTATTCATTGTATCATGAGAGATGGAGAATAATTCTATCCCTACGTTCTGCGAAAAATCTTCTTTCATTATTAGTACCAATATAAATTCGTTCTATGATCACCAAATAAATCCCAGCCTTATGTTTGGAAGATTATTATGCATAGAGCTCATGTGCAAGATCATTCCTATGTAAAGTTTCATTATATTATGTTTCGTGCTTACAAGTTTTGCTAGGGGTTATCATGAAGCTTGTTTGCTAGCATTCCATATTTTGTCGAGAAAAAATGTTTAATGTGAGACTACGCTCTTTATTCTACACTTTTAGTACTTCAACAAGTCCCTACCCATCATTTGGGGATGAATGATCCCAAGGGGGAGATAATGTAACACCCCGCATTTCGGGCTAGAACGTAAACCGTTATTCTTTCACATAGAGGTTGCAAAATTCATGAATGTTGCAAAATTCATGAATCCTATGTAAATTTAGTGTGTAATCAATTATGTAGTGTGTGAATGTAGTTGAGCATTAATTGAGATCATCGAAGTCCCTTAACACGAAGATGGGTTTAAAACTTTCCTATCGTTCAAGTTTTAGGTCACCTGGGTGGCCTACTATATATCAAATGAAAGATCTTCGAATTAGATTTCTATTGATACCAAATTCGCCTAAAACGGACACTCGGTGAAGAAGTTAGTCAGCATTCCCGTTTGACTGGCCCCGCATCGCGATGAGCCTTAAATTGACAATTGTCAATTCCAGTAGCTCATCATGATTTCCAGCGCATCATGGTGAAGCATTATACGGTGTTCCGGTCCCGAATTTTAAATTCTAAGGTCAAACTAGACATTTCCCATAGCCCAAAACCCATCCAAACACGGGATTTAATCCTAAATACACCTAAATACATACACTTTCACCAAAATTCATCAAGAACACTCTCTAGGGTTTCAAACAAGAATCCCAAATAATTCAAGATTCAACCGTGAGTTTTTCAAGATAATTAGAGAGTTGAAATCCCCAATCCGTAAGCTTCAAGAATCATTCATTATTCTCCGAAATAGAGGTACCTGGGGTTGTCCTAAATTTCATGGGCATGTTTTCCAAAAGGAATTTATGCAAGACTTCAAATTTATACAAGTATTTATATGTTTTTACAAATGGGGGTTTTCAATTGATACAATTTACATTTTTTGATATATGATTTTGTAAGAATTATTGAGATATCATGGGGTTGTTTGTTTGAATGTATTTAAATAGTTAAATTGTGAACATGTGACCTAAAATTTCAAAAGGGTGCGATGTACATGAGTTGTGAATTTTCTAAATTCCCCATGATAATGTTTATACCCCATATTATACTAGTGTTAAACCATTGAGAGCATGAGTTTTGCAATTGATATGACATTACTCATAAATGATTAAACTTCTTGAATAATTGCATGTTGAGAACCATGGTGTATGTGTTTTAATGGTGTGGAAGTCATACATATGTGCATGTGGTAAATGGTATGAGAAGTTGGAAAGTTGATATGATATTGATGACTTGCAAGTCGGGTATGAAGATACCCTGCAGAGTATAATATGTGATTGATTAAAATGAGTTTCATGCATTGATTTTGTGAGATAGGTCGTTACCCAAAGAAAGCATGATTCAAATGACTCTACGCCAAAAACCGTGTTTGCTGACCCGGGAACTTGGTACCCTGCTGTGTCATCTTGTGTACCTGACATTATGTCATCCCAAATTGGGACTATGGTTAGGAGCCCTGCTTTGTGATCTTGTGCACTACCATACTTGATTGGGTTGAGGTACCCTGCTGTGTGATCTTGTGTGTCTTTCCCTCACTTATACTCTAATCTTGGCGGCAACCGAGAATTGACAGATGTGAAAATATGAAATTGTAGGGTGTACCACCTAGCTCAGATGTGTTGCATTGTTGTTGAAAAATTAGTATACTATACCGATGTATTTCCGAAATCATTTTGCAGTAATATGTTTTATAACAACTCTCATTTAGTTTATATAAAAATCTCTACTTTGTTTTGGATTACTCTGTGTACAAGTACTTTGTATTGACCCCCTTCCCTCCCAGGTTTGGAGGCACAGTCTAGGGGTCCAGATAATCAGTAGATTCTTCAGACAGATGTGCAGAGTCTACTGGTGAACCTTCTATATTTCGAAAGGCCTGATGTCTGATAGTTTATTTATCATTTAATAGTTTTGGGTCTATTGGGGGCCTTGTCCCTGTTTTCAGACACTTGTTTGTTTAGTGATGTAGTAGAGATTTTGTAGACGGTTTTTAGATGTCGATAGATGTTGTGGGACATTATTTACCATTATTGATTTCATTAGACTCGTGACCATGTTTTCGTAATATTGTGTATCTTTCATATTTTTTTTATCATATGAATTATGTGCATGATTACCAGATAGATAGGGGTGTTTCAGGCCTTTATGGTTCGGAATGCTCGTCACGGCCAGGGCTTCGATTCAGGTCGTGAAAAACTTGGTATCAGAGCACGGTTCTTGGTCCCAGGGTGTCTGCAAAATCGCGTTGGGTAGAGTCTTGTTTATGGGTATGTAGCATGCCACACTTATAAGTAGGAGGCTATAAGGCATTTAGGAATGTCTCTCTTTCTTCATGTTCTAGTTCGTGCTATGCAGTCAGAATGTTCCTCTTTCATACTCTAATTTGTGTTACGGTGTTGTCAATACGAAAGTAAAGTCATCCCAATTCTTTTCTTTGATGTGCTCAGATTGTCTCATTGTTGGGGTGAATCAAGTGCAGAAATTTAGAATCTAAATGGTATGTTCCTTTCTAATTGAGCCATAAAGATTATAAAAAAAATGTTGTGCAAGGACTTGAGAAGAGTCTGTTAGTGCTTCAGAGTATATTGATTCTGGTGTAAACTTTGATATTAATGAAATCGTGCTTTCCAGCCTGCGGTATTAAGTGCATTCAGTCCCTTTCAGAATTTATGTTGCAGATGTCACGCTTAAGGGGGATGATGTGTAACAGAATGTTGGAACTGTATTTCCACCCGAATAGTAGTAGTAGAAGTTAAGTGTCGGTGTCATGACCTATTAGTAGTGATATTGGACCAAGAAGTTGGTGATGTGAAGTCACAAATTTTGAAGTTAGAGTGAGGATGACTTTTGTGTAAATAAATATTTTAGTTGAATAACCGATGTTTGAGGATGATTTACCCCTTTATGGTGATAGACTAATGTGGTAGCTAGTAGCATGTGTGAATTGCATGGTAGTCCATGGAGGAAGTGTTTGACTCAGAATTTTGTTTATACGGAGTAAGATGTGTATTCTTGGGCCATTGAATATTGTGTGTCAAGTTTCTGTCTCTTGAAATCTTAATATCATTGTGTTGTTGAAAACAAAGTCTAGTGAAGCCGTGTGGGGCTCTTTCGATTCACTAGCATAGTTTCTTTGTTATTCATTTCATTTCCTTGTTCAAAACACACACAAAAAAAATCAAAGTTTAGTGAAGCCGTGTGAGGCCTATTTCGATCCACTAGCAATTTGTTATTCTTCCTGTTGTTCTTGTGTTGGTTGGAACTGGGGGTTTAGAGGAAAAATGGCAAGAAAAGTGGTAAGGGAAATTTATTGAATATATGTATAGCTGAACCTTATTGCAAGAGATTGAGTTGGTAATGGAGGTGAATTGTTGTTTGCTTGAAGCATGAAAATGGCTAGATTAGCTAGTAAGTTATAATTATAGACTCATGGTTGTTTGTGGATTTGGAAGGTAGTCTAAATGTGCTCTTGAGTAAGTAAGTGTGATGTGAGGAAGCCGTATAAGTAGATAAGATTGTATGGGGTATGATATAAGATTAAGGTTGACCATGTTTATTGTGTGATTTTACCCCCTTGATCTTCTTTTCCTATGTAGTTGTAAACTAGTACTTTATGTGAGAAGGTATGAAGTGGATTTTTGATAATGCTCAAACTACAGCTCTCGTAAGAGTGTAAGCGGCCGTTGTCAAATATAGAACCCAACTGGGTTGGTTGTCGAATCCCACAGAGAATACTTGGTCACTAAGTAAGCAAAGATTATTAGACTTTTGGTGAATGTTTTGTAAAAAGGGGGGATTGTAGCGTGAGTAACAAAATAATAACGTAAGAACAGAAAATAGAAGAGTAAAACGGATTGTTTGGTTGGTTTTGATCAATGAGAATTGAGAGCTGGGGTTATGTCCACCTTCTGAGTTGTACGTATCTATTGACTATGAGTTATGCGGAATTCGGACATGCATGCGCTTATAGAGAATCGTATTCTATGGTAAATCCAGGTGTCTTTCGACCATCAAGGATTATTTTACTTTAACTCTTTAAAGCTTAAAGCGTATCTAATGGTACAAATTCTCCAAGAGGTTAATCCAGTTACGGCACAAACTTTTTAACAGGGGTTGGTGCCCAATTACCTTGACATTATCTCTTTTCCAGACATGTAACTTTTCTTTCGAACAAGTTAATGCTATACTGGCGTATTCTATATGTTTGCAACCACAAGAATTTAGATTAAGATGAAGAGAATAATGATATAAGCGGCATACGTGTCACGAATTCACAAACTCATAGCAATAGACAGTAGCTCATAAGGCTTCCATAACCCCAACAGAGAAGTTTAGCTATTCATGAGTGCGACGAAATCACAATAGTCATTATCATTATACCAAAGTAAAGATAGAACGTGTAGTATGGTTTGGTAGTGCTTGTGGCGTGAATTCCTTGCAAATAGCGTTTCTCTTGTCGTGAAAATTTAGAATTCGAATAGATGAAGAGAATTGTTTTGAAAGTAATTGATGGAAGAAGTATAAGGATGAATGAGAATTCGAATGTGTATTATGAATGAGTTGATCATTAAAAAGCTGCAGAAAAATAGGGTATTTATAATACCCATATCCTATTCCTACTAGGCTATTGCGTACTTATCCTAATCCTAACAAATTACTGCATCATTATCCTAATCCTAATAGGTTACTGCTGATCCCCAAAGTCTTGAGAAATGCTGTTTTTGCTCGGGACAGGTTTTCCATGCGTCACTTTTAGTCCTTAGGCGTCCAAGCTTTGCTTTCCTCCTTTCGTGAAGCTTCCTTTGGCGTCAAGTTATCCATAAAATGCTGAAATCTTCATCATTTATACCTGAAAACTTGCTAATCACGTTTGTTAGCTCACTTACAGGAAAGAGGACTAAAAGTGCATGAATTATGTATTTTGTCCTCAAAACTTAGCTAAAATATGGGTAGATTATAGCACTTTAGGCGTGTAAATACGCATATCATCAATTTTGAGTTGTCTTAAGATCATAGGTAGGGTAACTTTTTTCATAGGGTTTAAGCTGTCTAGAGGTGTAGGCTACGACCTTACTTCTCTGCATCAAAACACAACCCAAACCAACTCTAGAAGCATCACTGTAAACAATAAACCCATTTGAACCATCTGGCAAGGTCAAAATTGAGGCTGAGGTGAGTCGAGTCTTCAACTCCTGAAAACTCTTCTCAGCAGAATCTAACCACTGAAACTTGACTTTCTAATGAGTTAATCTAGAAATGGGGGATGCAATAGATGAAAACCCATTAAAAAATCATTGATAACAGCCAGTTAAACCTAAGAAACTTTTGATATCTGATGGAGAGATGGGTCTGGGCCAGTTTTTCACTACTTCGGTCTTGTAAGGGTAAACTCTAATGCCATCACCAAAAATAATATGGCTAAGGAAAGCTACTGTTCTTAGCCAACATTTGCACTTACTAAATTTAGCGAACAACTGATGGGCTGTAAAAGTCTGCAATACAAATCTGAGATGGTCTACATGATCATTGTCACTATGGGAATAGAAAAGGATGTCATCGATGAAGACTATGATGATAATGTCCAAGTATTGTTTGAACACTCTATTCATCAAGTCCATGAAAGTTGTTGGGAAATTTTTTAGTCCAAAAGACATAACTAGAAATTTGAAGTGACCATACCAAGTTTTGAAGCTATTTTTAGAATGTCACATTCTCTGACTCTGAGTTGATGATAGCCGGATCTGAGGTCTATCTTAGAGAAATAACCGACACTATGAAGTTGGTCGAACAAATCATCAATTCTGGGGAGTGGGTACTTATTCTTGACTGTGAATTTATTCAACTGACGGTAAGAAATACACATCCTAAGAGAACTGTCTTTCTTTTGCACGAAAAGGACTGGAGCACCCCATGGGAAAACACTGGGCCTGATGAATCTCTTATCTAAGAGATATTTCAACTATTCTTTCAACTCTATAAGCTCATTTGGAGCCATTCTATAGGGCAGAGTAGAGATAGGTTGGGTATCTGGAAGAATGTCTACCCCGAAGTTAATTTCCCTTTCGAGAGGAACTCCGGGAAGATCTTTAGGGAACAAATCTGGAAGTTCGCTTACTACTAAAATGGACTCGAGATGAGGAGTCTAAGAATTAGAGTCTTTGACTCGAACAATATGGTAAATACACCCCTTCGATATCATTCTTCTCGCTCTAAGGTATGAAACAAGTTGACCCCTAAACGCTGAAGTACTAACCCTCAACTCAAGGACTGGTTCATTCAAAAACTAAAAATGAACGAATCTATTTCTACAATCAAC
The DNA here is from genome assembly GCA_030864225.1 of Capsicum baccatum var. pendulum. Taxonomy (NCBI): domain Eukaryota; kingdom Viridiplantae; phylum Streptophyta; class Magnoliopsida; order Solanales; family Solanaceae; genus Capsicum; species Capsicum baccatum. The sequence goes on along the minus strand of CM061552.1, from coordinate 21,955,549 downwards.
TGAAGCATAGAATGAGTGGAGCCAATTCATGTCGAGAATGACTTCAAAATCAGTCATCTCTAACTCCACAAGGTCTACTGAAGTAATTTTCTCAGATACTATAACCATGTAGTTTCTCTATACCCGCCTAGATAGAATAGATTTACCCACCTGGGTATAGACTAAGAGAGGCTCTACTAAAGTTTTGGGACTGACACCAAAATTAACAGCTATGTAAGAGATTACAAAACAAAGTGAAGCTCTGGTATCTAACAAGGCGTAAATATGTAAACAAAAGATCTGTAACATACCCGTAACTACATCAGGAGAACTTTCTTGTTCCTTTTGAGACTGGAGTGCATACAGTATGTTCAATCCCTAACCACTAGTTGTGTTGGAAGTGACACCCTGCTAAGTTGGGCGACCAGATGGAACTGGGAAATGACTGGAATGACCCTGCTGACCACTCTTTGGTCAATCCCTGACTCTATAGCCTGACCCTTATGATTTCTACCACGTTTATGGAAAAGAGGATTAGTATTATGATTTCTACCACATTTATGGAAAAGAGGATTAGTATTATGATTTCTACCACATTTATGGAAAAGAGGATTAGTATGACCACTATCTGCACTTCCATGAAACTTAAAGACTGGTTCCATATCCCGATTATCATTTTTGAACTTTGGAACTAGAGCACTAGCTGAAGACGGAGCTGGGGCTAAAGATTTTTGATGGAATTAAGGATGGTTACCACCCTCCGACCTCGGCTGAGCAAACTTAAAGCTACCTGTCTTAGCCCTCTTATTCTCTTTTTCTTTCTCCTTAACTTTCTCCTCTTCAATCTGCTGAGCATGGACCATAAGCTTAGACAAGTCCATCTCCTTAATCAGCATTGCCTACACTCCTTTACCACACTATCAGCTACACCAGAGATAAACTGACTCATCCTAGACCAGTTATCTGCCACCATCGAAGGAGCATACCTGTCCAACTGGGTAAACTTAAGAAAATACTCCCCCACACTCAAGTTACCCTGTTTCAAATTTATGAACTCGTACAACTTAGCTTTCCTCAACTCTAAAGGGAAGAACCTATCTAAAAAGGCAGTGGAAAACTTCATCCACTCTATAAGCCCTACATCTGCGCTTCTATCCCCCTTTCACTGGTTATACCATGTGTGAGCTATATCCTGTGTCTGGTAAGTAGCTAACTCTGCACTCTCACTAGACGTGATACCCATAATTTCAGTCACCTTTTGAACCATGTCAATAAACTCCTACGAATCCTTATCAGACTTGAATCCCATAAACAAGGAAGGGTTCATTCGGGTGAAGTCCCGAATCCTAACTGTGGTGGTATTAGCCAATGGATTGGGTGAGATAGCAACCTGCTGATTATTCTGAGCTACTACCGAGTGAGCTAAAGTAGTGAATATAGCTCTGAACTCGGTATGAGAAACATTCTCATTTAGGGGATCTTTCTGAATAGGTGGAGGTGCAGGATGATTCCCATTTTTTTAATTATTCTTTCTTGAAGGCATGTTCTGTAAATGAAAGTAAGAATGAATTAAAAAGAGAGTTTAACTAAAGCTCATGCTCTTTTGCACGACAAGAACACTGAAAGAAGGAAAACTTTCCCTAAAACATCTTGTATCCTTTTGTCCATAAGTGTGGCGCGCTTCACACCCATGCACAAGACTTTAGTCAATGTGGCTTTCAGAATCCCTAGGACACTTTAAAACCTTAGGCTATGATACCAAGTTTGTCACGACCCGAGGTTACCCCCTGGTCGCAACAACGGTGCTTACAATCCTAAAAGACTACAAGCTAACTCATGAACTGTTACCTGCTGTAATCACTGAGTAATATGGTAATAAGATACACATGTGTGGAAATAACTGAATAATTCTAAATTTTTTAAGTATTGAAATTTATAAAATAAAATTTCAGGTTCGAAATATAAACGAACATACTAAAAATTTGACTGAAAAGATTAACAAATCAACTGACTATCTGAAATGTCTGAAAGCCTCTTAAACTGATTGGAAAGAGTTAATGGGACAGGCCCCAACTAACTCCAAATAACAACTGAAAGAAAATACTAAAATACTGAAGTAAGCTGAAATAAACCACCATGTCCTTGATAGATAAGGACTCACCATGACTACTGCTGTTGATATGCTGAACTTTCTACATGTGGTCAAGAGACGGAGCATCCGAACCTATGATATTAAACATCATTGCATAAGAAAAGAGTATGTGATCAGTACTTGGAATGTACTGGCATGGGGGGTGAGGTTAGGATGATATGCATGGGTTCATGAGCATGAACAATAACTAACTGAAAGAATAATGCCCATACATATCTGAAACCATTCTGAAAGATACTGAGACTAAGTAAACAACTAAGTTTCAAGTATTCATAACCCCCAGCAATGAATAGAAGTATTAATAAGGACATAAATAGCTTTACAACTCATAACAGGGATCATTATTCAAAATTCATCTCTTAGGAATTTCATTGAACACACGAGGGTCATGAGTTAAAGCATGGGAATAGTTAAAACATGTGATAATAACATAATTTCAATATAAAAATCATGGTTTAAGTATTTAACATGTGAATAACCATCATTCAAACGTGTCAAGGGATAGTTACATCAAAATCACATGGTAAACATGATTCGAAATCAAAGTTCATATGAGCTTCATGTATATAATTCATAATCACATGTAAAAACCATAATTTAAAACTTAAAAACATATTCTTGGACTCCATGGGTGAAAAGGACCCATGAATGGCCATCACACATACCTTAAAGCTTTAATCTTGAAAGAGAATTAACTTGTCTTGAACATTCTTGGATTGGGAAGCACAATTTCTTGGTTTTCTTGAAAGGAAGATGCTTGAACTTGATGAACTTGGTGAAGGGTTAGGGATTAATTTAGAGCAAAATTGAAGAATTTGGGCTTATAAAGCCTTAATTGAAGGTAAATCCCATGTTTTTATTGATTGGGGTGATGGAAAAGACAAGACAACCCCTCTAGGATTTAAATTCATAACTGGAACACCAAATTGAGCATCACCACAATGCGATAAATTCCTCATCGCTATACCCACAGTGATGCGATGCAATCGCAGTGAGGTGCTAGAAACGAAATCTAAACATGCCTTAATCCTCATCCAAAAAATTGAAAGCTTCTCCGAGGCATGCTCCTTACACCCCTGAACATTAATTAACTCAAAAACTTATGTCTCGGAGTCGGGTAAGTCACTTTAAAATCATCAAAGTTAAGAGACCAAAAATAAAACTAAGTCCCCAACACTTAGCTAAATTTTCAGGTTCTAAGTCTCGTATGCATGCACTGTGAGCTAAACTGAGCTAAGACTAATACGGGGTATTACAACATGACACTCATACACATAAAATGTTATTTAACAACATGCTACTTGGGATTCAATTATCCTTATATAATTACGCCCTTAACCACTTAATGAATCAACCACAATTCATCATTTTAACACTAGTCCTCATGTATTTATATCACAATATCCACTCAAATTTCATAAGTTATCAACCTAGGATCTTTCACATCGCATCAAGCCTACTAATTCATTTCCACAAAACATGCATCATTAATCTTAAGCTACTATTCTTACCACCACACTCCACATGTAAAGTTCAAGCCTATAATCTAGCATCAATCATGTACCACTAATGATACATACCAAATACTATACTAGCCCATCAAATTGGGACTTAACTCAAATATGTCATTTCACTTAACTACCACCCACAAGTTCACTCTCTCCATAATATTACTACCATACCTTAGAAAATACCATATACCTTCTCACATGTAGTAATAGTGTACAACTACTAAAGAAAATAAATTCAAAGGGGTAAAGACACATAATGAAGATAGTCGATCTTAATCTTATAATATATTCCATTACGATCTAATCAACATACTCCACTTTCTCACATCATATTTTACTTACCCACTACTTCCAAAGTTTCTTAAACATCACTAAGTTTTCCCCAAGTTAACTTACTTATAACTTATTGGCTGACCTACCCCTTTCCGTTCACAGCCTATAAATGATTTCTACAACCACTATAACTATCCATTCTGAGATCCTTCCCCATTTTAAATGAATAACAATCATAGACAATCCCTTCCTCTACAGACTACCATGCAATCTACAAATCTTGTTACAATATTAGCTAATCACCATAAAAGGGCATCTTTCCCCTCAATTAAAGGGTTATACAACTAAAACTAACTTCTTTACTTAAAAGTTACCTTCACTCTGACTTCTAACCTTGTGTCTTCATGTCACTAACTTCTGGACTATCATAATACCACTAGGTCATGACACTTTAACATATACTAATCCTCGGGTGGAAATACTATTCCAATATTCTGCCACATATCTCTACATTTAAGAATGATATCTGCAACAAGGATTTTGAAAGAAATTAAATACACTTCGTACCTTAAACTGAAAAACCCAATTTCATTAAGATAGAGGTATATACTCTAATCAATACACTTGATACACTAGTGGACTCCTCTCAAGTTCGTGTGTAATTTCATAAATTTATGGATAACTCAATCAGAAAGGACTACATTGTTGAAAAGCTAAACTCTTGGATTAGTATTGCCTCGACAATGAGGCATGACCCATAAAATTAGAGCAAAGAAGGAATTTGAATAAATTTCATATGGGTGACGCTATAGCATTAACTAGAGTATGAAAGAATGGGAAACAACTCCTAAATGCTTGGTAACCTCCTGATTATAAGTGTGGTGCACAACACACCCATAATAAAAACACTATGTAACGCCCTGAATTTGGTACCCAGAATGCTACACGGTGCTCATGACCCCAAAGGACCAGAAGCTAACCCATGACTGATATTTATACCTGTAAATTGTATAAAATACTGAATGCAGAAATATGAACTAAAAGTCCATAAGGTTAAAACTGTAACATAATATCTAATAAAAAGTATAACATCTGAATAGGGTATTAAATACCCAAAACGCTGAAACAAACTAACTAAACATAATAGTCTGGAAAACCTCTAACTGACTGAACTATCTAAATGAAGAGTTGATGGGACATATCCCTAACTAACTCCAACTAATAAACTAATTAATGAGATAATAGAGAAATAATTATGTACTCAAAGGATGAGGGCTCACTGCTAACCCGCTGATATCTGGAATCTACTAATGCTCTGGAGCTCGTGTCTCTGAACCTATGGTATAAAACACCATAGCGCGAATGCATCAGTACGACTAAATATACTGGTATGCATGTGAGGTATACTAAATGCATGGGGTTCATATGCATGAACACTAATAATAATAACCTGACTATCATGAGCGTGAGAATACATGTATAAGTCATAATAACTGTCACTAATACCGTGACAACATGATTACTAAATCTGAATACTGGTAACATGACGTACTGATACTGATATAACTGATAACATGAGTGACTGTATCTAACAGTCCTAATTCTAAGGGAACTATCTGAGTTCCATACTAAACTGAGTTAACTGTATCTGACAGTCCTAAAATCTGAAGAACTATCTGAGTTCTTGACTGATACTGATATATTACGCCATTATGGCTAAGTTGGGGTCCAATCTGTAACCCCAATTGGGAGGGTGTCAATACTGCGCCACTAGTAAAGACAAGATGTGGGTGACCCTCATCTGATAGTGTCCCCTAAATGAGAACGATGGGACCCTCATTTGGCAGTGTTTATCCACCTCATCAACCTTCATCGAACAATGTTGATGTCTCAACCTATGCTGGCTACATAGTTTTGGAACGCAAGGATGACTTCTAAGAATCACACCCTCATATGATAGTGTATGTCCCATCATTAGATTCATGTGGTGCTAATTCCTACTCCCATCTGAATAGACTCTGAACATGATTAACTGAACTGAACTGGACTGAGTTAACTGAGCTCTGTTGACTTACGAAATGCTACTAATATCTGAAGCTGACTGAAATTACTGAGTTTTCCTGAGTCATGAGACTGACTAAATTCTACTGAACATGGCTTGACTGAGGATATCTTGGAAACAGAACACTGATTCTTGGCACACAACTATATTTTTTGGGTACAAGTACCCCCAGGACTCGATGGAAAAAACTAACAAAATAGGACTTTCTTGAACACATAACAATCACCATAATCCATAATTTATTTATTAAAGCATTTCATCAAATAGGTGATAAGCATAAACTTGTACATATATGGGGATATCATGATATCATACTAGTTGGGCATTTTCCTTCATCTAGGCACTTAATCAAACACATGGTAGGCATAGTATGTGCAGAAAACATTATATAACAATTAAACATCATGATTCAATTCTAATTTCATCATTCAAGGGTTTAATCATACATTTACATGACTTTATAGCTATACTAATCAAATCCACATACAATTTATCACCCAACATGGAATAGAATTCAATTACTCATTGTCAACATAAACAAGAGCAGCTCAATCATGAAATTCATAAAGGAAAATCATAAACTTGAACTTAGAAAGGAGATTCTTGGGCTTCATGGACGAAAGCAGTCCATGAATGAACACTATACATACCTGGGTTGAGTTTCTTGATGGTCTTGAACTTGAGGGATTTGAATCTTTTAGTTTTTGAAGAAGATTTGGATTTTATCCTTGGGGATTAATCTTAGAGAGAAAATTCTAATTTTGTTGTTGTGAAATAATAATAAACAAATGAGCTGAGGTCGGATATAACTGGGTATATACAAGTTTGTGGTAAAATACCGAAATACCCCTATTAAAATAACTTAAAATAACTAAGAGGGACATGCGACGGTGGGGTGCGATGGCCCATCGCTGGGTCGACGGTCCATCGGACTCATCATTAGACTGGGACAAAATTGGGACCTACTGCCTTAGTGTGACTGTGGGGTGCGATGGTCCATCGCTAGTCCGATGGCCCGTCAGACCTCTCCGTCGTAATCATCCAGAGAGATGGCTCACTGCCTCAATACGGCGGTCATGGTCGATGGTCCATCGCTTGTCCGACAGTTTGTTGGCCTGCACTGTCGCACCTGGGCGATTTTACTGCCTTCTGTATTTTGGCCATAACTCTCTCATATGACACCGGACTTTGATAAAATTTGTATCGATGGACAGCTTATTCGATTTTCCACGTGATAAAAAGTGGAAATCTTAGAAATACCATGTGTACAAAAGTGGATTCATATTTCAAGGCAAGTTTTAACATTAGGAAAATGTACGGGGTATTACACACTACTAGACACGACTTCGTAGACATCTTGGGACCATGAAATATGCTCTGATACCAAGCTTGTCATGACCCGAATCAAGGCCCAAGCCACGACAGGTATCTTGAACATCAAAGGCTCGAGAAACCCCTTAGCATATGATCATAAGCATAATCCATACATAAATCAAACTGCGTAAGATATAATAGTGTTCAAAGAAAACTTAAACTCTGAAATGTGTCAACAAGATATGACAATACAACACTTCAAATACCGTCTACGAAGCCTCTATTGAACTCCAAAACTAAAATATAGGGGGTCAGTACTCGAAAGTACTGGTATGTAGAACAATCCAAAAATAACATATTTTTATACACATAAGTGAGAGCATTTCATAAAATAATTTAGTATAAGGTAATGAAAACATATGAGCATAGTTTGATGAACTTCAAAACATGTTCTTGAAACTATGACTCAACTCTTTATTTTACTTCTAAGCTTTAACGGTACACCCTACAAGTCTAAAATCCCATGAGCTATATGAAATCCACCCTTGACTCAGTTGCCAAGCCTCCAATCCATATTTGCCGAAAGGATTATAGTATTAGTAAGCAGGACACGCAAGATCACAAAACAGGGATTACCCCAATCAAATCGACCTATCATGGCAATGCACAAGATAAAAAAAGGGCTCCTAACCATAGTCCCAAATTGGGACAACATGAATTAAAGTACACACAATCACAAAGCAGGGTACTATAATCTCGCGTCGGTAAATCACAGTTTCTAGAATTGAGTCTTTTAACTCGTGCTTTCTTTGGGCAACCATCTAATTCTATTTAAGCCCAATTTTAGACTCTTAAAAACAGTCTTCATGCTTATAAATAATTTTTTTCTCATTCTGTTAAGGGAATATCACAACAGGGTATCGTCATACCTAGACTTGCAAGTTATTCATATCATATCAAATCCACAACCCTTCTCATTCAATATATGTAAATGACCATCAAATGATTTATCAAATCACACGAGAGTTCTTATTATCAAAGCATATGAAACTAATGCAAACACACTCTCTTTACAAGACTTTAATATGTGGTGGTCAATTCTTTTATTAATCACATACAGTTTCTTCATTAGGAAATCATAACATTTAGAATAGAAATCACCTCATTGAGAAACACTTGAAACAACCATCCATAACAAGTAAAGAGGAATTTAAACTCAAGAATTATCTTCATTCATAAAACAACACCAACATTTGTTATATGTAAATCTCATGATAAAAAAGGGGCTTATAATTTATGCTCTCAAACCCAATTCACAAATCATACATTCTAAACCATAAATTTCATCACAGGAAAGGGAATTTCACAATTCATATTCATAAATCACTTTTCAAACTCAAATCATGTATGCACAAAACTATAAATCAAGCTTATGGAAAAACCCCATGATAATTACATACTTTCATCAAAACAAATTATTATACATGCTCTTTAAATGATTTTCAAAAGACATTACATATACATACATATATATCTTTAAAACTTATTTAAAAATGTAAAATTACACCTATGAGATTAAGATAGTCGCACATACGTTTTGACGAAGAGAATCGAAGGAAACGTAGAGAGATTTGCCCTTGGAGATCAAAATCCTCAAACCCTAGGTGGTTTCTCCTGTCTTGTTGAAGGAAAGATGATTAGTGATTTTGTGTGGTGAAAATAACGTGTTAAGGATTTAATTTTGTCCTAAGAGGGTTAGGAATGGTTATGGGATGATAAAAGACCTTTATGCCCTTAAAATAAATTAAACAGAACACTTTTTAACGCCCCGTAGAGGCTTTGCGTCGCATGGCCATTGCATACCTTAGTGTGTGCATCGCATGGCCAAAGCATAGCTGAGGCAGTGTGCTTAGGCGATTGGTGTGAGGCGCATGGCCATCGCATACCCTGGACAGTGCCTTATTCAAACACTGATAACTTTTGACTCAGGACTCGGATTGACGAATGGTTGGTGGCGTTGGCAAGAAGACTCAAAGGGATTTAATTTGATATTTAGTAGGCCACATGACTCTTTATATACTAGGAGAAATGGTCACTGGAAGTTGACCCAAGCAAAGTTATCAACTAAAAGTCAATCGATAGGAAAGTGCTCAACTTAACTTTTGAGCTAGGAGATCTTTATGATGTATATTCATCTCCAAGGATGTTTCTATACCAACGAAGTATATTCACACTTATATCTAAGTAGAAACCATTGGGTTCGGGTCTATAAATGTAGGAAAGACAGTTCAACTTTAGCCCGAAAGTGCGGGGTGTTACAGATATACTCCTATATAAGCAAATCATGAAACACAAGCATAAATCACATCATTTAAGCTCAAGACAACACAAAAAATAGAACAAATGTGAGATAAAAAATGGTAAAATAAGATGTTTTTTAGCTTCACTTCAACAACCCAAGTATCATCTTGAGCAAGTGCTTGAACATGACCTCTACTTGTAGCATCATTCTAATACATCCTTGTCCATGAAAAATATTCATTAACAATGCGACAATTGAGCTATTTAAAGACATAAATGCCGATTTGAAGTAAGTAAAACTCACGTATAACAATCTTTTCATTACTAATCACCGCATGACAAACCGTTCATTATTAGTTACTGCATTAACAATGACCACATACCAGCATGTGGAAACCCAAACGACAAGTTTTATACAAATTGAGAGGTAGGAAATCAAATACTATATAATCTCAATCACGAGTTCTTAGCATATTATGATCATATAATATACTGTAACAGTACTATAAAAGTGGGCTGTTAAATTATAAAAAAGGGGGCGAATTTGTTGCCCTAAGAGGCATGAGGACTCAAAGGCGGAAGCCGGCATACAGGTTCTGCCTAGCTCAATAGCTTGAGTTCTATTCCAAGATGTTCTCTGGACCTCGACCCTTGTAACACCTCATACTTAAGGCTAAGATTTGGACCGTTCTAGGTATATAAATAGACCCATATCGATGAAGTTTACTGTACCCAACTATAAAGGTCAAACCTCAATTGCAGAAAAATTATTGAGTGTGAATTAACGTCATAAGAAACTCCCGACACAAAGTTGAGTGGAAAGCTTATGTACCAATTAAGTTTTCGTATAAATTTCTAGGGTCAACTTCAAATAAGCATTGCTCATTGAATAGGAAGAGTTATGTGGCCCACTACCCACCAAATGAAATGTTTTTGAGTCTTCTTTCCAACTCCACTGACCCCACATCAATCCGAGTCCTGTTAAAATGTTATGTCCGTTTTAGTGAGGGACAGTCAGTCTGGCTACCGCCCAAAATGCCTTATGCAGCGTCCCAGGAGATTACTCATCTTTTTTATGCAGATTATGCTCTAATTTTCTATTAGGCTAAGGTGGTACTGATTAGGCACTTAAGGGAAATCCTAACAATTTTTTAAAACATCTTAGGCCTTCATGACAGCTGGCTGAAAAGCTATCTCTTCCCAATCAATTAGGTTGACAATTTACAATGTCTAGCAGAGAGATTGAGATGTCGACTAGAGTTTTTACCAACAAAGTATCTGGATGCCATTGGGTGCAAAAAACAAAGACCTGGAGGGGTGGAATGAGGTGATGGAAAGATATAACAAAAACTTTCAAGATGGAAGAGTTCGTTACCTATCTGTAAGTAGACTAACACTCGTAAAATCAGTGCTTGATGGGCTACAAACAGACATGAGGTCAGACAAACCATTCTGGGAAGTGCATAGCAAAGGAATGTTCATACCGTCAACTGCAAGCGTTACACCACTCTCTAGAGGGAAATATCAATGTCACAAAGTTGCTAAAACAGTACATCACCTGTATACACACAGAGGCCAAAGCTGAACAGAACACCCATTTAACTTGTGAAAGGCTGCTTCTTCCCTTAAAACGTAGAATATAAGTGGATTGTATGTGGCTTTCCAAAGCCAAATATGCTGATTTTGACTAATTTCGAGGTTTGGAAAACACTAAGTTAATGAAGCACTCAATGGATTCACAATTTATGTTGAGTTTATCCTCATGGTAATCCATCTTTGGTTCTTTGAATGTCTTGTTTATGGTTCTAGTTTGGTTTACTGATGGTGGTAATTAATACCTTAGGCTAATTGTTTGCCTTGATTACTCAAAATTTGTGTCATTAAAAGTTGAGCTGTTGAGCAGGTCACTCTATCCTTTCTCTTGATTTTTTCTTGTCTTAATAATCAATGGATTAATGGTTTAATAATCTTGTGTTTCAAATTTGTTCAGCTACTGTCTCGATGAAGTTACGTATGATGAGTTTGTCCATTGGGTTTGTGAGGATTGTAAGAACAAGGTGCCAAATGAAGTAACTGTCAGGAATTCTGATGCCATCCCACTTGAAAAATGCACAGATTATGATCCTGTTTGGAGGTAAGGAGATATCTCACTATCTATGCAGTTAGCTGATAATTTATCAATATGGACAATGTTGTCTTGTGAATGACAATAATGCCTGCTTTCTTGAAATTTTCTCTATATAAATACATGATCCGCAAGATAGTTATTGGTTCCCGGAAACCCCCAACCAACCCCTGGATCGGCCCCAACCTATCACTCAAAGCATGCCAAGGGTTTCGGAAGAAGCAAAGTTATTTCCTATTTATCTTCACTTTGAACTGCTTTCGAAATCTGATTTATGGCCAATGTGTTTCAACACGTCAGATCCTAGTGATGATGACATGCATTTCTTTCCTTCAGAGGCAATGTAATTACTTTATATTTTCACTATTGTACTCTTAGCTTGTCATCAAATTCTTTTTGTTGTAATTTTAATTTTCTCTGTACAGATACGAGTAGGATTTTGATCATCTGGTTGGAGATATGATGATATGAGGATTCCCTCAAGAAGGCTGGCAGATTTCGTCAATCCTCCCAAAGAAGAAATCTAATCTTCATGTTCAGCTTCTCAACATGAGCTTGACATAACCTTCTGAAAAAAGTGGTGAAGCTTGTCAAAGTTTGGCATTTATATCAAAATATTTGTGAAATTATTAGAGTAAAACATCTCGTAACCCCCTGATTTCGATCAAATTTGCTACGACACACTCCAATTTCACGGGGGTCCTATTACCCCTAATTAAATTTTAGCTTAATTTTGTCATCCTTTTTAGCTGAAGTGACACCTTGGTCAACCTTTTTAGCCGACGTGGTCCCATTTTATGTAATAAAAGTGTCATGTCAACACAAAAGGGTGACAAAAATATGCTAAAATTGAGTTTTGGGGGGGGGGGGAGTGTTAGCCCCATATTTATATATTATGTTTCAATAACGACAAACTATAAACAAATATATGCAGGATACGCTGAAGATATGATCACATCAAGAAAGATCTTCTAGGAGCAAATTATGGAGGAATATCTCGGGAGATTTCTAAACTAGCGCTGAATCTGGAAGATATCCCATCAGATCAAAACGTACAAGGAAGGTGATTGTCAGTTAACTACAATGGCATATCACAAGGAATTACACAAGAAAGGAAGATCACACCCTTTACATGGACATATCTGATATGGACATGTATGACTGTGTGTTCGTGGTCAAGAAAAGAAGGCTGCATCACTTGTACAAACAAATCTGGAAATATCTTGTGGTGTAATTCCTCAATCATGAAATCAATTCAAATCCTTGATTGAGAAGAAATCCCCTGGGAGCAAGATGCCAAATCAGCTGAAGGCTATAAAAGAGAAGATTGAAGACCAAAGACTTCATGCAACTTCACAAAAGATTCTTAGTATGTCTCAATCTTAGTCTCAATAAAGCTTTGTACTTTTTAGTTTACAATAGTTATAAAAGAGAAAGATCGAGTCAACTTAGTCATACCAGTTGAGATTGTGTCACTAGATCTGACTATCAAAATAAGCTTTAGAAATTGTCTACTACATCTGTACTCCACTATACTTTGAAAGCTCTAAGGAAACTCTTGAAACCCAAGGCAATTGGAAATAGGCACTACATTGGTGTTCTGAATCAGGATAAATCTCTGCATCATTACTTAATTTATCTTGTTATTTACTTGTGTATTTAATTTTAAATTTGTTTTGTTTAGAATATTTTCTGCAGGTGAATTAACTGCCAAGCCTGACCAGTAAACTCACAAAGAAAATTTCAATTCATCTCCTTCTTGAATTTCAATTGGTATCAGAGAAAGTCTCACCAACAGTGTTGTTTAACCGCACGTGAGCAAAGATTCAATGACAAACTATCATATTCCAGGAGACCCCCTTTAAGACGGTCATTCATCCATAAGGCCACCATATTTTAATGGACAACACTACTCTCATTGGAAGAATAGGTTCAAAATTTTTGTTTAGTCAAATGACTTCCAAGCATGGGTTGTCATTAAGAAGGGACCAAAGCCCATTCCAGGACTCAAAGAAAAATAGAAGGACAAGGAATCAAGCAGTGTTGACTAGAACGATTTTGAAAACTTTGAAGTCACCAAAGAACAACAAGAGGTAATTCGAACTAATGCAAGAGCTATAAGTTTACTCTATTGTACAGTTAACGGAGTTGAATATGACACGATATCAACCCGTGAAACCACAAAAGAGATGTGGGAAAAACTAGAAGTAACCTACGAAGGAACCACCAAAGTAAAAAAAGTGAGAATCAGCGCTCTGGTCAATGAGTATGAACTTTTCAAAATAGAAGAAAATGAAAGTGTGGAATCAATATTTACTAGATTCAGCAAAATTGTACGTGAACTAAAGTTCTTGGGAATGATCTATCCAAACAATATGCGAGTCCAAAAGCTTGTAAGAAGCCTCCCAAAATCATGGGAAACTAAAGCTGCCATTTTAGAGGACGGGGATCTCCACAATATGACCCATGACATATTAAGAGCTAACCTCATTGCCTATGAACAAAATTATATCAACAGGTACAACAAGGAAGAAAAGAAGAAACCAGTGGATTTCAATGTCATAACAACAAGAGAGGAAGAGCCTCTATACGAGGACAACCATGAGAGAATAACTCTCATAAATTTTGGGGTAAGGCAGATCCTAAAATAAAGATAACAAATACCTCAAGGCTACAAGAACAATGAATTCACTAGAAATGATGATCGTCGTTATTACTATGGGAAACCAGGATACATTAAGCAGAATTGTCTAGAAGTGAGGAGAAGATCATCTAAGAAAAATTAAAACTTCGGGGCATAGAGTTATGAAGATGAAACTGAGGAAGAAACAGAAATGACCAATATCTTCTTTATGGCGAGAGGTGAACCAAGTGAGGTAAAACCATACAATTGTCATAACTGCAACATTCTTCGGACAAATCTTGATATGATTACTACTAAGCTTCAAAAAGTTATTGATAAATACAACAAACTTTCCCTAGAAAAGAAAAATTAGGAAGCTCGGTCAAAACGAAAGCTTGAAGAGGAAAGAAGGAACTGACAAATTGAATTTGAATTCTGTCAAATCGAAATCGATTTACTTTAAGAAGAAATTGATGATGTAAAAACACAATTGAATAACATTAGAAATTACCAAGTCACAGTTCCATATGATCAAATTCTCTTAAATCAAGCTCCTCATCAAGTTTGTTTGAGTCATCTAAGAACTCTGTTTCTTTTCAAAGGCCAGTTTGCTTCACCTGTGGTAAAAAGGGGCATAAATCACACAATTGTAGTAAAGTCTAAAGGTGTGTGGAATGCATCCGCAAAATCTATAAGAGAGGAATGTGGGTCATTGATAGTGGATGTTTCAGACACATGATCGACAAGAAAGAAAGTTTTTTTCCTCTAATGAAAATTGAAGGAGGATCAGTCTGATTTGAAGATAATGCCAAAGTGACATCATCAGAGTCAGCTATGTGTAGCTCAACTCCTCCTGTGAACTTATTGAAGTCTCTTTTTTGGACAGACTCAAGCAAAACCTATTGAACATTAGTTAACTATGTGACGCAGGAGTTGGAGTCTCCTTCAAAGCTGAGAGTTGCTCCACCAATCATGAAAAAAGAGATATTTCTCTTATCGGTGAATGTGTTGACAATAAATTTAGGTCCTTAATAATCCTAATTTTGCTACTCTGACTTGCTCACTAGGAAAACCAATGACACATGGTTGTGAAACAGAAAACTTGGGCATGCCAGCTTGTATGCCATTGAGAAACTCTCTGGACGTGAACTAGTGAAAGGTCTGCCAAAGCTAAATTTGATAAAAATCACATCCGTGATGCTTTTCAACTTGGAAAATAGACTAGAATATCATTTAAAGTAAAATATATTGTCACTACCACCAAATCTCTTCAAACAATCCACATGGATTTATTTGGCTCCACCAATACCACAAGTATTAGTGAAAAAAATATGTATTTATTATTGTTGATGATTATTCTCATTTTACTTGGGTAATGTTTCTTGCTCACAAGCATGAAACATTCACTAATTTTGAGATATTTTGTAGAAGAGTACAAAGAGATGTACGACATTTCATCACCTATGTTCATAGTGATCATAGAAGAGAAATTAAAAATAAAGCTTTCGAGGAATACTGGGCTCAAAAGGTGTACTCTCAGAATTTTTCATCTCCTTAATCTCCCTAACAAAATGGTGTCGTGGAACAAATGAACAGATCTCTCCAAGAGACCACAAGAACCATGCTTCTAGAACATAATCTACCAGATCATTTTTGGGGCACAACATGTCATATTCTCAATAGATGCCTCATCAGACCTATTTTAAAGAAAACTCCCTATGAGTTGTGGAGAGAGAAAATCCTAATTAGGTACTTTCATCCTTTTGGATGCAAATGCTTCATCTACAACAATGGTAAGAATAACTTAAAGAAGTTTGACCCACGAAGTAAAGAAGGTATTTATCTTGGGTACTCTCCAACCAGTCATGCTTACAAAGCCTATAATAAACAGACATTATGTGTTGAAGAATCTATGTATATTGTATTTTATGAAACTAATCACTATCATATGGGCTTAAGTTTTGATGAAGAACATGTAGATGATCTACAAACAGGATCTAAAGCAGACCTAACTCCTGAACCATCAATTGATGAGTCGACTATAGTCCATCCAGAGTTAGCTCCCATTGATGAAGCGGCAAAAAAAAAAGTTCCAAGAGAATGAAGACATAATGCAAGTTTTACAAATGAATATATCATTGAAAACCCAGATGATAAGATCCAGAAAAGAGCCTCATTAAAAAAAATAGGTGTCTGTTGCTCTTGTGTCTCAAATCGAGCCCAAGAAGGTTGATGAGGCCCTTAATGACGAGTCATGGGTCGACGACATGGAGGAAGAATTAGAACAGTTTGAACAAAATCAAGTCTAGAACCTAGTTGAAAGACCCAAAAACTGGTCAGTTGTTGGAACTAGATAGATTTACAGGAATAAATTGAACCAAGATGGTAAGGTCATCAGGTATAAGTCCAGACTTGTAGTTAAGGCTACTCGCAACAGGAATGTATGGATTACGAAGAAACCTTTGCTGATGTAGCAAGGTTAGAATCGATTCAAATTTTGTTAGCTTTTGCTGTATTCAAATGCTTTAAATTATATCAAATGGATATTAATAGTGCTTTTCTTAATGGGTCTATCCATGAGGAAGTTTATGTAAACAACCTCCTTGCTTCAAAAATCCTTCCTATCCGAATTATATTTTCAAATTATCCAAAGCACTCTACGGTCTCATACAAGCCCAAAGGCTTGGTATTTGAGGTTGACTACTTTCCTGGTAAACAATAATTTTCAAAGATGAAAAATAGATACCATTATTTTTATTCAAAAACTAGACTCGAATCAAATCATTGTGCAAATTTATATTGCTGATATTATCTTTGTTAGTCCTACCATGTCTTTGTGTGAGAATTTTGTAAAATTAATTAAAGGAGAATTCGAAATGAGTCTCATGGGAGAAATCACATTTTTCTTGGGACTACAAATCAAGCAAACTACCAAATGTACTTTTATCAGTCAAGCCAAATATACAAAGAAACTCATCAAAAAGTTCGGCATAGAAAAAAGAAAGGCTTACAAAACTCCAATGAGTCCCTCCACAAATCTCGATTCAGACACATTCAATACATACAGAAGGATGATTAGATTACTCTTCTACTTAACTGGATATTGATCAGACATTATGTTCAGCGTATATAAGTGTGCAAGGTTCCAGTCGGCTCCAAGAGAGTTTCATTTGGCTGTTGTCAAAAGAATCATTCGATATATCATTAGGACACAAAATATTGGACTATGGTACCCCTCGTTTATCAAACTTTGATTTGGTTGGCTATTCAAACGCGGACTTTGCAGGTGAAAAAATGATCGAAAATCACTAGTGGGACGTGTCAGATTCTCTGAAATGCCCTAATTTCATGGCATACCAAGAAATAAACTCTAGTTACTCTATCAACTAATGGATTACATAGCCGTTAGAAGTTGCAGTACTCAAATTTTATAGATTATGTATCAATTACTTAATTTTAATTTATCTATTGAATCTATGCCTATAATGTGTCTATTGGATTAGTTTATCAAAATATACTATACATCACTCTAGCGCTAAACATATTGACATTAAACGTCATTTTATTCGAGATCATATAGAAAATGGAGATTTTTCTTTAAAATTCATTGATTCAAAAAATCAGTTGGCTGACATATTTACAAAACCCCTATTCGTAGAAAGATTTTGCTACTTAAGACAAAGCATTAGAATAACATGAATTAATGATGTCTGATTTGTTTTTTATTTTTTACATTTTTATTTTTGGTAAATCATTTTATGACTTGGCATCATTATATTTTTACCATACTTTCACGCCTTCTTTTCTCTCTCTTCATAAATTACCTTCCTTTTACCTTTCTCTCTTCCCAAAGAAGTATGACGTCCTTTTTTAACCAGTCGCCTCTATTCACTTCACCCCTCTTCAACTTTCTCTACTTTCACTTCACACATTTTCATCTTTCCACCCCTTTATTTACCTCTCAGACTTTTTAAAAATCCCTCTAATTATATCGTTCCCAACATGACAAGAACAATATCAATGGCTAATCTTCCTAAAGACCCTCCAGATTAGTACTCCGAAAACCTTGATCGTATTTTCATATCTGGTTCCTTTGAGGAAGCCTCCTCGCATTCTTATGCTTCCAAAAAATGCTCATCCCAAGTTTCATCTCATCTATCAAGAAATCACTCTCATCCCCTATGGATTTCCTTCCATCAGAAGGCATGCACAAGTTTGGATTAGCTCAGAAAGGAAAAAGTTTGTCGCCTTAAAAAATTGCTCAGTTGTGCTTAGCCGAGTTGTCCTATGAGTGCTTATGTCATAACATGCACAATAATCTTACCTATTTCCTAACAAAACATTCAGATGCTGACTGCTATTCAAAAAAGGGTTCCGTCCCTTTTTCTTTTAAAGTTGTAACTGATATTTTGACTTGTCATGCCACATTGTTTTTGGTTTTTGCATGCAACATTGACTGTTTATATGCTATGTACATATTTTATGATTTGTTGTGTTCTCTTTTTATGAGTATTTTTTTCTCTTTTATTATATCAAAGGGGGGGGGGGGAGAAAAAATATGAAACATCAGTCAGTGGCCTACTAATACTCAATGGTGACAAAGACAAAAGAGTCAGCAAAAAAATGGGGAGCAAGTCGACTGCAAGAATAGGTAAGTCAAATCAACGGTGATAAAGTCAAAAGAGTCAGCAAAAAAGAGGGAGCAAGTCGACTAATGTTTATTATTTTTCATTAGAAAAAAGGGAGAGATTGTTAGCCCTATATTTACATATTATGTTTTAATAATGACAAACTAATAAACAAATATATGAAGGAAACACTGAAGATATGATCACATCAAGAAAGATCTTTTGGGAGCAAATTATGGAAGAATATCTCAGGAAATTCTTAAGCTAGCGCTGAATTTGGAAGAGATCCCATCAGATCTAAACGTACAAGGAAGGAGATTGTCAATTAAGTACAATAGCATATCACAAGGAATTGCACAAGGAAGGAATATCACACCCTCTATATAGACTATATGATATGAACATGTATGGTTGCAAGTTCGTGGTCAAGAAATAAAGGCTGCATCATGAACATATCTGATATGGGTGTATCTTGTGGTATAATTCCTCAATCAAGTAATCAATTCAAATCCCTGATTAAGAAGAAATCCCTTGGATTTTCCTTATAGTGCAAGAAACCAAATCAACTGAAGGCTATAAAAGAGAAGATTGAAGACCAAAGACTTCATGCAACTTCACATGAAATTCTTAGTATGTCTCAATCTTAGTCTTAATAAAGCTTTGTACTTCTTAGATTACAATAGTTACAAAAGAGAAAGATCAAGTCAACTGAGTCATACCAGTTGAAGCAGTGTCACAAGATCTGAATATCAAAATAAGCTTTAGAACTTATCTACTACATCTATACTCCACTCTACTTTTAAAGATCTAACGAATCTCTTGAAATCTAAGGGGACTGAAAGTAGGCACCACATTAGTGTTCTGAACCAGGAAAAATCTCTGTGTCATCACTTTATTTATTTGGTTATTTACTTTTATATTTTATTTTAAATATGTTCTGTTTGGCATATTTTTCTACAGGTGAGTTAACTGTCAAGCTTGACCAGTCGACTTAGAAAGGAAATTTCAATTCCCTCCTCTTGAATTTCTATGGGGGGGGGGGGGGGGGGGGGGGGGGGGAATAGGATCCCTTTGAAGTTGGAGTTTGTCGTAGCAACTTTGGTCATAGTTCGTGGGATACTGGATGCTTATCTCAAATTATTAATATCTTATCAATTCAAGAGGATTTACAGACATGCCTAAAATTCTTTTATGAAAAGAAAACTTTGAAGCTTTGCGGAAATGTAGTTGATTTATACAAATGTATTGATTGATTTAAGTTCCTAAATATTAGGACATAATTCGAATAAGGAAAAAACTTAATAAGTAAAACTTTAAATTTTTTAGTAGATTTCACGGTCCTAAATATTGTAGAAAATATTATTAAATGATAATATTGTCTATTATATGGTCTTTTCGTGAAGAGAAAATAGTAAACAAACCCTTTTCATTTGTTTTTATGACCATGGTGTCTGGGCTAGCAAGTTTTCACCATTACTGATAAAGTTTATTTCTATCATCAATGTAGATTAGTGTAAGCAACTTTTTTTCCTCCTAGAGAATGGAGTAAATTTACCCCTCAATTTTGTGACTTAGAGATAACTCGCTAAAAAGTGGTGCATATATATACACCCCTATCGTGAACCAAAAATACAAGGGTCATGATGGTACTTATCGCGGTGTACCTTGACAAGTAAGCCTATAACCCAAACAGATACACAAAGGAGAAAAGACAGAAATACCCCAAGGTAAGGTTTCTAGTACGAAGCCGAATCATACAAGTAATCATAACAATGAGGAAAGAACTTATTCAAAATACCAATAATTCCCAAAATCAGGTGTTAATAATGTAAGAACTACTAATATAATCTAGGAGTCAAATACATAAGAAAAATAACCACAAAGGAATAATATTTGTCTCCGAATACTAATAAAGCCATAACTACTACAGAAAGATAGAGATGAACTCTGGACGCATGAATGCCCAACTTCTACCTTGGAAGCTCCAATAATCGCTCAAGTTAAGCAAACTGAGGTGCACTCGAGTTAGGACATGCACCGAAAAGGTGCAATGGGCATGAGTATGATCCACTTGTACTCAGTAGATATTATAGGCAGATCGAGCAAAGTAGAAATAAAGCATACAAAATATATACTAAGGGCACGACACCTGCGATCAGAACATGTCCCATAGTGGTAGCCCACACTGCTTTCACTAACAGTTCAATAATATCCATATATAATACAACAATCGATAAGATAGGGATACAAATATACACAATATCACATACAAGTAGAACAAAAGAGGGACATGTATAATCCAGATCATCAAGTATAATAAAGAGAGATAGAACAATTAGACATTAACAAGTCAAGATATAGAATAAATAGGTAGATAACAAGTCAATATGACAATTCAAACACAACATAACAATAATAAAATGGGTGCAATATATATGATGATGATGCATGATATTGGAACACAACCTCGAGTTTGGCATACAGCCTTAAGTTTGGCACACAACCTCAAGATCACCAATATCCGCAACTCTTCTCCGACACGATCTTTCAGAGATGGTTCATAAAATCTAATACACGATACTATTATCCAGTATTCCAGTGTTTCTAGTATTTTCAAGGCACGTACATAACATAAGACATAAATTAAGTACACATAAATGACAACAAGTATATATAAAATAGTAAAATGAACAAGTTAAATGATGCATATGATGACATGAAAATGACAATGCAATGTCCACAATCATTCAAAATGAGAATTTTCACAACCAATTCACGTGATGTATTTCCACACCCAATCCACATTATGTATTTCCATAACCATGTGTGTCAATATTCACTCATTATTTTCGTTTTATCCATGAATTTCCACTTGTCTCATATACCAACAAGTATGAATATATGATATACAATAATGGTACCATATTAGGTATTTCAACAATACAGTATAATTATTCACATGTATTTAGGGATATCAACATCACTTAGGACTCCACGCAGTCACACACATCACATAATATTTTAATTTCGACAATTACATCACATGTAGGCTCCCACATGGGAACAACACATAGATAACCATTTTTCATGATTAAGTCCCATCCTTAACATGCATTTTATTCATCATTTACTACCCAGCCTATTCTGGAAGAGTTAAGCCATAACATACCTCAAAATCCGAAATCGGTCCGCTACACTTTGAACTCACGATCTTACTTTTCCCGAATAATTCTAAAATTCACTAAAAATATTAAATATGGAATCTATGCATCAAAATAAAATCAATGACACCCATATTGACTACTTTTGATTCGGGGTCAAAATGGACCCCCGAAATAGATTTTTAAAAAAGAAGGGTAAAATTCGAACTTTACTTCAAAAATATATTTTTCATATTTTTAGAAATCTACAGCTGAAAACCCAAGTTAAATTGAGTAAAAAATGAGGTTCAAATTGAAGAAAAACTATTTTTAAGCTTTACCGAATAGAATCTTTGAAATTCGGATTAAAATCAAGAATCAAAGTTGTTTTGAAGGTTAAATTGATGAAAAATTAGTAATTATAAGATAAAAATATTATTCAAGTGAAAGAAGTAAAATTTAAGTTTAAAATTAAGTCATAAGATTTTTGGGCTTTTGAGAAATTAATCAAGAAATTGCTAAGAAAAAAGTGAATTTTTACTTTAAATTCGTCATAAAATCAAGAAATAGGTGTTAATCTAGCTTTCAAGTTTTCCCAAACTATATTTTTAAGCTCCCACACTATTTTAGGATTTAACTTTCAAAAAGCAAGATGAAAAATGAGTAAAATAGGCCAAAAAGGGAAAGAAACTGCAATTTATAGAAGAAAAACTGCACTATTGTAGATTTTTTTAAGCCCAAACGGACTTCGATGGGATACCCGAAATTCGTTCTGAGTCTGATATATATGAAAATGAACTATGTAAATACACTAAATTCGATGTTCTGGACGCGATGTCGATATAAGATTTTCAAAAAAAAAATTATTTTTACAAAGATGACCCCTGAAATCCGAAATCACAATTTTCCAAACCGAGGGTCGAAATGAGATTTAAAAGCCGTAAAATCATACCAAACATGCTAACAATCTAAAATTGGTATTTCGGATTTGCTGGCGAAATTAGATTTTCTATCCGAGGTTATTTTGATCTAATGTGGGTCCCACACCCATATTTTCATTTTTCTAACTTTTCGATCAATAGGTCAAAATGAGCTCGGGGGCACCAAGACCCAAACCAAAGGTCTACCAAGCCTAAAATCGATATTTGAGCTGTTGGCGCAGTCCGTTTTTCCATCCATCACACGGACAAAAAGATATCCCCATAAGTCCAAAATAAAGCTTTCGAAGCAATAAAAAACCACAATATCGAATAAATGGTATCAAAATGCATTGAAAATAATGTCAATTACTCTCACACCCTTGAAGTACTATAATGCAACTACGGGAAGGGGTAAACTAGTTAAATCACACAAAATCACAAATTTCATCAATTTTTTAGGTGGTTACAACCCCTCTCTCCCCTGCTCTAACAAATGCGCATATTTACCCTTTTCATAATTATATCTAGACATATGTTGACTGAATTAAATAAAAATTCTAAATATTGGTTTCTTTTAAATTTAAAAAATGCCATGTTGACTTTAAACAATTACCTCGCTAACTTTTTCATCCCTCGAGACCTAATCCAAATGAACGAAAAAATAATTCTTCAGCTATTCAGTGAAAAAACGGGTATGTCTTGAGCCAAAATAATGTACATCAGAGTGACGCTAATTCAAGAAGGCCTTTCATAAGAAGTCAAGCGAAGGACCTTCAAGCATTTCAAGCTTTATGGATGAATATGAAATCTTTGGAAGGTTCTAATATGGATGACTTGAAGATATTTAATATTTTAAGTGTCTACCTTTAAATTATCTTGTAATTTAAATGAAGGGCAATTTGGTCTTTCTTTACTTCTTTTAGCCTTTAGTATAAATACTTAGCTATTAGGGTTGAACTAAGTATTGAATATTTGTGTCTCCTTTGAGAGCTTGAAAACCCTTTGTTGATTTTCAATGATTGTCCTAGGATTTACAAGTAAAAGTTACTACCTTCTTGAGGATATTAATAGATTAGGTGCTTTTAGTTCCCATTTAAGGGGTGTTTTGGTTAGTTTCACCATTACATCTTTTGATTGTTTGAATCTAATTGTGTTTATCTTTATTTATTTTGTATTTTTAATTCCTATCTTGCCTCTATTTTCTTGTTTCACATCAAATTGGTTTCAAGAGCTTGGATTAAATTCGTTTTCAGAAACCTAAGTCTTGGGGTTTTGATATTTAAAAGAAAATTAAAAAAAATTTATTAAATTTGATTGAATGTTTTTTGATATTATTCCTTCAGTTACATGTTGTTGTTTCCTAGTTAAAAAAAATTAAAAAAATACATGACAAAAAAAAATTGAAAGTTATGTTGAAGAAGCAACTTGAAAATGGGTTTTGTTGATTTGGTGTTTGGTTGAATAAATTGTTGGTAAAGATGTGGAGAAGTTATATCTCAAATTTGAGCTCATTTGCTTGAGTATTGAAGAAGACGAATTTGAGAATTACAAAATAGTTCTATCTTTCAAACTTGTTTCTTCTTTTGTTGTTAATTCTAGCTAGTTTGCTTCGAGTATTAATTCATACTTAATGTTAAATTAGTTTGTGTCCATTTAATTTATTCGTGTCAAATTTTTTTGTGCTTTTTTTTTCTTTGATTTCATTGTATGCTTATTTGTTTCCTTGTCCATTAGTTTTAGTTGTCCGTTCCTGATTACATAAACTCTAGTCCATCCCAAAGAAGTAGTACTACTTATGAATTATTTGACGGTGTTGACTCTCAACCTTGGGTTATTCAAGAGTGGTAACGAGCAAGAGTGAGATGAGTTCATTTGAGAGTGGCCTTAAAAGCCTTTGGTCTTAGAGTGATACATGAGTGTGAGTGACAAAAAGAGAGAAACATAATGTGAGTGAGTGGTGAGGAACTCTTTCTACTAAATTTTTATTTATTTTGTAGGTACAATGACTTAATTGGAGGGAGAATCCTCTAGCAAAATGGAAATTTTGCTTCAAAAGCTACTGGAAGAAATGAAGGAAAAATTGGAAGATGTGGATAGAAGGGTGAGAAATCAATAAATAACAAAGCTACCACTTAAGGTTTTCAATCCCATTGGTCAACATGATGAAGGAACAAGTAAGAATCCTCTTGATACAACTCCATCCCACATGGTAGTGTAAGATACCCTCTCTCCTAATGTTACTGTACCAAAAGTTTGCAATCAAGCAACACGTCCAAAGGGGGAATAAACAAAGAAAATCTTCCACCACAAGTCAATAGAACTCAAGTGAGATCCTAACATATCTTTGAAGAGCATAATTTTTTTGATAGTGATAATTATGATTATGGAGCCAATGATCAAATTCAACAAGAGAGGTTAGGTGGGAGAGGAAGAAGAGGGGGAAAGGGAGGGTGGTATCTGATTGATGGTAGAGAAGATAATAGAAGGAATGATGATGAAGATCGATAATTCAACAACATCAAAGTTACTCTTCCATTATTCAAAGAAAGTAGTGACCCAAATGAATATCTTGATTGGATTGTGAAACTTGAAAGACAATATAATCTCAACAATGTGAGTGATGTTAAAAAGGTGAATTATGCTATAAGTCACCTTCAGGGTTTTTTTTCTACGTGGTGGGAGAAAATTGAAAGAGATGCTTTGGTGAATAGAAACTTTGTTACAAATTGGAATGACATGAAAATACATATGAGAGAAAGGTTTGTGGGTCAAGATTATGAGCAAAATACACTCAAGAAGTATGACAATCTTCAACAAGGAAATAAGAGTGTGGAAGAGTATTATGAGGAGCTAGAACATATTAGGCTTGAAGCTAATGTCAATGATGAAGAGGTGAAGCTTGTAGCAAAATTTATATCGAGCTTAAATAAAGAGGTAAGGCAACCATTAGAATTACACCGTCTTTCTACTTTATATGAAGCTTATCAAATGGCACTCAAGGTGGAGGGTCATCAAAAGGAAAACAATTCAAAGGTACAATCTTATTCTTCTTCATGGGATAAAAACAAGGAAACTTGGAATCATCTCCCACTTGGGACAAATCCAAAGGTGCAAAGCAAGAATTAAAGTCCAACTTAGACAAAGATAAATCAAAGGCAGACTAAAAGGATGGAGGTAACAACGCTAAACTTGAAACTCCATCTAAAATAAAGTATTTTAAATATCAACGATATGGTCATAAAACAAATGAGTGCCCAAATAGAAGAACTATCATTGCATTGAATGATGGTGGTTATCGATCCGAACATGAATCTAAAGATGACCACATGGATGATGATAGTAGTGATGAGTTTATGGGAGAAGGTGATGGAGAAGAAATTAATAATGATGGGAAGCTTGTTCTTATAGTGAGGAGAAGTATGAGT
The DNA here is from genome assembly GCA_030864225.1 of Capsicum baccatum var. pendulum. Classification (NCBI taxonomy): domain Eukaryota; kingdom Viridiplantae; phylum Streptophyta; class Magnoliopsida; order Solanales; family Solanaceae; genus Capsicum; species Capsicum baccatum. The sequence goes on along the minus strand of CM061552.1, from coordinate 21,929,096 downwards.
GCTCTAGCAATGGAGGATCTTGAACAAAAGGAGAACTTGCTTCATAATTGGTGTAGAGTTCAAGAACAATTATGTTTCTTTATCATTAATAGTGGAAGTTGTGTCAATGTTGCTAGTGTATCTATGGTTGAACAATTGAAACTTCCAACAAGAAGGCATTTAAAACTTTATATATTGCAATGGCTCAACGAATGCGGTGAACTCAACGTAACCAAGAGAGTGTTGATAAAATTCAAGGTTGAAAGTTATCATGATGAAGTGCTTTGTGATGTTGTACCAATGCAAACTTGTCATTTATTGTTGAGAAGACCATGGGAATATGATGTGGGTGCTAAACATGATGGGAGATCAAATAAATATGCATTTGTTAAGGATGTTAAAAAGTACATTCTTAACCCACTTTCTCCTTTTTAAGTGAGTGAGGAATACAGAAAAATGGAAGAGTTGAAAGAAAAATTTGAGAGAGAAAAGAAAGAGAAGAGTAAAGGAGTGAAAAATGATAACCCAAGAGTGGAAAAAGGAGAGGTTGAGAGCTCAAGTAAGAATGAGTTAGCACCAAAAAAAAGAGGTGAGCAAGAAAAACCAAAAGATCAAAAAAGAGAGAAAATATGCATGATTTTGCAAAATTAAGAGAGCATGAAAGAGCTAAACATTGAGGACGCCACTCAAGTCATATTTATTAAACCGAAATGTTGTTCTTTGATTGTTAACAATGAACTAACCTCTTTATCTTTGCCAAGTGTTGTTTCTTCTTTGTTGCAATATTATGAAGATCTATTTCCGGAAGATATACCAAGTGGGTTGCCTTTTTTGAGAGGAATAGAGAATGAAATTAACTTTTTGCCGGGTTCTCAAATACCCAACAAAGAGGCTTATAGGAGAAATCCTCAAGAGACCAAGGAATTGCAAAGACAAGTAAAGGAACTTTTGAATAAAGGTTTGGTGAGAGAAAGTTTAAGTCCATGTGCGGTGCTCGTAATTCTAGTACCCAAGAAGGATGGGACATGGAGAATGTGTATAGATTGCCGTGCCATTAATCAAATTATGATAAAATATCAACATCCTATTCCTAGACTTGACGATATGCTATATGAATTATGTTGTTCTACCTTATTCTCTAAAATTTATGTGAGAAGCAGATACAATCAAATTTGAATTAACTCTGGAGATGAATAGAAAACCGTTTTCAAATTAAGTTTGGATTATATGAGTGGATGGTGATGCCTTTTAGGCTAACCAATGCACCAAGAACTTTCATGCAATTAATGAACCATGTGCTTAAGTCATTTATCAATAATTTTGTTGTGGTTTATTTTGATGATATTTTAGTTTATAGCAAGTGTTTGGATGATCATGTGCAACATTTGAGAATGATATTTGATGTGTTGAGAAATGAAAAAATATATGTGAATTTTAAAAAGTGTTCTTTTTATGTGGATCATGTTGTTTTTCTTGGCTTTGTTGTAAGTTCAAGAGGAGTTGAGGTAGATGATGAAAAGGTAGAGGCTATTAGAAGTTGGCCAACTACTAAGTCCATTAGTGATGTTAGAAGCTTTCGTGGATCGGCAAGTTTTTATAGGAGATTTGTGAAGGGTTTCAGTTCTTTAGCTGCTCTTCTAATCGAGGTCATTAAGAAGGATAAGCCTTTCATTTGGGGTAGAAAACAAGAGAAATCCTTTAGAATCTTGAAAGAGAAACTTAGTTCCTCTCCATTACTTTAACTTCCCAACTTTGAGAAGATGTTTGATATTGAGTGTGATGCTAGTGGCATAGGCATTGGTGCGGTCTTAATACAACAAGGAAAACCAATAGCTTACTTTACTGAGAAATTAAGAGGAGCTCCACTGCAATACTCTACCTATGATAAGGAACTCTATGCCTTAGTAAGAGCTTTAGCAAACGGGAAACATTATTTGTGGCATAAGGAGTTTGTGATCAGAACCGATCGTAAGGATTTGAAGCATATTAGGGTCCAAAATAAGCTTAATTAGAGTCATTCCAAATGGATAGAGTTCATTGAGTCTTTTCCATATGTGATTAATTATAAGCAAGGTAAAGAGAATATTGTGGAGGATTCTTTATCTAGAAGATATGCATTGATGAATACCTTGACTTCTAGGTTGATCGGTTTTTAGAGTTTGGAGGAGTTATATTCTAATGATGATGATTTTAGAAAATTCTTTAGAGAGTGTCAAGTGAGCTTGAATAGGTGTGTACAAGTTGTTAAGGAGAGAAATGAAGTTAGAACTCCTAGATTTTACTGGAAGGAGGGCTACTTGTTTAGAAATGAAAAAATTTGTGTGCCTATGTCTTCATGGAGAGAGTTATTGGTGAAAGAGGCACAAAATAAAGGTTTGATGGGTCATTTTGTAGTGTCAAAAACCTTAACTATTCTTAGTGAACATTTCTTTTAGCCTAAAATGATAAGAGATGTGGAAAGAAGTTGTGCTATGTATGCTAAATCTTGTACCCAACCCCATGGTTTGTATACCCCTTTGCCAATTCCTATCAGTCCTTGGCTAGATATTTCCATGAATTTTGTTGTTGGCCTCCGTAGGACTAGGAATGGTATGGATAACATCTTTGTTGTTGTGGCTAGATTTTTCAAAAATGGCTCACTTTATTGCTTGTCATAAAAGTGATGATGCATCTCATGTTGCTACTTTATTAGTTCAAAATATGATGAAATTGCATGGTGTTCCCCAAACAATTGTTAGTGATAGAGATTCAAAATTTCTTAGTTATTTTTTGAGGTGTTTGTGGGGAAATTTGAGAACCAAATTGCTATTTTCTACTTCTTACTATCCTCAAATGGATGGTCAAACCGAGATGGTTAATAGAACTTTAGATAACATGCTTAGAGCTATAGTTAAGGGAAAGCTAACTTCTTGGGTGGATCAATTACCATTAATTGAGTTTGTGTATAATAGAATTATTCATAGATCTATTGGTATAACCCCTTTTGAGTGTGTTTATGGTTTTAATCCCTTGACTTCATTGGATTTAACTCCTTTGCCCAAAGATGTTGTTATGAGTGTAGATGAAAAAGCTAAGGTAAAAGCTGTGAAGAGCATTCATGAGAAAGTAAGATTGCGAATTGAGAAGGCCAACAAAGATGCAGCCAAAAGAGCCAACAAAGGACAAAAAAAGTCACCTTTGTACCCGGTGATTGGGTATGGGTTCACATTAGAAAAGAGAGATTTCCAAGAAAAAGGAAGAATAAGCTTATGCCAAGAGGAGATGGACATTTTAAAGTGCTTGAGAAGATTAAAGATAATGCATATAAAGTGGACTTACCAAGTGAGTATTTGGTCCATAATGTTTTCAATGTTAGTGATTTATCTCTTTTTAATGTAAGATTGGTGAATTCGAGGACGAATTCTTTTGAAGAGGGGGAGAGTAATGTACATCAAAGTGATGCTAATTCAAGAAGGGCTTTCACAAGAAGTCAAGCTACGGACCTTTAAGCATTTCAAGCTTTATGGATGAAGATGGAATCTTTGGAAGGTTCTAATATGAATGACTTGAAGATATTTAATATTTTAAGTGTCTACCTTTAAATTAGCTTGTAATTTAAATACAAGACAATTTGGTCTTTCTTTACTTCTTTTAGCCCTTTGTATAAATAGTTAGCTATTAGGGTTGAACTACCATTTTTGGAATATTGAAGATTTGTGCCTCCTTTGAGAGCTTGAAATCCCTTATTGATTTTCAACAATTGTTCTAGGATCTGCAAGTAAGGTTACTACCTTCTTGAGGATTCTAATAGATTAGGTGCTTTTAGTTCCCAATTTTGAGGTATTTTGGTTAATTTCACCATTACATCTTTTGATTATTTGAATTTAATTGTGTCTATCTTTCTTTATTTTGTATCTTTAATTCCTATCTTGCTTCTATTTTCTTCTTCAAAAAGTTAGTAGGGGTGGAAGGGTAGAGGAATGGCGTTAGGTTATTTTTTGAAGCAACATGATACTCCCTCCGTTTCAAATTACCCATCCCAAATTGAGATGACACATTGATTAAGAAAAATAATTAATAACATGACTAGTTTACCATAGTATTCCAATTAAATGATATTTATATTTTAATTTGAAGAAAAAATAATTACTGCAAAGGGTAAAACATGGAAAAAAAATTTGTATCCTTGATTAATGAAAAAAAGATAAGTAAAATGAGAAATCAAATTAGAAAATTTGAGACGGATAATTTGAGACGGAGGGAGTATTTTAGAAATTTAAGAACTGGTAATGGAATGGCTTTAGGTTATTTTTTGAAGAAAAATGATATTTTAGAAATTTAAAATCTAGTTTAGAATTTATTTTTTAAAATTCAGTTGGTATGAAGCCCCACTTATGGGATTATACGGGGTATGATGTTGTTGTGGTTTGTTCATAAAGAGGGTAAGTTTGCATCATTTGTTAGATGGTGAGGGCATATTTCACCGTTTAACAAATGGTGAGCTCTTTTTTTAACAAGGATTATGTCCACTCTAAATAGCAATGTTGAGGGGTATAGCTCATATTGTAATCAACAAAAGGACAAATTTGACTAAAACCTATGAAGAAATGTAATGGAATCGAAGAAGGCCTTAATGTAAATAAATTATAAATAAATCTCTCCCATTTGAATTATTAGCTTATCATTATCTAGATTTCTTTGTTTTTATTTCGTTTTTTACTTTCATTCTTTAGTGTGAGAATGTGAGAAATAAAAAGAAAGAAGTGAATAGGAAAAAAGAAAAAAGTTTTAAAAGAAAAAAAAATAATGAACAAATTTCAAATTGTAGCCATTTGGTTGTTAGGTGAGATTCTACATGTACACCTCACCCAAAAGGCAAGCTGAGTCCTAAATTTACAAATTTATTCTTTCCATTTACATAGATTTTTTAGAAGACATCTACGATAGTTTTAACAAGAAAATGAGTGAGAAGGATTTGATATACCCCTAAACTTTGCAAAAAGGGTCTAATACAACCATCAACTTTGTGAGAAGTATAAAAATGAAATTTTCATTTTCGCTTACCGAAAAAGGATATATTTAGAATAATTAGCCCATTATCGGCCCACTACAACAAAAGTCTACATTTCGCATACCATTAAAACCGAGCAGCCGCTATCTTACGAAGTACCATTTCTCTGCCTTCCTTTATCTTCACTTCTACGCTCCTCCAATAAAAATGACAATAGACATTGATGGACGAAAGGCATATCCGCCTTTAAAGCCGCTTACACAATTCTCAAAAAGGATATTTTTGTGCTATTAATGGACAATAGAGGCATAAAAGCCTTTATAGCTGGTTACACAGTTCTACAAATATGACATCTGCTGATAGAGATTTTTCCAGTAAGATTTCTTCGACCTATGAAGTTAATTCCTTCATGTGTTTACATATGTGCTCCTCCTCCTCTATGAATTATTTAGATTGCTTTGTTTTTATTTTTATTTTTTGATTTCATTCTTTAGTGTGACAATGTGAGAAAAAAAAAGTGAATAAACAAAAAGAATTAAAAAAAAATTAAAAATAAAAACTGATGTAGCTATTTGGTGGTGAGGCGGGATGCTATGTGGTGTCCATCTCACCCAAAAGAAAAGTTGAGTCCTAAATTTACAAATTTATTATTTATATTTGCATAGAGTTTTTAGTACATCTACAATAGATTTACAAAAAAAATGAGTGAAAAAATAAATTTGGTCATCATGATACAAATTTAGCCGTTGAATTTAAAAAGGCAACAAATTCATGTGTCAGAAGGATTATATATACCCCTAAAATTTGCAAAAAGAATCTGATATACCCCTGAACTTTGCAAGAAGTATCAAATATAATCATCCTTAAGTGACTTTTATTTTTATAAAATAAAAATTAAATATAAAATCAATTTTTTCTCCACTGAAAAGGATATATTTGGAATAATTAACCCAATTAGCGGCCCTTTACAATAATAAACTTAAAATAACTTTATTTTTCCTTCATTACTCAAACGAAATCAACTCTACATTTTGTATACCTTTAAAGCCAACATTTCTTTTTTCACACACACGAAAAAACCTAGTTTGTATCTTATGGACTACCATTTTCTCTTCCTCTATCATCCGGCTGCTAGTTTTTTTTTTGTGTGTGTGAAAATAGAAATGTTGTCTATAATGGTATACAGAGGAATAACCACCTATATAGTTGATTATATAATTCACAAAAAGGATATATTTGTGTCATTAATGGATGATAGAGGCATAACCACCTTTATAGCTATTTACACAATTCTACAGAGATGACATCTGCTGATAGAGATTTTTGTAGTAAAATTTCTTCCATTTTTCTATAAAGTTAACTTTTTCATGTGCTCATTTAGTTCAATATTCACACGGGACTATATATTTTGTCCGTGCTGATGATTTTCAAGGGGTGGAGTGGGTTGCTCCTCACCTCAGGAATCAGTTCCCAGATGAACTTAGCAAACAAAAATAATAGAGTATAAACAGTAAAGTATGTGGAAAGCTAGATGGAAAGACACAAGAGTTTTACGTGGAAACTCCTTGCTCAAGGGAGAGAAAATCATGACATGCTTTCACGATTTCTAAGCTCCACTATATCCAAGAAAACTCTTGAATACAACTCCACTCTTAAGGATCAAACTCTTAATCCTCACTTTCCTTATAATAACTATATTACAAGGAAACTCCAACAGTAACTCTACTGCTATGTTCTCCGGCTAGTTCTAACTGGACACAACAAGCTAACACTAGCTTGGTATATCACCTAACTCTAGATGATTAAAAAGAGATCTGAGTTACATCACAACACCTACAATAATCATAAGCAAGCATATGCAAAAGTTTAAGAACAATATTACAAAGACTCAATTGCAACGAAGAATTAAAAAATACAATTCAATGAATGATTAGTTCTTTGTTGTAGATTAAAGTCTTCGATTCAGGTTCAAAAGATATTTAGTTGTAAGAATATGAAAAAATTAGTTTTCTTCTTGAGAAAGATGAGCAATATGTAATATGACCCAAGAAAACCTAGGAGAGATCCAATCGATTGCGGCAAAAAGGTAGAAACAACTTTTTCACCAACTTTTATACTTTGTGTCAGATGTGACTGTTGACCGTGATAGTGACATGTGAGCCCAAACCGTTCCGTAATTTGTATTAGCTTTGTCATCAAAAAAACTCTAGGAACAGGTCCCAACATACTATCTACATATTAGTTTGTCAATCATCAAGACTAAGGACTTAACAATTTCCCCCTTTTTGATGATGACAAACCTATGCAAGCATTCAGTATTTCTAAAAACGTCCATACAAAGTAGTCTACACCTCATCAACACATCATAATCCACAAGGCCACATGCCAGGCTAGTTTACGCAACCAATTCCCCCTATCACTGATACCTATAAGTATATAGGAATCCTACACTTTATTCCCACTGTCAATGAGCATCAAGTTCCCACGAGTGAGAGAACTTCTAACCCCATTCATCCTATGTCCTATTCAGTCCTTATTCATTCTCTTGATCAACACAGCCACACATCCCACCTATCAAAATCAATTCAAGTTACCTCAAACTTTCCCTTTTTTCATATTATCAAAGAGGTTAAGCAGTAAACCAAGTACAGATAAGATACACGTTAATTCATGGCCATTAAGGAAACACTTACATAGTCAAGAAATGATCAGATAAAAATGAGAAGGGATAGCACAGATACAAAGAAATTCAGTCATTCATTGATTGGTACCAAAAGCCATTCACAAAAATAATAGACAAAATACATCAAAACAATTGTGCCAATTACATCTCTAAAGAAAAAGAAGAGTCAGATGCACAAAACTTTAGAGAACAGAAGTTGATAAGACTTGAAGAGATTTCTAAGAAGAAAAAGAGAGGGAAATAGTTAGAATTTGAATCTAGGAAGTAGCTTTAGACAAACATTCTTAGTTTTTGGCTCCTCTACCCTTTCCTGCAGGGTAGCATTTGCAGCACACACATCTTGTTCTGGGTTTGTTCCTACTTTACCTTCCTTTTGAAAAGCAATTTTTGACACATCTATCTCTGCATCTCTTAGAGAAGGTAGAGCATTTAGATTCTCTATCTCTTTCTTCAACTATTTCAATTCATCCATGAATTCAGACACTAGAGAATTGGATTATGTTTATATGCTCAATAACAATGGATGCTAGGTTAACCTTCTTGTACTTAAATAATATTTCCACTAGGAATAAATCAGTGCCTGTCATAGTAATTCTTTCTTTAGACCTAGGAAGTAGTTCCCCTATCACAAGCTCAAACAACAACTAAAATTCTCCCTTAAGAACCCTTTTGTCAAAAATTTTACTGTTTATGTCATCAATTTCCCCATACAATTTGAAAAACTTAGCAGAACCCTTCTCTGACTTTATGGACTTTATTCCTATAATAGGAGCACCAAGGATTTTAGAGAGTGTCTATTCATCTAATTCCATAGCCACACCATTGACCTAAGAAGTTAGATACACTCTATCGTCTAAAATTTCTAGGTTATGATAAAGCATCCTAACTTCTTCTTCTTCACACAAATGAGGCACAATAAAGTCAAATAAGTGCTCCCAATTCTGAAACTTTACCAAGTCAATAAACTCTCTCATTTATGGTATATCATCCACTGTAGGGTCAAAAAACTCTTCCCTCTAGGACTTTCTTAAGAATCTCTTCCTTTGCCTCATTAAACATGCTTGAGATGGAACCTGGTCTCTTTTCAGCAACCTTTTCTGATCTTTTTCTCTTACCAGTAATAGTAGACACTGTTTTCATAACTAACAACCCTTTTTCTTTCTTTAAAAATACATCCCTTTTTCTTTTCTCGTTCATCCTAGCACCAACAGAGTATTTCTCATGATCAGAATCAAGTGAGTCATCCTCATAGTCACTCAATCCTTCAAACATGCACTCTATCTCACTATCCTCACCATTTTTGAATATGCTCTCATTACTGTCTTTTTACTCTTCATTGTCTACTCCCCTGTTAGCAATTGATTCAATTTTGACTATATTGATTTTCTCTTGCATTCCTCTTCTTTTAGTGCTTTATATGCTACTTTTATCATTTCCTAATAGATTGAGAACGTATTGAAGTACCATATATCATTATCAGTACTTTTAAGGGGTTTTTTGTCTCTTGGTGGACAGGGTTGGTGAGGGAGGTTCCTAACTGGGAGATTTGATACTTGAGGCTATCTATCTTTGAACCCTTATCTCTTTACTCATAGTTGAATCAAAAAGCCTTTTGAAGTTGGAATGTCTGAGAATGACCAAAGAAGAAACATCTTTAAATGGTTTAGGAACTAATAAGATTTAATGTGAGAGAGTCAATAATCTAATTTTGGACTTTATATATGGAATGAGGGAATGATTGAGCTTGAAGAATGTGATGCATCTGATGTGACATGTCCAGTTAGATGGACGCATTTTTTAGGTTTAAAGTACAAGTGACAATATTTTAAGAAGGCGGGAGAGTGATGTGGCACAATCATTAAATATTTAAAACGGTCATTATTTAGGAATGGTAAGTGGTACTAACCTGATTAGGAACCTTGTTCCTAAGAGATGATAAGATTCAATGACTTTGTGCTGACTCACTACTTCTTTTATATATTTCCTTCCTTGTCATGGATGTATATCTACAAAGATATAAGATTTAATTAGACGCATCAGACATTATCTAACCCGAATACCTGCTACCAATTAATAGCAATGAATGAAGGATCATAAGAGTCTCCTACATCCATATTGATACAATTACCTCTTTCTTTTCTATTGTCAATCAAATAATTCTTTATTTTCTTCATTAGAGTGTACGAAGGGCAATTCTTCTAAGGCTTGTGATAGCCCCTTTTCAGATAGAGCCATAATACGATCATACTCTCATATTTAATTCTATTGCTAAAGAGACATGTCTTTACTGAGGACATTCAACAAGAGGTAATTTTCATGTTTTCACTCAAGTGTTCAGAACAACCATTATCATTAACATTGTGTTAGTTTCTCCCTTTTGCCCTCCCCTGCATTATCAATTACTTGTAAGCTTTGGAAACTCATTTGAGTATGAGTTCCTAAAAAGATAATAGAGGAAAGATAAACTTTTTCCTTGTCTAGTTAGGCAGTCTTTATTTCCTCATTTTGAGTGTTGTGGAGCTTCTTCTCTCCACCTGAGTTGTAGGCTTGGAGGATCACTTTTCTTTAGAGTGACCATCCTGTCCATAATGAGTACATAAGACAACATTCTTGTTCCTTGAAAGTCTGAATGACGCACTAGATCTATCTTCAGGGTTGTTAGGGTTGTTGTATCCCAAACCTCCGCTACTACTAAATTCTCGGCTGATGAAGGCAGTTAGTGTTTGTGAGGAGGCAGTACACTTGATAGTTTTCTCAAGTTCAGTCTTCACCTTAGTTAGTTCCTCCTCAAGAATAGAGTTTTCATCAAATGAAGCAGTCAGATCAACCTTGACATTAATCAATTACTCTTCCAAATTCCAATGAAACCGTATCCCACTCCCTTCACCTTTACCTTTAAAATCCTTCTTAGAGATTTCATTTAGTCTTTTATTCAGTAGATTATTTTCACAGGACAGTGTCTTACAAGTGGATTGATGCTCAGTCATTTGCACACTTAATTCCACCATTTCTTTCTCACATTTTGCCAAGTCCTTCTCCAACCTTGCCTTTTTATTAGTGAGTTCAGCTACCTGAACACTAATTCCAATTGCTTCTTCTTTACATTTTTCAAGAGACTCCTTTAGATTTTCCTTATCTTGGGCTAGGTCATTTAGAGAATCAATCAACATAGAGGTAAGATATCTTAGCTTACTCAGAGAATACTCCATTAAATTTTCCTTAATATCAAGAAGGCTGGTTCCTCAGTAGCAGTATCTGTCATCGGAGCAAAAAGTGAGTCAAATACTGGTAATTCATATTCCATCACCCTCATGGACGCATCTACTTCATGTTCTGAATCACTAGAGAAATTACCCAACAAGCTTGCAACACTTGATTGACAACTTTGTCTACTTTAGCCTTCATACTAATCCCTGCAGGAACTTGAAACTTGTCATTTTCTTCAATAGCATCTTGTTTAGAATATTCGTAGAATCCTATCTTAAGCATATGGTAATCTTTAACATAGTAACCAGGCTTGCCATATTTGTGATATGTATCACTTTCTTTTCCTTCCATAAAACCCCTATTAGCATCTCTTCCCTTAGGTAATTCCCTAACTTTCGCAAAGCTTTGAGAACCCTCTTTGCATATAGGCTATCTCCTCATCCTTAGAACAGTTAGTTTCTTTTGTAGCCTTGAGGACTAAATTCTTTTCAACCTTGGGATCAACCTTCAACTTTTCAAAATTCTTCAGCATCTTATAGGTTTTTAGGTTGCCTATGAGCTCATCCATGGCTATCTTATGTAGATCCCTGGCTTCTGTAATAGAATCTACTTTGCTTTTCCATCTCTTTGGCAGGATGCTCAAGAATTTTCTCACTTGTTTGTGGGTTGGAATAACTTCACCTAGATAGTATATCTCATTTGTTATGGCAGTGAACCTTGTGTGCATCTCCTGGATGGATTCACCATCCTGTATGGTTAATGTCTCATATTAGTTTGTCAACATGTCCACCTTGGACTGTTTCAATTGAGTGGTTCCTTCATGGGCTGTTTGATGACAATCCCAGATCTCTTTAGCTGTTTGACAGGAAGATATCCTATTATAATCATCAGGACCAATGCCACATACAAGGATCTTCTTGGCCTTGTAATTCTTTTCTATTTTTTCTGCCAGTATCATCAAATCAATTCTTAATTTTAGGAACTTGTGAGGTCACATCTCCAATCTATACTGCCCTTGTAGGAACAAAAGGTCCATCCTTAATGACATCCCATAGCTCAAACTCTTCACCCATGATGAAGTCATGCGTCCTTGTCTTCCACCACCCACAGTACTCACCATTAAATCTTAAGGTCTGCTGGTATCTTGGCCTTATTCTAGGTTCGGAGAAGCAACCATTTATCTTTGCAAGATCCTTCAAAGGTGTTAGTCTTTTTATGGAAGACCTTGCTCTGGTATCAAATAAAAGGGTGGAGTGGGTTGCTGCTCACTGCAAGAACCAATTTCCAGATGAGCTCAGCAAACAGAAATAATAGAGTATAAACAATAAAGTATGTGGAAAGATAGACCCTTTCAGTAAAGTAAAGCACGTACAACGCGGTGAATGATCAGTTCTTTGTTGCAGATTAAAGCCTTTGATTCATCTTCAAAAGATGTTCAGTTGTAAGAATATGGAAGAATTAGTTTTCTTGTTGAGGAATATTAGCAATATGTAGTATGACCCAAGAAAACCTAGGAGAGACCCTATTGGTTGAGGCAAAAGGGTGGCAATAATTTTTTCACCAACTTTTGTATTTTGTGTCAGTGTGACTGTTGACCGTGGTAGTGATAGGTGAGCCCAACCCATTCCCTAATTCGTTGTATCTTTGTCATCTTAAAAACTCTAGAAAACAGGTCCCAACATACAATCCAAAACTAAGGACTTAACACTTTTGGATTAAAGTAAAATGTTTTTTTTAGGGAAAGATGAAAAAGTAAAGCCCTAATATCAATAGAAAAAGAAAGATTCAATGGATAAGGTATGCACAAAATCTAGTTTTAATTTGATGATGTCTATCGAAAATAATCCGACCTTTGGGATAAGGCTTGGTTATATATCACTTTCTCCCATCTCCCATAACAAACGGGTCATTTGGTTAGGAAAAAATATATTAGGATATTTAATTCCGAATTAGTTATCTCACCATGTATATGGGATAAATTATCCCATCACTATGGAGTAAATGGTGGATAAATAATTCTGGTACTAACTAATACCTTACACCAAACATGGGATAAAATAGTACTTCATTTTATCTCGAAACTATTTATCCCTTATACTTCACACTAAATGACCCCTTATGGTTTGATATTCTAGGATAGAGACACTAGGTGTTAGTAACTGAGTTTTGAACTTAATTTTTGGTCATAATTAGTGAATCCTTTCTAGCAAAAAAAATCACCTAGTGTTTTTTGGTCTCTACTGGGATTTGAACAGGAGACCTTAGGCTCTGAATTCACTTTCTTGACCATTATGCCACACCCTTGGGTGCTAGTTAATTAATTTTATATTCTGCAAATCTATTTGCAACTTATGACTTATTTGGCAAAGCTTCTGAGAATTAAAAGTGTGCTGCTATTCTTATAAAAGTACTTATTATAGAAAACCGGGATGTTTCCAAGTTTTTTTTAAAAAAATAAATAGATAAGTGTTTCTGAATAGTAGCAACAACTACAACATACCCAATGTAGTGCTACATGATTGGGTCAGGGAGGGCATATCCAACCGTCATGACTACATTTATTATGTTGTTAGTATCCGATAACACCTAAAAACACTTTTGAAATCTTGACCAAACATAAATGGTTGCTCTAAAAACACTTTTGATATGTCGTCTAGTCAAGTTTTATTCATCATGGCATTTGTTATTCTGGGTAAAGTTACCTAGGGAGTCAACTAGAGTTAGTTGATTTAAAGGGTGTAGTAGAGTTGTTGCACAAGACTTGTAATAGAAGTATTAACAAGGTGATAAGAATTAAGAGGGTGGTTCTTGTGACTATTGGAATCTGTAATCACATATTGGCTTGAAGATAGCAGAGTTGGTTGTATATCCTATGAGACAAGTCATGGTTTTCCTCTCTTAAGCAAGGAGGTTTCCACGTAAACATTGTATGTCCTTTATCTTAAACACTTTTCTTTATATCTTATTTATTTACTGATTTTGTGTGTATGGAACCTGGTCCCCTTATTTGTGGTGGACTCATATAAGCCAACAATTGGTATTAGAGTGATTCTCTCTAAACGGTTAACACCTAGAGTGGATCCTAAGTGATGACTGCTCTACCCAATCTAGGAGAAGGTGAATCCACCACCAGATCTCCCTGCTTCAATGGTTAATACTATGGACAGTGGAAGATTTGAATGCATGATTTCATAATGGTTGAAGATAGAGAGCTATGGGACACTATCTGTGATGGACCACACATTACCATGAAGAAGGTTAAGGAAGGAAATGTTACGAAACTGATCCCCTGTCCGAAAGGAGTATGATGAAGATGATCGAAAAGAATAAAAATAGCTATAAATTAAATAAATTACTCGTTTGCGGAATAAATCCCTATGAATATAATAGAATATCTACATGTGAATCAATAAAGGACATATGAGACTGTTTAAAGACTGCCCATGAGGGAACAAGTCAAGTTAAGGAGTCTAAAGTGGATATTCTCACTACTCATTATAAATCCCTTGCTGTGAAAGAAAGCGATACCATTCAATAAATGCACACCATGGTCACTTCTATTACAAACGAGTTACACTGTCTTGGAGAAGTAGTTCCACAAACTAAACAAGTGAGGGAAATACTTGGTGTGTTCTACCTAAGTCATGGGAAAGCAAATTCAATTCTATCATTGAGTCTCGAGATCTTAAAGACTCTTACAATGGATTATTTGATTGGTAATTTGAAGATGTATGAGTTAAAAAAATGACAAGACCAAGGTAAGAAGGGACCAAGAAAGAGAAAACTCTAGCTCTTAAATCCTTAAAATCTGATTCTACTGAAGATGATGAGGATGTTGCTTACTTAGCTTGAAGATTCATAAGAGCTATGAAAAAGAATGATGGATTTTAGAAGAAAATGGTAGCAAGCCACCAGGGGGAAATGATTATTGTCCAAATGTGGTAAACGTGGTCACTTTATCAAGGATTGTCCAATTCCCAAGTTGGAATACAATGATTATGTGAGGACAGGAGGAGACAAAGGCAAGAGAAAGAATTGGATCCCTGACAAGTTTAAGAGAAAAGCTGCAACTGAATATGTCGTCAAGCAAGTGTTGGCTGCTTGGGGGCACTTATCTAGTGAGTCTGATGAGTCAGAGCATCCAAAAGATATCATAATGGATGTGAAAAAATATGATAACATTTACTACTCTCTTTTTGCTATTATGGAAAAATCAAATGATGATGAAGATGGAGAGGTAACTCTTCTTGACATTAAGAAAAACCTCAATGACAATTATTTAAGAAACTAAAAAAACTTGCAAATGTATTGATAGATTCTCTTGGTGATCTCACTATTGAGAAAGATTTTCTTGATGAGAGTATAGATAATCTTGAAAATAAAAAAGAATTTAACTATTCAAATATCTCAGTTTGGGAGAACAATTTCCAATGTTGAAATGAAAGAAAGCTGAGAATGTTATCTGAATCAATATCAAAGGAAAAGTTTGAGGCCAGTAGTCTTCAAATTAAGCTTGAAGAAAAGTTTAACGAGTCGCTAGGACATCTTGCAACCTCTTTTGAGAGAAATACTGAGCTAGAGAGGAACCTGGTCCGTACAATGGAAGAACTTAACAAATGTTTGAAATGGGCTACTTCATACCAAATTTTAGCTATTCTGACTAGTCAGAGATCTAACAATGATAGAAGTCTAGGCTGCAACATGGTAATCCCCCTAATAATCTCTACAACAAATCGGTGTCTGTGTCTAATAATTTTCTGTGTACTCAATATGGAAGAATGGTCATTTGAAAAGGCATTGTCAAGACAAGTTAAGGGCTGATATAAGCCTGAACAATTATGTTCAGCAAGAGAAGCTACCCAAAAAGGGACCTATTCTTCTTGTCTAGAAAAAAATAGTCTTTATTACTCCCCTGTCCTCTTACTGGAAACTCATTTTTAAATGGGTTCCCAAACCTAACAGATGATCCTTATGTGCAGGAGGGAATAAGAGGAAGCAGTCACAGTGATTCATGGATAGTGGATGCTCCAAGCATATAACTACAACAACTGAATGTTTTCTCTCACTCAAGGCACTTCAAGGTGGAGGTGTTTCATGTGGAGATGGTAAGAAGAGATATATACTAAGTGTTGGAAAAATTGGAAAAACACTGGATTATGCTATTGAATATGTATATTATGTGAGTAGATTAAAATATAACATGTTTAGTGTGTCTCAAATCTGTGATAAGGGCAATGAAGTTAACTTTCTATTTAATTGGTGATAAAAAAAAACACAAGACGTAAAATAAATATACTAAAAGAGAAAACATGGTTGGAAACTGATACTTTTATTTCTGAACTTCAAGCCTATATATAGGCACACACTTAACAAAGTACTTTCACTAAAACAGGACTCATTAGTCCACGTTAAGCATAAAACCACTTACTCCTAGAAAATAGAACATATGACTCCTAAAAGAGACAATACATGACTCCACTAATTCCTAGAAATTAGAACAACATACGACTAACTCAACTGAAAAAAAAAAAAACTCCTAAAGACTAGGTCAACTAACAGAAGAAAAATAACGGACTAAAATTCCAACAGTTCCCCTTTAAATGATGTTTGCTAACAGTCAGTTTACATCTTTGATTGTACCGACGCCTAGCAGCCTTCTAAGTTTCATGAATGACTCCGTCTTTAGGGCCTTGGCTAAGATATCGGCAACTTGATCTTCACTCCTGCAGTAAATCAGATTAATTGTTCCATTATTGGTAAGATCTCGTAAGAAATAAAACTTCACATCAATGTGCTTGCTTCTTCCATGTAGCACTGGATTCTTGGATAATTGAATTGCTGAATCATTGTCACAAAAAATCTTGGTAGCTTTTGATTGCTTGAATTTCAACTCCTCTAGAAGTCTCCTCAACGAAATAGCTTGACAAGCACAAGCAGTTGCAGCAACAAACTCGGCTTTCATAGTCGACAAAGTGACAATTGATTGCTTCTTGGAAGACATGAAATAGCACCGGACCCAAATATAAAAACATAACCTGAAGTGCTTTTTTTGTCGTCTCGATCACCAGCATAATCACTATCGGTTTACCCAAGAAGATCGGACTTTCCACTCTTCTTATAAAATAACCCAAAATCTCTCGTTCCTGGAAAGTAACGGAGAATTATCTCGGCTGCCGACAAATGCATTTCTGTGGGATTCTCCATGTACCTGCTGATTAAACTCACAGAGTACATTATGTCAGGCCTTGTAGCAATGAGATACATCAAGCTACCCACAATTTGTTTGTAAAGTGTGCTATAAACCTTCTTCCCAGTGTGATCTTTGTGTAGCTTCAAACTAAGTTCAGCAGGAGTGTTAACTGGATTGCAATCCATCATCTGAAATCTATCAAGAATTTCCCCTACATATTTCTTCTAAGAAATACAATAACTGGATTGCAATCCATCATCTGAAATCTATCAAGAATTTCCCCTACATATTTCTTCTAAGAAATACAAATTTCTTTATCAGGTTACACCACTTCTATGCCAAGAAAGTATTGCATCAATCTGAGGTCGAACATTTCAAACTCATGCATCATCAATTTTGTTAAAATTGGTCTTGGGCCTAACTCACACCCTAAAAGCTAGCTCATGAGGAGGAGGATTGACCAAGCCTTATAAGGAGACCACCCATCTCATTAACCACCAATGTGGGACTTTCTTCTCTTTCTTCTAACATACCCCTCACGCCCAGACCTTAACTGGGCGTGAAAAATCTCTCCTGAATCTCAATCCGGAGGCCCAACATTGGGTGAGATGGGTCTGGCTTTGATACCTTGTTAAAATTGTTCTTGGGCCTAACTCACACCCCAAAAGCTAGCTCATGAGGAGGAGAATTTTTCAAGCCTTATAAGGAGACCACCCATCTCATTTGGAAGTGGAAAATCTCTCCCAAATCTCAATCTAGAGGCCCAACATTGGGTGAGATGGGTCTGGCTTTGATACCTTGTTAAAATTGGTCTTAGGCCTAACTCACACCCCAAAAGCTATCTCATGAGGAGGAAGACTTTCTGCGTGGAAAATCTCTCCCGAATCTCAATCCGGAGGCCCAACATTGGGTGAGATGGGTCTGACTCTGATACCATGTTAAAATTGGTCTTGCGCCTAACTCACACCCCAGAAGCTAGATCAAGAGAAGGAGGATTGCCCAAGCCTTATAAGGAGACTACCTATCTCATTAACCACCAATGTGGGACTTTCTTCTCCTTCTTCTAACATGACATCACAATTTCCAGTAAAAATAAGATCATTAACATACAAGCAAATAATGAGCATCTTTCCTTCATCCCCAATCTTAACAAATAACGTATGCTCATAAGGATATTTTGAAAAACCAACTTTTAGTAAATACCCCTCAATGCGACTATACCAAGCCCGAGGAGCTTGTTTTAAACCATAAAGGGCCCTTTTCAATATGTAAACCTTATGGTCATTTCCAATTTTAACATAACCAGGGGGTTGTTCAACAAAAATACCTGTTCCTCCAAGTACCCATGTAGGAATGCCGACTTGACATCTAGCTGGAAAATAGGCCAAGATTTCTGAGCTGCCAATGCTATAACCAATCTGATTGTATCATGCCTAGAAATGGGAGAAAATACTTCGGTATAATCGATACCATATTTTTGCTTGTATCCCTTAGCCACTAAACGTGCCTTGTACTTGTCCACTTTGCCATTTTGCTTCTACTTCGTTTTGAACACCCACTTCACTCCAATGGTTTTTTGTCCATTTGGAAGATCGGAAAACTCCCAAGTATCATTTCGTTCAATGGCATCAATTTCATCGTCCATTGCTTTTCTCCAATGTTCTTCCTTCATAGCACTCTCAAAAGAGGTAGGATCGCAATTTGAAAATAAAGCAAAGTGAGTAATTGGATCTTAATTCCAGTTACCTTATAATCTTTCATCCAAATAGGGCTTCTTCTAACACGCCCAATAGTTTGATTTGCTTCTTCATTTGCTGCAGCTACTGTTGGTGGTGTTGTTGGAGCTGCATCTGAAGAATTTTCCAGTGTGCAGGGTGCTGAAAATTGCTCTTGTTCAGCTTTACAATCAAAAAGGATCTGGGTAGGCTGCTGCCTATTCCAATCCCAAGTCTTTTCCTCATCAAATGTAACATCCCTACTGATAATAATCCTATTTGTCAATGGATTAAATAGTTTGTATGCTTTGGAAGACTCACTTACACCAAGAAAAACACATTTTTCAGCCTTGTAATCAAGTTTTTTTCTCCTCTCATCTGGGACATGAGCTTATGTGATGCATCAAAAAATTCTGAAATAATCCACTGTTGGTTTTCTCCTGCTCCATGCTTCCTCCGGTGTCATATTTTTAACAGAAAAAGTTGGGCTTCTGTTTAAAATATGAATACTGCAATTTACCGACTCTGGCCAGAAAGTTTTCAGAATATTTCCTCTTGCTAACAAGCTTCTCACCATGTTGAGGATGGTTCTGTTTTTCCTTTCCGATACACCATTCTGTTGTGGTGTATACGCAGCTATAAGCTCTCTCCGAATGCCATGCTCTACACAAAAAACCTCGAATTCTTTTGAACAATATTCACCACCACGATCAGTTCGAAGAGCCTTAATGGCTTTTCTTGATTCATTTTCCACATGAACTTTGAAGCTTTTGAATGTCGAAAAAGCTTCAGCTTTTCTTGCAAATAATAGACCCAAGTTTTTCTTGAAAAATCATTAGTAAACGTGATTAAATATCGCTTGCCTCCATTAGACGTTGGACTGATCGGACCACAAAGATCTGAGTGAACCAACTCCAAAAGATCCTTGGCTCTCCATGACTTTCCTTTGGAAATTGAGAGCGTGGTTGTTTACTAACAACATATTCTTCATAAATTTTGGAAGGAGCAACGATTTGAGGAAGACCAGTGACCATGTTTTTCTGTTAGAGTGTTTTCAATCCTCCAAAATTCAAGTGACCATAATGAAAATACCACAACCATGAGGAATCTTTTTCTTCAACCATCAAACAAGATTGAATGCTATCAATTTTTAGTGGAAATAATCTGTTGGAACTCATTTGGACTACCACAATAGCTCCTCTCATAGGATCATAAATTTCACACTCACTCTTCTTCATGGTGATGATATAACCCTTTTCTTGCAACTGACCAGCACTAAGTAAATTAGTTTTCAAGTCAGGTACATACAACACATTAGAGATTGTTTCCACAAAACCATTCTTGGTTTTAATCCTGATATCACCTTTCCCCATCACTTCCACAATTGAACAATCACCGAATGACACAGTAGAATGGAAATTTTCATTTAGAGATGAAAAAGAAAATTTTCTTCCACACCTATGGTTACTGCATCTGGAATCTACATATCAAATATCAGGTTCATATTTTGTTCCATTATGGACAACCATTAACAAAGTTTCCACTTCGCTATTTTCAGAAAAATTGGCACTTTCTTCTTTTTCTTTGTCATTAGGTAGTCTAGTGTAACAATCTGATGCATAATGACCAAATTTATGATATCTATAACACTCTACCTTGGATTTGTCATGGTATCGATCTCTACCTTGAGATTGATCAGTATTGGCTTTGAAATTTCTGCTGAAATCTCTGCCTCCACGATCTCCTCTTCCTCTTTCTCTTTCTCAGCCTCGGCCTCTACCTCTACCTCTTCCTCTATTGTTGCGGAATAAGTATCAGTAGAAGCCTTCAACGCGTGCTCCAGCATGCCGGAACTTTTGTTCATCTTCTGTTCATGAACTAGTAAAGAACTTTGCAATTCATCAAGAGATAGTTCATCTATATCTTTTGACTCTTCGATTGCACAGACAACATAGTTATATTTTGATGTCAGAGAGCACAAAATCTTCTCCACAATGGCTACGTCATCCATCTTCTCACCGTGGAAGCGCATTTTGTTGTTGATCTCCATTGTTCTAGCGCAGTAACTCAATACTAATTCTCCTTTCTTCATTTGTAAAGTCTCAAAATCTCTTCTCAAGGCTTGAAGCTGTGCACGCTTCACTCTGGCTATGCCTTGATACTTTTTCTATCCCAATTATCCTTAGAAGTTTCTTTCCAAAGAATAGTTTCTTCGATAGCCTGAAAGAGATAATTCTTTGCTTTCAAATCTTTCAGCTTTCTCGCTTCCAACTCAGCCTTTTGAGCATTCGTCAAAGTTTCTCCTTCCGCCGGAATTCTGATGTCGTCCTCAACAATTGGCAATTACTCCTTAGATCGTAAGAAATTCTCCATCAGCGTGCTCCAATGGTCATAATGACCATCAAAGTGGGGAATTGCTGCTTGCACGAAATTATTTTCAGTAACCATCTGATAAGGAAAAAATTATATGTGGCTGCTCACTTGTTTTCCCTCTTACTATAACCTGGCTCAGATACTACTGATAAAAAACACAAAAAGTAAAATAAAGATACGTAAAAGAGGAAACAAAGGTTGGAAACTGATACTTTTATTTCTGAACTTCAAGCCTATATAGAGGCACACACTTAACAAAGTACTTTCACTAAAACAAGACTCATTAGCCCACGTTAAGCATAAACCCATTTACTCCTAAAAAATAGAACATATGACTCCTAAAAGAGACATAATACATGACTCCACTAAATCCTAGAAATCAGAACAACATACGACTAACTCAACTGAAAGAAAAAACCACAATTCCTAAAGACTAGGTCAACTAACACAAGAGAAAAAACGGACTAAAATTCCAACAATTGGTTCACTATCACTTGTCTCCAATCTGGTGAAGTCATTCTTAGAGGGAAAAGCTGCAAGAACATGTATATTGTTGATATGGATTCAGTTCCTGGATATAATCTCACCTAAATAAGTGCTCAAAGTGATAATGCTGACTTATGGCAGAAATTGGCCATATTAGCTCCTCACTTCATAATAAATTGGTCACAAAGGACCTAATCCGTGGTGTTCTTAAGTTGTAGATTTCAAACATCAAGGTATGTGATGTCTGTGTCAAATAAAAACAAACCATGTCCTTATTCAATCATAAGAAGCAAGTTAGTACCATCAGGCTTCTTGAACTATTTCACATGAACTTATGTGGACCTGTAAAGGTTTAGAGTAGAGCTAGGTACACTTAGACCATATTATTGAGATCCAAAGATGAAACTTTTGAAGTATTTGTTATTTTTCCCAAGCAAATCTAAGTGAAGTTGGATAGCAAAATAGTAGGGATTAGGTCTGACCATAGAACTGAGTTTGATAGTGTAAGAGTAGAGAAATTATGTGCAGAAAATGGAATGAGTCACAATTTCTCTACTCCTAGAACTCCTCGGCAAAATGGTGGTGTTGAAAGGAAAAATAGGACCTTGGTTGATATTGCTAGAACTATGCTGATTGATGCTCTTATTTCTAAGAGTTTTTAGGCTGAATCAGTCAGTACATCATGCTATGTCACTAATAGATGTCTTATTAGGTCATTTCTTAACAGTATTTACTATGAATTGCTATTTAAAAGGAAACCCAAACTCAGCTACTTTAGGGTTTGTTGGTGCAAATGTTTTATATTGAATAATGGAAAGGGTGATCTTGACAAGTTTGACACCAAGATTGATGAAGGAATATTTGTAGGTTACACATCAACTAGAAAAGCATATAGAATCTATTAATAAATAACTCTCTGTGTTGAAGGAAGTGTTCATGTCATTTTTCATGAGTCTCGAGATATGGAAAAATTGAGAAATAGAGATGATAAAGACACAGGAATTTATTCCAATTTAAAAGGATGGCCCTTCTGAAGAAAACATTGACTAACAAGCTGCTCAAGTTGTTGAAAATGATGTAAATGGTGAAAGAGAAGAACCAAGTCCTCAGTAAGATCCTTTTGAACCTGATGCTTCACAGCATGTATCTCAGGACCAAGCTTTTTAGGGACCTGGTACCAGTCAGCCACAGTCTACTATATAAAAGATCAAATCAAAAGCATAAATTATCTCACCATCTTGAGAAACTCACCTTACCTATGGACTCTTGATATGTAAACCAAGGAACAAGCAAAGAGTCTGGTTGCTTTCTCAGGGAACAAGCAAAGAGTGGTTGCTTTCTCAACATTCATATCCACCATTATGCCTAAAAATGTGCAGAAATCACCCAAGGATGCTGATTGGTTAAATGTTATATAAGAGGAACTTTATCAGTTTGAAAGAAGTAAATTATGTCAACTGGTCCCCGGACCTACAAATAGGACTATTATAGGGATAAAATGGTTGTACAGAAATAAGCATGTTGATGATGATGCTATCACAAGGAACAAGGCTAGACTTGTAGTGCAAGATATAATCAAGAAGAACAGATTGATTATGATAAAACCTTTACACCTGTTGGAAGGATGGAGGCTGTACAATTCTTATTGCGTTTACTACATATATGGGATTCAAGCTATTTCAAATGGATGTGAAGAGTGGCTTCCTGAATAGGTACCTGAAAGAGGAAGTTTATGTTAAACAAGCACCTGATTTTGAAGACATTTATCAACCCAATCACGTGATGAAGTTAGACAAAGCTCTTTATGTATTAAATCATGCCCAAGGGCATGGTATGAAATATTGTCCAAATTTCTTCTTGAAAATGGTTTCAAAAGAGAAAAGATTAATAATACTCTTTCTCAAAACAAGAGGAAAAAATCTACTAATTATGTAAGTGTATGTGAATGACATCATTTTTGGAGCTACTTCAGACTCTATATGTGAAGATTTTGCCAAACTCATGAGAAATGAGTTTTAAATGAGTATGATGGGTGAACTGAGTTTCTTTCTTGGGATGCAAATCGTGCAAACTCATGGTAGAACAATGATCTATTAGAAGAAATATATTTAGGAACTTATGAAAAAGTTCCACATGAATGATTCTAAGCCAATTGATACCCATATCGGGACAAGCTCAAAGCTGGATACTAATCAACTTGGTCCCCTAGTAAATGCGGCCATGTACAAGGGAGTCATTGGGTCCCTCTTGAACCTGAATAGTAGTATACCTGATATTGTATTTGGTGTGAGAAGATGTGCCAGGTTTCGAGCTTGTCCAAATGAGTCTCATTTGAAGAATGCAAAGAGGATTCTCAAATATATGAAGGGACAAGGGACCAGGTCTTGTTCTATCCAATTTGGTTATGCTGATTACATAGGATACCCGGCTGATAGGAAAAGTACCTCAGGAATGACTCATTTTTGAGATCCTCTTTTATTTTCTTGGGAACAAAGAAGCAAAACTCAGTGGCACTCTCTACAATAGAAGCTGAGTATGTTGCTGCTGGTTCTTGTTGTGCTCAACTTCTATGGATCAAGCAGTAGCTAAAGGATTTTGGGATAGTGTCTGATATTATTCCTCTATTGTGTAACAACACTAGTTCTCTCAACATGTCCAAGAATCCTATGCAGCATAATAGACCCAAGCATATTAATGTGAGACATCATTTTTATTAGAGATAGAATAGAGACGAGGGCCATATGTATGAAGTTCTGTAAGACTGAAGATCAAATAGCTGACATTTTTACCAAACCTCTTGAAAGAGACTAGTTCCAAAGAAATAGGCTTAAGCTTGGACTAATGAAACTTAACTGAACCCCTTGTTATCCTGAACTCCTTTTGACTAGAAAATTGATTGCATGTATCAAGGAGAGAGTACTTTTGATCATGTCTAACTCAGTCTCATACCTTGCATTTATACACTCATGGTAATAGAGGATCAATATGTAGATGGCCGGAGGACAAGGAAAACACTAAAGCATAACCAGTTATGTCAAAAGAGAGACCCGATTCCTCCAACAAGGTTAGTCATGCTTTCAGTACTATAGAATCTGTGAAAAGGAAAAAAGTCAGCCTGCCACGTTAGCCTAATCTATTCCCGCCTATTCCTAATGTTAGAATCTTAAGCATCGCCACTCTGAGATTTGGGGAGAGTAGAGTATGTGCAGGCCTTATCTCTACCTCATAAAGGTAGTGAGGTTATTTCTGGAGGACTCTCAGCTAAAGTATAGCAAGTCAAAGTAGGTAGGCAGTGACACTACTAATAAAACAGGAAAATCGACCACAAAAAATCGACCACATGTGGTCGATCTTTTATTATTTTTAAAAGCGACAACATGTGATCTCTTTTATATTTTAAAATTTCAAAATAATCATTTCACTAATTTTTATATTAATTATTATTTATTTTAAACAAATAAAAAAAGCAACCACTTGTGGTCGCTTTTAGATTTTTAAAAGTTGAACGTGAATATAATTTTAAAAAACCGACCACTTGTGGTCGGTTTTATTTAAAAAATATAATTAAAAAGACTTTTTAAAAATCTACCACATGTGATTGATTTTTAAAATTAGTTTTTAATTATATTTTTAAATAAAATCGACCACAAATGGTCAGTTTTTAATTAAAAAAATAAAATAAATTTAAAAAACCGACCACTTATGGTCAGTTTTATTTAAAAAATATAATTAAAAAGTATTTTTAAAAAGCGACAACATATGGTCGGTTTTATTTTAAAAATTAAATTTAAAATATTTGATAAAAGCGACCACAAATGGTCAGTTTTGAAATTTTAAAAAATAAAAATAAAAAAAATTAAAAAACCGATCATAGGTGGTCGATTTTATTTAAAAATATAATTAAAAAGTATTTTTAAAAAGTGACCACTTGTGGTCGATTTTATTTTTAAAAATTAAATTTAAAATATTTTATAAAACCGATCACAAGTGGTTGGTTTTGGAATTAAAAATAATAATAACAATAATTATAAAAAAATAACCACTTGTGGTCTCTTTAATATTAAAAAATAAGATATTTTAAAAACGAGACCACTTGTGGTCGGTTTTTATTAAAAAATAATTATATGTAAAATCAAATATATAATTTTTTGAAATTACACTGATCACACATATTCGATAAACAATACAATAATAATAAATATCAATCAAGCTTAGATTTTGTAAAAAAATTATACTAAGAAATATATCAAATAAAATAAATAAATTACGTTAATCATAATCTTTATCTTTTACTTATATTTAAATATATAAAATAAATATTTTTCTTTGTATATACGTTAAATGACGTTAAACATAATCTTTGTAAAATGAATATGTCTATATCATACAGTTGAGGTAATGATATTATAATCTACTATTGCAGTTATAATAATATAACGTACATGTATAACTGATAATTCATCAGAATATAATGAATATGTTCTATTATGAGGTAATATACTTGTGGATGTTATGTATATAGTACGTATTCAAGATTTGATATATATATATATATATGATGTTGTGATCGATCGATGAATGATGTAGTCAAAAAGTAGTAGAATCTATCCAAACATATTGAATACCTTGATTTGAAACGATAGAAATAATAATATACTGTACCTTGAAGTTATATTAATGTAGGATAATCAAATTAATCGATAACTCATCAAAGTATGTATATGAAATACATCACATTATATTATTGGATAATATACTCGTGTACGTATGTGATTTATATAGTACGTATTTAGAACTTGATATAATCGATAGTGTGTATGTGTGTGTATGTATAGGTATATATATATATATATATATATATATATATATATATATATATATTATGTAGTGATGGTATAATAACATAAGATAAACTAACCGATAATTCATCTGAGTATATGTGAATTAAGTTGTATATTATTTTGGGATAGTAAAATCGTGTATGTGATGTATATAGTACGTATTCAAGAGTTGATATATATATATATATACACACACACACACATCTATATACATATAAAATCCAGTGATGTACGTAGTGCGTAGTTCGAAGCTTACATTAATGTAAATGTATGTATATCTCTTGTGTAGTGATGTATATTGAATATACTGATATCATGCGATCAAACAAGGTGATATGTATAGTATAATGTTGAAGGTATAGTAATATAAGATAAACTAACCGATGTATATTATGGGGTAATAAAATGGTGCATGTGATCGATGTATATAGTATGTATTTGGAAGCGTGATAGCCAGTCAAATATATGTATATATATCTGTATATCTCGTGTAGTGACGTATGAAGTAATCAAAAGCTAGATAACTGAATTTAATTAACCCATAATCCAAATGAAATATAAATAAATTATTTTATTACTTTTTATTACCATTTTTTACGATTTATCAATTCAAGTGTAATATTTTATATACAAGGTAGTAAAATCATGTATGTGATGTGTATAGTACGTATTCAAGAGTTGATATATATATATATATATATATATGATGTAGTGATCGATGAACTATGTAGTCAAAAACTAGTAGAATCTATCCAAACATATTAAATACCTTGATTTAAAATGATCGAAGTAACAATATACTGTACGTTGAAGTTATATTAATGTAAGCTAATAATCAAATTAATCTATAACTCGTCAAAGTATGTATATGAAATACGTCGTATTATATTACGGGATAATATACTCGTGTATGCGTACGATGTATATAGTACGTATTTAAAACTTGATAGTCAATAGTGTGTATATGTATGTGTGTATGTGTGTGTGTGTGTATATATATATATATATATATATATATATATATTATGCAGTGATGTACGTAGTACATAGTTCGAAGCTTACATTTATATATATGTATGTATATCTCTTGTGTAGTGATGTACGTAACACGTAGTCAAAATTAAAGCTAACGAAATATATCCTGTTATGTATTGAATATATTGATATCATGCGATAGATCAAGATGATATATAGTAAACTATTGAAGGTATAATAACATAAGATAAACTAACTGATGCATATTATGGGGTAATAAAATGGTGTATGCGATCGATGTATATAGTACGTATTTGGAAGTGTTGACATCCAATTTTGACCTCCCGATGCTCTCCTTGGCTGCTATTTTGTCAAAATAATTTAACCTTTAATATTAATATTTTTAAGCATTATTTTGGAATCAAATAATTTTCAACAAGCTACATTTATGATTTAAAATATGTACAAAGTATTTTATTATTTTTTAGTATCATTTTTACAAATTTATTAATTCAAATACGATATTTTACATAATTTTATTAATATTAATTAAGTTTTTTCACGTACATGTGCACATTCATAATTTACAAATACATTGCCTATTATTATTATTGTTGTTGTTGTTGCATTTATTAAAATAGCTGTCAATTTCAATTTACTCCCCTATGTAGTTTAATTTCTAGCCATTGTTGTACTCAATATGTGTCAATTGTGGTCAAAATCAACATCAATTTGGCGATGAAATCAAATTTCAACTTTTGAGCTATTTTTTAAATTATTTTAATCTCAGCTGTTGATCAAAGTTGATCCAACGGATGGATCAGTTAAACTTTCTTTTTAAACAAACAATACCCTAATCCTAATCCATTTCCAAAAACATCCTCCTCCTTCTCTCTATATCCATTTCCCTCTCTATCAATAACCATCGCCGCCAGCCATCCACCGCGGCTGGAGAAACCCGACGCTGCCTTCTGCCATCACGGCTGGAGAAACAACGGATTACTCCCTAAAGATTAGTTCTCTTTTTCTTTTTACAAGCATTTAAATTCTTTATTTACTTGCTTTAATAATGTCAATTATATCTTATTCTGCTTGAGAACAATCCTCACTTTGTTATTCCAGGATGAAGCTGATCTAATTGGCAGAGATCATGAGCAGCTGGAGGCACGGGCCATTTTGTCAAGGTACTTTTGGTTGCTTTTCCATTTGTGATGCAAAAATTTTACTATAGTTAAGGTACTAGGAAAATATTAATCTGGAATCTGAAAAGCAACTGTGTTCTTTGAGATTTTCTCGATATCAAGTTGAAAACCTAAATTTTGGCATCTTCTGTTGCTCTGGAGCACATAGAGGAAATATTTTCACCTTTTCATGAAAGCATATCAACTAATAAAAAATAGTAACAATGAAAAAATGCTGAATTAGAAGAGAAGAGAACAAATCGAGAGAGAAGAGAGCTGAGGCCTAACTAAGAGAGAGAAAGGGAGTGAAGAGTTTGAGAATCAGATGTAGTTTTCTCTTTTTGGCAAAAGCTGAAAAAGCCAATCTCATCAATGAAGTTGGAATTAAAAAAAGTGTGTCTAGCGAAAACAATAAATGGGAAGGAATGCAAACCTAATACCTTCATACAGTATGTTGGCAAAACCATATATCATTTATGTCCGATCCATTTTTATTAAGTTATTTTATTTAGTTGTGCAACGTTTTTTGGCATTTTAAAAAAAATTATTTCGCTTCTCACTTCACCCTTTAAGCAAAGCAGGCTCTTGTCCCCTGTTTATACTTCATCTTGTCTTAACCTTTATCAGAAGAGTAGAACTATACGCATATCACTGGCCCAAAACAAATAGGAATTACAAAATGGTGTAAATAAACAAATAGGAATTACAAAATGGTCTTAAATATTTACAAATACCAAGATCATGTTTTGATGATTTCACAGGGACACATCTTAGTTCCATCATCAACTAATATACATGTTCCAGCTAGTGATAAGTGATTCATTTCATGTTTATGCAAGACAACGGACAATTACTGGACCTTAACAATGACAATTAGTAACTATCAAGATAGTCAGATAGTATATCAATGCCAAGATATTTGTCAGTTTGTATATCAATTATTATATTGTGTCAATTATTATACTGTGTCAGATATACGTAGTTAAATATTGTAGGTAAGAGGCATGATCTCAGGGATCTTCGCTTGACCTGTTGTGTCTAGCTTTGAGTATATATTCTAGGTGTAATATATTATTTAGTGAATGAGGTGAAATACAGTCACATCATTAATATGGTATCAGAGCCCCCGACTGTCATTGTAGAGGCTCAAGTTGCCTTTTTCGGTGACTGTTCCGATAGATTTTTTGATAACTATTCCGGTATCTTCCTTTTCTAGTAGCACTTGCTGCATGTTTTCCTGGCCATCTCAAACTTCATTCCAAGTTTGTGAGGATCAGTCATTCATTCTAATTTTACCCATCACTCATATAATTTTCAGTAATCAAAAAACTGCAAAGCAGTCATCTTCATCGGTTATTTCTTCCTTTTTCTGGTGAAGTTCTTGTTTAGTTCAGATCCAAAATAGTTTCTATCAGATCCACAGTCATCAAGAGGAGCCTTGTTCTTCTCTTTCCTCTGTTTCAAGTTCTTTTAACCAAAAACTTTTCCTTTTTGCAACTCATTTCTTATATTTATCCTTATTGTTCTTTGTTCAAAAAATAAAACACTCATTTTTTATATTTCATTTAGTTGTTAAAGACATAATGTCACAGAAAGGTGAATCTATAACTGATGTCTCAGAGAAAATTGAATCTTCAGCTGATGTCAAATCCATGTTTTCCACTATTTCAAGTTCTTCTGTTATAACTGTCATGAAATTGGAAGGTAGTAATAATTACACACCATGGTATTCATCCGTTGAGATGTGGTTTATGGAACAAAGATATGAGGATAATTTAGTTAAAGATACTAGTGATATTGTTGCTAGTGAAAGGACTAAGTGGTCTCGAATTGATGCTCAATTATGCAATCTCTTATGGAACTCTTTGGATCCTAAATTACTCAATCTATTTCAATATTGTAAAACTTTCTTAAAGTTTGGACTAAAGCTAAAACTTTGTATGCGAATGACATATAACGTATATACAAAGTTTTCTTAGACTTGGTCCAACTTCAACAGAATAATCAAGATATGGTGAGTTAAGGGGAAACATTAGAAACTCTAGACCCTATTGCAACAAAACATGCCATACTTATTGTTTTTTAGCTTTAAAATTAGAGAAATAACAGAGAAAGAATTGGAGAAAAATATAATACTGCAATAGTATTGTCAAAGGGAATTATTTTATTAATAAATCAAAACATATATTTAGAAATTTCTAACACACTTCAATTTAAATTGGGATAACTACTTTCTATTCAAATAATAAAGGGACAACTAATTCCTAAGTCACATAGGACTCTAATAATTTAAAACTAATAAAATTATCTATTCCTACCTTATTCCCTAGACATATTTTCAACACTCCTCCTTGGATCAGAAATTGTCTCGGCTTTGGCTGAATTTAACTTGTTGAATAAATCTGTCATTTCATCTTTGTTCTTGCATGACTTATGTGCATCTTCTGTTGGATTAAATAAGAAACTTTTGCCTCTCATATCAACTTGTAAAATCTCATGATTAGTGGAATCAAAGATTCGACGATATTTATCTCCAAATAATAAAATCCTTCTTCCATTAGATGACCAACACTTAACAAACTTTTATCAATATCGGGCACGTAAAGGACATTTGAAATTATTTTTGTACGAGAAACTATTTTGATTGCAACATTCCCTTTTCCTTCTGCTGGAATATAGTCACCATTCCCAATTTTGATTTTCTTATTTTCCAAAGGCAGAATTTCTTTAAAAAGAGTTTTGTCATAAGTCATGTGGTTTTTACAACCACTGCCAATCATTCAATAATCAGATTTCTTGGTTGAAGATGTTCCACAAATAAGTGATCTTTTTTTTTGGCGACTTGGGCTTCTGCTTCATATTTTTTAGATTTATTTTTGCAAATCACAGCTTCATGGCCAAGTGATTGCAAATCTTGCATTGTGCATCTGGTCTATTCCAATATTTAAATGGAGGATGACCTATTTTACCACAGTGCTGGCAAGGTGGGTAGTTTTTCTTTGAATTATTATCCTTGCTTTGAGTCTTATGGTTGGATACCAAATCTCCTTCAACTATACCATCCTGTCTCACAAGACTCCTTTGCTCTTGTGCCTGCAACATATTTAATAATTCTACCAAGATAATTTGAACATGTCTTTTGTATTTTACAAGGTAATTATTGATACATCATATCTTTCAGGCACAGTAACAATAATTGTTTCAACAATTCTTGAATATTTAAATTTTGTGTCAAGCAATCTTACCTTGTTAAGAATGCTAAGAAGTCGGTCTGAGTACTCTTTGACGGTCTCAGATTCCTTCATCTTTTGTAATTTGAATTCCCTTATTAGATTCAACACCTTCATGCCTCGTATTATTTTATTTCTTGTATATTGTTCCTTCAAATAATCCCAAATTTCTTTTGCTCATTTAAAAGCTATAATTCTCATGAAAATTATTGGAGAAACACTAGCAAACAAAATTGCTTTTGCTTTTGATTTTCTTTTACTTTTGACTTTTGATCTGGCCCCGTGGGATTATAGGGCAGCGGAAAAACCTCATAACCCTCCTCCACGGCCTCCCAAAGATCTAAATCCTTAAGAGAAGTTTCCATTCTCACTTCCCAAAGTTGGTAATTCTCACCATCAAAGACAGGAGGAGCTAATTGGGAAAAGTTGTTTTCAGAATTCATCTCTCACAGATCCCTCAAGAAACTGCCTCTGGCTCTTGATACCAATTGTTGGTTTTTAGCTTTAAAATTAGAGAAATAACAGAATGAATTGGAAAAAAATAAAGTACTGCAATAGTATTGTCAAAGGAAATTATTTTATTAATAAGTCAAAACATATATTTATAGTTAAATTTCTAACTGCACTTCAATTTAAATTGGGATAACCAATTCCTATTCAAATAATAAAGGGACAACTGATTCCTAAGTCACATAGGACTCTAATAATTTAAAACTACTAAAATTATCTGTTCCTACTTTATTTCTGAGACATATTTTCAACAATACTTGACAAACTTATTGGAAATTGCATGGTCGACCACAACGTGCTAACAATCGTAGTACAACTCACGTGGTTTGGATCCATAAAGATATAGAGGGTCAACTGTCTAATTCAATTACTTTGTCTGGGGCTGATTATAATGATTGCTTGCGGTATCAAGCGGCTAAGTGATAATCACCCTTATCTGGCACCCACTGGTAATTCCTTTACTTGTCTAACCAGGTCTTCACCTATTCGCCCATGCATATTGGATTTCGGTGCTTCTGACCATGTCTCTGGTAATCAGAATCTCAACTCCCTCGGCAGTTACCTTTGCTAAGGGATCATGAACTGTAGTAAAAGGAAAAGGGGACGTGCAACTTCTTCCATCTATTTCTTTAAAATCAGCTTTATTTACTCCTGAATGTCCATTTAATTTGATTTCTGTAAGAAAATTAACTAAACACCTCCACTGTGGTGTTACTTTTTTGGTTGCCTCTGTTGTTGCACAGGACCGGGGAACGGGAAAGACGATTGGGATATGATATGAGTCACAGGGACTATATCATATTTCAAAATCATCACATCCAGTTTCCTTCACTTCCGCTACCTCAATTGATCTTCTCCACAACCATTATGGTCACCCGAGTCTCGCAAAGCTTCAAAATTAATTCCTAGTCTTTCACTTTGTCTTCTTTTGAATGCGAGTCTTGTCAACTTGGGAAACATAGTCGCACTTTATTTCCCAAATTAGTCAATAACATGGCCACATATATGTTTGACATTGGTCACTCAAATATATCGGGTCTTAGTCATGTCATTTCAAGTCTAGGATTTCAGTATTTTTTTACCTTTATTGATGACTTTGCACATGGGTATATTTAATGAAAAATCATTCTGAAGTATTCTCCATTTTTAAAAAAATAAATTCAGAGATAAATAATCAATTTGGTGTTTCAATAAAGGTATTACGCACTGATAATGCCAAAGAGTACTTATCTTCTCCCAATGCCAAAGAGTACCTATCTTCTCCCTTTTTCAGTTTCATGTCTTCTGAGGGAATCACCTATTAGACTTCTTGTATGTATACTCCTCAACAAAATGGACTCGCCGAACGTAAAAATAGGCATCTCATCGAAAGTGCTCATACTTTAATTATACACCATCACGTTCCTCTTCATTTTTGGGGGGATGTTGTTCTCGTTGCTTGTTATTTTATCAATAGAATTCCCTCCACTGTGTTGCAACGACAAAGTCCTCACTCAATTGTCATTCCAGGTCAAAATCCTTATCATCTACCTTTGAGAGTGTTTGAATGTATTTGCTTTGTCCATGATTAAAGTACTAGA
Organism: Capsicum baccatum var. pendulum; assembly: GCA_030864225.1. Taxonomy (NCBI): domain Eukaryota; kingdom Viridiplantae; phylum Streptophyta; class Magnoliopsida; order Solanales; family Solanaceae; genus Capsicum; species Capsicum baccatum. Next base: position 21,895,156 of record CM061552.1, on the reverse strand, counting down.
AATGACAAACTCCAACCGAAATCAATTAAGTCTGTCTTTCTAGGATACTCTCATCACCAAAAAGTTTACGAATGCTATGATCCAAAAACAAATAAATATTTTATTAGTGCAGATGTGATATTTTTTGAAACACCTCTCTATTTTACACCAAGCACTACATGCAAAAGTTTAATTCCTCAAGTTTTGTCATTCCCCATACTTCCTTTAAAACAGGTCAATGTTTTAGAAAACCCTCAAACCGCTCATCCTCCCCATCAAGTATACACCCGACGTTCTTTTCCTCTTATGATAATGATAGCACTACTCTGAGTCTTGATGCATTGGTAGCTCCTAATGACCCATCTCTTTCTCCGTAAGCTCCCTCATGCCTTAATTAGATGCAGTGACCCCACCAATCGCCATACGCAAATGTATACATACTACTCTAAAGCAACAACTAGAGAGATATAATTGTTTAAGTTTTATCATCGGTTGTCCTAGTTAAAGTATACCTTCGTATCTACCCTATCTAATGTACCTATACCAAAGACTCTTAGCGAAGAATTGGAACATCTAGGGTGGAAAGATGCTATGATTGAAGAAATGAATGCTTTATAGAACAATAACACTTGGGAATTGGTCCAGGTACCAAAGGGGAAATCTACTGTTGGAAGTTGATGTATCTATACAGTAAAAGTGGATTTGAACGAAATAGTTGATCAACTGAAAGATCTCCTTTTTGACAAAAGGTAGACCCAGATTTATGGTCTTGACTATGGTGTTGCCAAAATTGCATCTGCCGATTGCTTATCTCCTTGACAACAATGCATCATTGACTGCTTCATCAACTAGATATTAAGAATGCATTTTAAGGCGAACTTGCTGAGGAAGTATGTATCGAGAAACCTCCTTTATTTGTTACCCAGGGGCAGTCAGACTTAGTTTGATGTCTCAAACATTCTCTATATGGCCTCAACCAATCTCCAAGAGCATGTGTAGACACGTAATTTTGTCCGCTCAAGTATTAATTTCTACTCATTTTTTTTACCTTTCCCTTCTACCTAACTTTTCCATTAAAACTAAAAAAAAAATTACCCTACTTCCCATTACCTCCAACATTCCCCTAACTTTCCCATTAAAACTAAAAAAAAATTTTACCCTACTTCCCATTACCTCCAACATTCCCCTAACTTTCCCATTAAAACTAAAAAAAAATTACCCTACTTCCCATTACCTCCAACATTCCCCTAACTTTCCCATTAAAACTAAAAAAAAAATTTACCCTACTTCCCATTACTTCCAACATTCCCCTAACTTTCCCATTAAAACTAAAAAAAAATTACCCTACTTCCCATTACCTCCAACATTCCCCTAACTTTCCCATTAAAACTAAAAAAAAATTACCCTACTTCCCATTACCTCCACTACATCTTTCTCACTCAAGACCACACACTCCCTATATAAACACACACATAAAACACTAAAGAAAGGAGGAGGAGAAAGAAATAAAAAGGCCTTAGTGGAAAAAGACGGAGAAAGAGGCAAAAACAAAATTGGAAGAGAAATAACTAGGAAGAAAGTTCTTTTAATTTGGAGAATTGAAGTTGGGTTTCCGTTCAAGTTGTTGGTGAAAATATCTTGCTTCGATACTTGATTTCATTTGTCGTACAGGTTTTTATCTCATCTCGTACAATTTATTTTATAAGTTACGTTATGGAATCGAAGCATGAATGAAGTTATTTCCATATATTTTATATTATTATTTAATGTGTAGTTTTGTCATCTCTTTATGTAATTCACGTTTTACGTCTCTATTTATTATTTACTTGTTGTAAAAAAAATTTACGATTGATTAGATTGGTTTAAAATTTTAAATGAGATAATTATTAAAAGTTATTGGTGTTTTAATATGTAAAATTGTGTTAGTTGACATGCATTTAGTATGCTACTATGTTAGAGATCACAATTAATGATTCATGAATGCATGCATGCATGCAAAAAAAAAAAAAAAAATAATAATAATAATAATAATAATAAAAAAAAAATGAATGAAATGAAAAACATGACATGTTAAGAATAAAGGTTTTTTTTTTATTTTTATTTTTCGTCATGGAATGCATTATCGGAAAGTGCAGAAGAGTGTTATGCAAATGGTATGGAATTTTTTGTATCAAAGCCAGTTACACTCCAAAAATTAAAAGAGAGTCTTCAAAAGTATCTACCATGACATCTTTCCTTGTAAATGTATGCACCTACCTGTACAGGAATAGAAGAAGAAAAAAAAAGCCAAAAAAGAATGTGTTAGGAAATTTTGTAATTTATCAAAATAGTTTAAGTTAAGATAAGTCAATAAAAGCGACCGTGCTAGAACCACGGGATTCGAGGGGTGCCTCACACCTTTCCCTCGATCAACAGAATTCCTTACCCATTTTCTGTTTTCGCAGACCAAATAAGAGTCATTTCCGTTTGATTGGGGATTCAAGAAAAAAGGTGACTTGGAACACCATAACTCAATTCCGAGTGGCGACTCTAAAAGTGATAAAAATTAATCCCTATTCAATACCGTCACTTTAATTGGAAAAACCCTTCGACTCGATCCCTCGAGTGCTAAAAAGGGGTGTGACATCTCTGGCGACTCTGCTGGGGACTAACTAGAATTCGAGCTTTAGATATTGACTTTTATTTGCTTTAATTATTTTAATATTGTGTTTGTTTGTTGGCCTTATGTGCTACTTGTTGCTCATTTACTGCTTTGATATTATTTGAACTGTATTATATATTGTCTTCTCTCGCGTACCCCCTCTGAGTCTCTGAAATAGGATAGAGGGAATGCAGCATATGCATCCCACCTTCTTTTTGAGATAACCGGAGTGTCAAGGCACCTGGTGAAGGATATAGTCACACATGTTAGGCGGGGTTCGGATCGACAATGAAGGCGGTGTTGCCCTGCTACCGACCAAGTTGTCCCTCCCCGGCTCGAGTGTCCGCTCGGGTAAGCCAGTCTAGACACTTATCCCTATTAGGTTTTAACTTAGAAGAACTGAAAACTCAGAATTTGGTTATCCCTATTAGGTATCGCTTTATTTGCATCATTTGCATTTGACTTAGCGGGACCCACATGGCCCTTTGTAGGAGACTCCCCTTTAAAGCATCCCTACGTGCTAATTGTTGCTTTTTTGAGGGTAAAGTGATTATTTGTCTGACTGATTTTTGAAAAAAAAAAAAAATTGTTAGGAGTAAGGTGTGTAGATAAAATGAAAAAGAAAAAAAAAATAAGTAAAAAATAAAAAAAAAATAGAAAAAGTGAGTCGAAAAGAATGAAAAAAAAGAGGAATGTCGCAGTTTATTTTAGAATTCGTTATGACTTTTGTTTTTCACAATCCAAAAACTCAAAAAGATTTTTTTTTACGTTTTGCAAAGTACCGCAAATTCAAAAAAAATGGAAAAAAAAAGAAAAAAAAAGAAGAAGTTTTGTTTGCTTGTCGAAAACTAAAAATACCAAAAAGATTTTTCTGTATAATTGGTTGTGTTGGTTTTGGTTAAAGCGTCTAGTTGAAAAAAAATCAAAGTTTTTGATTGTGTTTAAGTTAGGATCAATTTTTTAGTTAATCGTTAGTTGTCCAATTTGGACGAACTACGCACCCCTGATTCTCCTCTTGTGAGATACGTAGGCAGCCTATTGTAGGTTCGGGGATCTAATTTAAAAAATTCAAAAAAAAAAAAAAATTTCTTCACTCTTCATTTAGAGTAGGTGTTTCATGTACATCTTTAAAAGAAAACAAAAAAAAAAATATTTTTCTTTAACAGGTTCAGGTTTCATTTTTTCCATAAAATTCAAATTTTTTTTTTTAAAAAAAAATCCAAAAAAAAAATCCAAAAATATTTTTTCGGTAATCGTAGATTTCATTTTGTACAGAGATCTGAAAATTCAAAAAAAAAAAGATTTTTCTTCACTCTTCACTTAGCGTAGTGTTTCATATACATCTCTAAAAGAAAACTAAAAAAAAAAAAAGATTTTTCTTTAATTGTTTCAAGTTTCATGTTCCTATGAAATTCAAAAAAAACAACAAAAGTTTTTTTTCTTTGTTAATCATAGTGTTCATTTTGTATAAGGATATTAAGTCTAAAAATGCAAAAATAAATAAATAAATAAATAAATAAATAAATCGTCAGATCTTTTGACAATTTGTTATTTTCTTTTCTCCTTGAAGTTTCAAAAAAAAAGGAGAAAAAGAGTTCAATTGGCCATTTTGGCACGACTTCACGAACTACGCACACTTGATTCTCCCCTTTCGGGGGGTGAGATACGTAGGCGCCCTTCTTGGGTTCGGTGATCTTTTAAAAAAAAAAAGAAAAACAATATAATAAAATAAAAATAGAGAGGTTTTGAAATATTGTTGAACTCTAACCATTTGCTATCTCTTGTCGAGTTAGTTTGAGGTGGTTAGTTTGTGGCATTTTGGCTGATCCTCCATATTGCTCTAAGTCACAGTGGAAGTTAGGGCCAACAAGGATACCGAGTTATTTGTCACTAATCAGATAGGGAGTTTGGGGGATGAGAATGGCAAAGATCCATTTGCCATTGCAGTTGGACAACAGGCATGGGCAAGAGAACCACACCATCGTTACCCATGGGCTCAAACCCAAGTTTATGCCCAAGCTCCACAGGATCTTTACCAATATCCATTATATCCCATTCCTTCACCTCCATATCTAGTGTATAACGCGCAACCTTATGTTCAACCTCCATCTTACCCACACTGGCGTGCGTCAACTCTGCCGAGTCATCTCCCAATTCTACATACATACCAAAGCCCTTCTAGGCTTGGTTTTCAATTTAAGCCAAATACTGAAATGAGACAGAAGTCGAGAGATAACTTCACACCCATTGGAGAGTTGTATGCATGTTTATTCCAAAGATTGGTACAACATGACATGATCACTCCTCTCCTCGGGTATACTCTCGACCCACATTCAAGAAGTTTTGATCCTAATGTACGATATGCATATCGTTCTGATGTTCAGGGTCAGAGTATTCAAGATTGTCATGCTTTGAAAAGAGAAATTGAAAAGATGATTCAAGATAAATCAATCATGGTACAGATCTGACAGTGAGGAAAGCTCTAGCCATGCTGATATGCAAACCAGTGGCTAAGATGTCGGGCTGAGCAATTGAGAAGTCACCCCTCTCCCTACTAGGAAGAGGTTTGGTAGCTTGTTTTGTTTTATTTTCTGCTACCCGAACTATCTCAGGTTGTAGTTCGGGATCTATCTTGTTTTTTTCCTTTTATTTTTTATATTCAAATCCTTCTATCTTTTGTTTTGACTAAATGAAGTGTCAAGTGTCTCACTTTCCTTTGTGCTTTAAATAGGTGTCGTTTTTTTTTTTTTTACATAATACATTTGGTGTTAAACTCTACTGATATGACATGCAGTAAAATTTTTAGCTGGATCTTAAAATCCAGTTTAAGCATGAACATTTGAATCAGAGGGTTAAAGATAGAAAAAGAGAGCATGTGAGAAAATAGATAGAGTGCTGAGACATTTGGTGACAAATTAAGGCCATTATTTTGAGAATCACAAGAATAACTTGGTCATCAATCGAAAGGCAAGTCCCAAATAGGTCAAATGGTGGACGTGTGATCCCTATATCAAGGTTAACAAGAAGATAATCAGCTCTACAGAAGCATGAATCACTAGACGTGAGGGATGCATAACAAGGGTAGAGTTGTGTCTTTGACAAGTATATAAAAAGAGGTGAAACACACGTTCGAGGCGAGTTAGTGTTGTAAAGCATGTCATAAGTGATATTGGTCATGTACTTTCACATTGTATGCTATATACTTGCATTCTCAAGGATTGATATGATGAAGGCATTTCATTCTGCTATCCAAACACTGTGTCATCCTTTGCTTACCCCATTTGAGCCTTAGTGTTATTTTCTTTCATACCCCTCTTTTGGAATCAAGTTAGAGTAAGTAAAGTTCAAAAAAAAAAAAAAGAGAAAAATATTTTCAAAAAAAAAAAGAGTATCAAGAAAAATAAAGGTAAAAAAAAATCGTAAAGTGAAAGAGCGAATAAAAGAAAAAAAAGAGAGAAATCAAATCAAAGCAGAAGGACAAGCTGGCAGAACTACGCATGACCTGATTCTCCTCCCTCGAGGGTGAGATACGTAGGCTGCCCTACTAAGGGCTTGGTCCAACCAAATAAATAATTTAGAATCACCCAGTCAAAAAAAACTGGGGCATGAGTTAATCCTCATTGTTTGAGTCGATTCCAAAAGTTGTAAGTCCTAACCCACTTCAAGTGTCATTTGGGCCTCACGCTATCCTTTCTTTCTAACCCTATCCAAAAGCCATGTTACAACCAAAGAAAAGACCTTCAGATCAATCTTTGGGAATGTTAAGGCAAAACATGCAAGGGATATGCTGATGTATTTGGGAACTACCTGTCTTCCTCAGCCCAAGAAATCAAGAGAGAAATAAAAATGAGAGAGTCTTATTGGTGAAAACTCTCACGGGCACCGTAAGGCGATAGTAAGTTGAGAAAAAAAAAATAGAAAAAAAAGAAAAAAAAAAGAGAAAAGAGAGAGTCTTATTGGTGAAAACCTTCACGGGCATGGTGAGACGATTGTGAGTTGTCAGAAAAGAGAATAAGAGAGTCTCATTTGTAAAAACCCTCATAGACACCATCAGACAAGGGTGAGCTGAGGGAAAGACCCTTCAAAACAACACTAGCCGAATGAGGTCTAAATGCAATTGGTCTAAGGAAACAACCCAGTTTCAAGGCCATTAACTCAGCAATAATTGGTAGAGAGGTTGGATGGAAAGATCAAGTAGCCTAATCCAAAAGGCATGGCATAATCTTTAGAGTTGACTGTCATTTTTAGAAAATTTGTCATTTCTTTGTTGAAATGGAGACACTCATTGTCTTTTCTTTCTTCTCTTTATTTTATTTTGTTTTCTTGAGTCAGTGGTCCAAATAAAAGTCATTGTCATTTTTCTCTTGTTTTTGAGTCAAGTTTATATCAAAAAGTGAGAAAAGATTTCAAAACTGGCCACCAACTTCTTCAATTGCACAATGCAAGACAAAGTCAGCATATGAAAGAGACATAATTGTGAACTTATGAAACACCAAGGTTTGATGGATTTATCTGAGAAGTATGACAAAGCAGAGATATTGTGGTTATTTTGGACTCATTTTTAATGATCTTAGTTTGGGTCAATGACACGACAAATCAGGGACAAATGTCAGCAATCTGAAACAAAATGAAGGGAATAAACACTAGAGTAAATGCCTGGAAAGCCAAATGCCTCAAACTACCACTAAGTTTTTGACTAACAAATTTTCTTTGTTGAAACAGGGGCAAATTCGCTTCACTCAGCTACCATTGGAAATGCACATCCATGGGACTTTATTTTCTATTCAGGACCCTCCTGTAAAATGGGATATCACTTTATGTTCAGGACCCTCCTGAAGAATGAGATTTTACTTTATGTTCAGGACCCTCCTGAAGAATGGAATTTTATTTTATGTCCAGGACCCTCCTGAAGAATGGGATTTTATTTCATGTTCAGGACCCTCCTGAAGAATGGGACTTTATTTCATGTTCAGGACCCTCCTGGAGAATGGGACTTTATTTTATGTTCAGGACCCTCCTGAAGAATGGGACTTTATTTTATGTTCAGGACCCTCCTGAAGAATGGGACTTTATTTTATGTTCAGGACCCTCCTGAAGAATGGGACTTTATTTTATGTTCAGGACCCTCCTGAAGAATGGGATTTTATTTTTATGTTCAGGACCCTCCTGAAGAATGGGATTTTATTTTATGTTCAGGACCCTCCTGGAAAATGGGATTTTATTTTATGTTCAGGACCCTCCTGAAGAATAGGAATTTATTTTTATGTTCAGGACCCTCCTGGAAAATGGGACTTTATTTTCTGTTCAGGACCCTCCTGAAGAGTGGGACTTTATTTTATGTTCAGGACCCTCCTGGAAAAGGGGACTTTATTTTATGTTCAGGACCCTCCTGAAGAATGGGAATTTATTTTTATGCTCAGGACCCTCCTGAAGAATGGGAATTTATTTTATGCACAGGACCCTTCTGAAGAATGAGAATTTATTTTTATGCACAGGACCCTCCTGAAGAATGAAATTTATTTTTATGCACAGGACCCTCCTGAAGAATGGGAATTTATTTTTATGCTCAGGACCCTCCTGAATAATGGGAATTTATTTTATGCTCAGGACCCTCCTGAAGAATGGGACTTTATTTTATGTTCAGGACCCTCCTGAAGAATGGGACAGGATCCTCCTGAAGAATAGGATATTATTTTTTCTATTTCACTATTTACTTTGAGTCCAGGAGCCCGCCTGAAGAACAGGGTGAAGAAAAAGAAAGCTCAGGAGCCCGCCTGAAGAACAGGGTGAAGAAAAAGAAAGTCCAGGAGCCCGCCTGAAGAACAGGGTGAAAGAAAAGAAAGTCCAGGAGCCCGCCTGAAGAACAGGGTGAAGAAGTTGCAAGTCAGGAGCCCGCCTGAAGAACAGGGTAATAAAATAGCAAATCAGAAGCCCGCCTGAAAAACAGGGTGATGAAATGGCAAGTCAGGAGCCCGCCTGAAGAACAGGGTGATGAAATAGCAAGTCCAGGAGCCCGCCTGAAGAACAGGGTGAAAGAAAAGAAAATTCAGGAGCCCGCCTGAAGAACAGGGTGAAGAAACAAAAGTCAAGCAACAAGTTGGAAGAAATTGCAAGTCAGGAGCCCGCCTGAAGAATAGGGTGATAAAAGTCGAGTCAAGAGCCAACAAAAGCTGTATAGATAGGATTTTTGTAATTTCCTTTATGTTTTAGCTTTAATTTTAATTTTTGATGTAATAACAGAGCTGCGGACCGGAACCTCGACGGAACCTCACTCGACTCTCCAACTCGGTATAGTCCACTCCTCTTCCAAACCTTTGAAATACCCGTGACTTGATTCCCTCATAACTTGGGTGGGTAGGTTGTCCTAATTCAAAACCCGATAGTCCTTCTTTCTTTTGTTTCTTCTTTGAATAATGGTCGGGACAAAATTCTGTCTCGTTGTCTACTTCTTTGTCTGAAAACACTGCGTGTTTACATTCAAAGGGGGCATGCTGTAGACACGTAATTTTGTCCGCTCAAGTATTAATTTCTACTCATTTTTTTTACCTTTCCCTTCTACCTAACTTTTCCATTAAAACTAAAAAAAAAATTACCCTACTTCCCATTACCTCCAACATTCCCCTAACTTTCCCATTAAAACTAAAAAAAGAATTTACCCTACTTCCCATTACCTCCAACATTCCCCTAACTTTCCCATCAAAACTAAAAAAAAATTACCCTACTTTCCATTACCTCCAACATTCCCCTAACTTTCCCATTAAAACTAAAAAAAAAATTTACCCTACTTCCCATTACCTCCAACATTCCCCTAACTTTCCCATTAAAACTAAAAAAAAATTACCCTACTTCCCATTACCTCCACTACATCTTTCTCACTCAAGACCACACACTCCCTATATAAACACACACATAAAACACTAAAGAAAGGAGGAGGAGAAAGAAATAAAAAGGCCTTAGTGGAAAAAGACGGAGAAAGAGGCAAAAACAAAATTGGAAGAGAAATAACTAGGAAGAAAGTTCTTTTAATTTGGAGAATTGAAGTTGGGTTTCCGTTCAAGTTGTTGGTGAAAATATCTTGTTTCGATACTTGATTTCATTTGTCGTACAGGTTTTTATCTCATCTCGTACAATTTATTTTATAAGTTACGTTATGGAATCGAAGCATGAATGACGTTATTTCCATATATTTTATATTATTATTTAATGTGTAGTTTTGTCATTTCTTTATGTAATTCACGTTTTACGTCTCTATTTATAATTTACTTGTTGTAAAAAAAATTTACGATTGATTAGATTGGTTTAAAATTTTAAATGAGATAATTATTAAAAGTTATTGGTGTTTTAATATGTAAAATTGTGTTAGTTGACATGCATTTAGTATGTTACTATGTTAGAGATCACAATTAATGATTCATGAATGCATGCATGCATGCATGCAAAAAATAATAATAATAATAATAATAATAATAATAATAATAATAAAAAAAATGAATGAAATGAAAAACATGACATGTTAAGAATAAAGGTTTTTTTTTTATTTTTATTTTTCGCCATGGAATGCATTATCGGAAAGTGCAGAAGAGTGTTATGCAAATGGTATGGATTTTTTTGTATCAAAGCCAGTTACACTCCAAAAATTAAAAGAGAGTCTTCAAAAGTATCTACCATGACATCTTTCCTTGTAAATGTATGCACCTACCTGCAGGAATAGAAGAAGAAAAAAAAAGCCAAAAAAGAATGTGTTAGGAAATTTTGTAATTTATCAAAATAGTTTAAGTTAAGATAAGTCAATAAAAGCGACCGTGCTAGAACCACGGGATTCGAGGGGTGCCTCACACCTTTCCCTCGATCAACAGAATTCCTTACCCATTTTCTGTTTTCGCAGACCAAATAAGAGTCATTTCCGTTTGATTGGGGATTCAAGAAAAAAGGTGACTTGGAACACCATAACTCAATTCCGAGTGGCGACTCTAAAAGTGATAAAAATTAATCCCTATTCAATACCGTCACTTTAATTGGAAAAACCCTTCAACTCGATCCCTCGAGTGCTAAAAAGGGGTGTGAAAGCATGGTTTGGCAGATTTAGTTTTGTTGTCCAACAATTTGGGAGGTCTTGAAGTAAAGCTGACCACTCTGTTTTCCATAGACATAATGGTTCAAAAAAGAACATTTATCTGGTCATTTATGTTGACGGCATTGTCATAACTGTATAAGATCCAGAAGGAATATCACAGCTGAAGTAACATTTGTTCAGTCACTCGATTTGGGGAAGTTCAAATTATTTTTTGGGAATTGAGGTAGCACATTCCAAGACAAATATTGCTATCTCACAAAGAAAATATGCTCTGGACATATTAGAAGAGACATGCATGTTAAATTGCAAACTTATTGACACTCCTATGGATCCATAACACCAAACTCGTCCCTGGACATGGGAGCCACTAAAAGATCCTGGTAGATGTAGAAGACCGATTGGTAAATTGAATTATCTCACTATCACACGACTGGATATTTCATTTGCAGTAAGCATGGTTAGTTTCTCCAATCTCCACATAGAGATCATTGGGATGTAGTAATCCGTATCCTCAGATACATCAAAAAAGCTCCTGGACAAGGATTGGTTATATGAAGACAAAGGTTACACATTGTTGGATATTCTGATCCAGATTGGGCAGGTTCTCCAACAGATAGACATTCTACTTCTGGTTATTGTGTCATGGTTGGAGGCAATTTAATTTCTTGGAAAAGTAAGAAGCAAGATGTTGTTGCCAGATCTAGGGTAGAAGTTGAATATCGAGCTATGGCCCTTGCTACATGCATGCTTATTCGGCAGAAACAACTTCTCCAAGTGCTAAAATGTGTTGAATTCAAACAGATGAAACTTATATGTAACAATCAGGCTGCCCTACATATTGCCTCAAATATAGTTTTCCATGAAAGAACGAATCATATAGAGGTGGATTTTTATTTTATTAGGCAGAAGATTAAGTCTGGATGCATTGCCACTAGCTTCATCGGTTCAAATGGCCAATTGGCAGATATTCTTAGTAAGTCCCTTAGCGGAGCTCGGATTGGATACATTTGCGGCAAGTTCATAGCATATGACATGTATGATCCAACTTGAGGGGGAGTGCCAAGATAGTTAAGATATTTGTCAGAGAGTATATCAGTTATTACATTGTATCAGATATACATAGTCAAATATTGTTGGTAAAAGGCATGATCTCAGGGATCTGCTCTTGTCCTTTTGTGTCTAGCTTTGTGTATATACTCTAGGTGTAATACATCATTTAGTGAATGAGGTGAAATACAACAATATCATTAATAGTAAGAATCTAACATACCGATGTACAACCACTTCCAGACAAATGACACAAAAAACAAGCGCGTTCAAGTATCCTTTGTCACCACAAATTAGACATATCGTATCCTGCACAACATGGCAAAACAATTATTAGTAGTCATATGCAAAGCAATATACAAATAATGCAAAAGATCCATGTGCTCTAAATAATGAAAAAGAAGTTTTAACAAAAAAATCCACAAGTAAAAAGTGTTTTCTAGAGTAAGTTGTTAATGGAGACTGAATTGGATACACTTTGCTCCCCATGGTAATCAATAAATATATCCACGATATTTCACTCAAATGTGAGGCTTATTGGTCAATGAAATGGATTGAGACCTATGAGGTCTAATGTTCAAACCCCAATGGACACAAAAACACACGTGATTTGTGATTTCGTCTGATTTGCTCAAACCTTGGTGGAGATAGTTAGCTAGTACTTGTGTTGGTACAAATAGGCGGTGGTAACGGGAAAAGTTATAATGTACGTACAAGGTTACAATTCCATGGTATTTGCCAAGATTTTTTCATTGATGTTATTTCTTTTTCTATTAGTTTTGATATGCTTTTCCTTGAACTGAGGATCAATCAATAACAACCTCTCTGTCTCCCAACGTAGGAGCAAGGTTTGTGTATACCCTACCCTTCCCACACCTCACTTGTAAGATTTATGTTGTTGTTGTATATAAGCTCAAAATTATATTTTGTGTATATAATATATATGAATCCCCTTCCCTTTGTTATATTTCTGTTGAATCAATCTAGGAGCACACAAACTAGCCCAAGCACCATGGTTATAAAACAAGTGAATGATCTATCCACCTTATTAGTACTTTTACAACTAAAATAAGAATTACTACAAGAAAACACAATGATAGTCACAGAAATACTTATAACTTTGCCAAATTTCAGTAAAATCAAAGAAAAAATCTACTGAAGATAAAATGAGAAATGAAGAAAATATTAGAAAATACCATGGTGAAAACAAGATATGCAAGGAACCAGAAATCCAGAACGCAGTAGTTGTGCTTAATTGTTAGCCCAACAACCTGATTGCAAATATATGACTATGAATCTGATAATCACTCTAGCGATACAGTCAAAGTAGTGACAAAAGCTGCATCTGTGTAAAATTTGGACAATTTAAAGTAAGAAAATTTTGATAGTTTTTTATTACATATTTGTTGGTTGGTCAAAATAGTAATCTGATCAAATATGGTATAGGTTAATGTAATCTCACCGGTGGTTTATGAGGAGAGTATAACTTAGGAAAAAATTATTAATACCTTGAGTATATAGAGAGATTGTTGTAATCTCATAATCATAGGTGGGGTCTCGCGGAGAGTACAACGTAGACAAAACTTACATATCTTCTACTTCTACTTAAATGTTATAAATAGTTCAAGTATGGTGATATTTGTAGGCACTGAAATATGTTATTTTAAGAGTGCCTTTTGGTCACTATTGGCTGCCAATTGCCATCTGCGTTATTGCTAGCTTTTGTCACCTGGAGGGCTATATATCTTCAGAGTCCCAAACCCTCTACTTCCACACCATCTTAGCTGTCTAGGGTCATGCCCTCACTAATGCTTTTATAAAAATCCTATTATTTCATATTCGTCATCATAAATTATTTAAGAAATATTTTTAAAGCTTTGATACTTCTTCAAAAAAAGAATCTAGCCGCCAACTATGTAGATAAGCATTAATTGGAGTTTGTAATTACCCTTAATAAATGTTTTTTATATTAGATAAAATTGCAATTATAGGTAATAATCTTTTTCTCAAAAAAAAAAAAAAAAACCTTCATTATTGACTATTTTGGTAAATTTAGAAGTCGAATAAAGTTGTAAACGAATACAATTTTTTTTTTTTTTGGCTGTCAATTAAAGGGTCGTTTAATTCTTTGTTTTAGTATACAATGTTTTTTTTTTAAGAAGTATTAGATTACGTCAAGACGTCACAGCTATACATTCCCCAAATGTTTGCACCACACTGTATTTAATGTGATTGAACTATTTATAACATTTAAGTAGAAGTAGAAGGTATGTAAGTTTTGTCTACGTTATACTCTCTGCGAGACCCCACCTATGACTATGAGATAACAATCTCTCTATTTATTCAAGGTATGCATAAGTTTTTCCTAAGTTGAGATTACATTAATCTATACCGTATTTGATCAGATTAATATTTTGACCAACTAACAAATATGTATAAAAAAACTATCAAAATTTTCTTACTTTAAATTGTCCAAATTTTACACAGATTCAATTTTTGTCACCACTTCGATTGTATCGCTAGAGTGACTATCAGATTCATAGTCATATATTTGCGATCGAGTTGTTGTGCTAACAATTAAGCACAACTACTGTTTTCTGGATCTCTGGTTCCTTGCATTTCTTGTTTTCACCATGGTATTTCTCTACGATTTTCTTCATTTCTCATTGTATCTTCAGTAGATTTCCTCTTTGATTTTTCTGAAATTTGGCAAAGTTATAAGTATTTCTGTGACTGTCATTGTGTTTTCTTGTAGTACTTCTTATTTTAGTTGTAAAAGTACTAATAAGGTGGATATATCATTTACTTGTTTTAGAACCATGGTGTTCGGGCCAGTTTGTGTACTCCTAGATTGATTCAACAGAAATATAACAAAGTAAACATCGGAAGAAGGGAAGGGGATTCATATCTATTATATACACATGAAAGAAATTTTGACCTTATATACAACAACATACCTAGCGTAAATCCTACAATTGGGGTAGGGTATACACAAACCTTGCTCCTATGTTGGGAGGCAGAGAGGTTGTTATTGACTGATCCTAAGTTCAAGGAAAAGCATATCAAAACTAATAGAAAAAGAAATAACATAAATGAATAAATCTTGGCAAATACTATATAGAATTTTAATCTTGTACATACAATATAACTTTTCCCGTTACACTATCCCCAATGCCGCCTATTTGTACCAACACAAGTACTAGCTAACTATCTCCACCAAGGCTTGAGCAAATCAGATGAAATCACAAATCATGCGGTGTTTTTGTGTCCATTGGGTTTTGAACATTAGACCTCATAGGTCTCAATCTATTTCATTGACCAATAGGCCTCACCTTTGAGTAAAATATCATGGATATATTTATTGATTACCATGGGGAGCAAATGTGTATCCAATTCAGTCTCCATTAATAACTTACTCTAGAAAACACATTTTACTTGTGGATTTTTTTATTAAAACTTCTTTTTCATTGTTTAGAGTACATGGATCGTTTGCATTATTTGTATATTGCTTTGCATACGACTATTAATAATTGTTTTGCCACGTTTTGCAGGATACAATTTGTCTAATTAAAGAGTGTCAAACTGGCTGGGTTGACCTAGCCCTACTCGGCCCACTTAGGAAAATCAGCCCGGTATGATCCGGCCCGGTCAGCCCACGGGCTGTAGGGTACCGGGTCCCGGGCCAGATTATTTTTGGTTTTGGATTCAGTTAACTAGGCCCGAACCAAGCCCGCCGATTAATCGGCCCACTTTTTTTTTTTTTTTAAATCAGTTTTTTGCCCATTGGGCCCAACGACTATATTACCGTTTGGGCCCTAAAACGGCTAATTGGCCATTTTTAATTAATTTTTTTCAATTAAAATATTTTTTTAAACCCAAAAAAGTTCCTATAAATAACCTACACTTTCAAATCATTTTCCACACAATTTTTCATTCTCTCAAATCTCAATTCTCAAATATTCTATATATTTTCTAAAGTGCTTACTTTAATTTTTTAATTTTGCGATTACAAAGTACGAGTGGAAGTTTCTAAAGTCGAAACCTTCGAATACTTTCAAAATTTGGTATTGTCGTTCCATCTCTTACGTTTAATTTTTATTTAGTGTGTTAATTGTTGAATATTTAATTTTATTATATTTTTTTATTTTGATTTGTTTAGTTTAATTTATATTATGGATAAATTAAGAAACCTTGTTAATAAAGGTGTTAAATTTTTTTGTCCCGGAAGTGGCAGTGGTAGTAAAAAATGAATTACTAGAGGTAGAGTTACTTCAAGTAGTAGATATACCCGTGTGCCTCCGGCACCACTTAGTCAACTTTTTGAGGAAGAAGTAGGTGTACCTTTAGGTGTAGGTGCCCACACTATGAATTATGTAGAAGCTCAGGAAAATTACGGTATAGAAGAAAAAAATGAAGTAGATGTGGTTAATTTAGACCAAGATGATAAAAATATTGGTGAGACACCTGCAGTAGGAAATGCTAACATTAGATCTAAATCGGTTAATCTCCCTCCCCGTCCTCCCCGTGCCCCAAGAGCTAGTAAACCAACTAGTATTGCATGACAATTTTTTGAACGTATATCAGATATTGAGGTACAATGCAATAGTTGTCAACAAATATATAAGCATAAAAGAAGAGGCAAGCAAGGGGGTATGGGTACGTTAATGAGACATATAAGTGACAATCACGAAAAAGAGTTAAATATTACACGAAGTGGTGCGGATGTTGTTGGGCCAACGCAAACTAGAATGGACCCAGCAACCGGCCAGGTAATGAAGAAGTATAATAAATTGAGGAACCGGGAAGAAATAGCTAAAATGGTAGGTGTGAGTTGTTTGCCTTTTAGTTTTTCTTCTTCTGATGCCTTTATTCATTATATTCAAGAAATTTATAATCGTATGTTTAATGGTATTCTTAGAACTACTTGTAGGGCCGATATTTTTAGACTTCATTCAGTATATTATTTTTATTTATCAACATTGTTAAAAAATATTCAATGTAGAATGTCCCTAACTTCTTAACTTGATCGTGCTGTAAATAAAAACCATTATTTAACCATTACTTGTCATTGGATAGATAGTAATTTTGTCATGCAAAAACATATTCTTTCTTTTTTATATGATGAAGATCGTAAACATATTAGAGATTTTATTGCTGATTCGATTGCTAAAGTTGTAGAATTTTACGGTATTGAAAATAAAATCTTATGTATTGCTTTTGATAATGCTTCTAACAACAAGACTTCTATAACAAAGTTAAAATCTACACTATCTCCGTCGTTACCAGAAATTTTTCATGTTAAATGTTCTTGTCATATATATAATTTAGTTATAAAAGATGGTCTTGAGTTTTTTGAACTTTATGTTGAAAAAATTTGGCTTGCCATTGGTTTTCTTCAAGGAAATAATCATAGAAGAAGAATTAAAGACTTTGAACTTAAATGTGAACAAAATGAACTTGCACCGATATTGATGCCCGAAGAATGTGATACTAGATGAAATGCTACGTATAATTTTTAAAATCTTGTTATAAATATAGAGTTCCTATTACACTATCTTTTACCAACATTGTAGTTCGTTTGCTGATTCTGCCCACTGCATGCTATATGATTCTGATTGGACTATAATTAATGATATTGTTAAGTTTTTTAAAAAAAATTATATAGCTATGGTTGAATTTTTTGGTATTTATTATCCTAATGTTAGTAATATTTTGGCATATATAGCCGATATTTCTGGCTTGCTCAAAGAATATAAAAATAAAGAAGGTTACAAAGAAGATGTTGGTGCCATGTTTGCTAAATTAATTTTTTTTTTGATTCTCCCTATTACTTGGTTGGTGCTATGCTAAATTCGTGAATGAAATATAATACTATGTGCCACTTTAGTACTCTTATTTATGCTAACTTAGAAATAAATACTAACAATGATTCTGATGATGAAGAACAAGAAAAACCTGATTTGTAGATGGCTATGGCCGATGCGAATGCTTACATAGATAAATTATATAATCACTATGCTGATTTAGTTGATTTAGTTGTGTCGGCAAATATCACTCCAACTGTCACTCCTCGTTCTCCTGAGTAGCCATCATCTTCTAAAGGGCTGGCACATAGTGGTTTTTCTTATCACTTTTATGATTTACCTTGTTGGAACAGTGTTGATGAGGGAGCTTACGTATCAACTTATCGGGAAGAGCTGAAGTATTATCTTCGATCGCCGCTAGAGGATCGCAGACGATGGATCAACATGTTGGATTGGTGGAGAAATAATTAAGAACAATATCCTGTGCTTTCAAGATTAGCTAGAGATATCCTGAATGTTCCAATGTCAACCGTTGCATCAAAGAACACTTTTAGTCAGGGACGACAACTGTTTGGAGATAACCGACATTCATTGGGAAGCATTGCAATGAAGGTTCTAGTTTTCCTTAGAGATTGGATTAGTGCAGAACGAAGGAATCAAGGAATGAAAGTGGAGCCGAACGACGAGCAGAGACTTGAAGAAATTATGACTTCACGGGATAACTCAGTAGAATGAAGTCCAATGCATGGTTTTGCCTCCATTGACTTTGACTATCCTATGCAAGTTCCCATTAATATTAACATGAATGAGTTAGAAAAAGTGATGCAAAATTTGTAGATTTTTCATCCATGTAAATTATAAATTTTGAATCATTTTGCAATCAATAAAATTCAACATTCATTCACTCCTTAGTCCTTACTTTGTAATTTTTTCAATTTAATGATTTAAATTAAATTTTTAGTTTAAATTAAATACTTAGTTTTAATATATTACTAATTTACTATAAAATATTATTAATTTATTATATTAAGTAGCATATGTTTTATTTAAAGAAGTACATATATTTTATATGTTTACGCATATATTGAATGGTATGTATACATGTGTATATGTTTTATAAATTAGTATATAACTATATATATATATAGTGTGTGTGTGTGTATATTGTAGTATATTTTATTTAAAGTAGTACGTATATATTGAATGGTACATACATATATGTATATATCTTCTACAGACGTATATATTTAACGTATACATGTGTATATGTTTTATAAATTAGTGTATAACTATACATATAGTGTGTGTATATATTGTAGTATATACATATTGTACTATATTTTATTTAAAGTAGTATATATATATTAAATGGTACGTATATATGTGTATATATCTTCTATAGACATATATATTTAATGTATACATGTGTACATGTTTTATAAATTAGTATATAACTATATATATAGTGTGTGTATATATTGTAGTATATTTTATTTAAAGTAGTACGTATATATTAAATGGTACGTATATATGTGTATATATGTTCTATAGACGTATATATTTAACGTATATATGTGTATATGTTTTATAAATTAGTGTATAACTATATATATAGTATGTGTAAATATTTAAAGTAGTACATATATATTGAATGGTACGTATATATGTGTATATATCTTCTATAGACGTATATATTTAACGTATACATGTGTATATATTTTATAAATTATTATATATATCATTATATTGTAGTATATATCTTGTAGAATATGTTTTATTTAGAGTAATATATATATTTAACTAATGTATAGTTGTATACACGATTACATGTGTAATTGTGTATGTGTATATATTTTTTTAAATTCTAATGTAGTATATACTATATATATAGTGTATATATATATTATTTAACGTATTTAAAATGTATATAGGTGGGTATATATAGTGTATATTGGGGATTGTTTTTCCGCTTTTGATCGGTTTTGACCGGATTTTTAACTGGTTTTGATCGGGTTTAAGTGGGTTGGGTTAAGTGGGCTGATTCAGGGCTGTTTTTAAAAAAATTATCGTTGAACCCGGAATCGGCCCGGCCCATTTAACTAGGACCGGATCCGGACCAGCCCACAACCCGGCTAACATTCATGGGCCGGTTCCGTGTTGACCCAGCTCGGCCTACTTGACACCATTAGTCTAATTTGTGGTGACAAAGGATACTCGAACGCGCTTGTTTTTTGTGTCATTTTTCTGGAAGTGGTTGTACATCGGTACGTTAGATTGTTACTATTAATGATGTAGTTGTATTTCACCTCATTCACTAAATGATATATTACACCTAGAGTATATACACAAAGATAGACACAAAAGGTCAAGAGCAGATCCCTGAGTTCATGCCTTTTACCTAAATATTGGACTATGAATATCTGACACAAATATAATAACTAATATACTCTCTGACAAATATCTTGACATTGGTATACTATCTTACTCTCTTCACACTCCCCCTCAAGATGAAGCATACATGTCATATGCTCTAAGCTCCTCTAAGGGACTTATTAAGAATATCTGCCAGTTGGTCATTTGAACTGATGAATCTGGTGGAAATGCATCTAGATTCAATTTTTTGCATAATAAAATGGCAGTCTACCTATATATGCTTCGTTCTTTAATGGAAAACTGGATTCGAGGCAGTATGTAGGGCAGCGTGATTGTCACATATAATTTCATCTGTTTGAATTCAACACATTTTAGATCTTGGAGAAGTTATTTCAACCAAATAAGTTTGCATGTAGCAAGGGCCATAGGTCGATATTAAACCTCTGCACTATCTACGTCAAAATATCCAACAATGTGTGTGTGACCTTTGTCTTCATTTAACAATCCTTGTCGTGGAGGCTTTGATATATCAAAGAATGCTAATTACTGCATCCCAATGATCTTTTCATGGAGCTTGGAGAAAATAACCATGCTTACTTCAAATGAAATATCTGGGCGTGTGATAGTGAGATAATTCAATTTACCAGCCACTCTTTTATATCTACCAGAATCTTTTAGAGGCTCTACCAGTCCAGGGATGAGTCTGGTGTTTGGATCCATAGGAGTGTTAATAAGTTTGAAATTAACATGCATGTCTCTTTTAATATGGCTAAAGCATAATTCTTTGTTAGATAGCAATACTTGTGTTGGATTTTTCTACCTCAATTCCCCAAAAATACTTTACCTTCCCCAAATCTTTGGTTTGAAAGTGATGGAACAAATGTTACTTCAGCTGCGATATTGCTTTTGGATCATTTCAAGTTATGACAATGTCGTTAACATAAAGGACCAGATAAATGATTTTTTCTATACCATTATGTCGATCGAAAACAGAGTGGTCTACTTTAGTTTGAGACATCCTAAAATGTTGGACAACAAAACTAAATCTACTAAACCATGCTCTTGGAGATTACTTGAGGCCATATAGAGAACATTTGAGACAGCAAACTAAGTCTGACTCCACCTGAGCAACAAATCTAGGAGGTTGTTCCGTACAAACTTCCTCAACAAGTTTCCATGCAAAAAGGCATTCTTAATATCTAGTTGATGAAGCGACCAATGATGCATTGCTGCCAAGGAGATAAACAATCAGACAGATGCAATCTTGGCAACCGAAGAGATCTTGTCACCATAGTCAAGACCATAAATTTGGGTGTACCCTTTGGCAACAAGGCGAGCTTTTAGTAGATCAACCATTCCATCCAAACACACTTTTATTGTACAGATACATGTAATTCCAACAGTAGACTTCCCCTATGATAACTGGACCAATTCCCAAGTGTTATTGGTCTGTAAAGCATTCATTTCTTTGATCATAGCATCTCTCCACCCTGGATGTTTCAATGCTTCGCTAAGAGTCTTTAGTGTAGGTAAATTGGATAGGCTAGATACAAAGGTATAATATAATGGGGACAATCGATAATAACTTAAACAATTATATCTCTTTGATTGTTGATTTCAAGTGGTATGTATACGTTTGCGTATGAAATTGGTTGGGTCACCACATCTGATGAAGGCATGACGAGAGCTGAAGGAGCAAGAGATGAGTCATCAGGAGCTACCAATGCATCAGGACTAGGAGTCATGCTATCATTATCATTGTTAAGAGGACGAGAACGTTGGGTGTATACTTGAAGAGGAGGAGGAGGAGAGGTTTACAGTTTTCTAAAATATTGACTTGTTGTATACGAAGTATGGGTACTGGCAAAACTTGAAAAATTAAACTTCTGCTTGTAGTGCTAGTTGTAAAATAGGGAGATGTTTCAAAAAATGTCACATCTGCACTAATAAAATATTTATTTATTTTTGGATCATAGCATTTATCATCTATTTGGTGATGAGAGTATCCCAGAAAGACACACTTAATTGATTTCGGTTGGAGTTTTTTATTTCAAGTACTTTGATCATGGACAAAGCAAATACATCCAACCACTCTCAATGGTTGATGAAAAGGATTTTGACCTGGAAAGAGAATTGAGTGAGGACTTTGTCATTGCAACACTGTGGAGGGCATTTTATTGGTCAAGTAATAAGCAACGAGGTGTATAAGTAAAATACGAACAGTTTCGATGAGATGTCTTGATACGAGTACGACCTCGTAGATGGACATATTTTGAGCATGTCAAAGACAACCGAGAGAATTCCCGAACTTAAGCAACTGAATTAAAAGTATAATTCATAAGCAACTGAATTAAAAGTATAAATCTATACAAATTTGTGGAAAATAACTCTTTTCTGAATATGATAGATACAAAACTGAATTTACAAGATTACAACTCTGCTTTTATGACCAAAACTGAAACGGAATACATCAACTTCTACTGACTGTCTATGCAGCCTCTACTAGTACTGACTATTGGTAGATGGGTCATGACTCCCGACTATCCCAACTCAATATATCTGAATAAAGAAAATACAAAAATTCTCGAACTGTATAACTAACTCAAGCCCTTGAATCAAAAGGACTTATCACCTGCTGACTGGATGCCGCGAACTGATTGGATCTGAAGATGTACACTATACCTTGTACCTACATTACAAGAAAATGTAGCCCAACACACAGGGTTTGTGTGGGTCAGTACCATGGAAATGTATCGATCATGTGGGGGTGCAATGCATATATAAAATAATATCTTAATATCATCACAGTTTATAAAAATTATGCATGTGATATAAATGAGTCACTTAGCTTGAATTAAAATAATCATAATCATAAGAGAGTAAAATATATCAGGTGAAACATGTGAGTCATCATAATAAATCTCAATTCACTTCCATCTCAATTCCAAATCATCAAAGCAATCAAATCTCATAACAATTCTCTTTGGAATATATGTTCATTGAATCTTTCGAAAACAATGACTTTCTCAAACTCAGACTTTCAAAAAAATATGTTTTCATCTCAGATAGAAGAATAAGACTTTTCATATTAGATAGGATAATACACACACACATTGGGAGTCTCTTATAACCGACATAAACCATGTGAGCGACATGGAGTCCAACGTCCAACCCACGTCGGAGTAGGACCTTAATCTTTTATTCACTAGTTATCACTATATATAAATTTGCCTCAGGCTCACAACCTTTGGGGGCACGTAGTTCTAGGGAAGTACCAATCCTTCTGTACCTCCCGCTCGGTGCTAAAGACTACTCACGAACTTAGCTCAGATCTTTTCACAAGAAAATCCACTAATAAATATTTCAACAATTCACAACGGGAGCCATCATGCTATCCCTTTCATAATAAATCAATAAAAGTGGATTTCTTTTCTCATCTCGGTTTAAAAAACAACCCTTTTTTACGATCAAATGGTCAAAGATTCTTTATCATCTTAAATTATTTAAACTCAAGGTGTTTATAACACACGATTTTCACAAAATAATAATCTCAAATAGGGTTCCAAAAATCCATACATTAATATCACCATAAAACCTTCCAAAGTTTCATACTTTATGACATAAGCACAAAAATAATAACTTAAAACTTAAAATTTCAGCTTTATAATCATAAATCTTGGTAAAAAAAATTAGCTTTGGGATTCAAATCTCATTTTGCTTATAGCACATAATTTCTCAAAGTACAATCTCAATTAGGACTCAAGGTCTCATACATCAAAATCATATTAAATTTTCTCAAGATTCATGCTTTTCATCATAAATATATATAACTTACTTTGAAATCTGGAAAATTGAGATTTATATTCAAAAATGTCATCATTCTCATTCAATTCAACTTTCAAAACATAGAGAGTATCATAATCTCATGTAAAACCACATAGGGTATAAATTCATTCTTCGAATTCATATAAAAACATGTAAAATCATGTATATTCATAAAAGAAAAATCAATTTGGGCACAAGAACGAAAGAGTGTTCTTGTTGAAAAACCCCACATACCTTAAACTTGAAGATTTGCATGAACTCTTGACCTTGGGACTCTATTCATGAAAATAATGAGTGTTTCTTGTAGCCCTCGGAATGGGGATTCCGAATCTCGAAGAATTATTGAAAACTCATGGTTGAATCTTGAGATATTTGAATTTTTAGGTTGAAACCCTAATGAATGTTCTTGGTGATTTTGAGAGAAAGTAAACTTATTTTGGTGTTATGGGATTTTAATCCCATGTTATAGACATATATAGGGGTGTTTTTGGCACTTGGAAGTGAGGTATGAGGCGCAAAACCCATAGCAGACCTTAAGGTGTGCGTCGCACACCTTATGGCCGACATTTAAGTATGTCTCGCACCCCCAATCGCACACATTTGATTGGGCGGTGCATTGCCCATCGCACACCCTTACTACCTCTCACGAAAATGGGCATAACTCTTAGCTCGGGTATCAGATTTTTGTGAAATTGGTATCGTTGGAAAGATAATTCAATTATCTAAAATTTGATAGGTCTTGAAATGAAAAAAAATTCAATGTATATTAAGAGATATACACGTTTGAAGTTGACCTTTGTAGAATCGAATGTCAAACTTTGGATGAATCAATTGGTCTTAGCTCAACTTTGTTCTAGGTCATTGCTATGAACATTTTTCACCTCTAAACTACTCCATATACTAGGATAATGATCATTAAACTTGTATTCACATAAGAATCACTTGTATTAGAGCTTAGACGCACAGGAACGAAAGTTAGAATTCTTGCATTAAAATAAGCGGTACTACAGTAATCCAGGAGTCGAAATCCTAAATTTTCAAGCCGATGAATATCCTTCACCATATTCCTCTTTCATTCCTCCACATGAAAAATAATTCTCATAGACAATCTGCTAAAGTGCCAACCGCTATATTGTCTTTGCTCGGATGATAATGCAGGCTCATATCATAATCCTTCAATAATTCCAACCACCGCCTTTGCTTGGGGTTTAGCTCTTTCTATGATAAAACATACTACAAAAATTTTTTGTCAGTAAATATATCAACATGCACTCCATAAAGATAATGGATCCAAATATTTAGTGCAAATACCACCACCATTAACTCTAGATCATGGGTTGGATAGTTTTCTCTTGCACCTTTAGCTGCCTAGATTCATAAGCCACCACCTTACCATGCTGCATAAGTACACACCCAAGTCCCACCTGAGACACATCAACGTACACAACAAAGCCCTCTGTATCTTCAGGAAGGGTCAAAACTGGTGCAGTGTTCAACTTGTCTTTTAGTTTCTCAAAACTATTCTCACAAGAGTCAGACCACAAGATTTTTACCTTTTTATCTTGTAAGTGGAGCAACTATGGATGAAAAACTCTCTACAAACCTTCTGTAATAATCTACCAAACCCAAGAAGCTCTGGATATCGGTTGGAGTTGTAGGTCTAGGCTATTCTCACTTCCTTAACCTTTTGGTGGTCAACCTTAATTCGCTCACTAGCAACAATGTGCCCCAGGAAAGCAATAGCACTAAGCCATAATTCACACTTGGAAAACTTTGACTATAATTCATGGTCCTTAAGAGTATGAAGGACGATTCAGAGGTGGTTGGCATGCTCCTCCTCACTCTTAGAGTAAATAAAGATGTCATTGATAAAGACAATGATGAACAAATCTAGAAACTGAAGAAACATCCTATTCATTAGGTCCATAAACACTATGGGGACATTAGTCAACCCAAAGGACATAACTAGGAATTTGTAGTGACCATACTGAGTTCATAAAATGGTTTTGGGAATGTCATCCTCTCTAATATTCAACTGATGATACCCTGAATGAAGGTCTATTTTGGAAAAACATTTAGAACCTTGGAGTTGGTCAAAGAAATCATCAATTCTGGAGAAAGGGTACTTATTTTTAACTGTGACTTTATTCAACTAATGGTAATCTATACACATCCATAGGGACCCATATTTCTTACATATGAGGAGTACTAGAGCATCCCAGAAAGATACACTAGGACGATTAAAGCCTTTTTTAAGAAGGTCTTTTAACTATTCTTTCAACTCTTTCAATTCTGCAGGAGCCATTCTGTATGGAGGAATAGATATAGGTCGGGTGTCCGATAATATGTCAATGTAAAAATCTATCTCCTAGCTGGTGGTATCCTATGGAGGTCATCAGGAAAGGCTTTCAAAAATTAATTAACTATAGGAACAGACTGGAGGGAAGGACTTTTAGTGCTAGAATCTTTGACCTGAATAAGGTGATACAAACAACCCTTTGATATAAGCTTATGGGCATAAGATAAGATATGAATTTCCCCTGGGTTCTAGAGAATATCCCTCCCAATCTATCATTGGATCATTAGGAAAAGAGAAGGTGACCTTTCTAGTTCTACAGTCTAATATGGCATAACATGAATGGAGCCAATCCATCCTTAAAATAGCATCAAAATTAGTCATATCCAGCTCTACAAGGTCAGCCACAGTATCACAATTACAAATAGACACCACACAATTTCTATAAACTCACTTAGCCACAATAGTATCACCAATAAGAGTGGAAAAAGAAAAGGGTTCCAGAATATTTTTGGTCTTAAAACCTAAACTAACTGCCACACAAGGGGTCACATAAAGAAAGGTAGAGTCGGGATCAAGTAATACATACACATCATAGGAGAAGATCTGTAACATAACAGTAACCACATCTGGTAAAGCCCTTGAGTCCTAGTGGGTAGATAAAGCATATAACCAATTGCGACGACCTCCGACAGCTGAAGTAGTACCTTTAAGAGGAGGGGTTGTGGATGCATCTTGGGACTTAGCTCTCCTAATATTACCTCCCGCTGAGGGACAGACTCTATGAATATGGCCCATTTGGCCGCAAGAGTAGCACTTCAATTTCTCAAAATAACACTTTCTTGGATGGTTCCTCCCATAAATGTTACAACAAGGAAATGACCTAGAGGGCTGAGGCACACTCCCCTAAGAATAGGTACCCTGATATCCACGCCTATTTCCTGACTAGTACCACTACTCACTCGAAGTCCTAGGTGCAGATGTACTAGCTGATGATTGAGCATTGCTCTAAAATTTCTTTTTAGACAATTTTTTACCCCAATTACCACCCTGCTGCTGATTGACATTTTGATCTGTAGACCTAGATCTTTTAGCCTGCCTCTCCCTTTCCTTTACCTTTGTCTACCTCTTTTTCTCCTCTTCTACCTGCTTTATATGCACTGATAAGCTGGAGAAATCCATGTCTTTGTTCAATATTTCCCCTTTACATTCTAACACTAATTCATCCGAGAGACCAGATGCGAACTTCCTCATATAAGCTCTTATGTTGCGCACTAATTTTGGAGCATAACGAGACAACTGGGTGAATTTCTATGCATACTCTGTGACACTCGGCTTTTCTTATTTTAGATTCATGAATTTTTCAGTTGTTGCTTCCCTTGGCTCTTGGGAAAAGAAATGATCCAGGAAGGCCTCTTCAAGCTCACCCCACACAGAAGGTTTAACATTTTCACCCCTCAAATCTTCCCACTCATTATAGAACTGATTAGATACGTCTTTCAATTGATAGGCTCCCAATTCAACTCCATCAACCTCACTAGCATGCATGACTCTAAAAATTTTCTCCAGTTCATCAATGAACCCTTAGGGGTCTTCCTCAACCTTCATGCTAGTAAAGATAGGTGGGTTCAGCCTCATAAAATCAACGGCCAAGTCCCCCAAGGACTGGAGTATCAGTAAGGGGAACACGCAAGATCACGAAGAAAGGTGTCAAAATCCCCAAGCAAATCAACATGTCATAGCGGTGCATGAGATTACAAAGCAGGGCTTCTAACCATAGTCCCAAATGAGGACGACATAAATTAAGGTACACAAGATTACGAAGAAGGGTACCATAGTCCTATGTCAGCAAGTCTGATGAAGCCTAAATTTCCATTTGTCCCCTTTTCAGTAGCTCACCGCGATTTGCCTATATCGTGCTAAAATTCTCAGTGTGACAGACATCGTATTATAGTGGAGTGAAAAATGGCACTCATCCTTTTCCAGTGACATAATATGATTACGCCACATCGCGCCAATGGCCAAAATAGCACTCATCCTTTTCCAGTAAGCCACTGCAATAAGCACCGCATCACAGTATGGCCCAAAATTAGGATTCCAGTTCTGAGTTGAATTTTTTGAAATGTCAATCTAGTCATTTACCAAGCCCCCAAATCATGAAAAACAAGAAATTAAACCTATTCTAATCGCTTTATGCATACTTTTCACCAAATTACTCTCGAAGAAACCCTAGAGCTTCAAATCTTAAACCCCAAAAAATCCAAATTCCACCAATTTTTTTCAAGATATCCCAAAATTCAAGATTCCCAATTTCAGATATTCAAGAATCAATCCTAAAGAGCACAAATAGGAACTAAAAGTTCAAGTTTCTTAATTTGTTTATCAATTAAGGTATGTGCGATTTTCAACGAGGATAATTCTTTCATTCTTGTGCCCAAAATTAGTTTTAACGTTGATTTTCACATGAAATTATATGATTTTCAGTTTAGGTTCATACCCACGTCTTACTATATGAAGATTATGAGATTTTGAGAGTTTTAGATGTTAAATTGCATGTCTATTTTTGTATTTTCATGCGTATAGTGATTTTTAGATTTAGAATTAAATTATCAATATTTCATTATCAAGCATGAACTTTATGATGATTTGACATGAAATTGAACTATGGGTTATTAATCCCTAGCTTTGATATTGATAATCCAAGGAATTATGCTTTTAAGAATTCCATAATATGTTTATAATCATCTTTGAATAAAGATTTGATCTTTAGATAAAGTTATGGAATCCACTTATAGCTTGAATTTTAGTTTTAAAAAAACAAATGCTCAGTTAGCTTTCAATATGAATCATTATGACTTTTAAAGTGATTTCCTACGGACTGAGCATACAAATTAAAGAGAGTAGTATTTAGCACGGAGCGGGAAGTGTGGGTTTAGAGCATCCTACTTTTCTAGAACTATGAGCCAACGTAGGTACAATTTCTTATTATTTTCATTTCTATATGAATGATAGTTACAGATGCGATCCCTAACAATAGTATGCCATCTCTCCCCAATGTGAGGTTTTTTCCTTAAGAAAACTAGACGTAGGACACTATGATAGCTCACATAGTGTATGTCAGTTTGAATAACCTCCCTACTAGTAAAGAATAATAGAAAAATATTAAATATAGAATATAAGTACAACTTTTAAAACTAAGTGTGATGTCTCACGAGATTTACATAGTACGCTTTTGTTACTTATGATTGATGATTTTTTCAGCTTCTAATCATTCAAGCCATTGTGAGTACATTTAGCATGCATTCTTTTATGAATTTTTTTATAAATATTTAAATATTGATTTACTTGTGCATTCACCTCAACATGCTCAGTACATTCTCAAAGTATTGATCCACATATATGTGTATGTGCTACATTTTTTAATAATGTAGGTTTAAGTGCTCAGTCTCAACAACATGAGTGATTTCAGGCAACTCTATCTACATCCTAACAGTTGGTGAGTCCTCGTGATTCAAGGAGCCATTTATTCAAATTTTCAGCTTCCGTAGTATTTTCTTAGTTGTTTTCAGTTTAGTTCGAGTCAGTTAGGGGTATGTCCCAATGACTCTCTATTTCTTAGTAGTGGAGGCTTGTCAGACTGCTAGTATTAATTGTTTAAACTTGTTATCTCAATCATTTTCAGATATTATGTTCAGTTAATCACAGTTTATCTTCAGACATAATTTAGTATTTTAGTATTTCTACTTGCCTAAATTACTTTATTATGAGTTGTATACTTAGTAGCAGACTTACAGGGTTAGCTTGAGACTACTCGTAGTCTTAAGTACCTTGTGATATCTTGGGACCCATTTTTGAGGTATTACAAAGTTGGTATCAGAGCCTAAGGTTTAGAGAGTCCTAGGGAGTTAGACAAGCTGCGTTACGTAAAGTTTTGATCATGAGTGTGAAGCGCGCCACATTTATGAGGAAGAGGCTACGGGACATTTTAGGAAATCATCTTTTTTCTTTAATAATCCATCCTGCTTATAGAAATCTTTATCTTCTTTTAAATCATGCTCTTTTATGATAGAATATGCCTTTTCGATGATCTAACACCCGCAGAAATAATAACCATCCACCCCAGTATGTTGATCCTCTAAATGAGAATGTGTCTTATGCCAAATTTTAGGCTACCTTTTGATTATAGGCGAATTTACACACCTATAGCACTAGATTTTACACATATTTTAGCCATATTTTGAGGACAAATTATATATTTTATGCACTTTTAGTCCTTTTTCCTGTAAGTGAGCTAACGAACATGATTAGCAAGTTTTCAGGTATAAATGATGCAGAATTCAGCATTTTATGGATAACTTGATGCCAAAGAAAGCTTCACGAAAGAAGGAAGGGAAAGCTTGGACGCCAAGGACCAAAGTGAAGCATGGAAAATCTGTCCCGGGCAAAAACAACAATTCTAAAGACTTTGGGGACTAGCAGTAACTTAGTAGGATTAGGATAATGATACATTAACCTAGTAGGATTGGGTTAAGTAATGCAGTAGCTTAGTAGAAATAGGATATGAGTGTTATAAATACCCTATTTTGCTAGAGATTTTATATCATCTTTCAATCATTCTAGTTTTAATTCTCATTCTACTTCTTATTCCACAACTTACAACTCGGATTCTAATTCTTCCATTAATCCTACTTTTTATTCTTCTTCTGTTCATCTATTCAATTCTTAATTTCCGCAACAAAAGAAACGTTACTTGCAAAGAAAGTCACACCTAAACGCCTACTACACTTTGCTACATAAAATCTTTATTGTGGTATAATAATAATGTCTATTGTGATTTCCTTCACACGCATGGGTAACTAAACTTCTCTGTTGGGGTTATGGAAGCCATATGAGATACTATCTATTGCTATGAGTTTGTGAATTCGTGACACGTATGCTACTTATATCATTATTCTCTTCATCTTAATCTAAATTCTTTGTGGTTGCAAACGCATAGAATACGCCAGTATAGCATTAACTTGTTCGAAAGAAAAGTTATATATCTAGAAAAGAGATAATGTTAAGGTAGTAGTGTCCCATCCCCTATTAAAAAGTTAGTGTCGTAACTGGATTAACCTCTTGGAGAATTTGTACCGTTAGATACGCTTTAAGCTCGAAAGAGTTAAAGTGAAATAGTCCTTGTTGAGGTTGAAAGACACTTGGATTTACCATCGAATACAATTCTCTATAAGCACATGCATGTCTGAATTCCGCACAACTCATAGCCAATAGAGACGTATAACTCATAAGGTGGACATACCCCCAACTTCTCAATTCTCATTGTCTTACATCTTACCAAACATTCTTTCTTTTTACTTTGCTATTTTCCGTTTCTACTTTATTACTTTGTTTACATTATTTTGCATGATAAAATCCCCACTTTTACGAGACTTGCACTAAAATTCTAGTAATCTTTGCTTACTTGTTGACCAAGCTATTCCCTGTGGGATCGATACCCAACCCAGTTGGGTTCTATATTTGACTACGACCGCTTTACACTCCTACGAGAGCTATAGATTGAGCGTTATCAAAAATTGGCGCCGTTGCCGGGGAATACGAGTGTCAATTAAGTTTGTGATAATTACTAGACCCTTTGGTCAAAGATTCTCGTACTTTTACTTTTAGTTTTTGTTTTTGTTTTCTGCAGGTTTTTATTCAGTGCATGCCCCATACTCGAAGTTCTGGTCAACCGTTATTACCTATCAATCCTGAACCACAACGTATTGGCAGAATGGAGGCACAACACGAAATTGAAAGGATGGCTGCTCAACAGGAACAGGCGAGACTAGCTGCTCTAGCCGCCGCTCATGCATCAACAGAATATTGATAACCCCGGGCGAGCAATAAATCCTGACGATGAGGACCTAGGTGATGACGAGTTACTAAACCCTAGGCATGCTACTGAAATCGCAACACCTACTAACAGAAGAGATCGCCAAGATAGGTTTAGGCCTGAATGCCGAGGTATGCAACCAGCTTTCGATGATGATGATGATGATGTTGATGGAGACGGAGCCACGAAAGCCATTATTCCTCCACCATTGGCACCCGGAGCCAAGTTCAACATCACAAGCACCATGATTCAATTATTGCAACTCAAGGGATTATTTGGTGAACTAGTAGGCGATGATTCGAATATGCATCTCATCAACTTTATTTCTACATGCAAGTCGTTTGACAATCCTGGTGTTGGTCAGAATGCAATTCGATTACATCTATTTCCATTGTCCTTATCTGGAGAGGCAACCCTATGGTTGAATGGGCTGACTCCTGATTCTATTACAAATTGGAGGCAATTGAGAGAGGCTTTCCTAGAAAGATTCTTTCCGCCATCCAAAAGAGCATAATTGAGAGATGAAATCAGCAACTTTCGGCAGCTTCCAACTGAAGCCCTTCATGAAACATGGGAGAGGTTCAAGACGAAGCTAATGCGGTGCCCGAACCATCATACGACTAATGTTCACCTAATGGAGATATTATACAGACCCTTGAATTCAATAACTAAACCAGTGGTGGATAATGCGGCTGGAGAATCATTTATGGACCTCACCTTTGGTCAAGCAAGCAATATGCTAGATCGTATGATGAAGCAAAGTAGAGCTTGGAATACCAGGGATTCTGAGGTAGCAAGCCCCACTTTATCTATTGGCATGACTGCAGACCAAAGGAAAAGAGAAGAAGAACGTGATCAAGATATGGCGCATATGAAAACACAAGTGGATCTTCTTACAAAGCATTTATTATCAGGGAAGACCAAAAAAGTCAAAGCTATTGCGTCAAAAGGAAGAGACGAATCTCATTCGAAGAAGAGGCCAACTATTTAAATAATTAGGGGGGTTTCCAAGGGAATACCCAAGGAAACCAAGGTCGGAACTATTATGATAAATCTGGAAACAAGGACCAAGGTAGTTGGAAGAACAAGAATGAAAAGAGTGGTTTATACGTTCCCCCAGGAAGACGTGACACCACTACATCCGGTTCTGGAAATATGAAGGAGATGATGGCTAAACTATTGAAAGGAGTGGAAGCAACCAACGCGGGAGTAACGGAGGTAATTAATGATTTATCCTCAATGAAGCAATTGGTTGACTCACATTCCACTTCAATCAAGCAAATAGAACAGCAATTGAGCCAACTTTCAGCAACACTCAATCAAAGAAAGGCTGGCACTTTACCTAGAGACACTATGCAAAACCCAAGGAATGATGGGTCATGCATGGCTGTTACTACCCGAAGTGGTAAGGTGCTGGAAACTTCATCAAAAGTCAAGCAAGTGGTTGATGATGTAGTGGACATTGATAATGAGGCGAAAGGTGAAGATTTTGCAGAAACCACCCACGACGTCCATGACGTCACACCGAGTGTGTTGCATCCTGAAAAGGCTGAAAAACTAAAGCAAGAGGAGAAGAAAGCCGTGGAGAAAATAATTCCTTATCCACCACCACCT
The DNA here is from genome assembly GCA_030864225.1 of Capsicum baccatum var. pendulum. NCBI lineage: Eukaryota > Viridiplantae > Streptophyta > Magnoliopsida > Solanales > Solanaceae > Capsicum > Capsicum baccatum. The sequence continues at coordinate 21,861,631 of CM061552.1, read as the reverse complement.
TTTCCTCAAAGATTGAAGAAAGTGGCGGATGATACAAAGTTCAGCAAATTCATGACTATGCTAAAGCAGCTGACCATTAATGTTCCATTGGTAGAGGTACTTGAACAAATGACTGGGTATGCGAAATTTATGAAGGATCTTTTGACAAAGAAGCGGGCAGCCAGCTATGAGTTGAAAGATGTCGTTCATCACTGCAGCGCAATCGCTACCCGATCACTAGTTCAGAAGAAGGCTGACCCCGGTGCTTTCACTATTCCTTGCACCGTTGGATCTTTGAATTTTGCCAAGGCATTATGTGATTTAGGAGCCAGCATCCATTTGATGCCATTATCTATCTATAAAAAGTTAGGGTTGGGAGATCCTACTCCAACCAATATGAGGCTCATAATGGCGGATAGGTCGGTAAAACGACCTGTTGGTATTCTATGTGATGTATTGGTAAAGGTTTCTTCATTCATCTTTCTGCCAGACTTTGTTATTTTGGATTGTGAGGCAGACTCAGAAGTCCCCATAATCTTGGGGTGCCCTTTCCTTGCTACGGGAAGTGTGCTTATTGATTTGAGAGCTAATGAGCTTTCATTCTGAATAAATGACGAAGTAGTTCGCTTTGATGTGTGCAAAGCAATGAAGCAACCCAAAGAGCTGAACGTATTCTCGGTGGCTGATGTTTACTTTGATGATGAGGAAGAATTACTTGAAGAAGAACAAATTATTGAAGACCCATTGGCGATTGTGCTCATGAATGGAGAGAGTAAGGATGCTGAAAATTGCGAAGAAGCTATTTGTGCTCTATCAGGATTAGGGACATATCGCCATGCTCCCAAAAAGCTGGACCTTGATCTCAAAAATTGACCCACACCACCAGCTAAGCCATCTATTGAAGAGCCACCCACGTTAGAATTGAAGGAGCTTCCTAGTCATTTAAAGTATGCATTCTTAGGAAACGGAAACACACTTCCAGTCATTGTGGCAGCAGATTTGGGTGAGCAACAAGTTGCATCTCTCATTGCTATTCTACGGAAGTATATAAGAGCCATTGGTTAGACCATTGCTAATATTATTGGTATTCCACCTGGGATTTGTACACACAAGATTCAGCTTGAAGAAAAATGCACACCCATCATTGAGCATCAAAGACGTCTTAATCCTCCTATGCAAGAAGTGGTGAAGAAAGAAATAATTAAGTGGTTAGACGCAAGAGTTGTGTATCCAATCTCTAACAGTACATGGGTAAGCCCGGTACAATGTGTACCTATGAAAGGAGGTATGACGGTGGTCGCGAATGAAAAGAATAAGCTTATTCCACTTAGGCCCGTCACCGGATGGAGAGTATGCATGGACTACCGAAAGCTGAATTCATGGACGCTCAAAGATCACTTTCTAATGCCATTCATGGACCAAATGCTAGATCGATTAGCGGGGAAAGGATGGTTTTGTTTCTTAGACGGTTATTCGGGCTATAATCAAATTTGTATTTCCCCCAAAGACCAAGAGAACACAACATTCACATGTCCATATGGCACGTTTGCCTTCAAACGTATGCCATTCGGGCTATGTAACGCACCAGCCACCTTTCAGCATTGTATGATGTCCATTTTTTCTGATATGGTTGAAGATACTTTGGAGGTATTCATGGACGACTTTTCAGTTGTTGGCGAATCATTTGAAGCGTTCTTGGCAAACCTAAGTATGGCATTGCAAAGATGTGTAGAATTCAACCTAGTGCTGAATTGGGAAAAGTGCCACTTCATGGTAAAAGAAGGAATCATTCTTGGGCATAAAATCTCTGAAAGAGGAATTGAGGTTGATCGAGAAAAAATTAAAGTCATCGAGAAGCTACCGCCCACAATTTCAGTGAAGGGAGTTCGTAGTTTCCTCGGTCATGCAGGTTTCTATCGGTGGTTCATCAAAGACTTCTCCAAAATTGCGAGTTCATTGTGCAAATTCTTGGAGAAAGATGCAAAGTATGACTTCAATGAAGATTGTTTGAAGTCATTCGAATGCCTCAAAAGAAAACTCATTGAAGCCCCTATCATGCCAGCACCAGATTGGTCTCTACCGTTTGAAGTCATGTGTGATGCTAATGGGGTTATTGTTGGCGCTATACTTGGCCAGAGGAAGGAGAAATTAGTTCATCCTATCTACTATGCTAGCAAGGTCCTAAACGAAGCCCAAAAGAACTACACTATCACAGAACAAGAGATCCTAGCAGTTGTGTATGCTTTTGAGAAGTTTCGGGCATATCTGTTGGGAACCAAAGTGATCGTTCATACAGACCATGAAGCTCTGAGGTATCTAATGACAAAGAAGGATGCAAAATCAAGACTATTTTGATGGGTTTTGCTGCTGCAAGAATTTGATTTCGAGGTTAAAGATAGAAGAGGTTGCGAGAACCAAGTGGCTGATCATCTATCTAGACTCGAGAACGAGCATGTGGCGCAGCCTGAAATCGAGATTGATTATGCATTCCCTGACGAGGAGATCTTAGTGACAATAATGGAAAGACTACCATGGTATGCCGACTTTGCAAATTTTGTGGTGAGTAATGTGATACCTGCAAACTTATCTTACCATCAAAAGAGGAAGTTTATGCATGATGTAAAACACTACTTTTGGGATGAGCCATATTTGTTTCGGCGATGCGCGGATGGTGTTATCCGACGATGTATATCCCATGTAGAGGTGCCTGATATATTGGAAGCATGCCACACTTCCCAAGTTGGGGGACATCAAGCAGGTAATCGAACAGTGAGGAAGGTATTGCAAAGTGGATATTATTGGCCTTCGATATTCAGAGATGCCTACGACTTTGTGAGAAGATGCGACCAGTGTCAGCGTCAAGGTGCTATTTCAAAACACCATGAGATGCCCATGTCGAAAATCCTTGAAGTAGAGCTCTTTGACGTATGGGGTATTGATTTCATGGGTCCATTCGTAAATTCGTTTGGAATGAAGTACATCCTAGTTGCTGTAGATTATGTCTCGAAATGGGTTGAAGCTGTAGCGTTGGCCGACAATGAGGGAAAGCGTGTTGTAGCCTTCATAAAGAGAAATATCTTCTCTCGCTTTGGAGTACCACGTACTATCATAAGCGATGGAGGATCTCACTTCTGCAACAAGCTATTCAAATCTGTGGTGGCAAAATATGGTGTCAAGCAACATAAGGTCCACGTCTTATCACCCACAAACTAGCGGCCAGGTAGAGGTTTCCAACTGATAGATCAAGAAAATCCTTGCTAAAACGGTAAATGCTAATAGGACAGATTGGTCTCGAAAGTTGGACGATGCACTATGGGCTTATAGGACTGCATTCAAGACACCAATTGGCATGTCCCCGTACCAACTAGTTTATGGGAAGGCTTGTCACTTACCCATTGAGCTGGAGCATAAGGCATTGTGGGCTTTGAAACGATTAAATTTGAACTGGGATGATGGAATGAATCTGAGATTGGAGCAACTGAATGATATGGATGAATTCCATCTACATGCTTATGAAAGATCAGATCTCTACAAGGAGCGGATGAAAAAGTATCATGATCAGCGGATTGTTCGACGAAACTTTCAAAAGGATGATATGGTACTTCTCTTCAATTCCAGACTGAAGTTATTCCCAGGTAAGTTAAAGTCCAAGTGTCTGGTCCATACAAAGTTAACCAAGTCTACTTGTCTGGAGTAGTTGAGTTGGAAGACACTAATGGTGTTGTCTTCAAGGTGAATGGCCAACGAGTAAAACCATATATCGTTCCTCTGGATTTGATGAACTATATGGCCATCACTTATCTCGATGAAGTCTAAGTACTCAAGATAGTCATGTTGTGCCGCGACAATAAATCAAGCGCTAGATGGGAGGCAACCCATCGTTTTTCATGTTTGTCTTTCTTTCGTTCTATTACGTGTTTGCTTTTGATAAATAAAAATCCAAAAAGAAGAGTCGTGCCACGACCAAAACTAAGGCGCTTGATGGGAGGTAACCCATCATTCTAATCGTCTTTATTGTTTTTGAGTAAATGTAGGTGCAAAGAGGTGTAAAACAAGGAGGTCGGTTTCAAATTTTGATTTGGACGTATTGCATGTTAAAGGAGGTAAGTTAGGAATGAAGAAGCAAAAGGCTATGGATTGAGCATTGCTCATGAAAATATAGGCATCGAACAAGGCTAGGCCTAGGTAAAACTAGGCCACGAACAAGGCAAGGCCTATACTATGGCCTAAGGTCTCGGAATATAGTGTGTCATAGCATAGGCGTCGCCCATGCCCAAGTATGCCATAGCATAGACGCCGCCTATGCTAATGTCTTTTGACTCTGAATCTCATATGCAAAGTTAAAGGAGCCGTCTATGCCTATGAATGCCATGGCATAGGCGCCGCCTATGCTAGACAATGCTTTGCAAAAGGTGCCGCCTATGCCAAGAATAGGCAAAGCTAAAGGCGCCGCCTATGGTCACTTCTTGTCTCCAAATCCGATTTTAAATGGGTCAAAACCCGACCCAACATTTTCCTATAAATATGAGACTTAGTCTTGAACCAAAAACACATTGGAAACCTAGCTTATGCGCCGCCTATAGCCTCCAAATCCTCTCCAAAAATTTTCCTTTTACTCTTTCTCTTCATAAGAACATCATCCAAAGGCATCAATCAAGTAAGTACTACTTTGTTCTTCATTTATATTCTGTAAGTACTACGTTACTATGTCTATTATGAATTGTTGAATCTTTAAAGAAGTAGTGGTGATGTGAATTTGTTTGAATTGTTGTGATACAACTAAGTGAGTGAATGAATACGTAAGGATGGTCTTAACTTGTTCCCAACTTGAATTTGATTTTGATGCATTGTCATACTTTTACGGAATTGCTATGGTCACTAAACTCGCATAATCTTGTCACTTGCATACTTACATGTTGGAATGACTTGTTCATCGGAATAAGACTTATAGTTGCCTACCGACATAGGAGGTTGTGATTATTGATAGATACTATACCTTGATTCAATCCCTATGTAGTAGTCTTGATATATCTAACATGAAAGTATTGCACAGATTATAAGAAGTATGACTACACTGATTTTATTGTTGGATTATAGTACCTAAAATGTATGCCAATAAAGTCTAAGTAATCGACCACTTTCACTTCACTAGTCTGTACCAACAAACTAAGTGTGGGGTGGTGCCACTACTGCTTGTTTATAGATTGTATCCATCAAGATGACGCTAACATGAATATTGTTTTAATCGCAGGTGCAATGGCACCCAAAGCAAGACAAGGCAAAGATAAGGCAACCACTTCCCAAAAGGGTAAGAAAATAGGCCGAAAAGAGCAAGGAGAATCATCCTCGATGCAATTACCACGCCGCATGTTCGGACTTAAATGGGTTTTAGAGGAGGAAGCAAAGGAATGGTATAGGAACAACAAAGAGAAGAAATATGTTCATGTGGACTTGATAAACAAGGAAAGCCTAGCAAAGAAAGAACCGCGCATGTTGGCCAAGATCATGGCGTTACATCTTGATTTCATCTTCCGAGACATGGGAGAGTGCAATCTCGATCTAACAAGATAATTCCATGCCAACTGGTGACCGAAAACCACAGGAAGCGAGGTCAAGATTCGGGGCCAAGTTTTACAACTCAATGCGGATTTCTTCATCTCCTTTCTTGGCTTGCCTTCAGTCGATCCATCACCATTCAAAGAGCTGTACAGTAGACCTCCATATAGAGCAATTCGACACACACTTTGTGGAACTAGATCCATGGCAAGGTGGAGCAGACATAAAGACACCGGACGACACAACACCTTCCCATATGCTCCTTTGAATAGAGAAGTAAGAATATGGTTGCGCATAGTCAACTCTTGCCTAATTCCAGGGACTTAGTACACAAAGATAACACGAGATAGAGTGTGCTTGGATACGTATTGATGACGAATGTCCCTATCAACATTGGGGCAATTATTCGATCTACAATGCAGAAACCTAGGCTACACAAGAGGTCCCACTTCAGTTTTGGCAACCTGTTGACTGCAATATTGAGGAAGGAAGACATCGAAGAGGAATCGGCTGATCATAAACTCCCACACAATCCGAAGAAGGTTGACCTCACAAAGGTCAAAAATGCTGAATCAACATATGGCGTTAACCTTACTACGACAGAGAGACATGCTCGAGATGAGAGTTTTTTTCGCCATCTTTATGGCATGACTCAGTTTACAATGATGAGCGGAGGTCGTGTTCCAACTGCTGCAGAGCTCCAATAGCTGGATCATGACTATCCAATGAATGTGCATGCAAGGGAGATGTGTGGAGTAGGTACATACTTTGAGGAACCTATTGATGACGATGTGCCAACCGATGGTGATCGACGAATGCCAGACTCCGACGTGGAGGAGAATTCTGATGACGACGACTCCTATGATAATTCTGACGAAGGGGGTATGACCCCCGACATAGAGGAGGAGTCCGACTGACCAGGTTTTTCTTATTTATTTTCCACTGAGGGCAGTGTATCCCGTCTAAGTGTGGGGTGCTGGTATTTGCATGCTATACTTCTCTATCTGCATTTGCATTTATGTTTGTTTTGTTTTTCTTTTTATTAGTTAAATTTTTTTTACTTAACTTCACATGAAATTATTCTAATAGGCAGCATGAGATTATGACAAGAGCTTGTGCTAAAAACATGACTATTGAGATATTTAGGCTCTAATTGTGACTCACTATGTGATATTGTATGGTTCAATTCCTTCATCTGTTGGGTCAAGAGTCTATGCTACTCCCAATAAAGTCGACCATGTGTCTTGTGTGTGTGAGGATATAGTATATTCTGTGTTTGTGGCTGATGCTAGAACTTGCCTAGTATGTATGTAAAGAGAAAATAAGGAGTGCAAGTCTAGGAGATGATTTAGGCATTTCTTTGGCAACCTAGACTTGTTTACGTTCTTTTTACCTACCCATGGACATTATCCTAGTTAAACCCTGTTGAGCCTTTAGCCTATTTTCTTTGACAACCTCATATGTAAGCCTAATCCATTTTTTTTCAAGACCATAAATTGATCCAAATTCCTAAGTGCTTTAAATTGTAAAGTTATGTGATGAAATAAGAGGAAAATGAGTGAGTATGATGCTTTAGAATGTATTGGTTCTTGAATTTGTTAATGAAAAAGAAGTGCTATCATAAGAGGTATGTTATGAAAAGAAAAAGGAAAGAAAAAAATAAAACTGAAAAGTTAGTTATGTCCAAAATTGAAAAACAAAAGAGGAGAAAGGGGGTGGTATAATAAAAGAAAGTGGAAAGGTTGTTTGAAAGAAAAGTGTTAATGATACAATGTGATGTATTAAAGCGCTTAGGAACATAGTCACTATTTCTGGCCAAAATAGTCCTACCCGTCCCTTAGCCTACATTACAACCATCAAAAGACCTATTTGATCCTAAGCTTAGCATTCTGACATTTAGTGGAGCATTACACTAAGGGCAAGCCTATGGACATCAGTTGCAGCATATGAATTCTTTGTGAGAGTGAGAGCAAGGATAATCCTATACCGATGTTCGAAATATATACAATACTTGTGAGTGATTATGGGTAATGTATGGTGAGACACACATAGTTGATGAGTTTTGGATAGTTGTGTATGATTCTTTGTACCTTGACTTTTGAATATGAGTTGACCACCATCACGAGTCTATGTTAGAGGTTAAATTGTTTCTACTGATGATCATAAAACTACTCTTTGTTGATAATTGTTATGCTTGTCTTGATGAATATTTTGTGTTGTTACTGTGAAACCCTAAGTAGATGTTTAGATGGACATGATATTTTGTTCGAGGAAGTACAAAGCTTCAAGTGTGGGGTGTTGATGATAGGAGAATTTACACGCCTATAGCACTAGATTTTACCCATATTTTAGCCATGTTTTGAGGACAAATTATATATTTCATGCACTTTTAGTCCTTTTTCCTGTAAGTGAGCTAACGAACATGATTAGCAAGTTTTCAGGTATAAATGATGCAGAATTCAGCAATTTATGGATAACTTGATGCCAAAGAAATCTTCATGAAAGAAGGGAAAGCTTGGACGCCAAGGACCAAAAGTGAAGCATGGAAAATCTGTCCCGGGCAAAAACAGCAATTCTAAAGACTTTGGGGACTAGCAGTAACTTAGTAGGATTAGGATAATGATACATTAACCTAGTAGGATTGGGTTAAGTAATGCAGTAGCTTAGTAGGAATAGGATAGGGGTGTTATAAATACCCTATTTTGCTAGAGATTTTATATCATCTTTCAATCATTCTAGTTTTAATTCTCATTCTACTTCTTATTCCACAACTTACAACTCGGATTCTAATTCTTCCATTAATTCTACTTTTTATTCTTCTTCTGTTCATCTATTCAATTCTTAATTTCTGCAACAATAGAAAAGTTACTTGCAAAGAAAGTCACGCCTAAACGCCTACCACACTTTGCTACACGAAATCTTTATTGTGGTATAATAATAATGTCTATTGTGATTTCCTTCGCACTCATGAGTAACTAAACTTCTCTGTTGGGGTTATGGAAGCCATATGAGATACTATCTATTGCTATGAGTTTGTGAATTCGTGACACGTATGCTGCTTATATCATTATTCTCTTCATCTTAATCTAAATTCTTTGTGGTTGCAAACGCATAGAATACACCAGTATAGCATTAACTTGTTTGAAAGAAAAGTTATATGTCTGGAAAAGAGATAATGTCAAGGTAGTAGGGTCCCATCCCCTATTAAAAAGTTAGTGTCGTAACTGGATTAACCTCTTGGAGAATTTGTACCGTTAGATACGCTTTAAGCTCGAATGAGTTAAAGTGAAATAGTCCTTGTTAAGGTCGAAAGACACTTGGATTTACCATCGAATACAATTCTCTATAAGCACATGCATGTTTGAATTCCGCACAACTCATAGCCAATAGAGACGTATAACTCATAAGGTGGACATACCCCCAACTTCTCAATTCTCATTGTTTTACATCTTACCAAACATTCTTTCTTTTTACTTTGCTATTTTCCGTTTCTACTTTATTACTTTGTTTACATTATTTTGCATGATAAAATCCCCCCTTTTACGAGACTTGCACTAAAAGTCTAGTAATCTTTGCTAACTTGTTGACCAAGCTATTCCCTGTGAGATTGATACCCAACCCAGTTGGGTTCTATATTTGACTACGACTGCTTTACACTCCTACGAGAGCTGTACATTGAGTGTTATCACCTTTCAGGTGCTGACCTAAGTTGTGACTGCTAATGATTAGTCCAACCATGAGGCTACGGTCTCACATCAGCAAGAGGGTGGTTTAGCTGCATCCAGGCTCTGTGACTTTATGAAGATGAATCTTCCTGAGTTCTTTGTGTCAAATATAGGTAAGGACCAATAGTTATATCTTGATAAGGTGAAAAAGATCACCCAGGTCATACATGTTACTAAATAGGAGACTGTAGAATTGGCTTCTTATAGGTTAAAGGATGTTTCTTATGGTTAGGTTGTTATGTAGAAGAAATGTAGGGGTGAGAATGTAACCCCTATGAATTGGTAGGTGTTTCAGGATGCGTTTCTAGACATGTTCTTTTTTCCTGAGTTGCAGGAAGAAAAGATTGAGAAGTTCATGAACCTGAGACAGGGCTCAATGACAGTGAAAGAGTACTGCCTTAAGTTCAATCAGTTGTCTAACTATGCTCCTGAATTGATAGCTGACACTAGATGTAGTATGAGTAAGTTCATTACTGGAGTATCTGGATTGGTAGTCAAGGAGTGTAGGATTGTCATGCTTATTAGAGACATGGATCTTGCTATATTGATGACTCATGCCCAACAAATTAAGACAAAAAATTTTAAGGAAAGATATAAAGGAAATAAGAAAGCTGGAACTGAGTTGTTTGAGTATGGTCAATCAAGATTTGCAGGGGGAAATCATTTGCAATTTTAAAGTGTCCCGCCTTTTCCAGTGCCATCTTCAGCCAGTAATCCCGCACCCAGAATCAAACAGGAATAGTGGGGCAGGACTTTTATGTCTAAGTCTCAAAATAGTGTGGGTGGAAGGCCTAGTTATCTTGTATGTTCTAGATGAGGTGAGAATCATCGTAGTAAGTGTTTGTTAGGGCAGAAAGGATGTTTTGGATATGGTATGCTAGGTCACAGAATCAAAGATTGCTCATATTCTAAGCAACGAAATAGGGATATTCGTCCCTAGACTCAGGATACTATTACACTAGCTCCCATAAGTTTCCTAGCCCCTCCTCAAGGAGCATCATCTAGTACCAATGGAATTTAGCACCAGAATCAGTTCTATGCTTTACCATCTCGCCAGGAGAAGGAGAGTTCACTAGATGTTGTTACTGGTATGCTTCATGTCTTTTATTTTGATGCTTATGTGCTGTTAGACCATGGGTAAATTTTCTCTTATGTGACTCCGTTGGTTGCTATAAATTTTGGAATAGATCTTAAAAATCTTTCTAAGACCTTCTCCATTTCTACCCCAGTAGGATAGTCAGTTATTGCCAAACAGATCTATAGAAGGTGTCCTATCATTGTCCTTCATTAGATCATGTTAGCAGATTTGATAGAAATTGACATGGTTGACTTTGACCTTATTCTTGGTATGGATTGGATTTATTCTTATTATGCATCCATAGATTATCGCACCCGAGTGGTAATGTTTTAGTTTCCTGATGAGACAGTCTTTGAATAGGGAGGTAATTCAGTATATCCTAAAAGTCATTTCATATCCTATATTAAAGCCAAAAAGTTGATACCAAAGGGGTGTATCTATCATTTAGTTTGAGTCAAAGATGCTAAGTTTGAGAGTCCAACCATTCAGTCAGTTCGTGTAGTAAATGGGTTTCCAAAAGTTTTTCCTGAAGAATTGCCAGGGGTGCCTCCTGATAGGGAAATAGAATTTGAAATTTATCTTCTTCCTGATACTCAACCCATCTCCATTCCTCCATATTGTATGGCTCCTGCTGATCTTAAAGAGTTGAAAGAACAACTCAAACACCTCTTAGATAAGGGTTTAATAAGACCCGATGTTTCTCCATGGGGTAATTCTATTCTATTCGTGCGTAAGAAAGATGGTTCTCTGCAAATGTGCATTGAGTATCATCAGCTGAATAAGTCATAGTTAAAAATAGATATACTCTCTCTAGAATTGATGACTTATTTGATCAACTCTATGGTGCAAGTTATTTCTCCAAAATTGACCGTAGATTCGGCTATCATCAGCTTAGAGTAAGTGAATATGATATCCTAAAGACAACTTTCAGAACTCGTTATAGTCATTTTGAATTCCTAGTCATGTTTTTTGGGCTTACAAATGGCCCAACATCCTTATGTACTTGATGAACCGAGAGTTCAAATAGTACCTAGACATATTTATCATTGTCTTTATCAACGATATCCTTGTCTATTCCCGTAGTCAGGATAATCATGTAGACCATGTTAGAATTATATTGCAAACTCTTAGAGATCACCAGTTGTTCATCAAATTCAACAAGTGTGAATTTTGGATAAGGTCAGTAGCTTTCCTTGGTCATATTATTTTCGATGATGGCATTAGAGTTGATCCCCAAAAGACTAAAGTAGTGAGAAACTAGACTAAACCCATTTCTCCATCAGACACCATAAGTTTCTTAGGTCTAGTTGGCTATTATAGACGGTTTGTTGAAGGGTTTTCATCCATTACATCTCCTATGGACAAATTAACTCAGGAAAAAGTTAAGTTTCAATGGTCAAATTCTTGTCAGAAGAGTTTTCAGGAGCTGAAGCCTTGACTTACTTTATCCCTAGTCTTAGCATTAACTAATGGTGCAGATAGATTCGTTGTCTATTGTGATGCCTCTAGAGTTGGTTTGGGTTGTGTTTTGATGCATAAATGTAAGTTCATAGACTATGCCTCAAGACAACTTAAGACTTACGAAAAGAACTATCCTACTCATGATCTTGAATTAGTTGCTATTGTGTTTTCTTTGAAAATCTGGAGGCACTATCTTTATGGGGTGCATGTTGATGTGTTTACAGACTAAAAAAGCCTGCAGTATGTGTTTACGTAGAGAAAGCTAAATCTCTATCAAAGAAAGTGGTTAGAATTATTGAAGGATTAAGACATGATTGTTTTGTATCATCCGGGCAAGGCCAATATTGAGGAAGATGCCCTTAGTAGCCTTTCTATGGGTAGTGTTGCTCATGTAAAGAGTGATAAGACGTACCTAGTTCGATAGTTTCATCAATTGGATAGATTGGCTGTTCGTTTAGTTGATTCGGCTGAGGGTAATATTTGGGTCAAGAGTAGTGCAGAATCTTATTTGGTTTCCAAACTAAAGGAGAAGCAAGATCAGGATCCCATCCTAGTTAAGTTGAAAGAGTCATTCATAGATCAGAAGGTAAAGGTTTTCACCTAAGCGAGAGATGGTGTGTTGAGATACCAGAGTAGATTATGTGTGCCTTGCATTGATGGTTTGAGGCAGTGGATTATAGCTAAATTGCATGGTGCAAGTTACTCCATTCACCCTGGTGCTACTAATATGTACCGAGACTTGTGAGAAATCAATTGGTGGAGTGGTATTAAGAAAGATATTTTGGACTTTGTATCCAAATGTCCTACTTATCAAAAAGTTAAGATTGAGAACCAAAGGCCTGGTGGCATCCTGCAAGATCTCAGTAATTCCACTTGGAAGTGGGTATAGGTGAACATGGATTTTTTAATCAGGCCACCTCGTTTGCGTCATCAGCATGATTCGATTTTTGTTATTATAGATAGGTTGATCAAATCAGTCCATTTCCTACCACTTCATATGTCCTACTCAGTTGAAGATTAAGCTAAGTTGTATAGTAGAGAGTTGGTTAGATTGCATAGAGTTCCTTCATCTATTATTTCAAATAGGGGTACTCAGTTTACCTGTCACTTTTGGAAAACCTTTCAAAAAGGTCTTACTACCCAAGTTCAGTTTTGCTTAGCTTTTCATCCTCAGAAAGATGGTCAGGCAGAGAGGACCATTTAGACTCTAGAAGATATATTGAGGGCTTGGGTGCTTGATTTCCAGGATAGTTGGGATGAGCATTTGTCGTTAGTCAAGTTTCCCTACAATAATAGTTACCATGCTAGCATTCATATGGACCCGTTTGAGGCTCTTTATGGAATGAGATGTAGGTCATCAATTGATTTGTTCGAAGTGGGTGAGGCCGCATTTATAGGGCTAGTGTGGTGTTAGAAGCTATGGAGAAATTCCATTTGATTTGAGAAAGGATGAAAATAGAGCAGAGTCATCAAAAATCTTATGTAGATATGAGGAGAAGAGTTCTTGAGTTTGAAGTTGATGACTTAGTTTATTTGAAGGTTTCACCCATGAAGGGGGTGAAAAGATTTGGCAAAAAGGAGAAGCTTAGTCCCGGATATTTTAGCCCTACAGAATATTAAGTTGTGTTGGAAAGGTAGCATAAGAGCTTGAGCTTCCTACAGACTTGTCATCCTTTCACTGGGTGTTCCACGTGTTTTTGCCTAGGAAGTGTATTGGTAATCCAACAGGTGATTTACCCTTAGAAAGGACAAATATTCACGATAGCCTCTCTTTTAAAGAGATTCTAGTTAATCCTTGATCGCCAGATTCATAAACTATGGAATAAAGAAGTTCCTTTGGTTAAAGTTATTTGGCAAAATCAGTCTGCTGAGGGAGCCACTTAGGAAACAGAAGCAGATATTCGGACCAAGTACCCTTATCTCTTCACCGCAAACTCAGATTCAGCCAAAGGTAATAGTCTTCCTTAATTTAGTCCTTTTCAGTCTTAGTTTCAGCTGTGTGACTATCTTATGTCAATTCATGCATTCACAAATTAGTTCAGTCACTCAGTATGATCTAGATGCAATCATGTAGTTTACTTCAGTTGGGCATGCCAACGTATAGTCTCAGTTCCTCAGTATCCTAAGTTTAACTAGTATCATTTAAGGACGAATGTTCCCAAAGGGGAGATATTTTAATACCCCATACTTTTCCTAGCTCTGTTTACCTCCTAAGGTGTCATGGGTGTAATACCTCGAGAAATTTTTCGCTGAAATTTTGTGTGTAAACGTGTTGAGTTCTATCTTCTAGAATGAAATATAAATTTTCCACGTGGAATGTCTTAGATTATGACCCTCTATTGCGTGCAGAATCGAATAAGCTTTCCAACGATATGTGTATCATACAAAACGGACACCCGAGCGACCAGTAATGAACATTCCGATCGAACCGTGGATAGTAGTGAACAGTAAAACGTGCAGGAAAAAGTACTGAGGCCTGGCGTATTTTGGCTCCAACTTTAAACAATCATAACTCCTTGTACATAATGATCTAGGGGATTTTCTGTATATTAACAAAAATATCTGCGAGTCCTCTTTCCAATGAAATTGGTTTCATCCAATTTTTCTATTCGAGCAAAAAGTTATGGTCGATCTAAATCAGCCAATCAAAAGAGAATTTTTGGGTCAACTTCAAATGATCATAACTTCTTGTACACCATGATCTGGGTAAGATACTATATATCAACGGAAAGATATGAGAGTCCTCTTTCTAATGAAATTGGTTTCATCCAATTTGGATATCGGAGTAAAACGTTATGGTTGATCTACTTTAGACTATAAAAATAGTCCACCAAAGGATAGATTCAAGAATTATTTGATTTTTAGGGGCGTTTTGGTCATTCCCCCTCACCCAAAATCCGTCCAAACCCTATATTAAAGCCGATTAGAAGCATTATATGTTATATTTCATCAAATTCCCTCAAAAATAAAACCCTAAGCTCCTACATCCAACTTCAAGAACCTCCAAAGTTCACCATTAATTCTGCAAATTTATTGAGGATTCCAAGTTCCTAGTACAAGAACTTCAAGAACCTCCAAAGTTCACCATTAATTCTGTAAATTTATTCAAGATTCCAAGTTCCTAGTTCAAGAACTCCAAGAACCATCATTCAAAGTCACGATTAACATCTCAAAAATGAGTATCGATCTAAAGCTCATCATTCAAGGTATGTGGGGTTTTTCAACAAGAACTCTCTTTCGTTATTGTGCCCAAAAGTAATTTCTTTACAAAGGCATGATTTTTATTTTATTTTTACCAATTTGAAGCATGAACCCATATCTTATGATGATTATTATAAAATCATGATGTTAATGATTTTGAAAGATGAATTTACATCTGTGGAGATATAAAGCATGAATCTTGAATGATATTTATCATGATTTTGGTATTTGGGTCATGAATCCCCATTGAAAATTATGTTTTTTTGAGAAAGTGTGTGTTATAAGCACGTTGATTTTTAATATTTGAGATATTTTGAATGATTTGACCTTTTGGTCTTAATGGAATTGTTTTGAACTCGAGTGTGAAAGAAATCCACTATGTGGTTGATTTTGATAGATGAGAAGCATGATGGCTCCTGATATATATTTATATATTACGAAAATTATTTTGTTGTGGATTATCTCTGAAATGATCTGAACTAAGTCCGGGAGAAATCTTTAGCACCGAGAGGGAGGTATAAAGCGATCTTACTTCCCTAGAACTACGTGCCCCCGTAGGAGTGAGCCTGAGGTTGATTTATATAGTGATCACTATTTTGTGTGGATTTGATATTGATAGTCCTACTCCAATGGCAAGGATAGGATGGCTCTCCCCAACGTGGGTTGTACGTTGGACTCCATGTAGCTCATATGATTTATGTCGGTTATAGGATCTCCCAGTATGTATGTTTCCTTGTGTCTCTGGTGAATGGTGTAGTGATTTGAAAGTGGAATTGTGAAAGTTATTCTTTCGAAAGATTTAAATGATATTACATTATGAGAATTGATATTCCTGATGAACTGAAAGTGATTGACAAATTATATGATGATTCACATGTGTTATTGTACTTATTTCATCCTCTCATGATTGTGATGATTTTCTTCGGGCTATGTGAGTCTTTCATACATCCTGCATATTTCATATAAATATTTATGATAATGATGTCTGTAAATATGCATACACCCCCATATACTCGGTTCCTTTCCATGGTACTGACCGACATCTTCGGATGTGGGCTATATTTTCTCGGAATGTAGGTTCGAGTGCTTAGTTCTAGGTTCGACAGTGATTCTTTGGGCACGTTGTTCTATATCCTCTGTTGTGGTGAGTCCTCATGTTCCGAGGATGTGATGTCCGATGCTGGTTTCACGAAATCATTTATATTTGATAATTGAGTATGAGTCAGTTAGGGCATGTCTCAATGGCTCGCTGGTTTTATTGATTTTCTTAGAGGCTTGTCAGACTAGTATAAATGTTAGGAGTTGACTAATAAGTTGTATTTTGTTATCTTTCTGAAATTATTTTATTCTTGGATGATGATTACTCTGTTGATATTTAAGGGTTATTTATGGAAACCCCATTGATTTGTGTTGAATTGAATGAAAATGGCTCAAAGGTTTAGCTTGGGGCTACTCGTAGCCTCAAGAACCGTGTGACACTCCGGGACCCATTTTCTAAGGCGTTACAAACTTGGTATCAAAGCCTAAGGTTTTAAGGTGTCTTACGGAATCTGATCGCGCCAAAGCTATGAGCAAGAGGCTACAAGATGTTTTAGGAAAAAGTGTGATTCTTTCTTTTAGAAGTCTATCGTGCCTAAAGTGTCTCTCTCTGCGATTAATTTGTGCTTTCCTCTTTTAGAAATACCTCCTGATAGAGAGATAGAGTTTGGGATTAATCTTCTTCCCGATACTAGCCTATTTCTATTCCTCCTTACCTTATGGCCCCTGCAGAACTTAAGGAGTTGAAAGAGCAACTCAAAGATCTACTAGATAAGGGTTTCACAAGGCCCAGTATTTCTCCTAGGGGGTCCTCCTATGTTGTTTTTAAGAAAGAAAGATGGATCTTTGCGTATGTTCATTGATTACCGCCAACTGAATAAAGTCATCATAAAAAATAAGTACCCCTTTCCGAGAATAGATAATTTGTTTGACCAATTGCAAGGTGCAAGTTATTTCTCAAATATAGACCTTCGTTTCGGATATCATCAACTCAAAGTTAGGGAGTGTGACATCCCAAAAACCGCTTTTCGAACTCGTTATGTCCATTTTGAGTTTTTTGTTATGTCTTCCGGGTTAACTAATGCCCTAGCAGCTTTCATGGACCACATCAATCTATTTTTTAGACCATATCTGGATATGCTTATCATAATGTTCATCGATGATATACCAGTGTACTCCTGTAGTGAGGATGAACATTCTGATCATCTCTGAACTGTCTTGCAAACCCTTAGAGATCACAAGTTGTTTGCCAAGTTCAGTAAGTGTGAGTTTTGGCTAAGGTTAGTTGCTTTTCTAGGTCATGTCATTTCTTCCGAGGGTATTAGAGTAGATCCCCAAAAGACCGAAGTTGTTAAAAATTGGCCTAGACCTATTTCTCTGACCGATATCCAAAGTTTCTTAGGTTTAGCTGGCTATTACCGCCGTTTTGTTGAGGGTTTCTCCTTTATAGAATCTCCTATGACTCGGATGACCCAAAACAAAGTGAAGTTCTTATGGTCCAAATCTTGTGAGAAGAGTTTTCAGGAGTTGAAGACTCGACTCACTTTAGCCCCTATTTTTACTTTGCCTAATGGTGTTGATGGTTTTATAGTGTACTGTGATGCTTAGAGAGTTGGGTTAGGTTGTGTATTGATACAGAAGGGTAAGGTGATAGCTTATGCTTCTAGACAGTTGAAACCACATGAGAAAAACTACCCCACCCAGGACCTTGAGTTTGCTGATGTTGTGTTTGCTTTGAAAATCTGGAGACACTATTTGTATGGTGTCCATGTTGATGTTTTCACTGATCATAAGAGTCTGCAGTATGTGTTTACCCAGAGAGAATTGAATCTTAGGCAGAGACGATGGTTATAATTGTTAAAGGACTATGATATGAGTGTGCTGTACCATCTGGGCAAGGCCAATGTTGTGGCGGATGCCCTAAGTAGAATTTCCATGGGTAGTGTTTCGCATGTGGTAGAAGGTAAGAAAGAGTTGGATCGTGATGTACATCATTTGGCTAGATTGGGGGTTAGGTTGTTTGACTCTACTGAAGGTAGTATAGGGGTTCAGAGTAGTTCCGAATCCTCCTTGGTTTTGAAAGTGAAGGAAAAGCAATACTTAGATGCTAGTTTGGTCAGACTAAAGGAGTCAGTCAAGGACCAAAAAGTAGAGGTTTTCTCCCAAGGGGGAGATGGTGTGTTGAGATTGCAGGGAAGATTGTGTGTCCCGAATGCTAATGATATGAGACAATGGATTATGGCTGAAGCGCGCGGGGTGCGATATTCTATTCATCCTGGTGCCACAAAGATGTACCGAGAGTTGCGGGAAATCTATTAGTGGAGTGGCATGAAGAAGGATATAGCAGCGTTTGTAGCTAAGTGTGCAACATGCCAATAGGTTAAGGTTGAACACCAAAGACCTGGTGGTATGATGCAAGAGTTTAGTATTCCCACCTGGAAGTGGGAAGAGATAAATATGGACTTCGTGATTGGTTTACCTCCTTGCCGACGCCATCATGATTCCATTTAGGTTGTGGTTGATAGGTTGACTAAGTCTTCTCATTTCTTGCCTGTTCATACTTCATATACTGCTGAGGATTACGCTAGATTGTATATCCGAGAGCTGGTCACACTACATGGAGTTCCCTTGTCTATCATTTCGGATAGGGGTACTAAGTTCACTTCGCAATTTTGGATTGCTTTCCAGAAGGGTCATGGTACCCAAGTGCTTTTGAGTTCTGCTTTTCTGCCATAGACCGATGGGTCAGGCTGAGCGGACCATCCAGACCTTAGAGGATATGTTGAGAGCTTGTGTACTTGACTTTAAGGGAAGTTGGTATGATCACTTACCATTGATAGATATTGCTTACAATAACAGTTTCCACTCTAGTATTGACATGGCTCTGTTTGAAGCCTTATATGGGAGGAAGTGTAGATCACCCATAGGTTGGTTCGAGGTGGGTGAAGCGGCTGTGAGTGGTTCTGATTCTGTATTTGAGGCTATGGAAAAATTTAAGTTGATTAGGGAAAGGTTGAAAACTGCACAGAGTCGTCAGAAGTCATATGCGGATGTTAGAAGGAGAGACCTTGAGTTTGAAGTTGGTGACCTAGTGTATCTGAAAATTTCAGCCATGATGGGGGTGAAGAGATTCGGAAAGAAGGGGAAGTGTAGTCCCCATTATGTTGGTCCTTACAAAATTCTTAGCCGTGTTGGTAAGGTGCTTATGAGGTCGAGTTGCCTTCCGAGTTGTCCTCTGTTCATCCAATATTCCATGTCTCCATGCTTAGAAAGCATATTAGCGATGTTGTGGTAGTGGATTCTGCTGTGAGTGCTGACATTCAAGAAAATCTTTCTTGAGATTCTTGATTTTAGTGTCCGAAGACTAGGGAACAAAGAAGTTGCCTTGGTCAAGGTGTTGTGGTGAAATCAATCTGTTGAGGGTGAAACTTGGGAAGCTGAGGTGGATATGTGATCCAAGTACCCGCACCTATTTTCCACGAACTTTGATCAACCCGAAGGTACCGTTCTTTTCTAAATCATTCACTTTTGATAAAAGTTGCAGCAGTTCAACTGTCATTTATTATGTGTTCAGCTGTAGTTTCTTGAATTTATGCGTTCTATGTTGCATTCGGAGTGAGAAACGATGTGGTGATGAGTCTAAAAAATGGTTTCAGCTGTATTCTCTATTTCTTATCTAATCTTGGCAAGTCTAGCATCATTCGAGGATGAATGTTTCCAGGGGGATGATGTAATACCTCAGGAAATTTTTCATTGAAATTTTATGTGTAAACGTGTTGGGTTCTATCTTCTAGAATGAATCATAAATTTTTTGGGTGGAATGTCTTAGATTATGACCCACCATTACGTAGAGTATCGAATAAGATTTCCAACGATATGTGGATCATCCAAAACGGACACCCGAGCGACGAGTTATGAACATTCCGATCAAACCGTGAATAGTAGTGAACAGTAAAACGTGCAGGAAAAAATACTGAGGCTTGGCGTATTTTTGCTCCAACTTTAAATGATTATAACTCCTCGTACATAATGATCTGGGTGATCTACTATATATCAACGGAAACCTTTGCGAGTCCTCTTTCCAATGTAATTGGTTTCATCCAATTTTTTTATAGGAGCAAAAAGTTACTGTCGATCTACTTCAGCCTATCAAAAGCAAATTTTTGGGTCAACTTCAAATCTGGGTGAGATACTATATATCAACGGAAATATATGAGAGTCCTATTTCTAATGAAATTGGTTTCATCCAATGTGGATATCGGAGTAAAAGGTTATGGTCGATCTACTTCAGACGATCAAAACAGTCCACCAAAGGACAGATTCAAGAATTATTTGAGTTTTTGGGGCGTTTTGGTCATTCCGCCTCACCCAAAATCCGTCCAAACCCTATTGTAAAGCATATTAGAAGCATTACATGTTATATTTCATCAAATTCCGTCAAAAAAAACCCTAAGCTCCTACATCCAATTTCAAGAACCTCCAAAGTTCAACATTAATTCTACAAATTTATTCAAAATTCCAAGCTCCTAGTTCAAGAACTTCAAGAACCTCCAAAGTTCACTATTAATTCTGCAAATGTATTCAAGATTCCAAGTTCCTAGTTCAAGAACTCCAAGAACCATCATTCAAAGGCACGATTAACATCTCAAAAATGATTATCGATCTAAAGTTCATCATTCAAGGTATGTGGGGTTTTTCAACAAGAACTCTCTTTCGTTCTTGTGCCCAAAAGTAATTTTCTTTAAAAAGGCATGATTTTTATTTGATTTTTACTAATTTGAAGCATGAACCCATATCTTATGATGATTATTATAAAATCATGATGTTAATGATTTTGAATGATAAATTTACATGTGTGGTGATATAAAGCATGAATCTTGAACGATATTTATCATGATTTTGATATTTGGGTCATGAATTCCCATTGGAAATTATGTTTTTTTTAGAAAGTGTGTGTTATAAGCACGTTGATGTTGAATATTTGAGATATTTTGAATGATTTGACCTTTTGGTCTTAATGGAATTGTTTTGGACTCGAGTGTGAAAGAAATCCACAACGTGGTTGATTTTGATAGATGGGAAACATGATGGCTCCCGATATATATTTATATATTACTAAAATTGTTTTGTAGTGGATTGTCTTTGAAATGATCTGAGCTAAGTCTGGGAGAAATATTTAGCACCGAGTCGGAGGTATAAAGCGACCTTACTTTCCTAGAACTACGTGACCCCGTAGGAGTGAGCCTGAGGCTGATTTATATAGTGATCACTAGTTTGTGTGGATTTGATATTGATAGTCCTACTCCGATGGCAAGGATAGGACGGCTCTCCCCAACGTCGGTTGTACGTTGGACTCCATGTAGCTCACATGGTTTATGTCGGTTATAGGATCTCCCAGTGTGTGTGTGTTTTACTTGTGTCTCTGTTGAATGGTGAAGTGATTTGAAAGTGGAATTGTGAAATTTATTCTTTCGAAAGATTTAAATGATATTTACATTATGAGAATTGATATTCATGATGAACTAAAAGTGACTGATAAATTATACGATGACTCACATGTGTTATTGTACTTATTTCATCCTCTCATGATTATGATGATTTTCTTCAGGCTATGTGAGTCTTTCATACATCCTGTATATTTCTTATAAATATTTATGTTGATGATTTTTATAAAACTGCATACACCCCCATATACTCGATTCCTTTCCATGGTACTAACCCATATCTTCGGATGTGGGCTGCATTTTCTCAGAATGTTGGTTTAGGTGTTAAGTTTCATGTTCGACAATGATTCCTTGGGCACGCTATTCTACATCCTCTCTTGTGGTGAGTCCTCATGTTTCGAGGACGTGATGTCTGATGTTGGTTTCATGGAATTGTTTACATTTGATAACTGAGTATAAGTCAGTTGGGGCATGTCTCAATGGCTTGCTAGTTTTATTGATTTGCTTAGAGGCTTGTCAGACTAGTATAGATGTTGGGAGTTGACTAATAAGTCGTATTTTGTTATCTTTCTGAAATTCTTTTATTCTTGGACGATGATTACTCTGTTGATATTTGAGGGTTATTTATGGAAACCCCATTGATTTGTGCTTTCTCTCTTCCCTCTTTCTTCGCTAACTGCTTTAAGGATCGTTCCTATGCATCTCCTTACGCAGCAGCAGTTTTCAATCATACAATGTGTACTCTTAGTCTGACTTTTGAGCCGAGTGTATGATACGTGGCGAGGTATTAAACTAAATAAAAATGGCTCAAAGGGTTAGCTTGGGGCTACTCGTAGCCTCAAGCACTATGTCACGCTCCAGGACTCATTTTTCGGGGCGTGACAAACTTGGTATCAGAGCCTAAGTTTTTAAGGTGTCTTAGGGAGTCTGACAAGCAGTGTTAAGTAGAGTCTTGATCATCGGTGTGTAGCGCGCCACATCTATGAGCAAGAGGCTACAATATGTTTTAGGAAAATGTGAGATTCTTTCTTTCAGAAGTATATCGTGCTCAAAGTATCTCTCTCTGCTAGTGATTCGTGCTCTCCTCTTTCAGAAATACCTCCTGATAGAAAGATAGAATTCGGGATTGATCTTCTTCCTGATACTCAGCCCATTTCTATTCCTTCTTAACTTATGGCCCCTGCAGATTTTAAGGAGTTGAAAGAGTGACTCAAAGATCTACTAGATAAGTGTTTCATAAGGCCCAGTGTTTCTCCTTGGAGCGCTCCTGTGTTGTTTGTAAGAAAGAAAGATGGATCTTTGCTTATGTTCATTGATTACCGCCAACTGAATAAAGTCACCATAAAAAATAAGTACCCCCTTCCGAGAATAGATGATTTATTTGACCAATTGCAAGGTACAAATTATTTCTCAAAGATAGACCTTCGTTCTAGCTATCATTAAATCAAAGTTAGGGAGTGTTGACATCCCGAAAACCGCTTTCCAAACTCGTTATGGTCATTTTGAGTTTCTTGTTATGTCTTTCGGGTTAACTAATGCCCTAGCAGCTTTCATGAACCTTATGAATCGAGTGTTCAGACCATATCTGGATAGGTTTGTCATAGTGTTCATCGATGATATATTGGTGTACTCCCATAGTGAGGATGAACATTCTGATCATCTCTGAACTGTCTTGCAAACCCTTAGAGATCACAAGTTATTTGCCAAGTTCAGTAAGTGTGAGCTTTGGCTAAGGTCAGTTGCTTTTCTGGGTCATATCATTTTTTCCGAGGGTATTAGAGTTGATCCCCAAAAGGCTGAAGCTGTTAGAAATTGGCCAAGACCTATTTCTACGACTGATATCCAAAGTTTCTCGGGTTTAGCTGGCTATTACCGCCGTTTTGTTGAGGGTTTCTCCTTTATAGCATTTCCTATGACTCGGATAACCCAAAAGAAAGTAAAGTTCTTGTGGTCCAAATCTTGTGAGAAGAGTTTTCAGGAGTTGAAGACTCAACTCACTTCAGCACCTGTTTTGACTTTGCTTGACGGTGTTGATAGTTTTATGGTGTACTGTGATGCTTCGAAAGTTGGGTTAGGTTGTGTATTGATGCAGAAGGGTAAGGTGATTGCTTATGCTTCTTGACAGTTGAAACCCCATGAGAAAAATTACCCCAACCATGACCTTGAGTTTGCTGCTGTTGTGTTTGCTTTGAAAATCTGGAGACACTATTTGTATGGTGTCCATGTTTATGTTTTCACTGATCATAAGAGTCTACAGTATGTGTTTACCCAGAGAGAATTAAATCTTATGTAGAGACGATTGTTAGAATTGTTAAAGGACTATGATATGAGTGTGTTGTACCATCCAGGCAAGGCTAATATTGTGGCGGATGTCCTAAGTAGAGTCTCCATGGGTAGTGTTTCGCATGTGGTAGAAGGTAAGAAAGAGTTGGATCGTGATGTACATCGTTTGGCTAGATTGAGGGTTAGGTTGTTTGACTCTGATGAAGGTAGTATAGGGGTTCAGAGTAGTTCCGAATCCTCTTTGATTTCGGAAGTGATGGAAAACAAATACTTAGATACTAATTTGGTTAGACTGAAGGAGTCAGTCAAGTACCAAAAAGTAGAGGTTTTCTCCCAAGGGGGAGATGGTGTGTTGAGATTGCAGGGTAGATTGTGTATCCCGAATGTTGATGATCTGAGACAGAGGATTATGGCTGAAATGTACGGGGCGCGATATTTTATTCATCCTGGTGCCACCAAGATGTACCGAGACTTGCAGGAAATTTATTGGTGGAGTGGCATGAAAAAAGATATTGCAGCATTTGTAGCTAAGTTTGAAACATGCCAATAGGTTATGGTTGAACACCAAAGACCTGGTGGTATGATGCAAGAGTTTAGTATTCCCACCTAGAAGTGGGAAGAGATAAATATGGACTTCGTGATTGGTTTACCTCCTTCCCGATGCCATCATGATTCCATTTGGGTTGTGGTTGATAGGTTGACTAAGTCTGCTCATTTCTTGCCTGTTCATACTTCACATACTGTTGAGGATTACGCTAGATTGTTTATCCGAGATATAGTTAGATTGCATGGAATTCCCTTGTCTATCATTTTGGATAGGGGTACTCAGTTTGCTTCACAATTTTGGAATGCTTTCCAGAAGGGTTTTGGTACCCAAGTGCTTTTGAGTTCTGTTTTTCATCCGCAGACTGATGGTCTGGCTGAACGGACCATTCAGACCTTAGAGGATACGTTGAGACCTTGTCCACTTGACTTTAAGGGAAGTTGGGATGATCACTTACCATTGATAGAGATTGCTCACAATAACAGTTTCCACTCCAGTATTGACATGGCTCCGTTTGAAGCCTTATATGGGAGGAAGTGTAGATCACCCATAGGTTGGTTCGAGGTTAGTGAAGTGGTTGTGAGTGGTCCTGATTCGGTATTTGAGGCTATGAAAAAAGTTATGTTGATTAGGGAAAGGTTGAAAACTGCGCAAAGTCGTCAGAAGTCATATGCGGATGTTAGAAGGAGAGACCTTGAGCTTGAAGTTGGTGACCTAGTGTACCTGAAAATTTCACCCATGAGGGGGATGAAGAGATTCAGAAAGAAGGGGAAGCTTAGTCCTCGTTATGTTGGTCCTTACAAATTTCTTAGCCGTGTTGGTAAGGTAGCTTATGAGGTCGAGTTGCCTTTCGAGTTGTCCTCTGTTCTTCCAATATTCCATGTCTCCATGCTTAGAAAGAATATTAGCGATGCTGTGGTAGTGGATTCCACTGTGAGTGCTGACATTCAAGAAAATCTTTCTTTTGATGAGATTCCTGTTGAGATTCTTGATTTCAGTGTCTGAAGACTAAGGAACAAAGAAGTTCCCTTGGTCAAGGTGTTGTGGCGAAACCAATCTGTTAAGGGTGCAACTTGGGAAGCTGAGGCGGATATGCGATCCAAGTACCCGGACCTATTTTCCGCGAACTCTGATCAAGCCGAAGGTACCGTTCTTTTCTAAATCATGTACTTTTGATAAAAAGTTGTAGCAGTTCAGCTATCATTTATTATGTGTTCAGCTGTAGTTTCTTGAATTTATGCATTATATGTTGCATTCGGGCTGAGAAACGATGTGGTGATGAGTATAACGAATGGTTTCAGTTGTATGCTCTATTCCCTATCTAATCTTGGAATGTCTAGCGTCATTCGAGGATGAATGTTTCCAAGGGTGGGATGATGTAATACCCCGGGAAATTTTTCGTTGAAATTTTGTGTGTAAACATATTGGGTTCTATCTTCTAGAATGAATTATAAATTTTCTATGTGGAATGTCTTAGATTATGACCCACCATTGCGTAGAGTATCGAATAAACTTTCCAATGATATATGGATAATCCAAAACAGACACCCGAGCGGCGAGTTATGAACATTCCGATCGAATTGTGAATAGTAGTGAACAGTAAAACGTGTAGGAAAAAGTACTGAGGCATGACGTATTTTTGCTCCAAATTTAAACGATCATAACTTCTTGTACATAATGATCTGTGTGGGATAATATATATCAATGGAAAGCTCTTCGAGTCCTCTTTCCAATGAAATTTGTTACATGCAATTTTTCTATCAGAGCAAAAAGTTATGGTCGATCTACTTCAGCCTATCAAAAGTGAATTTTTGGGTCAAATTCAAATGATCATAAATCCTCGTACACAATGATCTGGGTGAGATACTATATATCAACGGAAAGATATGAGAGACCTCTTTTTAATGAAATTGGTTTCATCCAATTTGGATATCGGAGTAAAATATTATGGTTGATCTATTTCAGACTATCAAAACAGTCCACCAAAGGACAGATTCGACAATTATTTGATTTTTAGGGGCGTTTTGGTCATTCCCCCTCACTCAAAATCCATCCAAACCCTATATTAAAGCCTATAAGAAGCATTATATGTTATATTTAATCAAATTCCCTCAAAATTAAAACCCTAAGCTCCTACATCCAACTTTAAGAACCTCCAAAGTTCACCATTATTCTGCAAATTTATTCCAGATTCCAAGTTCCTAGTACAAGAACTCCAAGAACCATCATTCAAAGGCACAATTAACATCTCAAAAACAAGTATCGATCTAAAGTTCATCATTCAAGGTATGTGGGATTTTTCAACAAGAACTCTCTTTCGTTCTTGTGCCCTAAAGTAATTTTCTTTACAAAGGCATGATTTTTATTTGATTTTTACGAATTTGAAGTATGAACCCATATCTTATGATGATTATTATGAAATCTTGATGTTTATGATTTTGAAAGATGAATTTACACGTGTGGAGATATAAAGCATGAATCTTGAATGATATTTATCATGATTTTGATATTTGGGTCATGAATCCCCATTGGAAATTATGTTTTTTAGAGAAAGTGTGTGTTATAAGCACGTTGATGTTGAATATTTGAGATATTTTGAATGATTTGACCTTTTGGTTTTAATGGAATTGTTTTGAACTCGAGTGTGAAAGAAATCCACAACGTTGTTGATTTTGATAGATGGAAAGTATGATGGCTCCCCATGTATATTTATATATTATTGAAATTGTTTTGTTGTGGATTTTCTTGGAAATGATCTGAGCTAAGTCTGGAAGAAATATTTATCACCGAGTGGGAGGTATAAAGCGATCTTACTTCCCTAGAACTACGTGCCTCCGTAGAAGTGAGCCTGAGGCTGATTTATATAGTGATCACTAGTTTGTGTGGGTTTGATATCGATAGTCCTACTCCGATGGAAAGGATAGGATGGCTCTCCCCAACGTGGGTTGTACGTTGAACTCCATGTAGCTCACATGGTTTATGTCGGTTATAGGATCTCCCAGTGTGTGTGTGTTTCCTTGTGTCTATGGTGAATGGTGAAGTGATTTGAAAGTGGAATTGTGAAACTTATTCTTTCGAAAGAGTTAAATGATATTTACATTATGAGAATTGATATTCTTGATGAACTGAAAGTGATTGACAAATTATATGATGACTCACATGTGTTATTATGCTTTTTCCATCCTCTCATGATTATGATGATTTTCTTCGGGCTATGTGAGTCTTTCATATATCCTTCATATTTTTTATAAATATTTATGATGATGATGTTTATAAAACTGCATACACCCCCAAAGCTGACTTCAAAATCATCAGACCAGGAGCCATTCATAAAGAGAATTACCCTAGAGAACTTTTTATCGAAAACCTTTTCAAATAGAAAATAATGAGTATGATTCTTATGTTGAACACAAGAGTGTCCAATTCCTCGCTTCTAGGAGAGAGGCAGAGATTTACACATAAAATACGAACAGAATCCTCATACACTTTAAGTCTACAAAGGCAAAAACCTAGAGATAAGTCTTGAAATTTAAAAAAGAAACTTACATTGCAATGTGCTTCCTTTAATTGCCAGAGATTCACTACTCAACCGGGTACAACTGAGTGGTTTTTGAAAGCAATAAACTTGTCTTTTTGCGAGAAGGTCCAAAACTTATGCATGTCCTTCGTATATATGACTTGACTAATAAAAGTACCTTTGGGAGTTTGCTTGATTTTTAATCCCAAGAAAAATGTGATATCTCCCATAAGACTCATTCCAAATTCTCCTTTCATCAAGTTTACAAATTCTCATACAAGGAAATATTAGAACTACCAAAGATAATATCGTCAAAATAAATTTTCACAATGAGTAAATCAGAGTCAAGCTTTTGGGTGAAAAGAGTTGTATCAATTTTTCCTCTTTGGAAATTACTTTTTAATAACAAAGTATTCAATCTCTCATACCAACCTTTTGGAGCTTGTTTGAGACCGTAGAGTGATTTAGATAGTTTAAAAAATGGTTTGGATAAGATGGAATTTCAAAACCGGGATGTTGTCTTACAAAAAATTCTTCATGAATAAACCTATTTAAAAAGGTACATTTGATGTCCATTTGATAAAGGTTTAAAGCATTTGAAGGAAGCAATAGATAATAAAATTTGAATTGACTCTTACCTTAATACAAGAGCAAATATTTTATCATAATCAATACCTTCTTGATGAGAGTAGCGTAGAGCTACAAGTCTAGCCTTGTTTCAGATAACCTAATCATCTTCATTTTATTTATTCATATAGACCTATGTGGTTCCAAATAGTGGGTTGTTCTTGGTCTTTCAACTAGATTCCAGACTTGAATTCATTCAAATTGATCTAATTCTTCCTTCATGGCCTCGACCCAAGATTCATATTTGAGAGCTTCATCAATTTTCTTGGGATAAATTTAAGACACAAGAGCAAAATATGCCTTCTTTCTTAATGAGGAACTTATCTACATCTTATTATTTGGGTTTCCAATGATAAATTCATTTTGAAAGCTAGCATTGTTTCTCTATTCTCTTGGACATTTGTTTTAGTTGTTTCATCAGAGGGAGTCGACTCTTGAGAGGTTGTAGTCGACTCATTGTTTGGTAGCTCAGGGGTTGTGTTTGCTGTGGCTCTAGATTGTAGATTATTTACTTGCTCTTCATCAATACTCAAAATCATAGAAGGCTGGTTAGTTTCATCAAATACAATAGACATACATTCTTCAACACATAAATTCCTTTTATTTTATGCTGTGTACGCATGATTGGTAGGAGAGTACCCAAGAAACATTCCTTCGTCCCTTTGTGGATTGAATTTTCCTAATTTACTCTTACCATTATTGTGGATGTAGCACTTACATCCAAAAGGATGAAAATAACTGATGTTAGTCTTTTTACCTCTCCACATCTCATAAGGAGTCTTTTTTAGAATAGGATTGATGAGGCATCTATTGATGACATGACATACCGTTCTTACTTCCTCTATCCAAAAGTAATCTGGTAGGTTGTGTTCTAACAATATGGTTCTTGTATTTTCCTAGAAAAATCGATTCTTTCACTCCAACACACTATTTTGTTGAGGAGACCGAGGTGATAAGAAGTTTTGAGAGTACCTGTTCTGAGCACAGTATTCCTCAAAAGCTTAGTTTTCAAATTCTCCTTCATGATCACTGTAAACAGAGGTGATGAAGTGTCCTGCTTCTCTTTGTACTTTCTAGAAAAGATCTCAAAATTTGTTAAAAACTCATGTTGATGAGCAATAAACTTTACCCAGGTTAAACGAGAATAATCATCAATAATAACAAAAACATATCTTTTTCCACCAATACTTGCGATCTTGATGGGGCTAAACAGTTCCATGTGGATTGTTTGAAGAGGTTTGGTAGTAGTGACAATGTCTTTGACTTTGAATGTTGTCCGAGTCTATTTACCAAATTAGCAAGCATCATAGATGTGATCCTTCTCAAACTTGAGTTTCTACACACCTTTCACTAGTTCAAGTCTTGAGAGTTTCTTAATGACAGTATACTGGCCTGCCCAAGCTTTTTGTGCCACAAACAAATGTCATTGGTATGTCTAGTGAGGCAAGCTGGCGTAGAGAAATCAGGATTAGTTAGAACATAAATATTATCAATACGTTCATCGATAAGAGAAATGTCTCCTTTTTCATGTTGGATGGAGCAACTTTCGGCTTTGAAGGAGACTCCAAATACTGTGTCACACAGTTGATTGATACTAAGCAGGTTGTGTTTGAGTCCATCTATGAGATAAACTTCAATGTGTTTGCATGAGGAGTTGAGCTTTACTAAGCCGACTCCAATGACATCACATCAAATCTAATTGATCCTTATTCCATTTTACTTAGAGAACAAAAATGTTCTTCCTTTCCAATCATATGTCTAGAACATCCGCTATCGATGACCCATATTTTTTTCTATAGATTTTGTAGATGTGTTCCTCACTTGATTTACCTTTTGCAATGAAGCACATGTTGGATGCTTTTGTTTCTTCCTCAGCTTCATCTTCATCACCCCAACCGCCAAAGTTTTTGTTTCTTTGGATGATTTTCTTTTCAATTATGTACAATTTTGTTTATAGTGACCTGACATTCCACTATAATAGCAATGATCATCATTTATAGTCAATTCATTGTTTTTGACTCCTTGGGTCCTCTACCACCTTTTCTTTAAGATCTGCCTTAGACCATAATTTATAAGAGCCATTTATTCACTATTAGATTCTTTCAAGAATTCTTCTTCTCCAATTGTTACAACATTGAAGGCCACTGGTTTCTTATTTTATTCATTTGTACCGGTAGATATAATTTTGCTCATATTCAAAAATATTACCTCGTAACTCATCATATGTCATGTTGTGAAGGTCCCCATCTTCTAAAATGGTAGCTTTGGTTTCCCATACTTTTGGGGAGACTTCTGATAAGCTTCTGGACTTGCAGTTGTGTGGATAGAACATCCTTAATGATTTTATCTCACATACAATTTTACAGAATCTGGCTAATATTGATTCCACATTTTTATTTTCTTCCATTTTGAATAGCTCGTACTCAGTAACCAGAGCACTGATTTTTGCCTTTTTGACATTGGTGGTCCCTTCATAGGTTACTTCTATTTTGTTCCACATTTCTTTTGTAGTTTCAAGGGTTGATATCTTGTCGCATTCTTCTCCTCTCACTGCACAAAGGAGTAAACTTATAGCTCGTGCATTAGTTTGAATTACCTCTTGTTGTTCTTTAGTGACGTCAAAATTTTCTGGGTCCTCCATGTCAGTATGTTTTATTCCTTGTCCTTCCTTTTCTCTTTGAGTCCTGGAATGGGCTTTGGCCCTTTCTTAAAGACAACCCATTCTTGGAAGTCATTTGATCAAACAAATAGTATGAATTTGTTCTTCCAGAAGGAGTAGCGTTGTCCTTTAAAGTATGGTGGTCTTGTGGAGGAGTGATCTTTTAGAAGGAGAGCTCCTGGAATTTGGTAGTTGGCCACTGGATCTTTACTCACGTGCGGTTAAGCAACACTGTTAGTGAGACCAATTGAAATTTCAAGAGGGGGGGAATTGAAAAATTTCTTTGAGTCTGCTGACAAGCCTTCATAGTCGACTCACCTGCAGATTAGTATACTTAACAAAACAGATTAGATTTACGCAAATAAGTAAGTAAATAAGAACACAAAGATTTCTCCTTGTTTGGAACACCAATGTGGAACCTACTTCAAGTCCCCTTGGGTTTCAATGTTTCCTTAAATCTTTTCAAAGTGGAGTCGGAGTTCAAGAGAAGTAAACAAGTTCTAAAACTTATGTTGATTTTTAGATCTTGTGACACAGCCTCAATCGGTATGACTAAGTTGACTGGATCTTACTCTTGTGTATCTATAGAAAACTAAGAAGAACAAAGCTTTATGGAGACAAAGATTGAGACACACTAAGAATTTCCTTTGAAGTTGCGTGCATGCTTTGACCTTCAGTCTTTTCTTTTATACTCTTCAACTGCTCCGGCTTCTTTTCATCATAAGGAAACTCATGGCATTTATTCTCAATCAAGGATCTAAATTGATTCCTTGATTGAGGGATCCTTGATTGAGGGACACAGTATGGTATGTCCATATTAGATATGTCCATACGTGGTGCAACCTTGTTTTCATAGCCGTACATATCCATATCAGATATGTCCGTGTAGAGGGCTTGGTCTTCTTGCCCTTTTCTTTTGTCATGATTGATTCGTTTGCCTTATATTTGGAGATCCAATAAGATCCATGATTGATGCTAATTCCAAGTTCAGCGCTGGCTTCCTTGTTAGTGGAGGCTTGCTTCCTTTTGCGGGATATTCTTGAAGATTCTAGGATATCCTAGATTGATTCCTTAGTGATCCTTTTTTGATCAACTGTATCTTTAGTGTCTCTTGTGAGATATTTACTTATTAATTTGTCGTTATTAAAACATATTATGATAATGTGGGGCTAAAAATTGCAGGCTTGACAGCAGGAGAAGAGAAATTGTAGAAGAAATGGCTGCAAAAGAGTTGTATGAGGTACTCAACATCAGAAATCTAGACCATTTCATTAGTACGGTGATATTTATAGGCACTGAAATATGTTATTTTAAGAGTGCCTTTTGGTCACTATTGTCTTGCAATTGCCATCCGCGTTATTGCTAGCTTTTGTCACCTGGAGGGCTACATCTTCTGAGTCGCATAACAACAACAATACATAAATATAGTTCCATAGTTGAGGTTTGAGGAGAATAAGATGTTCACAAAACTTATCCCTACCTTTGCAGCATAGAAAGAATATATTTAAAGTGTGTTTGCAAGAAAAATATAACAATGAATTATCAAGATACAAAACAAATGAAATAATACATAATAAAACAGATCGAAGCTACAAATTCTAAATACTACTGATAATAAGACTCCTGGGAGATGGGGCTAGCCCCTGCCTCTCCCACCTCATGAAGGGTGTCATTAATTAATTCTCCGCTATCTACTAACCTTTACCCAAACCCTCGACTTCCACACCTTCCTAGCCATCTAGGGTCATGCCGTCAGTAACTCTTCTATAAAAATCCTATTATTTCATATTCCTCATCATAAACTTTTTAAGAAATATTTTTTAAAGGTTTGAGACTGCTTCAAATAAAGAAGCTAGGTGCCAACTATGTAGATAAGCATTAATGGGGGTATGTATTGCCCTTAATAAATGTTTTTTTTTTCATTAGATAAAATTGCAATAATAAGTAATAATCTATTTCTAGAAAAAACTTCGTTATTGACTATTTAGGTAAATTTAGAAGCTGAATAAAGTTCTAAACGAACACAATTTTTTTTATTTTGGCTGTCAATTAAAGGGTTGTTTAATTCTTTGTTTTAGTATACAATTTTTTTAAAAAAATATTAGATTGCGTCAAGACTTCACAGCTATACATTCCTCTCATGTTTGCACCATACTGTGATGTATTGTGATTGAACTGTTTACAACATTTATGTGGAAGTTGAATTATCAAATTCTATTATCCACCGCAACTCCACCTTGAACTTGAGATAAAGATCAAGGTATGTAAGTTTTGTCGTTGTACTCTCTGCCAGACCCCACCTATAACTATGAGATTACAACAATCTCTATATACTCAAGGTGTGAATAAGTTTTTCGTAAGTTATACTCTCCTTATAAATCACCTATGAGATTACATTAATCTATACCATATTTGAATAGATTATTATTTTGACCAACCAACAAATATATATAAAAAAATCTATCAAAATTATCTTACTTTAAATTGTCCAAATTTTACATAGATTCATCTTTTGTCACTACTTCGAGTGTATCGCTAGAGTGATTATCAGATTCATACAAGGTCGGCTGGAGGCCAAAGGCACTAAAGCATAGGCTTTAGGCCTCTCATAATTTGAGGCCCCATTTTTTATGTTTTTAATTAGTTTTAGATTTTTTTATTTCAAAGTATATTTACTTTCTTAAAAAAATAAAGAACAAAATCTATATAGGAAAGAGAAGTACTTATTAATATGTGATTAATGATTACAGTTAAATCATTTAATTTTATATGAATGATATTCTCTTCTTTTTATCTTTCTCGTAATAAAGTTTATACTATTCTCCAAAATTATCATGATAACATTGAAAAAATAAATTACACATTCCTTTAATTTTTTTTTAACATTGCAGTAAGCAAATTCAACTAGTAGAATATTATACTTCCTAAAGCAATTTCATTGTTTTAACTATTATTATAATTTTTTTATACTAGAAAAAACTAAGACCTCTTATAAATTTTGACTTTAGGCCACAAATATCACTGAGCCGCCTCTGGATTCATAGTCATATATATTTGCGATCGAGTTATTGTGCTAACAATTAAGCAAAACTATTGTGTTCTTGTAACACCCCGATTTTCGGGCTAGAATAAAAACCATGACTCTGATGCGTTGATAATCCCAAAGCCTTAAATTCTATGCCAATTTGGCATGTTTATTTAGTATGTGAATCCATTTGAGCATGAATTTAGACCATAGAGGTCCTTCAACTCAAGGACGAGTTGAAACTATTTCGATCGATTAAGTTTTAGTGGACGTTGTAATTTGTGTCAGCTTTCATCGACCATAACTCTCTGTATATATTGAATTATAGAGCCTACTATGTGTCAGATGATAGGTCTTTGAGTTAACTTTCCAACGATACCAATTTTGCTAAAATCCAACACCCGAGCAAGAAGTTATGGCCTTTTAAAGTAGTATGCGTCGCCTAAGCAATCGCACATGGCCACTGGAAAGCATATGCGATAGCATATGCGGTGCCTATGTAAATATAGACGATATCATATGCGGCACCTATGTAAATATAGACAATATCATATGTGGCGCCTATGTAAATATAGGTGAGATCATATGCGGCGCCTATGTAAATATAGGCGATATTATATGCGGAGGATATGTTATGGTTTCAAGTGACTTAAACACTCCGTTTTTGGGGCAAAATGGTCCTTTTCCCACCCTTATTCAGCCATAAACATGAAATTCAGTCCCCAATTCTCCAAAATACATCCACATCCATCTAAAGATTATCAAGAACACACTCAAGGGTTTCAAACTAAAAACCCAAATAAATCAAGATTTAACCGTGGATTTTCAAAATTGATTAGAGATTCGGAATCCCCAATCCACAAGCTTCAAGAAGCACCCATTATTTTTCGAAATAGAGGTACGCGAGGTTTAACTAAATTCTCATGGACATAGAAAAATCATATTTTAGAATGGGGTTTTGAATCTATGTATATATTCATGTATTAAATGTTTTAACATCATTGTTTTGGTCCTTTGACCTTCCCCAAAGTGATTTGAGAATATGAATGTATGAAACCATGTATTTAGGAATGAATTATTGTTGAGAGCATGATTTTTGGTGAATTTCCTCTTATTATGAATTTTTCGGATTTCTCATAGCATATGAATTGTTTTGCAATGCATCCTTGAAAAGTACTATATGAAATGATTGAACTCTTGTTATGATTTAAAGGTGGTTTTAAATCACTACAGAGAGAATCTAGCATGAATGTTTAATGTTCATAATGCATGTAATGAAAGAGTGCATGGATTTGCTAAAGGCACTAGACCACCATATGTTGATGAAGTTTTTGCATGATTTTGACTTGAGTTCTGAAACGTGAAATCTTCTATATCAGTTGCATGTTTTTGGTGGTCTAAATTATGATTTAAATGAAAAATTTAGATTAATTTATTATTTCTCAGAAATCATGACTTGCAAGTCTTGGTATGACGATACCAATTCAGACCAATGCCATATCAGACTAAGACTAATAAATATTTCAGACTATCATGATTTTAGACATTCAAAATGTTGCATGTACAGAAAAGGTTAAAAATGGGCATATAGAGATGTTAGGTGGTTCCCTGAAGAGGGCTTGAGTTCAAGCAACTCATTGCCTAAAATTGTGGTTTGCCGACCTGGGTATATTATTATACGCTGACTTAAGTGTCGTGTGGCGTATCAGATTCAGGAACTCCAACCCTTGCGGCATACTCGGGTTGGAGGCTTCCCCACTGAGTCAATGGAAGATTCCATATCGCCTGTGGAATATCAGACTTGTAGGGGATAGCACCTAACTCAGAAGTAATACACAGATCAGAGTTTGATATTTACAGACAGGTTACATATTTTCAAAAGGTGCCCATGTGTTTTTCAGAAACTATTTTATGCATAGTATTTGATGAACATTTTCTCTCACGTATTATATATATATATGTTTAATTACTCTATTTGGATTGCTTCAAGAAGCACCCATTATTTTCTGAAATAGAGGTACGCGGGGTTTTCCTAAATTCTCATGGGCATAGAAAAATCATGTTTTAGAATGGGGTTTTTGAATCTATATATATATTCATGTATTAAATGTTTTAATATCCTTGTTTTGGTCTTTTGACCTTCCCCAAAGTTATTTGAGAATATGAATGTATGAAACCATGTATTTAAGAATGAATTCTTGTTGAGAGCATAATTTTCGGTGAATTCCCTCTTATTATGAATTTTTTCAGATTTCTCATAGCATATGAATTGTTTTGCAATGCATCCTTGAAAAGCACTATATGAAATGATTGAACTCTTGTTATGATTTAAAGGTGGTTTTAAATCACTAAAGAGGGAATCTAGCATGAATGTTTAACGTTCATAATACATGTAATGAAAGAGTGCATGGATTTGCTAAAGGCACTAGACCACCATATGTTGATGAAGTTTTTGCATGATTTTGACTTGAGTTTCGAAATGCAAAATTTTCTATATCAGTTGTATGTTTTTGGTGGTCTAAATTATGCTTTAAATGAAAGATTTAGCTTAATGTATTATGGCTTAGAAATCATGACTTGCAAGTCTTTGTATGACGATACCAATTTAGACCAATGTCATATCAGACTCAGACTAATAGACATTTTAGACTATCATGATTTTAGACATTCAGAAAGTTGCATGTACAGAAAAGGTTAAAAATGGGCATACAGAGATGTTAGGTGGTTCCCTGAAGAGGGCTTGAGTTCAAGCAACTCATTGCCTAAAATTGTGGTTTGCCGACCCGGGTATATTATTATACGCTGACTTAAGTATCATGTGGCGTATCAGATTCAGGAACTCCAACCCTTGCAGCATACTAGGGTTGGAGGCTTCCCCGCCGAGTCAATGGTGGATTTCATATCGTCTGTGGAATATCAGACTTGTAGAGAATACCACCTAACTCAGAAGTAATACACATATCAGAGTTTGAGATTTACAGTCAGGTTACATGTTTTCAAAAGGTGCTCATGTGTTTTTCAGAAACTGTTTTATGCATAATATTTGATGAACATTTGCTCTCACGTATTATATATATATATATATATATATATATGTGTGTGTGTGTGTGTGTGTGTGTGTGTATGTGTGTGTAATTACTCTATTTTGGATTGCTTCGCGGGCCAGTACAATTGTGCTGACCCCCCTTCCCCTTCCTCCCAAGTAGTAAGGTGCAGTCTATTAGTCCAGATCCTTAGTAGAGTCTACAGACAGGGTTATCTCAGAGTTCAGTTGGTGAGCCTTCTTTGCTTCGGAAGGCCTAGTCATTTAGGTATTTATTTCAGTATGACTTTTAATCTGCTGGGGGCCTTGTCCCAGTTATTCATATAGTATGTTAGTAGAGATTTCGCAGACTGTTGCAGATGTTTATTAAATACTGTTGGACATGTTTTCAGGCCTTTAACTGTTTTAAATTGTTGACCATGTTTCTATATTATTGTGTCTATTCCGTACTACTTTGATCATATAAATTATGTGCATGATTACCAGATAGACAGAGGGTGTTCCGGGCCTTCGGGTTCGGGAATGCTCGTCACGGCCAGGACCCCGGTTCAGGTCGTGACAGTTCTGGATTTCTGGTTCCTTGTATTTCTTGTTTTCACCATGGTAT
Organism: Capsicum baccatum var. pendulum; assembly: GCA_030864225.1. Taxonomy (NCBI): domain Eukaryota; kingdom Viridiplantae; phylum Streptophyta; class Magnoliopsida; order Solanales; family Solanaceae; genus Capsicum; species Capsicum baccatum. Next base: position 21,823,844 of record CM061552.1, on the reverse strand, counting down.
TTTTCTAAGATTTATTTCATTTCTCCTTTTATCTTCAGTAGATTTTCTCTTTGATTTTTATGAAATTTGGCAAAGTTATAAGTATTTCTGTGACTTTCATTGTGTTATCGTGTTGTAATTCTTATTTTAGTTGTAAAAGTACTAATGGATATATCGTTTACTTGTTTTAGAACCGTGGTGCTGGGATAGTTTGTGTGCTCCTAGATTGATTCAACAAAATTATAACAAAGTAATCATCAGAAGGAAGGAAGGGGATTTATATCTATTATATGAATCCTTATATACAACAGCAACATACCTAGTGCAAATCCTACATGTGGGATGTGGGAAGGGTAGGGTATACACAAATCTTGCTCCTACATTGGAAGGTAGAGAGGTTGCTATTGATTGATCCTCAGTTCAAGGAAAAGCATATCAAAACTAATATAAAAAGAAATAACTTAACTGAAAAAATCTTGGCAAATACTATAGAATTTAAACCTTGAATATGCAACTTATCCCGTTACCCTATCCCAGTGCAACCTATTTATACCAACACAAGTATTAGCTAACTTTCTCCACCAAGGCTTGAACAAAACAGATGAAATAACAACTCACGAGGTATTTTTGTGTCCGTTGGGGTTTGAACATTAGATCTCATAGGTCTCAATCCATTTCATTGACCAATAGACCTCATCTTTGAGTGAAATATGGTGGATAGATTTATTGATTTCCATGGGGGGCAAATGTGCATCCAATTCAGTCTCCATTAACAACAAACTCTAGAAAACACTTTTTACTTGTGGATTTTTTTGTTGAAACTTCTTTTTCATTATTTAGAGTACATGGATCTTTTGCGTTATTTGTTTATTTCTTTGCATATGACTATTAATTATTATTTTGCCATGTTGTGCAGGATACAATATGTCTAATTAGTGGTAACAAAGGATACTCCGCCACATCAAACTATGTCACACTGCCAAATCAATTCTGCAGAGTGTAATGTGGTAGAATTGCAGAGTCTCATTATCATTGATAACATGTAAAGCCAAAAACGTTATTGTCAGTAACTGCCACACCCCTTTTTTAATAAAGAAAAAAGAATCATTTTAATATTTTAAATTTGAAAGAATTTTTATCATTAAAGTGATAAAATAAAGATTTATTTCGAAAAAGATTCATTTCACAATTATATTCAGAGTTGCCACCTGACATAAATCTGGTGTGCCAAGTCATCTTTGAAAAATCTTTTTACAAAATGATTTGACTCTTTAAAACTGGTTTACAAACAGAGATTTTGGTTAAGGAATTCTGTTGACTGAGGGCAAGGTGTTAGGCACCCTTCGGTCCCATGGTTCGACCACGGTCGCTTTGTGGAGTATATCGGCTAATTTGACACTAAGAGTGTATAAACCACATAAAACACACAACAATCAAACAACAAACACAAACAAAACAAAACAAATCCTCAAAAATATATGTCCAGTCCAATTTATATAGTCTCAAAATACAAAAATGCGAAAATGTAAACCTACACTAATTCTAAACTACGCTCCAATGCTTACCCGATGCCTCCAGCCTTGATCACGAGCATCTCTGCGTACATAATACTTCGAGGCATTCCCGGCGAATGAATACAAATGACCTCGGGACATTCCCGGGATAAATGAATACACTTTCAATTTTTGCAATAAAGTAGAAAGAATCCTTCACACCCACATTCAAACATTTAACAAAAACATAATTCTAAATTTGCCTACCCAATCTACCATTTGCCTATTAATCTTTCGACTTAAAACATAATCCTATCGAGTTCAAAAAATTCATATTTATTCTGAATTAAACAAAACAACAATAAATCAAAATTAATCTGAATTCACTTTTCATCAAGTTTTCAATTCTCACCCCGATTTTGTTAACCAATTACCGATTTCAATTATCCAAAAAGATATCGTTTTCATCCAAATTATACCATTTGAGATTAATCATTCAACACAAACACATATCAAACAACAAATCACCCAAACAAATAAAATAACGGTATCAAATCACAACCACAATCACATGAAAATTAAGAAAAATAGAGTTGAAAATTGAACCTTTTGAAATCAATGTGTTGTTCGATTAAATAAGACGAAGCACGGGCCAAGAACCAGTCGAACCTCAAATGATGAGCCCACAACTTGAACAACCCAACCTCGGTATGGCTTCAGTGTTTTCCACCAAAATTGCAACAAAATTCACGATGACCAACAAAATCTGTTTATAATTTCCGATGAGGGTTCGATTGTGGACGGGGCTGGGTCATTGTTTTCATATCACCGGAGCTCCGTCGAGCTCAACTGGTCGGAATTTTTGGATTTTTGAGGGTCTGGGCGCTGTTTTCACTTCTCCGAAGCTCCGGTGAGCTCGGTGGTGTAGGAAATTGAAGCAAACGGGTCAAATTTTTGATCCCGTCGATCCCCCTTTCTCCCTCTCTCTCCTTTTCCTATCATCGATCACCCTCTACTATTTTCTTCTCCCTTAGTCTCTCTCAAGTCTCCATTTTTATTCTCTCTTCTGGTTTAGCGTGTGTGTGTAATCAGTGGGTGATTTGTGTATTGGTGTGTGTTTATGGTGTATTTGGTGTGTGTGTACGCGAAGAAGAAAAGAAAAAGGAAATCGAGTGTTCAAAAAAATGGCTTAGTGTGTATTAGTGTGTAATCTTTTGTATTGTTGTGGTGTGGTGAATTCTGTCTATGGATGTGGGAGTGATTTGGAGTATATTGTGTGGTTTCTCCTTATTTTATTCTGTGAAGGTGTATGGCAGTCGATGGAGGAGCCTTCTAAGTTCTATGGTGTGTCCCGGAACCAAAAATATATCATTAAACTAAAAAAAGTATTAAAATATGTCTATGTACTATAATTTTTAACGAAAATTGTCAAATGGAGTTAAATTTTTTAAAAAATACATAACTCACTTAAAAAGAAAGTTATACATTTTTTTTCTACATAACTCACTTAAAAAGTGAGTATGATAAAAGTTACATAACTCACTTAAAAAGAAAGTTATGCATTTTTTTTTTATGTAACTCACTTTTTAAGTGGGTTTTATAATAAATATATTACTTTTACCTTTTCTCACTTTACCTTTTTACTCCAAAAAAAAAAGTATTATACTGAGTTAAACGAGCATCAACAATGTTAGTTGGATCATTAAATTGCGTATGCAAATTCGTTTTGTGTCCGAAAGTGCGCATGACGATTTTTACACTCCTTCTTAACATAAATTTGAAGAATGTTTAGCTTTATTTGACTAGCATAATCACGAGGAGCCCTTAGAAATTCAGTCAACGTCTCATCGTCACTGAAAATCCATTCTTAATAATTTACCAATCCTTGTGATGAGAACGAATATGGATACTGTCCAATTATAAATAAATAAAAATCATCATTTTTTATTTTCATTCTTCTAAAAGTAGATTCTACAAATTCTCTCTAACCAATTGAAATAGGATACTTGACGTTGAACTTGGGAGAGATACTCTAATATATTGTATTTTCCTCGTGGATAATTTCGTCATTCCAAAAAAGTGTAATTTGAACACGTTCAATATTCATTCTTTATGTCTTGATTAAGTTTTGAAAAGAAGAGTCGAATTTGAACAACTTTGAGAAACCACATTTTATATAAAATGTAAGTTTTATATAAATAAGGATAACTTATTTTTATTGTGAATTTTACACTTTTTCTAATGATACTTTTTATGACTGACAAACGTTTTTTATGAACATGTCAATTTTTGCATAACTCCTATATTTTTAGCACCCTATACTTATTCATATCATTAATAAAGTTATGCACTTGTCACACAAATTTTAAAAGCTATATTCAATGAATAACTCATTTTTTTTACATGTTTTATATTTGAATAACTTACATAATCAGTAAGTTTTACTCTCTCCGTTTCGTATTAGTTGGCCTTCATTCTAAAAAAATAAAACTTTAAAAAGATGAATTGATTATTCACATAATATGTAAGTTTTATAAAGTGAGTTTATATAATTTTTATTATATTTATGTAGAAAAAAATGAGTCATGTAACTTTTATTATATAAGAGTAAATATATAATTACCCCAATGATGTTGGCCGAGATGTTCAAAAAGACGCCTAAACTTTGAATTCGATCCATTAAGCCACGATTCTTACTTAATTCGTTGCAAACACACAATTTTTCGCTGAATCTCAGTCACAACAAGAAGAGTGAAATACACGCGCCAATCAAGTGCTGCCACATGTCAAATACGTCTAATTTATATTTTTTAATAAAATTTTACTTTTTATTTAATTTAACACCCCACCCCACCCCCACCCCACCCCCTCTTCCACCACCCCACCCCATCCAACAACTCCCCCAGCAACTCTCCTCCACTCCCCACCCCTATTCAGCACCCCACGCCCCATCCAACACCCCCATCCCATCAGCATCTCCCCCAAACACCCCAACCCCCTCCCCCCCTCCGTCACCATTCTCTCTCCCCGTCCATTTTTTTTTCAAATTAATTCAAAAAATAATTTTATGATTGAATTGAGAGTTTTATGATTGAATTGAGTTTTAAAGATATTTAAATGATATGATTTAATTGAAAAATTGAGCTTTAATGATATGATTTTAAAAAAAAAAAAACAGCTTCAATGGAGGAGCTTTAATGGTGACATTGTGTTGAAGAATTTTAATGGTGTTGAAGAAGATATTGTGTTGAAGAAAAAGTGGTGGATAGTTAAATGATATGATTTAGTTGTAAAATGGAGTTTTAATGAATGATTTTAAAAAAAAAAAAAAAAAAAAAAAAAAAAAACTTCAATGGAAGCTTTAATGGTGAATTGAGTTGAAGAAGAAAGAGTGGGTGGGTTTGTGGGGATGAGGGGAGGCGGAGAGGGGGTATAGATAATTTTAAAAAAAAAATAAATATTATTTACAAAAAAAAAAAAAGAATATAAATTATATATTAAATTATTTTACACGTGGCAACTTTTAATTGGTCAAAAAAGTCAAATTCAAGCCTTTTCATGCGTCTGTGGCGCGTGTATACATGCAGAGGGTCAAAATGGTGTGTTTGCAACGAAATAAAGAAGAATCGTGGGGTAATAGGTCGAAGTTAAAGTTTAGGTGTCTTTTTACAAATCTCGGATAAGGTCAGGGTAGTAATTATGTATTTACTCAATATATAACTCACTTAAAAAGTGAGTTATGTAAAAAAAATGTTTAACTTTCTTTTTAAGTGAGTTATGTAACTTTTATCATATAACTCATTTAAAAAGTGAGTTATGTAGAAAAAAAAAATGTATAACTCTCTTTTTAAGTGAGTTATGTACTTTTTCAGATATTTAACTTCGTTTGACAATTTCTATTAAAAATTATACATATAACTCTCTTAAAAAGAAAATTAAGCATATTATGATAATATTTTAAATACATGACATATTTTGATATTTTTTTTAATTTCATGAAATATTTTGATTCCGGACTCATATTTCTGTGTGTATACCCTCACTGTGCCTGTCCAAAAATGGAAAATGGGGGCTGTCTTTTGTGTGTGACGGTTAGTGTGTGTTGTGGGAGTCACGTGTGAATTGTGATTGTATGAGCTGTGGAGTCTATATTCTGTTAAGGAAAAAAGGGTAAAAAACATGAGAAGGGGTAGGGATAGGGGTAGGGGGTATGGGTATAGGGGTAGGGGTACGTGGGTAAGCGTGGTTAGGATGAGGTGTAAAAATTAGTTAGAATAAGGGAATATTAGGGGTTAGAGATTTAATTTGTTAGGATTTGTTGTATTTGTTTCCTACCGGAAAAAGTGTAGAATGGGTGAGGGTACGTGCTAAAGTGAGCTAAAAATGAATAAAATTAAACGTCGGGAGAGACAAATTTAGGTCTCTACAGTAACTATTCATGCTATAACGTCATTTTGGTCTGTTAACTTTTTTAAAATCTAATACATTACTACCAACAACGTTTATACTAGTTTTGTAAAGTTTTCAAAAACTTATTACTTTCGTGAAACAATTTAAAAATAACTTATTTTGGTCAACAATTCCTAAGATGAGTCCCTGCGAAATCATTAGAACATGTTCTTGGTATTTGTTAACTGTAATTATGAAAAAAAAATATTTTAGACCATTTTGTAATTCCCGTTTTGTTTGGGCTAGTGATATGCTTATAGTTCTACTCATCTGATAAAGGTTAAGACAAGATGAAGTGCAAACAGGGCTGCTTTGCTTAAAGGGTGAAATGAGAAGCGATATAATTTTTTCTAAAATGCCAAATAAACGTGCACAGCTAGATATAAGTAACTTAATAAAAATGAATCGGACATAAATGATATATGGTTTTGCATTCCTTCCCATTTATTGTTTTCATTAGAGCCAATTTTAATTCCGACTTCATTGATGAGATTGGCTTTTTCTATTTTTGCCACAAAAAGAAAAGCTAAATCTGATTCTCTTCAATCTTCACTCCCCTTCTCTCTCTTAGCCGGGCCTTATCTCTCTTCTCTCTAAATTTATTCTCGTCTTCTTATTCTGAATTTTGTTGTTGTTACTATTTTTTATTAGTTGATATGTTTTCTTCACTACCATTTTCCTTTGCATACCTACTTTGACTTGCTATACTTTACCTAAGGGTCCTCCAGAAACAACCTCACTATCACCATGAGGTAGGGTTAAGGCCAACATACACTGTATTCTCCCCAAATCCCACCCGTGGGATTTCACTATTGGTGCATATGATATGGAGTTGTCGCACTAGTTAGGGCTTTAGATAATTGACAATGTTATCTTTGGCCTTTGATTTTATTATTAGGATGGATGATCAAAGCCTTAATTACTTGAAAATCCAAGGTATTTCCTAACGTTATCCTCAATAAACAAACTTGGAAACATTAATGTGGTTATCTTTACGCTTTTTAGGAGATATGCCTTGATCAGGATGTAGAGTGCTAAGTTGGAAGGTTTTGAACATATAAAGGACTTGTTTGCTTGTGATATTGAGTCTTACAAAGTCTACAGTGCCTGTTAGTCTAATGGATTAGCTAATATTCTATGGACTATGGTGCTAGGTGTTCCGTAAAAGAGTTGTTTGCTATGTAGGAACATAATAGTTGAGTAATGGGACAATATAGGGAGCATAAAACTCCCAGAGATTTAGGCAGAAAAAATCATTGCCCACACGTACGTAGAAAGGATGCTTAGCGAATGTCAAGAATGCAGGCAAACTGTCTAAAATGTTCCCTCAAGGTTTACAACACCTTTGTCCAATCTAAATGGACCTTCAGTGGATACTTCTATGGACTTTGTTTTCTTTTCCAAGGCGTATAACAAAATTGGGATGATAAATGGACTTTGTTTTGGGTTTGTTGAGAAATGAGAAGGATCATGATAACATCTTTTGGGTAGTGGATAGGTTCTTTTAGATAACACATTTTATACCTAGCCATACGAGTGATAATGCAACACCGCTTGCTACTTTGTTTCAATTGGAGATCATGAGCCACACATCACCCTATAAGCCAGAGTTTTCATTAAATACTGATAATGGTTTTGATAATCTTTTGTGTTTTAAATCTCTTCAGCTATGGCCTCAATGAAGTTACATACGACCAGTTTGTCTACTGGTCATGTGAGGATTGCAAGGTAATTGTGCCCAATGAAGATGTAGGGGATAACTTGAAAGCCACAGTGGACAGATTCCATTTAGAAGGTTGGCCGAAGAATATTCCTCGGTGTAGGAGGAGCAAGAGAAAGACAATTCCCTCTAGAAGGTCCGCAGAGTTCTTTTTTTTGCCCTTTAGGCAATACCACAAGTGTAAGGGACAACTTGGCAGATAAGGCAGAGCCTAGAAGGAGAGAGCGCACGACAAGTCTCCCTAGAAGGTTTGTCGACGTTTTCAGCCCTTTGGATCTTACTGGTGCTATTTCTCAACGATTTGTCGAGTATCAACATAAGAAAAGGGGTCTTTTTTCTTCAATTGAAAAAATCTGATGGCATGTGAAATGTAACATGTCCTCTGTTTAGATATGGAAACCATGGTAGATGGCTGGTAGGCAACCAGTAGTAAATTATTATATGGAGTCTGATATGTGGCCTGTGATTGTCGCAGGTTAGTTTGTTTAGTATGTTACAGGTGTATGTGTTGGGTACGATGTAACAAAGTGATATGAAACATGTCAGTCAAGCTGGTTCACAGACACTGTCTCATGTAGCTGAAATTTGTAGCAAAATCATTGATGATTAAAGACAAGCGTGCAAAAATCAAGGAAGGACTAGATGGGTGGCTAATTCAATAAACTCAAGGAAATCAACATGTGTTGATTTAAAGAGTTCGAGTTTGAATACAACACTAAGGAGACAAGAGTTGGAATTGAAGAAGGAGTCTCATTTGAAGTAGAATTCTATGCAATGAGAGTTCTGATTAAAAGAGGAGTTTAAAATAAAGAATGACTCTTTGGAGATCTGTGCTTAAATAGAAAATGTATTATTCATAATAACTTGTGAACTTACAGAGAGAGAAAAGGCTAAATACGAGCAAACTGAGAAAGTTCATAATTGAGAGAATTCTGACTGAATATTCAAGTGCTGCCAGTACAAAGGAGCAGATTGATGAACCTGTTTCAAAGGACAGAACTTTACAGTTCATGGGTCAGTTTAAATGTATTGTTCTTATTGAGTTGTAATTTATTGCTTTTCTAGATTGATTATTTAGGATCAATACTGAGATGAGTTAACTTCAAGTTTGGGATAACTCGAAGTAGGTTCAACAGTCAAGGGTGATTGTTGAGTTATAAGAATTAGAGTTTATGATTCCTAGTTGTTGAGTTATAGGAGTTAGAGTTTATGATTCCTAGTTATTGAGGCATAGGAATTAGAGTTTATAATTCCTAGTTGTTGGTTACAAGAGTTTTGTAATCAGCCGTTGTTGAGGCTCGAAATTATTTAGTGAAGTTGGGGTTAAATCCTGTAGAGGTATAGGTAGTGGTTTTTTTACACCTTTTTGAGCCGGGTGATTTTCACGTAAAAATTATTGTGCTCTTTACTTTCTGTTTTACTGCTTCCTTGGAACACGTCAGGCAACCTGTTCCATCCATAGGCAACTCTTATGTTAAAGTCACTAATCAGTAGGGCACATACTCTGACTAGTGGTATTAGAGGAGGGTTGCCTTAAAAATGGTTAACACCTAAGATAAAGATCAATATGATGAATTCCTCACCACCTACTAGCCACAGTGAAGGTCAGTCCACTATTAGACCTACACTCTTTGATGGGCCTCACTTCATTTGGTGGAAAGCTAGGATGGAAATGTTTCTTCGAAGTATATATTATGAATTAGGGGACAGAATTATTGATGGACCAACAATTCCCATGAAGACAGTGGATGGAGAACAAGTGAAAAAGGTAAGGAGTGAATTCACCCCGAAAGATCTTGTTACAATACAAAAGAATGCAAAAGCCAAAAACATTCTTGTTTGTGGTCTTGGTCCAACCAAGTACAATAGAGTGCCTAATTGCAACACTGCTAAACAAATCTGGGATGCATTGATAAATGCACATGAAGGCACTAACCAAGTGAGATAATTCAAAATTGCATTACTTTTCACTGAATATAAGGTTTTCAAAATGGAGAAAAATGAGTCACTATAAGAAATAATAACTAGGTTAACTTTGTTGGTAAATGAGTTATCATCTCTAGGAATAACTTTGTTGGTAAATTAGTTATCATCTCTAGGAAATGTTTTATCTACTGAGGAACAGGTAGAGAAGGTCTTGAGAGTCCTACCAAAGTAATGTCAAAGTTACAGCCATCAGAGAAGATAAGGATCTCACTAGAATGTCCCTTAATGAGTTAGTTGGTAATTTGAAGACTTATGAGATGGACATAGAAGATCTAAATAGGGCATCTGGAAGTGATGAGGGAGATGATGAAACTTCTCTTATGGCCATTGGAGATTCAGACATGGAAGAAGATGATAGAAACTATGAGGTAAGTATTCTTGAACTCAAAGAGAAGTTGTATTTATTTTCTAAAAAGAAACTTGTTTCCTTAATAAGTGCTCTAATTGATGATTTCGAAGAATTAACTTCTGATAGGGATGAGTTATTCAACAATCTTACAAGTCTCAAGTTTGATTTTATTGATCTAGAAACTTGTAAGAACACTGTTGAAAAGGAAAATTGTACTTTTAAGGAACAGGTTAACAGACTTGATTCATCAAACCTAACCCTTAAATCTGAAATCTTGAAACTAACTCTTTCTGAGAAAGGAAAAAAGGTCAAAAGTGAGGAACAATAAAAAATTGAGTCAGAATTGACTAAGATTAAACATGAATACTTTTGTGAAAAAGAAAAGATTAGTGAATTGAGTCAAGAAGTTTCTAAGTTGAAACTTGATCATAAAAGAGCCAATAGATGGACACATTCTTCAAGAATTGTTCATAAGTTAGGTCAAAGAACTCACAATGAAAAAACTGGGTTGGAATTTTATAAAAGTTCTAATGCTATTAAAGATCTGTGTTATATTTATGGTAACCAGGGGCATCAAACCACTGAATGTCCAGTTTTAGCAAAAAGCAAATCGAGAAGCATAAGTCTAGCAAACAAATTTGATTCTGTGTTAGCACAAGCTAACAAGAAGGTCAAATCTGGTCAGAGAAACAGGTCACATAACCTGTTGCCTTGATGGGCTAGAAGGAACCTCATACATTTTTTTTTTCTCATAAGAAAGGATCCAAGCTTGTCTGGGTGCCTAAAGTTAACCCCTAATTGGTTTTGTAGGTGAGAGTGAAAGGAGGCAAGCAAAATTTGTACATGGATAAAGCTTGCTCAAGGTATAAGACTGGAAGCAAATAAAGTTTTTTTTCACTCACCATATTTAAAGGGGGAATGGATCTTTTGGAGATGACAAAAAAAAAGAATGATAGTGAAACTGATGAGCATGCACAGGAACACGGTGTACCACCTGGTTCAACTGTTGTATAGACTGAGGGCATATTGACAGGGGGAATAACAAATCAAGAAATTGATGCATCAATAACATCAACACAATCTGATGATAATTTTGTTGGTAATTCATAAGAATTGGTGTTGTCACAAGAATATTGAGATATCTCATGGAAATCAATGGCTTGAGACTATGGTATTCAAATGAAAGTAATTTCACTCTTGAGGGCTATAAGAATTTTGACTATGTAGGTTACTTAAATAACTGGAGAAGCACCAAAGGAACTAAGAACCAAAGGAGCTAAGTAGAGAGCATTTTGAAAGGAATATGTTAGATTTGGGGATGATTAAAATTGCATGAACTCCCCTCAATGATTGACTAGAATAAACATTTTTATTTTAAATTTTATCAGCTAAAATGTTATTCGATTCAGTCTTGCAAATTTAGTTATGTGTCTCGATTCCAGATTTTTTACTCTTCTAACCTAATTTTGTATTAGATTGTGCAAAAAATAGGTACAACCAAGCAATTGTGACCATAAAGTTCTTCTTATCAGGTATGCTCTACACTGACATAAGCATAGGTTGTCTAAGTTAAAACAGTTGAGCATATCTGTTCCATTCCTCACACTTCATCCTTCCCTTGTCCTATGATGCTGATGAATTTGTTGACCAATTTTTATTTGACTCTCTCCAAATGGTTGTGCATAAATGTGTTAATTCTACACCAGAAATTCCTTCCTCTCTCTCAACCAAAATATCAATTTTTGTATAATGAATTTGCCAAACTTGATCATCAATCACATGCAACATATGTTTCTAAAGAATGAAAAGGGACATGCTCTCCTTTTTAGTTCCTAATTGGCTAGTTTTTGGGGACATCTCAATCCTAGTTTGGTTTGAATTATAAAATAACAATGGATGTTCTTGAGCAAATGAATCATGTTGCTATACCTGTTTCAATAAGGAGGGCTAAATCTCATTTGAAAAAAAATTGATAATAAAGAAATAATTTAACTGAAAAAAATCTGAACTAGAAGTTGCACAAGACAGTCATGAAGTGGAGTAGGAGGTCCATAAAGCTAGGATCATGACTTTGAAGCTTGACATTGATTGATAGAGGATAGAAAATGTTGAAGTCATTTGTCAATTGACACAGTTGATATCATCTATTCCACCTTTCTCATCAGCTCCTCACTATTTGTATCCTTAGCCATGTCCTACTTTTATACAGTATTTTTTTTTTGATAAATGCTCAGTTGGTTTGCTTTGTTCAGTACTATCTTAGGTTTAATGTGGAACATGCTCTGTCAGTTAAATGGAATGGTTATCTTCGCTAAATTGAATCATATTTTTGCTCTCTTTAATACATTACAATGTTGGCTAGATTCTTTGTCTGATTGTTTTGGTGATAGCCCAGTGACCATGAATAATTTAACAAATTACTTTGGCTAGTATATTATTGCATTAAAAATGGTTTTTCAATGATGCCAAAAGAGGAAAGATAAGAGGGGTGCAATGTTTATAACCCATTGACTAACTTGTTTCATTCTAGTATTTTATACTTTAGTGCCTACAGGTGAAGATGTTTGAATGCACAAAGACAAGAGGTTTGTCATCATCAAAAAGGAAAATTTTTTGGGAACGATGTAGTTTTGATGATTGACAAACTGACAAAGTGATATGAAATATGTCAGTCAAGCTGGTTCACTGACACACTGTCTCATGTAGCTGAAACTTATAGCAAAATCATCGATGGTTAAAGACAAGTGTGTAAAAATCAAGGAAGGACCAGATGGGTGGCTAATTCAGATAAACTCAAGGAAATAAATATGTGTTGATTTAAAGAGTTGGAGTTTGACTAAAACACTAAGGAGACAAGAGTTGGAATTGAAGAAGGAGTCTCACTTGAAGTAGAATTCTATGCAATAAAAATTCTGATTAAAGGAGGAGTTTAAAATAAAGAATAACTCTTTGGAGAGTTGTGCTTAAATAGAAGATGTATTATTCAGAATAACTTGCGCACTTACAGAGAGAAAAGGCTACACACGAGTAAATTGAGAAAGTTCATAATTGAGAGAATTCTGACTGAAGATTCAAGTGTTGTCAGTACAAAGGAATAAATTGACGAACCTGTTTCACAAGACAGAACTTTACAGTTCATGAGTCAATTTAAATGTATTGTTCTTATTGAGTTGTAATTTATTGCTTTTCTAGATTGCTTGTTTAGGAACAATACTGAGCTAAGTTAACTTCAAGTTTGGGATAACTCGAAGTGGGTTCAACAATCAAGGATGATTTTTGAGTTATAGGAATTAGAGTTTATGATTCCTAGTTGTTGAGTTATAGGAATTAGAGTTTATGATTCCTAGTTATTGAGGCATAAGAATTAGAGTTTGTAATTCCTAGTTGTTGGTTACAAGAGTTTTAAAATCAGTTGTTATTGACGCTCGGAATTATTTAGTGAAGTTGGGGTTAAATCCTGTAGAGGTACAAGTCGTGGTTTTTTACATCTTTTTGAGCCGCGTGTTTTCCATGTAAAAATCATTGTGTTCTTTACTTCCTGTTTTACTGCTTCCTTGGAACACGTCAGGCAACCCGTTCCATCCATAGGCAACTCTTACGTTAAAGTCACTGATCAGTAGGGCACATACTCTAACAGTATGGATGTTAGGCTTATAAAGACGAGGATTATGCTACCTTTCATTTCTCAACCAATGTGTTATATTTCGGTGGCATCTGATATTGCCATGTAAATTTCCTCCTGCTTTTGTTTTGGTTCCAACAAAAGTATGCAACTTTTCATTTTCTATCGCTCTATTTTACTTTTGTGGCGTTGGTGTATCATCCACTCAACTGTTCCCTTCAACATTTTCTCATACTTCTTTGTTTTGCTAAAAGTTAGCTCTTCAACTTCCACATAACAGGTAAAGCAGTATGTTTTGCAAAAAAAAATATTGAATCATCATACCACTATAAAATTGTCGGGAAAACTGTTCTTTCCAATAGGTCTGAAGGTTGAGAATTGTCATTTACACTGTTGTAAAAAAAATTCTTTCCAATAGTTCTCAAGTTTCTCGAGAATTATCGCGGCAACAGAGAAATACTCTAATGGCACATGTATGCCACTGCTAATTTTACGACGACTTTTTGTTACTTTTGTTGCATTGGTGCCTCGGACAATCAACTATTCCTGTGGAGATTCAGTTCCCTTCCCCGTCAAAATCCAGATTCCCACAAAGCACGACACACTGAAACACATTGGCAATCATTATCAAAATACTTCATCTACCAAGCAGTAATGATTCTTCTACATCATATATGACCAAAGTAATTTACCCTACAGATCCATCTTTTCTATCCCTAAAGATCATCTTTTCCATCCCTATAAATCCTCTATTCTATCCCACAAAATCTGCTCTACTATAATCAATATTACTCTCTTTAATTACTAAATCAAATCTCTATAATTACCCTACTATACAACAATATATAGTTACATTAAAATATACAATATTTCCAAGTTGTCCGTCATGTTAACATTACTGACTGAGATATAACTGAAACGTTTACTTTTAAACCGACTAGAAAAGGCTTTTGCTGTGCTTTAACTTGTCTGGATATCTACTTCATTTTTAAGAATTCTAAAATACTATAATTTGTTTCAGATTGATAACTATGGATTAAAAACATGTTTTACTAGTGATGTTCGAAATAATAACAAACTCTGACAACAACGTCCATAAATGTTGTTTCCATTCACTTATGTGGAGTTTAGACTAAATTGGATTGTCGTCGTAACCTCTGTTATTAATATTGGATAATGATTCAACTTCATGTTGCTTCTTAACTTCTTTTGATTATACAAAATTTGCGTGATATTAGCATTATTATAGGAATTTGTCCTACTTTTCTATTATTCCCTGCTGTACTCTTTGGTCGTTGTATTTAAGAGTGACTAACACATATAACATAGCAAGAGCATTTCAACGATCAGCAAACAACTCTTTGGTGGCGTTACTACAATGATAAGTGATATTCTACATGACCTAGTAAATCAAATGAGTTATACCTTAGATTTGCCTACATATGACACAGGTTGCCTAACATGTTCCTTATGTACAAAGTAATATTGAACAACTTTTACGTGGGAAACACCCCACTTAGAATGGTGTGAAAAATTACGATTTGTACCTCTACAAGAATTAACCCAAATTCACTAATTATAATGAGCCTCAATAAAGGAATGATTGCAAGGCTTGAAACCTACGAATTAACTCTAATCCCTAACAAATATACTTTCCAATATTTATGTTTCCAAGTCTTTGAGTCACCCCAACTATAAAATAAAGTTGTGCATGGCATTGCTGAAATTCTAGAGGTGGGGGGCTGAATTTAAAAATTCCTTTGAGTCGATTGACCAGCCTACACAGTCAACTCACCTGCAGACCAATATACTTAACAAAATAGATTAGATTTACGTGAATAAACAAGTAAATAAGTAATTTGAAATAAGAACACAAAGTTTTATCCTTATTCAAAACACCAATGTGGTGCCTACTTCCGGTAATAACTCAATTTTTTTAATGAGGGTAAATTGGTAATTTGACCCATATTATTAATTTTAATTAAGAGAATTAAAGTGAGCAAGACAAAAGTCAAAATCCTCTCCCCTTTTCAATTTCTTTTTTTCACGTTTACGTTCGAAGGAATAGAATATTAGGGCTTCTTTTTATTTTCATTTTTGGTTCTACTATTTTTGAAAGAAAGCAAGAGACGCACGGAGGAAATTCTAAGCAACTATTTAGCTACTGTTTCAGGTGACAAGCATCAGGTAAATTGGTATTAAATTATATTTTCATGGGAGATGGAAATAGTAATCTTAATCCCTACCTTTATTATGACTGGTCAATGATTAGTGGATAGTGGGAATTAGTCATAAAATATTGATTTTGAAAGCAAGTGTAGAAACTCTCTTTATCTACTCTATCCATTACTGGTTCATAGTTTTATAGTGAGGTTAAGATATTTTCTTTTATCTTTAAACTCATGGGTTAAGGTATGAAATATTAAGATTTAGCTTTAAACTTAAAAGGTTACGGATTTTGAGAAGTGAACCAACTACTATGATTGATATCTTTAAACCAAATAGAAAAGGCTAGATCTCCTTCATTTTTAAGGATTCTAAAATACTATAATTTGGTTCAGATTGATAACTACGGATTAAAAACATGTTTTACTAGTGATATTTGAAATAATACCAAACTCCGACAACAATGTCCATAAATATTGTTTTCATTCACTTATATGGAGTTTAGACTAAATTGGATTGTCATCGTAACCTCTGTTATTCATATTGGATAATGATTCAACTTCATGATGCTTCTTAACTTCTTTTGATTGTACAAAATTTGCGTATTAGCATTATTATAGGAATTTGTCCTACTTTGTCTACACAATCGACTCACCTGTAGACTAGTATACTTAACAAAACAGATTAGATTTACGTGAATAAGAAATTAAATAAGTAATTTGAAATAAGAACACAAAGTTTTATCCTTAGTCAAAACACCAATGCCTACTTCCAGTAATAACTCAATTTTTTTAACGAGGATAAATTGGTAATTCAACCCATATTATTAATTTTAATTAAGAGAACTAAAGAGAGCAAGACAACCAAAATCCTCTCCCCTTTTCAATTTCTTTTTCACGTTTACGTTCAAAGGAATAGAATATTAGGGCTTCTTTTTACTCTTATTTTTGGTTCTATTATTTTTGAAAGAAAGCAAGTGACACACGGAGGAAATTCTAAGCAACTATTTAGCTATTGTTTCTGGTGACAAGTATCAGGTAAACTGGTATTAAATTATATTTTCATGGGAGGTGCAAATAGTAATTTTAATCCCTACCTTTATTATGACTGGTCAATGATTAATGGATAGTAGGAATTAGTCATAAAATATTGAATTTGAAAGCAAGTGTAGAAACTATTTTATCTACTCTATCCATTACTGGTTCATATCTTTATGGTGAGGTTAAGATATTTTCTTTACCTTTAAACTCATGGGTTAAGGTATGAGATATTAAGATTTAGCTTTAAGCTTAAAAGATTACGGATATTGAGAAGTGACCCAACTTAATTTGAAATAAGAGCGCAAAGATTTATCCTGATTTGGAACACCAATGTGGTGCCTACTTCAAGTCCCTTCGGGTTTCAATGTTTCCTTAGATCTTTTCTAAGTTGAATCAGAATACAAGTGTAGTGAACAAGTTCTGAAACTTATTTTGATTTTCAGATCTTGTGACACAGCCTCAATCGGTAAGACTAAGTTGACTCGATCTTACTCTTCAGTAACTATAGAAAACTAAGAAGTACAAAGTTTTATGGAGACTAAAATTAAGACACACTAAACATTTCCTTCGAAGTTGGGTGCATGCTTCGACCTTCGGTCCTTTCTTTTATACTTTTCAAGTGCTTCAACTTCTTTTCTTCATAAGGAAACTCAAGGGATTTCTTCTCAGTCAAGGATCTGAATTGATTCCTTGATTGAGGGATGACACCATATAGTATGTCCATATTAGATATGTCTATACATGGTGCAACCTTGTTTTCACAGCCATACATGTTCATATCATATGTAGAGGGTGTGGTCTTCTTTCCTTTTTTTTTTTTTTTTTTTTTTTGTCGTGATTGACTCACCTGCCTTATATTTGGGGATCCAATAATGTCCATGATTGATGCTAATTCCAAGTTTAGCGCCAGCTTCCTTGTTAGTGGATGCTTGCTTCCTTTTGCGGAATATTTTTGAATATTCTAGGATATCCTAGATTGATTCCTTAGGGATCCTTTTCCGATCACATGTATCTTTAGTGTATCCTACGAGATATATGTTTTTTAGTTTTTCGTTATTAAAACATATTATGAAAATGTGGGGCTAACAACTGCATGCTTCAGAGCAGGAGAATAAAAATTGTAGAAGAAATGTCTGCAAAAGAGTTGTACGAGGTAGACAACAGCACAAATCTAGGCCATTTCATAAGTACGGTGATATTTATAGGCACTGAAATATGTTATTTTAAGAATGCCTTTTCACTATTGTCTGCCAATTGCAATCCACGTTATTGTCAGCTTTTGGCACCTGGAGGGCTATATCTTCAGAGTCACACAACGACAACAATACATCAACATAGTTCAATAAGTGAGGTTTGAGGAGAATAAGATGTTCACAAAACTTATTCCTACCCAGAGGCGGAGCTAGGATTTGAAGGTTTTGGGTGCTGAAACTTAAAACACGAAAAAATGTAATGCAGCCAGTAGGTTTTGAACCCACTACCTCTGCAGCTGAGGGCTCTACAAGTCGCATGCTTACCACTAGGCCACTTGGTTATCAATTAATGTGGGTTCACAAGGACAATTTATATACCTATCTTCCTGAATTTTTAATACAAATATAAGGTCTATGCAAAAGCTACTGAGTTCACCCGAACCCCCTATAACACTGTAGCTCCGCCCCTATCCCTACCTTTGTAGCATAGAAAGAATATATTTGAAACAAGGTTGCAAGAAAAATATAATAACAAAATATCAAGATACAAAGCAAATGAAACAATACATAATAAAATAGATTGAAGCCACACATACTAAATACTACTGATAATAAGACTCCTGGGAGATGGGGCTAGCCCCTGCCTCTCCCACCTCATGAAGGGCATCATTAATACTCAATCTACTAACATTTACTCAAACCCTCGACTTACACACCATCTTAGCTATTTAGGGTCATGCCCTAGTAACACTTCTATAAAAATCCTATTATTTCATATTCATCATCATAAACTTTTTAACAAATATTTTTAAATCTTTAAATTTTCAAAAAAAGAAGCTAGCCGCCAACTATGTAGATAAGCATTAATGGGAGTATGCATTACTCTTAATCAATATTTTTTACATTTGATAAAATTGCAATTATAAGTAATATTTTTTTCTCAAAAAAACTTCATTATTGACTCTTTTGGTTATTTTAGAAGTTGAATAAATTTCTAAACGACTACAATTTTTTTGATTTTGGCCGTCAATTAAAGGTCATTTAATTCTTTGTTTTAAAATCCAGTGTTCTTTTTTTAAATATTAGATTGCATCAAGACTTCATACCTATACATTGCTCTCATGTTTGCACCATACTGTGATTTAATGTGATTGAACTGTTTACAATATTTAAGTGGAAGTTGAGTTATCAAATTCTATTATTCACCGCAACTCCACCTTGAACTTGAGATATAGATCAAGGTACATTGTACTCTCCGCCAGACCCCACCTATAACTATGAGATTACAACAATCTATCTATATAATCAAGGTATGAATAAGTTTTTCCTAAGTTATACTCTCCTCATAAACCACATGTGAAATTACATTAATATATACCATATTTGATCAGATTGTTATTTTGACCAAGCAACAAAAATATATAAAAAAAAAACTGTTAGATCAATGAAGATCAATGAAATTTTGATGATTGACATATAAAAGAAACATGTTACTCAAGCTGGTCCAACCACATGAATACAATCACAAAGGAAAGGGGACAAGTTTTGTTAAAATGAAACAATGGATAAGCTCTCTTGCTCTCCTAATGTATCACGTGTGATAAAAAGAAGTTTTAATTGAAGACAACACTTTGTGATAAGCTGAAGAGGAATATTTTCATTCAAATAAGGAGATTGAGTTGAAGAAGGAGTTTCACAAATAAGAAGACTTGTACTCGAAGAAGGACTTCGACTTGACAAAGAAGTCTATTCAGTTGAGGAGTCCAAACGGAAGTGCAAGAAAGTAGACAGTGAAGGACTCCTCGAAAAGTCAATATATATCGAGGAAGTAACTCATTTTGTCTCTTATACACTTAAAAAGATAGCAACGTGAAGTCCCAAAACTTGAAGCCTCTCATGTTCCTATTACTTAGAGTTAAGGAGTCTTAGTCTTTATGAGGTTGGTTCTTGAGTTGTAATGTTTTCGCGTCTCAGTGAAGTATAAACTGAGTTAGGAGATTTTTCTTAAAGTTTGGGGACTCGAAGACTTGGGAACACTTACCTTGGGAAAGTTTGTTTTTTTGTAGAGTTAGGAGTTAGAGTTTAATTCCTAGATTACAAGAGTCTTGTAATTTGTTGATTATTGAGGCTCAATTGTTTTAGCGGAGTTGGGGTTAAATCATGTAGAGGTATAGGTCATGGTATTTTATACCTCTTTGACCCGGGTGTTTTCACGTAAAAATCACTGTTTAATTACTTACTGTTTTAGCTACATAGGAACACGTTAGTCAACCTGTTCCATCGATAGGCAACTGTTAGGCTAAAATAAGTAATTCAAAGTTCTTTTACTCTAACAAGTGGTGTCAGAGAGATAGGTTATCTTACATAAGGTTAAAACCTAAGAAAGATCATTATTATGAATTCCGCACCTTCTACTGATCACAGTGAAGGACAATCCACTATAGGCCTCCTCTTTTCAATGTCACTCATTTCTCTTGGTTGAAAGCTAGAATGGAAATATTCATTCAAGAAGAAGACTATGAATTTTATGCTACAGAATTACTGATGGTCCAGCTATCCCAATAAAGCTGGAAGATGGTGAACAAGTGAAAAAAGTGAGAAGTGAATTTACTACTGATGAGTTGGTGGCACTTAAGAAAAATGCAAGGGAAAAGAACATCTTACTGTGTGGATTAGGTCCAGCTGAGTACAACATAGTGTCTACTTGCACCACTGCCAAGCATATATGGGATGCATTGATAAATGCACATGAGGGCACCACTCAAGTAAGAAAATTTAGAGTTGCTCTTCTCTTTATTGAATATGAAGATTTTAAAATAAAGGACAATGAATCCCTTTATCAGATGATGTGAAGACTCACTACTTTAACAAATGAGTTGACCTCTTTGGGAAAACCATGAAGAATAAATTGATAAAGTATTGAGGGTCTTGCAAAAATCAAAATGGTATGTCAAGATCACTACGATTAGGGAGGCAAAGGACCTAACCAGTATGATGTTGGATGAATTAGTAGGTAACTTAAACGACTTATGAGATACAAATTGATGAAGCCAAGAATGAAACGGAAGCTCCTGAAAAAATTTGGCTCTAAAGGATTCTGAAAGTGATGGGGAAGTAGAACTGACTGAAGATCAGGTGGCTTTTATAACAAAAAACATCTGTAAAGTCTTCAAAAGGAAAAATGGAACAGGTAACAAAAGGTGGTCCAATGATAATCCCATAGGGTGCTTTAAGTGTGGGAACACTGATCACCAAGTCCGAGATTATCCTTTTTGGAAAAATTGAATGGAGTAAAGAAAGAGCTGAGAAAGAATTAAAGGGAAAGGATATGAAAAAAGAGAAGGAGGAATTTGTTATGGTAGCAGCTTGGGATTTGACTCTGAAGGATCAGATGGAGAGGAGGTAGATGAAACTACTCTTATGGCAATTGGATATTCATACATGGAAGATGATGATAACACCGTTGAGGTAAGTATTCCTAAACTTAAAAAGAATTTACATTTATTTTCAAAAGAAAAGCTTATTTCATTGATGAATGGATTAATAAATGATTTCCAAGAATTATCTTCTGATAAGGATGGACTATTCGACAGTCTTGCAAGTCTCAAGTTTGATTTTATTGATCTGGAAACTTTTAAAAATATTTCTGAAAAAGAAAACAACACTCTCAAGGAACAAGTCAGTCAACTTGATTCTTCAAATTTAATTCTTCAATTTGAGATCTTAAAACTGACTCTTTCTGAAAAAGGTAAAAAGATAGAACGTGATGATCAGACAAGGCTTGAGCTTAAATTGACAAAGGTTAAACATGAAAAGGAAAAGGTTGAGAAATTAAGCCAAGAAATCTCTAGGTTAAAACTTGATCTAGAAAGGACAAATATATGGAAAAATTCCTCAAGAATAATTCATCAATTAGGTGAAAGGACTCACCATGAAAAGGCTGGATTAGGATTTTTTCAAGAGTCAAACTGTCACTAATGATTTATACTACATCTATGGCAATCTTGGACATCCCACTATTGAATGTCCAATTGCTAATAATAGCAGATCCATAAGTATAAATCTATCAGATTTCATAAGATCTCAGAGAAATAAAGTCAATAACAAAATCAGTCAGAGAAATAGGTCACATAACCTGTTGCCGCATTTGTCTAAAAGAAGCCTGATTCATTTTTTATCTCTCAAGAAAGGACCCAAGTTTGTCTGAGTTCTTAAAGTTAACCCCTAAATTGTTTTTCTGGTATGGTAAGAGTGAAAGAAGGAAAGGAAAAATAGAACATGGTTAGAGCTTGCTCAAGGAATAAGACTGAAAGAGAACAAAGATCCTTTCACTGAGGGAAAGATTATTTGCAACAAGAAAACAAAAGATTGAAAAGAATCAAAAACAAAATTTTGTGGATATGTAGTGTTTGAGTAAGGGGTAAGTAAGAGAGACTTCGTTCAAAAGAAAATAATCTGGTTAGTGTGAAATCCTTGTGAACTAGTGTAAGAAGAAAGAAAGGGAAATAAATTGCAGTAAAATTGATGAGCTACATAGAAACAGGTTGTACTACCTGGTCCATCTAATTGTTCAAGTGAAGGGCATAGTGACAAGGGGAAAAACTAAGAAACGTATTCATTAACAACACCCTAGAAATCTACAGATAAAGTGGGAAGATTCTTGAAGAGAGTAAAAATCCAACCTAGTAGGTTACCTTGATGAAGTTCATACAAGGTGTTTTGAAAACAAGAAAAGAAGTGCAGGTTTTATACATCTTATTGGAACATGTCTAACAACCTGGTCCACAAATAAAACAATGCTCAGTAGCTTTTTCTACTAATAAGGCTAAGTGTGTTGTTGCTGATTTATGTCATGCCTAATTATTTTAGATAAAGAAACAATTCATGAATTTTGGGTATAAATGTAGGATGTTTTCATGCTTTTTATGATAATACAAGTGCCTCAAATTTGAAAGTTTTTTCCTGTACTAAATCTTATTGATATTGGACACCGGTCTCTTAGATACAATGTTAAGGAAGGTTTTATGTTGTATGGAAGATCAAATTGCTGAAGCACTTAGTAGTGAGCTCTATAAAATTAGTAGATTAGAATTAGGTATGATTAAGGTTTCATAAACTCCCTTCAATGATTGACTAGAACTATTTATTCTTAGTATGTCCCATGATAAAAATTGTTGAATAATTCAATCTTGCACAATGCGTTATGTGTTGTAGGGGGGTGCGGATAACTAAGCTGATAAATAGATTTATAAATAGATTTATTATAGCTGATGAATCTATTCTTTTTTGTGCGTGGTTTTTTCTTATATTTTGTTTTAATAAGTTATTCTTTTTGTTAGTTGTATTCATTAATTTTTAGTTTATTATTTTTTCCTGTAGTAACTGCTGAGTTACAAATTTCTGTGTAATAACTTATTCTTTCTGTACTGTAGTGTATATCTAATTCTAGATTTTCTATGTCATTTATTATTTTGTGTTGTTCTTCTCGTAGTGAGTTTTTTATATTATATAAACTGTTACATGTACTTTTTTCTAAATTTTCTAAAGTTTTTTCTATCCATATTAACTTTTCTTTTAGATCTTCCATTATTTTTCTAATTCGGTTTCTGTAATTAATTTCGTTATTTAGATTATCTTGGTTTTCTCTAGTTTTTCTAATATATTCTAACATCCACAATCTTGGTCTGAATAATATCCTTCTGGGTAAATGTCTTCGTATATTTGTTCTGTAGCATTTATCATTTCTATTTCATAGTTTATTACTTCTTCTAATATCATTTTCTTAATATCTATTATTTCTATATCTTTAAGTATATATAAGGTTAAAATTCTAAGGTAGTCTAAATAGGCTATTTTTAAAATTGATATTTTATATCTAATTGTTTTAGTCTTAGTAGCTTTTGCATATTTTTATTAAGAGATTTTATATATTTTTTATTTTCCATGTATTTGTCTATATTTTTTTTGATCTGTTTTTCTAGTAACTGTATTTTTTGCGTATCTTTAAAAATCCTACGTAATTTTAACATAATAAATATTTATAAGAGTAGTTAGGTATGTGTGGTATATAATTTATTCTATCCGTATAATTTTGTCCATATGCTTTTTCTAATATAACTTTTCTTATATCTGCAACATCTATATCTCTAAGTGCATACAAAATAAGTATCTTAAATTTATCTATCATGACATCAGATATATTACCATTCATTATCATAAAATTGCTTTTTTCAAAATATTCCCTTCAACCATATACATAATAAAATATAGTCATCTCAGATTACTATATACTAGATTATTCTTAAATAACATGTTCTTCGGTCACTACTAGCATGGTAATTCGGATACTTTTCCCTTAAACAGCGCCTCGACTTTGGTTACTCCCCGCCACGGCTTCTTGCCTCATTGGTTTCACCTTTAGGATGGCATAGTTCCTTGGGATTTTTCTCCGTTTCCACTTTGCTAATAAACTTCTTAACATATTATTTTTCGAATAATTCTACTATAAAGTAACTAATATGAATTTATTTTATCATATCATGATTGTCGGGAATTATGAATTTAGCTATTCATAATCGTAAATAGATATACCTGTTCCGGTAGCTTTGATATTTCTGAGGTTTGTTGTTCCATAGCTTTTTCCATTGCGGTGTATATATTTAATTAACTGGGCTAAATATTTTTGAATCGGAATGGAGAGAGTATTTTTGCTGAATGTTCGAAGGCTTGCCTTTGCAATGCCTTTTGAGCTCTTATTTATAGATGATTTTCAAACTCTTTACATTTCTTTACAGCTTTACGTAAAAGCTAGAAAACAAAAAACAATTAATGAAAAGACTTAAAGTCCTACCTAACCTACCTAAAGATTTTTTCAAACTTTACAACTTTTTTCAAACTTTACAATAAATGCTAAACTACTTTCTTTTTCTTATTCGTATTTCTAAAGCTTTAAGAAGACTAAAGTCTTCTATTAAATGTTTACTAATTAATTTACGTAAACTTTGTACAAATAAGTCTTCCGTCTATCTGTCATATCTGCAAATAAGTCTTCCGTCTATTTTGTCATATCTGATGTATCTCCATTATTGCTTTGGTCTTATCTTTCCAGCTGCCGTTCTTATCTTCTTTTATTCTTGCTGCACCGCTGGGACGTCGTAATCTCCTCCATTACATTTTGAACATCTGTGGTCTGGGTATTTGTGTCCAATAGTTTTGCAATATCTGGTCAATAATTCTTCTGAAATAAATTTTTCTTTAATAGCTCTGGCGATAGGTTCTGTCTCTGGTTTAAGCAACGTCATAATCCATTGCCTAATTATTTCCATATCTGTTTCTCGTAGTTCTTTTGAATTTGAATATATCAATACATGATTTCTTGAATAATAACTCCATATAGGATTTTGATTACAATATGTATTTGCTAGTTCTTGTAAAATCGTAGATAGTCCGATAACTCTTTTATTCGCATAAAATTTTGGTATCTCGATTCTGGGTATCTCTGGCTGTGTACCAATATCTTGCGGTATAATCATATCTCTTGTCATTCCTATTTTTACAACTTGTACAGGTTTCTTAACTTCGTCAAATAATATCTCTGCTGGTGCCGTGTATATTTTTATAAAAAATAAAGTACCTTTAGTTATTCTTTTAAATGTGGTAAATGCTTCATATATCTCGGGTATAGTAGATATCTCAGTTCCGTCTGTGGTATATATGGTACTAAGTAATCCATATTCGTAGCAAGTTTTAACTAGGCTTGGTTTAGTTTTTGGTAAGGCAATTAGCTTGTTGTATCCGGTTAATTTCTGGGTTATATAGTTCGTATCTGGTTCTTGGATATTTGTAGCTTTTGGGTTTCTATTTAAGAAAGTTTGTACGTTGTAGATATTTTCTATATATGTGCGGGCTGTGTAGTTATATGTCTTTTTGTCTTGGTTTAGGCTTTCTCGATATGTGGTAACTTGTGGGGGTGTAAACATAGGGTCTTTTGGTATATTTGGTGTACATGGCTTGTCAAATAGCTTATTTAAGTTCATATATTTTCTAACTCCTTTGCTTGTACCTGCAGAAGTAGATTGATAAGCGTTATGGGTTTTATGGAGTATCCCAACATCTCCTTCTAGCTCTGGAATTTTATTGTCTTCCGATCGACATAGCTCTGCACATTGCTGAGTTAGCTGATTCATAGCTATAGACTTCAGATTATCTTCACTAGTCTTTAGCTTTAGCTTTTCTATCTCAGTACCCATACTGTCTACTTTCAATGAAAGCATAGTCAGGGCGTTGAGTATTTTTTCATGTATATTTTCTTCTATCATTTCAGTTTGCGTAGCTTTGTCTTGGTATGTAATCTGCAATAACATTTTTGTTAGTACTGATTACTTCTATTATAAATATAAAATTTAATATATTTAAAACTAGTCTCCGAATCTCTTTTGTTGTAACTGAATTTTGTATTTTCTTTGTTAGCCACCAGCGTACCTGTGTATTATCTGTTCGCACAATAAATTTGTTATATACAATATATGGCTCAAATGCTAACAAACATTTATATAATGAACATAATTCTTTCCTATTTATTTCCCATTTTATTTCTGTTTCGTTGAACGTACCTGAGTAGTATCTACAATGGTGTTCTATTTTTTCTGCTTCATATCTATACTTAAGTACTCCTCCGTAACTATATTCACTGGCATCTGCTTCTACTATATATGTAAATTTTCTATTTTCATCCGGAAATTGTAGTTTTGGTAATTCCTTGCAAAGTAATTTTATTTTTTGAACTTGTTTTTTATCTTCTTCATTATAATTATATTCTATATCCTTTTTTAATTTTTTCTGTAGTGGTTTTAGGTTCTCTGCTAATTTTGGAATATATTCTCTTACTTGGTTTACTAATCCTAAAAATGATTGTAATTTCTTTTTTGTATCTAATTCTTCTTTCAAATTTATTATTTTTTGTACTATATGTTGTTACATTTTTACTCCACTTTTATCTATTTGTATTCCTAAAAATTCTATCTGGTTTTTCATAATTTCGGCTTTCTTTTCACTTAGACTTATTCCTGAATTTTCTATTATGTCTGTAAATTGTTCTAATAATTTTATATGTTCTTCTTTAGTTTTTGTATATAATAATATATCATCTATATATACTATGCAATTAGGTAATTGTTTAAAATAATTGTCCATAAAATGTTGATATCTACCTGGTGCATTTTTGTATCCAAAGGGTAATACATTCCATTCGTAAAATCCTTGTGGTACCGTAAATGCGGTTAATTCTTTAGATTCTTCTTCTAACTTTAGATGGTAAAATCCTGATTTACAATCGAATTTACTAAAATAATTATATCCTTGGATTTATCTTATTTTTAATATCTTATTTGGTATTGGATAATTATATGTTATAGTTTTTGCATTTAAATTTCTATAATCAATAACCATTCTACTTTTTCCTCTTTTTTGTTCACTATGTTTATTTACTATAAATGCTGGACTATTATGTTTACTATTACTTTTTTGTATATATTGTTTTTCTAATAATTCATCTATATGCATTTTAAATTCTTTTAAATCGTCAAAATTATATGTTAATGGTTTTTGGGTTATTATACTGTTTTTATCTATTAATTCAATTTTTATGGTAGTTTTATGTTTTTTCCCATCCTTTTAATGGATCTTCGCTATATAATTGTTCTAGTTTTTTCTTAACTATTTCTATTTTATTTATTGAAAATATAGTTATTTCTGTTTTATTTATCGAAAATACTACTAATTCTATTGTATCTTCAGTAGTTTTTATATTTTCTAACTTTTGTGTAATTTTTTCACTTTCTTTTATCCAATCAGTTTTCTTTCTTATTTTATTATTAACTCTTTTTGCTCTTACTTTTTGTTTACATGGTTGGTGTTGTGAACCACCAATCATTCCTAGTTATTATATGTGGGTAAAATTTATCTAAAAATGACATTCCTAAAAGTATATCTTTTGATGTTAATTCATAATTATAAATTTCTTCTATTGTCAATATCTTATCGCATATTTGTGTTTTTACATTCCTAGCTTTATAAGTAATTAAGCTTCCTTCATTATTAAATCCTTTAACTACTATTGGTATTTTTAATTTATCCCATTTACTTTCTGGTAAGCAATTATATCTACATAAATTAGCTTCTGCTCCTGTATCTATCATAGGCGTATAATATCTGCTATAATATCCTTCCACTACTATCTTCATTAATACATATATTTTCATTTTATGTTAAGGCTCTTCTTAAGAATAATCTTCCCCTATTATATGTTATGGCTAATTGTGTATGTTCTATATTATATGGTTTTACTTGTTCTAACCATTTTATTCCTAATATTCCTCTCTCCAGATTATCGACACTGATGATATTTCTATAGCAAATTTGGTCCGTCGAAAAGCCAGATCTCAGTTGTTAAACAACAACAGTCTTCCACCCCTATTGTTGTCGATGAGCTTGAGGTTCCCGATGAACCATAATTGTATTATATTTCACCTAGAACTCTTCATAAATGAAACAAAAAGCGTTAAGAATCTTCTATGGCTGAGGCAATCCGATCCAGTAAAAATACACGCTCCACTCTACCTGTTCCTCCCTCTTCTTCCATTTTTCAAGATGTTTTGCTTTGCTCTGTGAGGAAGGGAAGGAAAAAATAATTTATTCCCAAACCATCTGGATTTCAATCTCCTCTTTCAACTCTATAGTCAAAAGGAAAGTCGACATCCACTTCCCCATCAAATCCCTCTAAATCCCAAACTCCCTCCTGTTCTAGGAAGCGGGTTCCTACACCTGTTCCATCAGACACTTCTAAGTCTGATGAGGATTTTGATATCGAGGAATATTTTGAGCCTATTGATTCTAAAATGGATCATTTTCTCCACTTTCAAAAGAGAAAACTTGAGGTCTTGACATGGCAATTGTGTTGAAAAAATTAGTTGTCCAGGGGTAGACTAACCTGCTCCTTCAAGGTGATGTTCAAAGGATGTTTGTAAATTCTAAGGTTTATAAATTTTACACCAATGGGATTGAACGTGATGATGTGTTTTCATCATCTATGAGAGGGGCAGCTATAAACTTTGCTACAGATGATTTGGCTAGGATTTTAGACGTTCTATTGGGAAGCTAGGGTCATTATGTGAAATTCAAATGACTGCCTTTGGATAATCTACACTCTGCCTTAGAAATCTCTAGGAAATTCTCGGGTAATCCAAATCTTGATTACCATTGTAGAGTCTTTAAAAGAGAGATGTTTCCTCTACATCAGTTGTATTTTCATGGTGTGCATAAGATGATCCTCCCAAGGAAAGAAAAATGTACTGAGGAGAATTTTCTTGATCTGACTCTCATGGAGCTCCTGTACACTAAAGTCAGAATCGATTTGCCCAGACTCATGATCAAGTACATGTAGAGGGTCCTTGTTATTGATAAAAAAGGACATGCTTTGCATTATGAGTTATGGCTAGCACCTATTCTTAAAGATTACTCAGTGCCTAGACAAGTGTGATCCCTGGAGACCACAAAGGATGTCACTGGCATAGTGGAACACATGAACTTATCTATTTTGATTGGGAGTGTTGATACTCCTTTTAAATGAGCAAGAAATGCTCTTGCTGAGAAGAATGCTGCAATGATTGCAGCACAGGCTGAACATGATGTTGAGAAAGCCTTGCTTCAGGCTCGAATTCATTTTCTTAAAGCTGAACTTACTAGTAAGCGAGCAGAGAATATGGAAACTATTCGTAGACTGATCCAGTTGCTTCCATCCATTCCTTCTTCCTCTTCCAACTCTTAGAGCGTTAGTTTTTGTCAAAATGATGTAGTTGTTCTTTATGCCAGTTTGAAGTGATTACATAATGTTCTATACTAGAAATTAATGAAATCGCTAATTTTGTACTTATTATCTAGTATTTGCATAATTTAAATACATTATGTGTCTTTTCCTTCTTATTCTGACTGTGTTAGAGATAGACCAAGTGTCCATGATTTATTACACGATCTTTTTGTCTTGGCATATCTTGAACCAACTTTTCGATGATGTCAAAAGGGAGAAAATTGAGTTGTACAATATATATAACCGAATGACTAATCTGTCTCTTTTAGTGTTATCTTTAATAAAGTATTTTAGGGATGTAAATTTTGTCATCATCAAAAAGGGTAATTTTTTAGATAAATGAAGATCAATAAAGTTTTGATGATTGACATATAAGAGAAACATGTTACACAAGCTGGTCCAACCACATGAACACAGTCACTAAGGAAAGCAGACAATTTTTTTTAAAATCAATCAATGGATAAGATCTCTTGCTCTCCTGATGGATCACGTGTGATAAAAAGAAGTTGTAATTTAATACAACACTTTCTTATAAGCTAAACAGGAAGAGTTTCACTCAAACAGGTAGACTGATTTGAAGGAGTTTTACAAATAATAAGAATCATACTCGAAGAAGGACATCGACTTGACAAAGAAGTCTATTCAGTTGATGAGTCCAAATGGAAGTAAAAGAAAATAGATAGTAAAGGACTCTTCGGAGATTCAACATATCTAAAGAAATTAACTCATTATGTTACTTATGCACTTAAAAAGATAGCAACATATCGACAAATTATCTATGATAGCAACATATCGACAAATTATCTATGAAGTATCATAGCTTGAAGCTTTTGAGTTGAACTTGTTCCTTTTACTTTGAGTTAAGAAGTCTTATACATTATGTATTAGGTTGGTTCTTGAGTTGTAATGTGTTCTAGTTTCAATGAAGTATAAATTGAGTTAGGAGCTTTGTCTTCAAGTTTGGGGACTTGAAAACTTGGGAACACTTATCTTGGAAGGTTTGTTTTTTTGTAGAATTAGGGGTTAGAGTTTAATTCCTAGATTTACAAGAGTATTGTTATTTGTTGATTGTTGAGACACAATTGTTTTAGTGGATTTGGGGTTAAATCCTGAGGAGGTATAGGTCGTGTTTTTTACACCTCTTTGAGCCGGATGTTTTTCATGTAAATATCACTGTGCAATTACGTACTGTTTTAGCTACATAGGAACACGATAGTATACCTTTTCCATCGATAGGCAACTGTTAGGTTAAAACAAGTAATCAGTAGGGCTCGTACTCTAACAAAACCTATCAAAACTTTCATACTTTAAATTGTCCAAATTTTACATAGATTCATCTTTTGTAACTACTTCGAGTGTATCGCTATAGTGATTATCAGATTCATAGTCATATATTTGCGATTGAGTTGTCGTGATGATCTGATGTCAAGAAGCTGAGAATAATCTTTAAGCCAGTCCACTATTCTTTGAATAATACCAGTCGGTTGAGATATTGGTTTTCTAAATAATATACTGCTATTGCCTTCCTTCCAGAGTTACCAAACTGAAAAAATAGTAACCACAGACGTGATGTAGCCTACTTGGGATTTCCTTCGAGATATGTTAAACCACCGGGACAGAATGGAATCTATTTGGAAGGATCTTATATTGAAAAGGTGATCAAAACGGTTCTAAACCTCCATAGCAAGCTCACTCTTGATGAAGAGGCGATCAAGACTTTATTTATCATGCTCCGAACAGAACAAGCCTTCGCGTGCTAATCTTATACCTATCGTCTGAATTTATTCCCTTTAAGCACAACTAATGTGTTCTGGATTTCTGGTTCCTTGCATTTCTTGTTTTCACCATGGTATTTTTCTAAGATTTTCTTCATTTCTCAGTTTATCCTCAATAGATTTTCTCTTTAATTCTTCTGAAATTTGGCAAAGTTATAAGTATTTCTCTGACTTTCATAGTGTTTTCGTGTAGTAATTCTTATTTTAGTGGTAAAAGTACTAATAAGGTGGATATATCGTTTACTTGTTTTAGAACTGTGGTGCTTGGACAATTTGTGTGCTCCTAGATTGATTCAACAGAAATATACAAAAGCAAACATCGGAAGGAGGGAAGGGGATTTATATCTATTATATGAATCCTTATATACAACAACATACCTAGTGTAAATCCTACAAGTGGGGTGTGGAAAGGGTAGTGTAAACACAAGCCTTGCTCCTACATTGGGAGGCATAGAGGTTGTAATTGGTTGATCCTGAGTTCAAGGAAAAGCATATCAAAACTAATAGAAAAAGAAATAACATAAATGAAATTTTTTTTGCAAATAGTATAGAATTTTAACCTTCTACATACATTATAACTTATCCCATTACCCTATCCCCATTGCCGCCTATTTGTACCAACACAAGTGTTATCTAACTATCTCCAAGGCTTGAACAAATCAGTTGAAATCACAAATGACATGGTGTTTTTGTGTTCGTTGGGGTCTGAACATTAGACCTCATAGGTTTCAATCAATTTCATTGACCAACATGCCTCACCATTGAGTGAAATATGGTGGATATATTTATTGATTATCATGGGGAACAAATGTGTATCCAATTCAGTCTACTTTTACAACAAACTCTAGAAAACATTTTTTACTTGTGGATTTTCTTGTTAAAACTTCTTTTTCATTATTTATAGTAATGGATCTTTTGCACTATTTGTATATTGCTTTTCATATGACTATTAATAATTGTTATTCCATGTTTTGCAGGATATAATATGTCTAATTTGTGGTAATAAAGGATACTCGGACGCGCTTGTTTTTTGTGTCATTTGCATTGAAGTGGTTGTACATCAGTACGTTTGATTGTTACTATTAACGATGTAGCTATACTTCACCTCATTTACTAAATGATATATTACACCTAGAGTATATACACAAAGCTAGACACAAAAGGTCAAGAGAGGATCCCTGATATTATGCCTTTTACCTACAACATTTCACTATGTATATCTGACACAATGTAATAACTGATATACTCTGTGACAAATATCTTGACATTGGTATACTACTATCTTGACACTCCCTCTAAAGAGCATACAGGTCAAATTCTCCGAGCTTGCCTCAAATGCATCCAATCCGAGCTCCTCTAAGGGACTTAGTAAGAATATCTGCCAATTGGTCATTTGAACAGACGAAGCTGCTGGCAATGCATCCAGACTCAATCATCTGCCTAATAAAATGACGATCCACATCTATATGCTTCATTATTTTATGGAAAACTAGATTTGAGGCAATATGTAGGGCAACCTGACTGTCACATATAAGTTTCGTCTATTTGAATTCAACATATTTTAGTTCTTGGAGAAGTTGTTGCAGCCAAATAAGCTTGCATGTATCAAGGGCCATAGCTCGATATTCAACTTCTATACTAGATCTAGAAACAACATCTCGCTTCTTTCTTTTCCAAGAAATTTAATTGATTGACACAATACCCATAAGTAGAGCGTCTGTCTGTTAGAGAACCTGCCCAATCTACATCAGAATATCAAACAATGTCAATGTGTCCTTTGTCTTCATATAACAATCCTTGTCCTGGACCTTGTTTGATGTATCACAGGATGCGAATTACTGCATTCCAATGATATTTACGTGGAGCTTTGAGAAACTAACCATGCTTACTATAAATGAAATATTCTGTCGTGTGATAGTGATATAATTCAATTTACCAACCGGTCTTCTACATTGTCACACCCATTTTTTACAAAAAAAAAAATGATCTTAAGTTTCAAAAGGGTTTTATTATTAAGTGACAAAAGATAAAAAAAATTTCCAAAAGAATTCTTTTTCATTTAAACTCAGAGTCGCCAACGGGCATAAATCTGGTGTCCAAGTTATCTTTGGAAATTCTTTTTCAAATTGATTTTTGACTCTTAAAAACTAATTTGTGAAAAGAAATTCAAATTAAAGAATTTAGACCCAGGGGAAGGTGTTAGGCACCCCCTCGGTCTGCGGTTCAACCACGGTCGCTTGATGGAGTATATCGGCTGGTATGACACTATGAAATACATAAACAAAACAAAACACACAACACACAACACACAAAAATAAACAATCAAATAGTCAAAACTCCAAAATAATGTCTAGTCGAATTTATTACAAACTGAAATAAAAAATGCTAAAATTAAAACCTAAACTATTTTAACTATCCTACACTATGCTTTATCCAATAGCTCGGGCCTTGCTCATGATCGGTCTTACGAGTACAAAGTATCACGGGGCATTCCATGATATTAAATACAATTTTTCACGGGGCATTCCCGGCAAAATAAGTAAAAGGAATTTAGATGCGATGAAATAAATACCATTCAACACATTCAAACGTTCAATAATCCACCATCCCTAAGTTTGCCTAACCATTTTGATTTATCATGATTCTATCATGCTCAACATCTTTAACGAATAAAAATTAATTCAAATTCACTTTTATCAAGATTAAACCCTCCCCAAATTCCTTTTTTAACGTACAAAGTTTCCACATGAAAAGAGTTATCCACCCATATCAACAAAACTTGTATCATGATCAACTATTCAATCATCAAACATCCATAAAAACACCCAAAAATAATAATCAAACCCATAATCACTTCATAAATCCAACAAATTAAGATAAAAATGAAGAGAAAGACTTAAAGATATGTTCCTTTTGAATACAGTCGAATGATTTACGAAGAGAATAAAGAGCTATCCCTAAAACCCCAACGAAGACAAAAACCTCGACTATCAAATCAATTATGAACCAACTCAATCGCGGTAAACCCAAAATCCGATTTGAACCAAAATCTAGTCAACAAACATAACCGCAACTCGAAGAAAAATCAAAACTAGTAGAGAAACATCAAAATGAGACCCAAATCACTAGTTTCAAACTAAGCTTAAACGGGCTCATCAGAATCAGGGCCAGATTGTCATTTCCTATCACGCTAAAAATCTGATAGACCCGAAAGTCAACGACATGATGTTTCCCATGCTAGATTTTACCAGAAAAAGAAACAAAGAAAGAATTGGGTTTGGAGTTTGTGGGTTGTTCTCCGATAGCCTTCATTGGAATAATACCGAGCGGAGACCCCCGATGAAGATTCCAATGGTATTCCAATGAAAAGTTTCTGAAAAATTGTTAGCCACTACCTATTGTCTCTCTGATCTATCGATCTCTCTCTTTAATTTCACTTTTCTAATCAATTATCTCTATATTTTCATTCTATTTTTCGCCCTTTTCCTACTTAACTATGCCATCTATGTGTGAATAATGGTGTCTTTGTTGTTTGTGTGTGAGAGTCAAAATCTCTGTGTGTGTTGATAAGTGTATTATGAGTTCTCTGTGTATCCAGTTGTATGATGGCGTATATGTGAGGGTTATGTGATGTGCGAGTATATATCTATGTATATGAGTATGTGAGCTATGTGTGTATATTCTTTTAGGGTTGGTGAATACGTGATAAGGGTAGGGGTAGGGGGAACATGGGGTAGGGGTGAGAGGGTAGGGTGAGGTAGGTGAGGTGTCACTCTTTATTGTATAAAGTCGTGAATCTGTTACCAATTTGTTATTTTTTTGCTGAAATTATTATTTTGTTTTTTAGTGGAGGGATCATCACACGTGGGTGAGGTACATGGTATGGTAAGGATAACTGGGTAAAATTTAACTTTTGGGATACACAAAATTACGTTTCTACATCATGCCCCTCTTTGGATGTAAACACAAAATGTTTTCAGACAAAGAAGTAGGCAATGAGACAGAATTTTGTTCCGACCATTATTCAAAAGAAAGAAATAGAATGAAGAAGGGAAATCAAGTCTTGACCTTGGTTTTTTTTTACCTATCTTAGCTTATGTGGGAGTCAAGTTACATGTAGTTCCAGGGTTGGCAAGGAGATGGAACGTACCGAGTCGGAGAGTCGAGAGAGGCCTTATCAAGGTTCCGGTCTGTGGCTTTCTCAAAAAATGAAAATTATAAGTTAAAATATAAATAAAATTACAATAGTCCAATCTATGCAGCTTCTCTTGACTCTTGACTTAAATTTCTGATGCTTTCAAATGTGATAAAATAATCGATCTTCTTTGGGTTAAACTTGAGAATAAATTCTTTATCCATACAAAATTCGATGTTGGAGATGAACTCAAAAATTGATAATGTTCTATCGGTGGTACTTCTGAATTTGACCGTAAATTTGAACATGTTCACCCTATTCTCCAAGTAGTCTCCTGACTTACATTTTTATCTTGTTTCTTGATTTTCAATTTCCTCGCCCTATTATCCAAGAGCTCCTGACTTACTAGTTGTTCAATCTATTGACAGTCAATCTTATTACCCTGTTCTCCACGTAGGCTATTGACTTGCAATTTCATCACCCTGCTCTTCAGCCGAGCTCCTGATTTTCAATTTCATCACTTTGTTGACTTTCAATGTCATCACCTTATTCTTCAAGTTGGATGCCGACTTAGAATTTCATCACCATGGTCTTCAGGAGGGCTCCTGACTTTTATTTTACCACCCTGTTCTCCAAGCGAGCTCCTGAAATGTAATTTCCTCACTCTACTTTTTGGGTGAGTTCCCGACTTGTAATTTCATCACCCTGTTCTTTAGGAGGGCTCTGACTTTCAATTTCATTGCTTTGTTTACTTTTAATGTCATCACCCCATTCTTCGTGCGGTCTCCTAACTTGCAATTTTCTCACTCTATTTTTAGGTGAGCTCCCTACTTCCAATTTAATCACCTTGATCTTCAAGTGGGCTCCTGACTTTCAATTTCATCACTTTGTTGCCTTTCAATGTCATCACACTATTCACTAGGTATTCTCCTGACTTGCTATTTCCTCACTCTATTTTTGGGAGAACTTCTGACTAGCAATTTCATCACCAAGTTCTTTAGGCGGACTCATGACTTTTAATTTCATCATTTTGGTAACTTTCAATGTCATCACCCTATTCTTCGGGCAGGCTCCCGACTTGCAATTTCATCACCTATTCTTTAGGCGGGCTCCTGAGTTGCGATTTCCTCACTCTGTTCTTTAGGCGAGCTCCCGACTTTCAAATTCATCATCCTATTCTTTTGGCGGGGTCTTGACATTCAAATTCCACACTCTGTTCTCCGAGGGAGTTTTTGACTTGCAATTTCATCACCCTGTTCTTTAGGCAAGCTCTTGACTTGTGATTTCTTCACTCTAGGTGAGCTTCCGACTTGAAATTTTATCACCCTATTCTTTAAGAGAGCTCCTTACTTCCAATTTCTTCACTCTGTTCTTCGGGTGAGCTCCTAACTTGCAATTTCATCACCCTGTTCTTAAAGCGTGCTCTTGGTTTACAATTTCCTCACTCTATTCTTCGGGCAAGCTCTCGACTTACAATTTCATCACCCTATTCTG
Organism: Capsicum baccatum var. pendulum; assembly: GCA_030864225.1. NCBI lineage: Eukaryota > Viridiplantae > Streptophyta > Magnoliopsida > Solanales > Solanaceae > Capsicum > Capsicum baccatum. Next base: position 21,786,580 of record CM061552.1, on the reverse strand, counting down.
CCTGACTTTTAATTTTATCCCTTTGTTGACTTTCAGTGTCATCACCTTATTCTTTAGGTGCAAAGAGGTGACAAGAGTGCTTTGCTTAAAGGGTGAAATGAGAAACGATATATTATTTTTAAATGCCAAACAAAAGAACACAACTAAATAAAGTAACATAATAAAAATGAATCAAAAATAAATGATATATGTTTTTTCTAACCTACTATATGAAGGTATTACGTTAACATTCCTTCCCATATATTGTTATCATTAGACACTCTTAATTTTAAATTTTGACTTCATTGATGAGATTCGCTTTTTCAACTTTTGCCACAAAAAGAAATGCTAAATCTGATTCTCTTCAGTCTTCACTCCCATATAAAGGACTTGTTTGCTTTTCATATTGAGTCTTACAAAGTCTGTAGTGCTTGTTAGTCAAATAAATTAGATAAGATTCAATGGACTTGATGATCTTGGTTAAAGCTCGTACATTATGGTTTGAGGTGTTTTATGAAAGAGTTGTTTGCTATGTAGGACCATAATGGTGGAATAAAAAGACAATTTAGGGAGCATAAGACTCTACGGATTTTTTATGGCACCATATGGTATATCCATAATGAAACCCAAGGGATTTCTTCTCAATCAAAGATTTGAATTGATTCCTTGATTGAGTGATGGCACCATATGGTAGGTCCGTATTAGATATGTCCATACAAGGTGCAAACTTCTCTTTACAGCCATACATGTCCATATCAGTTATGTCTATGTAGAGGGTGTGGTCTTCTTTCCTTTTGATTTTGTCGTGATTGATTTGCCTACCTTATATTTGGGTATCTAATAAGATCCATGATTGATGTGATTTCTAAGTTCAGCGCCGACTTTCTTGTGACTGGATGATTGCTTCCTTATGCGACATATTCTTAGAGATTCTAGGATATCCTAGATTGGTTCCTTAGGGATCCTTTTTTGATCAATTGTATCTTCAGTGTATCCTGCAAGATATTTTTTTTATTAGTTTTTCATTATTAAAACATATTATGAGAATGTAGGGCTAACAATCTCCCCCATTTTTGACAATGACAAATAATAAACATCAGTTGACTTCCTAGTTCTTGTAGTTGATTTTCTCCCCCTTTCATGCTGACTCTTTTGACTTGGATCATCAATGTCTCCCATGCTTTTGTTTTGACTTGCTCCCTTATCTTGAAAGCACCTCTAATGTTTCTGCATTCTCCACCTTTTGGCATAATCAAAAAGGATAAACAATAGGCATATAGCACAGAAGCAGTCAAGTTAATTAGCAACAAAAAAAAGGTGTGGCAAATAGCATTTGAAAAAAATAGTTTACAACCGAAAAAAGGGACAGGACCCCTTTTTGAATAACAGTCATCATTTTAATGCTTAGCAATAAAGTAGGCGAGGGTGTTGTGAATGTTGTGATAGAATTATTCATAGGATTTCACAAAATTCTTAGTGAAGGAGGAATAGGAGTTCTGACTGATATTGTAAGGTCGTTATTTGAGAAGTTGACTTCATACTTGAGGGATTCCATGCTAGTAAATAATTTAGTGAACAACATTACTCATTCCTGCTTGAATCTGTCAATAGTTATCCTCACCTTGCCTACATCAGTGCTTGTATCCTTCCCCAACTGCAACAACTTGGAAGTTGACTCATGAAGAAGCATGAATCCTTCCTCAATAGACATTATTCAATCCTTAAGCTCCTCCAATTCCTTCAACACATGAAGCATCGGGTTAGAGACTGACTTGCATACCTTAGGGAGATATGATTTTTCTTTGGCAAAGTCCTTTGCACACTATTCATTGTCCACTAAAACATATCCCATGCTGGCAAAGGTCTTGGAACCATAATGGCAGAGACTTCTCATTGGGTATGCAGATCGGTCAATGAAGTAATATAGGAAGATTCTGGTGATCGGCAGTCTGTAAGGTAGGCTAGTGGAGTTTTGAGCAATTGCATCACTTTGAAGCAAATATTCTCGAAACCAATCAGCCCAATTTATCTTGTACTTTTTCACCATACAATATAAAACAAACAAATCATGATAGGTCATATTGCTGAAAGAGCCTTTTCTGGGGATCATTGTGGTGGCGATGATGTTATCTATGGTATGGTACATAAAGTAAAGAGAGGGGGGGACCAAAGTTGGATGATGTTGTGTCAGGGTTGGACACAACCTTTTTCGCTTCCTTGAAGCTGACTTCAAAATATTTAGGCCAGGAGCCATTCATAAAGGGAATTACCTAAGAAAACTTTGTATCAAAAACCTTTTCAAATAGAAAATTATTGAGTATGATTCTTGTGCTGAGTACAAGAGTTTCCAATTCCCCTATGCCAGGAGAGAGGTAGAGATTTACATAGAACATGCGAACAATATCCTCATACACTTTGGGTTCACAAAGGCAGAAAACTAGAGATAAGACTTGAAATTTTAAAAAGAAACTTATATTGCAATGTGCTACCTTTAAATGGCAGAGATTCACTACTCAACCGAGAAAAACTGAGAATTTTTTGAAAGTGGTAAACTTGCCTTTCTATGAGTAGATACAAAAATTATGCATGTCTTATAGAGGGAAAGGTTCCTGAAGGGTTGAATGAGGTTTCTTAACTAATGATTTAGGACTTAGAGCAGAGCGCTTTTTAGTGATAGCTAACTATAGAGAATGCAAAGAAGATTCATTAGAAGTTTCAAAGATGAGGACAGGATCATGATTATCAGAGTAGAAGTCAGGAAAGATTTTAGTGAGATTATCCATGGAACGAGTTCTGATCAACTGTGAGTTGTGGAATCTGGAGAAGGGTTTTAAAAGGGTAGAGAGGAAGATGAAAATATGGGTAGATGAAGCGGGGTGAATGAACCAAGGGGAAGATGAAAAGATGTGAAGTGAATAGAGGCGACTGCTGAAGTAAAAGGATGGCCGAAGGGAGTTGGGAAGATAAAAGGGTAAAGAAGTGATAAATGAAGAGAGAGAGAGAGAGAGAAAGGTGGCATGAAAAGGTAAATTCAATGATGACGCTTTTTCAAAAAAAGGTTTATCAAAATTGAAAACAATCAAGTCACTAAGATGCAAGCATAATGAAGCTGTTAAAACAATTTTTTTACCAAAAATAAAAATTACAGGTCATGAATGCTGATAATACCAAGTCTTTTTCGTAAGAGACAAAATCTTTCTTCTAACTAGGGTTTAGTAAAGATATTTGTCAACTGAATTTTGGAATCAACAAATACTAGGGAAAATTTGCCATTTTCTACGTGTTCTCGAATAAAATGAAGTTTAATGTCAATGTGTTTAGCCCTAGAATGATGCACAAAATATTTAGAAAAACTAATAGCACTGGTTTTCCCACACATTATAGGTACATATTCAAATGAAAAATTAAAATCAAGTAGTTGATGCATAATCCATAAAATTTGAGTATCAGAACTTTCAATGGCTATGTATTCAGCTTCAGTGGTTGATAAAGTAACTGAAATTTTCGTCTTGCTATGCAATGAAATCAAGCCAATACTAAGAATTTGACATGTTCCACTAGTGTTTTTCATTATTCTAATCACCTGCAAAGTCAGGATCTGAATATCCAATTAAGTCAAAATAAGAGTAACGTGGGTACCATAGTCTAATATCATGCATTTTAATAAGATATAGAATAACTCTTGTCATGGTAGTCAGATTAGACTCTTTGGGAGATGACTAGAACCTCGTACACTTACACACGCTGAACATGATATCTGGTCGACTGGTGGTCAAGTAGAGAGTGATCCAATCATTCCTCTGTATGTCTTTTCATCAACATCTTTTCCAGATGAATCTGAATCAAGACTTGTGGAGGGACTCATTGGAGTTACATAGGCCTTTCCCTTTTCCATACCAAACTTTTTGAAAAGTTCCTTCATATATTTGGCTTGACTAATTAAAGTACCTTGGTGAGTTTTCTTGATTTGTAATCCCAAGAAAAATGTAAGTTCTCCCTTAAGACTCATTTTAAATCCCCCTTTCATTAAATTTGCAAATTCGCACAAAAGGAAATGTTAGGAATACCAAAGATAATATCGTCAACATAAATTTGCACAATGAGTAAGTCAGAGTCAAGCTTTTGGGTGAAAAGAGTTTATCAATTTTGCCTCTTTGAAAATTATTTTTTTACCAATTTATTCCTATAGACCTATTTGGTTCCAACTACTGAGAAGTTCTTGCATTTTTGAACTAGATTCCAGACTTTATTTCATTCAAATTGATCTAATTCTTCCTTCATGGCCTCGATCCAAGATTCATATTTGAGGGCTTCATCAATTTTCTTAGGCTTGATTTGAGACACAAAAGCAAAATATTCCTACTTTCTTAATGAGGCTCTTGTCTGTATCTTATCGTTTGGGTTTCCAATGATAAATTCATTTGGAAAGCTATCATTTTGTCTCTATTCTCTAGCAATATTTGTTTTAGTTGTTTCATTAGAGGGAGCGACTCTTGAGGGGTTGTAGTCGACTCATCATTTGGCAGCTCAGGGGTTGTGTTTGCTTTGGTTCTAGATTGTAGATTATTTACCTACTCTTAATCAATACTCAAACTCATATGAGGTTGGTTAGTTTCATAAAATACAATATGCATACATTCTTCAACACATAAAGTCCTTATATTACATGCTCTGTAGGCACGACTGGTGGGAGAGTACCCAAGAAAAATACCTTCGTCACTTTGTGGGTCGAATATTCCTAAGTTACTCTTACCATTATTGTTGATGAAGTTCTTACATCCAAATGGATGAAAATAACTAATTTTAGGCTTTATACCTTTCCACATCTCATAAGGAGTCTCTTTTAGAATAGGTCTGATGAGGTATCTGTTGATGACATGACATACCGTGCTTACTGCTTCTACCAAAAGTGATCTAGTTGGTTGTGTTCTAGCAATATGATTCTTACAGTTTCTTAAACATATTGGTTCTTTCACTGTAGCACACCATTTTGTTGACGAGATCGAGGTAATGAGAAGTTTTGAAAGTACCTGTTATGAGCATAGTATTCCTCAAAAGCTTTGTCTTCAAATTCTCATCCATGATCACTGTGAACCCAACTTATGAAGTGTCCTGCTTCTCTTTATACTTTCTATAAAAGATCTGAAAATTTGTGAAAACCTCATGTTCATAAGCAAGAAACATTACCCAGGTTAAAAGAGAATAATCATCAGCACTAACAAAAATATATCTTTTTCCACCAATACTTTCGGTCTTGGTGGTGCAAAACAAATCCATGTGGATTGTTTGATGGGGTTTGATAGTAGTAACTATGTCTTTGACTTTGAATAATGTCCGATTCTGTTTACCAAATTAGCAAGCATCATAAATGTGATCCTTCTCAAACTTGAGTTTGGGCAGATCTTTGACTAGTTCATGTCTTGAGAGTTTCTCGATGACTTGTATACTGGCATGCCCAAGCTTTCTGTGACACAAACAAGTGTCATTGGTTTGCATGGTGAGGCAAGTTAGAGTAATAAAATTAGGATTATTTAGAACATAAATATTATCAACACATTCATCGATAAAAGAAATGTCTCTTTTTTTCATGTTTGATAGAGTAGCTTTCGGTTTTGAAGGAGACTCAAAATCATGCATCACATAGTTGATTGATATTGAGCAGGTTATGTTTGAGTCCGTCTTTGAGATATACTTCAATGAGTTTTCATGAGGAGTTGAGATTTACTGCGCCAACTCTAATGACATCACATCAAATTTGAAAGATCCTTATTCTATTATCTTTGGAGAACAAAAACTTTCTTTCTTTCCAATCATATGTTTGGAACATTCGTTATCGATGACCCATATTTTCCCTATAGATTTATCAGATGTGTTCCTTGGTTGATTCACCTTTTTCCAAAAAGCACTTGTTTGCTTTTGTTTCTTCCTCAGTTTCTTCTTCATCACTCCAAGTGAGGAAGTTTTTATTTCTTTGGATGATTTTTTTTCAATTCTGGACAGTTCTATGTAAAGTGACTTAACTTTCCACAGTAATAGCAATGATCATCATTTCTAGTCAATTCATTGTTTTTGACTCCTTGGGGTATCTTCCATCTTAGCTTTATGATCTTCCTTATTCCACAATTTATAAGAGCCATTCATTCACTATTAGCTTCATTTAAGAATTCTTCATCTCCAATTGTTACAACATTGAAGGCCACTTGTTTCTTCTTTTCTTCATTTGTACCAATTTATATAATTTTGCTTATCTGTTAGAATATTTCCTCGTAATTCATCATATGTCATGTTGTGAAGATCCTTGTCTTATAAAATGGCAGCTTTGTATTCCCATGAGAGACTTCTGATAATCTTCCAAACTTGCAGGTTGTGTGGATAGATCATTCCTAATGATTTCAGCTGACATACAATTTTATTGAATCTGGCAAACATTGATTCCACATTTTTATTTTCTACCATTTTTATCAGATCGTCCTCATTAACCAGAGCACTAATTTTTGCCTTTTTGACATTGGTGGTCCCTTCATAGGTTACTTATAATTTGTCCCTTTGCGGTTTCACAAGTTGGTATCTTGTCGTATTCTTCTCCTCCCACTGCACAAAGGACTAAACTTATAGTTCGTGCATTAGTTTGAATTACCTTTTGTTGCTCTTTGGTGACTTCAAAATTTTCCATGTCCTCTACGTTAGTACTTCTTAATTCCTTGTCCTTATTTTTCTCTTTGGGTCCTGGAATAGACTTTGGCCCTTTCTTATAGACAACCCATTCCTGAAAGTCGTTTGATCGAACAACAATTATGAGTTTGTTCTTCCGGTAGGAGTAGTGCTGTCCAATGAAGTATGGTGGTCTTGTGAAGGAATGACCATCTTGAAGGAGAGCTCCTGGAATTCGATAGTTTTCCATTGTATCTTTACTCAAGTGAGGTAAAGCAACACAATTATTGAGACCAATTGAAATTCAAGAGGGGGAGGGATGAATTGGAAAATTCCTTTGAGTTGAATGACAATCCTTCATAGTTGATTCACTGTAGATCAGTATACTTAACAAAACAAATTAGATTTACACGAATAAACAAGTAAATAAGTGATTTTAAATAAGAACACAAAGATTTATCCTGGTTTAGAACAACAATGTGGTGCCTACTTCCGGTCCCCTTGGGTTTCAATGTTTCCTTAGATCTTTTAAAAGTTGAGTCGAAGTACAAAGGCAGTGAACTAGTTCTTAAACTTTTTTTGATTTTTAGATCTTGTGACGCAGCCTCAATCAGTATGACTAAGTTGACTCGATCTTACTCTGGTGGTACTATAGAAAGCTAATAAGTACAAAGATTTATGGAGACTACGATTGAGACACACTAAGAATTTCCTTTGAAGTTGTGTGAATGCTTCGACCTTCAGTCTTTTCTTGCATACTCTTCAACTGCTTCGTCTTCTTTTCTTCATAAGGAAACTCAAGGGATTTCGTTCTCAATGAAGGATCTAAATTGATTGAGGGATGGAATTATATGGTATGTCCATATTAGATATGTCCATACATGGTGCAACCTTGTTTTCATAGACATACATGTCCATATCAGATATGTCCATGTAGAGGGTGTGGTCTTCTTTTCTTTTTCTTTTGTCATGATTGATTCGTCTGCTTTATATTTAGGGATCCAATAAGATCCATGATTGATGCTAATTCCAAGTTAAGCGCTGGCTTCCTTGTTAGTGGATGTTTGCTTCCTTTTGCAGGATATTCTTGAAGATTCTCGGATATCCTAGATTGATTCCTTAGGGATCCTTTTTTGATCAACTGTATCTTCATTGTATCCTACGAGATATTTGTTTATTAGTTTGTCATTATTAAAACATATTATGAGTATGTGGGGCTAACAACTGCATTCTTGATAGCAGGAGGAGAAATTGTAGAAGAAATGGCTGCAAAAGAGTTGCATGAGGTACTCAACATCACAAATCTAGACCATTTCAGGAGTATGTTGATATTTATAGGCACTGAAATATGTTATTTTAAGAGTGCCTTTTGGTCACTATTGTCTTCCAATTGACATCAGAGTTATTGCTAGCTTTAGTCACCTGGAGGGCTATATCTTCAGAGTCGCACAACAACAACAATACATAAATATAGTTCCATAGTTGAGGTTTGAGGAGAATAAGATGTTCACTAAACTTATCCCTAACTTTGCAACATAGAAAGAATATATTTGAAGCAATGTTGCAAGAAAAATATAACAACAAATATCAAGATAGAAAACAAATGAAACAATACATAATAAAACATATTGAAGCTACAAATACTAAATACTACTGATAATACGACTCCTGGAAGATGGGGCTAGCCCCTGCCTCTCCCACCTCATGAAGTGTGTCATTAATACTCCTCTGTATACTAACCACCCAAATCTTCGACTACCACACCTTTCTAGCCATCTTGGGTCATGCCGTCAGTAACACTTCTATAAAAATCCTATTATTTCATATTCATCATCATAAACTTTTGTACAAAATATTTTTAAAGCATTGATATTGCTTTAAATAAAGAAGCTAGCCGCCAACTATGTAGATAAGCATTAATGGGAGTATGTATTGCCCTTGATGAATGTATGTTCCATTAGATAAAATTGCCATTATAAGTAATAATCTATTTCTCAATAAAACTTCATTATTGACAATTTTGGTAAATTTAGAAGCTGAATAAAGTTCTAAACGAACACAATTTTATTGATTTTGGCTGTCAATTACAGGGTCATTTAATTCTTTGTTTTAGCATACAATGGATTTCTTAAGTATTAGATTGCGTCAAGACTTCACAGCTATACATTCCTCTCATGTTTGCACCATACTGTGATTTGTTGTGATTGAACTGTTTACAACATTTAAGTGGAAGTTGAATTATCAAATTCTATTATTCACCGCAACTCCACCTTGAACTTGAGATATAGATCAAGGTATGTAAGTTTTGTCTACGTTGTACTCCCCGCCAGACTCCACCCATAACTATGAGATTACAACAATCTCTATATACTCAAGGTATGAATAAGTTTTTCCTAGGTTATAGTCTCCTCATAAACCACCTGTGAGATTACATTAATCTATACCATATTTGATCAGAATATTATTTTGACCAACCAACAAATATATATAAAAAACCTATCAAAATTTTCTTTCTTTAAATTGTCCAAATTTTACAATGACTCATCTTTTGTCATTACTTTGAGTGTATCACCAGAGTGATTATCAGATTCATACAAGGCTGGCTGGAGGCCAAAGCCACTAAAGCATAGGCTTTAGGCCTCTCACAATTTGAGCCGCAATTTTTATTTATTTTTATTTAGTTTTAGATTTTTTTCTCGAAGTATATTTACTTTCTTCAAAATATAAATAACAAAATTTACATAGTAAAGAGAAGTACTTATTAATTATGTGATTAATGATTACAGTTAGATCATTTAATTTTACATTAATTATATTCTCTTCTTTTTATCTTTCTTGTAATAAACTTTATACTATTGTCAAAAAATATCACGATAACATTGAAAAATTAAATTACACGTTCCTTTAATTTTTTTTCAAACATTGCTCTAAGCAAATTCAACTAGTAGAATTTTATACTTCCAAAAGCCAGTTCATCGTTTCAACTTATAATTATAATTTTTTCATTCTAGAAAAACCTAAGGCCTCTTATAAAGTTTGGCTTTAGGCCACAAATGTCATTGAGCCTCCCCTGGATTCATAGTCATATATTTGCGATCGAGGTGCTGTACTAACAATTAAGCAGAACTACTGTGTTCTGGATATCTGGTTCCTTGCATTTCTTGTTTTCACCATGGTATTTTTCTAAGATTTTCTTCATTTTCTCATTTCATCTTCAGTAAATTTTCTCTTTGATTTTTCTGAAATTTGGCAATGTTATAAGTCTTTCTGTGACTTTCATTGTGTTTTTGTGTTGTAATTCTTATTTTGTTGTAAAAGTGCTAATAAGGTGGATATGTCATTTTCTTGTTTTAGAACCGTGGTGCTGGGCTAATTTGTGTGCTCCGAGATTGATTCAATAGAAATATAACAAAGTAAACATCGGAAGAAGGGAAGGGATTCATTTCTATTATATTCACAGAAAAGATGAGATTGACCTCATAAGCAACCACAACATAACTAGTGTAACTCCTATGAGTGGGGTGTGGGTCTGTGGGAAGGGTAGGGTATACGCAGACCTTGCTCCTACGTTGCGAAACAGAGAGGTTGTTATTGATAGATCCTCAGTTCAAGGAAAAGCATATCAAAACTAACAGAAAAAGAAATAACATAAATGAAAAAATCTTGGCATATACTATAGAATTTTAACCTTGTACATACATTAATATTTATCCCGTTACCCTATCTCATCAGTGACGCCTATTTGTTCCAACACAAGTACTAGCTAAATATCTCCTCCAAGGCTTGAGCAAATCAGACGAAATCACAAATCAGACGGTGTTTTTTTGTTCGCTGGGGTTTGAACATTAAACCTCATAGGTCTCAATCCATTTCATTCATCAATAGGCCTCACCTTAGAGTGAAATATGGTGGAAATATTTATTGATTACCATGGAGAGCAAATGTGTATCCAATTCAGTCCCCATTAACAATATACTCTAGAAAACACTTTTTACTTGTGAATTTTTTTCCATTACTTAGAGTACAAGGATCTTTTGCATTACTTGTGTATTTCTTTGCATATGACGGTTAATAATATTTTTGCCATGTTGTGCAGGATACGATATGTCTAATTTGTGGTGACAAAGGATATGCGAACACCCTTGTTTTTTGTGTCATTTGTCTTAAAGTTGCGGTACATCGGTAAGTTAGATTGTTACTATTAATGATGTAGATGTATTTCACCTCATTCACTAAATGATATATTACACCTAGAGTATATACACAAAGCTAGACACAAAAGGTCAGTAAATCCCTGAGATCATGCCTTTTACCTACAATATTTGACTATGTATATCTGACACAAAGTAATAACTATGACAAATATCTTGACATTGGTATACTATCTGACTATCTTGGCACTCTCCCTCAAGCTGGAGCATAGTATGCTCCAAGCTTGCCACAAATGTATCCAATCCAAGATCCTCTATGGGACTCAGCACGAATATCTCCCAATTGGTCATTTGAACAGACAAAGCTGGTGGTAATGTGATAAAAACTACGGTACAGAAGAGATGGAGAATGAAATTTTACTGGTTAAAGAAAGTGCAAAAATAATAAACACTATATTAACCAAGTCTATAGTGAGTGGAAAAATCTCCAAATACAAAGACAATAATAATATTGTTTCTCCTGTCCATAATTTTTCTACATACATCTATTTAAACTAAAACACATAGATAAATCCTAACACAGATAGATAGTTACAGTTACAGCTGTAGATAACTACTGGTAACAACTATAATACTAACCGCTAATAATATAGTTTTTCTTATGTGAAACCAAGAAACTAATATGGATTATCTCTACATGCTAAAGTAGCAATCTTATTAGTTCATCCCCCCTGAAAAATTGTTGTGTCCTCAAGGCGAAAAGAAGGAAACTGTGCAACTGACAGATCATAATTTTTCCAACTTGGGGATCCCAATGATGAGCCAGAACTTGTTCAGGTGAAATGTTGAGCTGCTTGCCTTCATCATTTAATGGTGATTCTGGTGGCTATGAAGTTAATTCAAAAGAAAGGGCTAGTTGGAAAGATGCTACTTCGTGTGTTCGTGTGTTTTCTGAGTAACACCTTGCATTTTATAAGTTTTTTCATTCCATTGGAAGATCAGAAACTTTTCGTTCCAATTGGCTTGTATCTTGTTCAAAGACGCTAGCCACTGTATACTCAACACCATGTCTTCCCCACCAAAGGAAAAATGGAAGAAATTGTGACGGTTGGTTTTTGGCTTTGAAATTAAATAAATAATAGAGAAAGACTTGAAGAGAAAAAAATACTGCAATAGTATTGTGAAAGGGAATTATTTTATTAATAAATCAAAGACATATATTTATAGCTAAATTTCTGACTAGACTTCAACTCAAATAAGGATAACTAATTCCTAATTCAAATAACAAAGGATAACTAATTACTAAGTCTAACCCACATAGAGTTCTATTAATTTTAAACTACTAAAACTATCTACTCCTATTTTATTTCTAAGAAATATCTTCAATTCTCCTCCTTGGATAGAAAATAGTAGATTGCTGTCTCAGCTGATTTTGACCTCTTGAATATATCTGCCAATTCATCTTTGGTCTTGCAAGGCTTATGTGCAACTTCTGTTGGATTAAATAAGAAACTTTTGCCTCTCATATCAACTTGCAAAATCTCATGATTAGTGGAACAATATTTATCCTCAAATAATAATTTAAATCCTTCTTCCATTAGCTAGCCAACACTTAACAAACTTCTATCAATATCGGGCACATAAAAGACATTTGAAATTATTTTTGTACCTGAAATTGGTTTGATTGAAACATTCCCTTTTCCTTCGGCAGGAATATAATCACCATTCCCAATTCTGACTTTTTTATTTTCCAAAGGCAAAAACTCTTTAAAAAGTGTTTTGTCATATGTCATATGATTTGTACAACAACTGTCAATCATCCAAAAATCAGATTTTTTGGTTAAAGAATATGTTGCCACAAATAAGTAATTTTCTTTTTCTTCTTTGATGACTTGGGAATCTACTTCATATTTTGAAAATTTGTTTTTGCAAATAACGGCTTCATGGCCAAGTTGATTATAGATCTTTCATTATGGATCTGGTCTCTTCCAACTTTTAAATGGAGGATGATCAATTTTACCACAGTGTTGGCAAGGTGTGTAGTTTTTCTTTTTATTATTACCCTTGATTTGAGTCTTGTGGTTGGTTGTCAAAGCTCCTTCCATATCACCCCACCACATAAGCCTCCTTTGCTCTTGTGCCTTGTTAACAATGCCGAGTAGTTGGTCTGAGTACTCTTTGATGGTCTCAGATTCCTTCATCTTTTGCAATTCAAATTTTCTTATTAGATTCAATACCTTTATTCCTTGTATTCTTTCATATCTGGTATATTCTTCCTTCAGATAATTACAAATTTATTTTGATGATTTAAAGACCATAATTCTCGTTAAAATTGTTGGAGACACACTAGCAAACAAAGTTGCTTTTTTTTTTTTTTTTTTGATTTTCTTTTCCTTTTGGCTTTTGATCTGGGCCACCGTGGGATTATCGGACAACAGAAGAATATCATAATCATCCTCCACAACCTTCCAAATATCTAAATCCTCAAGATAAGTCTCCATTCTTACTACCCATAGATGGTAATTCTCACCATCAAAGACAGGAGGAGCTATTTGGGAAAAATTATTTTCAGAATTCATCCCTCTCATAGATCCCTCAAAAAGCTAGATCAGATAACAATTGTTGGTTTTTGGCTTTGAAATTGAAGAAATAACAGAGAAAGACTTGGAGAAAATAAAATACTGCAATAGTGTTATCAAAGGGAATTATTTTATTAATAACTCAAAGACATAATTTATAGCTAAGTGTCTAACTAGACTTCAACTCAAATAAAGATAACTAATTCCTAATTCAAATAAAAAAGGATAACTAATTCCTAAGTCTAACCCACATAGAATTCTAATAATTTAAAACTACTAAAACTAAGTACTCCTACTTTTTTCTGAGACGTATCTTCAACAATTATTAATTTTGAAACTTCCACTAATAGGTCCTTACAAACTTAATTGAATTTAATAATTTCACAATTGCTTATCTAGACACCATATATTGGACTGCCAACCCATGTTCCATGACAATTTCTTCTACAACAAAATTATGTGTTGAACCACTGTCCACCAACATCAGCACTTTACACCCACAAAGAATTTTCAAAGTTGAAGAAGATTCTTTGCGCAGAAGTGAATGAAATGAGATTTCTGCCAAATTAGTAGGAGTTATGTCTGTATTCCGGTCATCTTCAACAATTTTCACGTTGTCTTTCTATGCTATTAACTCCAAATATGCAAAAGTTCCCAATTTGCAATGATCACTAGGGGCAAACCTATCTCCAAAATGGTTGCATAGGCCTTTTTCTCGGTGAATGTAGTGTTTAGAATTCAGTGGGCAAACGTTTCGAAGGGTGGTTGTTTAAAAGAGTGTGTAACTGGTTTCCAGAACGATTAAAAGTTAAAGGATACTTAAGCAGTTGGAGAGGAAGTCCCAATTGATGAAGGTCGTGATACAGATGGCAAAGTGGTTACCTTACTGGACCGATTTGATCTATGTTTTCCTTCATATTCTAAATCCTGACTCATTGCTTTATACACAGATCGAGGCTTGTAAATTCTAACATCCACACGAAGGTCTTCTTTGAGCCCACTAAGGAAAAATCCAAGAAAATAGTGTTCTGGTAAATTTTACACACGTGCTGCCCATTTTGCAAGTTCTTGCTTATACTCAAACACCAATCCTGTCTATTGTGCCAGTACAAATACTCATCTAGATTGTGAAACTCAGTGGGTCCATAATTTTCTTGCATAACCTTAACGAATTCTTCTCAGTAATAAATGGTCCTTTCACTGTTGATCCAAGCAAAAAGATCCAATGCACCTCTTTCCAAAGATATTGACACAATATCAACCTTGTAGTCATGAGGTGTTTGATAATTTTGAAAATATTTTTCTTCTTTTAGAATCCAACCTCTAGGATCTCCTCCCTCATACTTTAGAAATTCCATTCTTGTGTATGAACGTCTATAATTTTCTGGATACCTCCAAGTTCTATCAACTTCGCCTTCTTCCGGTAAAACATTAGATTTTCCTCGATGATTCTAACTATTTTGTGCTTTTAATGCAGCCACATCCATGGCTTCAAATTTTGCTGCAGTAGTGGTCAGTTGTTGGCAGATCTGATAGGAGTCGACATGATAGGTTTGCTATGGGAACCGCTAGCCCGCGTGTTAACCATGGCAGATCTTACATCTCTGATGCCAATGATAGAAACTAGGGTACAAAAGAGATAGAGAATGAATTTTTAATTGTTAAAAAAAGTGCAAGAATCTTAAACAGTATACTAACCAATAACCAAGTACGTATGGAGTGGACAAATCTCCAAATACAAAGACAATAATAATATTTTTCCTTCGATCTAGAATTCTTCTACGTACATCTATTTAAACTAAAACACAAAGATAACTCCTAACACATAGAGACAGTTATAGATAACTACTAGTAACTACTAAAATACTAATTGCTGCTAATATAGCTTATCTTTTTTGAAACCAAGAAACTAATATGGATTACCTCCACATGCTAAAGTAGCAGTCTTATCATAATGCATCCGGAATCAATCTTCTGCCCAATAAAATGACAATTGACCTCTATATGTTTTGTTCTTTCATGGAAAACTGGATTTGAGGCAATATGTAGGGCAGCCTGATTGTCACATATAAGTTTCATCTACTTGAATTCAACACATTTTAGCTGGTGGAGAACTTTTCAGCCAAATAAACTCGCATGTAGAAAGGGCCATAGCTCGATATTCAACTTTTGTACTAGATCTGGCAACAACATTTTGCTACTTACTTTTCCAAGAAATTAAATTTTCTCCAATCATTACGCAATAGCCAGAAGTAGAGTATCTATCTGTTGGAGAACCTGACAAATCTGCATCAGAATATCCAACAATGTATATGCAACCTTTGTTTTCATGTAACAATCCTTGTCCTGGCATTTTTTTATCTTTTTGAGAATACGAAACTGCATCCCAATGATCTTTACATGGAGCTTGGAGAAACTGGCTAACCATGCTTACTGCAAATGAAATATCCTACTTGTGATGGTAAGATAATTCAATTTACCAACCAGTCTTCTATATCTACCAGGATATTTCAGTGGCTCCCCCTGTCTAGGGATGCGTTTCGTGTTTGGATCATAGGAGTGTCAATAAGTTTGCAATTTAACATAAAGATCTCTTCTAATATGTCCAAGGCATATTTTCTTTGTGAGATAGCAATACTTGTCTTAGATTGTGCTACCTCAATTCCCAAAAAATATTTTACCTTCCCCAAATCTTTGGTTTGACAGTGACTAAACAAAGGTTTCTTCATCTATGGTATTCTTTATGGATCACTTCCAATTACGAAAATGCCGTCAACATAAATGACTAGATAAATGTTCTTCTTTGGAACATTATTTTGATAGAAAATAGAGTGGTCTTCTTAAGTTCAAGACATCCGAAATTGTATGACAATAAAAATAAATATGCCAAACCATACTCTTGGAGATTGCTTGAATCCATATAGAAGACATTTGAGACGACAAAGTAAGTATGCCTCCCCCTAAAAACATCAAGGAGGATGCTCTATACAAATTTCATTAGCAAGTTCGACATGCAAAAAGGAATTCTTAATATCTAGTTGATGAAGCGGCCAGTGATGCATTGTTGCAAAGGAGATAAGCAATCTGTGCAATTTTGGCAGCTGAAAAGACCATGTCACCATAGTCAAGACCATAAATCTTGGTATACCCTTTAGAAACAAGGCGTGATTTTAGTCGATCAACTGTTCCATCCAAACCCACTTTTACTATATAGATCCATCGACTTCTAATAGTAGATTTCCCCTTTGGTAACTGAACGAAATCAAGTGTTATTGGTCTGTAAAGCATTCATTTCTTTGATCATAGCATCTCCCCACATGGATGTTCCAACGCTTCATTAAGAGTCTTTAGTATAGGTACATTAGAGAGGGTAGATACAAAGGTATAATATAATTGGGACAACCTATGATAACTTAAACAATTATATCTCTTTGGTTGTTTATTTTGAGTAGTAGTTTACCTTTGTGTATGGAAATTAGTGGGGTCATTGCATCTGATGAAGGCATGATGGGAGCCAAAGGAGCAAGATATGTGTAATCAGGAGCTACTAATGCATCAGGGCTAGGAGTAGTGCTAAGAGAAAGAGAACATCGGCAGCATACTTGAAGAGGAGGAGGAGCGGTTTGGGAGTTTTTTAAAACATTGACCTGTTGTAGAGAAAGTATGGGTACTGGAAAAACTTGAGAAATTAAACTTCGGCTTGCAATGCTTGGTGTAAAATGGGGAGATATTTCAAAAAATGTTGCATCTGCACTAATAAAATAGTTATTTGTTTTTGGATCATAGCATTTGTAACCTTTTTGGTGACGAGAGTATCCTAGAAAAACACGATTGATTTTGTTTGGAGTTTGTCATTTCTAGTACTTTGATCATGGACAAAACAAATACATCCAAACACTCTCAAAGGTAGATGATAAAGATTTTGACCCAAAAAGAGAATTGAGTGAGGACTTTGTTGTTGCAACATAGTGGAGGGCATTTTGTTCATCAAATAACAAGCAACGAGAACAACATCCATCAAAAAATGAAGAGAAACGTTGTAACACCCCAAGTCTGTACCTCAGATGCCATATGGTGCTAGTGACCCCGAAGGACCACCAGCTAACCCATGACTGCTACCTGCTATGAGTACTAAATAAAAGTAACACTATAATAATAATGTAACTAAAATAAATGTGAAAGTAAGGCTGTAAAAATTCCATAAGGTTCACAAATGAAAAACCAATACTAATAACTTAATAATGAGAAACTAAAATATCTGTCTGAAATAATATAGTCTAGTTTGAAAGCCTCTAACTATATGAATATGAAGTTTATGGGATAAGTCCCTAAGTAACTCCAAACAACCGAATAAAATGAGTCTATTGAAATGCTAAAAAGAATAACTTAATCCTCAAAATATGAGGACTACTGTAGTTGCTTCTAATAATCTTAATTGCTAAGTGCGATCTGGAGCCCGTATGCCCAAACCTATGATATAATACATGATAGTGCAAACAAAAAGGAATGAGTCAGTACTTTGAATGTACTGGTATGCTAAGTGAGGTAGGCTGATATACATGGGTTTATGTACATGAGGTGATGATTGACTGGATGATATGAACATAACTGAATGAGAGTAAATGGATAGCTGAGACTATTGTAAATACTGAGTATGCAATACTATACACGTATACTATATCTGGGATTATACCAAAACTAAATACTGAGTTCTGATAACTGAGAGTCTGATAACTGAGTTACTGATAACTGGGTGACTGTTTCAGATAGTCCTAATTCTGTAGAAGTGAGCTGAGTTCTATACTGAGTCTGAAACTAAAACTAAAACTGTGGGAGTGTTCATCTAATCGATATACCCCGATATAAGTTGAGTTGGGGTCCAACCTGTAACCCCAGTTAGAAGGGTGTTAGCACCTTTCCAATAGATACTAACAAGGTTGGGTAGACCCTAATCTGGCAGAAAGACCAATAATTTATATGTATAGATATCTCAACCCTAGTCTGGTAGGAAGACGTCTTACCCTATACTGGCTAGATAGTTCTGTAATGAAAGGACTGCTACTAAGGGTCAAACCCTAGGCTGGCAGGAATACCCCAATCCCTGGATTTGCTCGGTGCTGAATTCTACTCCCAACTGAAGAGACACTGAACATATCACTAGGCTGTACTAGGCTTGACTGAGCTAATCGCATTGATACTGACTGAATTTTACTTTTCATTACATTACTGAGACTATCATATAGCCACTGTAATTCTAGGTAAATAACTAGATTGTCGGGTATTGAATACCCCCAGAACTCTATAGCATCTATACTAATAGAACATAGCATTACTTGAAACATGACAATAGTCAACTATTCACAATGCAATCAACGAAACATTTCATCAAGCACCTGGAAATCATGAACTTGTACATGTATAGGAATTTATGCTAACATTTCATAAGTACACTATTCAATTCACAAAGGCATTCCAACAAATTCTTTAAGGGCATAGCTATAGCATAATAGAAATTTTAACACGTTGTAATGGCATGAGTTTAACACTAGGGTCACCAAGGGATAACAAATGCACCATTAACTCAATTAAGCATTTTGTCAAACACTTATGAGACAAAATCTTGTACTTGGGCATGAATAACATGTTGATGCATCATGACTACACTCATTAATTAATAATTCAATGGTTTTGATAGGGGATTACAACCATTACATACATAATCTCTTATACTCATGAAAACTACACTTAAATCTTGAATTGAAAACCCATACAAGCAACATGAACAATGAAAACAACCCAATTTATACATGTAATTCATGAAACTACTAGATTGTAATTTTAAAAAGAGTTCTTGAACTCCAAGGGTGGAAGGAAACCCAAGGATGAACACCTAACATACCTTTATTGATTATCTCGTGAAGATTGCAGTGAGTTCTTGAGTCTTGATTCTTGAGCTTGATGAAACTAGGGCTTGTTATTGAGAGGATTTTGTGAAAAGGATAAGCAATTATGCTATTTGGAGCTTTAATCCCGTGTTATGGACTTATGTGGTGAAGGAAAATGACCCGTTTGCCCTTATAAACATAGAACAAAAGTGCAGAAAAATACATGGGCTGGACTAGCCAAGCTTCCGCAGGCTTTGGAGCGCCTCTCTAGGCGAGGAGCCACGGGCCTTGGAGCGCCGCTCTAGGTAGGGCACCGTGGGAATATCGCCCTGAGATACTATTTTTGAATTCCAGGCATGCCCTTACGCTAATCTAAAAATTCTGAAACTCACCCGAGATGTACTATTGACTTCCCCGATCATGAATCAAGTTAAAAATTAACTTTCTAAGGTTGAAAAGGTCGTAAATAAATTCCTCAAAGTTTAAAGGCTTTAGAAAAGACTAAGTCCTAATACTTAGCTGAAATTTTTCTAAGTCTGGGCCCTCTCTAACAATTAGTATTTTGCGGGATCTTACAATATCTCCCCTTGGGAACATTCATCTCAAATAGGACTGATTGAGCTAAGTGAAACTGTTGAACTGTATCTACACTGATATGTATAACCCAAACATAGAATACATGAATAAAACTACTGATAAGATGAGTTTTCATACTGAACATGCATGTCTGATGCATGAATACATGGCTGAACAGATTCATGAATGCATGACTGTCATGAAAATAATATGCAACGGTAATGAATACCAAGTTTGTAACTGTAACTGAACATAGAACTAGGCAACCCTAAGGAAAATTGTTACCTTAAGTTGAGTCTATGTTTGTGGAGAAGAGGTGAGGATACTTGGATTGCATATCTGCCTCTGCTTCCCAAGTAGCTTCCTCCACTGACTAATTCCGCTAAAGGACTTTGACCAAAGGAACTTCTTTGTTCCTTAGTCTGTGAATTTGACGATCAAGCATCTTGACTGATACTTCCTCATATGAGAGACTATTCTGAATATCTACACTCTCTATAGGGGCTACAACTACTGGGTCGCCAATGCATTTCTTTAGCAAGGAGACATAGAACACTGGATGGATTGAAACTAAGTCTGAAGGAAACTCAAGTTCATAAGCTACCTTTCTTAAATAGATGAGAATTCAATAAGGACCGAAATACTGAGGACTGAGGTTCCCCTTCTTGCCAAACCTTTCCACTCCCTTCATAGGAGAGATTTTCAAATATATAGTCACCAACCTCAGACTCGAGATCATTTCTTCGTATATCTGCGTATGATTTCTGTCGGCTCTGAGTTGTCTTAAGCCTTTTCCTGATCAACTCAACTTTTTCTAAAGTATCAAATACCAAGTCAGTCCACCACTGGGGCCTCACCCACATAAAACCAACCAATGGGAGATCTACATCTCCTCCTATAGAGCACCTCAAATGGAGCCATCTAAATGCTAGAATGGTAACAGTTGTTATATGCAAACTCAATCAAACACAAGTTGTCATCCCAACTACCTTTAGTGTTAATGACACACGCTCTTAGCCTATTTTCTAGATTCTGAATGGTCCTTTCTGCTTTACCATCTGTCTGATGGTGGAAGATTGTACTGAGGTGGACTTGAGTACCAAGACCCTTTTGGAAGGATTTCTAGAAATGAGAGGTGAACTGCGTACCTCTATATGAAATGATGGTCAACAGAACTCCATGTAATCTGAAAAACTCTCTAACATAGAGCTTGGCATAATTTTTGGCTAAATAAGAGGTATGGACTAGTAGGGAATGAGCTAATTTGGTCATCCTTTCTATGACAACCCATATAGAATTATGCTGACGATGAGTACGAGGCAAACCCATCACAAAGTCCATGTTCACCTCCTCCTATTTCCAAGTGGGAAAACTGAATTCCTACATAGAACTACTAGGCCTTTGACGCTCAATGTTAACTTGTTGATATGTTGAGCACTTACCTATAAAATCTGTAATGTCCCTCTTCATCCTACTCACCAATAAACTTCCCGAAAATCACGATACATCTTCATGGTCCCTGGATGAATAGATTAACGTGCACCATGAATTTTTGCAAGAATTCATTGCCTC
Organism: Capsicum baccatum var. pendulum; assembly: GCA_030864225.1. NCBI lineage: Eukaryota > Viridiplantae > Streptophyta > Magnoliopsida > Solanales > Solanaceae > Capsicum > Capsicum baccatum. The sequence goes on along the minus strand of CM061552.1, from coordinate 21,765,187 downwards.
AATTAATCTACACCTGGCACACATAGCTGATGGTTACACAATACACTATCTCTTCCTTGGGAGAAAAATTCTACCTTCTGATCTCTGACTAACTCTTTTAGCTTAACAAGACTGGGGTCCCTATCCTACTTTTCCTTCACCTCGAAAACTAATGATGATTTTGAACTGCTCTGAACCCACACACTACTTTCTACTGAACTGATTAAGCTGACACCTAGTCGGGCAAGCTAATAAAGCTCCTAAGCTAACTTTTTATTACCATCCTCCACATGAGCAACAATACCCATAGACAATCTACTGAGAGCATTAGCCACTACATTGGCTTTGCCAGGATGATACATAACACTCATGTCATAGTCTATCAATAACTCAACCACCTTCTCTAAAGCAGGTTTAGATATTTCTGAGAAAACACATACTGTACGCATTTATGGTCTGTGAACACATAAACATGCACAAAATACAAATAGTGCCTCTAAATCTTTAAGGCAAATACCACAACTGCTAACTCAAGATCATGAGTGAGGTAGTTCTTTTTATGAGGCTTAAGCTATCGAGAGGCATAGGCTATGACCTTACCTCTCTGCATGAGGACATAACCCAAACCTACTCTGGATGCATCACAATACACAAGAAAGCCATCTGAACCATCTGGTAGCATTAGGACTGGGGGTGAGGTGAGTTGAGTTTTCAACTCCTGAAAACTCTTCTCGCAGGAATCTGAACACTGAAACTTGACTTTCTTCTAAGTCAATATAGACATGGGGATGTAATAGACGAAAACCCTTAAACAAACTAATGGTAATATCTAGCTAAACTTAAGAAACTCCCGATGTCTAATGCAGAGATGGGTCTAGGCCAGCTGCTCACTGCTTCAGTCCTTCGAGGGTCCACTCTAATGTCATCACCAGAAACTATATGACCTAGAAAAGCTACTAACCTTAGCCAAAATTCACATTTACTGAATTTGGTGAACAGCTGATGGGATCTAAGGGTCTGTAACACTATTTTGAGATGGTCTGTAAGATATTCTTCACTGCAGGAATAGACAAGAATATCATCTATAAAGACTATGATGAACAAGTCCAAGTAATTTTTGAACATGTGATTCATCAAGTCCATGAAAGCTTCTGGGGCATTGTTAAGACCAAATGACATGACTAAGAATTTAAAGTGGCCATACCGAGTTCTAAAAATTGTCTTCGGAATGCCACATGCTATGACTCTGAGCTGATGATAGCCTGATCTAAGGTCTATCTTAGAAAAGTAATTGGCACCCTAAAGTAGATCAAACAAGTCATCGATTCCGGGAGTGGATATTTGTTCTTGACCATGACTTTGTTCAATTGATGGTAGTCAAAACACATTCTTAGAGAATCATCTTTCTTACGCATGAATAGAACTAGTGCACCCCACGAAGATACATTGGGTCTGATGAATCCCTTATTTAGGAGATCTTTCAACTGTTCCTTTAATTCTTTGAGTTCTTCTTGAGCTATTCTGTAGGTTGGAATGGAAATAGGCTGAGTATCAGGAAGAAGATCTATTTTGAAGTTAATTTCCCATTCGGGAGGAACTCCGGGGAGATCTTGTAACACCCCGAAATTGGGTACCGAGACATCACACGGTGCTTAAGTTCACAAGTGACCCCAAGCTAACCCTTTTACTAGCATAACTCATAAGCAACTAAATAAAAATACAAATCCATACAAATCAGGAGAAATTAACTCTTTTCTGAATCAGATCGATACAAAAATGGAATTTTACAGGACTACAATTCTGCCTTTACAACCAAAATTGAAACAAAATACATCAACTTCTACTGACTGTCTATGAAGCCTCTACTAGTACTGACTGTAGGTAGCCGGGTCATGTCTCTCGACTACCCCAACTCAATATGACTGAATAAAGAAAATATAACACTATAAACTCTGCATAACTAACCCAAGACCTTGAATCAAAAGGACTCATCACCTGCTGACTGGATACCACAAACTGACAAGATCTGAAGGTACAACTATACCTTGTACCTATATTCCGAGAAAATGTAGCCTACATACGAATATGTGGGTCAGTACCATGGAAAAATACCGAGCATATGTGGGTGCAATGCATATATAAAATTATATCTTAATATCATCAAAGTTTATAAAATCATGCATGCTGATATAGATGACTCACTTAGCTCGAATTAAATCATCAAAATCATGGATGAATAATACATGTAAAGTAAAACAAGTGAGTCATTACAATACGTTCTCAATTCACTTTCATCTCAATTTAAAATCATCAAAACAATCAAATCTCATGTCAATTCTCATTAGAATATATTCCTTAAATCTTTTAAGAATAATGACTTTCTCAAACTCAGCCTTTTAAGCAAATATGTTTTCATCTCAGATAGAAGAGTACACACACACATTGGGGGATCCTATGACCGACATAAACCATGTGAGCTACATAGAGTCCAACGTACAACCCACGTTGGGGAGAACCGTCCTATCCTTGCCATCAGAGTAGGACTTCCAGTATCAATTCAAAAACACTAGTGATCATAATATAAATCAGCCTCAAGCTCACATACTACATCACTATATACTTCCCACTCGGTGCTAAATATTACTCCCGAACTTACCTCAAAAATTTAAATCAGCCTCAGGCTCACATTAATGAAAATCCACAATAAGCACTTCAACAATTTTCATCGGGAGCCAATTTGCTACCCCTTTATCATAATCAATAACAACGTGGATTTCTTTGACAGTCGAGTTCAAAATAACTCATTCACGAACAAAAGGTCAAATCATTCAAAATATATCAAATATTCAACATCAACGTGCTTATAACACACTTTCTAAAAAAATATAATTTCCAATGGGGATTCACGACCCAAATATCAAAATCATGATAAATATCGTTCAAGATGCATGCTTTATATCACCACACATGTAAATTCATTTTTCAAAATCATAAACATCAAGATTTCATAATAATCATCATTAGAGCTTTGGAGGTTATTGAAGTTGGATGTAGGAGCTTAGGGTTTTGTTTTTGAGGCAATTTGATGAAATATAACATATAATTCTTTTAATAGGCCTTAATATAGGGTTTGGAAGGATTTTAGGTGAGGGGAAATGACCAAAATGCCCCTAAAAATCAAATAATTCTCGCATCTGTCCTTTGGTAGACTGTTTTGATAGTCTGAAGTAGATCAACCATAACGTTTTACTTTGATATCCAAATTGGATGAAACGAATTTCATTAGACAGAGGACTCTCATATCTTTCCATTGATATATAGTATCTCACCCAGATCATTGTGTACTAGGAGTTATGATAATTTGAAGTTGACCCAAAAATTCACTTTTGATAGGCTGAAGTAGATCAACCATAACTTTTTGCGCCGATAGACAAATTGGATGGAACTAATTTCATTGGAAAGAGGACTCACAGAGCTTTCCGTTGATATATAGTAGATCACCCAGATCATTATGTACAAGGAGTTATAATCATTTAAAATTGGAGCAAAAATACGCCAGGCCTCAGTACTTTTTTTCCTACACGTTTTACTGTTCACAGTTCGATCGGAATGGTCGTAATTCGATCAGAATGGTCGTAACTCATCGCTCGAGTGTCCGTTTTTGATGATCCATATATCGTTGAAAAGCTTATTCGATACTCTACGCAATGGTAGGTTAACATCTTAGAAATACTATACAGGAAATTTAAGGATTGCTCTAAAGCATAGAACTTGATACGTTTCTCATGAAATCTTTATGAAGAAAATTTTCCGGGGTATTACATTATCTCCCCGTTGGAAACATTCGTCCTCGAATGTCGCTTGATAGGAGAAAATCACTGATCAACTGACCTTCTTAAGGGACGTGAACATCTGAGACATATCGACACGATTGGAATTACAGTTTCCTAGTCCTCACACTGAACATGCATATCTGATGCATAAATATCTAGCTGAACTGACTCTGGAATGTATGAATGCGTATGCAACAATAGCCAATTCAAGGCTCGTAATGAGAACTTGAGCATGAACTAGATATGTTTAAAACACGGAAGCTTTAAGAAGTCACGGGGTATCTCCCCCTTGGGACTCTATGTTGCTCTACAACACTTATTTCAAAGAGTCACTAAGACTGTGCATGGAGCACCTACGAATTAGCTCATATGCATGATGCACGAACAGAGGTATACTCGTAATTACTAAGATGCTCCGTATGGAAATGATTTCATTCCTAAGATCCTTGGATAACATGATGAATGATAAATGAGAAGGTACACTATACGATTCTGATTGACTGAGCTGGAATACTTGAAAAATAAAGATCATTTGGTAGAAGTTTACGAATTGAAGCATAACTAGCTTCCAGAATCTGAAACATGTACACCACAATCCCTCAAGATAACCACTTACAACTTCAACTAACCACAATATATATGAAAGCTTAATCTCAATCTTACTTCACATTACCACTTAGCTCAAAATAAGCATACACCATCTAGAGCTTCAATCCTTTCAGCTCAACTTCGGAATTTCAATCTTAGAGTCTAACAATCAACTCAAATTTTTCTCGTCCTTAACGGACCACTCTACCTCTTTCATCGCTTATTAAAATCACGCTTGTAAACTTATATTTCTAAACCATAAGAATCAAAATCACATCTAAGAAGCTCAACCATTACAGTCATACACTAATCCTCGAAATTAAAGCAGTCCCATAATATCTTGGGTGAACTTTCTCATCATAAACAGAACATAAAATTTAATCACGAATCAACCAAACTTAGGCTCTTATATCCACTATTCAAGCCTACTAGATCACTTCCTAACAACTAATACCGTTAATCAAGAAATCGTCACAGTCACCTTCACGATCACCAATCATTCTAACTTAACTTTTAGCACACAATATAACTTAAAACTTTTCTCACGAAATTTACACTTAGAAACTATAAAACAATCCTCAACAAATGCTAGCCCATTTAAACTTCATAACAATAATAATTGGTCATAATCATATAGCTTATCTTATTCACAATCCATTAACACATCCTTCTTTCACCCATCACTACTATCTATCCTTCATACATAACTTAGTTCATAGCTCTCTACGTCTTAACTTAACTTTCTCTTGCAATCTGGAGAGCGCTGAGATTAAGAACACTTACCTACCGAGTACTTCCATCACTAACCTATACTCTCTGTCATACAAATATCGTCAACACCCGTTTCATACCTCAAACAAACTATATCACTTCCTATTAACCCAATTGCATGCAAAAAGGGATTTCGCTATACTTATTCTCAACAAATCACACTTACCATCCTTCTTACTACTACACCTCAACATCACACATTTTTAGACAGCATAAGGAACAAGATGAACAACAAGTTCCTAGTGGATCGAAATAGGCCACACACGGGTCCACTAGGCTTTGAATATGAGTTTTGAAAAGAAAATTTTGAGATGAATAACTAAGAAGCTGTGCTAGTGAATCGAAAGAGCCCTACACGGCTTCACTAGACTTTGATTTTTCATAAACATAATGATAACAAGATTACATAATACAAGAGATAGAAACTTGACACACAACATTCAATGATCTAAGAATACACCTTACTATATCTTAATTAAATAACTCATAAGAATGAGGGCATAACTTTCAACTTAAGGAACTTAACACACTAGAAAGCTCCTCTCAAGCCCTTTGTGTGACTTTTGAAATTTCTTCTAGAAAATATAGAAGCATTATCTGGGGAAGAACTGGAGCTTGCGAATCATGTTATCTCAAAAATAATACATAGAGGGAGAAGTATAAATTAACATAGTAGATTTTGAGGAGGAATCTGAAACCACACCTAACCTACGCTTAGTTCATGACTTTCATGAAAATGAATAAAGTACTTCAATCTTTGGAACTCAAAAGAGCTGACAGGATACTTTTTAGCTCTCTTACAGTCCCATAACTATCTATGGAGAATTAAGCTTAACTGTTTCTGATACCTTAAAAATGAGGCAGAGTTGGCCAGAATAGAATAAGATGAGAATCTATATAGGCATCTTGGAGAACCTTTTTATAGAATGATCTTAGACTTGAAAGAAGAGAAAAATTTCCTAAATGCCTTATATCCTCTTGAAAAAAAGTATAGACATCTATGTACCGTTCTGTAAGAATCTACTAGACGACTTCATGGACACCTTAGGACACTTGAACTCTGTGCTCTGATACCAAGTTTGTAACACCCTAAAATCGGGTCCCGAGACGTCACACGGTGCTTAAGATCACAAGTGACCCCAAGCTAACCCTTCTACTGGCATAACTTATAAGAAACTAAATAAAAATACAAATCCATACAAATCAGGAGAAATTAACTCTTTTCTGAATTTGATCGATACAAAAATGGAATTTTATAGGATTACAATTGTGCCTTTACAACCAAAATTGAAACAAAATGCATCAACTTTTACTAACTGTCTATAAAGCCTATACTAGTACTGACTGTAGGTAGCCGGATCATGACTCTCGACTACCCCAACTCAATACGACTGAATAAAGAAAATACAACACTATAAACTCTATATAACTAACCCAAGCCCTTGAATCAAAAGTACTCATTACCTGCTGACTGTATACCACGAACTGACTGGATCTGAAGGTACAACTATACCTTGTAACTACATTTCAAAAAAATATAACCCACATACGAATATGTGGGTCAGTACCATGGAAAAATACCGAGTATATGGGGTGCAATTCATATATAAAATAATATCTTAATATCATCACAGTTTATAAAATTATGCATGCTGATATAGATGACTCACTTAGCTCGAATTAAATCATCAAAATCATGGATGAATAATACATGTAAAGTAAAACAAGTGAGTCATTACAATACAGTATCAATTCACTTTCATCTCAATTTCAAATCATCAAAAAAATCAAATCTCATGTCAATTCTCATTAGAATATATTCCTTAAATCTTTTAAGAATACTGACTTTCTCAAACTCAGCCTTTTAAGCAAATATATTTTTATCTCAGATAGAAGAGTACACACACATTAGGAGATCCTATAACCGCCATAAACTATGTGAGCTACATGAAGTCCAACGTACAACCCACATTGGGGAGAGTCGTCCTATTCTTGCCATCGGAGTAGGACTTCCAGTATCAATTCGAAAACACTAGTGATCACTATATAAATCAGCCTCAGGATCACATCCTACGAGGTCACGTAGTTCTAGGGAAGTAAGGTCACTTTATACTTCCCACTCGGTGCTAAAGATTACTCCCGAACTTTCCTCAGTAATTTAAATCATCCTCATGCTCATATTAAAGAAAATACACAATAAACACTTCAACAATTTTCATCGGGAGCCAATTTGCTACCCTTTTATCATAATCAATAAAAACATGGATTTCTTTCACAGTCGAGTCCAAAATAATTCATTCACAACCAAAAGGTCAAATCATTAAAAATATCTCAAATATTCAACATCAACATGCTTATAACACACACTTTGTCAAAAAAACCCAATTTCCAATGGGGATTCACGACCCAAATATCAAAATCATGATAAATATCATTCAAGATTTATGCTTTATATCACCACACATGTAAATTCATCTTTCAAAATCATAAACATCAAGATTTCATAATAATCATCATAAGATATGGGTTCATGCTTCAATTCCATAAAAATCAAATAAAAATCATGCCTTTGTAAAGAAAATTAATTTTGGGCTCAAGAACAAAAGAGAGTTCTTGTTGAAAACCCCCACATACCTTGAATGATGAACTTTAGATCGATACTTGCTTTTGAGATGTTAATCGTGCCTATGAATAATGGTTCATGGATTTCTTGAACTAGGAACTTGGAATCTTGAATAAATTTGCAGAATTAATGGTGAACTTTGGAGGTTCTTGAAGTTCTTGAACTAAGAACTTGGAATCTTGAATAAATTTGCAGAATTAATGGTGAACTTTGGAGGTTCTTGAAGATGGATGTAGGAGATTAGGGTTTTTTTTTTGAGGGAATTTGATGAAATATAACATATATTGCTTCTAATAGGACTTAATATAGGGTTTCAACCATAACGTTTTACTCCGATATCCAAATTGGATTAAACCAATTTCATTAGCAAGAGGACTCTCATATCTTTTCGTTGATATATAGTATATCACCCAGATCATTGTGTACGAGGAGTTATGATCATTTGAAGTTAACCCAAAAATTCACTTTTGATAGGCTGATGTAGATCGACCATAACGTTTTGCTCCAATAGACAAATTGGATGAAACTAATTTCATTGGAAAGAGGAGTCGCAGAGCTTTCCATTGATATATAGTATATCACCCAGATCATTATGTACAAGGAGTTATGATCATTTAAATTTGGACAAAAATACGCCAGGCCTCAGTACTTTTTTTCCTGCATGTTTTACTGTTCATAGTTCTATCAGAATGGTCGTAGTTCGATCGAAATGGTCGTAAATCATCGCTCGAGTGTCCGTTTTCAATGATCTACATATCGTTGGAAAGATTATTCGATTCTCTGTGAAATGGTAGGTCAACGTCTTATAAATACCACACAAAAACTTTATAGATCGCTCTAAAGCATAGAACTTGATACATTTCTCATGAAATCTTTGCGAAATTTTTTTTCCAGTGTATTATAGATCTTTGGGAAATACATCTGGAAATTCATACGCTACTTGGACTAACACAAGACCGGGAGTATCATAACTCTAATCCTTAACTCAAACAAGATGATAGATACACCCCTTGGGCATTATTTTTCTCACTCTCAGTTATGAAACAAGTTGACCCCTAAGTGCTGAGGTATTACCCCACCATTCTAGGACAGGTTTACTCAGAAACTAAAAATAAACAATTCTATTTTGGTAGTCAACTGAAGCATAGCATTAATGAAGCCAATCCATGCCAAGAAGAACGTCAAAATCTCTTATCTCTAATTCTACTAAGTTTGCTAAAGTGACATTCTGAGATACCATAATTGGACAGTTGTTATATACCCATCGGGCTATGATAGATTTACCCACTAGGGTGGAGACTAAGAAGGCCTCTGCTAAGATTTTAGGACTGACTCCGAAGTCAATGGATATATAAGGAGTTACAAAAGATAAAGAAGCTCCTAGATCTAGCAAAGCATAAACATGCAAATGAAAGATATGTAACATACTAGTGACCACAATAGGAGAACTTTCCTGATACTTTTGTGACTAAAGTGCATAGAGTCTATTTTGGCGTTGCCCAATGGTTGCACTGGAAGAGGAACCCTGCTGATTTGGGCGACCAAACTGAGCTGGGGAACGATCAGGCTGACTCTAAGAACCCACCTGAGGACACTTTTTGATTCTGTGACCTGGCTTGCCATACCCAAAACATACATCGCTGCCAGCTTTGCAGAAACCCTGATGGTTCCTGCCATACTTATAGCAAAGAGGATTTATTTGGGCACTACTGACACTACCCTGAGATTTAGCGCCTAGCGCCTTATCCTTATTACCGCTTCTGAATTTAGGCACTGGAGCACTGGCTAAGAATAGAGCTAGTGCTAAAGATTTTGGGCAGAACTGGGGACAATTACCACTCTCCAACTTAGCCTGAGTAAAGTTGAAGCTACCCATTCTAGCCCTCGTGCTCTCCTTTTTTTTATCCTTAGTATTTTGCTCCTCTATCTACTGAGAATGGACCACTAATTTATCCAAGTCCATAATCTTAATTAGAATTAAAGTACTATACTCCTTGACCATATTATAGGATACCCCTAACACAAACTTGCTCATTTTAGATCTACTAGCTGCTACCATATGAAGAGCATATTTGGCTAGCTGAGTGAACTTAAGAGAATACACTTTCACTTTCATGTTTCCCTACTTCAGATTAATAAACTCTAAAACCTTTGCTTCTCTCAACTCTAGTGGGAAGAACCTATCCAGAAAAGCGGTGGTAAACTACTCCCATTCTATGAGCCCTGCATCTGCGACCCTTTTTACCCTACACTATTTGAACCATAAGTGAGCCACATTCTACAAATGATATGCAACTAACTAAGCACTCTCACTAGTAGTCACCCCCATAATATTTGTGACCGTCTGTACCTGATCAAGAAATTTTTATGGGTCTTCATCAGACTTAGACCCTGTGAACGATGGAGGGTTCATTTGGGTAAAGTCCTGAATCCTGGATGTAGCAGTATTGGACACTGAGTTGTACTGAATAGTAGATGGCCGTTCATTCTGAGCTACTATGGAATTGGATAGAGTGGTAAATGTAGTTGTGAATTCTGCACGGTAGACATGCTCTTCCATAGGACTGTCCAGAATAGGCTGAGGTCCTGGCTGATTTCCTATTCTTTTTCCCTTCTTCTTAGGAGGCATGTTCTATAAACGTAAGGGAGAAAATGATTAGACTGAGAGTTTAAATAAAGCTCTTGCTCACTCGCACGACATGACTACTGAAAGAAGGGAAACTTTTCCTAGAACATCTCGTAGCCTCCTATCCATGAGTGTGGCGTGCTACACACCCATGCATAAGACTTTACTTGATGTGGATTTTACACTCCCTAGGGATTCATTGAACCTTAGGCTCAGATACCAAGTTTGTAACATCCAGAATCTATACCCTGGATGCCCCACGGTGCTAGTGACCCGAAAGAACCACAAGCTAACCCATGACTGGTACCTTCTGTGAGCAATGAATAATAGTAACACTATAATAATAATGTAACTACAATAAATATAGAAGTAAGGCTGTAAAAATGCCATAAGATTCACAACTAAAAAACCAATACTGATAAATGAATACTGAGCAACTTAAATATCTGTCTGAAATAATATAGTCTAGTCAGAAAGCCTCTAACTATTTGAATGTAGAGTTTATGGGAAAAGTCCCCAACTAACTCCAAACAATAGAAGAAAATAATTCTACTCAAAATGCTAAAAGGAATGACTCAGTCCTCCAATATGAGGACTCACCACTGTAGTTGTTGCTAATAGTCTGAACTCTAAGTATGATCTGGAGATCGTGTGTCCGATCCTATGTTATAAGATATCATAACACTAAAGAAAAGGTATGCATCAGTACTTTGAATGTACTGGTATGCTAAGTAAGGTAGGATGATATACATGGGTTTATATGCATGAGGTGATGACTGATTGGATAATATGAACATATATGAATGAGAGTACATGGATAGCTGAGAATACTATAAATATTGAGTATGAAATACTCTGTATGTATAATATATCTAGGATTATACTGAAACTAAATATTGAGTTCTGATAACTGAGTGTCTGATATTTGAGATTTCTGATAACCGAGTTACTAATAACTGGGTGACTATTTTTGACCTTCCTAATTTTTTAGAACTGAACTAAGTTCTATACAGGTCTAAAATTGTGAGAGTGTTCAACTAACAAACATACCCTGATATAAGCTGAGTTGGGGTCCAACCTGTAACCCTACTTGGAAGGGTGTTAGAACCTTGCCAAGGATACTAACATGGTTGGGTAAACCCTAATCTAGTAGAAAGACCCATAATTTATATATATGGTTGCGTCAACCATAGTATGGTAGGAAGATGTCTTACCCTACATTGGCTACGTAGTTTTGTAATGCAGGAACTGCTACTAAGGGTAAAACCCTAGGCTAACAGGAATGCCCCCATCCCTGGGTTGGCTCGATGCTGAATTCTACTCCTAACTGAAGAGACATTGAACTGAACACTAGACTGTACTAGGCTTGACTGAGTTGTTACTGATCGCATTGACTGACTGAACTGGACAGAGTTCACTGAGTTTTGTGATTGACTAAATTTTATGATTCATGACATTACTGAGACTATCCTGTAGCGATAATATTTCTAGGTAAATAGCTACATTGTCGGGTATTGAATACCCCGAGGACTCGATAACATCTATACTAATTAAACATGGCCTTACTTGGAACATGACAATAGACAACTATCCACAATGCAATCAATGAGATATTTAATCAAGCACCCGAAAATCATGAACTTGTACATATATAGGAATGCATGCTAACATGTCGTAAGTACATTATTTAATTCACGAAGGCATCGCAACAAACGCTTGCAAGGCATAGCTTTAGCATAATAGAAATTAAAACATGTTGTAATGGCATGAGTTCAACACTAGGGTCACCAAAGAATAAAAAATGCACCATTAACTCAATTAAGAATTTTGTCAAACACTTAGGAGGCATAATCTTGTACTAGGGTATGAATAACATGTTGATGCATCATGACTAAAATCAATAATTCATAATTCAGGGGTTTTGATAGGGGGATTACAACCATTACATACATAGTCTCTTATACTCTACAATTAAATCTTGAATTAAAAACCCATACAAACAACATTAACAATGAAAACAACCCAATTTATACATATAATTCATGAAACTACTAGCTTGTGATTTTAAAAAGGGTTCTTGAACTCCAAGGGTAGAAGGAAACCCAAGTATGAACACTTAATGTCACACCCCAAATCCCATTGGAGCGGACTGGTACCCGTAGCCGAGGAGGCCCGGGAGAACCCGTTCATAACCTATACTTTCACATTTACATTACTTATGAAAATTAGAAATTTGGGCAGCACTTCATTGTAAATAGAAGAAAACAGTACCTGTATCAACCCAGCAGACACGCATAAATATATATATGAACAGTAATTGGCCGTCAGAGCCATCACGTCTATCAACCAAACACTCCTATGGTTGTACAATATGTCTACAAAAGCCTCTACATAGATACACAACTGAGTTGGGGTCGGGACAAACTCCCGCCCACAAAAGACTTTTATACAAATACCAAAGGTACATATAGAGACGACTTGGGATGCCCCGAAACAACTGGAGCTCACCACTAACAATAGAATGTCCTGGCTCTTACTGCGGAGGTGTACGACCTGAAGTACCTGTTCCTGCAGGCATGAATGCAGGTCCCCCGTGAGGGACGTCAGTACGGAAATATGTACTGAGTATGTAAGGCAGGGAGTATCAACATGAGATACAAAAGATCAACAGAACCCAGATACCAGTGAATAAACAGTATGAGTAGACCACACTTAAAAGAACTGATGGGATACCTGCACATTACTTTTATATCATTACTTCCTGTAATCCTTATCAATACATAACATATGTCATACAATGTCCAACTGATCAGTGGTACTAATACAATACATCAGGGACCACCCCTGGAATAGCATATATATACATAATCTTTATAATACAATGGCCAACTGATCAGTGGTACTAATAAAATACATCAGGGACCACCCCTGGAATAGCATATATATACATAATCTTTATAATACAATGGCCAACTGATCAGTGGTACTAATATAATACATCATATCATCAATTTAAAATATAGACATTCCATTTCTTAATTCAATTAATCTTTGAGATTGGTTACTTTGTGGTCACACTTTATGGAACTTGAAACCATGATACCTCAATAGGAAAAACATGTAAATAGGTAATCATTATCATGAAAATGAAGTAGAGAATCATGGATACCTCATTAAACCATTTCGGAGTCAACAATAGTATATGGATATTTTTTTGACTAGCCGGACATCTTAAAAGTGAAAACAAGTTCAATTGGTAGTGTCGAAGATCATATGATGTTATTATGTGTCATCTGTCGTAGGACAATGTTGGAAGCCTACTTGAGAGTTCCATGGGTCATTATTCATGCCAAAGAGTAGATAGAGTATGTCTTACATACCTTGATATAACCACTTCAATACAAGTGACTTCCCGTACTCTTCGAACACTTATCTACAATAAGTCATTTGTGGCAAACTAGTATTAGCAACCAAACCTTACCATTTAGGTATTAACTTCACCAATTAATGTCTAGGAAGTAATCCCTTAGCTCATCAATAAGAGTACTACATACATGCTCTTATACTCTTATTACATTCACATATCATGAATTTTCATGAAATATCCCTCAACATCACTCTTAGCCTTTATTTCCCTTCTTAATCACCATCCAATACCAACATGATCACTAGGCATACATAACCACTAATATAATGATATATCACCACAATTCATTCTTCATAATCCAATACAGCAACTTCCATAACTTACTACTAACAATTTATACACAACAATTCATAATTATGTTTCTAGTTATCTTCCAACATCAAGACAATACTCATAATTCTTTATCAATACTTATTCATGGATAAGAATCAAGAATAAACAATATTCATACCTTAACAATGGACTCTTGTATTTAGAATCCTCCTTACATAACCATGGGGTGCTTCTCGAAGCTTTCGAGATGGTGAACACAACTACGGAACCAATTTGAAATTTCTACGGTTGAATCTTGAGTTATTTGGGATTTTGTTTGAAACCCTAAAGGGTATTCTTGAGAGAAAATTAGAGAAAAGGGGTATATTTTGCTGAATTTGGAGCTGAATCAGATGTTATAGACGAATTAGGGGTGAGGTGAAATGACTAAAATGCCCCTAAGAAAACAAGAAAAGTCGAAACTATCCCTCAGTTGACAAACTGACAGGCTGAAGTAAAACGGATATAACTCCTTACTTAGATGTTGTATTTGGATGAAATCAGTTTCATTGGAAAGAAGACTCAAAGATCTTTCGTTTGATATATTATAGCTCACACAGTTCATTATATACAGGGAGTTATGATCGTTTGAAGTTGACCCTGAAATGCTGAAAAAAAAAAAACTGGGCAACAGCTTTGCGTTTTGCTACTGTTTTGAAATCCAAACGCAGCCTTATGCATTCCGAAAAATTCCAAAACTTATCCGAGATGTACTATGAGATTGCCCGATCGTAACACAACTTGAAAATCTAAAAATGAAGGTCGGGAAGGTCGAGAAGTTGTATCCCGAAGGTTGTCAGCTAAAATGACTCGAAGTTACACTTAGAAATTTTTTTTCAAGTTTTTAAGTCTAAGATCACTCTATTAAAGGCTAATCCATGCACGACTTTTATGGGGTGTTACACTTAACATTCCTTGATTGATTATTTCGTGAAGATTGTGGTGAGTTCTTGAGACTTGATGAAGCTAGGGCTTGTTCTTGAGAGGATTTTGTGAAAGGGTTGAGCAATTATGCTATTTGGGGATGTAATCCAGTGTTATGAATTTCTGGGGTGAAGGAAAATTACCCATTTACCGTTAAAAATGTGGAACAAAACTGCAGAAAAATACACGGGCCAGACTAGCCAGGGCATCGCGGGATCTGGAGTGCCACTCTAGGCGAGGCGCCCCGGGCCCTGGAAAGCCGTTCTAGGCAGGGCATCGCGGGTATATTGCCCCGAGCTATTGTTTTTGAATTCCAAACACGCACATACGCTAATCCAAAAGTTTTGAAACTCCCTCGAGATGTACTATTGATTTTCCTAATCATGAATAAACTTAAAAATTAACTTTATGAGGTCGGGAAGGTCATAAATAAATTCCTCAAAGTACGAAGGCATTAGAAAATACTAAGTCCTAGTACTTCGCTGAAATTTTTTCTAAGTCTGGGCACTCTCTTGTCATGTTTTAAAGGACTCTAATGATTAGGAGTTTATGGGGTCTTACTAACGTGATGGTGTATAAGTAAGGTATGAGAAGGTTAGATGATATGCCTATTTTTACGTTCAGAGGCTCCATTTTGTTGAAGAGTATACACACAAGAAGTTTGATTAGTGATTCCTTGAGACGACATGAAACTGAAAAAGGGAGAATATAAGTACTTTTTGCATTATCACTGCATAATAACTTTATTCAAACACCAAATTGATTATTTATCTTAACACAAAATTTTTGAAAATTGGAGAGTACTTCAGAAATATACCCATATGCAATGGGAAACCTCATCAATAATGGTGACAAAATACTGATATCCTAGACTTGAAATGAAACGTCTAGGACCCCATTTATCTGAATGAACAATGTCAAACATATATGTGCCTCAGTTATTGACTATATTGGGAAATAAAGTGCGACTATCTTTCCATAGTTGTAAATACTCACATTCAAAAGAAGACAAAGTGGAAAGACTAGGAATTAATTTTTGATGCTTTGCGAGACTCGGGTGACCATAACGGCTGTGGAGAAGATCAATTGAGTCAGCGAAAATGAAGGAAACTGGTGGTGGTGATTTTGACACGTGATACATTCCCTATAACTTATATCATGTTCCAATCGTCTTCCCCATTCTCCGGCCCTGTACAACAACAGAGTCATCCAAATAATGTAACACCACAATTGAAGTATTTGGTTAATTTTCTTAAAGAAATCAAATTAAATGGACATTCAGGAGCAAATAAAACTAAGTTTAAGCAAATTCAGTCCCTGCAGTTCGTGATCCATTAGCAAGGGTAAATGCGAGAGAGTTGTGAAATGAACAAGAATTGAGAAAAAATTCTGATTACCATATATATGGTCAGATGCACCATAACAATATCCATGGGAAAGTGGGTGATGACTTGGTTAGAAAAGCAACTAAATTACCAGTTTGTGTTTGTGGGGTTCCAATTAAGGGTGATTGTCACATAGCTACTTAATACTGCAATTAATCTGATGCAGATAAACTTATAGAATTAGACAGTTTACCCTCTGTATATTTACGGACCTAAACCACGTGAGCTGTACTATGATTGTTAGTACATTGTGTTCGATCGTGTAATTTCCAACAAGTTTGTTGAGTATGGCCTAGTTTGTGTTATTTTATGATGTATTTGGGTACAAGAATCTGTATTTAGGCATAACTACTTCAACACAAGTTTAAGTTCAAAACAAGAACACTATGAAGTACCAAAACACCCTCAACACAAGATCAAAGTGATCTTTCTAAGAAGTGTGTTTTATTTTTTATTTTTGAAATTAAGATGAAACAGAAATATAAAGCCAAGTTCCCCGACTTCACGGAGTTTCCTTAAGGAATAATTCTCCTTATTGTACCCGAGGTTTTGGAATCTTCCTCCCAGGATAAAATGAATTTCAATACAACTATAGTGGTACCTCAAATAATTGGATTCGTTAAACTCACTCAACGATTTGATTGATCACAAAGAATGTTTTGAAGACAAGAAGAGTTTTTATTTCAAAAAAAAATTTATTCATTTCTAAACCTGTAGATGAAAGTAGTGTATCCTTTGGAAGATTCATGTCTGTTCATTCAAAACATTGTGTCTTTTTCCGAATAGACACAACCATCTGAACAGTCACACCTTTTTCAAAACAATATGTCTTTTGCTCAAATGTTGTGTCTCTCTATTTTTCATTCACACGAATTAAACCAAAGAATCCCCCACATGAATGGGGGATGGCTATTCTTTGTAAAACTCTATGGACAAGTGTGTGATCATCAAGCAAAGACTGATTCCATCTGGATAAGTGGGTTTTCCTTTGAATTTTCCGTACAGAACATGCATCAGATGCACTCGGTCAACCGATAGCATTGATATCATTGAATCGTCAAGCTTTAATGTACACCTAGATAACAAATGTCACACAACCATCCTTTTACCATTTATGGTTCTCACGGTTTTGTTCTTTTCAGCCATGAGCACGTCCCAATTTCATGAGAGCTTAGAGAATAGACCATTACTAACATTTTCCTTGAAGCGGCTTCGACTTCTCCCTCACATAGGTGATTTCTAAATGTTCAATCCTATAGATTAAACTATTTGGTCAAATCTACCAAATTGAGATAATCATTAAAAGACTTTTCACTTTAAGTCTTATCCTTGTTTACTACACAGTGTATACATCATGAGAATGGGTTGGGTAATTGACAATGTTGAACCTGTCAGACACATCTTTGTTTGATCTCTTTGAACCTAGCTCTTGGGATCTCCAGTTTTCTAGGTAGAGTTACCGCCATGCTGACTTGTCCTAGGCATTAAACCCATTTTTTTGGATGTCCTCTCAACTCCTTCTCTAGATAGGCCTTTTGTAAGTGGATCCAACACTTTATCCTTTGACTTTACATAGTCAACAGTGATAATTCCACTAGAGAAAAGTTCTGTAATGGCATTATATCTCCATCTTATATGACGAGACTTACCATTATACATTATGCTCCCTGCCCTACCTATTGTCGCTTGGCATCACAGTGTATACATACTTGTGCCACTAGTTTAGGCAAATAAGGAATATCTTCCAAGAAATTTTGGAGCAATTCTACTTCTTCACTGGCTTTATCTAATGCGATGAATTCAGATTCCACTATAGAGCGAGCAATACAAGTCTGTTTGTATGATTTCCAAGAGATTGCTCGTCCACTGATAGTAAATACATTTTACTTCGTTCGATCTGGTGATCCAATTTGCATCACTGTATCCTTCAAGTACCGTAGGATATTTATTATAATGCAAGGCATAGTCTTGAGTGTATTTAAGATACCCCAAAATTCTTTTCATTGCCATCTAATAAGTTTTGTTAGGATTACTTGCGTACCAACTCAATTTACTAATAACGTATGCTATATCTGGTCGTGTACAGTTCATTATATACATTAAACATCCCAATATTCTTGCATACTCCAATTGTGAGTCACTTTCACCTTCATTTTTTCGAAATGCAAAGCTCACATCCAAAGGAGTCTTGGCAATATCGAATTCCATATACTTGAATTTGTCAAGTACCTTTTCGATATAATGAGACTGTGACAGTTCCAACCCTTGTGGAGTTCAAAGGATTCTTATACCTAAGATCACATCCACAACACCAAGGTTTTTCATATTGAACTTTCTGTCGAGCATTCATTTTATTGCATTTATGGCTAAAATGTCTCTACTGATGATCAACATATCATCCACATATAAACAAACAATGACTTGGTGATTCGGAGTGTCTTTAATGTAAACACATTTATCATATTCATTTATCTTGAACCCGTTTGCCAACATAGTTTGGTCAAAATTTGCATGCCATTGTTTAGGTGCTTGCTTTAGTCCATACAACAACTTAATAAGTTTACACACCTTATTCTCCTTCCCTGGAACCACAAAACCCTCAGGTTGTTCCATGTAAATTTCTTTCTCCAATTCTCCATTTTGTAATGCAGTTTTCATATCCATTTGATAGATTTCAAGACCATATACCTCTGCCAAGGAAATTAACATTCAAATCAATGTTATCCTTGTTACTGAAGAGTATGCATCAAAGTAATCAAGACCTTCTTTTTGTTTAAAGCCTTTTACTACAAGTCTTACCTTGTATTTGTCAATAGTACCATCCGTTTTCATTTTCCTTTTGAAGATCCATTTAAAACCAAAGGTTTATTTCCTGGAGAAAGATCAACCAATTCCCACATATGACTTCTCAAGATTGAATCAATCTCACTATTGACTGCCTTTTTCCAAAAGGATGAGTCTGACGACTACATCGCTTCTTTAAACGTTTGAGGCTCATTTTCTAAGAGAAACGTTACAAAATTTGATTCAAACGTAGTAGAAGTTCTTTGACGTGTACTACGTCTTGGATTCTCTTCATTATTTACATTCTCACTTGGTTCATCTCGAGGTCATTTAGATCCCCCACTAGACTGTTCATGTCTAGTTTTATATGGGTAAATGTTTTCAAAGAATTCAACATTATCTGATTCAATTATCATATTTTCATTTATATCTAGATGTTTGGATTTATGAACCAAAAATTGACATGCTTTACTTCTTTTAGCATATCCTATGAACATGCAGTCTATAGTCTTAGGTCCTATCTTAACCGTCTTAGGTATAGGAACTTGGACCTTTGCTAGACACCCCCACACTTTGAAATATTTCAAATTGGGTTTCCTTCTTTTCCATTTTTATAAGGAATTGATTTTGTCTTACTATGGGGAACTTTATTGAGTATATGATTAGCTGTAAGAATAACATCCCCCATAAGTTTTGCGGTGAACTGAAACTTACAAGCAAGGCATTCATCATTTCCTTCAAAGTTTGTTTTTTCTTTTCGTAATTCCATTAGATTGAGGTGAATACGGGACCGTATTTTGATGGATAATTCCATCTCTACACATATTTCGGCAAAATGAGATTCATATTATCTGCCCCTATCACTTCTTATAGATTTGATCTTTTTCTCTAACTGATTTTCAACTTTAGTTTTGTATTGCCTAAACGTATCTATTGCTGCATCCTTACATTTTAGGAAGTAGACATAACAATATCTAGTGCAATCATCGATAAAAGTTATGAAATACTTTTTCCCACTACGTGATGGTGTTGACTTCATATCACAAATGTCAGTGTGGATTAAGTCTAAGGGATTGGAATTCATTTCAATGGACTTATATGGAAGCTTAGCATACTTTGATTCCACACAAGTTTGACACTTTGATTTATTGCACTCAAAGTTTGGCAAAACTTCTAAGTTAATCAGTTTTTGTAGTGTTTTGTAATTAACATGACCTAAACGTTCATGCCATAAATTATAATACTCAAGCATGTAAGAAGAATTTGAACTTTTATTTATTTCAACATTCATCTTATAAAGGCTTTCAGTGAGATAGCCTTTTCCTACATACACTTCTCCTTTGCTAATATAATTTTTCCAGAAACGGGTATACATTTGAATCCATTCTTGTCTATAAGTGAAACAAACTCTTTTTATATGTCGAATTAGAGAGCCTACTATGTGTAAAATGATAGGTTTCCGAGTTATCTTTCCAACGATACCAATTTTTCTAAAATCCGGCACCCGAGAAAGAAGTTATGGCCTTTCAAAGTAATATGCATTGCCTAACCAATCGTGCATGGCCACTGGAAAGCATAGGCGGCGCCTATGTAAACATAGGCGATATTCTAGGCGCCGCCTATGTAGACATAGGCGATAGCATTGGCGGTGTCTATGTAAAGGTTTCAAGTGACTTAAACACTCCGTTTTTAGGGCATAATAGTCCTTTTCCACCCTTACTTAGCCCTAAACACGAAATTCAGTTCCAAAGACCCCAAAATACACCTTCATTCATTAAAAGTGCTCAACGATTCTCCTTAGGGTTTCAAAATAAAAATCCAAGCAACACAAGATTCATCCGGGGGTTTTAGAAACTAATTGCATATTTGGAATCCTCTCAACGTAGGCTTCAAGAAGCTCCTAATATTCGTAGTAATTGAGGTACGAGGGGTTATTCAAAAATCTCATGGGTGTAGTTTTATGAACATGCATGCTTTTAAATAGAGGTTTACAATAAAATACTAATAACTTGCTTTTATTATGATTTCTAAGTCATTTTTTAAGGTCATGGGAATTGTTTGCCTATATACTTTAGAGGTTGAAACTATGTATATGTGATTTGAGATTTTCCATGGAAGTTTGATAAATATGAATGATAAATTACTTTCAAATTCCCATGATAATGTTTCGATACCCCATATTATATGATGACCAACCAAAGAGAGCATGAATTTGAAATAATTATTGTCCACTACTTGTAATTGATGAAAATATCTTGATTTTTACATGATTATGCATACGTTGATGTGATATTGATGACTTGCAAGTCGGGTATGACGATACCCTACAAATAAGATATGTGATTGAATCAGATGAAATTTGAATGCATTGATTTTACATGAGATTGGTGAATGCCCGAAGTAGGCACTTGAGTGTAAGGGCTCATCGCTGGAAATCGTGTTTGCCGACATGGGAATTTGGTACCCTACTTTGTGATCTTGCACACCTGACTTTATGTCATTCCCAAATTGGGACTATGGTTAGGAGCCCTACTTTGTGATCTTGTGCACTACCATTGGATCGAGACACCCTAATGTGTGATCTTGTGTGTCTTCCCCTCACGTATACTCTAATCTCGATGGCAACTGAGGTTTGATAGTTGATGTAAAAGTGATATGTAGGGTATTCCACCTAGCTCAGCTGCATTACATTGTTGTTGAAAAACTATTACATTATGCCCATGTGTTTTCAAATGACTTGATATGAAACTGCTTTATAATGGCTCTCAACTATATTTTGTAAAAGTATTTATGTTTTGTTTTGATATCTCTGTGTACCCGTACTTTTGTAAATTATGTTTTGATAAGTATGGTGATATTTATAGGAGCTAAAATATGTTATTTTAAGAGAGCCATTTTGGAACACCCCATATATTGTAATGCACAAAAAATATGAAAGAATGAGCCTTAGGACCCCCTATATCGATGGTAAACCAAGTCTAGTTGTTATGGGCTACATTGGAGGTGCTTTTAAAGGTTAATATTGGGTTGGCGTCACAAAGGGGACCCTCCACAAAGGCTCCACACCGTGGAGGGGTTGGAAATGCACACTGCCTCGGGTTTGCTTTGGCCCTGTGTTACAAACATTGAGGTTTTCTTTTGTTCTGCACCACGGAACCCAAGGTTCACGATGGGTCCACATCGCGGGGCCTATCCCATATATCAAAAATTTGTTCCGTTCTAAGTCCTTTTAAGGGAATTGAGGTCATTTCACATCCTATAATCGTTCCTAACCCTTTAATGATGAAATTAGGGTCTTATAAATGTTATATTGCCTTTGTAAATCCCCAAATATGTTTCAATAAACAAGATAAGTGTAATACCCCATATTTTTCATACTAGAATTCTAACCATCATTCATACGCGTCTAAGCTCTAATTCAAGTGATTCCCACATGAATATAGATTTCATGATCTTTATAATAGTATGTAAAGTGCTCTTGAGGTCAACAATGTTCATATAAATCATTTAGAGCCAAGTTGAGCTAAGATCTTTTGATTTGTCTAACATTTGATATTCAATTCTACAAGGGAATACTTCAAAGTTTATATCTCCTAATATACATGGAATTTTTCATCCCAATACCTATAAAATTGTAGATAATTTAATTATCTTTCCAATGATACCAATTTTGCGAAAATCCAATACCCGAGCGAAAAGTTATGCCCATTTTCTTGAGAGGCAGTAAGGATGTGCGATGGGCAATGCGCCGCCCAATCAAATGTGTGCGATTGGGAGTGGGAGGAATACTTAAATGACTACCACAAGGTGAGCGACGCACACCTTAAGGTCTGCCATGGGTTGTTCGCTGCATACCTCACTTCCAAGTGCCAAAAACACCCCTATATATGTCTATAACACGGGATTAAACTCCCACAACATCAAAATAAGTTTACTTTCTCCCAAAATCACCAAGAAAAACCTTTAGGGTTTCTATATAAAAACCCCAATAGCTAGAGATTTAACCGTGAGAATTCTATAATTTTTACATATTCGGAATCCCCGTTACGAAGGCTACGAGGGACACCAAAAAGTTCGTGAATAACATTACGTCATTCAGAAAGTCATTCAAAGCTTCAAGTTTAAGGTATGTGGGGTTTTTCAACAAGAACATTTTTTCGTTCTTGTGCCCAACATTAATTTTCTTTACAAAGATATATGATTTGATATGCTTTACAATGAATTCGAATATATGAATTTATGACTTATGATGCTTTCAAGAGAATGTTGATATGGTTTCCTATAAAGCTGAAATTTTGAGTTTTAAGTGATTATTTTTATGCTTATGACATAAAGTATGGAACTTTGAAAGATTTTATTGTGATATTGATATATGGGTTTTGAACTCTATTTAAGATTATTATTTTGTGGGGTATGTGTTATAAACACCTTGAGATTTGAATGATTTGAGATGATGAAGAATGATTTAACCTTGATGGTCGTGGAAGAATTGTTTTTAAACCCGAGATGAGAAAAGAAATCCACTTTTATTGATTATTATGAAAAGGATAGAAAGATGGCTCTCATTGTGAATTATTGAAATATTTATTAGTGGATTTTATTTGGAAAAGATCTGAGCTAAGTCCGAGAGTAGTCTTTAGCACCGAATGGGAGGTATAGCTATTTTGGTACTTTCCTAGAACTATGTGCCCCCGTGGGATGTGAGCCTGAGGCTGATTTATATAGTGATCACTAGTGTTTGGATTGATGATTTAAGGTTCTACTCCAATGGAAAGGAATAGGGCGACTCTCCCCAATGTGGATAGAATATTGGACTCCATGTAGCTCAAATGGTTTATGTCGGTTGCAAGAGACTCCTAGTGTAGTGTATTCTTCTATCTGACATGAAAATATAATTGCTTGAAAGATTGAGTTTGAGAAAGTCATTGTTTTCGAAAGATTTAAAGACTATATATTCTAAAGAGAATTGTTTTGAAACTTGATTACCCTATATGTTTGAAACCAAGGAAGAAGTGAATTGAGAACTTATTGTAATAACTCACTTGTTATACTTTACATGTATTATTCATCCATGATTTCAATGATTTAATTCGAGCTAAGTGAGTCATTTATATCAGCATACATAATTTTATAAACTGTGATGATATTAAGATATTATTTTATATATGCATTGCACCCTATATGCTCGGTACGTTTCCATGGTACTGACCCACATATTCGTATGTAGGCTACATTTTCTCAAAATATAGGTACAGGATATAGTGTACATCTTCAGATCCAGTTAGTTCGCGGCATCCAGTAAGCAGGTGATGAGTCCTTTTGATTCAAGGGCTTGAGTTAGTTATATAATTTGAGAAGTGTTGTATTTTCTTTATCCAACCATATTGAGTTGGGACAGTCGGGAGTCATGACCCAGCTACCTATAGTCAGTACTAGTAGAGGCTTCATATACAGTAAGTATACGTTGATGTATTCCATTTCATTTTTAGTTGTAAAAGTAGAGTTGTAATCTTATAAATTTAGGTTTGTATCTATCATATTTAGAAGAGAGTTATTTTTTGCAGATTTGTATAGATTTATACTTTTTGTTCAGTTGCTTATGAGTTATGCCAGTAGAAGGGTTATCTTGGGGTCATTTGTGATCCTAAGCACCGTGTGACATCTTGGGACCCGATTTTGGGGCGTTACAAACTTGGTATCAAGGCATAGAGTTCAAGTGTCCTAGGGTGTCTATGAAGCCGTGTCTAATAGAGTCTTGCAGAACGGTACGGAGACATCTGCACTTTTCTTCGAAAGGCTATAGGGCATTTAGGAAATGTCTCTATTCTTTCAAGTCTAAGATCGTGCTATAAAAAGGTTCTCCAAGAAACTTAAATAAATTCTTATCTTACTCTATTTTGGCCAACTCTGCCTCATTTTCAAGGTATCAGAAATAGTAAAGCTTAAGTCTCCATAGATATTTATGGGATTTTAAGAGATCTAGAAAGTATCCCCTCAGTGCTTTTGAGTTCCGAAGATTGAATTTCTTTATCATATTTGTAAAATCGTGCACTAAATCCAAGTCAGATGTGTTTTCAGATTCCTCCCCAGAATCCGTAATGTAAATCGATACTTCCCTATCTATGTAGTATTCTTGAGATAGCACGATCAACAAGTTCTAGTTCCTCCCCAGATAATGCTCTTATATATTCTATCGGAAGTTTCAGAAGTTATACCACACAGCTTGAGAGGAGCCTTCTAGTGTGTTATAAGTCCCTAAAATTTAAAGTTATTCCCTCATTCTTATGAGTTTTCAATTAAGATAGAGTAAGGTGTATTCTTAGATCATTGAATATTGTGTGTCAAGTTTCTATCTCTAGTATTATGTAATTTTGTTATCATTGTGTTTGTGAAAAATCAAAGTCTAGTGAAGTCGTGTGGGGCCTATTTCGATTCACTAGCATAGTTTCTTTGTTATTCATTTAATTTTCTTGTTCAAAACACAAAACCAAAGTCTAGTGAAGCCGTGTGAGGCCTATTTTGATTCACTAGCAACTTGTTGTTTATCTTATTGTTCTTGTATTGGTTGGAAGTTTGGGTTTAGAAGTGTAGTGACAAGAAAGGTTGTAAGGGCGATTTATTGAATATATATAGCTAAATTTTTGCATATGATTGAATTAGTAATTAAGTGATATACCCTTGTTTGTTAGTTTAGTGAAGTTAGAGAAGGATAATATTAGTTAAGGTGGATTGTTTTTTGCTTGAAGTATGAAAAGAGTTATTGATGGTATTTATTGTGCTAGGAAAGTACAGGTTTTGATTGAAGTACTTGGTGGTTGAGTATTGTTAATTTAGGCGTTCCTAAGATTGCAAGAGGAGCTTTTATTGAAATTTATAGAGCTATGGAAGTAATTTAGGTGTGAAGATGGGTAAATAGTAATGATGGGAAGAAGAAGGATGTGTTAACGGATTATGAATAAGATAGGCCATATGATTATGATCTATTGTCATTGTGTACTAGGCTTTCTTAATGTTGTGTTCTATAGTTTTGAAGGGAGAATTGTGTGTGAGATTGGGTTATAAATCATGTTTAGCTCTAGATATTAAGTTTGAACAGTTGATGGTTCAGTTGTTGACGCTAGTGATATGGAGGTGATCTAGTAGGCCTAAACACTGTATGCAAGAGTGTAGCATCATGTGTTTGTAATTAAATATGATGTAGAGGTGTACCTAAGGTGCTATGGGTCTGCATTACTGTTCGAGGATTATTGCATATTGTGTGGTTAGTAGTAAAGTTGAGTTGCTAGGTGGAGAACGGCTAGTTAGATAATTTATGATGTTCTTGAAAGCTAAGTTAAGGAGTTATGATTGAAGATATTGAGTCTTTTAAGTATGATCATTATTCTCATGGTTTGGAAAAAATATAAGTATAGAAGTGTGATCTTGGTAGGCTATGATTCTTTGATTAGAGATGTAGGTATGGTTGCAAATGAAAGTGTAAGTCTTTGATGATGATTATTGAAGCTAGAAAGTTAAGGATGGCATATGGATGGGTTGTTCAAGAATGAAGTCGGTAAGTTCGAAATTAGTTTACTCTTGTGAGTTTAGCATTTATGTATAGATATTAGAATGATGAAATTATGGCTTAATATCGAGGATATGGAGTAGACCAACATGCTTAGAATACTAGCTTCAACCTAAGGTGGAGGTGGTTAGTGAAGAACCAAACAATGTTTTGAGAATTAGATTGTGATAAATGTAAATAATGAGTTATGATGAGATAGTGATCCCTTCTTAATCTATAGTATTCCTTGGATTTTAGTCATTACAACACCAAATCCATCACTTGCATGATAAATCCATGCCACAAGCCAATGCTTATATCCATCATGATGCTTAAGCCCATTCTCAGCTTCTAGAAAGCATGTAACAGATTTACTCTGTGATACAAGTTATCTCTCATGAATTTATCAACTCCAGTCTTATGTTGAATAGCTCATGATAAGTATAAACTCATGTTTCAGTGTATGACCAGTTTTTAAACTCATGATACTAGTGAAGTTTGCATTATATCATGCATGTCCTCAACTTAGATTTCTTTAATGAATCAATGCCTTTGATGTTTTATTCCTCAGGACAAAGATAAGTGTTAATATTATGTATTGTAGTTTTCGTACTTCTGGTTCATATGTGTTAGCCCTTCGGTGATCTCTTCCTATGTTAAGATAATGGTGATGATAGTGGATAACCAATGGTTTAGATGTGAGAGAGCTGATGATCCTCATTAAGAAAGAATATTTATGCTTTTCTATCTAAGGCTAAAGTGTGAAGTAAGATTTAGGCCAAGTCTTTGATACATGGCATGGTCAGTTAGAAATTGTGTGTATGTTTTTAAGAATAGTGCAAGAAAATTGTTGTTGATAAAGGTTTAGAGAATATGCGAAGTATGCCTTTAGGGGTATTTGCCTTAAAGTTATATGTTATTTTTAATGATAGGCTTGAATGTCATGTTGGGTATAAGATGATGAAGGCAATATGCTCTAGTGAATCCATATCAAGAGTTTTAAATTAGCCATTGAAGTGGTAAGGCATGTTATGCTTAGGGTGTGAGCTCTAAGAAGATATAGAATATTGAACCTTGTGGTTTAGACTAGTATTGTGGTTTGGCATGTTGTATCTTGTGATTTAGTTTTAGGATTGATCATGGTGAGAGAACTTAGTTTAGTTTAGACCTTAGTAGAAAGATTTCCCAGTGCTAATATGAGAATTATAAGTTGAATCAAATGAGTATGGTTTTAAAGGGGAATAGTATAGTTGAGAGATCATTTGAGAAGTGATGCTAATATTGAAAGTAAGAAGTTGCGTTGCCTACGGCCTAGCAATCCTATCCTAGTTTATGAGTTATATAATTATATTCCATGCTATAGAGTTATATCAATGTTGTAATTCCTTAGTCAAACGTCTTGTTCAGAGCATGCCCAAAATTCTTTGCTCCCTAATGTCAATAGAATTTCATAGAAAAGTTCTAAGGAAATAATCCATTTGAGTATGGGTAGTCAGTATGATCCAGTCCATATAGCCTGTAATCTAGTTTAGCAAGAAAGGAGATAAGCTCCTATAGATACTTAATTTTCCAGCTAGTCTTACTATCCGCAATCTTATACGTATGTACCTTCCAAGAAGCAATGTGTTTGTGTCCAATTAAATTATGAATTCAGCTCAGTTCATGCATCAGTTTCAGTTTCAGATATTAAGTCATGATTCAGTTCATAAGTATCCTATGTAGTATCACAATCTCTTCCTAGTATTTTCATCAAATTATTATCATTGGGGGACAAACGATCCCAAGAGGGGGGTGTTGTAATACCCCAAGTTTTTATGCCATAAACCTATCATCTTTTTTCATGAGATCAGAACCAGGGCAAAGTAATGCTTACTCATAAGTTGAGACTCTCATTTCTATCTTAGCCATATAGTTATTTGAATGAGAATTCATGAACTTGTAGATCAGTTTAATAGCTCATTATTCTTGAGATCCAGTGATTCAGTTTCTATTAGTTACACATGATAACTTAAAGACAAAGATTCCACAGTGTTTCAGGTTAATTATCCACATTCGAGGACGAATGTTCCAAAGGGGGAGATAATGTAATACCCTGTATTTTTCATACTAGAATTCTAATCGTCATTCCTACGCGTCTAAGCTCTAATCCAAGATATTGCCACTTGAATATAGGTTTCATGATCTTTATCCTAGTATGTAAAGTTGTAAAGCCCCGGAAAACGGCTCCCAGAGCGTCACACGGTGCTTGAGGATACGAGTAGCCCCAAGCTAACCCTTTGAACCATTTTCATTCAGTTCAACACAAATCAACAGGGTTTCCGTAAATAATCCTCAAATATCAACAGAATAATCATCATCCAAGAATAAAAGAATTTCAGAAAGATAACAAAATACGACTTATTAGTCAACTCCCAACATCTATACTAGTCTGACAAGTCTCTAAGAAAATCAATAAAACCAGCGAACCATTGAGACATGCTCCAACTGACTCATACTCAGTTATCAAATGTAAATGATTCCGTTAAACCAACATCAGACATCATGTCCTCGGAACATGAGCACGATAGACTTATAAAAAAAAGAATCACACTTTTTCCTAAAATGTTTTGTAGCCTCTTGCTCATAGATGTGGCACGCTACACATCGATGATGAAGACTCTACTTAACGAGGCTTGTCAGAGTCCCTAAGACACCTTAAAACCTTAGGCTCTGATACCAAGTTTGTAACGCCCCGAAAAATGGGTCCCGGAGCATCACACGGTGCATGAGGCTACGAGTAGCCCAAACTAACCCTTTGAGCCATTTTTATTCAGTTCAACACAAATCAACGGGGTTTGCATAAATAACCCTCAAATATCACAGAGTAATCATTATCCAAGAATAAAAGAATTTCAGAAAGATAACAAAATATGACTTATTAGTCAACTTCCAACATCTATACTAGTCTGACAAGCCTCTAAGAAAATTAATAAAACCAGCGAGCCATTGAGACATGCCCCAACTCACTCATACTCAGTTATCAAATGTAAAGGATTTTGTGAAACCAATATCAGAAATCACGTCATCAGAACATGAGGACTCACCACAACTAAGGATGTAGAATAACGTGCCCGAAGAATCATTATCGAACCTGGAACTGAGCACCTGAACCTATATTCTGAGAAAATGCAGCCCACATCCAAAGATGAAAGGCTCACATAGCCCGAAGAAAATTATCATAATCATGAGAGGATGAAATAAGTACAATAGCACATGTGAGTCATCATATAATTTGTCAATCACGTTCAGTTCATCAAGAATATCAATTCTCATAATATAAATATCATTTAAATCTTTGGAAAGAATAACTTTCACAATTCCACTTTCAAATCACTTCACCATTCACCATAGACACAAGGAAACACACACACAATAGGAGATCCTATTACCGACATAAACCATGTGAGCTACATGTAGTCCAACGTACAACCCACGTTGGGGAGAGCCGTCCTATCCTTGCCATCGGAGTAGGACTATCGATATCAAATCCACACAAACTAGTAATCACTATATAATCAGACTCAGGCTCACTCCTACGAGGGTATGTAGTTCTAGGGAAGTAAGGTCGCTTTATACCTCCCACTCGGTGCTAAATATTTCTCCCAAACTTAGCTCAGATCATTTCAAAGACAATGCACAACAAAATAATTTCAGTAATATATAAATATACATCAGGAGCCATCATGCTTCCCATCTATCAAAATCAACCACGTTGTTGATTTCTCTCACACTCGAGTTCAAAACATCTCCATTAAGAACAAAAGGTCAAATCATTCAAAATATCTCAAATATTCAACATCAACGTGCTTATAACACATACTTTCTCAAAAAAACACAATTTCCAATGAGAATTCACGACCCAAATAACAAAATCATGATAAATATCGTTCAAGATTCATGCTTTATATCTCCACACATGTAAATTCATCTTTCAAAATCATAAACATCAAGATTTCATAATAATCATCATAAGCTATGGGTTCATGCTTCAAATTCATAAAAATCAAATAAAAATTATGCCTTTGTAAAGAAAATTATTTTTGGGCACAAGAACGAAAGAGAGTTCTTGTTGAAAGACCCCACATACCTTGAATGATGAACTTTAGATTGATACTCCTTTTTGAGATGTTAATCATGCCTTTGAATGATGGTTCTTGGAGTTCTTGAACTAGGAACTTGGAATCTTGAATAAATTTGCAGAATTAATGGTGAACTTTGGAGGATCTTGAAGTTGGATGTAGGAGCTTAGGGTTTTCTTTTTGAGGGAATTTGATGAAATATAACATATAATTCTTCTAATAAGCTTTAATATAGGGTTTGGATGGATTTTGGATGAGGGGGAATGACCAAAACGCCCCTAAAAATTAAATAATTCTCGAATCTGTCCATTGGTAGAGTGTTTTGATAGTCTGAAGTAGATCAACCATAATATTTTACTCCGATATCCAAATTGGATGAAACCAATTTCATTAGAAATATGACTCTCATATATTTCCGTTGATATATAGTATCTCACCCAGATCATTGTGCATGAGGAGTTATAATCGTTTGAAGTTGACCCAAAAATTTACTTTTGATAGGCTGAAGTAGATCGACCATAACTTTTTACTCCTACAGAAGAATTGGATGAAACCAATTTCATTGGAAAGAGGACTCGCAGAGATTTCCGTTGATATATAGTAGATCAACCAGATCATTATGTACAAGGAGTTATGATCATTTAAAGTTGGAGCAAAAATACGCCAGGCCTCAGTACTTTTTCCTGTACGTTTTACTGTTCACTCTAGTTATGGTTCGATTGGAATGTTCATAACTCGTCGCTCGGATGTCCGTTTTGGATGATCCACATATCGTTGGAAATCATATTCAATACTCTACGCAATGGTGGGTATAATATAAGGCATTCCGTAAGGAAAATTTATAATTCATTCTAGAAGATATAACCCAACACGTTTACGCACAAAATTTCAACAAAAAATTTCCTGGGATATTACATCATCCCCACCTTGGAAACATTTGTCCTCGAATGACGCTAGACATGAAAAGATTAGATAGGGAATAGAGCATATAGCTGAAACCATTTGTTAGACTCATCACCACATCGTTTCTCACTCCGAATGCAACGTAGAATGCATAAATTCAAGAAACTACAGTTGAACACATAATAAATGACAGCTGAACTGCTGCAACATTTATCAAAAGTGCATGATTTAGGAAAGAACGGTAACTTCTGCTTGATCGGAGTTCATGGAAAATAGGTGCAGGTACTTGGATCGCATATCCGCCTCAACTTCCCAAGTTGCACCCTCAACAGATTGGTTTTGCCGCAACACCCTGACCAAAGGAACTTCTTTGTTCCTTAGTCTTCGGACACTGAAATCAAGAATCTCAACAAGAATCTCATCAAAACAAAGATTTTCTCGAATGTCTGCACTCACAGATGAATCCACTACCACAACATCGCTAATATGCTTTCTAAGCATGGAGACATGGACTATTGGATGAACAGAGGACAACTCAGAAGGCAACTCAACCTCATAAGCTGCCTTACCAACACGGTAAAGAATTTTGTAAGGACCAACATAACGGGGACTAAGCTTCCCCTTATTTCTGAATCTCTTCACCCCCCTCATGGGTGAAATTTTTAGATACACTAGGTCACCAACTTCAAACTCAAGGCCTCTCCTTCTAACATCCATATATGACTTCTGACAACTCTGCGAAGTTTTCAACCTTTCCCTAATCAACTAAAATATTTCCATAGCCTCAAATACCAAATCAGGACCACTCACAGCCGCTTCACCCATCTCGAACCAACCTATGGGTGATCTACACTTCCTCTCATATAAGGCTTCAAATGGAGCCATGCCAATACTAGAGTGAAAAATATTATTGTAAGCAAACTCTATCAATGGTAAGTGATCATCCCAACTTCCTTTAAAGTCAAGTGTACAAGCTCTCAACATATCCTCTAAGCTCTGGATCGTCCGCTCAGCCTGACCGTCGGTCTGTGGATGAAAAGCAGAACTCAAAAGAACTTGGGTACAAAGACCCTTCTAAAAAGCTTTCCAAAATTGCGAAGTGAACTGAGTACCCCTATCCGAAATGATAGACAAGGGAAATCCATACAGTCTGACTAGCTCTCGAATATACTATCTAGCATAATCCTCTGTAGTATATGAAGTATGAACAAGCAAGAAATGAGCAGACTTAGTCAACCTATCAACCACAACCCAAATAGAATCATGATGGCGTCGGGAAGTAGGTAAACCAATCATGAAGTCCATATTTACGTCTTCCCACTTCCAGGTGGGAATACTAAAATCTTGCATCATACCACTAGGTCTTTGGTGTTCAACCTTAACCTGTTGGCATGTTGCACACTTATCTACAAACGCTGCTATATCTTTCTTCATGCCACTCCACCAATAGATTTCCCGCAAGTCTCGGTACATCTTTGTGGCACCAGGATGAATAGAATATCGTGCCCCGTGCGCTTCAGCCATAATTCTCTATCTCAGATCATCAACATTTGGGACACACAATCTACCATGCAATCTCAACACACCGTCTCCCCCTTGGGAGAAAACCTCTACTTTTAGGTCCTTGACTAGCTCCTTCAGTCTGACCAAACTAGCATCTAAGTATTGATTTTCCTTCACTTCCAAAACCAAGGAGGATTCAGAATTACTCTGAACCCCTATACTACCTTCAACAGAGTCAACAACCTAACCCCTCATCTAGCCGAACGATGTACATCAAGAGACAACTCTTTCTTACCTTCTACCACATGCAAAACTCTACCTATGGAGACTCTACTTAGGGTATTCGCCATAACATTGGCCTTTCTCGGATGGTACAACACACTCATATCATAGTCCTCTAACAATTCTAACATCGTCTCTACCTAAGATTCAATTCTCTCTAGGTAAACACATACTACAGACTCTTATAATCAGTGAAAACATGAACATGGACACCATACAAATAGTGTCTCCAGATTTTCAAAGCAAACACAACTGCACCCAACTCAAGGTCATGGGTGGGGTAATTTTTCTCATGGGGTTCAACTGTCTAGAAGCATAAGCTATCACCTTACCCTTCTGCATCAATACGCAACCCAACCTAATTCTCAAATCATCATAGTACACCACAGAACCATCAACATCATCAGGCAAAGTCAAAATAGGGGCTGAAGTGAGTTGAGCCTTCAACTCCTAAAAACTCTTCTCACAAGATTCAGACCACAAGAACTTTACTTTTTATTGGGTCAACCGAGTTATAGGAGACACTATAGAGGATAAACCCTCAAAAAAACAGTGGAAATAGCCAGCTAAACCAATGAAACTTCGGATATTAGTCAGACAAATAGGTCTAGGCCAATTTCTAACAACTTCAGTCTTTTGGGGATCAACTCTAATACCCTCAAAAGAAATGATACCACCCAGAAAAGCAACTGACCTTAGCCAAAACGAACACTTACTGAACTTGGCAAACAACTTGTGATCTCTAAAGGTTTGTAAGAAAGTTCGGAGATAATCATAATGTTTATCCTCACTACGGGAGTACACCAGTATATCATCAATGAACACTATGACAAACATATCCAGATATGGTCTGAGCACTCGATTCATGAGGTCCATAAAAGCTGCTGGGGCATAAGTTAACTCGAAAGACATAAAAAGAAACTCAATATTTCCATAACGAGTTCGAGAAGTGATTTTCGAGATGTCACACTCCCTAACTTTGAGTTGATGATAATCGGAACGAAGGTTTATCTTTGAGAAATAACTTGCACCTTGCAATTGGTCAAACAAATCATCTATTCTCAGAAAGGGGTACTTATTTTTTAAGGTGACTTTATTCAGTTGGCGGTAATCAATGCACATACATGAAGATCCATCTTTCTTTCTCACAAACAACATAGGAGCAGCCCAAGGTGAAACACTAGGCCTTATGAAACCCTTATTTAGTAGATCTTTGAGTTGCTCTTTCAACTCCTTAAGTTCTGCAGGGGCCATACGATAAGGAGGAATAAAATTGGGCTAAGTATAGGGAAGAAGATCAATCCTGAACTCTATCTCTCTATCAGGAGGTATCCTTGGGAGATAATCCGAATAGACATCGGAAAACTCATTGACGACGTTAACAGACTAGAGAGTTGGAGTCTCAAACTTAGTGTCTTTGACTCTAACCAAATGGTAAATACACCCCTTGGAAATAAGCTTTCTAGATTTGAGGTTAGAGATAAAGTGACTCTTAGGTGACACAGAATTCCCAGACCACTCAAACACGGATGCACCTAGAAATTGAATCTTGACCACTCGGGTCTGACAATCAATAGAGGCATAAGAAGAATACAGCCAGTCCATACCCAGAATCATATCAAAATCTACCATGTCTAACTAAATCAGATCAGACAACAGGACTCTATAAAGAATAGTAACAGGATACTTTTTATCCACTTTCTGGGCAACAATCGAATCACCCACTGGGGTAGAAACTAGGATAGGCTCAGAAATAATCTCAGGACTTATTTCAAAATTCACAGCAATCAAAGGTGTAACATATGAGAAACTAGATGCAGGATCCAACAAAGCATACATATCAAACTAAAATATACAAAGCATACCAGTAACAACATCAGAAGAGTCCTTTTGTTCCTGGTGGGACGATAAAGCATAGATTCTATTCTGGAGCTGCCCACTAGCATTGCTAGAAGAGGCGCTTTTAGCACGATAGACTTCTGAATAAAAGAATCACACTTTTTCCTAAAATGTTTTGTAGCCTCTTGCTCATAGATGTGGCACGCTACACACTTATGATCAAGACTCTACTTAACACGGCTTGTCAGAGTCCCTAAGAAAATGGGTCCCAGAGCATCACACGGTGCTTGAGGCTATGAGTAGCCCAAACTAACCCTTTAAGCCATTTTTATTCAGTTCAACACAAATCAATAGGGTTTTCATAAATAACCCTCAAATATCACAGAGTAATCATTATCCAAGTATCAAACAATTTCAGAAAGATAACAAAATACGACTTATTAGTCAACTCCCAACATCTATACTAGTCTGACAAGCCTATAAGAAAATTAATAAAACCAGCGAGCCATTGAGACATGACCCAACTCACACATACTCAGTTATCAAATGTAAAGGATTTCATGAAACTAATATCAGAAATCATGTCATCGGAACATAAGGACTCACCACAACTGAGGATGTAGAACAACGTGCCCAAAGAATCACTATCGAACCTGGAACTGAGCACCTGAACCTATATTCTGAGAAAATGCAGCCCACATCCAAAGATGTGGGTCAGTACCACAGAAAGGAACCAAGTATATGGGGGTGTATGCAGTTGTATAAACATTATCATCATAAATATTTATAAGAAATATGCAGGATGTATGAAAGGCTCTCATAGCCCGAAGAAAATTATCATAATCATGAGAGGATGAAATAAGTACAATAACACATGTGAGTCATCGTATAGTTTGTCAATCACGTTCAGTTCATCAAGAATATCAATTCTCATAATGTAAATATCATTTAAATCTTTCGAAAGAATAACTTTCACAATTCCACTTTCAAATAACTTCACCATTCACCATAGACACAAGGAAACACACACACACTGGGAGATCCTATAACCAACATAAACCATGTGAGCTACATGGAGCCCAACGTACAACCCATGTAGGGTAGATCCGTCCTATCCTTTCAATCGGAGTAGGACTATCGATATAAAATCCGCACAAACTAGTGATCACTATATAATCAGCCTCAGTCTCACTTCTACGGGGGCACGTAGTTCTAGGGATGCAAGGTCGCTTTATACCTCCCACTCAGTGCTAAATATTTCTCCCGGACTTAGCTCAGATCATTTCAAAGACAATCCACAACAAAACAATTTCAGTAATATATAAATATACATCGAGATCCATCATTCTTTCCACCTATCAAAATCAACCACGTTGTGGATTTCTTTCACACTCAAGTTCAAAACAACTCCCTTAAGATCAAAAGGTCAAATCATTCAAAATATCTCAAATATTCAACATCAACGTGTTTATTAAACACACTTTCTCAAAAAAAAACACAATTTCCAATGGGGATTCACGACCAAAATATCAAAATCATGATAAATATCGTTCAAGATTCATGCTTTATATCTCCACACATGTAAATTCGTCTTTCAAAATCATAAACATCAAGATTTAATAATAATCATCATAAGATATGGGTTCATTCTTCAAATTCGTAAAAATCAAATAAAAATCATGCCTTTGTAAAGAAAATTACTTTGGGGCATAAGAATGAAAGAGAGTTCTTGTTGAAAAACCCCACATACCTTGAATGATGAACTTTAGATCGATAATCATTTTTGAGATGTTAATCGTGCCTTTGAATGATGGTTCTTGGTGTTCTTGAACTAGGAACTTGGAATCTTGAATAAATTTGCAGAATTAATGGTGAACTTTGGAGATTCTTGAAGTTGGATGTAGGACCTTAGGGTTTTCTTTTTGAGGGAATTTGATGAAATATAACATA
Source organism: Capsicum baccatum var. pendulum (assembly GCA_030864225.1). Lineage (NCBI taxonomy): Eukaryota > Viridiplantae > Streptophyta > Magnoliopsida > Solanales > Solanaceae > Capsicum > Capsicum baccatum. The sequence continues at coordinate 21,727,797 of CM061552.1, read as the reverse complement.
TAATGCTTCTAATAAGCTTTAATATAGGGTTTGGATGGATTTTGGATGAGGAGGAGTGACCGAAATGCCCCTAAAAATCAAATAATTCTCGAATCTGTCCTTTGGTGGACTGTTTTAATTGTCTGAAGTAGATCAACCATAACGTTTTACTCCGATATCCAAATTGGATGAAACCAATTTAACTGTAAAGAGGACTCTCATATATTTCCATTGATATATAGTACGTCACCCAGATCATTATGTACGAGGAGTTATGATCGTTTGAAGTTTACCCAAAAATTCACTTTTGATAGGCTAAAGTAGATCGACCATAACTTTTTTCTACGATAGATAAATTGGATGAAACTAATGTCATTGGAAAGAGGACTCAGAGATCTTTCCTTTTTTATATAGTAGATCACCCAGATCATTATTTACAAGGAGTTATGATCATTTAAAATTGGACCAAAAATACACCAGGCTGACTCAGTTTTTTTTCCTACATATTTTACTGTTCACTACTACTCACGGTTCGATCGGAATGTTCATAACTCATCACTCGGGTCTCCGTTTTGGATGATACACATATCATTGGAAATATTATTCGATACTCTATGCAATGGTAGGTCATAATCTAAGACATCCCGCACGGAAAATTTATAATTCATTCTAGAAGATAGAACCCAACACTTTTACGCACAAAATTTCAACCAAAAATTTTCCGAGGTATTACAAAAGTTCTCTTGAGGTCAACAATGCTCATATAAATCATTTATAGCAATGTTGAGCTAAGATCATTTGATTTGTCTAACATTTCATATTCAATTCTATAAGGGACTACTTCAAATGTGTATATCTCTTATATACATGGAAGTTTTCATCCCAATACCTATCAAATTGTAGATAATTAAATTAGGTTTCCAACTATACAAATTTTGTGAAATTCCAATACCCAAGCGAAAATTTATGCCCATTTTTGTGACAGGCAGTACGGGTATGTGATGGGCAATGCGCTGCCCAATAAAATGTGTGCGATTGGGAGTGCGAGGTACACTTAAATGTCTGCCATAAGGTGTGTAACGCACACCTTAAGGTCTGACATGGGTTGTGCGCCGCATACCTCACTTCCAAGTGCCAAAAACACCCCTATATATGTCTATAACATGGGATTAAACTCCCATAACATCAAAATAAGTTTACTTTCTCTCAAAATCACCAAGAACAACCTTTAGGGTTTCAACATAAGAACCCCAATAGCTAGAGATTCAACCGTGAGAATTCTATTATTTTTACATATTCGGAATCCCCGTTACGAAGGTTACGAGGGACACCCAAAAGTTTGTGAATAGCATTACGTCATTCGGAAAGTTATTCAAAGCTTCAAGTTTATGGTATGTGGGGTTTTTTAACAAGAACATTCTTTCGTTCTTGTGCCCAAAGTTAATTTTCTTTACAAAGATATATGATTTGATATGCTCAACCACGAATTCAAATATATGAATTTATGACTTATGATGCTTTCAAGAGAATGTTGATATGGTTTCCTATAAAGCTGAAATTTTTATTTTTAAGATTATTTTTATGCTTATGACATAAAGTATGAAACTTTGAAAGATTTTATTGTGATATTGATATATGGGTTTTGAACTCTATCTAAGATTATTATTTTGTGAAGTATGTTCTATAAACACCTTGAGATTTGAATGATTTAAGATGATGAAGAATGATTTGACCTTGATGGTCGCGGAAGAATTATTTTTGAACCCGAGATGAGAAAAGAAATCCACTTTTATTGATTATTATGAAAAAGGTAGAACGATGGCTCTCGTTATGAATTGTTGAACTGTTTATTAGTGGATTTTTCTTTTGAAAAGATCTGAGCTATGTCCGGGAGTAGTCTTTAGCACCGAGCGAGAGGCATAGCTATTTTGGTACTTCCCTAGAACTACTTTCCCTCATAGGATGTGAGCCTAAGGCTGATTTATATAGTGATCACTAGTGTTTGGATTGATGATTTCTGGTCCTACTCTGATGGAAAGAAATAGGGCGACTCTCCCCAACGTGGGTAGAACGTTGAACTCCATGTAGCTCACATGGTTTATGTCGGTTGTAAGAGACTCCCAGTGTGTGTATTCTTCCATATGAGATGAAAATATAATTGGTTGAAAGATTGAGTTTGAGAAAGTCATTATTTTCGAAAGATTTATAGACTATATATTCTAAAGAGAATTGTTTTGAAACTTGATTACTATATATGTTTGAAGCCAAGGAAGAAGTGAATTAAGAACTTATTGTAATGACTCACTTATTTAACTTTACATGTATTATTGATCTATTATTTCGATGATTTAATTCGAGCTAAGTGCGTTATTTATATCTGCATGGATAATTTTATAAACTGTGATGATATTAAGATATTATTTTATATATGCATTGGACCCCATATGCTCGGTACGTTTCCATGGTACTGACCCACATATTCGTATGTGGGCTACATTTTCTCGAAATATAGGTACAAGGTATAGAGTACATCTTCAGATCCAGTCAGTTCGCGGCATCCAATCAGTAGGTGATGAGTCCTTTTGATTCAAGGGCTTGAGTTAGTTTTATAGTTCGAGAAGTGTTGTATTTTCTTTATCCAGCCGTATTGATTTGGGATAGTCGGGAGTCATGACCCAGCTACCTATAGTCAGTACTAGTAGAGGCTTCATAGACAGTCAGTAGAAGTTGATGTATTCCGTTTCAATTTTGGTTGTAAAAGCAGAGTTGTGATTTTGTAAATTTAGTTTTGTATCTATCATATTCAGAAGAGAGTTATTTTCCATAGATTTGTATAAATTTATACTCTTTGTTCAGTTTCTTATGAGTTATGCCAGTAGAAGGGTTAGCTTGGGGTCACTTGTGATCCTAAGAACAGTGTGACGTCTCGGGACCCGATTTAGAGGGCGTTACAAGAAGAAAAAATACCTAGGGTTTGATGATCCTTAGCTTCAAGGGTGAAATTTAAACAATGTCTTCTCCAATACAAAGGTGTGTAAAACTAATCTAAGAATCCTGGTTCGAATTATGTCTTCTTTATGATTTTCAAAAACATTGAAGAGCATGCATCATGAAACCATTTTGATTAAAGTATGTATTTATCATGGGATTTTTCATTAAATTTTTGTTGTAATCTTGTGTATATATGATATGATTTCTGAAAAAGTAATTTATGAGTACGATTTGTGAAATTCCCTCTTCCATGATGAAATTTAATGTCTTAATAAGTTATGAATTATGAAATTGGTTTGAGAGCCCGATCTTGTCTCCTAATGAAGAATTGCATATTTTTTATGTAAGAATTGGCCACCATGTGTCAAAGTATTTAAAAGAGGGTGGTTTGCACAAGTTTCATTTGATATTTGAAGAACACTCTTGTAATATTTAAATCCTTTGGGTGGTTATTAATGTATTTTTGAATTAGTAGGGCTATGATTATGACATGACATGATGTGATTTGTAGGTCTAGGTATGATAATACCTATCATGAGATGTCCTTACTATGAAAGAAATAAATGTTTAAGCATGAATCATGGTCTTAAGAGGCTAATAATGGGTGCAAAGAGAGTTAGGTGGTTGCCTGAATATGTCACGAGTATAGATAAATCATAGTCAAAATTGTATTTTTCCGGTGCCGAATTGTTGTAAAATTGTGTGTTATCAAGGAGGCATACTATCTCATGATTGTGTGTCAACAAGGAGGCACACTTTTCCTATAGCATGGTTTTCAGCAAGGAGGCATACTTTGATCTTACTTATGACCCTAATCGTTGCAGAAAACTCGTATTGAGGGCTTTGCCATCGAGTTAAGGGAAGATCCCAAATTGTCCATGGGATAGTAGAATTGGAGGGTTTACCATATATCTTAGAACTAAAGAAAAGTTTTTGTGTCCATGATTTACGAGAATGATTTGAAGCCTCTTTTGAGTAGGCCCATGCATATGATTTTTAATATTTACTAAGTTAAATCATTTTCGTAATACTCTCAATTATGTTATATAAAGTGTGTTTATGTGTGTGTTTGTATATATATATATATATATATATATATATATATATATATATATATATATATATATATATGCAAAGTGATATATTCCAAGAATTAACCGTCCAACGTGGCAGTTGTATTGTCTCATAATGTAGGTTTTGAAGTGCAGTCCCGTGGTCCAACTCAGCAGGAGAGTACTCACAGATTTCTAGAGTTTGTGAGCCTCGGGAAGGCATTCAATCCATATGCTAGTTCCAGTTGTATTATGGTTTGGTCGGGGGCCTAGTCCCAGCCTAAACAGACTAGTATTTTATTATAGGCTTCATAAATTCATTTAGACTGGATTAGGGTTTATTTCCCAGCCTAAACAGACTAGTATTTTATTATAGGCTTCATAAATTCATTTAGACTGGATTAGGGTTTCTTTCTTTCATATCGATTATTGTCATGGATTATTAAGTTTGATTATGGGATTTTAATGCTTCAATTTATCTGTAACACCCTGATTTTCTGAATTGGAATGCTACACGGTGCTCATGACCCCGAGGGACTACAAGCTAACCCATGATTGATATTTGTACCTGTACATTGCTTAACATACTGTAATATGCGGAAAACATAAACAATAGACCTTAAGATTTAACTAAAATAATTATAACATCCATATGGGTGAAAAATACCCAAGATAACTGAAGTCTGAAACAAAACTGAACTAAATCTGAAAACCTCTAAACACTGTTTGAATAAGGATTTGAAGGAACAAGTGTCCAACTAACTCCGTAAACTAAAAACTAACTGAAATAATAAATGAATCGAATCATATCATCCTCGAATGAAAAGGACTCACTGCAGCTCTGTATACTGGAATGCGAATGCTACTGCTGGTCTAGAACTCTTGTCTCTTAACCTATGAAGTTACATCAAAAGAAAGCACCATTGCATAAATGCATTAGTACAACTGGAGTACCGAGTATACGAGTGAGGTAGGCTAAATTAAAAGGGTTTACATGCATGAGCAATGCTAACTGAACGACTAATATGAGCGTGAGAGTGCAAACATACATACATAATAACTGGAAACGTAACTATGTAGTAGTGGATCTGTACGCTAATTCATGATTTACTGATTACTGACATAACTAAAAGTATGGCTCTGTTAAGATGGGTGACTGTGTCTGATAGTCCTGGGTCTGATGGAACTATCTGATTTTTGTTCAATAACTGAATTGGACTGTATCCAACAGTCTTGGTATACTGGTATCTAAAGAACTGTCTGAGTTTTTTTACTAAGACTGAGTCTGAAACAGTAGGAGATAGTTGTTTAACTGACATGCCCCAACAATGCATACAGCTAAGTTGGGGTCTAATCTCTGCCCCGACTGCAGGGGTGTCAAAACCACCCTACTAGTAAGGACAGTTATGAGTGACACTAAACTAGAAGGTACTCAAATGAGAATGGTGGGAACCCTAAACGGTCAGGATAAGCCACCTCATCAACCCTAGTCTAACAGGTTAAGATGTCTCAACCTATGCTAGCTACGTAGTTCTGGAACAGAAAAATGACTGCTAAGAATCACACCCTAAACTGGAAGGTGAGTTCCCATCCTTGGGTTCACTCGGTGCTAACTTTTACTCCCATATGAAGAGACTGAACATGATTTAACTGACTGTACATGACTGAGTAACTGACTTCCATTAACTGAAAGAATAGCACTACTATCTGAAGTTTTTGTTGAGATAATGAGATTTCGGAGGTTTCCTGAGTCACACGACTGACTAAGTTCTATAGATCATGCTTAATTGAGATTATCGAGGTAAAGTGACATGGGTTTAGGCACACAACCATATTTTTTGGGTACGACTACCCTCAGGAGTCGATGGAAGGAAACTGACACACATGACAAGATTTGATCACAAGATTTGAGTCCATAATTAATAATATCGTACATAAAGGATTTCATACTAAGCATGGTTATCAACAATGTATGGTATGGAAAGGATTTCATGTCACATGGAAGCACTTGCACAACCTTAATATCATGTTCATTGCATAATCATACTAGAAACACATATCAATAGCATGGAAGTTCATGTGGTATCATCTTAAGAGTTGACATAGCTTGTCATTTAAATACTATGGGGTCATGGGAATATGATTTTTAGCATTTTAGGCATTTTAACTAACACCTTGCATGCACACTTTGGGGAATAGGTTTTCTCAACAAGTTTAATCATCTTGAACCACCCAAATTCATGGGATTAACTACAAGCATGCATACATCATGGAAGTCAACTTAAATTAATATCTTGAAGCTTAAACAATGATCATTAATATGATCAACATCACATAACAACAAGGAAATCAAATTTTCTCATTTAAAATAATGGCTCTTGAACTCTATGAATGAAAGGGGTCTATAGATGAACACTAGGCATACCTGACTCAAGGTTCTTAGTGTTTTTGAACTTGAAAGGTTTGAAATCCTTTGATTCTTAAATATATTGGATCTTGTTCTTGGAGATTAAATTTAGAGAGAAACCCTAGTTTTTGTTTGTGAAATAAAATGAGTATAATGGGTGAATTCGGACTTATCTGGGCATATGTAGGCGAGTGATAAGTGACCAAAATACCCTGTTACAAATGACCTAGAAATAAACTGAATGTGGCATGTGACGGTCCGAATAACTGTCCGTCAGACACTTTATGGTCCTTCACTTAGCCCATCAGACGTGGACGAGAAATGGGGTTCACTGGATAAGAGTTGACGGCCTGGATGACGGTCCATCACAACTTTGATAATCAGTCAACTTGTCCGTTAGTCCTTATCCAATACGTGGCTTAAATGACTTGGCTATGATGGTCAAAGTGGCGGTCCATCACTTATGTGGTGGTCTGTCAACTTGGCCATCATACCTTGGCGTTTTCGACAGTTCCAAGTAAAACATCCATAACTTCCTCGTCTGATGTTGTATTTGGACAAAATTGGTACCATTGGAAAGCTAACTCAATTTCCCACGTGATTGAAAGTGAAAATATCAAAAATACCATGTGTACAAAGATAGGTTTGCATTTTAAAGTAAGTCCTAGCATCCTTGAGATGATTTCTAGCTTGGAAAAAGGCACGGGTATTACAATATCTCTCCCTTAAGAACATTCGTCCTTGAATGGAACTGACTGAGAGGGGAAATAATAATCTGAACGTGAGTAGATAGAACATGATCTTATGACTGACAAACTGAACGTGTTATACTGACATGCATATCTGATGCACGTGTAACTGATACATGAATTCATGACTGTGGTTCTCGCAATGAGAATGCATATCTGATGCATAATTATTTACTGGACTGATACATGTATGCATAACTGAATATGCAATGGTAATTAATTCCAAATTTGTGATGGAACATGAACACAAAACAAAATATCAAGTTGTATTGAATGCTGAACGTGAAACTGAATGAGCTTAAAGAGAACTGTTACCTTGAGCTTGATCTAGGTTAGCGGAGAAAAGGTAAGGTTACTTGGTACGCATGTCTTCTTCTATTTCCCAACTAGCTCTGTCAACGGATTGATTTCGCCAAAGAACTTTGACTAGAGGGACTTCTTTGTTCCTCAGCCTACGAATCTAATAGTCTAAATTTTCGATCGGAATCTCTTCATACGAGAGGCTATCCTGAACATCAATGTTCTGAATAGGGACTACAACTGTTGGGTCACTTATGTACTTCTTGAGAAAAGAGACATGGAAGACTGGATGAACTGAGGCTAGATCTGAAGGAAATTCAAGCTCATAAGCTACCTTACCAAAGCGACTAAGAATCCTGAAGGGAACGACATAGCAAGGACTGAGTGTCCCTTTCTTTCCGAACCTCTTCACTCCCTTCATGGGAGAGATCTTGAGATAGACATAGTTATTGACCTCAAACTCGAGATCCTTTCTATGAGCATTTGTATAAGACTTCTGTCGGCTGTGATCATCCCAAAGTCTCTCTCTGATCAATTGAACTTTCTCTATGGCATCGAATACCAAGTCAGGACCGATGATTGAGGCCTCACAAACATCAAACAAACCGACTAGAGATCTGCACCTCCTACCATAGAGAGCTTCGAATGACTACTGGAATGATAGCTATTATTGTATGCAAACTCAATTAAGGTCAAGTGGTCATCCCAACTTCCCTTGAAATCAATTGCACACGCCCTTAGCATATCTTCAAGAGTTTGAATGGTCCTCTCCACGTGGCCATCTGTCTGAGGATAAAATGCTGTAATGAGATGGACTTGGGTACCAAAACCCCTTTGTAACGCTTTCCAAAAGTGAGAGGTGAGCTGTGTACCTCTGTCTAAGATGATAGATAATAGAACACCGTGTAATCTGACCAACTCCCTGATATAGTGTTTGGCATAATCCTCAGCTGAATAAGAGGTACGAACTGGAAGGAAATGAGCTAACTTTGTCATTCTATCTACAATAACCCAAACTGAATCATGTTGATGGCGAGTTCCAGGCAAACCCATCACGAAATCCAAGTTCACTTCTTCCCATATCCAAGTAGGAATAGTGAACTCCTGCATGGACCCATTAGGTTTCTGATGCTCTATCTTAACCTTCTGACATGTAGAGCACTTATCCACAAACTCTGCAACATCTCTTTTCATCCCACTCCAGCAATAGATCTCCCGCAAGTCGCGGTATATCTTAGTGGCCCCTGGATGAATAGAGTATCGCGCAGCATGTGCTTCATCAAGAATTAGTTGCCTCAAGTAATCTACACCTGGAACACACAGAAGACCCTAACAATGAAGAACACCATCTCTCCCTTGGGAGAAAGCCTCTACTTTTTGATTCTAAATTGACTTTTTTAGCTTGACATGGCTGGGATCCCTGTCTTACTTTTCTTTCAACTCAGAAACTAGAGATGACTCTAAACTACTCTGAACACATAAACCACCCTCTGAAGAGTCGACTAATTGAATGCCTAGTCTGGTAAGATGATGAATTTCCTGGGATATCTTCTACTTACCATCCTCTATGTGAGAAATACTACCCATGGAGAGTATACTGAGAGCATCGGCCACAATATTGGCCTTGCTCGGGTGATAAAGGAAACTTATGTCATAATCCTTTAAGAGCTCTACCCCTTCTTAGATGAAGATTGAGATCTTTTTGAGAAAAGACATACTGGAGACTTATGATATGTGAAGACATCTACATGAACTCCGTATAAATAATGCCTCCAAATCTTTAAGGCAAATACTATGGCTGCTAACTCAAGATCATGAGTAGGATAATTTTCTCATGGGGATTTAGCTATCAAGATACGTAGACTATGACCTTACCATGATGCATGAGTGCACAACCTAAACCCACTTTGGAGCATCACAATAGACTACAAACCGTCTGAACCATTTGGAACAGTTAGAACTGGGGATGAGGTGAGTTTAGTCTTCAACTCTAGAAAACTCTTCTCGTAAGAATTTAACCACTGAAACTTAACCTTCATCTAAGTAAATCTGGACATAGGATGTGCAATAGAATAAAATCCCTTGATAAAGCATCTATAATAGCCAGCCAAATCCAAGAAACTCCTGATATCTAATAGAGAGACAGGGCGAGGCAAGTTTCTTCCCGCTTCGGTGTTCTGAGAATCTACTTTAATGCCATCACCAAAAACAATATGTCCAAGGAATGCTATGGATCTTTGCAAAAATTTGCACTTACTGAACTTGGGAAATAACTGATGATCTCTAAGAGTACAATTCTGAGATTGTCTGAATGATCAAGCTCTATGCGAGAATAGACCAGAATATCATCTATGAAGACTATGATGAACATGTCCAAGTACTGCTTGAACATCCGGTTCATAAAGTACATAAAAGTTGTAGGGGCATTGGTAAGAACAAAGGACATGACTAGAAATTCAAAGTGACCATATCGAGTACGAAAAACTGTCTTTGAGATTTCATGTTCTCTAACTTTGAGCTCATGATAGACTGATCTTAGGTCTATCTTGGAGAAATAAATGGAACCCTGAATTTGGTCAAACAAGTTATCTATTCTAGGAAGTGGATACCTGTTCTTGACCATGATTTGTTGAGCTGACGATAATCAATACACATCCTAAGAGAATCGTCTTTCTTGTGCACGAATAAGACTGGTGCACCCCATGGGGATACACCGGGCCTGATGAATCCCTTATCTAAGAGACACTTCAACTTATCATTTAATTCCTTGAGTTCTGCTAGTGCCATTTTATATGGAGCAATAGGAATAGGTTGAGTATTTGGGAGAATGTCTATGCCAAAGTCTATTTCGCTTTCGGGAGGAATTCCTAGAAGATCTTTGGGAAAGACATCTGAATATTCATTAACAACTGGAACTAATTTAAGACTGGGAGATTTAAAACTGGAATCCTTTATATGAACGAGAAGAGTCACACACCCCTTTGAAATCATTTTCCTTGGACCCTTGAAAGATGAAGTACTACCCTTCCACTCTAGGATGGGCTCATTTGGTAATTGATATTGAACTATTCGGGTCCTACAGTCGACTATAGCATAGCAGGAATGAAGCCAATCCATGCCTAGAATGACATCAACATCAGTTATCTCTAATTTGACTAAATCTGCTGACATGGATTTCTAAAATATCATAATCGGGAAGTTCATGAATACCCGTTGAGCTATGATGGTTTTATCCACTGGGGTAGAGACTGAAAAGGGATCTGCTAAAATTTTGGGACTGATTCTAAAATCGCTTGCTGTGTACGGAGTAACAAAAGACAAGGATGCTCCCGAATCTAGCAAAGCGTAAACATAAACATAAAAAATCTGTAATGTCCAATAATGACATCAGGAGAATTTTCCTGATCCTGTTAAGTCTGAAGAGCATAGAGTCTGTTTGGGCATTGCCCACTAGTAGCACTGGAAGTGTTTCCCTGCTGGTTCAGGCGACCGGACTGAGATGTAGGATGATTTTGCTGACCGTGATAACTAGACTGAGGACAATCTCTGACTCTGAGCCCTGGCTTTCCATAACTGAAATAAACATCATTACCGGCTCTACAAACACCCTGGTGGTTCTTACCATAAGTTTGACATAAGGGATTAGTTTGGGCATTGCTAACACTGCCCTGAGATTTAGAGTCGGGTGCTCTATCTCTGAACTTAGGAGCTGGAGCACTGGCTGAATAATGAACTAGATCTGATGACTTGGGACGAAACTGGAAATAATTTCCTCTCTCTAATTTAGGCTGAGCAAAACTAAAACTGTTTGATCTTACTCTCTTATTCTGCCTCACCCTAGCCCTAACCTTTTGCTCCTCTATTTGATGAGCATGGGTTATAAGCCAGGATAAAGTCATATCATTGTTCAACATTATAGATATACACTCATTTATCACGCTATCATTCACTCCTAACATGAACTTGTGCATCTTAGCCATGTTGTCTACAACCACATTATGGGCATATCTGGCTAGCTGAGCAAATCTGAGAGAATAATCCCTAACCATCATATTTCCCTACCTGAGGTTGATAAACTCAAGAAATTTAGCCTCCCTCATCTCTTGGGGAAAGAATTTGTCTAAGAAAGTGGTGTGAAACTCCTCCCACTCTATAGGACCGGCATCTTCTAACCTCTCAGACTTCCACTGTTTGTACCATGTGTGAGAAATATCCTATAACTACTATGTGGATAAATCAGAGCTCTGAACTGAAGTAACTCTCATGATGTCAATGACCTTCTGTACTTGTTCAATGAACTCTTGAGTGTCTTTATTAGACTTAGACCCAAAGAAAGATGGAGGGTTCATTCGGGTGAAGTCCCACTATGGAATTATCCAATGGATTGTCCAGAATAATTGGTGGCAATTCATTTTGTGCAATGATGGACTGAGCAAGTATTATGAATGCGTCTCTAATCTCTGCATGAGTAACATGCTCGCCCAAAGGGTCTTCGGGCTGCGGAATTGGCTGGTTTCTTCTCTTTGGAGACATATTCTGAAATAAGAGAAGAACAGATTAGGCTGAGAGTTTAACTTGAGATTATGCTCACTAGCATGACATGAATACTGAAGGAAGGGAAACTGTTCCTAAAACATCTTATAGCCTCCTATGCATAAATGTGGCGCGTAACACACCCATGCATAAGACTCTACTAGATGCGGCTTTTAGACTTCCTAGGACTCTATTTAACCTTAGGCTCTGATACCAAGTTTGTAACACCTTGATTTTCTAAACAAAAATGCTACACGGTTCTCATGACCCTGAGGGAACACAAGCTAACTCATGACTGATATTTGTACCTGTACATTGCTTAACATATATGTAATATGCAAAAAACATAAAAAAATAGACCATAAGATTCAACTGATATAATTATAACATCCATATTGGTGAAAAATACCCAAGATAACTGAAGTCTGAATAGAAACTGAACTAAATCTAAAAGCCTCTAAACACTACTTAAATAAGGAGTTGAAGGAAAATGTCTCCAACTAACTCTATAAACTGAAAACTAACTAAAATAATAAATAAATCAAATCATATTGTCCTCGAATGAAGAGGACTCTCTGCAGCTCTATATATTGGAATGTGAATACTACTGCTGGTCTAGCACTCGTGTCTCTAAGCCTATGGTGTAACATGAAAAGAAATCACCCTAGCACAAATGCGTCAGTACAACTAGAGTACCGAGTATACAAGTGAGGTAGGCTATACTAAAAGGGTTCACATGCTTGAGCAATGCTAACTGAATGACTAATATGAACATGAGAGTGCAAACATACAGACATAATAACTAGAAATGTAACTATATAGTAGTGGATATGTACGCTAATACATGATTTACTAATTTCTGACATGACTTAAACTATGGTTCTGTCAACATGGGTGACTGTGTCTGACAGTCCTGGGTCTGATGGAACGATCTGAGTTCCATATTATAACTGAATTTGACTGCATCCAACAGAACTGGTATACTAGTATCTGAAGAACTATTTAAGTTCTTTTTTACTGAGACTGAGTCTAAAACTGTGGGAGAGAGTTGTTTAACCAACATGCCCCAACAAAGCATATAGCTAAGTTGGGATCCAATCTCTGCCCCAACTAAAGGGGTGTCAATACCGCACCACTGGTAAGGACAGTTGTGAGTGACCTAAACTGGCAGGTACTCAAATGAGAACGGTGAGAACCCTCAACTGACAGGTTAATCCACCTCATCAACCCTAGTCTAACAGGTTAAGATGTCTCAACGTACGCTGGCCACGTAGTTCTGGAACATAAGGATGACTGCTAAGAATCACACCCTAAACTGGCAGGCGAGTTCCAATCCTTGGGTTCACTCGGTGCTAACTTCTACTCCTATCTAAAGAGACTGAACATGATTTAACTGACTTTACATGGACTAAGTAACTAACTTCCGTTGACTAAAGGAATAGTACTACTATCTGAGGTTTTTGCAGAGATCATTAGATTTCAGAGGTTTCCTGAGTCACACGACTGACTGAGTTCTCTGGATCATGGCTTGACTGAGATTATTGGGGTAACGTAACTTGGATCTAGGCACATAACTATATTTTTTGAGTAGGAGTACTAATAGGACTCGATGGAAGGAAACTGACACACATGACATGATTTGATCACAAGATTTGAGTCCACAATTTAAAATATCGTACATAAGGGATTTCATACTAAGCATGGTTATCAGTAATGTATTGCATAGAAAGGATGATAGATAATGGAAAACCGTGTAATTTGACCAACTCCTTGATATAGTGTTTGGCGTAATCCTTGGCTGAATAAGAGGTACGACTTGGAAGTACATGAGCTGACTTGGTCATTCTGTCTACAATAACCCAAACTAAATCATACTGATGACGAGTTTGAGAAAAACCCATCACAAAATCCATGTTCACTTCTTCCCACTTCTAAGTAGGAATAGTGAACTCCTGCATGGACCCACTACGTTTCGGATGCTCTATCTTAACCTACTGATATATAGAGCACTTAGCCACAAACTCTACAACATCTCTTTTCATCCCACTCCGCCAATAGATCTCCAACAAGTCGTTGTACATCTTAGTGGCCCCTATATGAATAGATTATCGCACACCATGCGCTTCTGCAAGAATTCTTTGCCTCAAGTCATCTATACCTAGAACACACAGATGAACCTGACAACGAAGAACACCATCTCCCTATTGGGAGAAAGCCTCTACTTTCCGATTTTGAATTGACTCTTTTAGCTTGATAAGGATAGTATCCCTGTCTTGCTTTTCTTACACCTCAGAAACTAGAGATGACTCTAAACTACTCTGAACACATACACCACCCTCTAAAGAGTCGACTAATCAAACGCCTAGTCTGGTAAGCTGATGAATTTCCTAGGCCATCTTTTTCTTACCATCCTCTACGTGAGAAACACTACCCATGGAGAGTCGACTGAGAGCGTCAGCTACAATGTTGGCCTTTCCTGGGTGATAAAGGACACTCATGTCATAATCCTTCAAGAGCTCTAACCACCTTCTCAGCCGAAGATTGAGATCTTTCTGAGAAAAGACATACTGGAGACTTTTATGATCTATGAAGACATCTACATGAACTCCATATAAATAATGCCTCCAAATCTTTAAGGAAAATACTACGACTGCTAACTCGAGATCATGAGTAGGATAATTATTCTCATGGGGCTTTATCTGTCTGAAGATGTAGGCTATGACCTTACCATGATGCATGAGGACACAACCTAAACCCACTCTGGACACATCACAATGGACTATAAAACTATCTAAACCATCTGGAGAGTTAGAACTGGGGCTGAGGTGAGTTGAGTCTTCAACTCTCGAAAACTCTTATTGCAAGAATCTAACCACTGAAACTTAACCTTCTTCTAAGTTAATATAGACATAGGAGATGAAATAGAATAAAATCCCTCGACAAAGCATCTGTAATAGCCAGGTAAACCCAAGAAACTCCTGATATCTAATAGAGAGACAGGGCGAGGCAAGTTTCTTACCGCTTTGGTCTTCTGAGGATCTACTCTAATTCTATCACCGGAAACAATATGGCCAAGTAATTCTACTGATCTTAGCCAAAATTTGCACTTATTGAACTTGGCGAACAACTGATGATCTCTGAGAGTCTGAAGAACAATTCTGAGATGGTCTGAATGATCACGCTCTGTACGAGAATAGACCAGACCATCATCTATGAAGACTATGAAGAACATGTCAAAGTACTGCTTTACACCCGGTTCATCAAGTCCATAAAAGCTACAAGGGCATTGGTATGACCAAAGGACAAGACAAGAAATTTGAAGTGACCATACTAATACGAAAAGCTATATTTGGGATGTCACATTCTCTAACTTTGATCCTATAATAGCCTGACCTAAGGTCTATCTTGGAGAAATAACTGGCACCCTGAAGTTGATCAAACAAGTCATCTATTCTAGGAAGCGGATACCTGTTCTTGACTGTGACTTTGTTGAGCTGACGATAATCAATACACATCCTAAGAGAATTATCTTTCCTACGCACGTATAAGACTGGTTCATCCCATGGGGATACACTGGGCCTGATGAATCCCTTATCTAAGAGATCTTTTAACTGATCTTTAAATTCCTTGAGTTCTGCTGGTGCTATTCTGTATGGTGGAATAGAAATAGGCTGAGTATCTACAAGAAGGTCTATGCCAAATTCTATTTCCCTTTTAGGAGTAATGCCTGGAAGATCATCGGGAAAGACATCTGAATATTCATTAACAACTGGGAGATTCGGAACTAGAATCCTTTACATGCACGAGATGATACACACACCCCTTTGAAATAATTTTCCTTGTTCGAAGGTAGAAAAATAAGTTGACCCCTGAAAGATGAAGTACTAACCTTCCACTTTAGGACGGGCTCATTCGGGAACTAAAATTTAACTATCCGAGTCCTGCAGTTGATTATGTCATAGCAGGAATGAAGCCAATCCATGTCGAGAATGACATCAGAATCAGTTATCTCTAATTCGACTAAATCTGCTGATGTGGATTTCTAAAATATCATAACCGGGCAGTTCCTGTATACCTGCAAAGCTATGATGGTTTTACCCACTAGGTTAGAGACTGAAAAGGGCTCTACTAAAATTTTGGGACTGATTCTAAAATCGCCTGTTGTGTACGGAGTAAAAAAATACAAGGATGCTCCTGGATCTAGCAAAGCATAAACATGAACATAGAAAATATGTAATGTACCAGTAGCGATATCTGGAGAATTTTCCTGATCCTGTCGAGTCTGAAGAGCATAGAGTCTATTTGGGCATTGCCCACTAGTAGCACTAGAAGTGGCACCCTGCTGGTTTGTGCGACCGAACTGAGCAATGGGACAATTTTATTGACCCTAATAACTGGACTGAAGACAATCTCTGACTCTGTGGCCTAGCTTTCCACAACCAAAAGAAACATCACTATCGGCTCTGTAAACACCCTGGTGGTTCTTACCACAAGTTTGACATAGGGGATTAGTTTGGGCATTGCTGACACTGCCCTGAGATTTAGAGCTGGGTGTTCTATCTCTGAACTTAGGAGCTGGATAACTGGCTGAAGAATGAACTGAAGCTGATGACTTGGGATGAAACTGGAAAGGATTTCCTTCCTCTGATTTAGGCTGAGCAAAACTGAAACTGCTTGATCTTGCTCTCTTATTCTGCCTCTCCCTAGCCCTAACCTTTTTCTCCTCTATTTGCTGAGCATGGGTCATGAGCCTGGCTAAAGTCATATCACCATTCATCATTGTATATCTACACTCATTTACCATGATATCATTCACTCATGACATGAACTTGCTCATCTTAGGCCTGTTGTCTGCAACCACATGAGGGGCATATCTTGATAGCTGAGTAAATGATAGAGAATACTTCCAAACCGTCATATTCCCTGCCTGAGGTTGACAAACTCAAGAACTTTGGTCTCCCTCAACTCTTGGGGAAAGAATCTGTCTAAGAAAGCTGTGACAAATTCCTCCCACTCTATAGGACCGGCATCTTCTAACCTCTCAGACTTCCACTGTTTGTACGAAGTGTGAGCAACATCCTGTAACAGGTATACGACTAACTCGAAGCTCTGAACAGAAATAACTCCCATGCTGTCAATGACTTTATGGAATTGGTCAATGAACTCCTGAGGGTTTTCATTAGACTTAGACCCCAAGAAATATGGAGGGTTCATTCAGATGAATTCCTGAATTCTAGCTGCTGTAGAATTGGCCACTGGATTGGCCAAAATAACTAGTAGCCGTTCATTTCAGGCAGCCACGGACTGAGCAAGTATTGTGAATGCGGCTCTAAACTCTGCATGAGAAACATGCACTTGCAAAGAGTCTTCGGGCTGAGGAACTGGCTGGTTTCTTCTCTTTAGAGGCATATTCTGAAATAAGAGAAGAACGGATTAGGCTAAGAGTTTAACTTGAGATTATGCTCACTAGCAAGACATGAATAGTGAAAGAAGGGAAACTGTTCCTAAAACATCTTATAGCCTGCTGTACATAAATGTGGAGCGCAACACACCCATGTACAAGACTCTACTAGATGCGGCTTTTAGACTTCCTAGGACTATATTGAACCTTAGGCTCTGATACCAAGTTTGTAACACCCCAATTTTCTAAATCGGAATGATACACGATACTCATGATCCCGAGGGACCACAAGGTAACCCATGACTGATATTTGTACCTATACATTGCTTAACATACATGTAATATGCAAAAACATAAGCAATAGACCATAAGGTTCAACTGAAATAATTATAACATCCATATGGGCGAAAAATACCCAAGATAACTGAAGTCTGAATCAAAACTAAACTTAATCTAAAATCCTCTAAACACTTTCTGAATAAGTAGTTGAAGAAACATGTCTCCAAATGAATCCGTAAATTATAAACTAACTAAAATAATAAATGAGTCAAATCATATCTTCATCGAATGAAGAAGACTCACTACAGCTCTGTAGACTAGAATGAAAGTGTTACTTCTAGTTTGGAACTCGTGTCTCTCAACCTATGGTGTAACATGAAAAGAAAGGACCATCGTGCAAATACATCAGTACAACTGGAGTATCGAGTATATGAGTGAGGTAGGCTAAATGGAAAGGGTTTGCATGCATGAGCAATGCTAACTGACCGACTAATATGAACGTGAGAGTGCACACATACATACATCATAATTGGAAACGTAACTATGTAGAAGTGGCTCTATATGATGATACATGATTTACTGATTTCTAACATGATTGAAACTATGGTTCTATCAACATGGGTGACTATATCTGACACTCTTGGATCTGATGGAACTATTTGAGTTACGTACTATAACTGAATTTGACTATATCCAACAGTCCTGGTATACTGGTATCTGAAGAACTGTCTGAGTTCTTTTATATCACGGCTTGACTGAGATTATCGGGGTAAGATGACTTAGCTGTAGGAACACAACTATATTTTTTGGGTACGAGTACCCACAGGACTCGATGGAAGGAAACTGACACACATGACATGATTTGATCATAAGATTTGAGTCCACAATTCATAATATCGTACATAAGGGATAGCATACTAAGCATGGTTATCAACAATGTATTGCATGGAAAGGATTTCATGTCACATGGAAGTACTTGCACAACCTTAATATCCTGTTCATTGCATAATCATACTAGAAACACATACTAATAGCATGGAAGTTCATGTGGAATCATCTTAAGAGTTGACATAGTTTATCATTTAAATACTATGGGGTCATGGGAATATGATTTTTATCATTTTAGGCATTTTAACAAACACCTTGCATGCACACTTTGGTGCATAGGTTTTCTCAATAATTTTAATCATCTTGAACCACCAAAATTCATGGGTTTTAACTACAAGCATGCATACATCATGGAAGTCAACTTAAATTAATATCTTGAAGCTTAAACAATGATCATTAACATGATCAACATCACATAACAACAAGGAAATCAAAGTTACTTATTTAAAAGATGGTTCTTGAATTTTATGAACGAAAGGGGTCCATAGATGAACACGACGCATACGTGACTCAAGGTTCTTGATGTTTTTGAACTTGAAGGGTTTGAAATCCTTTGATTCTTAAAGAAGATTGGGTCTTGTTCTTGGTGATTAAATTTAGAGAGAAACCCTAGTTTTTGTTTGTGAAATAATAATGAGCATAATGGCTGAATTTGGAATTATCTGGGTATATGTAGGTGAGTGATAAGTGACCAAAATATCCCTGTTAAAATGACCTGGAAAAAAAAAATAAACATAGCATGTGACAATTCGAATGATGGTCCTTCAGACACTTGATGGTCTATCTCTTAGTCCGTCAGACGTGGACTAGAAATGAGGTTCAATGGATAAGAGTTGATGACCTGGATGACGGTCCGTCACAACCTTGACAATTCGTCAACTCGTCTGTCAGTCTTTATCCAGTACGTTGCTCAACTGCCTTGTCTGTGACGGTCAAAGTGGTGGTCCATCACTTATATGGCCGTCCATCACTTATGTGGCGGTCCGTCAACTTGGTCATATACCTGGGTGTTTTCGACAGTTCCAAGTAAAATGTTCATAACTTCCTCATCTGAGTTGGATTTGGAAAAAATTGGTATCGTTGGAAAGCTAACTCAATTTCCCACATAATAGAAAGTGAAAATCTCAAAAATACCACGTGTATAAAGATAGTTTTGCATTTTAAAGTAAGTCCTAGCATTCTTTAGATGATTTCTAGCTAGGAAAAAGGCACAGGTATTACATTATCTGCTGTACTTTATTTCAAATGAATTATTCTTATGATAGTATGTTAAGGGATCTCTTGAGCCTTCATGGTTCGGGATGCCCATCCCAGCCATACCCTCAGCTCGAGTAATGACAAGCTTAGTATTAGAGCACAATTTAGGGTCCCAGGATGTCTACAAAGCTGGGACTGGTAGACACATAATTTTGTCCCTCCCAAAAATCTAATTTATCCACTTTACCCTCGCCTTACCATGCACCCTACCCCCATGTGATGATCCCTTCACAAAAGGACAAAAATAAAAAAATTACCAACAAATTAACATCTCGCCCAATAAAATTGAACCCCCTCACCTTATCCTAACCACTCACACTCCTACCCACCTCACTACCCTATCCAACACCCCTGCCCCATTTGGTTTTTCCTAAGTTTTCTTGAATAAAATACTCGCAGCAACAACACATACTCTCATACACCTCATGATTCCATTAAGAAAAAGGTAATTCACTCTCAATTGATCTTACACACATCACACACATTCACAGCAACATAATACACCCACTAAAAATTTACACAACATACACTATTTGGGTATACAAACAATCACTCCGACTCCGCACACACAAAGATTGAATGAATTAGAGGGGAGGGAGATCGAACTTGAGAGAGAAAAAGAGAAAATGGTCTTTCGTTTAGTTTTTTGGTGAAATCATTTCTAAAATTATCAATCTAAGAACACCCTAATCTTTGTTTGTTGTTGCTACGATGGAAATCTACCAAAAATGCCAAATCAACGACCAAAACCACCGGAAAACACAACCCACAAGCTACTCATCACCTATTTACCTCTCAGTCAAGAAAATAGATTTAAAAATTGTGGTCGACATTTAGAGTTATGATCAGATTTGATCATTGTTAGTCCTGATTTTTTTAAAATTTCTGATAGGTTTCAATTTTCAATCAACTTGGGAGGATTACTATAGGAATTTGGGTTCAAAAGTTTAGGATTGATATTTGGGGTAGGGGTTGTTACCGAGGTTTCAATTCGAGGTTCTCGGGGAGGACTTCATATCATTTAATTGAGTAATACTTGAATGAAAGAGGCATTAAGGTCCATTCTTCATCTCATTCTTGATTCATATTAATTGTTTGACACTTTGTGGGAAAGATATATTAGGGAATCAATTTTGTTTTCGTCGATTTTGATATGTTTGAATCATCGTAAGTGATTTTTAATATTGATTTATGGAATTGAATAATGAAATGATTTAAACTCAATTGGGAATAAGTGGGATGGGAATTGAAAATTGATAAAGGTGAATATTGAGAATTTTGATTCATAATGTAAGTTGTTTCATTACTTGGTTGTTTGCTATTAATTTTCACACGATAGTATTATGTTCTAGGCCAAGAATCGATAGATAAATCTTATGTTTCGGGTAGGAAAATTTATGAGTTGTGGAATATTAACTATTTAAGATATTTTTTTGAGTGATTTGTCTTATTGCATTTGGATCAATTGTATTCATTTGTCTGGGGAATGTCCCAAGGTTAGTTGCATTGTTTTATCCGGGGAACGCCCCAACGGAATTGTACTCAACGACGGTGCATGAATAAGGCCCGAGGCACCGGGTGGAGCATAGGTTTGGATTAGTGTAAGTTAAAATATGTTTATATTTTAGTACCTTTATTTTTTAGGTCTTTAATAAATTAAAGTGGACAATTTTAACATTTTTGATTGTTTTGGTTGTTCATTTTCTTGTTTATGTGTTTTTTATGGGTTTATACATTCCATAGTATCATGTTAACCAATATACTCTACGGAGAAACCATGGTCAAACCACAGGAATGAGGAATGCCTAACATTTTTCCCTCAGTCAATAGAACTCCTTAACTGAAATCTCTATTCGTGGATCCGTTTTTTTAGTGTCAAACCATTTTGAAAAAAGATTTTCAAAATGGACTTGCCACACTCGATTTATTCCAAGTGGTGACTCTGAGTTTAAGAATAACAATCCTTTTTTGAAGAAAAATTTCCTTTCGTCACTTAATAATAACACCCTTTCAAACCTAAAAATCATAAATTTTTGGTAAAGAGTAATGTGACAGCTCTGGCGACTCTACTAGGGATTTTCAAAATTTGAGCTTATTATTTAGATGTATTGATTTAGTTTGACATTATGTGTGTATAGACGCTATATGTTATCGTTTCCATTGTTTTATCATTGTTAAGTGCTTACGTGCTACATTTTTATAGTTTTTTCTTGTATGTTACAACTTTATACCTGTCATCATTTGCATAACCAGAGTCATTTCTTTCACAATAAGTCCTGTAGTACACACCGTGTACACGATCTCTAATTGAGTCACCCTTATTTTCGGAGGGGGGGCCGTTGGCTAGCACGGAGTAGGTGGAAATCTATCATATCCACCATTGATCATATTCTCTCCTAAACATCCTTGTTAGTAGATACCATCCTAGCTTAGCCTTTAGGTCATGATTATCTTCATGATATTGAGACCTAGCGGGATCCACTTGGTGCTTTGTAGGAGACTCACCCCTAAAGCATTCGTACGTGCTAATGGTTGCATCTATTAAGATAATAGGGTCATTTAACAAACTGACTTTGGAAAAAGCATAAGCTAGAATTAAAGTAAAGTGTGTCTGAAAAGAAAAGAAAGATAAAAGAAAAGCGAGTCAAAAAAGAGTTTCATAGTTTTTTCAGATTTCGTTATGGCTTTTGTTTTCCACAATCCAAAAATTTTAAATGATTTTTCTTAACTTTTCACTCATTTCTCAAAAACAAAATATCAAAAAGGTTTTCCTTTTATTTCCGTTAGCATGCAGTCATAATTCAAAACTTTCAAAACGATTTATGCAGTAGAAGCTTTTTATAAAAAGAATTCGAAAAAGATGGTAGAAGTTTTGTACATTTCATATAACGAAAATATCAAAAAGATTTTCCTTTCATAGTTTTTGGTGTCATTTTTATCTTTCTTGGTCTTGTCTCTCAAGTCGGGGTTTAGTCAATTTTTTAATCATTAATTGTCAAATTTGGACAAACTATGCATACCTAATTCTCCTCTCCCGGGAGTGAGATATGTAGGCATCCCCTCTAGAGTTCGGAGATCTTATTATTAAAAATTCAAAAAAAATTCTTCACTATTCATTTAGAGTTGGTGTAGTATATATATTTAAAAGAAAACTACAAAAAGATTTTTTCTTTAATAATCTAACACCCCGCATTTTTTGAACTAGAAACGGACCGTTATTCCTATGTGTGTAAACTTTAATCCTATGTCTCATATTTAAATCCATGTGTCATGATATTTATCCTAGTGTATTAAGTGATTATGAGGTGAAAAATGTTAATGGAAATCACATAGAGAAAAGTGATCTAAGAGCCTTTGATTCGGCCAATTTTTGGTGTTCGATTTCACAAGGGTTATTTTTGAACAAGTATAACTTTATGTATATATGGAATTTGGCAGATTAAGACTCACCAAATTGTAGATATCGAATTAGCTTTCCAACAATTCTAATTTTGCCCTAATCTGATACCCGATCGAAAAGTTATGGCTTTGCAAAGGGGTGTATGTCTTCTAACCAACGCAAATGTTCACTGGAAAGAGTTTATCATAGGGAGTGCAACGAAAACCTTAAATTTTTCCATGGGGAGTACGACGCAAAACTTAATGTTTTTCATAGGGAGTGCGACGCATACCCTATGGCCCAATAACATAGACACTTCATTGTTAAGTTATTTCATGGGCAACCAAGTGTTATTACGATCCAAAACCATCCCTAAACATCTATAGACGAAATTAGGATCATTAGTAATGCGTTAACTCTTCTAAATAAATAGATCATCTTTCAATAATACAATATGAGAAAAACACCTTAGGGTTAAGCATTGAAGCTCAAGGTATCAACTTTTTCACGATTTCTTCATCAATTAAGGTACGTAGTGTTTTCATAAACTACATGGGCATGGTGAAATCTTTTAATAAGGTTTTTAATGTTGATAATTCAGGTATTTATGAAGGGTTTTGAATTTATGTTGACAATTTTGCATTGTAAACCCTTTTTGATGGTAATACTTTGGTCTTGAGGTTTTCCACCTTAAATTTGTTTTAAGTTTATATATATATTTATATATACATATGCATTCAATGTTTTGAAAAATATAAATTGAGA
Organism: Capsicum baccatum var. pendulum; assembly: GCA_030864225.1. Lineage (NCBI taxonomy): Eukaryota > Viridiplantae > Streptophyta > Magnoliopsida > Solanales > Solanaceae > Capsicum > Capsicum baccatum. The sequence goes on along the minus strand of CM061552.1, from coordinate 21,703,817 downwards.
GCATGAATAACAAATTCCCTCTCATTGTGTTACTTCTTGATTGACAAATCATGAATTACTCAATTGTGTATCTTAAAGCATGAACCAAGGGTTTTACTATAAATTATGAATTTTATGTCGACTGTGAATTGAAGAGAGGGATATTTCTTGTTTGCAAGTCTTGGTATGATGATACCAAACAGATGAATGCGATTGAAGATTCAGAACATAGTAAAATTACAGATTTAACTCAGATTTTTAAATTCAGAAAGAAGCATGTTTAGAAAAGGTTAAAATGGGATTATAGATTGAGATGGTTTCTCAATGAAAATACGAGTAGAAAGACTTAATGCTATATATCGTGATTTACCGACACAGTGTTATGGTACCATGCTATGTGGTCTTGTGTACATTGATTTATGCCGTCCCAATTTGGGACTATAGTTAGGAGCCATGCTTCATGGTATTGTGCACTACCATGACATGTTGATTTGACTGGGGATCATGGCACCATGTTGTATGATCTAGCGTGTCTCCATTTACTGATACTCCAATCCTTGCGGCAAACATGGATTGGAGGCTTGGCCACCAAGTCAAGTTCAAATTTCATATAGCCCATGGAATTGCAGATTGTAGGTGTACTATCTATCTCAAAGGTAACATAAAGAGTGGTTCATGATCTCAAGGAAATGTTTCAAAGTCTTTTCAGTAATCCCATGTGTGTTTTTTTATATCGTATGTAAATTGTTTTATGAATTACTCTTACTTATATTACATATAAATATATTATTTTGGATTGATCTGCGTACTAGTACACTTGTATTGAACCCCTATATTACATGATCTGAGGTACGTCCCAGGGTCTTGCTAATTAGTAGACTCGTGATTTAGAAGTTGTAGTTGGTGAGCCTTCTGCATTCCGAAAGGCCTGGTTGAAAGACTATATTAATTTATTTCATTTTATGATCCGATTGGGGGCCTTATCTGGGTCTTCCAACAGTTGTTGTTTTCTTTCAGTTAGTAGAGAATTCGCAGACAGTTGTTAGATGCATTTGGGTCTCCTTGAAATTATAACTTTATGGTTTTATTGAAATAAAATGACCATGATTCCATTTTGTATTTCCACATCTTTATAGTTTATGAATTATGCAGATGATTTCCAGTTAGAGGGGCTCTCGGGCCTTTATGGTTCAGGACGCCCGTCGCAGCCAAGGACCAGTTTAGGTCGTGACAAATAATTTCATGTTTCATTTTGATATGAAATTCAAAATCTAAAAACCCAAATATTTTTTTATTTGGTAATCATAGGTTTCATTTTGTATTGGGATGTTAAAGATAAAAAATTCTAAAGGATTTTCATCAATTCTTTCGACAATTTATTATTTTCATTTCTTCTTAAAGTTTCAAGAAAAAGAAAAAGTAAAAGAAAGAGAGTTCTATTAGTCATGTTGTGTCAAAACTTTACGAACTACGCACACCTGATTCTCGTCTTTCTGGAGTAATATACTTAGGCACCATTCTTGGGTTCGATGATCTTTTCACAATAAAAAAAAGGAAAGATTTGAGAAAGTGGTGAACTCTAACACATCTGTTATCTATTGTTCATTTAGTTTAAGGTGGTTGGTTTATGGCATTCTGACTGGTCCTCCACATCACACCAAATATAAGGAAAGGTTAGTTATGTACAACAAGGATATAGAGAGTGACATCATGGATCAAACAAAGAGTCAGGAAAATGAGAGTTTAAAGCAAGATATTGTTAGGCTAAGATAACAAATGATGAAAAAGTATCAAGCTTGGGCCAGTGGGCTGCCACCTTCTCAATTCCTTATTATTGACCCCACAAATACCTTGAGTCTTTTATCACAATTGCAAATTCAGTTTCCTACTGTTGTTGATGCACCACAATATGCCTCAAAATTTACTCCAAGCCAAAATCATCCCAATGGTTCTATCACTCATTCTCTAGCTCTTCAGTATAAATCTACCACATTGATATCACCACCTATTGTCTCTGCTTCTATCCCTCTACTAAGGCTCCCACCTTGGCTTTTCATCCAACGATTGTGCTTCTCCAATATGCTAGTGAGTTAGTGTTTAACACTCTTGAATGATTACTATTAAACTTCTAAGCGCACATCAATATTAATTGGACCACCAAAATTTCTTACCAAGAAATAAGACATGGCAGAAGAGAAAGAGAAAATGGATAGGAAAATAAAGAGTGCAGAAAAAGCTATGAAAAATTCTCTAAGACTTGTGAATTATGAAGATGTTGAATATAAGGACTGGGGCATATCTTCAAGTGTTAACCTCCCTCCTAACTTTGAGGTATCAGAATTTGAAGAGCATAATAGGTACGGGGATTCTGTAAAACACTTGGGATAATATTGCAAGCAATTGAGGGGGACTGAAGGAATGAAAAAGGAGAAATATTATTGAGTACGGGCCACAATGGAGCTTGAGAGGATCAACTCAATAATACCGCCAACCTCATCCCCAAGCCTACACATTAGATCTACATAGTCACCTGAAATAAGGTTCCTCTTATTAGAATCAAAGATATTTTATTCTACTCCCTCAACATTTTTTGAACAATGCACAACTGCATACACATTCATCTACTTTTCCACATTACTGTGCACCAATCCCTCAATATTTTCCTTGACCACCACATATTTACCAAGGAACTTCTAAGTCCATGTTTAACTGAGGCCAGAGTTTGCATAAAAGAGAAAGTTAAAGGATAATCTTACCCCAATTAGGGAATTATATGCTAGTTTATTTTCGATATTGAGAGAGTAGGGCTTGATAACTGCTCTCCTTGTGTACTCCTGACCCATATTCAAGAAATTTTAATCCTTATGTATGCTGTGAATACCATTCTGTTGTTCAGGGTCACAGTGTTGAAGGTTGATGTGCTCTGAAAAGATAAATAGAAAGGATGATTTAAGAAAAAATGATCATAGTGTAAAACATTGACACTACAAAGGTCACACAGATCCCTTCACCAACACATGATAATGCATAATATGTGAGAAACAATGAGTCAAGTATAGGGATCCAGAACTTATTTATTGAAGGAAATGTAACTGATAGCGATGAAAGCTCTTTTCATGATGATGTGCAAACCAGTGGCTAAGATATTGAGCTCAGCAATTGGGAAGTCACTCCTCTCCATACTTGAAAGGATTGTTGGTAGTTTGTATTGTCTTCCTTTCTATTTTTTGAATTACTTAGGGTTTGTAATTCTGAATCTATCTTGTTTTGTCCCTTATCATTTATGTTCAAACCCATATATCTTTCATTTTAACTAAATGGAGTGTCTCTTTTCCCTTTATATTTTAAATATGTGTTGTTTGTTTGTTTTCTTTACAAAGTACATTTAATGTTGGCTCTAGTGATATGACATGTTGGCAGAATTTTCAGCTATATCTTAAAATTCAGTTTAAGCATGAACTTTGAATCAGAGGGATAAAGTTAGAAAAAAAAATCTGAGAAAATAGGTATAGTGATGAGACATTTGGTGACCAATTTGAAGTCTTCTTTGAAAATTAAGGCAATTACTTTTAGAATCATAACAATAACTTGGTCATCAATTGAAAGGCATGTCTCAATTAGGTCAAACAGTGGATGTGTAATCCTATATCAAGAGGAAAAGAAAGAAAACCAGCTCCATAAAAGCATGAGTCATTTCATGTGAGGAATGTACAGAAAAGTAGAGTGCGCATAAAGAAATAGCGATGCACAGGCTCAGTTTAAGGTAGTGCTGTAAAAAAATATCAGAAATGATCTTCATCTTTCACTTTCTTATTACATGATATGTACTTGCATTTTCAAGGATTGATTTAATGAAACCATTTCATTTTGCTACCCAAACATTATGTCATCCTATGTTTACCTTGAGGAGAGCCATCCTATCCTTACCATTGGAGTAGGACTATCGATATCAAATCCACACAAACTAGTAATCACTATATAAATCAGCCTCAGGCTCACTCCTACGGGGGCACGTATTTCTGGGGAAGTAAGGTCACTTTATATCTCCCACTCGGTAATAAAGATTTCTCCCGGACTTAGCTCAGATCATTTCAAAGACAATCCACAACAAAACAATTTCAGTAATATATAAATATACATCGGGAGCCATCATGCTTCCCATCTATCAAAATCAACCATGTTGTGGATTTCTTTCGCACTCTAGTTCAAAACAACTCCATTAAGACCAAAAGGTCAAATCATTCAAAATATCTCAAATATTCAACATCAACGTGCTTATAAGACACACTTTATCAAGAAAAAAAAAACAATTTTCAATGGGGATTCACGACCCAAATATCAAAATCAAGATAAATATCGTTCAAGATTCATGCTTTATATCTCCAAACATGTAAATTCATCTTTCAACATCATAAACATCAAGATTTCATAATAATCATAATAAATGGGTTCATGCTTCAAATTCGTAAAAATCAAATAAAAATCATGGCTTTGTAAAGAAAATTACTTTTGGGCACAAGAACGAAAGAGAGTTCTTGTTGAAAACCCCCACATACCTTGAATGATGAACTTTAGATCGATACTCGTTTTTTGAGATATTAATTGTGACTTTGAATGATGGTTCTTGGAGTTCATGAACTAGGAACTTGGAATCTTGAATAAATTTGCAGAATTTATTGTGAACTTTGAAGGTTCTTGAAGTTGGATGTAGGATCTTAGAGTTTTCTTTTTGAGGGAATTTGATGAAATATAACATATAATGCTTCTAATAGGATTTAATATAGGGTTTGGGTGGATTTTGGGTGAGGAGGAATGACCAAAACGCCCCTAAAAATCAAATAATTCTCGAATCTGTCCTTTGGTGGACTGTTTTGATAGTTTGAAGTAGATCAACTATAACGTTTTACTCCGACATCCAAATTGGATGAAACCAATTTCATTAGAAATAGGAATCTCATATATTTTGGTTGATATATAGTATCTCACCCAGATCATTGTGTACAAGGAGTTATGATCGTTTGAAGTTGATCCAAAAATTCACTTTTGATTGGCTAAAGTAGATCGACCATAACCTTTTGCTCCGATAGAGAAATTGGATGAAACCAATTTCATTGGAAAGAGGACTCGCAGATATTTCCATTGATATATAGTAGATCACACAGATTATTATGTACAAGGAGTTATGATCGTTTAAATTGGGAGCAAAAATACGCCAGGCCTCAGTACTTTTTCCTGCTTGTTTTACTGTTCACTACTATTCACGGTTCGATCGGAATGTTCATAACTTGTCGCTCGGGTGTCCGTTTTGGATGATCCACATATTGTTGGAAATATTATTCGATACTCTACGCAATGGTGGATCATAATCTAATACATTCGTCACAAAAAATTTATAATTCATTCTAGAAGATAGAACCCAACACGTTTACGCACAAAATTTCAACAAAAAATTTCCCGGGGTATTACATCATCCTCCCCTTGGAAACATTCGTCCTCGATTGACACTAGACATGCCAAGATTAGATAGGGACTAAAGAATACAGCTGAAACCATTTGTTAGACTCATCACCACATCGTTTCGCACTCCAAATGCAACATAGAATGCATAAATTCAAGAAACTACAGCTGAACACATAATAAATGACAGCTGAACTGCTGTAACTTTTATCAAAAGTGCATGATTTAGGAAAGAACGGTACCTTCGGCTTGATCGGAGTTCGCAAAAAATATGTGCGAGTAAATGGATCGCATATCCGCCTCAGCTTCCCAAGTTGCACCCTCAACAGATTGGCTTCGCCACAACACCTTGACAAAGGGAACTTCTTTGTTCCTTAGTCTTCGGACACTGACATCAAGAATCTCAACAGGAATCTCATCAAAAGAAAGATTTTCTCAAATGTCAGTTCTCACAGATGAATCCACTACCAGAGCATCGCTAATATGCTTTCTAAGCACGAAGACATGGAATATTGGATGAACAGAGGACAACTCAGAAGGAAACTCGACCTCATAAGCTACCTTACCAACACGGCTAAGAATTTTGTAAGGACCAACATAAACGGGACTAAGCTTCCCCTTCTTTCTGAATCTCTTCACCCCCCTCTTGGGTGAAATTTTCAGATACACTAGGTCACCAACTTTAAACTCAAGGTCCCTCCTTCTAACATCCACACATGACTTCTGACGACTCTACGCAGTTTTCCACCTTTCCCTAATCAACTTACCTTTTTCCATAGCCTCAAATATCGAATTAGGACCACTGACAGCTGCTTCACCCACCTCGAACCAACCTATAGGTGATCTACACTTCCTCCCATATAAGGCTTCAAACAGAGCCATGCCAAAACTAGAGTGGAAACTGTTATTGTAAGCAAACTCTATCAACGGTAAGTGATCATCCCAACTTCCCTTAAAGTCAAGTGCACAAGCTCTCAACATATCCTCTAAGGTTTGGATGGTCCGCTCAGCCTAACCATCGGTCTGCGGATGAAAAGCAGAACGCAAAAGCACTTGGGTACCAAGACCCTTCTGAAAAGCTTTCCAAAATTGTGAAGTGAACTGAGTACCCCTATCCGAAATAGTAGACAAAGGAACTCCATGCAGTCTGACTAGCTCTCGGTTTTACAATCTAGCGTAATCCTCAGCAGTATATGAAGTATGAACAGGCAAGAAATGAGCAGACTTAGTCAACCTATCAACCACAACCCAAATGGAATCATAATGGCATCGGGAAGAAGGTAAACCAATCACGAAGTCCATATTTATCTCTTCCCACTTCCAGGTGGGAGTACTAAACTCTTGCATCATACCACTAGGTCTTTGGTGTTCAACCTTAACCTGTTGGCATGTTGCACACTTATCTACAAACGCTGCTATATCTTTCTTCATGCCACTCCACCAATAGATTTCCCGCAAGTCTCGGTACATCTTTGTGGCACCAGGATGAATAGAATATCGTGCCCCGTGCGCTTCAGCCATAATTCTCTATCTCAGATCATCAACATTTGGGACACACAATCTACCATGCAATCTCAACACACCGTCTCCCCCTTGGGAGAAAACCTCTACTTTTAGGTCCTTAACTAGCTCCTTCAGTCTGACCAAACTAGCATCTAAGTATTGATTTTCCTTCACTTTCGAATCCAAAGAGGATTTGGAATTACTCTGAACCCCTATACTACCTTCAGTAAAGTCAAACAACCTAACCTCCAATCTAGCCAAACGATGTACATTACGAGCCAACTCTTTCTTACCTTCTACCACATGTAAAACACTACCCATGGACACTCTACTTAGGGTATCCGCCACAATATTGGCTTTGCCCGGATGGTACAACACACTTATATCATAGTCTTTTAACAATTCTAACCATTGTCTCTGCCTAAGATTCAATTCCCTCTGGGTAAACACATACTGCAGACTCTTATGATTAGTGAAAACATCAACATGGACACCATACAAATAGTGTCTCCAAATTTTCAAAGCAAACACAACAGCAACCAACTCAAGGTCATGGGTGGGGTAATTTTCCTAATGGGGTTTCAATTGTCTAAAAGCATAAGATATCACCTTGCCCTTCTGCATCAATATGCAACCCAACTCAACTCTCAAAGCATCATAGTACACCACAAAACCATCAACACTATCAGGCAAAGTCAAAACAGGGGCTAAAGTGAGTCGAGTCTTCAACTCCTGAAAACTCTTCTCACAAGATTCAGACCGCGTCAACAGAGTCATAGGAGACGCTATAGAGGAGAAACCCTCAACAAAACGGCAGTAATAGCCAGCTAAACCCAAGAAACTTCGGATATCAGTCAGAGAAATAGGTCTAGGCCAATTTCTAACAGCTTCGATCTTTTGGGGATCAACTCTATTACCTTCAGAAGAAATGATATGACCCAGAAAAGCAACTGACCTTAGCCAAAAATCACACTTACTAAACTTGGCAAACAACTCGTGATCTCTAAGGGTTTGCAAAACAGTTTGGAGGTGATCAGAATGTTCATCCTCACTATGGGAGTACACCAGTATATCATCGATGAACACTATGACAAACATATCCAGATATAGTCTGAACACTCGATCATGAGGTCCATGAAAGTTGCTGGGGCATTAGTTAACCCAAAAGACATAACAAGGAACTCAAAATGGCTATAACAAGTTTGGAAAGCGATTTTTGGGATGTCACACTCCCTAACTTTGAGTTGATAATAGCTGGAACGAAGGTCTATCTTTGAGAAATTACTTGCACCTTGCAATTGGTCAAACAAATCATTTATTCTCAGAAGGGGGCACTTATTTTTTATGGTGACTTTATTCAGTTGGCGGTAATCAATGCACATATGCAAAGATCCATCTTTCTTTATCACAAACAACACAGGAGCACCCCAAGAAGAAACACTGGGCCTTATGAAACCCTTATTTAGTAGATCTTTGAGTTGCTCTTTCAACTCTTTAAGTTCTACATGGGCCATACGGTAAGGAAAAATAGAAATGGGCTGAGTATTGGGAAGAAGATCAATCCCAAACTCTATCTCTCTATCAGGAGGTATCCCTGGGAGATCATCCGGAAAGATATCAGAAAACTCATTGACGATGTTAACAAACTGGAGAGTTGGAGTCTCAAACTTAGTGTCTTTGACTCTAACCAAATGGTAAATACACCCCTTCGAAATAAGCTTTTTAGCTTTGAGGTAAGAGATATAATGAATCTTGGGTGACACAGAATTGCTAAACCACTCAAACACGGATGCACCCGAAAACTGAAAGTTGACCACTCAGGTCCGACAATCAATAGAGGCATAAGAAGAATACAACTAAGCCATACCCAGAATCACATCAAAATCTACCAGGTCTAACTCAATCAAATCAGCCAACAAGACTCTATGAAAAATGGTAATAGGACACTTTTTATACACTTTTTGGGCAATAATTGAATCACCCACTGGGGTACAAACTAGGATAGGCTCTGGAATAATGTCAGGATTCATTTCAAAATTCACATCAATCAAAGGTGTAACATATGAGAAACTGGATCCAGGATCTAACAAAGCATACACATCAAACTGAAATATATGAAGCATACCAGTAACAACATCGATAGAGTTCTCTTGTTCTTGGCGGGACGGTAAAGTATAGAATCTATTCTAGCGCTGCCCATCAACATTGCTAGAAGAGGCGCCCTGAGCTGGGGCTAGGCGAGTTGCTGGAACTAGAGCACTAACAGTCTGAGTCTGGGTTCGAGGGAGATAGTCACGAGGCCCTTGTCCATCCTACAGACAATCTCTAACTCTGTGACACATGTCACTACACTAGAAAAAATCTCTCATATCACCCCAACACTCACCCAAATGATCCCTACCACACTTAGGACACAGGAGACGATTTTGCTTACTGCCAGCACTGTACTGGGACATGGATGCATATGAGCTACTACCTTGATCCTGCCCACCTCTAGGTATGGTAGCACTAGCAGATGATGGTGTTGGCATAGATGAATGATCTTGATACTAAGGGCGATTTCCTCCCTGTGATCTAGTCTGACCCTATCCGTGCTGCTTGAACCTAGCTCTCTTATTCCCTCTTATTCTATCTCTCTCCTTAATCTTGTCTGCCTCAATCTGTTGGGCATAAGTCATCAGCCTAGAAAGATTCATCTCACTATTCAACATAGCAGACCTACACTCCTTAACCACATAACTAGATACTCCAGTCACAAACTTACTCATACTAGCTCGATTATCAGCCACTAAGTCAGAAGCATACTTGGCCAACTGATTGAACTTTAGACAGTACTCCCTAACAGTCATAGAGCCCTATCACGGGTTCATAAACTCTTCCACCTTTGACTCCCTCATCTCCAAAGGGAAAAACTTATCCAGGAATGCATCCTGGAACTATTACCAAGTTGTAGGGACAGCTCCCTCACCTCTACCTTTCCTCCAAGCAACAACCCAGTCATAAGCAAGGTGTTTCAACCTATACATAGCCAACTCCACACAATGTTCCTCAGATAAATGCATCACCTGAGTAACCTTACGCACCTTCTCTAAAAATAACTGTGGATCCTCATCAAACATGACCCATAGAATTTCAGCGAATTCATCCTCATGAAGTCACGGATCCTGGCAGCAGCGGAATCACCTCCCTGCTGCTGTGGATCTGGGGCCAGGTTGGCCTGAACATTTCCAGTAATAGCTTAGGCCAGTTCCTGAAAGGATGCCTGAAATTCATCATGAGATACGTTTTCATTCAATGGGTCAGCGGGTTGAGGTTGCTGACCATTATTATTTCTTCTCGCTCGACGTGGAAGCATATTTCTGAAAGAGGAGAGCACGAATCAATAGCAGAGAGAAATACTTTAAGCACGATAGACTTCTGAAAGAAAGAATCACACTTTTTCCTAAAATATCTTGTAGCCTCTTACTCACAGATGTGGCGCGCTACACAGCGATGATCAATACTCTACTTGTCATGGCTTGTCGAACTCCCTAGGATACCTTAAAACCTTAGTATCTGATACCAAGTTTGTAACGCCCCAAAAAAAAGGGTCTCGGAGCATCACACGGTGCTTGAGGCTCTGAGTAGACCCAAGCTAACCCTTTGAGCCATTTTCATTCAGTTCAACACAAATCAATGGGGTTTCCATAAATAACCCTCAAATATCAACAGAGTAATCATCATCCAAGAATAAAAGAATTTCAGAAAGATAACAAAATATGACTTATTAGTCAACTCACAACATCTATACTAGTCTGACAAACCTCTAAGAAAATCAATAAAACCAGCGAGCCATTGAGACATGCCCCAACTGACTCATACTCAGTTATCAAATGTAAACAATTCTGTGAAACTAACATCAGACATTACACCCTCAGAACATGAGGACTCACCACAAAAGAGAATGTAGAATAGCATACCCGAAGAATCACTATCAAACCTAGAACTGAGCACCTGAACCTACATTCTGAGAAAATACAGCCCATATTCAAAGATATGGGTCAGTACCATGGAAAGGAACCGAGTATATGGGGCTGTATGCAGTTGTACAAACATCGTCATCATCATAAATATTTAAAAAAAAAAGATGCAGGATGTATGAAAGACTCACATAGCCCGAAGAAAATCATCATAATCATGAGACGATAAAATAAGCACAATAACACATGTGAGTCATCATATAATTTGTCAATTACTTTTAGTTCATCAAGAATATCAATTCTCATAATGTAAATATCATTTAAATATTTCGAAAGAATAACTTTCACAATTCCACTTTCAAATCACTTCACCATTCACCATAGACACAAGGAAACACACACACACTAGGAGATCCTATAACCGACATAAAGCATGTGAGCTACATGGAGTCCAACGTACAACCCACGTTGGGGAAAGTTGTCCTATCTTTTCCATCGGAGTAGGACTATCAATATCAAATCCACAAAAACTAGTGATCACTATATAAATCAGCCTCAGGCCACTCCTATGGGGGCACGTAGTTCTAGGGAAGTAAGGTCGCTTTATACCTCCCACTCAGTGCTAAAGATTTCTCCCGGACTTAGCTCAGATCATTTCAAAGACAATCCACAACAAAACAATTTTAGTAATATATAAATATACATTGGAAGCCATCATGCTTCCCATCTATCAAAATCAACCACGTTGTGAATTTATTTCACACTTGAGTTCAAAACAACTCCATTAAGATCGAAAGGTCAAATAATTCAAAATATCTCAAATATTCAACATCAACGTGCTTATAATACACACTTTCTAAAAAAAACATAATTTCCAATGGGGATTCACAACCCAAATATCAAAATAATGATAAATATCGTTCAAGATTCATGTTTTATATATCCACACATGTAAATTCATCTTTCAAAATCATAACATCAAGATTTCATAATAATCATCATAAGATATGGGTTCATGCTTCAAATTCATAAAAATTAAATACAAATCATGCCTTTGAAAAGAAAATTACATTTGGGAACAAGAACGAAAGAGAGTTCTTGTTGAAAAACCCCACATACCTTGAATTATGAAATTTAGATCGATACTCATTTTTGAGATGTTAATCGTGCCTTTGAATGATGGTTCTTGGAGTTCATGAACTAGGAACTTGAAATCTTGAATAAATTTGCAGAATTAATGGTGAACTTTGGAGGTTCTTGAAGTTGGATGTAGGAGCTTAGGGTTTTCTTTTTGAGAGAATTTGATGAAATATAACATATAATGCTTCTAATAGGCTTTAATATAGGGTTTCGATGGATTTTGGGTGAGGGGGAATGACCAAAACACCCCTAAAAGTCAAATAATTCTCGAATCTGTCCTTCGATGGACTATTTTGATAGTTCGAAGTAGATCAACTATAACATTTTACTCCGATATCCAAATTGGATGAAAATAGTTTCATTAGAAAGAAGACTCTCATATCTTTCCATTGACATATAGTGTCTCACCCAGATCATTGTGTACGAGGAGTTATGATCATTTGAAGTTGACCCAAAAATTCACTTTTGATAGGCTGAAGTAGATCGACCATAACTTTTTACTCTGATAGAAAAATTGGATGAAATCAATTTCATTGGAAAGAGGACTCACAGAACTTTTCGTTGATATATAGTAGATCACCCAGATCATTATGTAAAAAGAGTTATGAGCATTTAAAGTTAGAGCCAAAATATGCCAGGCCTCAATACCTTTTCCTGCACGTTTTACTGTTCACTACTATTCACAGTTCGATCAGAATGTTCACAACTCGTCGCTCGAGTGTCCGTTTTGGATGATCCACATATCGTTGGAAAGCTTATTCGATACTATATGCAATGGTGGGTCATAATCTAATACAGTCCACATGGAAAATGTATAATTCATTCTAGAAGATAGAACCCAACACGTTTACGCACAAATTTTCAATGAAAAATTTCCCAGGGTATTATAGATTTTGGCATTGACTTATTGCCGGACACTTTTCCTATTTCTATCCCGCCATACAGAATGGATCTTAGAGAACTGAAAGAGTTAAAAGAGCAATTAAAGGACCCTCTTGATAAAGGATTTATTCACCCTAGTGTACCTCCCTAGGTGCACTTGTACTGATTGTGCGTAATAAATATGGTTCCCTCCATATGTGTACAGATTACCATCTGCTGAATAAGGTGGTAGTTAAAAATAAATACCCTTTTCTAGAATTGATTATCTTTTTGACCAACTTAATGGTGCCAAATGTTTCTCCAAGATATACCTTCATTTAAGGTATCATCACTTGAAGGTTAGGGAGGTTGATATTCCCAAAACAGCTTTCCAAACCTGATATGGCCATTATGCATTCTTAGTCATGTCCTTCAGAATGACTAATGCCCCTACAACCTCTATAGACCTAATGAATAAGTTGTTTTGTCAGTTTCTTGATCTTTTCATCATATCCTTTTTGACGACATCTTAGTTTATTCTAAAAATGAGGAGGATCATACCAATCACCTCCGAATCATCCTTCAGACCCTCAAAGATCATATGTTGTATGCAAAGTATTCCAAATATGAATTCATACTCAGTGCTATTGCTTTTTTGGGGCATATTGTTTCTAGTGAGGGGATTAAGGTTGACCCCCAAAAGGGTGAGGCAGTTAGAAAATGGCCCAGACCTATGATTACAATCGATATTGAGAGCTTCTTTGATTTGGATGGGTATTACAGAAGGTTTCTAGAGAGTTTTTTCTCCATAGTTGCTCGACTTACTAAATGAACTCAGAAAAAGGGGAAATTCTTAGGGTCTTAATCTTGTGAGAATAGCTTTGAGAAACTGAAAGACTAGTTCACTACCGTGCCAGTTTTAACCTTTCCCGAGGGTACAGAGTGTTTTGTTGTATACTGTGATGTTTCTCGGGTGGTACTTAGGTGTGTACTTATGCAGCATGGTAAAGTGGTGGCTTATGTATCTAGGCAGTTAAAGGTGCATGAAAAGAACTACCCCACCCACGACTTGGAGTTAGCAACAATAGTATTAACATTTAATATATGGTGTCATTATTTGTATGGTGTGCATGTTGATATACTCACTAATCCCAAAAGTTTGCAGTATGTTTTCACACAGAAAGAACTGAATCTTAGGCAAAGGCGGTGGTTGGAACTATTGAAGGATTATGACATGAGCCTTCATTATCATTTGAGCAAGGTGAATGTGGTGGTCGACACCCTCAGCAGGTTATTAATGGGAAGTATTTCTTATCTTGAGGAAGGAAAAAGTGAGATGATGAAAGATATTCACTGGCTTGCAAATCTAGGGGCTCAACTTCTGGATTCCAAAGAAGGAGGAGTAATTTTTCATGAGATAACTAAATCTTCCCTATGTGTCGAAGTTAAGAAAAAGTATGTCGAAGCCCCGTCTTGTTGTAGATTAAGAATGATGTGGATCAAGAGAAGGTAATAGCATTTGAAATTGGCGATGATGGTATTTTGAGGTATCAAGGAAGGCTATGTTTGCAAAATGTGGATGGGTTATGAAAAAGAATTCACGATGAAGCTCAGACTTCGGGGTATGTTGTTCACCCAGGCTCTACTAAAATGTATTATGACCATAAGGATATTTGCTAGTGGAACAATATAAAAATAGATGTTTCTAACTTTGCATCTAAGTGTTTGAATTATCAATAAGTCAAAGTGGAATATTTGATGCCAGGTGGTACTTCCCAAGAGATAGCCTTGCCTATATGGAAATGGGAGAGGATCAATATGTATTTCATTATACGGCTTCTGATGTCCCGAAACTAATATGACTCCATTAGGGTAATTGTTGACCGCATAACCAAGTCAGGTCACTTTCTACTTATGAGGACTAACTATTCGGGAGATGACTATATCAAGCTGTACATTAAGGAAATAGTTTGCTTGCATGGGGCATCAGTATCCATTATATCAGACCGAGGTACGCAATTATCTTTATAGTTTAGGCAGTTTTTTCAAAAGATTGTAGGTGCCTAAGTAAACCTAAGTATTGTTTTCCACCCTCAGAATGAAGGGCAAGCTAAATGCGCCATTTATATCCTTGAGGATATGTTGAGGTCCTACATAATTTACTTCCAAGGTAGTTGGGTGGATCATTTGACATTGATAGAATTTGCCTACAACAATAGCTACCATGGTAGTATTCAAATGGATCCTTTTGAAGCACTTGCTAAGAAGAGATGTAGATCACCTATTGGGTGGTATGAAGTTGGTAAAACTCAGTTGTGTGGGCCTGACCTTGTTCATCAAGCAATGGAAAAGGTGAAGATCATTAGGGAGTGACTTAAGATGGATTAGAGTTGCCAGAAGTCTTATGCCAATGTTAGAAGGAGAGAGTTAGAATTCGAGGTTGACGATTGGGTATTTATCAAGGTCTCCTCCATGAAGGGAGTCATGCAATTTGGAAGGAAAGGTAAGTTTAGTCCTTATTATATCAGACCATATCATATTATGAAGAGGATCGGTGAGGTTCCCTATGAGTTAGATTTGCCTGCGTTCTGGCTTATGTTCATCCAGTATTTCATGTTTCCATGTTGAACAAGTACATTGGAGATCATTACCTATGTTTTACCTATAGAGGAGATCACTATAAAAGACTCATTGTCGTACGAAGAAGAACCCATTGCTATTTTGGATTACCAAGTTTGGAAGCTGAGATGTAAGGAAATAGTTTCAATTAAAGTGTTGTGGAAAAACCAAAAAGATGAGGAAGCTATGTGGGAGTCAACTTGGGTCAACTTGGGTCAACTTCCATCGATAAAGTTTTAGTGAATTTCTCAACTTGGGTCAACTTGGAAGCTATCAGAGACGAGTTGAAAATCTTTCTATCGATAAAGTTTTAGTGAATGTCTCAACTTGGGTCAACTTCCATTAACCATAAATTCCTGTATATAATGACTTAGAGGGGTTACAAAATTTCAAATAAAAGTTCTTTGAGTCTTCTTTCCAACACCACCAGTTTGGCCTTAATCTGATATTAGGGTAAAAATATATGCCCATTTTCCATAGAGGTGTCAGTCTGTTGAGATGCGATAGCTAGACTAACAGACCATCAAGCCTACCCGTCAATCTTAGGTAGAAAGCTCTTTCTTTGTTGATAAAATTATGGTTTGAGTGATGGTCCATCACTCAGTCCTCCACCCAGACCATCAGTCGAGGATGAGTTGCTCAGACGAGACATTTTTGAAGGGGAGTTTTTGTATTTTCCCTTCCCAGAAACCTCCCCCAACGAATTAAATTACACCCCAAACATTATTAATCAACTATTAACAGTTTTAGAACAACTAAAATCCTCTCCACTCTCAAGAACAAGAGCAAATTAGGGTTTTCTCTAAGTTCAAGATTTCAAGGAAAGGGTCAAGATTAGAGTTTCAATCTTTAAACTAAACAACATAAAGTACTTGAGACTATACTAAATCTCATGAGCATGGATTTACTATTTTTAAAACAGGTATAAAGTGTATATGTGTGTATATATATATATATATATATATATTAATTCATATGAAATTATTTTCAAGATTGTTGATGAATATGCATTGAAAAATCTATATTTTATGAAGTATTGTTGAAGTTGTGATGTAATGCTTTAAACTCGAATTACATTTGTGTAATCTTATGATGTTAAGATTGAGAAGTTTATGAGAGAGTGAAACATGTTATTTCCTCTTTTACTACAAATTTAACTGATTTTATAAGTTGGGAATTGATTATACGAATTGTGAAAAGCTTGATAATGTTGATGATCTTTTATGAACAAATTGTGCCATTTTATGTGATGATGATAAGTGGTTTTTAGCTCTTTTATAATGATCATGATTCAATGACTTTAAAGTGATTGAAAAATGTGACCACCATGATAACGCTCAACTTACACATCAATTTAGTGCAACGCGGTCATCGTCAATATATTTACCCAAATTTGGAGTCAGGGTCGAATCCACAGGGAACAATGTGAGTAGCGATTAAACTAATTTGAAAGAAAAGCTGCAAGTGAAATTCAAACAACTGACACAAAAAGATAAAATGGGGGTTTCAAATTGTTGAACAGGTGATTGTTAGTAATCAAGAGTTTATGGAATAACCGGAATTATGTTCACTAGGGTTTACGGTACATGACAGATGCTACAAATAACTTATGGTTCTCACGGTGGTTAGTATTACAAACTATCTTTATCGATGGCATTCTCAAATGTCTCTTGACCTATTCAAGCATCTAATTTCCTAATCCTCTCGGACTTAGGGAATCGCAACTGACTGCCCAGATTTTACCTCAGGTTAATCAACCTTGTTACATCGCTGATTATTAAACGAAGCCTTTCTGAGTCCCTGTTGATAATTCACTTCCCACTGTTTATCATTTCTTTCTCAAGCAAACCAAAGTAGGTAAACCTATTGTTTGTAACCAACAAACATAAATTATAATTTCAAAATTATCAAGAAATCCTAACACTTATTAAACCTTGATTATTTAACACCTTATCATGACCTAACCTTAAATTCCATAATCCAGGTTAAAAGAGTTTAGCTACTCATGACGCATGAAACAAGCATTCAATTTGAATTCATAACTGAAAGGATTAACTCACAATGATGAATGAAATTGAAAGTGAACTTGTATTTGAATCTCACGGCAAAACACTCAAATATTGTTATTGAGATAGGGAGGAAAGAATATCGTCTGTTCTCCTCAATAATAGATGAATAATGCTCAAAACCCTAAAAGTTCTATAAATACTTAATTCTAAATAAGAAAACAAAAAGTAAGGTTTCAGTTTTCTCTTCGGAATAGACGATGGCGATCTTGACAGCTTGTCAGAAGTGTGACGACGTGTGCAAGATGTCGTCAAAGATTCTAGTGAATTTTTATCTTCTGATTCTTTTGGCGGAAAATCTGACTGCGTGTAAAATATGTGACAGCGAGTAAAAAATGTCGTCACATCTTCACTGGAAATCAGCATGATCTGCTTCAGGTTAATGACAATTTTGAACCCTTATCACAAATTTGACGGTTCTTCCAAAATATCTTTACATTTCATCTCAACTCCAAGTTCTGTATAAGCTTGACAGCAACTTTGATAGCCTATCTCATGTCTGACAATGCTTCAGAAATGGTGTCAACTATACTTTAGCTTATTCGTACCAGATTTCAGCTAATTTATTCTTCTTTTCTTTGGTTTCCTCCCCGATCACTTGTATCTACATTAAAACAATAAAAACAATCAAAAAGAACAAAAGTTGCTTAAGGCTTCACTATTATTTAGAGTTAAAAGCCTCAAATGTGTTAGTATCTGCTCACACATCACACCGTATAATAAGTAATGAGTAGAGAATTGTTTGGTTTTAAACTGTTTTGAAATATTAACTTTTATTCAAATGGTAGATCTTTTAGGTGATTAATAAACATCTTTAGAAATATGATAAGGGAAGTAGAGATATTGTGACATGACTTTCAAGTCTGGGTATGACGATACTCTATTTTGATGTGCCTGAAGATTATAAGAGAGAAACAACTTTAAGAAAAAAAATATATGTTTTAAAGAACTTAAAATTGGGATTAATAGAGCTAGATGGTTATCTAAAGAAGGATTGTGTCAGACGACTCATTGCCCAAAACTGTGATTTTCCGACATGGGTTCATGCTACCTAAAAGGGAGATTGTACTCTGGCAATGGCCCTGTGGCGTAGTAGATAAGCAGATACTCCAACCCCTGCGACAAACTTGGGTTGGGGCTTGGCCGCCGAGTCAAGGGTGGATTTCATATAACCTGTGGAATTAGAGAATTTGTAAGGTGTACCATTTAGCTCAAAAGAGAAAAAATAGTAGAGTCGAGATTTGCAGAATGTGTTTGAAAGATTCATATTATGCCCTAGTGTTTTCAACTGTTTTGAGATAGCATGTACTTTTGAAACATTCTCACCTATGTTGAATATAAATGTATTTTTGTTTATTTGGATTGTTCTGTGTTCTAGTACATATGTATTGACCCCCCCTATATTTTAGGATTTGAGGAACAGTCTCGAGATCAAGCTAAGCAGTAGATTGATGTGTCTGAGATTTGCAGTTGGTGAGTCTCCCTATTTCTGAAGGCCTGATTTATAAAATATTGCTATTTATTTGATTCATGGTCCGACTGGGGACCTTGTCCCAATTTTTTTCTAGACATATGTTGAATCTTGTAATGATAGAGATTTCGCAAATGGGTGTCATGTGTTTTGGAATATTAAGGACTTTATTTCGAATTATTTAATTAGATTAGGACATTGGCCATGTTTCCGTATGATAAAATTTTTCTTCTGCATTTCTCTATATTTTATAAATGTGGTGCATGATCACCATATAGAAAAGGAGCGCCCAGGCCCTCATGGTTTGGGATGCTCATCGTGGCTAGGGTCTTGGCTTGGGTCGTGATACATTTAGCCTACCTTAAAATTTCAAATACACCAATATGTATCTACCCATAACTTATTGACTGATCTACCCCTTTCCATTCACAGCCTATAAATAATTTCTACAACCACCATAACCATCCATTCAGAGATCCTTCCACATTTTGAATAGATTATAATCATAGCAATTCACTTCCTTCATAGACTGCCATACAATCTACAAATATTGCTAACATATTAGTCTATCACTATAAAATGGTACCCCATCCATCAGTCAACGTTTATACAACTAAAACTAGCTTATTAATGCAAAAGTCATCCTCACTCTGACTCCTAAAATTGAGACTTCATATCACTAATTTTTTAACCATTTTACTACCAATAGGTCATGACACCTTAACGTATACTACTAGTCGGGTGGAAATATTTCTCAAACATTCTAACGCATATCACTACTCTTAAGCATGACATCTGCAACAAGGCTTCTAAAAGGGATTGAATACACTTCGAACATCGGGCTGAAAAACACAATTTTATTAAGATAGAGGTATACACTAGAACCAATGCACGTGTGCACTAATGGACTCCTCCCATGTCCTTGTGAGATTTCATAAATTTTTGACGACCTAATCTAGAAGAACCACGTCCTTTAGACTTTAAGCTTTTGCACTTGTATCATCGTGATAATGAGATATGGCCAATAGAATTAGAGCAAGGAAGGAATTAGGTTAAATTTCCTATGGACGATGCTACAGCGTGAACTACAGTGTGAAAGAATGGGAAACAACTCCTAAATTCTCGATAGTCTCTTCATTATAAGTGTTGTGACCAACACACCCATAAGCAAGACTCTACTAGACATGGCTTCGTATAAAACCTGGGACCATGAATTGTGCTTTGATACAAAGTTTGTCACAATCAGAGCCAAGGCCTTGGCCACGATGGGCATTCCAAACCATGAAGATCCAAGAGACTTCTTAGCATGTAATCATAAGCATAATCCATACATAAATTAATTTGTGAAAGATATAATAATTTTCAATAGAGATTCATTCTAATACAAACTGTGTCAAGAAAATTATGACAATTCAGTACTCAACTCTCTTCTCTGAAGCCTCTAATGATGACTAACTATCTAGACCATGACAAATCCCCCAAATGGATCTTATACTAAAAGACACAACGTATAAGTAAATGCCTTCCGAAAGATGGATGGCTCACCCATTTTTGTCATATCCCACATTTTATACTGAAGTAATGGACTATGTGACTATACTACAGAACCTGAAATATAAAGGGTCAATACACAAAGGTACTGGTACGTAGAACAATAGAAAAAAATATATATTTTTATACAACATAGGTGAGAGCATTTCATAAAAGCATGTCAGCATAAATCAATTGAAAATGCATGGGCATAATTTGATGAGCTTCAAACATTTTCTTATAATCATGACTCAACTACTTATTTATACTTCTGATCTAGATGGGTCACCCTATATACATAGAAATCCATAGGCTATATGGATTCCGCCCATAGACTAACAGCTAGGCCCCAAATCTAAGTTTGCCTCAAAGATGGAGTATTAGTAAGGGGGACACGCGAGATCACAAAGCAGGGTGCCAAATCCCCAATAAAATAAAAATTTCATGGTAGTGCACAAGATCACAAAGGAGGGATCCTAACCATAGTTCCAAATTATGGTGATGTGAATCAAGGTACATAAGATCACAAAGTAGGGTACCATAATCCATGTCGGTAAATCACGGTTTACAACATTGAGTCTCTCAACTCGTGCTTTCTTCGGGTAACCATCTAACTCTTTTTAATCTCAATAGTAGCCTCTTAATAACCATGCTTCATACTTATAAAACATTCAATGCTTATTCTTTTAAGGTCATAGCATCTCCGGGTATCTTCATACCCAAACTTGCAAGTTATTCATATCATACCACATCATGTATGCCTTTCTTATTCAAAAACATGCATATGATCACCCAAAGATTTTATCAAATCATAAGAGAGTTATTATTTTAAAATCATGTGCAAACTTATGGAAACACACTCTCTTTTCAAGACTTAAACATGTAGTGGTCAATTTACTCATAAATCACATACGCTTTCTTCATTAGTACACAAGAGCCTTTGGAATAAGAATTGCCTCTTTTAAGACATGTAAAATAACAAATCATAACTGATAAAGAGGCATTTATAACTTGAGAAACATAATCATTCGTAAAGCTTCCCCAACATTAGTTATTCATAAATCTCATGATTTAAAAAGGGTTGTTAAGTCATGCTCTCGAAAACAATTCACAATTCATACCATGAAAAATCCATAGATTTCATCATGTGGAAGGAATTTCACAATTCACATTCATACATCACTTTTTGAACTCAAATCACATATGCACGAGATTATAAATCAATCCTATAGAAAAACCCCATGACAAATACATTCTTTCATAGAGTTGGGTTCATGATGTATGCTCTTAAAATAATTTTCCAAAACCCATTTTGTTTGCATACATATATATAACTAAGGGTTTTTAAAATCATAAAACTTATTCCCATGATATTTATGATAGCCCCATGTACCTTAATGATGAAGAAATCGCGAAGAAATTGACCCTTTTAGCTTGAGTGCTTAGACCCTAAGTTGTTTTCTCCTTTTGAGATTAGGGAAGATTAACTAGGAATTTGTGGGTTTTAAAGCATGAATAATGGCCCTAATTTACAATATAGATGTTTTGGTATGGTTATGTAACGTTAAAAGACTTTGTTGCCCTTAAAATAACACAAAATGGAGCACTTTTGGCATGTGCAATGACCCAGGTGATGCATAGCTGATCTTCCAAGCCAAGGTGGGCATCGCATGGCCAATCGCCCAGCCCTTAATTAAGTGTCGAATGGCCAATTCCACACCCTTTCCTGTGGCCATCTGTGATTTCTCAAGCAACCCACAACCTTTTACATGGCGATAACTTTTCGCTCGGGTGTCGGATTAAGTCAAAATTGGTATCGTTGGAAATCTAATTCAATTATCAATAATTTGGTGGGTCTTAAGCTGCAAAATTACACATATATAAAAATTTATAATCGTTCAAAGCTGACTCATGTAGAATAGAGTACTAAAAGTCTATCGATATGAAAGGGCTCAACTTAACTTTTGAGCTAAGAAATTTTGATGGTGTCTATTCATCTCCAACGATGTTCCCACAATTGGGAAATATAAATCATACTTATTTCTAACTAGAAACATTGGATTCAGTATATACACCAGAAATACGATTCAACTTTAGCCTTAAAGTGTGGGCTGTTACAAAACAATAAGTGTTTTTTTTAAACAAAGAAATGAGGACAAATACAAGAAATGAGTTTGCAGAAAGAGGAATAGTTTTTGTTTAAAGAACTTGAAATAGAGGAAAGAGAAGAACAAGACTCCTCTTGATGACTGCAGATCTAGTAGAAACTTTTTCTAATCTAAACTGAAGAAGAACTTTGCTAGAAAAAAGAAGAAACAACCGATGAAGATGACTTCTTTTGTAGTTTTTCGGTTACTGAAAATTATAGGAGCGATGGTTGAGATTAGAATGTATGATTGATACTCACAAACTCAGAATGAAAGTTTGAGATGGACAGGAAGTGCTTCTATAAAAGGAAGATGCTGGAATAGTTATCGAAAAATCTATTGGAACAGTCAACGGTAAAGGCAACTAAAGCTTCTACAAAGACAACAGGAGGCTCTAATGCCATATTAATGATGCAGCTGTATTTCACCTCATTCACTAATGATATATTACCCCTAGAATATATACACAAAGCTAGACACAAAAGGTCAAGAGCAGATCTCTAAGATCATGCCTTTTAACTATAATATTTGACTATGTATATCTGACACAATATAATAACTTATATACTCTCTGACAAATATCTTGACATTGGTCTGGTATCTTACTATCTTGATAGTTACTAAATGTCATTATTAAAGTTCAGTAATTGTCTGTTGTCTTGCATAAACGTGAAAAGAATCTCTTATCACCAGCTGGAACATGTGTATTAGTTGTAATTCCTATATTGTTTGGGCTAGTGATATGTGTATAATTCTACTATTCTGATAAAGGTTAAGACAAGATGAAGTGCAAACAGGGGACAAGAGCCTGCTTTTCTTAAAGGGTGAAGTGAGAAGCAATATAATTTATTTTAAAATGCCAAATAAACATGCACAACTAAATAAAGTAACATAATAAAAATGATTCCAACATAAATGATATATGGTTTTATTAACCTATTATATGAAGGTATTAGGTTTCATTCCTTCCCATTTATTGTTTTCACTAGACACTTAATTTTAATTCCGGCTTCATTGATGAGATTGGCTTTTTCGGCTTTTGCCACAAAAAGAAAAGTTAAGTCTGATTCTCTTTAATCTTCACTCCATTTCTCTCTCTTAGTCAGGCCTTATCTCTCTACTCTCTAGATTTATTCTCTTCTCTTCTTATTCTGAATTTTGTTGTTGTTGCTATTTCTTATTAGTTGATATGCTTTCTGCACTTCTTCTTTCCTTTGCATACCTACTTTGAATTGCTATACTTTAGATAAGGTCCTCCGGAAACAACCTCACTACCTCCACGAGGCAGGGATAAGGCCTACATACACTCTATTCTCCCAAATCCCACATGTGGGATTTCATTACTGGTGCGTATTATAAGGAGTTGTCGCACTAGTGTGAGCTTTAGCTAATTGACAATGTTATCTTTGGCCTTTGATGTTTTTCATTAGGATGGATCATCGAAGCCTTAATAACTTTACGAGAAAAGGCATTTCCTTACGTTATCCTCAATAAAAAAACTTAGAAACAATAATGTGGTTATCCTTACACTTTTTAGGAGATACGCATTGAATATGTAAAGGAATTATTTGCTTGTGCTATTGAGTCTTTAAAAGTCTACAGTGCTTGTTAGTCTAATGTGTTAGCTAAGATTCTATGGACTTGCTAATCTTAGTTAAAGCTAGTACAGTATGGTGCTAGGTGTTCCGTGAAAGAGTTGTTTGCTAAGTAGGACCATAATGGTTGAATAATGGGATGATTTAGGGAGCACAAGACTTAAGACATTTAGGAAGAAAATATCATTGCCCATCCGTTAGATGGGATCTAGAAAGGATGCGTAGCAAATATCAAGAATGCAAGCAAACTATGTCTAAAATGTTCCCTCAAGGATTACAACACCTTTGTCCACTATGAATGGACCTTCATTGGACTTTTTTTTCTTTTCCAAGGGATATAATAAAATTGGGACGATAAACGGCCTTTGTTTTCAGTTTGTTGAGAAATGATAAGGATCATGATAACATCTTTTGCGCACCGGATAGGTTCCGTAAGATAGCACGTTTATACATTGCCATAAGAGTGATTATGCTACACCTGTTACTACATTGTTTAAATGGGAGATCATGAGACACACATCACCCTATAAGCACTACAAGAAAAAGGTCTATTTAAGACCAACATTCAGTGATGAGTCAATAATTCGGTCTCTAAAAGTATACTTATTAGGACGAGATTAAATTCCAGTCCCTAATTGAGCTTTTTTGGGGAAGGTACAAAATCTGGTCGTAACAAAAATTATTTACTGGTCCCTAATAATAATTTAGAAAAAAGTACCACCAAATAATTATAATAAAAATTTTATTAAAAATAATGCTAATCAACCTTAAGGCGCGAAAAATAAAAATAAAACTCTCTATATTCTCCAAAAAATATCACGCCCTAGCTAATTGTTGCTCCAAATCAGCGATCAAAATTTCTCATTGAGCGCTCAAATTATCGGCTAAATCTCTCTGATTTCCAATCGCAACTTCCATTATCAGTAGGATTTCTCATCTATCTCTAAAGACTTGAGTAAAGCATTTTGTTCCTGGTGATTTCTTATCTCTTGGTTAACATCAGCTTCACAGTATAAAAAGAATCTATCTTAGGGTCAATTTATTGTGATTGTTGATGGCCGGTTCAAAATAGAAAACCCTAAGTTCTTTGTTCAGCTAAACATATTGCTCTTAAAAACTATGTTCCATAGCAACGACCTGTTTTAGCTGTCAGAACTATGCATAAAGTTCAATTTTTGTTTCAGTTTTATTCTATTGATTTGTTGATCTATTCTTCTCCCTTGAATCTATTAAACTGCCATTTAGAAGTAAAACTGGATTTGTTATCTGGAATACTGTGATCCTTTGTGGTTTAACATATATCTGATTGTTTATTTGAACATATAACATTGTAAACTTGTCTGGTTTGGTCTAGGAGTTAATTATTAAGTGACCTAAGCATTATCCTCTAAAAATTGGCATGATTTTCTTGAAACTCAGCCTTTCTCAAGCTTAGTTATGTTAAATTTGTCAATCTTCTTAAAGACGTAAATCAGGATATATTATAAGCTTGTCATATTTGGCTTACTTCAATTGAGAGAATAAAACAACATAGTGAAATCCAACTATTGGAGTTTGGGGAGGATAGGTGTACGCAGACCTTAGCAATACCTTGTGGAAGTAGAGAGACCTTACCAATACTACATAGGACACTAATCTTTTTAAGCAGCTGAAGCCTAAAATAATGATAAAGCTATGCTGCTACATAGGGCACTAATTTCTTTGTAAAAAAACTGTTAGACTGGTGACCCGAATTTTATTGATCCGTCCCAGAAAGCTTCGCGGTGTGACCCATGTTGGTGATTTTCAATGGGGTCTGTGGTAGTAGCGTAGGGATTGGGCCGACGGGCCCTATAGACCTTTATGCTTTTAGGCCTAGGACTTATTTGTATGCACATATTATATAAGTGCATTTAGTGGGTTGTTTTTGGTATTCAGAAAATTCATCCTTCTCTATATTTGTATTCTCTCTCCATTATAGTGAAACCTCCTTTGCCTCTACCCGTGGTTTTTTCCCACAAAGGTTTCCACTTAAATTTGTGTGTTGTTCTTATTTTGTTTTACTTGTCGTTTGCTTACTCTGTCCGAATCATGAAAAAGTGGTATCAAAGCCTCTTTGATTGTTTTCTTGGGGATGGTCACCATGACGTATGATATTCCGTTGTTATATTGAAACACAAGATATTTGTTATGATAGGTTAAGATGCGGGTTATGCTCATGCAGATAGATTTGGATGATGTTGTATTAGGGTTTGATAAGATTCCCTCATCATGTATGGATGAGGACAAATGGCGTAACGATCAGAAGGCTCTATCTCAGATCCACCTTCATTTATCCAATCAGATTCTACAAGATGTTTTGAAGGAGACCATTGCCGCTGTGTTGCGGTTGAAATTGGAATCGATGTGTATGACGAAGATCCTAAAAAGTAAGTTGTATTTCAAACAATGACTTTATTCCCATCGCATATCTGAGGGTGAGTCCTTGGAGGGTCACCTATCTGTAAGGAAATTGTATCTAATTTAGAGACACTGGAGGTTAAATACGATAAGGAAGATCTAGGATTGATTTTGTTGTTTTTGCTACATCATACATGACATTTAGGGATACGATTTTATATAGCCGTGACATCCTAACCATAGATGAAGTGTATGATGTGTTGTTCTCTAAGGAGAAGATGAAGCATCTTGTGAATGGGTCGGAGACTCAAGGCGATGGTCTCATTTTTCGAGGAAGGAATAACTCTGCGGTGATTATAGAAACAGATCGAAATCCAGAAATAGAAACAAGACTTGTAATTACTGAAAGAAAAAAGGCCACATCAAATCTGAGACAAACACTATTCACATACTACCATAGACAAATACTATTCACAACTACCATACCCTATTCTGAATAGATAATAATCATAGATAGGCACTTCCTTCACATACTACCATACAATCTACTAATATTTCTACCATACTAGTCTATCACCATAAAATGGAAAATCATCCCTCAATTAATGGTTATACCACTAAAACTATTTATTTACTCAAAAGTCACCCTCACTATGACTTCTAACCTTGTGACTTCATATCACCGACTTCTTGGCCCAATCTTACTACCAATAGGTCACGACACTTTAAAATATATACTACTACTCAGGTGGAAATACAGTTCCAATATTCTGCTACACATCATTATCCTTATACATGACATCTGCAACAAGAATTTTGATAGGGACTGGATGCACTTAATACCTCAGGCTGAAAAGCACGATTTCTTCAGGATTAATGTTTACACTCGAATCAATACGCCTTGAAGAAACAATGGACTCTTCTCAAGTCCTTGTGCAATTTTATAATCTTTTATGATTCAATTAGAAGGGACCACCTCATCTAGGATCTAAAATTCTACTCTTGAATCAACTCGACAAAGAGACATAGATAACGAAATCATAGTAAAGAAGGAATCTAGATAACTTACAAATGAACAACATAATGGCATGATCTAGAACATGAAGAAAAGTGAAACATTTCTAAATACCTAGTACCCATTTGCTTATAAGTGTGGCGCATTACATACTCATAAATAGGACTCTACCCGGGGTGACTTTGCAGACACCCTGGGACCATGAATCAATCTCCGATACTAAGTTTTTCATGACTCGAACCGAGGTCCTGGCCGTAACAAGCATCTCGAACCACGAAGGTCTGGGTGCCCTTCTATATCTGGTAATCATGCACAATATTCACAATAATATAAAAGAAATACAGAAATAAACCAACGAAATCATGGTCATGCATTGAGTTCAACTTAACAATATGGAATAAAATCAATAAGTATCTAGACAATATTCATCTCGGTTTGCGAAATCTCTAATACATCATAATATAATAACTTGTCTAAAATTGGGACAAGGCCTCAAGTCGGACCCAAAACAAAAATGATATAATAATGTTCTAAAAATAGGCCTTTCAAAAGAAAGAAGGCTCATCGACTTCATACTTCTGTCTAATAATCTACAACTTAGTAGGACCTCTGCAATGAGCCTCAAAACCTGAAATATAGAAGGGTCAATACAAATGTACTGGTACGTAGAGAAATCCAAAATAATGTGTTTACATATAGATAACATATATGAGAAAAAGTCTGAAACTTCATGCATGAAATAGTTAAGAACACATGGGCAATTTGAATGATCTTAAAACAATTTTGACAATGCAGTTCTAATCTTTGTATTACTTCTGAGTTAGGTGGTACGCCCTATAATTCTATGACCTTACGGTCTATATGGAGTCCTCTCTTGACTCGAAGGCCAAGCCCCCAATCCAAGTTTGCCGCAAGAGTTGGAGTTTCTGATTCTGATACATCACAGGGCACTAGGCGAGCGTATAATCCCTATTGGGGACACAATAACCCGCATCGGCAAAACACAATTTTGGGAAATGAGTTATCTGAACTCTTGTCTTCTTAGGGTAACCACCTAACATCTCTTGAGCCCATTTTTAATATTTTCTGAACAATCATCCTTCAAAACTCACATTCTGAAAATATAAATGAAATTTGACTTCAATTATGTTCTGAATCTTTTATGGCATTATTTGTGTTGGTGTCGTCAGACCAAGACTTGCAAATCATATTTATGAGCCACAAAATATCATATTAAAGTCTCTCTTTCAAGCATAAGGTTTGGACCATCATACTTCTAACAAATTTATGAAAAATCATACTTTAAAACATTTATCAAATTAAGCAAAGATCACTCTTTTCAACATTTCAACAAACACGCGGTGGTCATGAAATTTGGGACAAAACATGCAACTCTTTCCCTATATATCTTAAACATTTATCAATATGTAAATTCATCCTCTCCTCAATACAAAACCATAATCAAGTCATAAATAATAATCAGTACATTCGTATCTTTCTTCTCTAAATGAAATTTAAATAGCTCATAACGTATGAGAACAAAAGTCTTAGTAACAAGAGAGGGGTTATAATTGTCCATCTCTCAATTAAAAATTTAAACTCAATTTCATAAATACATATATATGGGTACCAATAAATTTAGGGGAAAGGCCTCGATACCAAAACAATAATATCATTTAAAGAGTTAATAATGCATAATTGTAAACGTAATTTCCGAAACCCTTGATAAATTCATGATTTCTATCAATTTAAATATTATTCAAGGTGTTTTCAACAAGCCTGTGTAGTTTAGGAAAATCCCACGTACCTTAGTTGTGAAGAATTTATGAAGAAATTTCAAAAAGATTGGACCTTTAAGCTTGATTGCCCAAACCCTAGTTGTTTTCTCCTCTTGTGTTTCTTGAAAGATGAAATAGGGAAATTAAGAGAGTTAAAACTATACTAATAAGACTAATCTCATTTAAGGATGATTAGGGATGGTTTATGGTTGTCAAATGACTTACTTTCCCTCAGAATACCTCAAAAATGAAATGTCCAGGTCGTTGTGCCATGGGGTTGGCGTTGTACAAGCTATGGCAAACTTTATGATTTTCGTCACACTTCCTATGGAAAACTTTATGGTTTGCATTGCACTGCCTATGTCAAACTCTTTTCGGTGAACGGTTGCAATTTTTTTGTGATGCACACCCCTTTACAAAGCCATAAATTTTCTCTTAAGTGTCGGATTAAGGAAAAATTGGTATCTTTGGAAAGAGGACTCAAAGAAATTTCATTTGATATATAGTAGGCCCCATAATTCATTATATACCAAAATTTATGGTTAATAGAAATTGACCCAAGTTTAGACGCTCACTAAAACTCAATCGTTAGGAAAGCTTTCATCTCATCTTTGAGTTTAGGGAACTCTATGATCTCAATTCATGCTAAACTAGATTCCCACACTATATAAATGATTAAAACACTAAATTTACATAGGATGTATTGAATTTTGGAACTATTACATATAGGAAAGACGGTTTACATTCTAGCCCGAAATGCAAGGGTGTTACATTATCTCCCCCTTGGGATCATTCAACCCTAAATGATGGGTAGGGACTTATTAGAGCTCTAAAGGTATGGAATAAGAAACTTAACCTTGAATTTAACATTTTTCCTTAACAAAATATGCAAAGGAATCTAAAGAGCTTCATGATAACCCCTAGTGAAATGCGTAAGCACGAAGCATGAGGTAGTGAACTTCACATAGGGAGGACCTTGCATATGAGTTCTATGAATAATTATCATCACAACATCTAGCATGAGTTTATTTGGAGATCATAGTCCCTATTTACATTAGTACTAATCATGAAATGAGATTTCACGGGAGGCAGATTTAGAAGCATTTTCCACCTTACAAGATACAATGAATGGACCTTAAGTTTAGAAACACTATTCATCTATGTCCTAACATTAATCAACATACTTCATCATTTCCAACCTACTATGCTCCCATAACTCATATAACCACAATAATTTTGTGTACCGACGTATAATAATTCTATGCTGAAGCCCAACTCAGAGGAAAGAGGTGATAATTTAAACTATGGGACCCTGTACTCTACATCACATGAAGAAATCACCTTACCTCATCACTATAATCCATTAACCTAAAGTATTAATTCAAATAATACTAACCACACGGCACATTGGTTTGTGTTTTCATCAATCATAAAATTCAAGACTACCACTACTACACCCCACTTCATGGATCTCTCCACCAAGACTAGCAAATTCAATCATTCTGACAAAGATTTTCGCCATATACATCCCTCCTAACTATTTAACATAAAGAATATTCATCTCCCCCCCTACTCCTATAACCTTAGCTCAAGAAATCACATCAAAAATTTTCACCTTCTAGAACATCTATTCCTTACCTAAAACATCACTACGCTTCCACAACCACCTTCATACTAACATACGGAGGGTCATTTAGGGACTCGAGCATAAACATCATGAATCGAATTAACACTTATTAGACCATAACTTATACTTACCACACTACTCAAGGAGGTACATGAGGTGAAGATACGATAGAATAAACACTAAGTGTTTCATACATCAAGTGTCTGGATCATAAGTAGAGAGTCGTCTGGCATAAACTCAACATAGCACGAGTTCTTAGGACAACCACCGTGATAAACATGAGAGCATTCATCATAAGTATTATAACATGAGTGTAGAATTCATAAAGTCAATGATTTAGACAAGGACTTCTACTTGAAGCTATCTCTTCTCATTTTTAGAGCTAAAATAGTCATGAGTTAGCATAAACTCTATCACTTTGGTTAATCCCGGCATAAAAAAAATCATTATCATATAAAAGCATAGTTCCATAGAACCAATCATGATTTGGGATACGAATTTATGGATCACGAACATCATATCATAGAGCTTGAATACATGAAAGGCTAGATTTACTGAGAAATTATTGATTCTAGTTTGGAGGTCGGATCATAACGTAAGTTACATCAAGTGCTTAAGCCATAGATGTAGGAGGGACTTGAATAAATGATACATAGGTAGAATGCACTCTAAAATTGTAGTAGGAGGAACATGCATCATAAATCCTCCCTGCAACTTACCATACTGAGAAAAATTTAGGAACTATCTTAATCCATCATCTCCCCCTTAGATCAAAGTTACAATCCTAAACTTGCGATCATACCTTCACGTCAAAATATATATCAATAACTCTTAAAACAAAAATGTATCTCACCATACACATAAATGCTAAACTCTCTTTGATAAACTATACTTTGAAACCCTCATTTTTCGAAGGTACTGCTCCTAGCTCTCACTAGCCTCTATAGGCATCACTCTACAACTCCCACACTTATGAGCATACGCCTCCACACTCCTTATCACAAAGGGGTACCAGTATACACATGAACATAAAAAGCCCTCATTAAATATTTATTTTATACAAGGACACAACCTATTTCCATTTATCCATATCATATGGCACCCGCAGAACTTAAGGAGTTGAAAGATCAACTCAAAGATCTTTAAGATAAAGGCTTTATAAGGCCCAGCATTTCTCCTTATGGTGCACCTATCCTATTTGTGTGAAAGAAAGATGGTTCTTTGCGTATGTGCATTGACTATCGTCAGCTTAATAAGGTCACAGTCAAGAATAAGTATCCTCTTCCTAGAATTGTTGATTTGTTTGATCAGTTGCAAGGTCGAAGTTATTTCTCGAAGATAGACCTTAGATCCGGATATCATCAGCTTAAAGTTAGGGAATGTGATATTCTAAAGATAACCTTCTGAACCTATTATGGTTATTTTGAGTTTCTAGTCATGTCTTTTGGGCTAACCAATGCTTCGGCAGCTTTCATGGACCTCATGAATCGTATGTTTAAGCAATATCTTGATATATTTGTCATAATGTTCATAGATAATATCCTTGTGTACTCCCGTACTGAGAATGACCATGCAGATCACCTTAGAATTGTCCTACAAACTCTTAGAGATCATCAACTTTTCGCCAATTTTAGCAAGTGTAAGTTTTCGCTAAGGTCAGTGGCCTTTCTCGGTCATATTATCTCATCTGAAGGAATTAGAGTCTATCCCCAAAAGACAGAAGCTATAAAGAAACTATCCTAGACCTATCTCTCTGTTAGACATTAGAATTTTCTTGGGTCTAGCTGGCTACTACCACTGTTTTGTTAAAGGTTTCTCATCTATCGCATCTCCCATGACCCGGTTGACCTAAAAGAAAGTTAAGTTCCTTTGGTCAGATTACTGCGAGAAGAGTTTTTAGGAGTTGAAGAATCGACTTACTTCAGCCCTTGTGTTGACATTTCCTGATGGTACGGATGGTTGTATGGTGTATTGTGATACCTTTAGAGTTGGTTTGGATTACGTGTTGATGCAGAGGGGTAAGGTTATAGCCTATGCCTCTAGATAGTTGAAACCTCATATAAAGAATTACCCAACCCATGATCTTGAATTAGCTACTATGGTCTTTGCTTTGAAAATCTGGAGACATTATCTGTATGGTATTCATGTTGATGTATTCATAGATCAAAAAAGTCTGCAGTATATGTTTACTCAAAGGGATTTAAATCTTAGGCAGAGGAGATAGTTAGAATTGCTCAAGGATTACGATATAAGTGTGTTATATCATTTTAGAAAGGCCAATGTAGTGGCAGATGCCCTTAGTAGGTTGTCTATAGGCAGTGTGGCTCATGTGGAGAATTATAAGAAGGACTTATCTCTTGAAGTTCATTATTTGGATAGACTAGGTGTTAGGTTGCTTGACTTAGCTGAAGGTGGTGTTTTGGTTCAGAGTAATTCTGTAAGTGAAAGAAAATCTAGATATGGATCTTAGTTTGGTCAAACTGAAGAAGTCAGTTAAAGACCAAAAGGTAGAGGTTTTCTCCTATGGGGAGATGGTGTGTTGAGGTTTTGGGATAGATTGTATGCTCCCTGTGTTGATAATTTGAGGCAGAGAATTATGGCTGAGTCGCATGGAGCGTGGTATTGTATTCATCCTGTTGCTACCAAGATGTACCACGATTTGCGGGAAATTTATTAGTGGAGTGGTATGAAGAAGGATATAGTTGAGTTTGTGGCAATGTGTGCAACTTGTCAACAAGTTAAAGTAGAGCCCCAAAGGCCTGGTGGTGTGATACAAGATTTTGGTATCCCCACTTGGAAGTGGAAAGAGGTGAAAATGGATTTTGTTAATGGTTTACCCCTTTCGCGTTGTCATCATGATTCTATTTGGGTTGTTGTAGACAGGTTGACTAAGTCAGTGCATTTCCTACTAGTGCATACATCTTATACAACTGAGGATTATGCTAGGTTATACATCTAGGAGTTAGTCAGATTGCATGGATTTCCCTTGTCTATCATCTCATATAGGGGTACTCAGTTCACTTCTCAATTGTGGAAAGATTTTTTAAAGGGTCTTGGTACCCAAGTTCACCTTAGTTCTGCCTTTCATCCACAGAAAGATGGTCAGGCTGATACTTTGGAGGATATGTTGAGGGCTTGTGCTCTTGATTTCAGGGGTAGTTGTGATGAGCATTTTCCACTGATTGAATTTGCATATAACAACATTTATCACTCTAGCATCCAGATGGCCCCATTTGAGGCTCTTTATGGGAGGAGATGTAGATCACCCATAGGTTGGTTTAAAGTGGGTGAAGCTGATATGATTGGACATGATGCTGTGTTTGAGGCTATGTAGAAGGTTAAGTTGATTAGAGAAAGATTGAATACAACCTAGAGTCATCAGAAGTTATATACTGATGTGAGGAGAAGAGATCTTGAGTTTGCGTTGGATGATTTGGTGTACTTAAAGATTGCACCCATTAAAGGGGTGAAAAGATTTAGGAAAAAGGGGAAGCTTAGTCCCCGTTATGTTGGACCTTATAGAGTTCTGAGTCATGTTGGGAAAGTGGCTTATGAGATTAATTTTCCCGCAAAATTGTCATCCATGCATCCTATATTCCATTTCTCTATGATTAAGAAGTGTGTGGGTAACTCCACCATTGTAGTTCCTTTAGAAAACTCAAAAGTTCATGATAGCCTATCATATGAAGAAATTCCTGTGGATATCCTTGACTGTCAGACTCGTAGACTAAGGAACAAAGAAGTCCTATTAGTCAAGGTCCTTTGGTGAAACCAATCCGTTGAGGGAGCTACTTGGGAAGCAGGAGCTGATATGCAAACCAAGTACCCTCATCTTTTCACCACAGATTCAGATTCAGTTCAAGGTAATAAGTTTCCTCAAATCATTTTTTTCTTTTCATTCCATGTTTCAAGTTTTATATAGACATTCAAGTGATAGCTCATGTATTTGCAAATCAGTGTAGTCATGCTCTTAGTAGCACAACAGTTATAGCCTCAGCTTTTAGCATCTCAATTTTTGCTAGCCACATTCTAGGACGAATGTTTCCAAGGGGGAGATATTGTAATACCCCGAACTTTCTTAAGTCTAATGTCATCTCAAGACGTTTAAGGAATGAATTCCAAAGTGAATAATGTCTAAACCGTAGAGAATTTTCCTAATTTTGACTTTTCATCATGCAGGAAATTGAATTATCTTTCCAACAATATAAGATATACCCAAATTCTATAACCAGGCAAACAGTTATGGCTATTTAAAGTTCCAGTCGTAAAACACTATTAATCAGACACTTAGCACATCGTGGAGATGGGTAAATTCCCAATTATTATTTCCAGAAGCTCAGCGCAATAATGACGCATCATGCCAAGTGCCAAAATGGCATTTCCAAAAGTACACCGCGATGGCTCCGCATCACGGAGTCTACCCAATTCCCAGTGGTCAATTTCCAGTGAGCCACCGCGATAGTGGAACATTGCGGTCGCCACCCAGTTCGCAAAATATTTTATTTTCAAGTTTGTTAAGAGTTAAAGGGGGATATTTTGGTCAATTAACCTACCCCCAATCCATCCAAAAACATAAAATCAATTACATAACAAGTCTCTTTGTGCCCTAAATCCTCTTTCTCTTGAAATAACCCTAAGCATCCAAATCCTCTTCCAAGAATCTCAAGAGTTTACCATAGTTTTCAACAATTGAGTCAAGATTCAAGATTCCCAAGTCAAAAGTTCAAGAACCCTCACTCAAGAGTAAGAAAAAGAGTCTTAAGCAAGTTGTTCATCCAAGTTTATCAATATAAGGTATGTGGGGTTTGAACAAGGACAATCCTTGTGTTCTTGTGCCTAAAAACATCTTTTAAGTTATAAATTTCTGAATTTTACCATGATTTCCATGAAAATCAAGTTAGAGTTTATACCCATTACCATTATTTTCAAGATTATGTGATTTCCCATCGTTTAAAAATTGAATCACATGATTTTGTTTATATTTCTACGCCTATTAATGAAATTTCCACATTTTAGGTTAAATTAGGAATGATTGTGTTATAAAGTATGAATTTTATGGTTTTTCATACGAATTTGAAGCATGGGTTTAAATCCCTAAGATTTAGTCTTGATATTTCAAGAATTATCATGATTTAAGCATCACATGAGTAGCTATTTTCAGTTTTATGAAAAAAAATTGATCATTTGAACTAAGAAAAGATAGGAATCCACATTATTCATGATTTAAAATCAAGAGAAGTATATTTGGTATTTATTATTGACCCTTGTAATTATTTTAAGGTGGATTTCCTAAAAGTTCTGAGCTTAAGTATGGGAGTAGTATTTTGCACCGAGTTGGCTTGATTCCAAGGTTTCATGCCCCAGAACTACGTGCCCCTATATGTTTCTGATTTACCCCTAGTGGGTTAAGATAGTGATCAC
Organism: Capsicum baccatum var. pendulum; assembly: GCA_030864225.1. Taxonomy (NCBI): domain Eukaryota; kingdom Viridiplantae; phylum Streptophyta; class Magnoliopsida; order Solanales; family Solanaceae; genus Capsicum; species Capsicum baccatum. The sequence goes on along the minus strand of CM061552.1, from coordinate 21,667,270 downwards.
TAAAGTTAAGGTTCTATTCCGATGGCTAGGGTAGAACATCTCCTCAACGTGGGAAAGATGATGGACTCCATGTCAGCTCACATGGTTTATGTCGGTTAAAAGAAACTCCCAAAATCCCCCAAGTCCAAGTTCCCTATTTCCCAAAGTCCTATAAGCTCTAAGTCTTAAAGAAGTCCTTTATTCTCCATAAGATAAGAGTACAAGTTTTAAAAGATTTTGGTTTAAGATTTCTTTTGCCTACAAGTTTTGAGAATAAAATGGAGAATAAAGGTTTTAGAACTAATATAATGACTCACGAGATTTATATTTTATGCCTCATTATACATGATTCATGAGATTCAGATTTCCGTCTTACTCAAGCTATGTGCCTTTTATACCTGCATGCATGATTTCTAAAAGATTGATGATATTGTTTTAATTATTGCATACATTCCCATATACTCAGTACATCCTCAAAGTACTGATCCACATATACGTCTGTGTGCTACATTGTCTCATAATGTAGGTTCAGGTGCTCAGTGTCACGACCCAAATCGAGGCCCTGGCCGTGACAAGTATCCCGAACCATGAAGGCCCGAACACCCTTATATCTTTAAATCATATACCCCATTCATACGTAAATAAGGAAATACGGAAATTATAGCAAGAATAAATCATGGTCTTAAATCTAATATGAATTTAGCGTTGGAGAACAAAATCCAAAATTAACTAGAAACATCTACAAACCGTCTGCGAAATCTCTACCGCATACTCTCTAACACAATCTAAAAGATAGGACAAGGCACCCAGTAGACCAAAACTATAACCACTAATAATTGTCTAAAAATAAATAGGACTTCTGAAATATAGAAGGCTCACCAAGTGGACACTGCAACTCTGTTTGATGAAATCTACTACTTATCTGGACCTCTAGACTGAGACTCAAAACCTGAGAGGTGGGGTGGAGGGGGTCAATACAATGTACTAGTATGCAAAGTAATCCAAAATAAAACTTTTATATAAGTAAAATAGTGGAGATAAAGTTGTTAAAACATCATGCATAAATAGTTCTCAAAACAAATGGGCATTTTTCTGAAAATCATAAACCATTCTTGTCAATGCAATGTTTGTTCTTTGTATTACTTCAGAGTTAGGTGGCACTCCCCTACAACTCTGATATTCCATGGGCTATATGAAATCCACCATTGACTCGGCAGGGAATCCCCCAACCCAAGTTGCTGCAAGGGTTGGAGTCTCTGATTCTGATATGCCACACAATGCTAGCCTAGCGTAATATAATATACCCGGATCGGAAAATGACGGTTTTAGGCAATGAGTTATCTGAACCCTTTCCCTCTTGAGGGAACCACCTAACATCTCTTTATGCCCTATTTTAGCCTTTTCTGAACATGTATCATTCTGAAATTCTAAAACATGAAAGTCTTATTTCTGTATTAGTCTGTGTCTGTTATGGCATTGTCTAAGTTGGTATGTCATACCAAGACTTGAAAGTCATTATTCTAAGCCATATATGATTATTTCATTCTAAAACAATGTTCAAGCCACTTGATCATGTAGATAGAGTAAGAAGAGTCATATCTCAAATCATAAGTCAAAAATCATGCAAAGGCTTTCCATTTATTCAACAATTTCAATAAATAGTGGACAACTTCTCAAAAACATTCCTGAAGTTTCTTTGTTTATCAATCTCAACATTTAAAATTATTAAAGCATTCCTCTCTCCCATTCTTAATCATCATAAACTTCACATAAGACAAATAGTACTTGAATCATTCTGTAAACCATGAAATGTAAGGATTCATAACTTATAAATCAAATAGTAGAGTAATGGGAGAGGGAGATTATATATTTCCTGCTCTCGATTCACAATTCACAGTTTTCAATGCTTACGTACATACATACAATTCAAATCAATTCTGGGGAAGGCCTAAAGACCAAAACAATACCATCAAAACTTCTAAAACATGAATTTATTCATAAATCCGAAAACCCTCTTCTTAAAAACATGATTTCTATGCCCATGAGATTTTAGGAAAACACCGCATACCTCGATTATAAAGAATAATGGCCAGTCCTTGAAGCCTACGGTTTGGGGATTCTAAATTTACGATCAGTTTCAAAAACCCACTGTTGCGTCTTGAGTTTCTTGGAGGAGAAGTATATGAACTAGGGTTTTTGTTTTGAGGGAAATCTTGAGAATGTCATTTATTATGTTTATAGAGGTCTTAATCACTTGTTTGGATGTTTTTACAGACTTGGAAAAAGTTCAAACTATCCTTGTTAATTTCTAAATGAAACAGGAAAAATTTAAACTGGGAACCCGATCTTATGGGCCACCGTGATGCGCCACTATCATGGTGGCTCACTATAAATTAATGAATGGGAATTTAGCCTACTCCAGGATGCGCCACCATAGCGGAGTCTCACTAGAAATTGAACATCATCATTTACACCCTCTCTGCGACGCGCCAAGGTCAGAAATGACAGTGTTTACGAGTGGGACTTAAATTTTACCATAACTACTTTCCCTAGTGTCCGTTTTGGATGATTCTTATGTCGACGAAAAACTTATTCGATTATATACATAATGCAAAGCTGAAATCTAATGAATTCCATAAGGAAATAAGTATAAATCATTCTAGAATCCAATGCTTGATACTTTAGGGACCAAAATTTAGCTAGAAAAAACTTTAGGGCGTTACAATATCCCCCCTTGGGAACATTCGTCCCCGAATGTTGACGCGGGACACAAACAAGCATAATTTCAAGCATACTAAGGCATAGAAAGAACGATGCAAGGATTGTACCTTCCAATTCGTCATCCATTGGATAAAAAAGGTTTGGGTATCTAGCTCTCATGTCAACTTCTGATTCCCAAGTTGCTTCTTCAATTTTCTAATTTCTCCACAACACTTTAACTAAGTCTATCTCTTTGTTCCTCAATCTTCTAACTTGGCAATCCAAAATTTCTACAGGTTCTTCTTCATATGATAAGAAGTCTATCACTTTGATTTCTTTGACTTGCAACACTAAAGAATGGTCTCCCATGCACGTCTTCAACATAGATATTTGAAATACCGGATGAACATAACCCAAACTAGTTGGCAATTCTAACTCATATGCAACTCCACCTATCCTTCTTACAATTTGGTATGGCCCTACTTAACGAGGACTTAGCTTACCTTTCTTCCCAAATCGTATCACTCCCTTTATGGGAGAAACCTTTAGAAATACCCAATCTCCAACCTCAAACCCTAGATCTCTTCTCCTAACATTGAGGTAGGATTTCTGACGACTCTGAGTTGTCTTAAGTCATTCTCTAATGACTTTCACATCCTCCATTGCCTAATAAACAAGATAAGGCCCAAATATCTGCGTCTCACCCACTTCATACCACCCTATTAGTAACCTACATCTTCTCCCATAAAATGCTTTAAATGGTGCCATCTTAATACTGGAATGGAAACTGTTATTATATGCGAACTTTATCAGGGGCAGCTGTTCCACCCAACTACCTTTAAAATCAATCACACAGGCCCTCAACATGTCCTTAAGGGTTTGAATGGTGCACTCATCCTGCCCATCAGTCTGAGGGTAAAAAGCAGTGATTAGGCTCACTTGGGTACGTAAACCTCTCTGAAAAGATCTCCAAAACTAAGAAGAAATTTGTGTACCTCAGTTGGATATGATGGACACAGGTGCCCTATGTAAATGAACTATTTCCGCAATGAACAGTTTGGCATAATCCTCTCCCGAATAATTAGTCCTAATAGGTAGAAAGTAAGCTGACTTGGTCAGCCTATCTATAATCACCCAAATGGAATCATACTGGTTTTGGAACCTCGAAAGTCCTATAATGAAGTCTATATTAATCATCTCTCACTTATACAAAGGCAAAGCTAGCTCTTGAGAAGAACCAACTAGACTCATATGTTCCACTTTAACTTGTTGACAATTCAAACACTTGGCAACATAGTTAGCCATATCACGCTTCATATTATTCCACCAATAAATGGTTTTCAAATCATGATACATCTTAGTAGATCCAGGGTGAACAACATACCTCAACGTGTGAGCTTCATCTAGGATTCTCTTCCTCAGACCATTTACATATGGCACACACAAACTACCCTGGTATCTCAAAATACCATCACCACCAATTTCAAATGACATTACCTTTTGTTGACCCACATTTTTCTTGATCTGCATAAAGATGGGATCTTCAACCTGCTTATCTTTAACTTTTGCACAAAGGGAAGATTTAGCTATCTCATGAACAACCACTCCTCCATCCTCAGAATCCAAAACTTGCACTTCTAGATTTGTAAGTCGATGAATAATTTTCACCATAACCCTTTTTTCTTTCCTCATATGAGAAAGACTACCCATTTATAATCTGCTGAGGGCATCAGCTACCACATTCGCCTTTCCCAAATGATAGTGAAGGCTTATGTCATAGTCCTTTAAAAGTTTCAACCATCGCCTCTTCCTGAAATTTAATTCTTTCTGCGAGAAAACATATTGTAAACTCTTGTGATTAGTAAATATATCAATATGTACCCCATACAAATAGTGCCGCCAGATCTTAAGTGCAAAAACCATAGCCGCTAACTCCAATTCATGAGTAGGGTAGTTTCGCTCATGCACCTTCAAATGCCTAGACGCATAAGCCACTACCTTACCGTGCTTCATAAGAACATACCCAAGTCCCACTGTGGATGCATCACAGTATACAACAAAACCTTTTGTACCCTCCGAAAGAGTCAAAATAGGAGCATTAGTCAACTTGTCTTTCAACTTCTCAAAACTATTCTCACAAGAGTCAGACCACAAAAACTTTACCTTTTTCTGAGTCAACTTAGTAAGTGGTGCAGATATGGAAGAAAAAATCTCTACGAACCTCCTGTAATAATCCGCCAAACCCAAGAAACTCTGAATGTCGGTTGGAGTCGTGGGTCTGGCCCATTTCCTCATTGCCTCAACTTTTTGGGGATCAACCTTAATCCCCTTACTAGACATAATATGCCCCAAGAAAGCAATAGCATTTAACCAAAATTCACACTTGAAGAACTTTCCATACAACCTATGATCTTTGAGAGTCTGGAGGATAATTCGGAGGTGATTGGCATGGTCCTCCTCACTTTAGGAATAAATCAAGATATCATCAATGAAAACTATGACAAACAAGTCTAAAAACTGTCATAAGACCCTATTCATTAGGTCCGTGAAGGCAGCAGGGGTGTTAGTCAACCCGAAGGACATAACTAGGAATTTATAATGACCATATCTGGTTCGAAAAGCTGTCTTGGGAATGTGTGACTCCCTAACTTTCAATAGATGATATCCTGAACAAAGTTTATTTTAGAAAAACACTTAGCACCCTAAAGTTGGTCAAACAAATCATCAATACTAGTAATCAGATACTTATTTTTTATAGTGACCTTGTTTAAATAGTGGTAATCTATGCACATACGTAGGGAACCATCTTTCTTTCGCATGAAAGTACAGGTGCACCCTAGGAAGAAACACTAGGATAGATTAAACCTTTATTTAGGAGGTCTGCTAGCTACTCTTTCAACTCTTTCAACTCTGCTGAGGCCATTCTATATGGTGGAATAGAGATGGGACGGATATCTAGCAACATATCTATGCCAAAATCTATCTCCCTATCAGGTGGTATTCCAGGGAGATTATCTGCAAAGATTTTTGAGAATTCATTTACTTTAGGGATAGATTGAAAAGGAAGACTTTAGGTGTTAGAGTCTTTAAACTGAATAAGATGATACAAGCAACCTTTGGAAATAAGTTTATGGGCCCTTAGATAATATATGAAGTGCCCTATAGGTGCTAAAGAGTGCCCTTTACATTTTATTGTTGGCTCATCCAGAAAAGAAAAAGTAGCCTTTCAGGTTCTACAGTCTAGTGTGGCATAACACAAATGGAGCCAGTCCATCCCTAGGAGAGAATCAAAATCAACCATATCAAGCTCTATGTGATATGCCACAGTAACCCAATTAAGAATAGACACAACACAATATTTATATATCCTCCTAGCCATAATAGAATAACCCTCCAGATTAGAAATAGAGAAAGGGTCAGTAATGACTCAGGCTCAAACCCAAAACCAACAGCCACATATGGGGTCACATAAGATAAGGTAGACTCGGGATCAAGTAAAACATAAACATCACAGCAAAATATTTGTAACGTACCAGTGACAACATCTAGTGAAGCCTCTACCTCCCGGCGGTTAGTCAAAGCATACTGCCGGTTGCGACCACTTTCGGCAGCTGAAGTGGTGCCCTTTTGAGGCGGTGGTGGTGTGGAAGAATATGCCAGAGATTTTGCACCACCAACATTCCTTCTAGAAGATGGACAATCCCTCTATAAGTGACCCGGCTGACCACATGAATAACATACAAATGAGCCCCACTAACACCTTCCTGGATGATTCCTACCACAAGTCTCACACTGTGGAAAACTATGGTGCTGCGGAGCCGCACTACCCTGTGACTGAGTATCTTGAGCTCTGGATCCCTGATTAGTCTGTAAACTTTGAGATCTTCTGTTAATTGGAGGTCTGGGCACAGGAGTGCTGCCTGCGGACTGTGAATTACCCCAATTCATCTTCTTATGCCATTTATTAGTCCACTTACCACTTTGCAGCTGACTCTAATGTTGATCTGATGTTCTGTCCCTCTTTGCCTGCCTGACCTTCTCTTTAGACTCAGTGATTTTTTTTCCTTTTTTTCTACCTTTTGCATAAGTATGGACAGCCTAGCAAATTCCATATCCTTATTTAGTATCGCCCCTTGATATTCAATCATTAGATAATCTTAAAGGCCTGATGCAAACTTCCTCATCCCATCTCTCATATTGCTAGTCATCACTGGTTCATAGTGGTCTAATTGGTTAAACTTCAAAGTGTACTCCTGGAAACTCATATTTCCCTACTTCAGATTCATAAAGTCCTTAGCTTTGTCCCCCTCAGCTCTAGAGAAAAGAACTGATCAAGGAAGGCTTCCATAAATTTGCCCCAAACTGTGGGCTCAGCACTCTCTCCCTTCGTATCATCCCACTCGTTATACCACTGATTTGCAACATCCTTGAGTTGATAAGTTTCCAACTCTACCCCTTTTATCTCCTCCACCTGCGTCACCTTAAAGATTTTCTCCATCTCATCCAAAAAGTCCTGTGGATCTTCTTCTACCTGGGTGCCAGTAAAATTAGGCGGGTTCATTCTCATGAACTGAGCCACCCTATTAGCCTTAGATGTAATAGATTCAGACCCAACATCTTCCAATCGTTGATCATAATTGGCCACCAATTGTGCCATCATATGAATAGACTGTATGAATTCTGCATTAGAAATATCCCTCTGAGAAGTCGGGGAACGGTTAACATTGGTCCGTGGATCCAGAGGTGGGCTGGTTACGACTGAAGGTACTCCCAAAGTAGGAACAAGTTCTGGGATGAGAGCTCTATTATGGGTCCGCATCCCATGAGTTGGACGGACCTCATCTATCTGTGTATTCTGAATGATAGTGCGACGAGGAGGCATGATCGATTTTTTAGAAAAGCAAGAGAGCATTGATTAGAGGATGATTAGACTCCAAAGCACAAATTAGATCACAAAGAGTGGAAACATTCCTAAACACCTAGTAGCCCCCTGCTTATAAGTGTGGCATGATACACACCCATAAATAAGACTCTACCTGACGCAATTTTGCAGACACCTTGGGACCATGAACCGTGCTTTGATACCAAGTTTTTCATGACCCAAACTGAGGCCCTAGCCATGACGAGCATCCCAACCCATGAAGGCCCGAGCAGTCTTCAATCTTGAAATCATATACACCATTCACACGTAAATAAGGAAATATGGAAATTATAGCAAGACGGAATCATAGTCATAAATCTGATATAAATTTAACATTGGAGAATGGAATCCAAAACTAACTAGAAACATCTACAAACCGTCTACAGAATCTTTACTACATACTCTCTAACACAATCTAAAAGTTTGGACAAGGCCCCCAGTAGACCAAAACCGTAACCACTGATAATCGTTTGAAAATAAAAAGGCCTTCCAGAATGTAAAAAGCTCACCAACTGGACACTGCAGCTCTGTCTGATAAAATCTACTACTTATCTGGACCCCTAGACTGAGCCTCAGAACCTGAGAGGTAGGGGGAAGGGGGTCAATACAATGTACTGGTACGCAAAGTATCCAAAATAAAACTTTTATATAAGTAAAATAGTTGAGAGCAAGTTGTTAAGACATCATGCATAAACAGTTCTCAAAACACATGGGCATTTTTCTGAAAATCATAAATCATTCTTCTCAATGCAATGTCTGTTCTTTGTATTACTTCTGAGTTAGGTTGCACTCCTCTACAAATCTAATATTCCATGGGCTATATGGAATCCACAATTGACTCAGTGGGGAAGCACCTAACCTAAGTATGCCTCAAGGGTTAGAGTCTCTAATTCTGATACGCCACATGGCACTTGGCTAGCATAATATAATATACCCGGATCGGTAAATCATAGTTTAGGCCAATGAGTTATCTGAACCCGTGCCCTTTTCAAGAAATCACCTAACATCTCTTTATTCCCTATTTCAGCCTTTTATGAACATGCATCATTCTGAAATTCTAAAACACGAAAATCTGATTTCTGTATTAGTCTATGTCTGTTATGGCATTGTCTGAGTTGGTATCGTCATACCAAGACTTGCAAGTCGTTATTCTGAGCAATATATGATTATTTCATTATAAAATAATGTTCAGGCCACTTGATCATACATATAGTGTAAGAAGAGTCATATCTCAAATCATAAGTCAAAAATAATGCAAAGGCTTTCCATTCATTCAACAATTTTAATAAGTAGTGGACAACTTCTCAAAAACATTCCTGAATTTTCTTTGTTTATCAATCTCAACATTTAAAATCATTAAAGCATTCCTCTTTCTCATTCTTAATCATCATGAACTTCACATAAGACAAATAGTATCTTGAATCATTCTGTAAACCATGAAATGTAAGGATTCATAACTTGCAAATAAAATAATAAAGTAATGGGAGAGGGAGATGATATATTTCATGCTCTCAATTCACAATTCATGGTTTTAATGCATACATACATATATACAATTCAAATCAATTTGTGGGAAAGCCCTAAAGACTAAAACAATACCATAAAAACTTCTAAAACATGAATTTATTCATTAATCCGAAAACCCTTTTCTTTAAAACATGATTTCTATGCCCATGAGATTTTAGGAATACCCCGTGTACCTCGATTATAAAGAATAATGGCCAATATTTCAAGCCTACGGTTTGGGGATTCCAAATCTCCGATCAACTTCGAAAACCCACGGTTAAGTCTTGAGTTTCTTGGAGAAGAAGTATATGAACTAAGGTTTTTATTTTGAGGGAAATCTTCAGAATGTTGTATATTATGTTTGTAGAGGTCCTAATATCCTGTTTGGATGTTTTAAGAGACTTCAAAAAAGTCCAAACTACCCTTGTTAACTTCTGAACAAAACAGGAAAAATTTAAACTGGGAACCCGATCTTATGGGCCACCGCAACGCGCCACTATTGCGGTGGAGCACTAAAAATTGACGAATGGGAATTTGGCCTACTCCGTGATGCGCCACCATCATGGAGTCTCACTGAAATATGATCATCGTCATTTAAATCCTCTCCATGATGCACCAAGGGTAGGAATGATGGTGTTTTACGACTAGGACTTAAATTAATCATAACTCCTTCACCGAGTGTCCATTTTGGACGAATCTTATGTCGACGGAAAACTTATTCGATCATCTATGTAATGAAAACTTGAAATCTAAGGAATTCCAGAGGGAAATAAGTATAAATAATTCTAGAAGCCAATGCTTGATACTTTAGGGACAAAAATTTAGCTAGGAAAAACTTTGGGGTATTACGCTCAGTCTCGACAGTGACAGTGATCTTCGAGTACCATTATCTACACGTCAGCAATTGGTGAGTCCTCATGGTTCGAGGACCTAATTCCTTGTTTTCAGTCTTTATTGTAGTTGATTATCGCTTTCAGTCCAGTTTAAGTCAGTTGGGGGTTTGTCCCAATGACTCTTTAGTTCTTAGTAGGTAGAGGATTGTTAGACTGTCAGTTGAAGTTTTGTTCCAGATTATTATTATTTTCGCTATCCAGACATTATTTTCAGTTATTTTAGATTATATTTGACACAATAAAGTATCATTATTTATCTTATTTATTCTAAAGCAAGTGTTAGAAGTAGTAATAGGCTCAAAGGTTTAGCTTAGGGCTACTTGTATCCTTAAGCACTGTGTGACATCTCAGGATGAGATTTCAGGGTGTTACAGGAATCCCCTTTAGGTACACTAATCCTAACTTCCTCCAAACCCCAAAGTCATCTATTTATGGCTAACGTTATCATTGGCGAAGACATCCACGCTTCTAGACACACAATACTTCATCTTCAACTCCTTAGAGTACTTACCATTACACCTTTAATCACATAACTTACAACATAACAAAATTTGTAAAACTATACCAAAGGCGCATATTGCCAACCCATATTTCCTCAATTCAACTCTAAATAACACTATACAACAACT